>JAWWNI010000833.1:0-1200000 GCA_034642065.1 Darevskia nairensis | reverse complement strand
CCCAATTGCCTTCTCAATCCGGCCCATGGATGGTCTGGGAATCAGCGGGTTTTTACATGAGTAGAATGTGCCCTTTTATTTAAAATGCATCTCTGAGTTATTTGTGGGGCTTAGGAATTCATTCAAATTCCCCCCCCCAAAAAAAATATAGTCCGGCCCCCCACAAGGTCTGAGGGACGGTGGCCCGGCCCCCTGCTGAAAAATTTGCTGACCCCTGGTTTATGATCTAACCTTCTGGAGCAGCAGAAAACAAAACTTTCTACGGTAGAGGAACAAAATATATCATCTGCCTGGGCACTCCAACATCTGCATAAAGTGGCCTTTGGGTGCCATTGTCTCCATTCTTCTGTCTAGACAGAACCGTGTGTGGAAGGGGTGCAGAGGTGGGGGGACCAGGATGATCGAGGGTCTAGAAACCACTCCTTGTGAGGAACGGTTGAGGGAGTTGGGGATGTTTAGCCTGGAGAAGAGGAGATTGAGAGCAGATAGGAGAGCCACCTTCCAATATCCGAAGGGCTGTCCCATGGAAGACGGAGCAAGCTTGTTTTCTCCTGCTCCGGAGGGTAGGACTCGAACCCATGGCTTCAAGTGACAAGGAAGGAGATGTTGACTCAAAGTTAGGAAGAACTCTCTGACAGGAAGAGCTGCTTGATGGTGGAACGGGCTCCCTCTGTCAGGGATGCTTTAGTTGTGGTCCCTGCATTTCAGGGGGTTGGACTGGATGACCCTTAGGGGTCCCTTCCAACTCTACAATTCAGTGATTCTATGCACCTGGAACCGAAAAGCTCCTTGGAACGAGACTTGGCTTGGATGGATCCTGCCCTCTGGGTATCCGCAGGGCAAATGCTCCTGCCCCAGGCTTCCTGCCGCCCCCCGCCCCCCATCCTTGTGCCTCAGTGTCCCCTTCTGCGCAGCCAGTCCAGGAGCTGTGCCTGGCCGCTGCAAAGACGCACAGAGTCTCTCCCTCTCTCCATCTCTCCCTGCTTTCTGCCTTTTGCTCCCTGAAAGTCATGCAGTGCTTCTGGCCTGAGCAGGGGGCGGGCGGGCGGGGGGGGGGGGAGAGCGGCAGCCTCTGCCGTTTTCACCAGCCGGCCTCCCGGATCCCTCGTCAAAGGCACTTGTGCCCATAGAGGATACATGAATAAACCAAATGTGAAGTTTCTAGGGCAAGCCATTTGTCAAGCATTACCTTCCGTGCAAAAAAAAAAAACCGCCGCAACTTTTCTCTCTCCGAAGGGTGAGAAACCCTTTCACTGTCCTTCAGCTCGCCTGTCTCCAAAACGCCGGATCCAATTACTCTCAGCTGCCCAGAGGCTGGCGCTGCTCCGGGAAGAGACCGAGGGGCGGGGAGAGCAAAGGCCAGCTGGGACGGCGACCTTGGAGGGGGCCGTAGGGGGACGGAGCCCTGCCCCAGACAAGAGCCGGCAGAAAGGGAGGGGCAAGGGTGGCAAGGGAGAGAGCCATTTAGAGAGTTGGAAGGGACCCCCAGGGGACATCTAGTCCAGCCCCCCGACAGGTGGCCATCTGACCTCTCTTTAAAACCTACAGCGAATCATAGGACTGCTGTCATGTCTGAATCATTCACCGACTTGAAAATAGACTCAGGATGTTCTACTGTTACTCAAGAAAATATTAATAACAGCATCATTTAAAAACAGAGAATCATAGAACAGGGACCCCGCGGTGCAGGAATCTCAACTAACTAAGGAACACCTGACAGGTGGTCGTCCGTTCCGCTGTCAAACATTCACATTCAAGAAAGCTACGGGCACCCAGTGAATGGACTGGGTTGGATGTCCTAGGGAGGTTTTAATATTCTGTTGGAAGCCGCCCAGAGTGACTGGAGAAGCCCAGCCAGATGGGTGGGGTATAAATAATAAATAATTATTATTATAATTACTATTTTGCCCCAAAGGCTGCGTGATGGGATGACACAGTGGGCTCAGGGGTTTCCTTGTGTTCAGGGACTGTTGGACTGCAGTGTCAGGACTGGGAAGGAAACCGTGTTATCCCCCCCCCCCCAAAAAAAAACAGGTTATCAAGATGATTTATTTTATGCAGCTTGGCTGACTTGCCCGAGCGATGTGCAGTCAGAATGGCAGTTGTCAAGAACATAGGGCAAAAGGAGATAGGGATTTACATAAAATGTGCATATGGTGATTTATATGGATAGATGCAAGTTTAGAAATAGGGACTAAAATTTGAGTAGGCAGCACACCTCACCTCCCTTGTCCAGTGACCTGTATCCAATGGAATCTCCTTTCCTGGAGGTTTTTAAGGGGGGGGGGTTCTAGTTGAGATTGCTGCACTGCAGGGGGTTGGACTAGAGGACCCTTGGGGGTCCCTTCCAACTCCACAATTCCATGATTTCATGCAGCCCAAGGGAGGGATGGGCTGCTGATCCACAAAGGGACAAGCCCCCCCCCCCTGAATCCCAATGCTTGACTCTCCTGCCTGCAAACATCCACAAGGCCTTGAGTTCAGCCTACCTTTGCATCCGCAGTCCTCTTCGCTTCCTGCGGAGAAGACTTGATCCCTCGCAAATACTTTTTGGGGTAAGGGCTTCCTGACTACTGACTGGAGGAACAGCAAGCCCAGACCGCAAAAAGATTCAAGAGAGAGAGAGACAGAGAGAGAGAGAAGCTGAGGGTGGAGGCAGCGAGCGACAGCAGAAGGACGACTCCCCTGAAAAAGAGAAGGAGAGAAAAGAGAGGGGGGGGGAGAGAGAGAGGGAGAGAGAGAGAGAGAGGTGTTCATGTGATTCAACGTACAGCAGGATGCATGGTTTGTTGTACTTACGGGACCGCCTCTCCTGGTATGTCCCGCAGAGGACCCTAAGGTCCATGAATAATAATAGCTTAAGGGTCCTGGGCCCTAAAGAAACCAGACTATCCTCCACCAGGGCCAGGGCCTTTTCAGTGATGGCTCCGACCTGGTGGAATGCTCTGTCCCAGGACTTGATCTCCTTCCACAGGGCCTGTAAGACAGAGCTATTCCGCCTTGCCTTCAATCTAGCCTGATTCTCCATTCCCTTTTCCCTTCCCTTTTTCTATGAAGAAACCCTTCTGGGACCCCACATTTGAATTCTTCCCTGGTCTCCTTGCTGGCCCTAGCAGGACCAACTTGGCCAGTTAGCCCTGGCGATGATACATTTATGTTGTACTTCATGCTGTTTTTAAGCTGTTTTTAAAGTTGTTTTTAATCAATGTTTTATAACTGTTGTTAGCCACCCTGAGCCCGGTTTTTAAATCGGGAAGGGCGGGGTATAAATAATTTTTTAAAAATTATTATTATTATTATTATTATTATTATTATTATTATTATTATTATTATTATATTTGTCCCATCACTGCTCTTAAGCCTCCAGAGACAGAAGCTTTGCGGCTTTCCAGAATTGCAGAGTTGGAAGAGACACCCAATGGTCATCTAGTCCAACCCCCTGGAATGCCTTGCTACTGGGCTGCGTGTTCCAATGTCCAGCTGACCCTCTGGCTGCTGCTGCCGGTGTGTGCAAGGAGCAGCACCCCCCCATTTCTCTGGCTGCTCAGCGGCTTCACCGCCTGCTCTCTGTCCCTCCAAAACTTCTTCTTCTCATCCAAAATTGAATTCTCACCCTGGCACATTCCCCATCTCCTGCATGGGTAAGAATTCCATTCCATTCCATTATTAAATACACTGCCCTTCATCTAAGGATCACAGAGCCCATACACCCTCCCTCCAGGTGTCAAAGAGATAAAGAACTACATAACTTTTAGAAGACATCTGAAGGCAGCCCTGTTTAGGGAAGTTCTTAATGTTTGATGCTTTATTATATAATAATAATAATAATAATAATAATAATAATAATAATAATAATAATATATTATTTATACCCCACCCACTCTGGGCGGCTTCCAACAAAATATTAAGATACAATAATCCATCAAACATTAAAAGCTTTATTATGTTTTTATATATGCTGAAAGCCACCCAGAGTGGCTGGGGTATAAATATTATTATTATTATTATTATTATTATTATTATTATTATTAGACCTCTCAAAGCCCCACTTGGAATGCAGCAGGGAAGGCAATCTCCCCATGGCTCACACAACCCTCAGCATCCCTCATGAAATCACCTGTGTCGTCCCCCCCCCCCCGCACATCCCCTTTGACAATGAATCTGTTATACGGAAATTTGGGGTTATCTTTTACAGCCCAGCTCCCTGTCAGGGACCCCCCTATCCCTTAAGTCCATTATCAGGCAGAGAACAATGGGTGGAGGCAGGAAGCAGTTGAGGAAAGCAAGGAAAACCTTTATTTTCTGTTGCAACAGAGTTCCTCCCGGACCCTGGCAAGAAGGCGAGGACCCAGAGCAAAGGTGTGCAACAACATTTGAAGACTTTAGAAATCTCCTGTTGTTGCTTAGTCATGTCCGACTCTTCGTGACCCATGGACCAGAGCACGCCAGGCACTCCTGGCTTCCACTGCCTCCCGCAGTTTGGCCAAACTCATGTTAGTAGCTTCAAGAACACTGTCCCACCATCTCATCCTCTGCCATCCCGTTCTGCTTGTGCCCTTAACCTTTCCCAACATCAGGGTCTTTTCCAGCGAGTCTTCTCTTCTCCTGAGGTGGCCAAAGTACTGGAGCCTCAGCTTCAGGATCTGTCCTTATAGTGAGCACTCAGGGCTGATTTCCTTCAGAATGGAGAGGTTTGATCTTCTTGCAGTCCATGGGACTCTCAAGAGTCTCCTCCAGCACCAGAATTCAAAAGCATCAATTCCCTAGCCTTATCCAAAGGCCACCCACAAGCAACATACATGCATCACAGAAATTTGAAAGTGTGGCTTGTCCCCTGTCTCTCAAGATACCTGACAATGCTTGCTGATTGCCTTGTCCTTTGACAGTCTGGGCCATTATTTAAGAATAGCAAATGCCTTCACTTTTGAATCCATTGTCAAGCACATACCCCATTCATGCACAGTGATGTTCTATCCAACTGGGCTGCTCTGCTTTTAACAGGTTTTGCAGAGGGATGGCCCATTCACAGAAGATTATCTATTTACAGGATTTGAAGGATTTGCAAGTGAAAAGAACTCAGCCAGTCTCTATTGGAAAAGGTTTTTCCAAGGTATTTCTTTTTTGCTGCAGAGAAAATATTTGGGGTCATTAAGAGAGTCAAGATGGCTTCGGGATTGCCCTGAGAACTCAAATGAAGGGTCAATTTTGTCAGGGAATATTTCCTAATTTTTGAGGGTTTATTTATTTAGTTCATAAAATTTTATACACCGTTTGATCGGAAAGCAAAAACAACAAAGAAAAAACAACAAAATCACCAATAAGGAGAATCAACAACAACATCTGAAGACTTTTGAAAGGTTAAAATTACAGACTGAGCAGAAATTTTTTAGCAGGCACCGAAAAGTATAATAAATAAATAAATAAATAATACTTTATTTCTACCCCCGCCCATTTGGCTGGGTTTCCCCAGCCACTCTGGGTGGCTTCCAACAAAAGATTAAAAAATACATTGAAATGTATTTTACAATGAAGAAGACTGCCTGATGTCATGAGGCAGGGAGTTCCAAAGTGTAGATGCTGGCACACTAAAAAGGGAGTCCTTTCAAACACCCAATGGGGATTATGTGACACCTGTAACAATTCTGCCGGTCAAGGGGGAACATGGTTTCTCAGATAAACCGGTCCCAAGTTGCCATGGGCTTCGTGTACTAATAATAACCCCTTGAACCCAGCCTGGTAGCAAATCAGCCACCAGCGCAGATCTCTGAGCAGAGAAGGAGTTCTCTGCCGACAAGGCCTGGCTCCTGTTAGTAATCGTGCTGCAGCGTCCTGCACTAACTGTAGCCTCCGGTGCGTTTTCTACGCTGCGACTGACGAGCTGGGCAGTTGCACATAATATTGTCAATTCCCTGCAAAACCAGACCTGTCCTTTTCGCCAAAGAGCGAGCAGGCAGTCTCGACGGAACAAAGATGGACGTGACAGCTTTTGCCCCGCGGTGGCAACGCTGATCCAGACGCACAGGGAGGTGGGTAACGCAACCCTTTGAAGGATCTGGCTCAGCTCAAACGGCGTGGGTCAGTTCTGTGTGTGCAGGTGTCACTCATTTCAAAGCATCCGAACCCCAGACTCCATCTGCACTGGAACAGTTCACCTACTGGGGGGAAGATTGCTTTACCAGCTGCACTGGCTCCCGGTGGAGTACCGGGTCAGGTTCAAGGTGCTGGTTTTGACCTTTAAAGCCCTATGCGGCCTAGGACCCTCGTACTTAAAGGACCGCCTCTCCTGGTATGCCCCACAGAGGACCTTCAGGTCCATGAATAATAGCTTAAGGGTCCCGGGCCCTAAAGAAGCCAGATTATCCTTCACCAGGGCCAGGGCCTTTACAGGGATGGCTCCGACCTGGTGGAATGCTCTGTCCCAGGAGACTAGGGCCCTGCGGGACTCAATCTCCTTCCGCAGGGCCTGTAAGACAGAGCTATTCCACCTGGCCTTCAATCTAGCCTGATCCTCCCATTCCCTTTTCCCTTCCCCTTTTCTATGAAGAAACCCTTCTGAGACCCCACATTTGAATTCTTCCCTGGTCTCCTTGCTGGCCTGAAATATACTCGGAGTCGAGTGTGGATTTCATGCTCTTTATTCAGCTCATAGTAGCGAGGAATGAGAGTTCCCCCAGAACGTCTGCTTTATATACATTATTTACACAATGGGCCCCACGTGATTGGCTAATTCCAGGATACTTCTGTAAGCCAATCAGGTTGCGGATTCACTTCCACCTGGAGCTGGATTGGGTAGCTCCTGCAGACCAATCAACTGCTGCATTCTGGAGCCTATTGTTCTAGGACCAATCAGACTGCTGCATTCTGAATCCTATTGTTCTAGGACCAATCAGACTGCTGCATTTTGGATCCTATTCAACTCAGTACATAACATGGCCCTAGCAGGACCAACTTGGCCAGCTAGCCCTGGCAATGCTATGTTGTACTTTATGCTATTTTTAAGCTGTTTTAAAGTCATTTTTAATCAATGTTTTATATTTGCTGTTAGCCGCCCTGAGCCCGGTTTTTAAATCGGGAAGGCCGGGATATAAATAAAAATTAATTAATTAATTAATTAATTAATTAATTAATTATTGCATTTGCATCCCTCCCTTTTCTCCAAGAATTCAAGGTCCCCTACACGCTGCTCTCCCTCCTCATTTAATCCCCACAGCGACCCTGAGAGGTAGGTTAGGCTGAGAGGCAGCGACTGGCCCAAGTTCATCTGCTGAGCTTCATAGCAAAAATGTCTAAAACAAAAGAAAGTACCGGTAAGTGTTGGAAATGTAAAACAACAGAAGGGGCATTTTTTCATATGTGGTGGGATTGTAAAATTGTAAAGAAATATTGGGAGATGATTTTACTGTATAATGAAATGAAGAGGATGCTTAAAATAACCTTTGTTTAAAAACCAGAAGCTTTCCTAGTAGGGATCACAGGAGTGGATTTATCAAGATCACTAAATGACTAATTTATGTATGAAACTTCGGCCACACGAACATTATTAGCACAACACTGGAAAGAAGAAGGTGTCCCAGTTAAAGAAGATTGGCAAGTTAAATTAATGGAATATGCTGAAATGGCAAAATTGACACTGAAGCTAAGAGGAAGAGACAATAACAAATTTAAGGAAGAAAGTAAGGTGTTTAGTGCATATATTCAGAAGCAAAGTACTCAGGTTAATACATTAGCAGGGTTTTAAGACAACTTGTAATTTAATTTTGAATGGACAATAAGTAATTCAATGGTTTATAACTTTACAATGGACCTGCAGTATGTTGAGAAACAATGGAACCAAGGAAAGGACTGGGGGGGGGGGTCAATTTGTTTTGCTTTGTTTCGATTTGATATTGCTATTGTTTTATCTTTGTTATTTTTGGAAAATTAATAAAATTGTTTTACACACACACACACACACACACACACACACACTGAGCTTCATGAGCAGGGATTTGAACCCTGGTCTCCCAGGTCCTAGCCTGGCACTGTAACCACTAGGCCACACTGGCTAGAAATGTATTGTTGTTATATTTATTTATGTCTCACGTTTTCCCCAGATCGGGACTCAAGTAAGAGCCGTTCAACAGTGGAACGGACTCCCTCAGAAGGTGGTGAACTCTCCTTCCTTGGAGGTTTTTAGCAGAGGTTGGATGGCCATCTGTCAGGGATGATCTAGTTGAGACTCCTGCATTGCAGGGGGTGGACTAGATGGAACATAGGGGTCCCTTCCAACTCTACAAATCAACGATTCCATGATTCAAGGCTTACGCAAATTGAAACAACACAGTTTAATGCAGAAAGCTAAAAACATATAAAAGGTAATAGCTAAGAGTAGTTAAACCCTAGCAGAATTAAAACTGTATAATAGCACAACTATTAAATTTTACAATACAGATTGTAAAAACAGCACAGCACTGCTAAATCCCCTTTCATATTTTTTAAAACAGTTCCCAAAAGCCTGTCGGAGTAAAATAGTCCTCACTTGCTGGTAGAAGCAGGACAAGGAGGAAAAGGTGTTCTCTGATTGCTTGTATTTTGTACATTCAAGTATTTTTCAACATCCCAGTCGCTGGGAGGTGCTTCCTCCAAGACTAGGTGGAAGAGCAGGGGGTCGTTGGTTTTTATCATGTATATAACACACATTTCCCACAATTTAAACTCAAGGTAGCCTACATTGTTCTCTCCCCTTCCTCCTTTAATCGTTGGACTGGTCATGTTGTGCGGATGCCTGATGATCGTCTTCCAAAGCAACTACTCTATTCTGAACTTAAAAATGGAAAGCGTAATGCTGGCGGTCAACAAAAGAGGTTTAAAGACTGTCTCAAGGCAAATCTTTAAAAATGTAGTATAAACACTGACAATTGGGAAACACTGGCCTGCGAGCGCTCCAGTTGGAGAACAGCCTTTCCCAAAGGTGTCGTGGGCTTTGAAGACACTCGAACTCAGGACGCAAGGGAGAAACGTGCTAAGAGGAAGGCACGCTTGGCAAACCCTCGCCGTGATCAACTCCTGCCCGGAAACCTATGTCCCCACTGCAGAAGGACATGTGGGTCCAGAACTGGCCTCCGCAGTCACTTATGGACTCATTGTTAAAACCGTGTTTATGGAAGACAATCTTACTTGGCTACGAGGGATCTCCAAAGAAGAAGAAGAAGCCCCCACCTTGCTCTGCCTCTGCTGCTGCTCCAACCTGGAGTTGTAGCCAGGGGCATAGGAAGGGAGGGGTGGAGGGGGCGGGTCGCCCCGGGTTCCACTCTGGGAGGGATGACAAGATGGCCCCTGCCTCTCCCCCGCTGTAGAGCGGCCGAGGGCGCACGCTTGCGCGGCTTCTGTACGGGCTGCTGCTCTCGCGTGGCGTCCGTACAGGCGTCCATACGGCTGCATCCCGTACAGACTGTGCATGTGCGGCATCCCGTACGTTATGCGCGCACACACACATGCGCAGTCCGTACGGGCTGCGCCGCCCCGGGTGCCAGAGAGGCTTCTTCAGCCACTGGTTGTAGCTATCACTCCAAAACCCAAAGTGGTCTGATTCACTCCAAAACAGTGTCAGTGTAGCAACAATTTTGCAGCAAAACCCCATGTTTTGCAGCGACACACCAACTGAGCAACGGCTACTCAATAGTTAATGTGCCCCCTTTAATCCCCGCAACAACCCTGTGAGGTAGGTCAGGCTGAGAGGCAGGAACTGGCCCAAGGTCACAGCCAGTGAGCTTCATGTCCTACTCTGGCACTCTAACCACTACACCACATGTTGGCCTTCATGGGGCCTCGTTGCCTGGCAGACACAGTTGTTAGCAATTTCACTCCTCTGATGCTGCGGCTAGTGGCTCGAAACAGGTTTCAGAACCTGAGGTCTTGCAAGGGGTACAGGGTTTGTCCTCAAAGGATGCAAAACCACGCCCAAAGGCGGCAAGGGCCAACACTGTTTCCTCAGACAGGAGCAGAGCTAAGGCTCTAGTCCCACAGCACCACCCGTGTCCCTTTGTCTGTACATAGTGTGTAAATAAATAGTAGATTAGTTCTACGATATTTCACTCTTCTTGCTGTGTTTTGCCAGAAGATTAGTGTGCATATACCAGTTGGTCCCTACCAGGTATTCTGTGTGTTAGTTGGTTTCACGGTACAGTGAACCAAGGCGGGTAACTTGAATAAAAGTAGAGGTTCTCCTCCCTGGGCTTCTATTTAGGGAAGTTTTTAAGTTGTGATATTTTAATGTATTTTAATATCCGTTGGAGGCCGATCAGAGTGGCTGGGGGGACCCGGCCAGATGGGCGGGGTACAAATAATAAATTGTTATTATTAATTATTATTATTATTATTATTATTATTATTATTATTATTATTATGTTACTTGGGACGGGAGGTGGTGGCATTTACCTTGTGTTTCTTGTTTTGCCAAAAGATGAGAAGTCTCCTCTGCCTTATCTAAAGTTCTGCCGGTGCTGGGAGAATTAGATAATTGCAAGGAGGCTAACATCCCTAACCTGCATTTTAATTGATTGTTTTGTATGTTTTGTTGTGATTTTATGGGTGTTAGCCTCTCTGAGCCCGGTCTTGGCTGGGAAGGGCGGGGTATAAATAAATTTTTACTATTATTATTATTATTATTATTATTATATGTCACTGGAGCACCCTGGAGAAGAAGGGAATTGCCTTTTCCAGAGCTGTGCGTACCAGAGGACTCTCAGAGTTTCGGGGGCTTGCAGGCACCCCCAAGGCATTTTTCTAACAACAGCATGGCCAGCTGTGTTTGAATTGCCCTTCCAACCACAGTGCAGTTGAAGGACATTTGGGGCTGAGCAGTGAAGATGCTGGGCAGAAAGGGGTGATGAGCTCACGGTGGAAGCTCTGCTCTCCACAGCCCTCTGTTGTGGGCTTGCTTCGCTTTGGCGTTCTGCTAGGAAAGGCAGAATTGCAGTCTACATTTCCCTGGAGTGGGCCCTGAGTAAGCAGGTCCTCTGTTGGCAAAAAAGAAAAAGTGCTTTTAATTCCACTTTTCACAGTTTGCTCCTAACTACAGAAGGAAGCTGGAGGTGCTTTGAATCCCTTTCCCTATCTATTACCGCAGAATTGCCAGCTCTAATGCCTTAATCGCAAGTCTTGCAATGCTGGGAGTTTTGTGGAGCCTGACACTGCAACGCTCCGTGAAATCGTGGCTCCCCGCTTTCATTTCTGAAAAGCAATTTCCCAGCCTTCGTGGCTGCTGGAGGAAGCTTTGAAAAACATGCTCTCTCTCTCAGGAGCCCAAAGTGAAATGAAAAGGACCTCAGATCCAAAGCGCGGCTTTTCTTTAAAGAAAGAACAACCCCGGCAGCCCCACGGTTTTCGTTGTCTGCCTCATGACTGCAAATGCCTAGGGATATATATGCCAAATCCACTCACACTAGTCCAGGCTTGAAAGCAGGAGAAAATTGGACCTGCTGGTCTTAGCAGTTTTGTACCATTACAGGTAATCTCATACCTTCAGAAGGGGGTAGTCTGTGAATTTCATCAGGGAAGAAGACTTCAAAGGGCCGCCAGAAGTAGGGAAACTGCTGTGGTTATGACTCATCTCCTTTCCCTCCTTAATTCTCCTTGTTGGGCTGCCCTACATGGGAGCAGGTTTCAAGGATCCTTGGTCAATAGGAAGAAAACGGATTCTGAGTTGTCCCCTAAACTGTGAACAATCTACTTGGAAGTTTTTAAGTATGGTGGATACTATTATCATCATCATCATCATCATCATCATCATCCTCCCGTACTCACGGGACCGCCTCTCCTGGTATGCGCCGTGGAGGTCTTCAAATAATAATATCTTGGAGGTCCCGGGCCTCAAGGAGGTTAAACTGGCCTCAACCAGGGCCAGGGCCTTTTCGGCTTTGGCCCCAGCCTGGTGGAATGCTCTATCGCAGGAGACCAGGGCCCTGAGGGACTTGACATCCTCCTGCAGGGCCTGCAAGACAGAGCTGTTCTGCCTGGCCTTCGGTCCGGGCCCAGTTTGACACCCCCTCTATGGGACCCTGTAAGTTACCTCTTTGGCCCTTTTATCGGCTCATGTGGGACCAACATGGATAGCTGGCCCTGATGAATACTTGAGGTTCCTGACCCCTATGGATGTAATTTGTGGGCAGTCATTTAATTTTATCCTGATTCTAATTTTTAAGCTGTATTTTAATCAATTGTTTGATTGTGTTTTAAAGTATTTGATATTTGATGTTAGCCACCCTGAGCCCAGTCTTGGCTGGGGAGGGCGGGGTATAAATGAAAATTTACTTACTTACATTATTATTATTATTATTATTATTATTATTATTATTAGCATGTGGCCTTCCATCCAAAGACCACAGGGTGGTTCACATCATCATCATATAACAAAAACAAAACAATAACACACCCCAAACACATTTAAAAAGCCATTGAATGTTAATAAGCCAAAGACCTGGTTGGAGAGGAATGTTTTCACCTGGCCTGGATGCGATTATTTTTGTTTTCCCTTATGCAGGTTGAGCAGGTGAGAAGGAAGCAAGCATGCAGGACCCATTCCAGAACTGGGTCAATTTCTGCCAGCCAAAACAAAACCAGAAACCTCCTTGCAACCTTCACCAACTGCTGCTGCCATCATTCCCTGGGATTCAAACCTGCACAAACTCTCCCAACCCAGCAGCCATTGGACTGGAGTGTGCCCCTGCCATCCCTCACCAAAGAGGGCATCTTGCATAACCATCAGCAGCAGATAGCACCTGCTTAAGGGGCTGGAACAGGCTGCTAAGCTGCTACCAGACCAAATTACAGGCATGGGCACCAACATATCAGAACATAAGCACATCAGACCATTGGCTCACCTTGTCCAGCATCCTGTTCTCACAGTGGCCAACCAGGTGTCCCAGTGAGAAACTTGCAAGCAGGAGGCAGGCACAACAGTGTGGGAATGTTCAGGGTGACAGGAGAGGATATCTTGTTTATTAATATCCTCCCTAACTTGCGCTATCAAGTTCCTTTACTTAGCAGAGTTTACATTCCCCTTTTTACATGCACAGCAGATAGCTGGTTGCAGGCTTGTGTGAGCTTCTCACTATTATACAACTCAGCTGTTAATTGTACATTCCTGGTCAGTTCCCTTGAATCCCTCTTAAAAGACACCACAATCTTATTCAAAGTCAATAAAAGAAGTTTACTCACATCCATTCACAGTTGGATTCCTGAAGGCAGACTTAGTTACAAATATGTATATGTGGATCTACCCCATAGGGAGGAATAATCCCAGAGCAGTCCTAGCGAAAAGCTGGTCAAACAAAGAAGGAAGTCAAAAAGAGGGAAGGGTGCTGTGTGACTCGTCCTTTTGTTACCTGGACAGGTGAGGGCACGCCCACCTTCTGTCACATGCAAAACGGAGGATGCTCCAGCCAGGAGGAACAGGAAGTTTCAACTGGCTGGACCAAATATCCCCTCACATGTCTTCTCTAGCATTACAAAGAATGTTGTATTTGACTGCCTCTCACTATATATAAGGGTCTGGTGACTTCTGTTTCAGTGTATCTAAAGAAGTGTGCATGCACACGAAAGCTCAGACCAAGAACAACCTTGGTTGGTCTCTAAGGTGCGACTGGAAGGAATTCTTTTATTTCTTGTTTTGCTTTGCCTCTCATGGATTACATCCCACAAAGAGCAAGTCCCCCTTCCTGTGGTTTCCAGAAACTGGGCTTCAGAAGCACTGCTAACAGCCCTGGATAGCCCTCTCGTCCATGAATTGTCTAATCCAGGCATAGGCAAACTCGGCCCTCCAGATGTTTTGGGACGACAACTCCCATCATCCCTAGCTAACAGGACCAGTGGTCAGGGATGATGGGAATTGTAGCCTCAAAACACCTGGAGGGACGTGTTTGCATATGCCTGGTCTAATCCTCTTTTAAAGCCACCCATATGTCTCTATAGGTAAAGGTAAAGGGACCCCTGACCGTTAGGTCCAGTTGCGAACGACTCTGCGGTTGCGGCACTCATCTCGCTTTACTGGCCGAGGGAGCCAGCGTATAGCTTCCGGGTCATGTGGCCAGCATGACTAAGCCGCTTCTGGCGAACCAGAGCAGTGCACAGAAATGCCGTTTACCTTCCCGCCGGAGCGCTACCTATTTATCTACTTGCACTTTGACATGCTTTCAAACTGCTAGGTTGGCAGGACCAGGGACCGAACAACGGGAGCTCACCCCGTTGCGGGGATTTGAACCGCTGACATTCCGATCAGCAAACCCTAGGCTTTAGACCACATCGCCACCCGCATCCCTATATGTCTCTATAAGCTCAGGTTATTTGAGACACCACCTTATAAGTCACGTGATCTGCAGGAAAGTTTCTCCTTCAAGTTTCAAAAATCCCAGAAGCCCTCTCTGCAATATCTCGTGCTTTGAGGGTGGCAGTTCCTGTTCTGTGGAATAGCATTCCTGTCAAGATAGTATCTGCACTTTTCAGAAACGATTGAAGATGTTTTGTTCAGACAGGCTCCCCCGGCTGGATAAATGGGCCTTTGTGAGGAGCCTCGCTTTCCCTATTGCATTGCATTAAATGCACCTGCTGTTTTTTGTGGTTTTAAGTGGGGGGTTTTCTTTGCTTTTTAAACGGTCCACAATTGTGTAGAAGGCGATTCGTAAATTAATGGCGGCGGCACTTTCAACCTGTCATTTCCCATGTTTGTTACAATGCCTGGATTCTGTCTTCCCAATCAAACAGCGTTTTGTTTTGAGCTCCACTAAACTATTAATTAAGGCTTTAATTAGTATTTGAAGCAAACTTAATATGCAGCACGGTTTGCAAATTTTTCAACTGTCCACTGAAATTAAAAAAAAATTAGCTATGACTGGTGAGTTTCATAAATTTCATAAATGAAATCCAGCGGGATGCATTTAGTTTGTCTTTTGCTCAGACATTTCCTAATCATTTTTACACTAATTAATGTATGAATTGATTGCTTTGGGCTCCAGTTGTTTGATATTTCCTTACTTTGTTGTTGTTTTTTCTCTTTTTTTATTAAAAAACCCCCGTTTTTCTATTGATCCTCCCACTTAGCAAAGCAGTAATGAGTGGTGTTAGCAACAAAGTAATCAAAGTTCAATTCCTACTTCATTAAACAAACAGTGAAATTCTCTCTCTCTCTCTCTGCAGAGAGCAGGATTGAAATGTTTATCAGGGGCTTGTCTAAACCAGAGCCAGGCTGAAGTGTACCATGCCAGGGGGTTGGACTAGATGACCCTTGGGATCCTCTCCAACTGTGCTGGGCCTGGGGGTAATCCGAGAAATGAGGTCCAGTTCCGGTCCAGAATCTGAAAGTTCAGCAAGGTGTCAGTCCCACAGAGCCAAGGTAGAACATGGGGCAGGGAACCAGGCAAGGACAGGTGCAGGATCTTGCTTGCAGCAATGTTGCTCCCGCAACCTGGGGTGGGGTCCAACAGCCTTTTATCTTTGTCGGGGCAACGGCCGGTCTCGATTCCCCGGCGACTCGCCTCCCTGTCTCGCCCAAAGGTGAGCACTCCTCCTGCGAGTACTCAGGTCTCTCCTTCTCTCAGACCTAAGTCTCTGCAGCTCGGGAGACGCCGGTGGGTTACTGGACTCAGGGGCAGCCTCAGTCTCCCCTGACCAAACCGGTAGTGGAACAGCTGTAAGTGATGGTCCAGCTGAAGGCAACGAGGTAATCTCCACATCTGGAGCCAGGATAGGCTCAGGCCCCTCACTCGGCCCAGCTGGTAGAATAGAATAGAATAGAATAGAATAGAATAGAATAGAATAGAATAGAATAGAATATATTGTCATTGTCCCCTTCGGGGACAATGAAATTACTCGGCTGCTCCATTGCTGGAGGGGAATCTGTGCAGACTGGGACTCTTCAGGATCAGGCCCCAGCTTTGGTTCAGATGATGTCTGAGGCAGAAGATCCGGTGCAGACTGAGACTCCTCTGGTTCCGAGTCTGAGCCCGAGTCCCAGGCCATCACACCAACTCTACAGTTCTAGGGTTCTGTATGCCTCTCAACCGTGAGTCCGATTTCCTCCTGTGGCAGCACTGACCCACGGTCAAAGGCACAGGGGAGGACAACATTGTAAATGGGGCACAGAGAGTAGACAGAAAGGATTCTACATTTCATGCACAACGCAACAGAAATTGGTTTCACGCAATGACGCTGCTGGCAAGAGGTTCGGGACAGAGCAAAGGACCTGAACCAATGGATTCAAACTGTGAGAAAGGAGATTGTGACAAAACATTGGGAAGAACTTTCTGACAGCAAGCTGTTCCACAGTGGTCTCTCCTTCCCTGGAGGGTTTTATGCCGAGGTCGGGTGGCCATCTGTCAGGGATGCTTCTGCTGAAATTCCTGCATTGGGCTACAATGCTACAATAATGCACTATGATGCTATAACAATAGGCCTCTTTTATTTTTATTTATTTTTAATGCCAGAAAAGTATTTTTGTGGTAATCAAGTACAGTCATACCTTGGGTTACAGATGCTTCAGGTTGCGTGATTTCAGGTGGCGCACCGCACCGAACCCAGAAGTAATGGAACAGGTTACTTCTGGGTTTTGGTGCTCGCGCATGCGCAGAAGCGCCGAATTGCATCACGGACAAAGCAGATTGGAGAGTTTAGGATTGCAGCTGAGGATAATGTGGGCAGGAGAAAAATAGTTGCAGTCTGTAAAATGCAGCCAGCTACAGAGAGGCCAGGCCACAGCTGGTTTCTTTTTGAATGGAAGGCTGCTGTGGCACTATGAGAAGCAAGAAACTCTCAGGGTGTCAATGCTGTGAGCCCCTCCATCGTAGGCTCAGGTGGTGGTGTTGTTGTTGAGTCGTTTAGTCGTGTCCGCCTCTTCGTGACCCCCTGGACCAGAGCACGCCAGGCACTCCTGTCTTCCACTGCCTCCCGCAGTTTGGTCAGACTCATGTTGGTAGCTTCGAGAACACTGTCCAACCATCTCGTCCTCTATTGTCCCCTTCTCCTTGCGCCCTCCATCTTTCCCAACATCAGGGTCTTTTCCAGGGAGCCTTCTCTTCTCATGAGGTGGCCAAAGTCTTGGAGCCTCAGCTTCAGGATCTGTCCTTCCAGTGAGCACTCAGGGCTGATTTCCTTCAGAATGGAGAGGTTTGATCTTCTTGCAGTCCATGGGACTCTCAAGAGTCTCCTCCAGCACCAGAATTCAAAAACATCCATTCTTCGGCGATCAGCATATGCGTGTAAATAAGCCATATATCATAAAGACACCAAAATCTCTGCTGTGCTTCATTTGCAAAGGAAACATGAACCCCAGGTAAGTGCCTGGAACCCCTGGAATCTCACAGCGCTTGGAGATTCGGGTGGTGTGTAACATTACGTTAAGCTTTTGCCTTTAAGGAAGCAAATAAAGAAGAAAATGGTGTTGGGAACTCCTTGGACCATCTCATATTACTGCAGTTTTAAATTCAGAGAAACTTTAAGATCTTGCAAGATCAGAACTTTTCGACTCAATTGATAATGTTGCATTTGCAGCTCGGCAAGCAAATGGGAAATTATGACAAAATCGGTTCCCCCATTGCTAGTCGCTGTGCTTTTCATGCATACATTTGAGCTTTAATTGAATTTTCACAGTCTGTACTTTTTGAATTTCATGGCCATTTGACTCCACTATTTACATTTCTCTCCCCACACACCCTAATATAGATATAGATATTCCTGTCAGCTGAGGAAAGCACTTCATGGCTCCTGGATCCCAGTTGATGGAAACCGCAGGAGGGGAGAGTTGCTCTTGTGGTCGGATCCTGCTTGCTACTTTTCTTTTGGGGACATCTGGTGGGCCACTGTGAGAACAGGATGCTGGACTAGGTGGGCCACTGACCTGGCCCATCTGTGGAGCTCCAATTTTATTCTGACTTTCTGTTGACCTGATTAAATGACCTTTAGTCCACAACAATTTCATTAAGATGACGCAAGAGTCTTGGTGGTTTTAACCCTCATAAGTCCTTTTCCACGCAGCGCATAGCCAAACGATGGAACTCAATGCCTCAAGAGGAAGTGATGGCCATCAACTTGGATACCTTTAAAAGAGGATTAGAGAAATTCATGGAGAGGGCCCGACCTAGGAGTGGATCTGCTATGATACTAATGAAGCTTAAGCCTCAAGGCTCCTAACATTGGAGGTTTGCGGAAGCATTGGAGGCATAAGTGCCAAGGATTCAAACTTTTGTTTGAACCACCTTTGGGAGTCGGCTGTCCAAAGAGGAACAGGACCACTGCCACACGTTGCCTCCAATTTCTACCTGCAAATACCGGTAACCTTTCCAGAAGAATGCCACAGCCAATGGTTTTGGAAAATGCTGAGATGTCATAAGAATACAACAAGAGCCTGCTGGATCAGGCCAATGGCCCACCTATTCCAGCATCCTGTTCTTCTCTCAGTGGCTAACCAGGTGCCCATTATGGAAAGCCTGCAAGCAGAACCGGAGCACAAGAGACCTCTCCCCTCTTGTGGGTTCCAACAACTGGCACAGCCTAGCCATCGATAGGCCTCTCCTTCATGAAATTGTCTAGCCATCCATGTTGGTGTTCACCACAACGTCCCATAATTTAACTGTGTAGCATGAAGAAGTACTTTCTTTTATCTGTCCTGCCGTTTGGTCACATCAACCCTCAATCTCTCCAGAGAGTTTCTGTGGCCAAAGCTGCCACGCCTGAGAGATCCAGGAGAATTGGCAGGGACTAATTCCTTTTGGCTTAGGTCATCCATCAAGGTGACTAAGGCAGTCTCAGTATGGAGGAAAGGCCTGAATCCAGATTGAAATGGATCTAGAAACTCAGTCCATCACTGGCCTCGTTTGCAGGCGGTGGGTGGGAGAGTTGCTTCTCGTCTTGATTGAGATGCAGTTGGGGAAACTATGAATTTAGCCATTCACTCCTGTGGGTACAAATGCAGTAAATATTGCATAGAACTTTAAATACAGCAAAATGCTGCAGAAACATTTCACTGTGTAATGGGAAATGTGATCATGATTGCCAACTGAAGGCGTGGCTCCCTTTTTTTTTATGGCTGCTTGCTAATGAGCCCTCCTGTCCAGGGGATGCTCTGAGAATTATCTGCAGGGGCTTTGCTCTGGGGCTCATGAAGGCACCCCCCCCTGCCACCCCTGGACTGCACTCGCATGAAAGTGGCAGGTAGACAGTGGAAGGGACCCTGAATTAGAGACTAGGAGAGGAGAGCAAAGTGTGGGATGTATAACACTGGTGCAGTCAATCACAACATTCCTAGAATGTACACAAGGGGTCTCAGTCCTCCAGTTAGAGTTTCCTGTACCTGGACTGAGACCACTTCCTCTGTGTGACCAGAGGTGGGAGTGGCCTTACCTGTAGTTACTCAAAGTCACAGGTGAGCAGCCATTCCACCCTCTTCCTCATCGGATCTTCAAGCATGCAACATCTCAAGAGAAGATGCACTCTTGGCTTCCAGCCAAGGGGGCCCAGATGGAGCCTCCTCCCTTAAGGAGAGTCTCCACGTGTACATATTTAATCTAAGCTAGCCTGCCTTTCTGAGACTTGTAGAACCTTGGAAATGTCTGTGAGTAAACCTTTTTACTTTTACTTTTATGTGTCGTGTATTTACTTTTAAGGGGGAACCAGGGGAAATATGCCAGGAATCTGCCTTGTTATAGAAGTTCATAGGAACTTAATCGCCACGTTTTGCTGCATTTAATTGGGGATGATAATCTCTGCTAGTTTGGAGCTTGTTAACACAAGCTGGGATAGGAAATATTAAACAATATTCCCTCATCCATATTCCCACTCATCTCCCACACAAAGCACCCGCGTTTCCAGCTTAGAGGGCTGGAATAAAAAGCTACTTTTGGACAGAGAGAAAGTTCTGTATGAGTGAGTGTTTTTTGTATTCTGGTTACCCTGTTGCTGATTTTCTTCTCCCTTATTTTTATGCTTTGGTTGTTATGAGGCTCTGTATTGTATTACACTTTAATACTATTATTATTATTATTATTATTATAATTATATTATATTATATTGTATGACTGTTCTGATTTTCATATTGCCAAGATATTGTGTCATATACTGACATTTGCAAGCTGGGCTACCATAATGACTAAGGCCTTAAACGACAATTTTAGGATATATTTTGGTGATTAAGATTTAACTTATATATTTTCAACTGCTGTTATATCTGTATTGTCCCTGTTATACCCAACTGCAAATTCAAACCTATCCCTATCATGTTTTATGACTTCCCTGATATTGTATGTGAGCTGGAACTGGTCTGTGACCAAAATAATAAATTTATTCATGGGGTACAAATAATAAATTATTATTATTATCATTATTATTATTATTGTTTACTGACATTTGCGTTCATCATTGTTAACTTTCCTGTGGTCTTTTGGTGAAAGGCAGTATATAAATTTAACAAATAATAATATTAATAATAATTTCTTCAATAGCCACGAGTGGCATCTGAGCTAGGGCACAGCCCACATGCTCATGGCGAAACACTTGGGAGTCGCAGTACAGTCATCAGACGAAAAACAAATCTTAGAGCTCACTGGGAGTGAGGTGGAGAGAAGAGGGAATTCAAATGCAAGATTATTTTCTGGTTGCTGTTTTTGACTGAAGTGGGAGAACTGATGCTCTTCTGTAGCCAAGCAATGGTTCTTAGGCAGGGGTCAGCAATCTTTTTCAGCCGTGGGCCGGTCCACCATCCCTCAGACCATGTGGTGGGCTGGACTATATTTTGAAGGGAAAAAATGAACAAATTCCTATGCCCCACAAATAACCCAGAGGTGCATTTTAAATAAAAGGGCACATTCTACTCATGTAAAAACACGCTGATTCCCGGACTGTCCGTGGGTCGGATTGAGAAGGCGATTGGGCCGCATCTGGCTCACGGGCCTTAGGTTGCCTACCCCTGTTCTTAGGTGTCTCTGCTTGCTGAACAAACTGTCTACTTGCAAGCAAACAGCATCAACAAACCAGGTATCTCTTGAATGATCTCCTCATAATGTTTTGGACTCTGTAACACAGGCTTCACTAACCTTGTGCTCTCCAGATGTTCTGGACTAAAATTCCCCAGAAGGCATGGCTGTATTTGCTGGGGCTGGAGGGCACCAGGTTGGGGACGGGACTTTGACAGATGCCCGTGGGATACTCACAGAAATGGGAAACAAGGCTAATGAAACAATGATGACGAATTGCGATTTAAGAAGCATCATGATGGAAGGTCTTCCATCAGGCACGTTTACAGCTGGGAATCTGCAGAGGCCTTCAAGCTCCAAGGAGGCCTTGACAAATGATGGGAGTGGGGCAAGAGCCCACCCCTCAGCCCTGCCCAGGTGGTTGCTCAGCTCACTACACATCCATCGAACCAATGAAGTGCTGCATGTCACAACAGCAACCCAAGCGGCAGGCTGCGTAAGGTTCACTGCCTGGCACAGGCTGGCGGGCCTTGCAGAGAGACTGGCAATGGCCATGATGTATCATTAGGGTTAGCGTCACACAGACAATCAGGAAAGACACGAAGCCACAGATGGGACCACCAAAGGAGAGACAGACAAAAACGAAACACCTGCTCAGTATTGGTACCGGTACTTAAATCTCTTCCTGTCTTCATGCTGGAAATCCATAGCCCCGAGGGCAATGAACCCATTTTATTTTATTTTTTTGCAACAAACCCATATTTGCACCTCCAGGCCTGCCTACTACTGTTTAAATCTACAGCAAGGAGCAAAAGGTTGGGGTGCTTGACTAAGTGCGCAGCGATGGGGAGGAAGGAAGCCGCCTGCCTTGACTGAGAAAGACAAGCCCATAACTTGCAACCTGCTTGGCCTCTCCATGACTGGATGAATCTGCAGGATTTCTGGAGAAGACACCGGCAAACCTTGGCAGCTGGCAGCTCCAGATGAGCCGGGTCTCAGAGGACGCTGGCAATGGCTTGCTGGTGATTTGATAGCTGTGGTCGTTCCATGTTCCTAAGGCAAGTTCTGGAGCTCCGGAGTGAGCCAAAGGAACTGTGAAGCCCACAGACACTCCCACCCTCCTTCCCATACTGCTGCGGCTAAGAAGTTCCCCCTCCTATAAGGGTGCTTTGCTTTAAAGAAGTGTTTCTTAGCAGGGCTCCTTGAGGCCACCTTCTGCTGCTCACTTGTTGTTGTTCTGCAGACCCTTCTCTATTCCTGTCTCCACTCTGTTGCTCCCAGCTAAGCAAACCACTGCTTGCCAGGAACAGCCGTAGGTGAATCAGCCCTTGGTATGCCACAGGTCTGTGACATTTTCAGTGTGGCCCTCAGTGTGTGGGTGGGCCACAAGGTGCCTCAAGGTGCCTGCCCCCCGCATTTCTCCAGTCAGTTCCTACATCCTTGGCGCAGCCCACCCTCCCTGGTTCACAAAGCCTGGCAAAGGCAATCTTTCAGAACCCAAACATGGAGGAGGAGGAGGTGTGCCCTCTCTGGCACCATCATATTGCAGAGCCTCATGACCCAGCGTCGCACCAAACCCAAGCCGGAACCAGCCTCGCTCTTCTTGGCAGTCATCATGCACCATGCCAGCCGCAGACGGGCACCAGTGTACCGCATCCCGAGATGACCCCGAAGGTGACATTCTTTGCAGTGGGCACCTCAATGCCCACGTTGGCCACCCACCCAGCCTGCCAGTTGCCGAAGCTTAATGGGCTTCCATTAGCCCAGTTTGCCCTCCAGCCCACTGGGGAATGGGCTCTGTGTGTGACCAAGGCAGAGGCCCCTGCAGAAAGGCTGGCACCCCTGGCTGGCCTCGGGGCATCGCTGCTCAGCTCCTCCATCCGGGCAGGCCCGAGCGGAGAGCTGTCCGGCGCCGGTGGTGCTGAAACCGGCCGAGGGAAGGCTGCCGGCCTCAGGCACTCTCGGGGGGCGGCGGCGGGGGGCGCCACCCAAGGAAGCCAGCGCCTTGTTCTTCTTGCTCCAGCCTCCTGGCTCAGTTTCCCCTAGGCCCGCCAGGAGAGGGTCACAGCCCCCTGGAGACATTGCAAGGTGCAGGTTGGGCTCCATGCAGCGTGCGCGCTGGAGAGCGTCCAGGGGTCATTTCTGAGGGGCGCGACCCACACACACCCCATAGGGAGAGAAGCGCCCTCCCTCGGCTCCAAAGGCGGAGACCACCGAAGGGCTCCGCGGAGTGGGGGAGCTGGGGGTGAGGGGCTGGGGCCCGCCGCTGCCATTGGAGAGGATGCTGCGTCGGAGGGGAGACCGCGCCGGCCTGCCTGCAGAGCCCGCCGGGCTGAGGTCAGACACCCGGAGCGGCGGGCGCACCAGCACCGGAAACTGCCTTCTACAGACTCAGACCTGTAGTCTATTCAATTCAGTAGTGCCTACACTGACTGGCAGCGCACAGCTCTCCTGGGTTTCTCGTCGGAGTTTCTCCTAGCCCAACTCGAAGACGTCGTTGGGGGTTGAACCTGGAAGACCCTTCCGCGTGCAAAGCAGGGACTCGGCTACGGAACTGCGACCCTTCCCCGTGAGGGAAGCGGGCGCTGCCAGCCGGCAGTCTCTGCTCGACGGCGCTTGCGTTTCCGGATCTCCCGGGGTGAGAGCGTGCCCGCCATCCTACCCCACCCCCAGAGCTCAACGCTCCCTCCCTCGGCACTCCCCGCGCCTCACCTTCTCCAACTCCCAAGCAAAGGATCCCGGCGGGATCAGAGGAATGGGGAGGGGCGGGTAGCCCGGCCTTTCTAGCCCACCCACAGCTCCTGCCGAAGCTCAGCCACGGGTGGCCCGAGGAGCCCCTGCGGGGCGAGGCACCTACCTGGGGGTCGCGGGGAGGGGGTCCTTCCGCGGGTCCAGCAGCCGCCACGGCCCTCCGGAGTCACGTCTCTCCTCCTCCTCCATCACCACCCCCTCTGCATCAAGAAAGCGCCCCATGGCAAGCTCCTTCCACTTGGCGGGGTCGGGCGGAGGGGAGGCTCCAACGCCTCGCCACCCCGTTCCCATGCAAAGTCTTGCAGCTCGCACCGGCCGTCTTTCCTGGGCGCCCCTCTGCGAAGATGGAGCCCCCCAGCCAGAAGCGGAGGGGAGGCAGGCAGGCAGGCAGCAGCGGCGGCGCGGCTCCTCCATCCAGTCTGCCGCTGACCTGCATTGACGTCATTGCGTCATTAGGTTTCCCCTGGAAACACGGAGGGGCTAAAAATAGCAAGCCGCCGCCACCGCTTCGGTCCGGGAGAGCAGCGGCGGCCGCGCGAGGAGCCCGTCCGGCCCGCGGGCCACGGCAGGAGCCCAACAGCAGCGGTAAAGGGCCCCGGGCCCGCGGAGCTGGAGAGAGGCTGGCCGTCGAAGGGCGCCCCCTCCCTCCTTTGCTCGCGCCCTGGGGGCCGGGTGGGAAGGGCCTCCCCAGGTCTCTAGACGGGGGGTGGTAGGGGGTGGCGCGCACGCCCTACTGCCCGGATCCAGGTAACTCAGTCGCCAACCCAACTCCAGCCCTTCTCCCTGGACGACCCGAGCCCACCAAAGCGCTCTTCCTCCCGACGGCGCTGGAGGGCTGGCCGGGTCCCCCCCCCCACAAGCGAAACGCAGCTGCCTTCCGCCTCCTGGCGCCCAGCCCAGAGGCCTTTTCCTCCTTCCCTGCCGCTGCCGCGCCGTCGGGGATTTGCCCGGGTTAAGCGCCGCTCTCCTCCCGCGCCCAGCGAAGGAGATCCGCGCTCCCCCTCCAGACACACTGTCCGGGCATCTGTGTATATGGGGCGGGAAGGGGATTTCTTGCCTGCCTCGGAGCCCTCCCCCTCCCCACTCAGGTGTTTGCTGAGCAAAAAAAAAAAAAAAAAAACAGAAAAAAGAAAGATGACGAATAAGAAGTTCAGTGGCGCTAAAAATCGACGGGGCGAGATTGGTTTAGCAGCCCGTCGGGGGAGAGCGAGGTCCCGGGAAGCAAGGAGGCGCTGCCGGGCTTTCCGAGATGCAAGAGAGGGTACCCACGCCAAGGAGGGTGCGGACGATGCCACGGTGGGCTTATTCCTGGTGTCTCTTGGATGGGGGGGCAACAGAGTTCGCTGGGCTCAGCATACTGAGGGTGGTTTGGACCCTCTGCTGCACGCACCGGCAGAAGATGCACACGAGCGTGACATTTGCATAGAGTTTGTGCCATACGCAAGTTTTTGCCCTCTTTTGCTGGTGGGGGTAGAGGGCCCCAAAACTAACTGGGCGTCACCCATAAATGAGAAGGAGCCTGACAGCCAGGATGTCAACAGAAAAGGCTCGCCCTGCATAATTTCTGCCTGTCACATGGCGTGACGGCCATGCTCTCCTCCATCGCCAAGCAAACCAGGCAAAGAATCACAGAACTGTAGAGCTGGGAGTTCAAATAGCGAAAGGGCGACCCCCGTGGGAGGAGGAGCAAGCTAGTTTTCTGCTCCTCTAGAGGGCAGGACCCGAACCAATGGATTCCAATGATAGGAAAGGAGATTCCGACTGAACATCAGGAAGAACTTTCTGAGGGTAAGAGCTGCTTGACAGCTTGTTGGTGGTGGGCTCTCCATTGCTGGACGTTTCTAACCAGAGGTTTCTAACCAGGGGGTCAGACTGGATGACCGTTGGGGTCCCTTCCAACCCTACAATTCCATGATTAGTTTCCTCACATTAAACTCCAATTCCCTGAAGTTCAGTGCATGCTTTACAGCTGCCTGAAATGCACACGCCTCATCTTAACCACAGTTTCTGTTTCCTTATCAGATGGTTTGAGGGAAAGGGGCATCACCAAACAGGAACATTTCTCCCGAAGCTACTGGGATACCTGGATTGTGGTTAGCCTCAAATGCCAGGTGTGGAAGCACACAGGAGCTGGAAGAAGCAGAAATGTGTACACAGCCCTCGGTTGTGGTGCTTTTACTCTCTGTGAGCACAACAGCAGCCCCAAAGCCGGGACATTCTGTGTGTTTCCAGGGTCCTTGTAGACATGATGGGCTGTATTGGTAGTTTAAACTAGTTTCTTAGTTTCAGACACTTTTAAACTAGCGTATTGTTAATGCGTTTCTTAGGAAAGTATGTGTTTCAATTTAGGTTAACAGCTTTTTAATGAATGTGCCCCTTTTGATGCAGTAAAATTGCTTGAGATTTTCTGTTATTGTCTTTGCCAATCACCAGGGGGCCAAGTGCTGGAGTTGGTTCAGGCAGGCAAACGTTCCTAAGAGGGACGTCAGGGCTTCGTGAGAGGGCAGGAGGCGTCCATGTAAGCTGCACACTTCACAAGACATGTTAATTGGCTGCTTCATAACTGATGCATTATTGCACCTGGCTGTCTTAAGTGGGGTGGGCTCCCTTAGGACACAGAGCCTGTTCACCTTGAAGTCTCTCTCTCCCTCTCCCTCTCCCCTCCCTGCCCCCCCTCAGGAGAGATGCATGGCTCAGGCACGCTGCAGGCCCCGCAGTGTGGCGCCCAGTGCCCCCCCCCCCGCCTCAGGGGTGTGGTGGGTGCGGGAGTTATTTTTTCAAAAAGTGTCGTGAGCCCATTTTTTTTAAAAAAAAACAACACACATTTTTTTTGCCATTTTTTCACACACACCCCTCAGTGATGGCACCTGGGGCGGACCCCACCACCCTTCCTACGCCACTGCTCCTTCCCCCCTTTCCCCTCCCTTATACCTTTTCCAGGAAAAACTGGCAACCCCAACCACACTTGACCCCCCCTTTTGCTTTCTTCCTTAGAGCTTTGTCCTCAGACTTGCTGCATTCATAGTTGTACCTGGTAGTGCCAATCATTCAGGGCCTAAGAGCCCTTCCCTTCCTTCTCAGACTGTGGAGCCAGAGCACAGCCATCATGGTTCATAGCCATCCATAGACTTATCCACGCATTTGTCTAATCCTCTTTTCAAGCCATCCAGGTTGGTGGTCATTACTGCCTCCTGTGGGAGTGAGTTCCATAGGTTAACCACGTGCTGAATGAGTGAGTCCTTTCTTTTATCTGCCCTGATCTTCCAAACAAAGCAGATCCCCACAGGTTGAGCTGATCCTCTCCTTTTCATAAAATGGCCCAAATACTGCCCACTTTGAAGGGGGGCGGCAGGTGGCAGGAACTAGACAAATGAGAAATGAAGGATGCCCTGTATGAAGAAGTACTTCCTTGGATTTGTAGGATGAGGTTGCCCAGCAGGGAGCTAAAGTTGACTGAAGGCTTTCATAGGCTGACAAGACCCACAGCGTGGCTGCCTCTGGGTTGTTAGACAGTTAGAGGACTCTTGCCTGATTTTGCAGCCTTTGGCTTCTGCAAGGCTGAGAAGGTGAAGGAGATGCAGGGGCCTCATCCCCTTGAGTCTTAAGGGCTGTGTCCTCCAGCTGAGATGCCCCTGAATAGATGCTGGTGGCCCCACCCTGGAAGAAGTGGCCTGAGCCCCATCCTTACAGTCTCCCTCTCTGCACTGCAAGGGCCTAAAGTGATGGTGGTGGTGGTGGGGGGTCACGATCCAGTCAAATATATTGCTTTAGAGTCTAGGAAATGAAGGAGAAACCTGTTTATGGTAGCATGCAAAATTCCCGTTAATCGAAGTTAAGGAGTCCAAAACAGAACGAGGCACAAGAGTCATTGTTGCAAGGAACAAGTAAGAGCTTAGTCCTCCTGGATTACCGGTAGCATGGGCGTACCTGGGGGGAGGCAGAGGGGGCAGCTGCCCCCCCTAGAAGGCAGGTGCCTCCCCCTAGAAGCAAAAATGATCAGCGTTCGTTCAAAGCAAACCTGAACGACCATGGCTTGCCCCCCCCCTAGTTTTGATCCTGGGTAGGCCCCTGACCGGTAGGTCAAAGGCTCATCTAGTCCATCACCCCCTTTCTCATAGTGGCCAGCCAGATGCTGAAGGGAAGCCCACAAGCAGGGCCGTCTTACCCATAGGCGCTAGGGGTGCTGGGCACCCGGGTGCCGGGCTCTCAGGGACACCAGGCCGAGAGTCCAGGGCCCGAGAGTTGAGTCCGCGGAAGAGCCTGTCCGTTGGTCAGAGCGCTGTGGCGGGCTCTTCTACTACGGGCGGCTCTGCGCCGTGAGTTCTGGAGCGAGCCAGCCAGCGAGATGCTGAGGTGGCCAGCCGGCTCCGCCCTCCTGCGTGCCTGGGACTGGGCAACCTGGGGGGGGGGGCGTGCCGGGCAGATCTTTGCACCCCGGCGCCGCATAAATCGCAAATCATTATGTGTATATGTGTATAATTAATATTATTTAGAAAACACCTGAAGGCAGCCCTGTTTAGGGAAGTTTTTAATCTGTGATGTGTTAATGCATTTTAATCTTTGCTGGAAGCTGCCCAGAGTGGCTGGGGAGACCCAGCCAGATGGGCGGGGTACAAATAATAAATTATTATTATTATTATTATTATTATTATTATTATGTGTGCTATGCAAAAATCACAATGTGGGAGAAACTGTGAAGCCAGCCAATGCTTCTCTCGATTCCTGCAGTCCCTGTTGGCTCTGCTGGCTCAGCTCTCCCCGGCCTCATGCAGGGGCAGCGAATCACAAGAACAGGCGCAGGCAAAAAATCGCGATGGGGGAATAACTGTGAAGGCAGCCAATGCCTCTACAGAGCTCCATCCTTATTTCAGACATCGTGATCTATCAGTACATCGCAATGTTTAGCTGGTGATATATCACAGGTATCATCCAGTCCAGTCCTAACAGGGATCTGTTTGACCACTGTGAGGAGTGGATGCTGGGCTACAGGGGCCATTGCCCTAATCTGCTCTTCTTCCGCTCTTAGTCCAGCACCGAGGGCCTTCTGGCGGTTCCCTCACTCCGAGAAACGAAGCTACAGGGAACCAGGCAGAGGGCCTTTTCGGTGGTGGCGCCCGCCCTGTGGAACGCCCTCCCATCAGAGGTCAAAGCAATAAACAACCACAGGACCTTTAGAAAACACCTGAAGGCAGCCCTGTTCAGGGAAGCTTTTAATCTGTGATATTTTAATGTTTTGTTTTTTAATATTGCTGGAAGCCACCCAGGGTGGCTGGGGAGACCCGGCCAGATGGGCGGGGTACAAATAATAAATTATTATTATTATTATTAGTCTTAGCCTAGCCTTCTCCAACATGGTGCCCTCCAGGTGTCTGGGCTACAACTCCAGTCAGCCCTGGCATCATATGGCTATGGTGGCCAGAGAAAATTTTTGGAGGGCACCAGGCTGGGGAAGGATGCTCCAGCCTTCCCTCACGAGGAAGATACTCCAGGCCCCCCTTTAATGTCACTGCCATTTCCTGCTCCTTTCCCACTTCTACAATGTTCTTTTTGAGAATCAACAGATGTGCATTTGCATAAGGGCACCGCGGTATAACTGGCAGGCATATTTTCAAGAAGCAGCAGTTCCTTGTGATTAAGCAGCATTGAGTTGCATTTTAGCTCAGTTGGTAGAGCGTGAGACTCTAAATCTCAAGGTTGCGGGTTCGAGACCCACATTGGGCAAAGGATTCCTGCAATGCAGGAGGTTGGACTAGAGACTCTCATGTTCCCTTCCAACTCTACAATGCTAGGATTCCACGAGAGCCAGTGTGGTCAGACTAGGATCTGAGAGGCAGGGTTCAATTTGTTGGATGGATGTTTTATAGGCAGGATAGAATCCAATTTCGTTGTACTTGTACTTGTACAATGACAATAAAGATATAAAGATAAAAGATAAAGAAAAAGAATATATTTTACCATTTACTATTACTATTATTGTTGGTGCTGACCTTTAAAACCCTAAATGTCCCAGTACGTTTCTGAGCACAATTCAAAGTGTTGGTGCTGACCTTTAAAGCCCTAAACGGCCTCTGTCCTGTATACCTGAAGGAGCGTCTCCACCCCCATCATTCTGCCCGGACACTGAGGTCCAGCTCCGAGGGCTTTCTGGCGGTTCCCTCCCTGCGAGAAGTGAGGTTACAGGGAACCAGGCAGAGGACCATCTCGGTGGTGGCGCCCGCCCTGTGGAACGCCCTCCCATCAGATGTCAAAGGAATAAGCAACTATCTGACTTTTTAGAAGACATCTGAAGGCAGCCCTCTATTGGGAAGTTTCTTATGTTTGATGCTTTATTATGTTTTATATATTCTGTAAGCTGCCCAGACTGGCTGGGGAAACCCACCCAGATGGGCAAGGTATATTATTATTATTATTATTATTATTATTACTACTACTACTATTACTACTACTCCTACTACTACTCCTCATGTATGTGAGCAGGACATTTAAACTTAAAACAATTAGCAAAGTTTAAAACACCATCCCTTGCAGCATTAAAGCGGAAGCTTTGAGACTTGTCTTGACTTGCAATTTATCCTGGCTGTAGTAACAGACTGGATTTTCCACTTTCCCTTCTTAATTAAAAGAATCCTGCAACAGACTGTAGATCAGGGGTCAGCAACCTTTTTCTGCCATGTGGTGGGCCAGACTATTTTTTTGGGGGGGGGGATGAACAAATTCCTATGCCCCACAGATAACCCAGAGATGCATTTTAAATAAAAACACACCTTCTACTCATGTGAAAACACGCTGATTCCCGGACCGTCCGCGGGCTGGATTGAGAAGGTGATTGGGCCACATCCGGCCCACGGGCCTTAGGTTGCCTACCCCTGCTGTAGATTAAGCATAAAAATATTGTTTACTTACCTAAAAGTCTTGCACTTGATTCCAGCAGTGAGAGTAACAAAAACAAGGCAAGCAAATTCTACTTCTAAATTGCAAGATAAATAGTTTGAGTTCAAAAATGGAGTGTGCAGTTGAGCAGAGACTAGGCTGCCTGCCTCAGAAGCCTGGTGGAAGAGAGAGCTAAGTTCTGAGGCAGGAGGAAATAGGAAAGATTAAACCCTTTTCTCCTTTCCCCACCAGATTAAGTCGAGGGAAGGGAAGAGTCCTTATTTAGCAAAACATGCCAAGTTATTTTGGCTGCAATTTCCCACACAAATCCCCCCATTTGGCCATGAGGCTCACAGGGTGACCTTGGGCCAGTCACCCTCTCTCAGCCTACCTCAAAGGGTTGTTGTAGGAATAATATGGGCAGAGGGAGAACCATGTACACAACCTTGAGGTGGGTTATAAATACGATAATTAATCAAATTATCCAAGCATTTCTATACCACCCTTTCTGAAAATATCAGGCAGGTGTACAGTAATATAATAACAATTTAAAAAATAAAAAAGTATAAAACAACCATTAAAATGACTGGCTCCTCAAAGAAAATGCTAAGCAACTGCAGAGGCCTGTCAGCATGACTCTTCTATAGGACTTGCTCCATTTCTTGTGATAACATTCTTACGGTTCCTATAAATATGCAATTAATATTGTTTTGCAAGGTGGAGTGTGGATGGAACTGATAACGTCTCAGGCACCTCATTTCTTATTGCAAGAGAAGACTTTGAACATTCCTCATTATGCGCCACCAAAAGTGTGCAAGCCATCTCTCTGGCTAGGGCCGTTTCGTCAGGCTGGGGCTCTTCGCAAGAAGGACCCCCCTCAACCATTGTTGCTCCTTTTTTAATTTGGTTCATTAGGGATTCTATAGATTTTATCAACCCGCCTGAAGGCATAAAACAGATTGATGAAGATTATATTCTAGTTAATTTGGATGTTAATGCTCTCTCCACAAGCGTCCCCCACAGAACGAGGCATTCCTCGTTACTGAGGACAATTTAAATAAGAGACCCAATTTACCCTGTGTTGGCTTTGATGGAATTGTGTTAAGTAAAAAGGACTTCTCCTTTCATACAAAGTAAGCTCTGTTGGGAAATTTACGGGAGAGCTGTGAAGAACTCTGTGCCCCCCCCCAATAGCCAATTGGTTTAAGACGTTGTGGGTTGGCAGGGGGGTCAGTCTGGATGATGGCCCGAGTCCCTCCCAGTTCTTGGGGTCCTGTACCCAGCGAGGTTGTAATCTAAATGAGGATTCTGTAGCTGAACTAGACAAAGTTTCTTTGCAAGACAATGGCCATAGCCACTGGAGTGTCTTCATCACCATCCCAAAAGAATGAGCTCAGTTGCAAGAGCTACAGCGGAGTGAGGGGGCCTTTCCTGCACCCCCTCACCCAGCTGTAGGTAGGAGAACAATTGCCAGAGAGTTGTGTGTGAGCTGAGCTGGAAGCCAACTGGAATCTCCCAACATGACCTTGTACCTTAGGTACAAGGAGGGCTCTGCACATACAGGGTGTGTGTGGAATACTTGATTTAAGCGTTCTCAAGGATTCTGGTTGGGCAAAGAGATGGTGAGATGCTAGGCTGGCAGAAGGTGGGTTGGCTAGAGAATAAACAGCCAATATGATGCATTTTCCCCCTCTATGGGGTGTGTGCTGCTGCTGAACATGCTCTCACAGACTCTTTGGGACTCTGTCCAGTGATGCATTACTGAATAAAAAGTCTGACTAATTGGGAATCTGGTTTGAGCCTCCATACTGAACCCTCAAAGGGAATTTCCCCCCACAGGTAGGAGGCTGCCCAGGTATCTAATAATAATAATAAATTTTATTTATACCCCACCCTTCCCAGCCAAGACCAGGCTCAGGGCGGCTAACACCAGGTATAAAAACAATTGATTAAAATACAACTTAAAAACAAGATTAAAATACAACATTAAAGTGCAGCCTCCTTTCAGTAGAAACTCAAATCAAAAAACTGTTTGGGGAAGAAAGCGTCAAATCTTCGCCAAGGCTGACTATCCAGACTGGTCCTATGTGGGCCAGAAAAAAGCCAGGGAAGTCCCCAAATAGGAGTTCCATCACAGAAGGAAAAGGAAAGAGGGGGGAGGGGATCAAGTTGATTCCAAGCCAAAGGCCAGGCGGAACAGCTCTGTCTTACAGGCCCTGCGGAAAGAAATCAGATCCCATAGGGCCCTGGTCTCATGAGACAGAGCGTTCCACCAGGTCGGAGCCAGTGTTGAGAAGGCCGTGGCTCTGGTTGAGGCTAATCTGACTTCCTTAGGGCCCGGGACCTCTAGGGTGTTGCTATTTATGGACCTTAAGGTCCTCTGCAGGGCATACCAGGAGAGGCGGTCCCGTAGGTACGAGGGTCCTAGGCCTAAAGCTGCGTCACCACACAGAGAAGGCCCTGCAGTGATAAATCCCCTTGCAAAGGGAGCCCGACTCGGAGCAGGATGGGAGAAGATTCCCTGGGGACAAAGCAGCCACGAGAGCTCAGGAACACACCGGCCACTGAGGCAGATGTTCTGAACGCAGCAGGACCTGCCACACGTAGCTGTCAAAAGGTGGGCTTAGAGACCAACGAGCCCCCCCCCCCCGACGTCTCCAGATGTGCCCCTAAGTCCCTTGGAATGTCATCATTATTTTTGCTTTCTTATTGTAATAGGGAAGTTGTCCCGGCTTGTACAAATTGGTCTGCAGCCCAGTGCACTTTATGGACTATCAGGGAAAAGCAAGGACGGGGAATTTATTGTCCTTGAAGGCAGAAGAGCTGCAGCCAGGTAAATGTGCATTAACTGAGCTGCCGGAGCCTTAATTTTGATTCAGCTGGAAGGAGAAGGCGGTGGGGGGAGAGAGCCAAAGAGCACCGAGACTTAAGCATCTGCAAATGATCTGTGTCAGATAGGCTAATAGGGAAAGCCAAGGGTATTGGAAATGCATTGCAAAGTGTGCCTTGCTAAAACTGCAAAAGGTCTGGAGGTGATTGTCTAGCCAGCCTGTCTTTAGGAAGAAATCCAGACTCTGAAGCACCTACGTGCCCTGCAGGACAAGGAGGGGCCCGGCCCTCCCTGGGGGCAGGGGGCATGGCCAGGTGCTATTTTGATTTCATTACAGAGGGCTGGACTAGATGACCCTCGGGGTCCCTTCCTGCTCCACTGTTCTATGATTCCGTAATCGATGGATGGCATTTCTATCACAAGTTTCCCCCAAGGAGCTTGTTACTAAATTACTAGTGGCAGTTAAAGACTTTTGGGAGAAAGATTTTTCAATAGTGGTATATGCTTTACATTCAGCAGGAACGTGACTGAAAAATGAGTTTGCTTTGTATCTGTCCTTTTCCGTGTGTTCCCAGGTTCCATAGCTAGCAGTCCTCTGGGGTCCCTTGACCTTCAGCATACCACAGCAACACCCATCGACATGCATCCCTGGTATACGGGCTTGCATTGATTGACCTAAAGCAGTACTCCATGTGGTTAGGTGTGACACTCCCTGGAGAGAAAATGCCCCACCTGCCCACCTTTTGGGGCCTCTTCGGCTTTGGTCCTGTGCTCACAAAGGGGTGTGCCTGTGTTCTTCACTATTTAAAGGGACGAAAGCCAATGGCACCTTGGATACACTTGCCAAATTCAAACTGAGTCCAATCAGAATTTATATAGGCCCATGGTTCTCACTTTCCAAACCAATCTGTTAAAACCATTCTCTAAAAAGGGCAGTTTGTCAAAGGGCAGTTTGTGCAAATTGGTAATTTAATTCTATAAGGGGTCATTCCTGCTAAATCAAAGCATATTCGCTTTCCTGTTGTCTGGGCTCTCATGGATCCCTAAGCTTCTCCTTGGTAAAATTAAATTGGGTAGAGAAGAGTGGGCACACAATTTTTTTGGTTGTCCAATTTAGATGGAAAATGAGAGGGGAAGAACGAGAGAAAGTATGGGGAAACCTTAAAATTCATTGCATACTATCTGGGGGGGAAAAGAACCTTATTCCATGTGTGGTGGACGTGTCCCCAAATAAATAAAACTTGGGACATGATCTATGAGGAACTAAAAAAACAAGCAAACAAATGTTAACACGTATTCATAAAGAAACCTGAAGCATTCCTACTTGGCATTCACACGATAAAAGAGTGGGGTTGCTTCAAAACTACCTGATAAAATATGGTTCTAAAATAATACTTGGGTGTGTTTAGATTAATTTCACAGATATACAAGAAAACTGAGATTAATAAATAACGCAGAACAATTGCTACTTAAGGACAGTATTGAAACCGCACGAGATAGAGAGAACTCATAGAAGGGATTCAAATAATTTTCTGGAACAGAAAGAAAGTGACTGCAAAGAAATAAAGAAGTAGCACAAATAAAATAAAACTAAAATAAAATAAATATAATAAAATGGATAGAGAAGGTTGGTACAGAGTGCCAGGTGGGACAAGGAAATCATGTAGTATATGAGAATCTTCCATGGGAAAACTTGGGGTGTAGGCCAAACTCTTCTGTTGTTCATAGTTAGGCACTCTATATTATACAGAAACCATTGCTCACATAAATTGCCCCCCCCTTTTTGAAATATCACAGTATCAGACACGTTTCAGCATTCATACATAATAACACATAATACACAAAACATACAAATTATTAACTCTACACCAATTGCATATCTTGAGGCAATCCTGTGATCTTGAGACGATTCTTGCTACTCTTAAATGAATTTCCAACCTTGGGCACAAGGGCATTTCTTGCCTGCCTTTGAGTCACTGGGAGGAAGATAGCAGCACTTCCAAACCTTGCTGAAAAGTTATAGGTTTTTTTTTTGTGTGTTTTCCTTCTTAGGTTGTGGTCAAGAAGATAAAATGTCCTTCATAATTCAGTTATTCAGTTCCTCAAGTCCTTTATGGGAGGAAATTGTTGTGGCCATTGATGCATTGGCAGGCTTGTTTAGCTGGTGAGGAGACGGTCTTATCATTTGGTCTCCTGCGAAAATAGGCCTGCAGGGGGGTTTGGGGTCTGAAGACATAATTAGTTAAAAAAAAAAAGGAGGAGGATAAGAAATAGACAAGAAAGGGGAGAATATTCTAGAAATTTCTTCTTGGGAAGCTGTAAATAATACAAAATCATATTTAAGCATTTTATTCATTTAAATATTATTATCCTTTACATTTAATCACTACTGTTATTTCCTGCTCAGTCTGTTTAATTTTTTCCTTCACTTTGGCTGTGGAAGAAAGATGGGACAAAGATTTTGTTAATTTGGACACAATTGGCAAGTTATTAAATATTTTCTTTATGTGGGTTAGAGTCTTCTTAGAGGTCCACATATCCTGTTTGAAAGGGAAGTTTTTATTATTTATTTATTTATTTATTTATTTTTCATGTGATGCACATGTACTCAAAATATAAAACATGGCCTGAGGAACCAAAAATAAATAAATACTAAAACACACAAAATTTAAACATCTCACATAAAAAAAGAATAGGGGGAAAATGTTTCTTTATGTGGCAAGATCAGCTAGAATGTTAATAGGAAATATTAGAGCGAACAAAGCAAATTATTTGTAACCAACAGAGAAGCACACAAAATAGACATAAAAGTCATAGAGGGAAGTCGTTTTGAGACTTCTCAAGTATCCTGTTAAAAGTTGTGGGGGCAAATCTCGCAATGCAAATGTGAGATAATACATCTTGAGTACCCACTGAGATAGAACAATGGAATCTTGGTTTTGCATAGTCTGTCACTTGGAGAGAACAATCCCCCCATTCCTCTTCCTCCCCCCCCCTTCAGAGATAGAATTTGCATGAAAGGTTTGAAAGAACAGCAAAGTCCTTCTCCGCATATCCTGTTGAAGGGAAAATTGCTTCATGTGGAAATCTCTTGTCAGGAGTAAATTTGGAACTTTGCAACATTAACAATTTCTCAATGGTTCCAAGTTTTACATAAAGTTGAATTTAAGTTTCGAGTTGAGAGCATGACTTTATCACCTCTTAGTTAAAACCTCCCTCTCTCTCTCTCTTTTTTTTTTATAAAGTTGACATAGCCTCTGTGCATGTACAGAGTTCATGACTCAGAAATCTATTGTACCATTTGAAAGAATTGCATCTGTTGGTTAAATTACCATTTGAATGAAAAAGGGAAGTTTGAGGAATAGAATTTAAAGAACAGGGTTAGACAGAAACCCAGCAATTTATGCTTTTATCAAGAGTAGCTTTTGGTCAGTTTAAATCCAATTTCCTAGTTTTGTGTCCTAAGACAGTTCTGATACATATTATTTACTGTTTCTTGTTGCTTACGAAGTAGGCTTATAAAATCTTGAAACTTTATATATAAAGAGAATTTTTTTTTTTTTTTCCCAGGCAACCCAACCCTTCCATCCTTTATCTACAGGATTTGGGGTACAGATTTCTATTAAAATGTGGGCTATCTTTTTCCTTTTCCTTTTATTTTCTCACTTTAAGTGGTAAAACTTAGACAATTACTCCTTAAAGGAAAAAAACAACAACAACAACAACACACACACACACACACACACACACTCCTCTCACATAGACATAAATTGGGAGTTGGAAGGGATCCAGAGGTCACCTAGTCCAACCCCTGAAATACAGGGTTTACAAGATTTGTACTACCAGAGAGAGACACATACTTATGCACACAGACTATCATGCGTGTACTAAGAGCAAAAGAAAAGTACTAACTTTATACAGAACCCTTTTTGCAGATCTCAAGGTGGAATTTCCTTCCTTAAACTAAAGAGCCTAAGGGGTGCTTGTAACACACACACACAAAGATACCCAGGTTGGGTAAAGTTTCTAGAGAAGAATTATAAAATCATGATAAAGAGTGAGCACTTTCCTGGAATTGCATGGTAAGCCTAGGAAAGGAGTAATTTGAGGGTAAAAATAGTAAATACACACAGAAAGTGAGACAGGGTGAGTACCTTTCACAACAAATGGAGTTCCTAGGAAACACTGCCCCCCCTTTGCAGTTGCCTCATGAAAGGAAGCTTATTTGGGAGTAAATTGTCCTGTTTAAGCATAGAAGATGGGAAGGGGCATTTTAAGATTTCTCAAAAGACCTTTTACTTTAAGTAAAGCCAGATACTGCATTTTATCTTAAAACATCTTGCTTAACGTAAAACTTTGCAGTAGGAAAATTAATTCCAGGAGACTGGATTCAGTCTCCTCAGAGCTTTTTTGAGTTTATGAAGTAAGACATTTTCAAAGTTTCAAGCAAACCTTTTTAAAGTTACAACTCCTTCTTTTATACACATTCCTCAATATTTGCCATGTTGAGTTGGTTACTGAAAGCATGGCTCACACACAATTTATTTATTTTGGAGGGGGGGGGAAACGTTTCATGGGGTAATCCCCCTCTCAGAACACAGGTAAACACCGGAATTATTTCCCATTTTTCCCCCCTATCACTTGGAGGAAGACTCTCTTTTGGAGCCTCTCTCAAATAACAAAACATTGGTGCGCCTCATTCTTACATTTGCCATGTTTAAGATTGATCAGGTCTCACATGGTTTCTTTAAACTAAAATTTGAAGCAAGCTTGCAGCTTTAAACTATGCACACTTAAGAAAGGCAGTCTGTGGATTTTGTGGCCAATTTTAAACACAAACCCCTTAAACACTTCTAACCTCGAGTACATGTATTATTTACTTAGAGGGAAACAAAGTTCTCTAACATACAGGCTCTCAGACTGGATTTCTCTCTTGCCTTTTTATTATTATTATTATTATTATTATTTTAAGCTCACTGACACAAGGACAACAAAATGACAGAGACACAAAGAACAGACTCACACACACATACAGACAACATGTAACATGTAAACATATTTTTTAGTTGGTTATTATAAGCTCTCAACCTGGCTAGACTCCAATGGGGTTTGAGCTCACAGGGAAAAACAGAGTAAGGGGAAGAAAGGGTTCCTGTGGGGCTCTCAACCTGGCCAGACTCCGATGGGTTTTGAGCTCACAGGAGGGAATAGAGTAAGGGAGAGAATGGGGTTCCTGACTATTAAAGAGTTTCATGTACACCTATAATCATCTAGTATCCTTTCCAGACCCTTAGTCTTCCTATTCCTTATTTCCTATTCCTTAACCGGGGTTATCTACAACTCTGCCGTTTCCCGCCCTTCAGCTTAGGAAACCCATCCTGGCAACCTCCTACCTATCATTAAATCTAGAGAAAAGGGGCCCTACTGGACGCCCGCATGTGCGGTGCCAGATCAGGTGTACCCTGGACAGAATTGTGATCCGGAAGTCCCCCCTTGCTTTCAGAAGCGGGTTCACACACAACACGTGTGTACATGTGACCCGACTGGTGCGGCTGAGGATTTGATAGGAAAGACAGTCCTTTTACCCCTTGCTTTCGGTGAGGCTCCTGGTTGCAGAGAGAGAGCTGTTTAGGAAATCTCTCTGACTAACGGCCAGGGTTCACCGGTGCGGCTGGCAAAAGTACGAAAAAGAGCTCTGACCCCTTGCTTTTGACGGAAGTCCCGCCTGCAGAGAGAGAGCTGTTTAGGCAATTTCTCTGACTAACGAGCGGATGACCATCAGTGCGGCTGGCCAGAGGAGAGAGAGACAGAGATAGGGCTCAGGACTCCCCCTGAGTTGAGCAAGGTCCGGGACCTTCTGGACCAAGAGAAAGGCAAGAAGTAATGATAGGGAAGAGGGCAGAGAATTGGTTGCCAGGAGATACCACCCCAAAACCACCAGTGCACTGGGTTTTCCTTTTCTATACTCACGCGTCTTGCTGAGATCCCAGGATCGATGAAAGCCGGCTGCGTTTGTCTTTGCTCCCTGGCTGGTCCCTTCGAAACCCACAATTACCGCCCGGGAGATGGCTGGAGGCCCTAAGGATCTTCCCAGACAAAAGGTCTGGTGCCGGCTGAAGACTTCGGGGCCCCCAGTCAGCAGCACGGGAGAACCGTAGCTCCCGGGTTTCGGCACCAACTGTTACGGCAAAATCCCAGGCACGAGTCCTCTCAGCAACCTGGCCCTTCGGACAGGAGGTCCGTGGTACTACGGAGATAAAGATGAGACCAACCAGCAACTGGAGCAAAGGACAAAGTCACTTTATTGCGCAACAGGTTCGAGTACCAGAGACTGAACCCCGAACAAAGGGTGGCAGAGACTTTTAAAACTTCCCGCTATAACCCAGAATACATTTTGAAATACATCACTACTAAAAGGGGTGGAGAGTAGGAGGGTACAGGAAAATTAACATATGGGTAAACAGGATTAGCATACAGGTGATGGGTCACAGGAACAGGTAAATGGTCTTTGGGTGAGTCTGCTATTCATCTAGGGTATCTGCTGGGGAAGAACAATGGGAAACATCTTGGAGGCTGTCTGGTACCATGGAAACCTGAAGATGGGTGCTTGAGAGGATTGCCCAGGTGTGGCATTTCCTGGGGCCCTGGGGAAGTGTGTACGTGATGTTCTGCTTAGGGGTTATGGAGGACCAGGGGTGACCAGCAGGGGGCAAGGCCAGCAGGAGTAGAAGGGCACAAACAGGGAGAAAATCCATGGAGGCTATGATTTTCTATGAATTTCTAGAGGTTTAAGGGCTCTGTGTGTGTTCAGAGTTCAACTTGATACAGATAGTATTAATAAACACTTGAAACGTGAGTTTTGCGAGGGTTTGTGTGTGTGCTTGTATTACAACTTGTGGGGAAACTAGAGAAAAGGAGGGGTGAGACCTGGGCGAAAGAGGGTCCCGCACTGGCTGCTGCTGTCTCTTGCGGCAAGCGGAGGGGAAAGACAGGAAGAAGGGGGGGTACCCCTCCTCAGCTACCCGTAACAAGCTCAAGGTGACGCGCGCAGTTCCCCTCCTGCCCCTTTCATCCTCACAACAACCCGGGGAGGTGGGTTAAACCACCTCTGCCTTTATTTTCTTGTCTCCATCATAGAATCGCAGAGTTGAAAGGGCTCCTATCCAGGTTCGGTGGTGGCGGCGGCGGCGGCACAGGCGAGGGAAAATAGGGACATTCTGGGATCAAATCAGAAGCCGGGATGGCTTTCATACTTCCAGGACTGTCCCTGGAAAATAGGGGCACTTGGAGGGTGTGTAGGCACAGCCGCTCACTTAACAGCTGTGGATGACAACACACACATCATGGCATTGGTAAGCCAATTAGCACATGCAGCATGGTTTAGAAAGGAATCCCTCTATCCCAGTTCAAGCCAGAGGTGACTGAACTGAAGCGCTTTACTTTTTACGCCTTGCAATTCAGGAGTTTGCTGTCACCCTTTGAGGGTTATTTTGGACTCACAGCTGTCCATGGAGGCTCAGGTTAACTCTGTGTCCAGGGCGGCTGTCTACCAGCTCCATCTGGTACGCAGGCTTAGACGCTACCTGCCCGCAGACTGTCTCGTCAGAGTGGTGCATGCTCTAGTTATCTCCCGTTTGGACTACTGCAATGCACTCTACGTTGGGCTACCTTTGAAGGTGACCCGGAAACTGCAATTAATCCAGAATGTGGCAGCTAGACTGGTGACTGGGAGCGGCTGCCGAGACCACGTAACACCTGCCCTGAGAGATCTACATTGGCTCCCAGTACGTTTCCGAGCACAATTCAAAGTGTTGGTGCTGACCTTGAAAGCCCTAAACGGCCTCGGTCCAGTATCCCTGAAGGAGCGTCTCCACCCCCACCGTTCAGCCCGGACACTAAGATCCAGCGCCGAGGGCCTTCTGGTGGTTCCCTCACTGCGAGAAGCAAAGCTACAGGGAACCAGGCAGAGGGCCTTCTCGGTGGTGGCACCCGCCCTGTGGAACGCCCTCCCATCAGAGGTTAAAGCAATAAACAACCACATGACCTTTAGAAAACACCTGAAGGCAGCCCTGTTCAGGGAGGTTTTTAATCTGTGATATTTTAATGTATCTTTATATTTGTTGGAAGCCGCCCAGAGTGGCTGGGGAGACCCAGCCAGATGGGCGGGGTACAAATAATAAATTATTATTATTATTATTATTATTATTATTATTATTATTATTATTATTATTGAAAGGTGGCTCCTCCATAGGCAGTCACGGGGAGACTTGGGATGATCCACCTTTTTTTGGGGGGGGGTGTTCCATTCGAAAGGTGTTGTGCATCATCAGTCGTGAACTGGCCCAGAACACTTGACAGGACTGTGGTTTGACCCAGCTCCACAGTCCTCGTGGATTGATTTCTGTGACGCTTTGGGGAAAGAGAGAGTCTCTGAGCATGTGCTGAGTGCCTCAGTACCTCTGAGCCCCCCCCCCCAGTCTTGTAGGGTGCTGGGATCCAGAGCATTGCTTTCTCTTCCCTCTCCTTGAAACTGTCTGAGGCTGGGCTCTGATGCAAAAGGGAACAAGCCCTGCTAACAACTCCCGGCCTCGCTGCGTCTCTCGGGGGCAGAGGCTCGCCGCAGGCCCTCTCAGAGCCTCGTAATGAAGCGGCCTGTCACTGCTGCTCCCGCCGTTGGATAATGACAGAGTAAGCCCGGGATCTGCAGCAGCAGCAGCAGCAGCGGCAGCGCTGCTGACTAAGCCAGGGGAGCAGAGGTCAGCCAGTAATTACTTTGGGGTCTATTATCTGCAATTTCTGTAATCTGTACCAGCAAGCAGTACACTGGCAATAAAGGAGAAGGTGGCCGGCTTCTCCCTGCTGCCTCCGGCGAAGAAGGCTGCAGAGCCTGAGACTTTTCAGTTTTGAGGCAACAAGGTACAGGTCTGTACGGTAGAAGGATCCACGCCCAGGAGAAAGTGGATGGAGACAAGTTTGGACTTCCTCTCTCACAGCACAAGAACTCATGGTTCAGCTTAGTTTTTATGTGTTTGTCTCACAAAGTCCCACCGTGTTTTGTGGGTTATACGGCGGCATGCGTGGGACATGTCAGAACATTGCACCCCGTGCGCACATCCTATGTGGCCCGGAGTGCCTTCCATCAGCTTTGGCTGGTGGCCTGGCTACACCCCTATCTGGACAGGGACAGCCTAACTACTGTTGTCTATGCTCTGGTAACCTCAAGGTTAGACCACTGCAATGCGTTATACGTAGAACTGCCTCCGAAGACAGTTCAGAAACTTCAGCTGGTGCAGAATTCAGTGGTCAGGTTGTTCACCTGAGCAGGATGGTCTGAATATCTTACACCAGTGATGGCTAACCTTGACACTCCAGATGTTTTGGGACTACAACTCCCATCATCCCTGACCACTGAGCCTGTTAGCTAGGGATGATGGGAGTTGTAGTTCCAAAACATCTGGGGTGTCAAGGTTAGCCATCACTGTCTTACACCAATCCTGGTCCAATTTCACTGGCTACCAATTAGTTTCTGGGTCCAATTCAAAGTGCTGGTTTTGACCTATGAAGCCTTAAATGGCTCAGGACTGCAATACCTCAAGGACCGCCTCTTCCCATATGAACCCTAATACCATCTCCTGAGGCTCTCCTTTGTGTGTCTCCTCCTCGAGAGGTCCAGGGGTGGCAACACAAGAACAGGGCCTTCTCTGCAGTGGCTCCCCGTCTGTGGAATGCTCTACCCAGGGAAGTTCGCCTGGCACCTTCATTATACACCTTTATGCAGCAGGCAAAAGCGTTCCTTTTTAACCAGGTCTATGGCAGTATATAAATTCAATAAATAAAATAAATAAATAAATGACGTGTGCATGGTGCCAGCATGGTGTGTGCATGCCGACGTCACTTGCACATGGTACCAACCCCCTCAGTTGTGGGCCCTCTGCTGAACTGACAAACATGAGGAAGGAAGGATAACACTGGGGAACAAAAATTTTGTTGCATTGACACCTGCAGTTGTTCTAACCTAATTTTGACGTGCTGATTTCATATCTGAAGTTGGTTTTGTTCTGTAAGCTCTAGTGTTTTTTTTTTTTGCAATTCATGTTTTTCACTTTTCACCATAATCTTTGTTTTTCACAATGCAAGAATTCAATATTTTATTAAACACATAGCCAAAGTAGTACAGTATGAGTATAAATGTAAGTGACTTATATAGCATTGAACATGACATGTACATTTATGTACAGTTGGAGGTATGCAAAAAAATGTATTTAACATACAAGAACATATAGGAACAGTTGAAAAATCTCATGCAACAGAAAATGATAAAAAAAATTGTTCCCCAGTGTAATGTCTAATAAATATATCCTCTCCTAGCATCTGTTCACTTCCCAACAAATAAACCTCATTTGAGGTTCTGTTATGGCAAAATTCCAGGCACGAGTCCTCTCAGCAACCTGGCCCTTCGGACAGGAGGTCCGTGGTACTACGGAACTAAAGATGAGACCAACCAGCAACTGGAGCAAAGGACAAAGTCACTTTATTGCGCAACAGGTTCGAGTACCAGAGACTGAACCCCGAACAAAGGGTGGCAGAGACTTTTAAAACTTCCCGCTATAACCCAGAATACATTTCGAAATACATCACTACTAGAAGGGGTGGAGAGTAGGAGGGTACAGGAAAATTAACATATGGGTAAACAAGATTAGCATACAGGTGATGGGTCACAGGAACAGGTAAATGGTCTTTGGGTGAGTCTGCTATTCATATCTGCTGGGGAAGAACAATGGGAAACATCTTGGAGGCTGTCTGGTACCATGGAAACCTGAAGATGGGTGCTTGAGAGGATTGCCCAGGTGTGGCATTTCCTGGGGCCCTGGGGAAGTGTGTACGTGATGTTCTGCTTAGGGGTTATGGAGGACCAGGGGTGACCTGGGGGCAAGGCCAGCAGGAGTAGAAGGGCACAAACAGGGAGAAAATCCATGGAGGCTGTGATTTTCTATGAATTTCTAGAGGTTTAAGGGCTCTGTATGTGTTCAGAGTTCAACTTGATACAGATAGTATTAATAAACACTTGAAACGTGAGTTTCGCGAGGGTTTGTGTGTGTGCTTGTATTACAACTTGTGGGGGTAAAGGGGAAACTAGAGAAAAAAGGGGGGGTGAGACCTGGGTGAAAGAGGGTCCCGCACTGGCTGCTGCTGTCTCTTGCGGCAAGCGGAGGGGAAAGACAGGAAGAAGGGGGGGGGTACCCCTCCTCAGCTACCCGTAACAGTTCCCTTGGGAGACTCTTCCAACCCTACAGTTCTATGATTCTGTGACCTTGGAAGGTGCTGGGAAAGGTCTTCCTTGCAGGCTCTTTAGCAGAGGTTGAATGACCACCTGACTGGGATGCTTTAGCTGTGATTCCTGCATTGCAGGGGGCTGGACTAGATGACCCTCGGGGGTCCCAGCTCTACAATTCTTTGACTCGAGGGCAGCTTTCCGGAGATTCACCAAGGCCTCCCTCCGCAGGAGGCTGAGCGATCACTGCAGCGGTGATCACTTTCAAACATGCAGCTTTGCGTAAATTGCAAATCAGGTGTGTGGTTTGAAGTGGCTTTTCAAATATTGTTCTGCTAATTTGTAAGCGGGGGGGGGGGCGCTGCGCATGTGTGGGGGTCTGCATATCAAGAGGAGCCTCTCCCTTCGAAGCGGAGCCGGCCGTCTGTTCCGCCTGAATGTGTCAGCTGTCGCTGAAACGGCGCGGTCTCCTTCGGAGCAGGTGGGAGCCTCCTTGATTTGGAGCGACGGCGGCTCGGATGGAGACGCCGCGTGCAAGATCCGGGGAGCAAGATGCGAGGAAGCTGCGCGGCGACTTTCTTCTCCGCGAGACCCTAATTTCTGCAGCTGTTAAGTGGAAGGAAATGTTAATTGCCGCCATTGTGCATTGTTCGCCTTTCATCTCGGCGTGTTTGTGGTGTGCAAACAGGCTAAATATAGCTCTAATTGTTCTGTCAATTAATTGCTTCATCTGAGAGGCACCTGCGCCGACTCTCGCCGGGCTCCGTCTGCCAGTGGGAGATGCGCTCTCGAAATTCCTCGGGAGGGACTCCCTCTGTCAGCTTGCTGGGCTAGGCGAGGTTGCAAAGGAGGGGCGCAGCGAGGCTGGCCCGGAGCCCCAAGGCGCGGGGAGGGGGTTTGTGGGCTCCCCTAAGGCTGCTGAGGGCGGCACAGGGTCTCTCAGGGCTCCTCCAGACTGGGGGCAGGGGTGTCGTTCCCCGTACCCCACGGGTGTATTCTGCAAAGAATCGCTGACCTAGGGATGGTGCGTTAGCGGTGGGTTCACCCTTGGCCCTTGGCACATAATGGAATCATAATAACCCAAGAAGAGCCTGCCAGATCAGGCCCAGTGGCCCATCTAGTCCAGCAGTGGCCAACCAAATGACTAGTAATATTATGGGAAACCAGGAAGCAGGATTTGAGCACAGGAGCCCTGTAGAAGCTGGTATTCCAAAGCTTTGCTGCCTTGAGCAACTAAGGCAGGGCAGAGCCATCGTGGCTCTTAGATAGCCATATCCCTCCTGCAGGAAGGAGTTCCACAGGTTAATCTGTGCTGTGTGAAGAAGGACTTTCTTTTATTATTCCAAAATTCAGCTTCATTGGATGCCCGTGAGTTCTGGTGTGACGTGAGAAGGAGGAAACCCTTTCTTCAGCCACTCTCTCCACGCCAGGCATAATTCTATTCCTTTCCATCGTGTCGCTCTTGTTCACTTTTTCTCTAAACTGAAAGGTCCCCCAATGTTGCAGTGGTTCTTCACAGGGGAATTGCTCCATAGACTTATAGATTTGGAAGGTGACATTTTTGTCCAACAGCTTGCAATGATTCCGCTTTATTAGTTGCCCTGAGATGCTTCCTCAAAATCACGGCATCGTCGCCATCTGGAGGGGCGTAACAAAAGTGGGACAACCCCCCCTCCCTCCAGAACATTTGTGCAAGAGCTGCCATGAGAGCTGCTCGTTGGTGCAAGAGCTTGAACGGCTCTTGCCATCTCCTTCGTTGGTGGATGTTTTTAAACGGAGGTCAGATGGATTCTTTAGCTGTAATTCCTGCATTGCAGGGAGTTGGACTAGATGGCACTTTGGGGTCCCTTCTGACTCGGTGATGGTACAACCCTCTGCCAGGGGATCCCTTCAGTGTGGTGTAGTGGTTGAGAGCGGTAGACTCGTAATCTGGTGAACCGGCTTCGCGTCTCCGCTCCTCCCCATGCAGCTGCTGGGTGACCTTGGGCTAGTCACACTTCTCTGAAGTCTCTCAGCCCCACTCACCTCACAGAGTGTTTGTTGTGGGGGAGGCAGGGGCGGAGGAAGCCTCCTCGCCACCCGGGGCGGTGAACGGAGGCTCCCCCTGGGGGCGGGGCGCCGTGACATTGCGTCGTGACGTCACGACACAACGTCACGACAGAGTGCGCATGCGCAAAATGCCACGCATGCGCACTCCGTCGCCGGGGCACTGCTGCTCCCGCGGTGCCCTTGGGAAGCACTGCGCCAAAAGCAGCAGCGGCACCCCCCCAAGCCGCCGATCACGTGCGGCGGCTGGGGGGGTGCCCCGCCGCTGCTGCTTTTGGCGCGGCGGCTTGCAAGGGTGCCGCAGGAGCAGCGCCGGCGCCGGCGGGCGGGGCCCACGCAGGGCGGGGCCAGCCCAACTGTCACCCCTCCCCTACGTGGAACCCGGGGCGTCCTGCCCCCCACCCCCCTTGTGACGCCAGTGGGGGGAGGAAGGGAAAGGAGAATGTGAGCCGCTTTGAGACTCCTTTGGGTAGTGATAAAGCGGGATATCAAGTCCAAACTCTTCTTCTTCTCCTTCTTCTTCTCCTTCTCCTTCTTCGTACCAGGTTGGGATGTCTGAGGGAGCACTGAGCATGTGAGCTTGGAAGAGGATGTCCCCTAGCAGGATCCTGGCTCTCGGGGGCTTAACCTGATATAGATCTGGCTGAGATAAATGTTCGCCTGGACCGTGAAATGGCCGCAGGTGATTGAATTGGACACCAGTGAAGGCTGAGGCAGAAAAGGAATTAAATTTGCAGCAGCAGAACCCACAAAATCACAACATAACACTATCAGCAATGGAAAATCACCAGGTACGGCTCCAGTTTCCAAGCACCGGCAGAAATGGAACGCAAAACCCAGTAAACCCGCAGAGAGCGTGTCGCTCTGCCTTGCCTTAGAAGGATGAGGGAAGACAGTCAGAAGAAGCTTGGCTGCCCTGGTCAGACTAAAGGCCTGTCTTGTCCAGCATTCCCAGTGACCAACGAGGCAGAGGAGAGGCCAGGGTGGGGGTCGAACTGGGGGCCTTTGCACCTGCCACAGAGATACAGGTCTCAGACTTTGGTCCCAGTTCCTCAGTAAGTGGTTAGAGCTGAGCTGGGAACAGAGGAAGCTGCCTTATACTGAGTCAGCCCATTGGTCCATTGAACCCAGTATTGTCTGCACTGACTGGCAGCAGACAGGAGCCTCTCCCAGCTCTGCTTTGAGATTTCTTTTATTTATTCAATTTTATTGCATGAAGTCCATGCACCGCTGGATTACGAGAAAACCTCAAAGCAGTTTGGAAAGAGAATAAATCAGTAAACTTATAAGTTAAAAAAAAACAACTCTTGAAAACACTGAAAGGGTAAGATCTGCTTTTAAACTAAAAGCAGATGAAAACTCGCATCCACTTTCTAAGCACCTGGGCAGGCTTGTCTACACAAGAATATTTTTAGCAGGCACTGAGAAGAGTACAGCGAAGGGCCCTGCCTGGTGTCCATAGGCAGGGAGTTCCAGAGATGCTGCCACACTTTAAAAGACTGAGTTCTTACCATTGTGAAATGTGTATGATTTCTGGCACCTGTAACAGCACCAGTTCTGCTGATGAAAGCGGTTTGAGTAGACACCTGTGGGGCAAGATGATGTTGCAGATAAATTGGCCCCAACGTGGGCTTGAAGCCGGGGCGTTCTACATGCAAGAAGAGAAGAAGAAGAGGAGTTTGGATTTGATATCCCGCTTTATCACTACCCGAAGGAGTCTCCAAGCGGCTCACATTCTCCTTTCCCTTCCTCCCCCACAACAAACGCTCTGTGAGGTGAGTGGGGCTGAGAGACTTCAGAGAAGTGTGACTGGCCCAAGGTCACCCAGCAGTTGCATGTGGAGGAGCTGAGACGCAAACCCGGTTCACCAGATTACGAGTCCACCGCTCTTAACCACTACACCACACTGGCTCTGCCACAGAGCCAAGGCTCTTCTGTAGATTGCAGGGCAGAGACCGATGGCCCTCTATTAGCAGCCATGCAGTAGAAATACAGTGGCTATTTTGGGTGCCATTGGTCATGTGGAAGACAGCAGGCCATGGCGGGTCCATCAAGGGCAGAAGAAGCCAGGCAGATGCCCCAAGGGAGCCCGTGAGCACAAAGTAGCACATCCTACCGGTATTTGCCTCTCAAAATGTGTAGCTTTCTGGCATGACTCCCCCCCATCTGTTCATTCCCCACTGAGCATTCCCAGCATTCTGTGGGAATGTTCAGGGATGCAGGAGAGGATATATTATTTAATTATATGCCTTTCCAACTTGTGTTAACAGGTTTCACAAATCAGCAGAGTTACATTCCCCTTTTTCTTACACAGTGGATATGTTTGCTCAGGCTCGCTAAAGCCTCTATAATAACTGACCTGGTATTTTCCCCCTTATTCCCTCATAAAAGATGTTTACTTACACATTCTGTTCACAGTAGGATCCCAGAAGGCAGACTTAGCTTAGAAAACTAATGTACACATGGAGACTATTCCATAGGGAATAAGTTCCTTTGTCCTCTCTTGGCTGGAAGCAGATGTTGCTGCCTTGAAGAACGAAGTCACAGAGAGAGAGATGGTGGCCAGTCCAGTGCTTTTGTTACCTGCACAGGTGAGGCCACACGCACCTCTAGTCACATGTAGAGGAGGTCTGTCCCAGCCCAGGAGAAACAGGAAGTTCCAACTGGCTGGTCCAGACATCCCCTTCTTTGTCCACTCTAGGGATGTTGTACTTGACTGCTCTTTGTGTTTCACATCCCACACATTCAACGTGGGTCTCTGACTATCTGGATAGACCAGGCAGCTTCCTGGGTTCCTAGCTGGAAGGACTATAGCTCAGCCAAAGGGCACCTGCTCTGCATGCAGAAGGTTTAATTCCCAGAATCTGCAGGGAGAGGCTCCCTGCCTGGAACCCTGGAGAGCTGTTGCTGCCCATCAGAGTAGACAATATTGAGCTAGAGGATTCCCTGATGACTGGACTCAGTATAAGGCAGCTGCTTCCTCTGTCCCCTTGTTCCACGTCTTGCCTCTCAGTTTTTGGTTTCGAGTGAGATGGATGGTGCTTTTATCTTTATGATCCTGCCATACAAAGTTAACATTTGCCTTTCTTTCTGCAGGCCACCTTGAGGTATTCCGATAAGGCAGCGTAACAATTCAATAAAAAAATATTTTTGACTGATTTAAGAGCCTGCGTGCTTCCTGGGAAACTCAGATGCTTGCATGCTCAGAGCTGGTCCTAGAATTGAGCTCATTTCCCTGCCTTGGATATAATCATAGAGCAGTAGAGTTGGAAGAGGCCCCTAGGGTCATCGAGTCCAACCGAGTCCAATGCAGGAATCACAACCAAAGAATCCTGAGAGGTGGCCATCCAACCTCTGGTCAGAAACCTCCCGTGAAGGAGAGCTCACCACCTCCCAAGGAAGTCTGCTCTTACTGTCAGAAAGTTCTTCCTGATGTTGAATTGGAATGTTCTTTCTTATAACTTGAAGCCATTGGCCCAAGTTCTGCCCTCCGGAGCAGGAGAAAACAAGACTATTCCCTTTTCTATGTGACAGCCCTTGAGATATTTGAAGATGGCTCTCCTCTCTCCTCTCAGCCTCCTCTTTAGCAGTCTAAACCTGCCCAGCTCCTTCAACCGTTCCTCATCAAGCTTGGCTTCCAGACCCTTGATCATCTCGTTCACGCTCCTCTGCACACCTTCCAGCTTGTCAACATCCTTCTTAAATTGTGGTCCCCAGTATTGGACAAAGGACTCCCAGTGTGACTTGCCCAATTCCCATCAGCTCCAACCAGCATGTTCAACAGTCAGGGCTGATGGCAGTCCATGTGCAGTCCATGTTGGCTGGCCCTGCAGAGGATATCTCCTCCATCAGATCCCCGTCTTCCCCACTGCCGAGTTGGAGTGGCTCTTCCTGAGTGGGGCAGACGCTTCCAAGGGCTTCTTCGCCAGTTGTCTTTTCCAGGAGCCCATTCATCCTACATGTCTTTAATCACATCAAGAGCTGAAACAGACGGCAGGCTTAAATGATATACCATTAATGAAAGGCGTTAATTACCAGACACTGATTCCTTTGTATGTAATTTGAGCACCATGCAATAATTTAGTCCCGAAAGTTGCCAATTGAATGTAATTTATTTCCATTTAGTTTTTAATTCTAGTTAATCTATTCCACGTTTCCCCTTCCTGCTATTGGTGGGTGAGTCGCTGGGTTGTTCCTTCCTCCTGTGTCCAGCTCCTGCGCAACAGAGGGAGAGTCTCAGTGACTGGCCATCCCATAAGGCGGCAGAGGCTGCCCACCGCCCTCAGCGAAGCTCCATCATCCTGGTCCCTGTCTGTGGAGGAGGCTGGAGGTCTCTGGCTTCACCCCTCTTTCCCACAGACTCCTATTACATCTGACATTAGAGGGTTGTGTGTCCTCCTCACTTGGGTGCATGTCCTGAATCTGACCTTCAGTCAAATGAGTCTGGCTTTGCCATTCAGTTCCTGAAGTGGGAGTTTCCTGCCCTCTGAAGAATCCCAAGTTTGCAGACGAATCTAAGAAGAGCATCTGCAGGATCTGCTGTTCTCACAGTGGCCAAGCAGACACCCTAAGGGGCACCCACAAGCAGGATTCGCACACAAGAGCCCTCTCTCCTCCTGTGGTTTCTAGCAACTGGGATTCAGAATTGCTGCCTCCGATTGTGGAGAGCAGAGCAGAGCCATGGTGGCTAGCTGCCTTCAATAGTCCTCTCCTCCTCCATGGATCTCTCTAATCCTTTTTTAAAGTCATCCAAGTTGCTGCCCACTCCTGTGGCAGTGAGTTCCACCATTTAATTCTGCCCTGTGTGGAAAAAGTCCTTTCTTTCATCTGTCCTAAATCTCCCAACGTTCATCTCAATTGGATGCCCCACAACGTTCATCTCAATTGGATGCCCCATAACAAGTGTTATGAGTGTGGGAATGTTGAGGGAAGTAGGAGAGGATATGTTGATTAAATATTATACCTCCTCACTCCCGCTAGTGAGCAAGGAGCACAGCACATGGACTGGGAGCGGCCGCCGAGACCATAGAACACCTGTCTTGAAAGACCTACATTGTCTCCCAGTATGTTTCCGAGCACAATTCAAAGTGTTGGTGCTGACCTTGAAAGCCCTAAATGGCCTCGGTCCTGTATATCTGAAGGAGCGTCTCCACCCCCATCGTTCTGCCCGGACACTGAGGTCCAGCTCCGAGGGCCTTCTGGCAGTTCCTTCTCTGCGAGAAGTGAAGTTACAGGGAACCAGGCAGAGGGCCTTCTCGGTAGTGGCGCCCACCCTGTGGAACGCCCTCCCATCAGATGTGAAGGAAATAAACAGCTATCTGACTTCTAGAAGTCATCTGAAGGCAGCCCTGTTTAGAGAAGTTTTTAATGTTTGATGTTTTATCGTGTTTTTAATACAGTATTCTGTTGGGAACTACCCAGAGTGGCTGGGGAAACCCAGTCAGATGGGAGGGGTATAAATATATTATTATTATTATTATTATTATTATTATTATTATTATTATTTATTATTTGGTGATATTTAGCCCATCAGGCAAGTAGGATGAGGTCAGCAGTTTCAGGGGACCATCTTTGCTATGGGAGATTTTGGAGTGATTTGAGTTTGAGCCCTGGGTGAGCGTCAGGAGGCTGAGAGCCATTCAGGAGGGAGGGGGGTTAGAAAGAGAAGAAGAAGAGGAAGAGGAAGAGGAAGAGGAAGAAGAAGAAGAAGAAGAAGAAGAAGAAGAGTTTGGATTTGATATCCCGCTTTATCACTACCCTACGGAGTCTCCAAGCGGCTCACATTCTCCTTTCCCTTCCTCTGTGAGGTGAGTGGGGCTGAGAGACTTCAGAGAAGTGTGACTAGCCCAAGGTCGCCCAGCAGCTGCATGTGGAGGAGCGGAGACGCGAACCCAGTTCCCCAGATTACAAGTCTACCGCTCTTAACCACTACACCACACTGGCTTGAGTTAACATCAGTATTCAAAACAAAATAAAATAAAAAAATTAAAAAAATTCCTTCCAGTAGCACCTTAGAGACCAACTAAGTTTGTTCTTAGTTGTATTCAATTACAGTAATCAGTATTCAATTACAGTAATGGTAAAAAGTGTGTGTCTTATTAGTGTTGCATTAATCTGTACATATATTGGTTTTATCATAAATATTTCTGCTTTTTTAATTGGATGCACACTGCTTAGAGGTATTTCCTATATTAAGCAGTATAGAAATGGTCTTCATTTACTGTCATAAACCTGCTTCTTTAGGAAAAAGAATCCCCACAAAGCATGCAAATCGAACAACAACCCATAACGATAGAGAATCACGATTCAAAACATTCCAAATCCTTAAAACCTGAAAACAGCCAGTTTGCAAAACAGCCCAGCATAATCCTAAAACCCCAAGTGAAACAGGGATACCAAAACCGTTTCTGCAATCCAAACAGACATAAGGAGAGACTGCTGCATCAGGCCAGTGGCCCATCTAGTCCAGCATCCTGTTCTCGCAGTGGCCAAACAGATGCTGCTTCTGGGGAAACTGGCGAGCAGGATTCGAACCCAAGACCACTCACCCATCCTGTGGTTTCCAGCAACGGACATTCAGAAAGATTGCTGCTTCCAGCTGCCTTCAATAGCCCTCTCCTCCTCCATGAATTTGTCCAATCCTCTTTTAAAGCCATCCCTGTTGGTGGTCCCCAATGCCTCCTGCAGGAGGGAGTTCCACAGTTTTAACTCTGTGCTGAATGAAGGAGGACTTTCTTTTCTCTGTCCTGGATCTTCCAACATCCAGCTTCTCTGGGCATCCACAAACCCATAAAGGCCACTGCAAGGAGAGCGCTAACACACATGGGGTCCACAAATGTGGGGTTAGGGGGCCCCCACCGCCGGGCCTTCCTTCTCTTTGGCCCGTAGGCAGATGCTCCTGCCCCGGCTAGAGGTGGCGGAGGCGGCAGCGACTTTCCCTGGGAAAACGAAGTGCTTGGAAGTGACAGGATTAATTGGACGGGGACGGCTCAGCAGAGGCATGCCTTGATGTTTTTTTGCTAACCGCGCTTTAATGGCAGGTGGCTTGGTCCTTCAGCATGGGATGTTGCGCACATGTCTTGCTTGAGAGCATGCTGATCTCTCGAGAGACTTGCTAATCATTGGCTTCTGAGCTGGCTGCATCCTGCCTGCTTACGCCTGCAATTTAATTCTAATATGTAAGCTGAAAGCTGACTACTGTGCGCTCCAAACCAGGATATAAACGGGTGCCAGAAATTAATCTGCCTCCCTCCACGCTGAATCACTCGGATAAAAGCTGAGGGTGCTGGATCCAAGCCACAGGGAGCCTCTGACCACAGGCTCCTCTGCATGCCCATCCTTCACTGGGGGGGGGGGGAGCCTGTCGTGGTGGCTTCTGGGTCGCCCATTCAGCCCCCATATTCTGAGGGCCCAGATTCACCCCCTTCCTGCTCTTTCCTCCTGCTTTCTGGCTGGTCTGGAGGCCAGCAGGTGGCGCATTTCCCTCTGAAATATCGGAATCCCGCATGGATCCTGCTTTTGCCTTCCATGGCCCCTTTTGCTGGCAGGTTGTGGGGGGAGTAGAGGAGGGGAGGTCGAGGGCTTCAGATGTAAAAAATGAACAGTCCTGTGAGGAACACAAGGCTCTCTGAGAGTGCGGATGATACCCAGCTCTACCTCTCTTTCAAATTGGAACCAGTGAAGGCGGTGAAGGTCCTGTGTGAGTGTCTGGAGGTCGGTTGGAGGATGGATGGTGGCTAACAGATTGAGGTTCAATCCTGACAAGACAGAAGTACTGTTTTTTGGGGGGACAGGGGGCAGGTGGGGGGGGGACTCCCTGGTCCTGAATGGGGTAACTTTGCCCCTGAAGGACCAGGTGCGCAGCCTGGGCATCATTTTGGACTCACAGCTGTCCATGGAGGCGCAGGTCAATTCTGTGCTGTCTACCAGCTGTCTACCAGCTCCATTTGGTACGCAGGATGAGACCCTACCTGCCCACAGACAGTCTTGCCAGAGTGGTGCATGCTCTGGTTATCTCCCACTTGGACTACTGCAATGCGCTCTACATGGGGCTACCTTTGAAGGTGACCTGGAAACGACAACTAATTCAGAATGCGGCAGCTAGACTGGTGACTGGGAGCAGCCGCCGAGACCATATAACATCAGTCCTAAACGATCTTCACTCGCTCCCAGTACCTTTAAAGCCCTAAACGGCCTCGGCCCTGTATATCTGAAAGAGCGTCTCCACCCCTTTCGTTCAGCCCAGACACTGAGGTCCAGCTCCGAGGGCCTTTTGGCGGTTCCCTCACTGTGAGAAGCCAAGCTACAGGGAACCAGGCAGAGGGCCTTCTCGGTAGTGGCACCCGCCCTGTGGAACGCCCTCCCATCAGATGTCAAGGAAATAAAGAACTACACAACTTTTAGAAGACATCTGAAGGCAGCCCTGTTTAGGGAAGCTTTAAATGTTTGATGTTTTATTATGTTTAGATATATGCTGTAAGCTGCCCAGAGTGACTGGGAAAACCCAGCCAGATGGGTTGGGTATAAGCAATAAAAGTATTATCATCATTATTATGGTGTATTATAGGCAGGATGTAGTCATTCAGTGCTGGGGGAAGGCACTCTGCACATGCCCAGTTGCCATCTTCTCTACTAGTATTTTACATGTTTTAGATATCTGCTCCGGCATTGTGAACAGGTTCTGGGTCTGGGCCTGGGTTTAAACTAAGCCCTAAGAGGCTAGAAACATGGATTCTTCTCCCTCCCCAACCCCAAGATCCCCCCCCTTTCTCGTTTCCTGGGCTGGCAGTCCTCAACGGCTTCCATGCAGTTCGGTGTCCTGCTGAGAAGTAATCAGAGCTGTCTTTATTTATTTACTTGTAAAAATATATGTGTGCCACTAATTCATAAAAGAAAACAGCAAAGCAGTTCACGACAGCTTTACATAAAACAGATACATAAATTTTATAACTATATAAAAGAGTTGAAATCAGAAATCGGGTAACTGTTGTGGAAATATACATTCTTAACTGCCTGCATAAGCCTGATGGGAAAATAAAATGTTCAGCAGGCATTTACAAGTTGGAACGGAAGGCACCTGCTGAGTCTCCAGTGGCAGGGAGTTCCACAGGACTGGGCTGAGGACACTAAAGGGTTTGTTGCTTGTTGTTGTCCAATGGGCCTCTCCAACACAGGGAATGCCCAGTGATGCGCCTGCAGGTGATCTCAGTGATGGAGCTGGGATAGAAGGGTTCAGGTGTTCCCTGAGGTGCCTGGGACCTAAGTTTTCCAGGGCTTTGCAAATTAAAACAAGGACCTTGAATCTGGCTGGGAAGCAGGTGAGCAGCCAATGCAGATGATTTAACATTCTATGATTCTATGACTGTCCTGTTTCCATTTTCTGAGAGCCTTTTCGACTGAAGAGGAACCAGGTACAAATGCTGCAAATAAATGAATAAAAAGCAGTGGAAGGAGATGGCTTGCTCTTGAACCGGGGCAGCCTTACAGCAGCCAGCAAGCAGGCGGGGCGTCTCATGATGGAACGCTTCACAGATTCACAGGATTGTAGAGTAGAAGGGACCCCAAAGGGTCATCCAGTCCAACCCCCTGCAATGCAGGAATGACAGCTAAAGCAGTGTTTCTCAACCCTGTGCCTCCAGATGTTTTTGGCCTACAACTCCCATCATCCCTGACCACTGGTCTTGCTAGCGAGGGATGATGGGAGTTGTAGGCCAAAAACATCTGGAGGCACAGGGTTGAGAAACACTGAGCTAAAGAACCTCCGACAGATGGTCATCTGACCTCTGCTCAAAAACTTCCAATGAAGGGGAGTCCACTGTGGGAATGTTGTAGATACTAGGAAAGGATATATTGATTTAATAGTACCCTTCCTCACTCACGCTTGTGAGTCAACAGCAGAGCGCATTCCCCAATAAATAGCAGGAAGCTAGTTGGTAGATTCATTTGAATCTCTCTACTTATAAGCAATCCAATCTGGCTTTGTTCCGATTGGGTTTTGTTCCTGCTAAGTCCCCTTTTATCCCTCCTAAAAAGAATAAGGACACAACAGTCTTCTTTAAAAGTATAACAAGAGGTTTACTCACATTCAGTTCACAGTTGGATCCCTGAAGTCAGGCTTTAGCTTAGAGTTGCAGAAAAGAGACTGGGTTCATCCCACGTAGGGGTTTGAGTCCATGTCCTGCACGCTGAGAGCAAAATACAACAGTATCAGCAGCAAATGAGAGAGCATGGCATCAAGAGGAAGAAGGCTGCGTGACCAGCCCCTTTTATAGGGTCTCCCAGGATCATGCCCATCTACCTGGTCACACGCAGGGGGAGGAAGCTCCAGACCAGGTGGGACAGGAAGTCTCCTCCTGGCTGGAGTAACACACCGCTGTGTGTCCACTCTGGGCAGACAGGAAGTGTTGTACTTGACTGCTTACATTACATCCCACAGTCAGCACTTTCTGATATCATCTCTTCCACTGCTTATCTCAGGCATGTCCAAAGTCTGTTTCGGGGGCCTAATCCAGCCCATTGGTCGGTTTAATCCGGCCCATGTGGCAGTTTATTTCCTGGGGTAAAATCCTAAAAAACCTCAACAACTTCAACCTTAAAAAAAGCTCAACAACTCCAATCATTAAAAAAAAGCTCAACAACTTTGGGGTAAAATCATAAAAAAGCTCTCAACAACTTCAATCTTGGTTGAACTATGGTTGGCCCTTTGGTCGGCCCTCACAGCCCTTCACTTCATCAATTCTGGCCCTCTTTGAAAAAGGTTTGGACACCCCTGGTTTATCTGCTCTTACCACCAGAAAGTTCTGCCTCATGTTTAGTCAGAATTTCCATTCTTGTCATCTGAACCCATTGGTTCGGATCCTGCCCTCTGCAGCAGCAGAAAGCAAGCTGGCTCCCTCTTTCACATGGAACCCCTTCAAATATTCTTTGAAGACCCCTCAGTCTTCTCCTCTCCAGGCTAAACATCCCAAACTCTCTCAACCGTTCCTCATAAGGCTTGATTTCCAGACCTTGGGTCATCTTGCTTGCCCTCCTCTTCCTTGGGCTTCTTCCTTGGGCAAGAGCAGATTTAAATCTGACCCTCTTCCATCAGCCACATTTTGGAAATGTATTGGCAAGTGGGGGAGAGGAGAGGGAGGGAGTCCTGGTTACTCCTAGATTTGTCTCATGCCCTTGAGAGGAGTCGGCAGAAGCAGCTCCTCCAAGGAGCTCTTCCATCCTTGACCGACTCACCTGTACAGGTGAGGAGGAGGGTGAAGGAGATGGTTGGCTACGTGGAGCCTGCCTGGGCTGCTCTCCCCTCCTCTCTCTGCTCTCCTTGGCTGGTGCAGAACTGGGGTTGTGCTTGATCTCTTCTTCCCTGGGATCAATAACTTGCGCAGGAGTAAATAACGAATCCCATTTCGCAACCGGCTCTTATCTGGCCTGAGTCACAGCATCCGCCAGGCAAAGTCCTTCCTCTCTGGGTCTGCTGGGGAATCCATCATCAGGGCGAAAGGCTTTGGGGAGACGGCAGAGTGATGAGTCTTTCTGGGCCCAGGAAGATCTGGAGGCTCATCTCTGTTCACCTCCTCTCCCCCACTGTAATCTCTCCCTCCCTCCTTCCCTCCCTCCCTCCCTCCCTCCCTCCCTCCCTCCCTCTCTCTCTCTCTCACACTCACTAAGGCACACACCTCTTCCTTCCTCTGTATTTTTCAGGACCTGGAATCCTGCCCCTCCCCACCTGCCCAGAGACAGAGCACAAGAACACGAGAAGAGCTTCCTGGATCAGGCCAATGGCCCAACCAGGCCAGCATCCTGCTCTCATCATGGCCAACCAGATGCCCCAAGGGGAAGCCAGGAAGTAGGATTCTCCCCTCCCGTGGCTTCAGAAGCAGGGCTGCTTCCAATGGAGGAGAAAGCGCGTAGCCATTGTGGCCAGGAGCCATCCCTAGCCTTCCCCTGCACTTACTCAGCGTGATTTATGGCTGACCCACTCCTGACACATTGCTTTCTCCAGCCATGGATGCAGAGCATATCTGTTGTGGCTAACGGCCATTCATAGCCTTGTGAGTTTGTCCAGTCTTCTCCTCTTTGAAAGCCATCTAGGTTGGTGACCATCACTGCCTCCTGGGGGAGAGAGTTCTGCAGTTTAACCTTCCGCTGTGTGAAGAAGTCCTTCCTTTGATCTCTTATGGATTTTCCAACATTCAGCTCCATTAGATTCACCTCCCATGGTTTCCAGCAACTGGTATTCAGAATGCAGGTGGTGCGGTGATCTAAACCACTGAGCCTCTTGGGCTTGCCGATTGGAAGGTTGGCGATTCGAATCCCTGCGACGACGGGGTAAGCTCCCATTGCCCTGTCCCAGCTCCTGCCAACCTAGAAGTTCAAAAGCACACCAGTGCGAGTAGATAAATAGGTACAGCTGTGGCGGGAAGGTAAACAGCATTTCTGTGAGCTCTGGCTTCCGTCACGGTGTCCCCTTGTGCCAGACGTGGTTTAGTCCTGCTGGCCACATGACCTGGAAAACTGTCTGTGGACAAATGCTGGCTCCCTCGGCCTGAAAGCGAGATGAGTGCTGCAACCCCATAGTCGACTTTAACTGGACTTTACCGTCCAGGGGTCCTTTACCTTTGTGGGTTGTAAAACGCAGATAGCAGTCAAGTACAACATTCCTAGAGTGAACAGGAAACGGGATGTTTGCTTCAGCCAATAGAAAACTTCTTGTTTCCTCCTGGGCTGGGACAAACTTCCTCTACATGTGACTGGAGGGGGGCATGACCTTACCTGCCCAGGTGACAAAAACACCTGGGACACAGCCCTCTCTCTCTCTCTGACTCCATTCGTTGTAGAAGCAACAGCTCTTCAGCTAGAGATGCCTTGTTGGCTTCCCGCCAGAAGAGCACAAAGGGACTATCTCCTTATGGGATATATTCCACATGTATATACTTCTGTAACTAAGTCTGCCTTCAGGGATCCATCTGTGAACTGAATGTGTGAGTAAACTTGTTTTATACTTTTTACACAACTTGGTGTCGTGCCTATTCTTTTTAAGAGGGAGTAAAGGAAATTACCAGGGCTCCTATATATTTAGAAGCTTAAACAAGCTTGCAACAAGAATGTTTAAAACTCTGCTAAATTATAGAACTTGCTAATGCAAGTTTGGAAAGGATATTAATAAACAATATATTCTCTCCTGCCTCCCTCAACATTCCCACAACCTTTACCTATTCAGAAGCATCCCTGCCTCCGACTGCAGAGGCAGGGCAGAGCCATGATAGAATAGCAAAGGTGCTCTGCTGCAGGTGAGACTCCTGCCGGGTTCAGCACCCAGGACAGTTCCTGAGAGGAGAAGGGTGGAACTGAACAAGGCAGGAGGCCATGAGAACGAGGATGGTGGGGTGTCTCTGCCTCCCCCATCCGCTGCTGCTCACTCGCCGCTCCTTTGCTGGCAAGATCCTGGGTCCACCCGGCCCTTATCGATTCCCCATTAGCGGTGCTCAGGACTCATATAAATCTCTGCTTGCCAAAGGTTATGCTGTTTGTCAACTGAACAGCAAAAAGAGTCAGCGGGGGTGGGGGGCAGGGAAGAGCTGCAGATTTCAGCAGAGGCTCCCTTGCAGGGTGGGGTGCTTGGTGCTTTTGCAACACCCAGGCTCCTGTACTGTACTGGGGTGTGTGTGTAGAGCCCACCCCCAGCCATTTGCGGTGGATCTGGTGGTGGATCACACCCTTCCGCCTCCTTTAAAATAAGAATAAGAATAATAATAAAAAATAGAGTGCTTTTATATTTATTTGGGCACCTGGATACATAGGCTGGTGAGACAGTCTCTGCTCTTGGTGCTACTCAACATCTCCATTTGCCAAGAAGCATTTTATTAGTTTTGATTATTCGCGCATTGAATGTATTTATATCCCACCCCAAGTTGGGATCCAAGGTGGCTTGTGGTTTTAAAACATTGCTATGAAATGCAAAGTAATGTGAAGAAATTGCTTAAAAGCAAGAGCTACAATCAAAATAAAACATGTTCAGAACCAGCATTAAGACACCGGTTACTCTGACAGCAGCCCAACGGCCAACACGGCACGTCAGTTTTCAAAGACCTGCCTGACTAGGAAGGTCTTAGCTTGCCAGTGGAAAAATATCAAGGAAGGGGCCAGGCTAAAGAACCTCTCTTGGGAGGGAACTCCGCAATATGGGAGCAGCCACAGAGAAGGCCCTGTCTCGTGTCACCCTCTTGTGTCGGATGTTGATGGGACCAATGGGCACGTTTTGTGCCAACCTGTGCCATGGCACCTGTGCAACTGAAACTCATGGACCTCCAATGGAACCGAGTGCTGGAAGATTTGGGACAGTCAGATACAAGCAAGTCCTTCTTCACACAGCACATACCCGTATATACTCGAGTATAAGTCGACCCGAATATAAGCCGAGGCACCCAATTTTACCACAAAAAACCTGGGAAAGCTTCATAGGAGCCACTGCCTGACTCACTCGAGTATAAGCCGAGGGCGGCTTTTTCAGCACAAAAAATGTGCTGAAAAACTAGGCTTATACTCGAGTACATAGGGTAGTTAAACTATGGAACTCCCTCCCACAGGAGGAAGTGAAGGCCACCAACCTAGATGGCTTCAGAAGAGGACTGGGCAAATTCATGAAGGAGACGACTATCAGTGGCTCCTAGCCAGGATGACTATGCTCTGCCCTCCACAGCTGGAGGAGGCAGCAATGTTTCTGGATCCCAGTTGCTGGAAACTGCAGGAGGAGAAAGGGATCTTGCGCCCAAATCCTGCTTGCTGGTTTCCCATAATGGACATCTGGCTGGCCACTGTGAGAACAAGAGGCTGGAGTAGATGGGCCACTGGCCTGATCCTGCAGGCTCTTCTGTTGTTCTTACATTAAGGACCTAGCGAGGCCCCCAGCCAAAAGGGTCTTGATGAAGGCCAGGAGGAATCTTCTTCCGAGGGAGGTGCCTATGACACCCCCACACCCAGCGTGGGAAAGGGCCTTCGCTCAGTGGTTAGCCACCCACTTTGAATAGACAGTGGTACCTCGGTTTTCGAACATCTCCATTGATGAACGTCTCGGTTTTCGAATGCCGTAAACCCAAAAGTAAATGCTTCAGTTTACGAACGTGCCTCAGAAGTCGAACATACCACGCGGCTTCTGGATTGAGTTTTCTGTATTGAGTTTTCGGTTTTCGAAAGATTCGGATCTTGAACGGTCTTCCAGGACGGATTGCGTTCGAAAACCGAGGCACCACTGTAGAAGGTTCGAGGCTCAATTCCTGCTGGGGGGAACCTCTAGGTTGGAATAGGATGGTGTCCCTGTCTGAAAGCCTGGAGAACGGCTGCTGCCAGTTAGTGTCGACAACACTAAGCTACGTGCTGCATGAAGAAGGACCTTAAACTATCCTGATACTTCCAACATCCCAGGCTGCCATAGGGATGAGGCAGCTTAAGGCTGGCCTCTGCTAACAGAGAGAATTGTCACCTTCCCAAAGGGCTCTCAGTAACCCTTGAACTTCCTCCCCAAATCACTCCTCCAAAACCTTCTTTGAAGCGGCTGGAGTCTTGGAGGCGAATGGTCTCCAGATAGTCTCTGGTTTCCAGGGACAAGATGTCTGTATTTGACAGCCAATGATACTTGATTTCAAGGTTCGATATCTATTGATGAACATTTGATGAATGACATCCGTTGATGTTGAGGACTTGACTGCTGACGTCTTCTGAGACTTTTAAGCCTGCCAAAATCAAGGGATGCCAAAGTGCTTGGACTATGGATGCGAACACTTCTCCTTCAAAATCAGAATGGGCAGACTAAAAAAATCAGAGGGGGGGGGAGAGAAAACTTCATAGAATTATAGAGTGCAGGGACCTCAGGGGTCATCTAGCCTGACCCCCTTCAATGCAGAAATCACAGCTATAGAATCCCCTGACTGATGGCCATCCAACCTCTGTTGATAAACCTCGAATGAAGGAGAGCTTGCCACCTCCTGAGGGAGTCGGTTCCACCACCGAATGGCTCTTGCCATTGAAATGGTCTTCCTAATGCTCATTCAGAATCTCCTTCCTTGCAATTTTTCCCTGCCCTGCCCTCTGGAGTAGGACAAATTGTTGTTGCTCTACATTTGCATACTGTCCTTCATATGAATTTATTAAATTTGTATACTGCCCATCGCTGTATTTTTCACAACAGTAAAATACAAAATTACTGAAACAAAAACAGGCCCATCCCCTCCCCTCCGCAAACACATTTAAGAAGCCATAGCATGTTAATGAAAAGCAAGCTGGCTCCATCTTCCATGTGACAGCCCTCCAGGTATCTGAAGATGGCTATCAAATCACCTCTCCGTCTTCTCTTCTCCAGGCTGAAGATACCCAACCTCCTCCTAAGTCTCGGTTTCCAGGCCCTTGATCATTTACCATTTCAAAGTGTTTGTGAAGATTTGCTTCTGATAAGCTGTCAATTATTTTCTTGGAACCTCAGCCCTGAGGGTTGTATCCCAGCTCCTTTGTCTGAGTGTCAGTAGCAAAGCAGTCAAATGCTGCTGCTGCTTTAACATGACTGCTCTATCCTGAGCCTTACAAGTAAGCAGCGTCACCCCCTGAATGTTCGAGGCAAGCTAACCTGAATGTTCAAGGTGTTATAGGAATTTTAAGGTCTAGATATATAATAAATGTTCATAGGTGTACCAAGCAAACACGTACATGAATGTATAGGCCACATGTCTGAGGCAGCATAGGAGGACAGTCCTGAAACCATTTTGTCTCCCAAGCTGACCCATGTTTTTCTCTGCAAGGAGGGAGGAGGTGAAAGAAACCTTCCCATTGTCTCGGGAATTAAGTAATTACCACCTCAAAGGAATGGCCAGACTACCAGGAAAGGCAATCGGATAAGGCATTATCAGATAACTTGCCAGACAGGAGATAAACAACGCACTCAGATTTCTGTTGTAGACCGCCTCTTCTGTGATGTAGGTATGATGTATCTGGGGGTGGTCTTGGACTCCAGGACGGGCAATTTAAAATGTCTACATAAGGGCTTGCACGCATGGCTCTGGGTCCTCCCCTGCTCTCCTGTGTGTGAAGGGAGAACCCTGTTGCAACAGTTTAATAAAGATCAGGTTTACTAGCTGCTTTGCTTCTCAATATTCTCTGGTTGGCCTCTGTTATTTTCTCCTACCGATGGAGAACCTACAAAGGGCAGATTTTGTTTACAACAGAGGCAATGCTCTACGTAGCTCTTCAGGATTTGGAAACAATCACTTGGCCTCTGTTTTAATTCTTCGTTTTATGTCTGCAATTGTGTGTGAGATTTTATTATTATTATTCATATGGATAAGCTTCAAGCCATCCACCATTCATGGAGCTCCTGCCAGCCCAGGCTTACTAATGTTGTGGCTGAGTGGATTTCTAGCCCTGAACAGCTGAAGAGTACCAGGCTGAGGAAATCAGAGGTTGGGTGGCCATCTGCTATGGATGCTTTAGTTGTGATTCCTGCACTGCATGGGGTTGGGTTGGATGACCCCTGGGGGTCCCTCCCAACTACTCAGTTCTATTATTCCAAGTCTCTCCTCCACCATCTCTCTCTCTCTCTCTCTCTTTCCAGGCTTGGCTCCCCATCTGCAAAGGCTGTTGACAAGCTGGGAAGACTGTGAAGGATGTAAAGGAAGCACCAGGCAGACTGCAAAAGATGCATGGAGCATTAAAAGAGCGCATGATCCGCATGCAGAAGCCCCCAATTTCAGTCTCTGGCATCTGCCTGCCTCCCATAGCAGATTCTGCTCAAGACCCACAACCAGGAGGAGAGGAAGGAGGCAATTCTGGGCTAAGCGGACAAGAGACCTGCTTATGGGCCATTCCTCCTGCTGTCAGGGCTGAAGTCAGCAGGGAAAACGCTGGGCTCTGTTGTCAGTCAAGTTAACTCTTTATTCAAGAGGCTGCTGAGTAGTGGTCTCAGGCTTGAGGGATTATGGCTGCCCACATCCCAGACTCCCCCCTTGGTAGCCATTCCTTTCCTGAACAGTGGAATGGCACAAATCCACACTGGAGCGATTTTATATGAATTTCTGAAGTTACCCCAGGGAGCCAGTATATAGATACATTTATTAGTGAATTGTTACATTTGGTAATGTGCATCAGAGGTCCTTTGAAGAGAGATAGAAAAAAAATGTGATGAAGTGTTTTGTGGGGACATTTGCAGGAGTGATTGTGTGGATTTTGGTAGTTGGGGGTGTATGATGCAGGTGGCGCTGTGGTCTACTCTAAACCACTGAGCCTCTTGGGCTTGCCGATTGGAAGGTCGGCACTTCAAATCCCAGCAACGGAGTGAACTCCTGTTGCTCTGTCCCAGCTCCTGCCAACCTAGCAGTTCGAAAGCATACCAGTGCAAGTAGATAAATAGGTACCGCTGCGGCAGGAAGGTAAACGGCATTTCCGTGCGCTCTGGTTTCCGTCACAATGTCCCGTTGCACCAGAAGCGGTTTAGTCCTGCTGGTCACATGACCCGGAAAGCTGTCTGTGGACAAAGGCCAGCTCCCTCGGCCTGAAAGCGAGAGGAGCGCCGCAACCCCATAGTCGACTTTGACTCGACTTAACCATCCAGGGGTCTTTTACCTTTACCTTTTTACCATCTGATGTCTGCTGGAGGGGCAACCGCCCCACACCTTTACATAAATTCCAGTAACACCGGAGAGGGAGACTCCCTGGATTCTTCAGCTGCCTCTTGACCCCCTTCCTCCACTTCAGCCTCAGAGTCTGACCTGCTCCCTGGCTCTTCCTCCCCCTGAAGCCCTGCTGCCCCTCCTGCCACCATCTCCTCCCTGCCACCTCTGAGCCTTCCTCCTCTGGGGGTTCCCTTGGGGTTTCCACCCACTGCTCCTCTTTGCCCAGCCAGTCCCTGACACCTGCTTTGTTTCCAGGGAGATCTGAACACAGCTATTGAAGGAGCATTCCTCAGGATTTCCTTATGCGGAGGTCAGGTGATGTGCCAAGCAGGTTTAGGGCGTAAGACCTCCCAATGCACTGGGCATATGCAACCCGAATTTGCTTGCCTGTGGCTGAATCCCACCGGAGGACCTGTCCTGTGGCACCAGGAATGCCTCCTGTCTGTCCTTCTCCTGAGCGGCCACACTTGCTTTGGCAAAAACCCAGCAGGAGGGAGGTGGGGGCCTGCATTCAGCTGGGGAGGGGCTCGCTCAAATGAGAAAAGCAAATTGCCTTCTTTTCTTTTTTTGCAGCATGTTGAAATCCACATCTGAAATGTCAAGTTTTTTCAAATGCTGTTCTTCTGAAGTTTAATTTAGAAAAGGCTCTTTAGAAAGCTCCCAGATGACTCCCCCCTTTAAGGATCACCTTGACAAACTCCGCCCCATTTTATTCCCCCCTCCCGTCCCCCCCCCCCGCATTCGCAGCAGCACGGGGACCTGCCAGCATCCATAATTGGGAATGTACTTTTAAAAATGGAATCGGGAAGAAATAAAAGCAAATCACCGCAAGTGAACGCACCGGAGGAAGAGCATTTTCCAGGGGTTTATATTTCTCTGAAATCTGTTTCAGCTTCAGACAAGATGACCCGGGGGGGGGGGGGGCAAACTGGAAGCGGCTCGCGCAAATCCATGTAATGACAGGAGCTTTTTTCTGTTTTGCCTTAATGAAAAGCAGCCTTGGGAGGCTGCAGTCGGGAGGGGTGGGGTGAAGGGGTCTGCATGTCTGCTTAGCCCAGGGGTAGGCAAACTGAGGCTTGGAGGCCAAGGCTGGCCCAATCGCCTTCTCAATCCGGCCCGCAGACGGTCCGGGAATCATGTTTTGACATGAGTAGAATGCACCCTTTTATTTAAAATGCATCTCTGAGTTATTTGTGGGGCTTAGGAATTCTTTCTTTCTTTTTCTTCCCCCAAAATATAGTCCGGCCCCCCACAAGGTTTGAGGGACAGTGGACCAGCCCCCTGCTGAAAATGTTTACTGACTCCTGGTAGCCCTTTCCTGCCAGCTATTTTCGCTGGTCCAAACCACCCCTCCAGCTGCTCCTGCGCTGCCCCAATTGTGCTGGGGATTAATATGCATCCAGAACTCGGGGGGATAACATCTGGGGGAGAAATTTGGGCAGAAAAACATCTGGCAGGGAAAGGGGGCTAAAGGCCCCCCACTTTGTCTCCCGCTGCTCCTCTGCTCAGAATTGCAACCTTTTCCAACTCTTTTCAGGCAGTGGACCTTGAGAACCCAGGAACCTCAGCAGAGCCTGATGGATCCGGCCCTTGGCCCTTCTACTCCAGCATCCTGTTCTCACAGATGCCCAATGGGAAGCCCCAGAGCAGCAACCGTCCCCTCCTGTGGTTTCCAGCAACTGGTGTTCAGAAGCATCGCTGCCTCTAACCTGGCTAGGAGCCATCAATAGCCCTCTCTTCCTCCACTGCCCCCCTGTGGGAGTGAGTTCCATAGATTAACTCTGCTAGTGTCATGGAAGACAGAATCAGGACTCAAAATGACCATAACAGATTGGAGACCTGGGCCCAAACATGAATTTCAATAGGGGCAAATGTCATGTTCTGCAGTTAAGCAGGAAGAGCCAGGGGGATGAGGTTCGGAGCCTCACCAGAGGCAGTGTGATGCAGCGGTTAGAGTGTCGGCCCGGACCTGGGAGAGAAGTGACCTTGGGCCAGTCACTGCCTCTTTTAACCCAACCTACCTAATACCCCAGAGGACAGGATCACACTTCAAAATGACCTTAACAGATTAGAGAATTGGGCCAAAGCAAACAAGATGAATTTTAACCGGGAGAAATGTAAAGTACTACACTTGGGCAAAAAAAAAAAATGAAAGGCACAAATACAGGATGGGTGACACCTGGCTTGAGAGCAGTACATGTGAAAAGGATCTAGGAGTTTTGGTAGGCCACAAACTTGACATGAGTCAACAGTGTGATGCAGCAGCTAAAAAAGCCCATGCAATTCTGGGCTGCATCAAGAGGAGTATAGCATCTAGATCAAGGGAAGTAATAGTACCACTGTATTCCGCTCTGGTCAGACCTCACCTGGAATACTGTGTCCAGTTCTGGGCACCACAATTCAAGAAGGATACTGACAAGCTGGAACGTGTCCAGAGGAGGGCAACCAAAATGGTCAAAGGCCTGGAAACGATGCCTTATGAGGAACGGCTTAGGGAGCTGGGTATGTTTAGCCTGGAGAAGAGAAGGTTAAGGGGTGATATGATAGCCATGTTCAAATATATAAAAGGATGTCATATAGAGGAGGGAGAAAGGTTGTTTTCTGCTGCTCCAGAGAAGCGGACACGGAGCAATGGATTCAAACTACAAGAAAGAAGATTCCACCTAAACATTAGGAAGAACTTCCTGACAGTAAGAGCTGTTTGACAGTGGAATTTGCTGCCAAGGAGTGTGGTGGAGTCTCCTTCTTTGGAGGTCTTTAAGCAGAGGCTTGACAGCCACCTGTCAGGAATGCTTTGGTGGTGTTCCTGCTTGGCAGGGGGTTGGACTGGATGGCCCTTGGGGTCTCTTCCAACTCTAAGATTCTATGATTCTACCTCACAGGGTTGTTGTGGAGGTTAAATGAGGAAGGGGACAACCTCATATGCTTCTTTGATTTCCTTGGAGGAAAAGGTGGGATATAAATTCAGGAAATAACTATATAAATCCATGAGGAATTAAGAGATGCGCAAATAAAATCCCTCAACATTGGGTGGCAGAGCGCAGACCCCACAGAGAGCAGTGCTATAAGAAAAACTGCTCCTTTCCCCTTATGGTGTACCCAAGAGCCCGTATAGAGTCCTTACGTAGGTTCTCTATCGGTAGGAGAAAATAACGGAGGCCAACCAGAAAATATTGAGAAGCAAAGCGGCTAGTAAGCCTGATCTTTATTAAACTGTTGCAACAGGGTCCCCCGCTCACCACACACAGGGAGGGAGCAGAGGAACCCAGAACATTGGTGTGCAAGCCCTTATATAGACTTTCGAATTTGCCTCCCCTGGAGCCCAAGACCACCCCCCAATACATCATCCATTCATCACAGAAGGGGCGGTCTACAGCAGAAATCCTGTCTGGCAGGAAACCTGTTGATGGGTTTACCTAGAGAGCCTGGCCATTCTTTTGTGGGTGACAAATACTTAATTCCTGAGTCCAGGTTACAGGCTCACCCTATTCACCCCCAAATGTGCCCTTAAGGCAGGATTTGTGAGCACAGAGACAATGGAGAGGCTTTTCCCATTTGCATCCAAACTGCAGAGGAATATTTGAAGTCACTGAAAGAATCAAAATGGCTTTAGGACTGTTTTCCTATACTGTTTCAGACATGTGGTTTACCGTGTTTCCCCAAAAATAAGACATACCCATAAAATAAGCCGTAGCAGGATTTCTATGCATTTGTGCAATATAAGCCATACACCGAAAATAAGACATAGTGACGCGGCGTCTCCCTTAAGACGGCCTGGATAGGTGTGGCTATGCTGCGTACCGACGTGGAGCGGTTAAAATAAGACATCCCCGAAAATAAGCCATACTGTGTTTTCTTGAGGGGGAAAAATATAAGACTGTGTCTTATTTTCGGGGAAACACAGTATGTATGTGTTTGCCTGGTACATTTATGAACATTTATTTTATATCTCAGACCTTATAATTCTCATAACAGCAGCAAATGTTGGCCAAAGTCGAGGGTGGGGGGCTGTACAGACAGAGCAGGAAGCATGCTCACAGCTTTGCAGCTGGAGGGTCAGGACCCTTGAAGAATCCTTAATTCAGGCCTTTTTGAAAATGAGCAATGGCAGCTCTCCAAAGTGCAGGGATTTTGCGATGACCTCGCAGCCTGCTTAATGTCCCTTGCCAGTCCAGACACAGGCAAGCCTCAACAGGTCAGGCCAGCTGATTTATGGTGGGTGTGCAGAAGCCGGGTCCTTCTTGTGAGGAAGGGTTTTCCTCCATCCGAAAGGGGCCCTTGGCTGGGCGAGAGCAGCAGTCGCCCGGGGGGGGGGGGGCAGAGCACCTCGAACCAGGGAGGCCCTATCAGCCGTGCTGTTCTCCGAGGGCAAGGGGGTGGGGCAGCCTAGCCTACGGCCGAGGTCCAGTATACCTGAAGGAGCGTCTCCACCCCCACCGTTCAGCCCGGACACTGAGGTCCAGCGCCGAGGGCCTTCTGGCAGTTCCCTCACTACGAGAAGCAAAGCTACAGGGAACCAGGCAGAGGGCCTTCTCGGTAGTGGCGCCCGCCCTGTGGAACGCCCTCCCATCAGAGGTCAAAGGGATCAATAACTATATGACCTTTAGAAAATACCTGAAGGCAGCCCTCTTTAGGGAAGCTTTTAATCTGTGATGTGTTGATGTATTTTAGTGTTTACTGGAAGCCGCCCAGAGTGGCTGGGGAGACCCGGCCAGATGGGCGGGGTACAAATAATAAATTATTATTATTATTATTATTATTATTATTATTATTATTAGCCGGTGGGTGCAGGCTTGCGCCCCCTCCCCTTTTGCTGACGCGCGTGCACACACACATGCATCCAGGGGCACGGAGGTGAATCGGAGAACAAACAGCTGGCTCTGGCTGCCAAGGTCCCTGAACATCTCAGCCGCCTGGAACACTCCCATATGCTGCCAGGGAGAGGGCCGCCCCCCCGCCCCCCCCGGCACAGTTCAGCAGCAGGAAAAGAAGTTTGTCCGTGAAGCTGAAATGTGGGAAGGTTCGGGATGGAGAAAAATAGTTCTTTTTCGCACAGTTATACCACGGAACTCCTTCCCCAAGGAGGTAGACTTGTTCCTCTGCTCGAATCCTGCTTGTAGGCTTCCCATCATGGGCACCTAGAGGGCCCCTGCAAGGATAGGATGCCGGACTGGGTGGGCCATTGGCCTGATCCTGCAGGCTCTTCTTATCTTCTTATTGGGGGAGAATAAGGGGACACGGGTGGCGCTGTGGGTTAAACCACAGAGCCTAGGGCTTGCCGATCAGAAGGTCGGCAGTTCGAATCCCTGCGACGGGGTGAGCTCCCGTTGCTCAGTCCCAGCTCCTGCCCACCTAGCAGTTCGAAAGCACGTCAAAGTGCAAGTAGATAAATAGGTACCGCTCTGGCGGGAAGGTAAACAGCGTTTCCGTGCGCTGCCCTGGTTCGCCAGAAGTGGCTTAGTCCTGCTGGCCACATGACCCGGAAGCTGTACGCCTGCTCCCTCGGCCAGTAAAGCGAGATGAGCGCAGCAACCCCAGAGTCGGTCACGACTGGACCTAATGGTCAGGGGTCCCTTTACCTTTAAGGGGCCAATGCTGGGAAGGTGGGACTCTTTCTAAGCCAGTTCTGAGGCTGTTCCTGGGAGCCTGGGGGGCAGCCTCGCCTCCTCCTCCTGGTTTGGGGCTTGGTGTGGAAAGGCAGGGTCTGAAACACACACACACACACACAGTTCCTCGTGGTCCCCCGTCTGGCTTTCTCGCTGCCTAGGTCCCCCCCCCCTGCAGCTCAGTCCCTAATCAAGGGACCCCCAAACCGGGTGGAATTACCTGCTAGGAGGCAGGGAGGGGGCTGGAGGTGTAAGTTCCTCTCAGACCTTGAAAAGCTCATATCGCTGGATCGAGCCCGTCCATTTTGTCGAATTAATTAAACTACATAGTTTTAATTGGGTTTTGAATAAATGCGCAATTAATCGCTTCTGTTTTGAATTTTATGGTGTTATTATCTTCCTCGGTGAGTCGTGCAAGCTGCCGTTCATAGAACTGCAGAGTTGCCTTTTGTAGGGTTTGTGGAAACAAGGGCGCCCTAAAAGTTTGGGAACCCTAGGCCTTAACCCTTTCCTCTCCACACTCACCCCTCCTTCCCTCTCCTAATTACAAAGGCTCAGCACTCATCCCCCCCCCCTCGTCCCATTCTCATAGGGGAACTTCTGATCTGTATTGCTGGGAGGGAATTGGGGGGGGGGGTTGCCATTAACGTGAAGGCATGACCTTCTATTGCTTCCCACTCTCGTCCGTGGGAAGACAAGGCCACGTACAGGTGGAGGGGCACTTCTCCGTTCAGTTCATAATTCGAAATAAATTGAATCAATGACATCCGCGGCTCAGGTAATGAAAGATTAAATTGCGTCCTGAGGTGGAGAACTTCACCCTTCCTTCTGACGCAAAGGGCAGAGAAGCCTGGTGCGACCGGCGCAGCGTCAAGAGGCGGGGGGGGGACTCAGTATAAGGCTTCTCTGTACATGGTTGCAGCCCACACTTGAGCATAACGGGATCTCCCCCCAAAAAAAATGATTTGGAGAGGAAGAACAGCTTGAAGAAAAGCCATTTGGGTGGCATGCAAATATATGCAAATGAGGCAGGCAGGTTAGGCAAGGTGAGCATCCCTGCTTTTGTAGCACTAGCCCTGGCAAGCTGGCAATGGGCACCCAGGTAGTTATTTAGCTATTTAATTACTTGTCTTATATCCCACCTTCCCCCCAGTCAGGACCCAGCATGAACGGAAACAGAGTTCCTAAACATCTGGAAGAAGTTTCTGCGGCTGACATCTGTTTGACAGTGGAATGGTCTCCCTTGGCAGGTTGTGAACTCTCCTTCCTTGGAGGTTTTTAAGCAGAGGTTGGATGGCCGTCTGTCGTGGATGTTTTAGCTGAGATGCCTGCCTTGCAGGGGGTTGGACTGCATGACCCTCGGGGGTCCCTTCCAACTCAACCATTCTATGCGTTTGCTTTTGCTTCAGGTGGGAGACCAGGCCTGGGCATCCTGCTTGCCATTACTCCAGCCCAGGATAATGGCCTACCCCAGGGGTCAGCAAACGTTTTCAGCAGGGGGCCGGTCCACTGTCCCTCAGACCTTGGGGGGGGCAGACTATATTTTGAAAGAAAGAAAAAAAGAACAAATTCCTATGCCCCACAAATAACCCAGAGATGCATTTTAAATAAAAGTACACATTCTACTCATGTAAAAACACGCTGATTCCCGGACCATCCATGGGCCGGATTTGGAAGGCAATTGGGCTGGATCCGACCCCCAGGCCTTGGTTTGTCTATCCATGGCCTACGCCCACAGTGCCCCGTTTCACGGCATCGTCTGGCTACAAGGGACCGTAGACTTGCTCTTCCATGCCTGCTCTGCTGAAAGCTGATGGGCCTGACCCAGAGACAGCCGTCTCCCTCCTGTGGCCTCCTCCTTAATCTAAAGAAATAACAACTGGTGTGTGCGCACAATGTGTACAGAAGGCAAAGGGATGGGGAGAGAGAGACGTCTCGAGAGAGTGTGCCAAGCTGCATCCTCCGCAAGGCTAACTCAAGCAAGCTAAACATTCCTTCCTCTCTGGAATCCCTTTCCTTTCTCTTTGTAACTCCAGTCCATAGAGGAGGTGGCCAGTTGCTGGAAACCAGAGGAGGGGAGAGGTGTCTTGTGTTCGAATCCTGCTCACGGGTTTCTCACAGGCACCTGGTTGGCCACTGTGAGAGCAGCCCCTTTGGCCTGATCCAGGAGATCCTTCTGAGGTTCTTAGCAGGGCCAAATGTTCCCTGGAACATGGGACACCAGAAGGGATGGAGAGGCTTGAAATGGCTACATCTCTGGGTTCCAGTTCCGTGGCTGCCCCTACCAGCCTTCATCCCCCCCCACCACCCCCAGCTTCATCATCCAGATTTCCCCCCCCCCCAACCTGGCCAACTCTTCCTGGAGCTTCCTGCTCAGCCGCCTCTGCTTCCCGGGCCCACCCCGCAGGCTTGGCGCTGGTGCCGTGTTGTCGAGGAGACGCAGGAGGGGAAACCTGCAATTTAATTAGGACCAAAAGGCTTTCAAATGCATCGAGTCCCGGGTGCCATGGCAGACGTCCCTGCGCCATATGTTTCCCGGTGCTGCGATGTGTCGACGGGGGAGGCGAGCGATTTGGTGGATAAAGGGTGACGTGCTCTGTGGGGCTCTGTGGGAAGGCAGCCGGGCTACGGCTGGGGGGGGGGGCGGTCCGTGAGGCTGAGCAACAGGAAATGGAGGGCAGGTGGGAAAGGTCCAAGCAAAGCCATCAGTTGGAATATCATGAGACTCTTCATCTCAGGGTCATGGGTTCAAACTCCAGGTTGGGCAAAGGAACCCTGCACTGCAGGGGGTTGGACTAGATGACCCACGTGGTCCCTTTCAACTCTACAGTTGAAAGCTCTCCTGGAGGGGCCACTCCAGCTCTCACCACTGTTGGGGCAGCCATGGCAGATAGACTGCATCTGGACCTGGAGGTTCCATAAGAAAGGTTGGGAAAGAGAGTGGGACTGGGACCTGGGAGAGACCAGAGTTCAAATTCCCCACTCAGCCATGACGCTCACTGGGGGTGAGCCATTCACAGACTCTCAGCCTAACCTACCCTGCAGGGTGGTTGCGGGGATTAAAATGGGGGGGGTGGAGAACCATGGAGCTGTCTTGAGCTCCTTGGGGGGAAATGGTAGAAGATAATATGCAGTAAATAAATAATGCTCATCTGATGGAGGGCTGTCACTCTCAGTTTGTGGCTCAGAGCTCACTTTCTTCAGGGGAGGGGGAAGAGGCCCATCTTGCGCCCGCAAAGCAGCACCACACATCCCCTCACCCCAAGAGCAAGCCGGGGGGGGGGCAGAGGTGCCTCGGGTGGGAGCAGCAGCTCACATCTTCTCCCTGTAGTCCCCCCCTAGTTTGAATCATAGAACAATAAAGTAGGGAGGGACCCCAGGGGGTCATCTAGTCCAACCCCTTGCGATGCAGAAATCTCAGCTAAAGCGTCCGTAACAGATGACCATCCAACCTCTGCTTAAAGGTAAAGGGACCCCTGACCATTAGGTCCAGTCGCGGACGACTCTGGGGTTGCGGCACTCATCTCGCTTTATTGGCCGAGGAGTCTGCCTGCCTCCTCCCACTCAGCCACCCTATAGCTGAGGGTGAGGCGGCGGGCAGACCGTTTGGGGCAGTGCGGGGCCTGTGGACACCCAAGCGCTGAGTGCCGCCCGGCATTTTGTCACCCCCCTCAGTGGTGACACCCGGGGCGGCCCGCCCCCACCGCTCCCCCCTTCCTCTGCCCCAGCCTATAGGGTTGTGGCAACAGCAGCAGTCAGGACCCCACACCCCCTTGCTGACTCTCCATCTCCCGCAATCCCAATGTATCCCAATGTCGTATGAGTGGGAGCAGATTCCACCCACTAGAGATACTGGCGGAGGAAGGGGGATGCAGTGGGTGCGGCCCACCCCGGGTATCATCCCTGAGGGGGGTGACATCGCCACACCACCCCCCTGGGACGCTCGCCGCGCCGTGCCCCTGTGGGTGGCTAGCACTGCCCCCAGGTGCACAGTATGTGCGCAGCTCTGGGTGCCGGAGCAGCTAGCTTCACTTCTGACTGGAAACGTCTCAGTTGCTAAGGAAGCTGGAATCGTAGAGCTGTAAAGGGACCCTGGGGATCAACTAGTCCAACAATGAAGCACTTGGGCACAGTGACAGAGGGGTCTTCCTATGAGCAGGAAGCAGCCCCCTCCACAGCCTTTATATCTGAGAGCAAGAGCTGTTTGACAGGGGTACGGGCTCTCTCAGAAAGCAGTGAACTCTCCTTCAAGACAGGTTTCTAAGGCTTCACCTGTCAGAGATTCTCCAGCTGTGATTTCTGCTTTGCAGGTGGTCAGAATGGATGGCCCTGGGGGCCCCTTCCATCTCTGCAATTCTACGATTCTATTTTACTGGGTACCGCAAGTCTCCATCTTTCCCCCTGCGCCGCTCAACCTCTTGCTAGTCTGCTGACGACACAGGCACAACGGCAAAGGATCTGACCCAGCTCTTGTCTCTGAAGCCACTGGGGAAAAGCAGCTCCTCCGTTCTGCTGGACAGAACATTGCAACACACGGATCGTTATCGGCTGAGCCGCGAATGTTGTAACAATGCCTCTGACGGGTGGCAAAGTGAGATGAGCCTCCCAGCTAAGGCCGCAGCTGAGCCTTCAACTCTTAACCTCCCTGTAGCAGCACTTCGCTGACCGCAACACCCACGTCCTTCGCATTAGCAGTGATCAGAGCCGCTCTTGCTGTTTGCTGGGGGAAACCCCAAGTGGCCTCGCAGACAGCGAGAGGAGTGTTCAGTCCGTGCAGCTCACAAGCCACCCTCAGGACATAAGCAGAGCCCATCCAGTCCAGCATCCTGTTCTCCAGCAAGCAGGATTGGAGAACAAAAGCAGTGCTCTGTTCTCCTCCTCTCCTGAGGTTTCCAGCAACTGGGATTCAGGAGCAGAGCCAAGCCATGGTGGCTAGTAGTCTTCGATAGCCCTCTTCTCCATGAATTTCTTCAATCCTCATTTAAAGCCACCACGGCCTCTTGCAGCAGGGAGTTCCATAGTTGGCGCTGCATGAAGTAGGGCTTTCTTTTCTCTGTCCTAAATGATGTCCGCCAGGTCTAGTGCTACGAAAGAGGGAGAAAACCTTTTCTCCATGCCAGACATAAATCTATATACCGGTACTTCGTCCTGGCTCCGGCTCCTTCTGAGGTGCTGCTGGCCTGGGTGATGGCAGAGAGAGAGAGAGAGAGAGAGAGAGAGAGAGAGAGAGAGAGAGAGAGAGAGAGAGAGAGAGAGAGATCTTTCTGCCTGGCTTGAGCAGACACGGACCCACAGTGCAAGGCAATGGAGGCCCGTGTTTGTGTGTCCGCTTTAGGGTTGCAAACGGGGACAGAGGCCTGGCTGGGGATGAGTTTGCCCTTTGCCAGCCGAGTGCTCTTCTCACGCTTCTGTTTTTTCCAAGGCAATTTCCCGGACCTCCTGGGTGCAGAGTCCTTTTTGGAGTCAAGACTGCAGTGTGCAGTGTGCAGTGTGTGTGTGTTTGTGTGTGAATTTCACGGCCGGGTGCCTGCTCTCTCTTGTGAGCTTCTCCTTCCTGCACCCCCCTTTCTGCTGGGGGCTGCCGGGGTGACCCACCCTCCTTCCCTGCCCCCGCTCCCTCTCTGTCTGGGTTCTGTGCTTCCTCCTCCGCCCTCCCTCCTCTCTCTGCCAATGTTTCTCCTGGGGTCTTTGCCGCTGGTTCTGCCCTAACCACAAAACGCATCTTCACACTGATCACCGAAGGGCCCTGGATGTCCGGGATGGGGGAGCTGTCCTGAGTTCAGCCAACTGCAAGGCTGCTATGATGCCTGGAGGGGGGGGGATCTGTTCTCCCCAGGGATCTGCCGCTGCCTGTCTGTTCTGGATCTGCTTTGGAGGTGAACTTGTTGCTCCTGCCCTCCCTGCTTTGAGCTGACGGTGGTCTACTCATTGCAACGCCTTTAGTGCAGCTCGCTGTTTGTGTGTTGAATGTCTGCTTAGCCTTGGGAGAGATGTTGTTAGAGAGAACTCTCTTTTATGTCCTCATTCCGATTTAATTTTTGATTGTAGGGTGGCTTACGGGGGAGGGGGGAGGGGAAGGAAGGGGAGGCAGAGAAGCATCGGCATTCTCGGTTGGTTGTGATGACAACCATAAGTCGGGAATGTTTCTCCGTGTGTACGGTAGCAGTGGGAGCTGGACTAGTTCTGCCTGGGAAAGCAATCTGCAATAATCATTTGCCTGGAGGCAAGAGGCGGGGGGGGGGGCACGAGGCTTTCTCTTGGCAGGCTGCTTGCTGTAGTCCAAGGAAGACACCTGCCTCATGGAAACAGGAAGGTGGGCAAGCCTTTTGGCAGGGACAGACCCACCTGGCTTAGCCACATGGACATCTTTCACTCACAGGTAGATAGCCGTGTTGGTCTGTCATAGTCAAAACACAATAAAAAAATTAAAAAAATTCCTTCCAGTAGCACCTTAGAGACCAACTAAGTTTGTTCTTGGTATGAGCTTTCGTGTGCATACACACCTGTGTATCTGAAGAAGTGTGCATGCACACGAAAGCTCATACCAAGAACAAACTTAGTTGGTCTCTAAGGTGCTACTGGAAGGAATTTTTTTATTTTGTTTTGGAGGCCTGTGGGAAACCCGCAAGCAGGATCCGAGCGCAAGAGCAACACTCTCCCCTCCTGCGGTTTCCAGCAACTGCGATTCAGAAGCACCGCTGTCTCTGACCCTGGAGGGCAGAGCCGAGCCATCGACAGCCCTATTATTTTCTATGAATTTGTCCAACCCTGTCTAGGCTAGTGGCCATCCCTGCCTCCTGCAGGAGGGAGTTCCGCAGTTTAACTAGCGCTGCATGAAGAAGGGCTTTTATTTTCTCTGTCCTGAACCTTCCAACTTGCTGAGCAGCAGCCGAGTCTGCGAAACCTCCCAAAAACGAGCACGGCAAGAGGGAGGCTAGCAGATGAACGAGTCCGGTCTGTGACCTGGGGGTGGCCCATAGGTCGGTGGGAGAGCAAGGCCTTGCAAACCGAAGTCCCAGGTTCAACCCTCAGGCAGAAGTTTGCGAGAGACTTGGGTCTGCTCAGCCTGGAGAAGAGAAGGCCACGATCCAAAGGGCTGTGGCACAGAAGATTGGGTGAGGCTGTTTCTTGCTGCTCCAGAGGGGAGGATCTGAACCCATGGACGCAAATGGCAAGGAAGGAGATTTCGATTAAATGTTAGGAAGAACTTTCTGACACTAAGAGCCTTTCCACGATGGAACGGAGTCCCTCTAACGGTGGTGGACGCTCCTTCCTTGTTCCCAATTCTGTGATTCTATGACCCTTTGCACACCTTAGTGAATGGGGAAAGGGGGAAGCGGCAGTGTGGTAGAAAGGGGGAGGGGGATTTTTCCGCAACAGCAGCCATGAACGTTGGCCATGTTTGATGGACGGAAACCATGTTTCCTCGCAAGGAGACAAAGGCCCGGAGGCCACGGTGCTCGCTCGAGAGCCAAAGGTCCAGCTCGCTCATCATGCTGTCGGAAAGTGGAGAGCCGGCTGCCTGCGGGAGGTTTTCCGAGCAAAGCATGATGGGAATATCCGTCTCCCTTGTTAATCGCAGCATCTGACAGCCCTCCTGCCTCTGAGCAGAGAGATCGAGAGACACTGTCCTTTCGGCTCCCCTCTCCCCTGGCAGCTTAATCACTGCTTGCAATGCAAAAACTGCCTCCTGACAGGGGTGCTGAGGTGGGCTGGGGAGTCAGGTCCGTGACACACCTGGCCTGCACTTTGCCGATGGAGCATTTGGGGGAGGGGTGCATGACATTAATCTGTTGGATTTGGGAGCACAGTGTCTGTGGATGGTGGAATATTTATTTATATTTATCTCTTTCATAACATTTATACAGAATCAGAGAGTTGGATCACAAGGATCACCTTCAAGTCCAATTCCCTGCAATGCAGGAATCTTTTTTGCTTGGGGTGGGACTTGAACCCCTGACCCAGAGATTAAGAGTCTCATCCTCTACCAGCTGAGCTATCCCAGCATTCCACTCGATCTTTCTTAAGCCTCAAAGTGGTTTACAAAATGTAGAACAATGAAATTGGGAAGCTTTTTCCAAGTTAAAATACTAAAGCAGACTAAAACTCTCACCAACAACTTTCTAAGCATCTGGGATAGGCTTGTCTAGAAAAGAATGTCTCTAGCAGGCACCAAAAAGAGCACAGAGAAGGCGCCTGATTGATATCAATAGGCAGGGAGTTCCAAAGGTGATGCAGCACTGAGCAACCGAGTCCTTGAAGAACCGGCCTTACGGGACACTAGTAACATTGCCATTTCCGCTGATCGAAGTCGTCTAGTGGGAAAGCGATCTTGCATGCAAACTGATCCCGAGCTGTTAAGGGCTTTATAGACTACTAGTAGACTTTAAGCCCGTTAAATTAACGGGCGCTAGAACATCATGGAAAGCGGGGACAGCAAGAACTTGCTGAAGTGCTCGATGTACTTGGGCGCCCCGGCCAGCGCCGAATGGCCCTTCAGCAGGCAGCGCAGGAGGCGCATCGTGGCGGCGGCACTGGCACTACCCAGGCCCCGGCAGGCCAACTCAGCCGCCACTTGTAACAGCCGCTGCGGCTTAGAAGTAAGTCCACGCGAGCACGCACTCACCGCTTCAACAGCCCGGCCGCCCAACGTCTCTGCGCTCCAATCCCTGTGCCCATGGGGCACATGCGCAGTTTCGCCCGCCCGCCCAAAGTCGCTGCGCTCCAATGCTTGTGTCCGTGGGGCACATGCGCAGTTTCGCCCGCCCGCCCAAAGTCTCTGCGCTCCAATCCCTGTGTCCGTGGGGCACATGCGCAGTAGGACACAGGAACGGACACAGGGACTGGACGCAGAGACACTTGCACTTTATTACTGTAGAAGAGGAACCCCTTGAACTTGACCCGGTAGCAACTGGGCGACCAGAGCAGATCTCTGGGCGCAGGTGTTACATGCCAACAGAGCCTCCCTCCTGCCAGCAATCCTGCAGCAGAGAGGCCGCTCTCTGATCCGCTGCCGGCGGCTGAGATCTGCGCCTGCCCTTTGTGGCCCAGGAAGTGCGAAGCGAGCCGTCCCTGGTAACTGAGCATCGTTGTGGCAGCCAGCCCTGGAGAGGGACGAGGCCCCATCCATCAGCCTCTGGCTCCCTGCTTGGCCCGCGATTTACTGCCCTGTTTACTGCTGCCAGCTCTCGGGGGCTGCATAGATCAGGCCGCGCAGCCTTGTTAACACAGAGGCTCCTCCGCAGAAATGCCTGGGCAGCCCCCTCCCCCCGCCAGGCAGCAAAAGAGGGTCTCTGGTTCCTGCAGAGCATTGAGGTATTTCGCCTGCAAAAGAGCAATGGAGGGCGAAAAGGGGGAGGTGCAGAGGGGGCGGCTGCTGGGGCAGAAACGATGAGCCCGGTCACAGCTGGCCATGGGGGGGCATCAGAAGAGCCCTGCAGGATCAGGCCTAAGGGGGCCAGTCTGGTCCAGTCTCTTGTCCCCATAGAGACCAGACAGATGCCCCACAATGGCAAACCCACAAGCAGGATCTGAGCACAAGAGGGCTTCCCCACTTGTGTCTGTAAAAGCATGAGAAGAGCCTGCAGGATCAGGCCAATGGCCCAACCAGATGCGCCGTATGCACACAATGGGAAGAAGTCCACAAGTAGGATCAGAGTATGGCCCTCCCACTAGTGCCCATTTTATCCCCACAACAGCCCTGAGTAGCGGGTCATTCCCTCCAACTTTTCTCCGGTGAAAATAGGGACGTCTTATTCAGTAATAATAGTAATAATAATAATAATAATAATAATAATAATAATAATAATAATAATAATACTTTTACTGTGTATACCCCACCCATCTGACTGGGTTGCCCCAGCCACTCAGGGCAGCTTCCAACATATACAAAAACATAACAAAACATTAAACATTTTTTAAAAAACCTTCCCTATCGAGGGCTGCCTTCAGGTGTCTTCTAAAGGCTGAATAGTGACTTATCTCCGTGGCTCAAGGTTCGCGTAGCTCCACCCCCTCCAATATTTCTCCAGTGGACATAGGGACGTCCTAAGGAAAAGCCAAGGGACGCGGGTGGCACTGTGGGTTAAACCACAGAGCCTAGGGCTTGCCGATCAGAAGGTCGGCAGTTCGAATCCCCGCGACGGGGTGAGCTCCCATTGCTTGGTCCCTGCTCCTGCCCACCTAGCAGTTCGAAAGCACGTCAAAGTGCAAGTAGATAAATAGGTACCGCTCCGGCGGGAAGGTAAATGGCGTTTCTGTGCGCTGCTCTGGTTCGCCAGAAGCGTCTTAGTCATGCTGGCCACATGACCTGGACGCTGTACGCCGGCTCCCTCAGCCAATAAAGCAAGATGAGCGCCGCAACCCCAGAGTCGTCCGCGACTGGACCTAATGGTCAGGGGTCCCTTTACCTTAGGAAAAAGCCTGACATTCTGGGATCAAATCAGAAACCAAGATGGCTTCTGTAAATGCAGGAAATTCCTGGAAAATAGGGTCTGGTTGCTTGGGGTGAAGGACTGTGACTGGCCTGAGGTTACCCACTGAACTTCACACCGAGTTGGGGATTTGAACCCTGGTCTCCCAGGTCCTGGCCCAACCCCCTCTAACTAAGCCTTGGGGGTGCAAAGACTGGGAGTCCCTTTCCTTACCCCTCCACATGGGAACTCGCAGCTAAGATGGAGGCCGTGTGGCCACGGAGCCTGCGCCAGCCGGTTCCGCATTCCCTGGCAGAGATGCCTTTGAATGCCCGCTCCTGGCTTTACACACTGCAGCAGAATTAGCAGTGTGTAATGATGGAACATGGCATGATTTAATGAAACAAAGCAAAGACAGCCTGTAGGTCCTCCCCGGGAGGAAGCGTGCGGGGGACTGTCAGCAAAGATTGTCACAAAACACAAGAAAGGCAGGAAGGAAGAGAGGGCGGCAGGCATCCTAGAAGTTCAGTTGCAGAGACGGAACGGCAAACCCAGGAAAGCTGCCGCAACCTGGCCTGTCTTTCGCTACATGCATGTCGCAGGACATGCATGTGCATAAAGGCAAGCGTGTTGCTCGAAGCCCGCTTCCGAGAGAGGCGAGAGCTTTTGCCTAGGGAAAGAACCATGCTGTTGGGGTGGGGTTGGGGGGGTCAGTCTGGATGATGCCCTGAGTCCCTCCACAATTGTTGGCATCTTGCATTTGTGGGGGGCAGCAGGTATGAAGAGAAAGCTTGCCAGAGGAGCCCCTTTGTCTAGGCAACGGTTGTGAACAACACCCGGCGTGGAGATCTGAGCTGGGAGCTGGAGAGACTAATGGAGAAGCAATATATTCTGGGGCCCTGGTGCTGTGAGCCCCTTCACCCTCCGCTCGGGTTGTATATGTGTGTAAATAAAGCCATACATCCCGAGGGCACCCCACTCTCTGCTGCCCTTCATTCCAAGGAAAAGCCAGCCCTGAGCCTCTGCCCACGTGGAGATCGGAGCGACGTGCAGCAATACCCTTTTACCCAAAGAACAAACGCTCACGCAAGGCCATCTGAATTTGTTACCAGGCAAGGCAAGCGCACAGAAGGAAATGCTCATTAAGCAATGCCAAGGCAGCAGCTAGGAGATGTGGGGGTCAGCACTTATCGCTAATACATCCACACTCCTCAGGCTGCAAAAAATGCGATGCCATAATCTCAGAGAGGAGAACGGAGAAGGGGCTCAGGAAGCAGGACGCGGCTTCCGAGATCGCTGCGCCTGTGTCTCAAGAGGCGCCTGCAGCTTTAATGAGGGTGTCCCCACCAGTCGCCATCAGAACCAGCGGCAGAGGCCAAGATCCGGACACCAACTGTGGCAAGCGGCTCCCTGACCCGTCAGCACACCTGCCATGAGCTGCTGCTCTCCCACCTGGTTTCCACCTATAAGATTCCTCGTCGGGGGAGAGAGCCGGTCTCTGGAGCCCAGAGAGCCTGACGACGCAGCAGCTTTGGGGCCCCACGCCCTGCACACGGCGACCTTCCGCTTGCCAATTATTTGCCTCATTATCATTATTGCAAGCCAGCGTTCCTGGAGATTTAATTAATGGAGCCCCTGCTGTCACCCGCACTCCCCGTGACCTTGCCGGCGAGAGAGTCAGGCATCCGGGAGGAAACATGACAGGCAACATGGTGGCAGTAGGGAGCATTACCCAGGATCCTTTGCTCCGCCAGGCCAATCTTTGGTTCGCCTCGGAACACAAGATGGAGGCTGGCAGAGAAAGCCTCGTAACACTTTGTCAGGGAAAGGAGGGGGCAAGAGAAATGGGCTGGTGGAGTTGGCGCTTCCCTCCTCCTCCTCCTCCTCCTCCCAGCTAATTCAGGGAGTGATGGAGCGTGGCTCAGCGCCTGGGACTCCGGGAGAAAGCCAGTCAGCTCAGCCCTCCAAGCTTGCAGCTGATCGACCCAGCAAACTGCCTTGATAAATGACGAAGAAGAAGAAGAGTTTGGATTTGATATCCCGCTTTATCACTCCCCGAAGGAGTCTCCAAGCGGCACACATTCTCCTTTCCCTTCCTCCCCCACAACAAACACTATGTGAGATGAGTGGGGCTGAGAGAGTTCAGAGAAGTGGGACTAGCCCAAGGTCACCCAGCAGCTGCATGTGGAGGAGCGGAGACGCGAACCCGGTTCACCAGATTGCGAGTCCACCGCTCTTAACCACTACACCACACTGGCTCCCGATGAATGAAATGCCCTAAACACATTGTGGCATTAGAAAGCCACCCCAATATTTGAGCTGGCAGAGACTTGAGGGGCTCCTGCTGCCTGTCCAGGTTGGGTTCCTTTCTTGGAAGGAGGGTCAGCAGACACTGCGGTGTCATCCAGATATCTGGTTTCATTTCCACATATATACCGTCTGAGTATAGGATGGAGGGGCTCACAGCACTAACCCCCAACAGATATTGCTTCTCTCTTAGTAGCAGATTTGGATCCTGCACAGCCTGCTTCCAGCTCAGCTCACACCCAAAAACTCTAGCTCCCTAGCAGTTAGGTGACGGGGGTGGAGGAAGGGCCTGGAGGGGCCCCTCCCTGAGTTGTACCTCTTGCAACCGAGCCTGTTCTTTTGGGATGCTGATGAGGACACTCCAGTGGCCAGCTAAGATCTTACAAAGAGACTTACATGACTAGTTCAGCAACAGAGTCCTCTATTAGAGTGTAAAACTCACTGGGTACAGAACCCCAAGAACTAGACGGGACTCAGGGCATCATCCAGACTGACCCCCCAAACCCCCAACAATTCACTTCTTCCAAACACATAGGCCCCTACCCCCAATGTCGACAAGGTTGAGTTACAACCAGCAGCAGACCTTGCGGTCTCAAATCTCAGCGGCCCCCTGTGCAACAGCAAAATTCATCACCCCCGCTTCACACTCCCCATTCTATATCGTAGCTATGGTGCCCCCTACAGCACCCCCAAGGTTCTGCACCCAGGTTGTGCTCCCCTAAATCCGCCATTACAAAAAGCTACTAAATGTGGTAAATTCATGGAAGAGAGTGTGTTAAGACTCCTTATCCCCGTCTGCAAGGTAGGCTAGAATGAGATTTAGTGACACCCCCCCACACAGAGGAAGCAGTTTGATCTGCTTCAGCTCCACTGGCCAGTCAACACCCTGGACCGGAATCAAGCAGATTTGCACAATATTTTAAAATAACCTCTCTCTCTCCTGCCCCCCTGAGAAGTTTGAGGGCACAAAATTCCCTCTTGACCTGGAAGCATGAGTGGTCGCCCCCCACTCCCTGTGGTCTCTCGGGCTCACCCCCAATTTTGCTGAAGAAGTGTGCATGCACACGAAATCTCATAACAAACTTAGTTGGTCTCTAAGCTGCTACTGGAAGGAATTTTTTATTTTTGTCCCCACTTTTGCTTTCAGTCATGTTACTTCCCGATTAATTCCATAGGTCCCAGAGTGTCTCTCGCTGTTCCGCAGCTGTGCCTTGTGGAAATCCGATCTCACCCGCTGAATCAGATATTATCAGATGCGCGGAAAATCCAGAGAAAGGTTTTGCTTAACCGAGCTTCAATTCTGTGGGCAAGATCGGATTTCTGCAAAGCCCAGCCATGGAAGAGTGAGAACAGCTCTCCGAGCCAGGGGAAGGAATCGGTACAAGATGCAATCAAAATATAGGTCAAGCAGAAGTCTGGATGATCCTCCGGTGGCAAGATAAGCATGCTCAGAGGCACTCCTTTCTTAACCAAACTTCCCATATTCCTGGCACTGGGAATGGAGCCAAATTAGGATTCCGTAAGAGCATAACGGGACGCGGGTGGCGCTGTGGTCTAAACCACAGAGCCTAGGGCTTGCCGATCAGAAGGTCGGCGGTTCGAATCCCCGCGACAGAGTGAGCTCCTGTTGCTCGGTCCTTGCTCCTGCCAACCTACCGGTAGCAGTTCAAAAGCATGTCAAAGTGCAAGTAGATAAATAGGTACCGCTCTGGCGGGAAGGTAAACGGCATTTCCGTGCGCTGTTCTGGTTCGCCAGAAGTGGCTTAGTCATGCTGGCCACATGACCCGGAAGCTGTACGCCGGCTCCCTCGGCCAGTAAAGCGAGATGAACGCTGCAACCCCAGAGTCATTCATGACTGGACCTACTGGTCAGGGGTCATAGAATCATAGAATCATAGAGTTGGAAGAGACCACAAGGGCCATCCAGTCCAACCCCCTGCCAAGCAGGGTCCCTTTACCTTTACCTTTTAGACCATAACATGCCAGTGGTCTCCTGTTCTCACAGTGGCCAAACAGCTGCCTGTGGGAAACCAGCAAACAGGATTTGAGCACTCTCCCCTCCTGTGGTTTCCAGCAACTGGGATCCAGAAACATTGCTGCCTCCGCCTGTGGAGGGCAGAGCAGAGTCATCATTGCTGGTGGCCATCGATGGCCCTCTCCTCCTTCATGAATTTCTCTAATCCTCTTTTAAAGCCATCCGAGTTAGTCACCATCACAGGCTCCATGGCGAAGGAGTCCCATAGACTTACTTACCTGTATTTTTCGCTCTATAAGGCGCACCTGACCATAGGACCCACCTAGTTTTTAGAGGGGAAAAGCCCCAATTTTTTGAGGATCAGCTCTAATTTCTGCAGATTCTTTTGCAAAGGAGAAAAGCCCCATTTTTTGAGGATCAGCTAAAAGTTGTTGAGCTTACTTTGCAAAGGGAAAAATCCTGTTTTATGGGGTTTAACTCACAGTTCTGCAGCTTCAGGAATGGGAGCCATTTCTACAGTTGCCAGACAGATAATCTAATCAGCCAGTCCCATGTCGCTGGGGAAACAGCCTCTCTCTGCAAGGGGGGGGGGCTGGAATTTCTCTCCCTTATCTCTCTCCCCAATCGTTTGCTGAGCAGCTGCTCAGGGGGCTTCCTTTCAACACCCCCTTCTCTCTCTTTTTTTTTAAAAAAGCACGATCTGCTTTTGCCCCTGGGCAGTTGAGCTCCAGGGACCACACATTCGCTCCATAAGACGCACAGACATTTCCCCATACTTTTTAGGAGGAAAAAAGTGCGTCTTATGGAGCGAAAAATACGGTATGTGCTGCGTGAAAAAGTCCTCTCTTTTTCCTCCTTCCCTTTTCTCCATGACTATCTTCTGGACAAGCCTGATGAATTGATATTGCGCTGGGCACTGCTACTTGGAGGGGGGCGCATGCACAACGGCTGCCTGAGTTCTGGGCCTCTCCTGGGCGGTGTGGGAAAGGAGGCTGTCATCTTGAGCTCCTGCAGGTTAAAACCAACTGCTGCTCCACTGCCAGCCTTGCCCCCTTGCCTCACCCGAGACCCGTAATCCCTGAAGAGGTTTCAGTTTCAATCCAGCTAAGATCTCCCTGCGGGAGCTGGAGCAAACTGCGGGGCATCCAAGCAAACAGAATTGAAGGCAGATGATAGGATTCTATCTGACCCGATATTAAAAAGTCAGCCAGAGCTTCTTCTTCTTTTTTAAAAAAGCTACTTAATCTTTAAAAAAGCCCTGCAGGTCAATAGAGATAATGTTAGAAAAATTGCCCCCCTGGGTGCCAGGATGTCTGTGCTTAGCCAGCCCTCAGCATGGGAAGAGGCCAGAACTTAGTGGAGGAGCACCTGCCTTTGCAGGTGGGTGATTGCAGGTTCAAATCTTGCCATGGCACCTCCAAGTAGGGCTCGGAAGCCCCTGGAGCCATTGCTGCCAGCCAGTGTGGGCAATGCTGAGCAAGGCTGAGGGAGTTGGGTGCGTTGAGCCCGGAGAAGAGAGGAATGAGAGGTGACAGGAGAACCATCTTCAAATATCTCAAGGGCGGTCCCATGGAAGCTAGTTTTCTGCTGCTCCAGAAGACAGGACCCGGACCAATGGCTTCCAGTTACAAGAAAGGAGATTCTAACTAAACATCTGGAAGAACTTTCTGATGGCAGTAGTTGCTTGACAATGGAACAGGCTCCCTCAGAAGGTGGTGGACTCACTCTCCTTCCTTGGAGAGGTTGGGTGGCCATCTGTCAGGGATGCTTCAGCTGTGATTCCTGCATTGCAAGAGGTCAGACTAGATGAACCTCAGGGTCCCTTCCAACTGCGTGGCAGCGCTTTAGATATTTTAAGATGGCTATCCTTTGTGGATAGATTTCATGCTCTGGGATATGAGGAGTCCCTTTTAATAATCCACTGTCTTCACCAGGTCCAGCCCCAGGAGACGCCTTTCTTGAGAAGGGAGCTGTTCCACAGCCAAACTGGTCCAGATGATTAGTCCCTGGCTCAGCCGCCTTGGGCAGATTCCCCTGGGGCTTCATTTAGCAGGCATCTGTCTCCTTTGCAGACGTCAGACATGGCCTCGTCCTCCACTGGGGAAACAAGTCTCCCACTCTCTTCCACCTGAAGCCTTTTCAAATATATATATATATATATATTCAAAGCAGCCACATTCGACTCTCTCAACCACCTTTCCCCCCCAGGGTGAGCCTATCTTGCCATCCTAGAAGATTTCCTTGAGATCCTGGCGCTCACACCTGAACAGGGGACTCAAGAGGAGGCGATTCCAGCAGAGGTTACAAAGGTTCTAATTATCTCTCCATTCATAGCTCACCTTTCTCCACAATATATAGTGGCTCTGAAGTATGATGGAGCTGTTTGATCAGCAGGGAACCTTAATCCCCCTTGCTGTATGTAAAGGAAGGAGCCATTGCTCAGCGGAAGAGCATTTCCAGGAGGGCAGAAGACAACTGAGAGGATGAAGCGTCTGAAAACCAAGCCTGATGAGGAATGGTTGAGGGAGTTGGGGATGTTTAGCCTGGAGAAGAGGAGGCTGAGAGGTGACAAGATGTCCAAAGATCTGAAGGCCCGTCACATGGAAGGTGGAGCAAAATGGTTTCCTGCTTCTCCAGAAGGTAAGACCCAAACCAATGGATTCAAATGAGAAGAAAGGAGAATCTTAGGAAGAACGTTCTGATGGGAAGAGCTGTTCAGCCGTGGAACAAAGTATCTTGGAAGGTGATGGATTCTCCTTCACTGGAGGTTTCCAAGCAGAAGTTGGAGGGCCGCCTGCCAGGTATTCTTTTTTTCCTTTTTTTGTGAAATCATTTTTATTGGTTTTACAAATACAAAGTACAAATAAACACAAACTAGTAAAAACAAACCTAGACAGCATCTTAAAAAGCAGAGACATCACCTTGCCGACAAAGGTCCGTATAGTTAGAGCAGTGTTTCTCAACCCTGTGCCTCCAGATGTTTTTGGCCTACAACTCCCATCATCCCTGACCACTGGTCTTGCTAGCGAGGGATGATGGGAGTTGTAGGCCAAAAACATCTGGAGGCACAGGGTTGAGAAACACTGAGTTAGAGCTATGGTTTTCCCAATCGTGATGTATGGAAGTGAGAGCTGGACCATAAAGAAGGCTGATCGCAGAAGAATTGATGCTTTTGAATTTTGGTGCTTGAGGAGACTCTGGAGAGTCCCATGGACTGCAAGAAGATCAAACCTCTCCATTCTGAAGGAAATCAGTCCTGAGTGCTCACTGGAAGGACAGATTCTGAAGCTGAGGCTCCAAGACTTTGACCACATCATGAGAAGACTCCCTGGAAAAAACCCTGATGTTGGGAAAGAAGGAGGGCACAAGGAGAAGGGGACAATAGAGGACGAGATGGTTGGACAGTGTTCTCAAAGCTGCCAACATAAGTTTAACCAAACTGCAGGAGGCAGTGGAAGACAGGAGTGCCTGGCGTGCTCTGGTCCATGGGGTCACAAAGAGTCGGACATGACTAAACGACCAAACAACAACAAAGGTAAAAACATATTTGTATAAAGAGATTCTCCGATTCTTGTGACTTCCCCCCTCCAGTCCATGGAGTCTTATTTCAAACATCTACAACTGCATATTCTTCCATACTCCAATCTTTATATCACACCATATTATCCATGGTAATTTTGACACTACAAGTGAAATCAAAATGCTGCTACTGTTTCCATCTGCTTACAGAGGTCTCCTAAATAGCTTATAATTTTTCCTATTCTGTTATAAAGTTTTTGTCCTCTTCATCTCTGAGTTTTCCAGTCAGTTTTGCCATTTCGGCATAGTCCATCAGCTTGGTTTGCCATTCCTCTCTGGCAGGGACTTTGCCTTCTTTCCATCTCTGGGCCAATAACATCCGAGAGGCTGTTGCTCCAGACATTAAAAGTCTTTTCTGCTCTTTTGGGATGTCGGTACCTGTAATTCCTAATAAAAACGCTTCTGGTTTCTTAACAAAAGTTATTCTAAGCCTTTTTTTTATTTCATTATATATCATCTCCCAGAAAGCTTTTATTACCTTACATGTCCACCACATGTGATCAAAGGTACCTTCTTCTTCTTTACATTTCCAGCAGATATTTGAAATTGTCCTACACATTTTTGCTAACTTAGTAGGAGCCAAATACCACTGGTCCTGAAGGGGATTCTTTGGCTGTATTGCAGAGGGTTGGACTAAATGACCCTTGGAGGTCCCTTCCAACTCTCTATTCCATGATTCTATGGTAGGTATTCCAGGGAAAGACTCCTGCCTAAACACCCTGGAGAGTCACTGCCAATCAGTGTAGACAAGGAAAATGCCAGTTGCTGGAAACCCCCGGAGGGGAGAGAAGGCTTGTGTTCGAATCCTGCTCGCAGGCTTCCAATCAGGGCATCTGGTTGGCCATTGTGAGAACAGGATGCTGGAATAGATGGGCCACCATCAGGGGCATAGCAACCGGGGTGCGGTCCACACCGGGTGTCATCCTGAAGGGGGGGACATTCTGTGCCCCCCCCCCGTTCTGATATCGCTCCCTGGGGAGGATCATGCAGCTGCGCCAAGATCGGCCCCGTGGGTGGATCACCCCATCCTGGGTGCACAGCATGTGCGCTGCTCCCTGTGCTGGAGCGCCTAGCTCCGCCACTGGGCTCCATTGGTCTAATCCAGCAGGCTCTGCTTAGGTGCTTAGATTAGCTGGTCCCGCTGCCCATGAGAAGCAGAGCCATCTCGGTGGAGGCACCAAGTTCTCCCTCGAAGACCTTCCCCAAAGAGACCCACCTGGCCCCAACACTGAGTATTTCCAGTGCCTGGCAAATCCTGGCTTTTTAGAGAGGTAGGTTGATTCCCTCCCCCCCCCCCCCCGGTGTGTGTGTGCTGTGCCCTTTCCTCTCCCATTTCAACCAATTTGCACATTGCCCTTCAGCTTTGGTAGAGCTCTGCCTCCTTATTTGATTGTTTTGCCATCCCCTGCTGTCCGCTTTCTAGTTTATCTCCTCCAGACCGGAGGCTTATTGCCAGAACGCCTTTGTTCTCCTTGGCTCCCTTGAGCTCTTCCGAAAGAGAAGATATGCGCATTTTCAAGATGCATAGACCATTCAAGGTATGGTTTTGAGCCTTCCCCGTTTTGCATCGCCCACAAGACTGCCTCAGTGCACTGTCTTATCCGATTCACAAATGACGGCGACCGAGTAACAGAGACCACGCAGCGGACTCTGCTGAACTCCCCCGAAATACGTCTCGCTCATTGGCAGCATCTACTACTCTTCGAGGAGAATGAAATCTTTCAGACAACTGCCTCTGCATCTGAGAAGAGTCTCCCCCGGTCCACATTTCCTCAAGCTTTCTTGGAAGGATGACATGTGGGAGTAGACTGGGCCCGGCTGACGTCCCTCGTTGCCGTAATATATTGTGCTGCCCTTGTCGACGGAGACGGTTGCTTTATCAACAAACCAACCAACCAAGGCCACCCTGGCACTGCTTGCTCTTAACAAGTCCAGGTAGACAGTTGGCAATCAGCCTGCTTCCTCTGGGCCCTTACAAATTAATCGTTTTATTGCTTGTTTTAATAGCTTCCTGGCCTTTCGTTCCCGGAGTCTCTTAACGTGCCGGCAGCAGGAGACAGCCACCACCTTCCTCGTGCCCCCAGAGTCTGCAAGGGCAGCTGCCGGAGGGGCGTGCTACTGCCACCCTGGACACCTCCTGGGCTTCTGCCAGCCAGTTGCTGCTTGGTTCCATCTCCTCCTGGGTGGCCTTGAGGAGGTTATGCTCCACCCCACCCCCCACCCCCGGTCTTTGCTAATGTGCTAATTTCTCTGCAGACAGGGAAATGCATCTGGAGCACCCTCCAGAAATAGGCACCTACCCCGTGAGAGAAGGAATCACAGCATCCTAGGACTGTAAAGCTGGAAGGGACCCCCAAGGGTCATCTAGTCCAACCTCCTGCAGTCCAGGAATCGCAGCTGAAGAAACCCTGACAGGTGGACATCCGACCTCTGTTGAAAAACCTGGATTGGAGGTCAGAGGAGACGGTGATGTCTTCAGAATTTCTGCTTTAAATTACACGTACAGTGGTCCCTCGACTTACGAATGACGCGACTTCCGTATTTTTCGAGTTACGAGTGAAAAAAGTGGCCGCGCGCTTATGAATTTTTTCGACCTCCGAATGGAAATCGCGGCCGTTTTAGATGCGATTTCCTCGACTTACGAAGTTTAGATGCGGTTTTTTTCGACGTACGAATTTTTTCGAATATTTTTCTCCCAATGCATTCCTATGGGGACTCGACTTACGATTTTTTCCGATCTATGAATGCCCACTTGGAACGGATTACTTTCGTAAGTCGAGGGTCCACTGTATATAGAACCTGAACATAAGATGGAGGGGCTCACGGCATTAACACCCCAAAAGCTCTTCCTTCCTTCACAGCTTTGGATTCAGCACAGAGCAAGCAGGGAGGCAGTGTGGTGTAGTGGTTAAAACTCACTAGCCTGGAGGCCACTCTCACTTAGTTGTTGCTCTTGCAACAGAGCTCATCCTTTTGGGATGCTGATGAGGACACTTGAATGGCCAGCTGAGGTCATTGTCTTGCAAATAAATCTATCTGGCCTGTTCAGCTGCAGAATCCTCTCTTAGATACCCTGTTTCCCCTTTTTTAATACGTAGTCATAAAGTAAGCCATGGCAGGGTTTTTTTACCTTTGTGAGAAGTAAGACGTACCCCAAAAGTAAGCCGTGGTGCCGCCACAGGGGGAGGCTGTACTGTACCATACTGACATAATAAAAATAAGACATCCCCCCGAAAATAAGCCACCCTGTGTTTTTTTGAGGGAAAAAAATTATAAGACGGTGTCTTAAAAAAGGGGAAAGACGGTACTAAGCATCACTGGGTTCACAACCCCAAGAATTAGACGGGACTCAGCACATGATCCAAACTCGCTCCCCAAACCCACAACAGCAGGAAAAACTAGCATGCAGGGCTTCATAGAGAGACCAGTCTCCTCTGAGCTTCATTCCAAGGAAAGTGCCTGGAGTCTCAAAGATTGGGGTGGTCCGTAAGGCTACATTGCAGCCCCCTCAAAGGGTGTCAGAGGTGCCTCCCCTTCCCCTCCGCCTTCTCACTTGTGGGGCCCTTGCCCTGTGCGTTCTCCATCACCTCTGCACCCAGAGCCTCCCTGCCTCCAGTCTTGGGCTCCGGCGCTTGGGTCCTTTCTTGGCAGCTCAGATGCTGCAAGAGCCGCGAATGACTGAGTGAGTGAGTGAGTGGGGGGTTGAGCCGCGGCCGCCACTGCCACAAATCAGGCCCGACACGTTATTTTTCAGAGAGCTAATGGGATTTGAAAACAATCTCTTTGAAAGTTCTGCAGAGGGGTCATTTCCTCCCTGAACTCGTAATGGAAAATGAAATGTGCTCGGCCCGGACACCCTTTCATCTCCCCCCCTGCAACCCTGTCTTGGCAGGCCTGTCAGATGTGGGAGGGGGGCAGGCAAGGGGGGAGCCGGGTCTGGCTGGACACCCTCCTGACCTCAGGAGGCACCAGGGAAGCCCGGAGGGGCTGTGTCTGAATGGGGGGGTGCGCACTGCTGGGCAGCATGAGATGAGGGGGGAGGCCGGGTGGGGGCCAGGAAAGGGCCGTAGCTCAGGGACAGAGCACCTGCCTTGCATGCTCAAGGCTCCAGGTTCAATCCCCAACAGCATCTCCAGTTAATGCTGAGAGAAACTCGACATCTGAACCCCTGGAGAATCATTGCTGGCAGTCAAAATGGACCTGTTCTCCAAATTAGGAATACAGGGATTTGCTTTATACTATGCATTATAGCGCGGGTGGCGCTGTGGTCTAAACCACAGAGCCTAGGGCTTGCCAATCAGAAGGTCGGCGGTTCGAATCCCCACGACAGGGTGAGCTCCCATTGCTTGGTCCCAGCTCCTGCCCACCTAGCAGTTTGAAAGCACATCAAAGTGCAAGTAGATACATAGGTACCGCTCCGGCGGGAAGGTAAACGGCATTTCCATGCGCTGCTCTGGTTCGCCAGAAGTGGCTTAGTCATGCTGGCCACATGACCTGGAAGCTGTCTGTGGACAAACGCCGGCTCCCTCGGCCTGTAGAGCGAGATGAGCGCACAACCCCAGAGTCGTCCACGACAACCTAACGGTCAGGGGTACCTTTACCTATGCATTATATACTAAGTCTAATGTAAGAAGGATGTTGACAAGCTGGAAGGTGAGCAGAGGAGGGTGAACAAGATGATCAAGGGACTGGAAACCAAGCCTGATGAGGAACGGTTGAAGGAGCCTGGAAAAGAGAAGGCTGAGAGGAAATATGATGGCTGTCTTTCAATATCTAAAAGGGCTGTCAGATGGAAGAGGGAACTAGCTTGTTTACTCCTGCTCTGGAGGCTAAGACTCGAACTAATGGCTTACAGTTAGTTTCCTGCTGTTTCCTGCTTGGCAGGGGGTTGGACTGGATGGCCCTTGTGGTCTCTTCCAACTCTAGGATTCTATGATTCTATGAAAGTTACAAGAAAGGAGATTCCAGACTAAACATCAGAAAGAACTTTCAGAAAGTAAGTGGAATGGAAGACCTTGGAAGATGGACGACTCTCCTTCCTTGGAGGTTTTTAAGCAGAGGTTGGATGGCCACTTGTTATGGATGCTTGAGTTGAGGTTCCAGCATTGCAGGGGGTTGGACTAGATGACCCTCGGGGTCCCTTCCAACTCTACCAGGGACAAGTGAGGGTGGGCTATTGCAGAGCGCGCAAAGCACGGAAGCCCTTTCCTGCAGGCCGGCGGCGAAGAATCCCTGGCATTTCACGTCACCATCTGCCTTCCCCAATAACCAGAGAAAGCCGGCTGCTTCCCACTTGGGGAGCTTGGCGGATGCCGCCTGCCTTCCACGTCTCTCATTGCCATGGTGCAATTTCTCATCCCTTCTCCTCCCACTTAATTAGCAGCACACATTGCAGGATTTCGCCCAGGCTGGGAGATCCAGTTCCACCAAAAGCAGGCAGCTGTGGTGTCACTCAAAGAGGTGAGATTGACAGAGAAGCTGCGGCCGGAAAGACGGTTGGGCTGGCCACCACCACCCACCCTGGAGGCTCATGGGTGGTTTCCTGAAATCTTCTGGCAGATGACAGGAAGGTGGACAGGGACTCGATTCGTCCCAGGGGTTGTGTCCCAATAACCAGAGACCCATCCGTTGCTGGCATCCCAGGGAGCGTGGAGTGATGAAACAGCAGAGCTGATGGGCTTGATTTCCAAATTGCAGGGGGGTCAGGCTTGCCAACTCTATGATCTACCATTCTATAGCTAGAAAGCATGTGGAGAAAAAACTTGTCGTGAGTCCATAAGGACCCAAGAAGAGCCTGCTGGATCGGGCCCATGGCCCCTCTTGTCCAGCATCCTGTTCTCACTGTGGTCAACCAGGTGCCTCAATGCAAAACCCATAAGCAGGATCTGAGCACAAGAGCATCTCTCCTCTCCTGCGGTTTCCAGCATCGCTGCCTCCAGCAGAGCCCAGCCATCCTGGCTAGGAGCCACCCATAGGCTTCTCCTCCTCCGTGAATTTGTCTAGCCCTCTTCTAAATCTGTTTAGTTTAAACAAAATAAAATAAAAAAATTCCTTCCAGTAGCACCTTAGAGACCAACTAAGTTTGTTCTTGGTATGAGCTTTCGTGTGCACGCACACTTCTTCAGATTCTGTTTAATTTGGCAGCCATGCCTGCCTCCTGTGGGAGGGAGTTCCGTAGTTAATCTAAGTGCTGCGTGGAAGACTTTCTTTTCTCTGCCCCAAATCTTCCAACATTATACTTCCTTGGAAGTCCAGGCGTTCTTCTTGCGCCATGAGAGATTGAGGGAAACTTTTCTCCGTCGGCTTCCTCAATGCCTACTGCGTAATTTCGTAAACTTCTGTCTCGGAGCTCATCCAAACTTCCATTTGCCCCACTGCTTTCCCCTGGGAAAACCAGATCTTTACCACTGATTCCTTGCTAAAGAGCCGGTTTCCCTGGGGAAAGCAGTGGAATGAGCAAAAAACACCTCGGGCCCATTCTCACTAGGCACCCTGGGACAAGCGGAAGGGTGGCCATGAGCTGACTTGGCAGGGGGCACCGGAGATGTGCTTCACCAACCAGATATAGGTGTGATGAGGCCGTCAGCTCCTGAAGAGCCAGTGTGGTGTAGTGGTTAAGAGCGGTGGACTCGCAATCTGGTGAACCGGGTTCGCGTCTCCGCTCCTCCACATGCAGCTGCTGGGTGACCTTGGGCTAGTCCCACTTCTCTGAAGTCTCTCAGCCTCACTCACCTCACAGAGGGTTTGCTGTGGGGGAGGAAGGGAAAGGAGAATGTGAGCCGCTTTGAGACTCCTTCGGGTAGTGATAAAGCGGGATATCAAATGAAAAATCTTCTTCTTCTTCTTGAAGGTAATGGGGCCCTTGATATGTCCAGCTGTCCTTTGTCAACAACAAATGGTCGCTGTTTTTTGTGTGGAATATATGCTATATTATTATTATTATTATTATTATTATTATTATTATTATTATATATACCCCGCCCATCTGGCTGGGTTTCCCCAGCCACTCTGGGTGGCTTCCAACAGAACATTAAAATACAATAATCTATTAAACATTAAAAGCCTCCCTAAACAGGGCTGCCTTCAGATGTCTTCTAAAGGTCTGGCAGTTGTTGTTCTCTTTGACATCTGCTGGGAGGGCGTTCCACAGGGCGGGTGCCACCACCGAGAAGGCCCTCTGCCTGGTTCCCTGTAACTTGGCTTCTCGCAGTGAGGGAACTGGCAGAAGGTCCTCGGCACTGGACCTCAGTGTCCGGGCAGAATGATGGGGGTGGAGACACTCCTTCAGGTATATGGTAATTTATGGACCTAATAGGTGTCTAAAGCATTTGCCCATGTTGCCGTTCAACCAGTCCATGCAGAATGTCGGCACCCTATATATAGAAAGGAGCAAACCAGTGATATTTTACGGAGCAGGCTAGCAGGCAGGGCCCATGACTTACATCATAGGAGCCTACACAATACAAAACACTGTTGCTGTAGGTAGGTTTTATTTTATTGGTTTTTTTTTATTTTATATTTTGGAAATGTACATCCAGTTTTTTGGGGGGCCCCAAGAGAGAGGGGCCCTAAGCTACAGCTTGTTTAGCTTATACATAAATCCGGCACTGCTCTCAGCCCTGCTCTGAATGGTTATCCTTCTCCTGCTCCAGATCTCTTCCTCCGGAGGTGAGGCCAGGCTGGGATCTCTCAGGGCCTGGGCTTCCTCTTCCCCTGGGCTGCCCCCCCCCCCGGATGCCAACCCCAAATCCGTATGCAGCTTCAGGTGGTCAGTGAAAATGCAGCTCTTTCATTTAGCCGGCTAATTGATTTCTTTGCCAGCTTCATGTTGTGCTTATTTGAAGGCTGTTTCGGAAGGTGTTAAATTTGTTTTATGTTAATATCCTGATTAGGTTCGGTTGGGCGGGGGGACGCGGCTTCTTTTAAGTCGTTCTTTGAATGATTCCTTAGCCTCTTCTCCTTGGAAAATCAGGCAGGATAGAAAATCCCGACATAAAATAAAATAAGACAAGCGGCCAACATTCAGATGCTGCTCTGGATACCGTGTAGCCTCAGGGTCGTATTTATTTATTTCAATTTTTTATTTTATTTTTTTGCACCTCTTGATTGTAAAAGAAACAAGCAAACCTCAAACTGAATAAAACAACAAAACTATCTGTAAAAACAGTTAAAAATAGCTTTTTAAAACATTCGAATGATTAAAAACCAGCGAGAAGCTAAACACAGATTAAAATGCATGTAAACATTCTACAGGTCTAAACAAAAGTGCTTTTAGCAGGTGCCCCAAAGAGTCCTGTGGAGGCACAGCACCTCCTGGTCTCAATAGGCAGGGAGTTCCAAAGTTTAGGGGATCTTCTCTCGAGGTCCTTTTCACCACTCTGCCTTGAATGAGCTGCCAAGGACGGCCGTCTGTTCTGCAGCCCCTCAGTTTGCCCTTTGCGGGGAAACTGCCCTCACGGCCCTAAATCCAGCGCCTCTCTCTCTCTCTCTCTCTCCCTTGTAGCAATTCAATTTCAGCCGGAGGGTTAAAAATGGCTCCTATCTGAGCATGCCATTTCAAACCAATATTTGATGCTCTGTTTGTTTTCTTCTGGAAGGTGCTTCTGATAGTTTTTGCTGTTTTCTAGACGGCTGCGATGAAACGGTTTTCTGCAGCATGTTGGGACTGAGGTTTGTGTCATTTCCGTGCATTTGCCACCCACTCCGGGGGCTCTGAAGATTGTGTCTGCACACACACACACACACACACACACACACACACACACACACACACCCCTACATCTTGATTTGTAAAGGTTTATATCCTGCCTTTCTATGTGCGATGCCCAAGACAGCTCATGATGAAGCAGAATGAAATGCACCCCCCCACACACTTGCCCATCTTAAAGGGCACAGGTTGCACCCGGCACCAGTGGAGAATGGGGCCCCAGCATCCTCTGGGGCATTGAAAGGGTCCAGGGATGCCTCCCTTGAATCAGGCAGGGCCGCCAAAGGCCTCTTCCCGCTGCTACTGCTGCTGCTGCGCCCCCTCTCCTTCTTGGCCGTGGAAGAAGCAGCACTGGAATCCATTTTCAGCGCTGGAGGAGTGCAGCCTTATTAGGGCTCAGTTACAGCTCAATTATACTCCCAGAGAAATGCAAATAGCTGGCGTCTCTGCTCGGCACTGAGTGCTGCAGGCGCCTGACTTTCTTAATTAGACTTTTTTCAAGTTATTAGCTTTGTGGGGATGATGATTTTAAAGGGGAAAACAAACCTCCAGTTGGAATATTAATGTTTGCACCGGAATCGGCCTGCGCCGGTTTCCTCTCCCCACAGAATGCTTTGCCTTGTGGGGGTCCTCCTGCTCCTCGGCCCGACTGGCCATTCCTCCATCCTAGGGGGCTGGGGCTCTTCTCTCCGGCCACCTGGGGGTCTCCTGGCGAGCAGCAACAATCGCTGAGCCAGGGCTTTGAAAGCAGGCTGCCCCTCACCGCCTCTGCAGGTGCGCGGTGGCACCACTGAAATCTCAACACCCAGGGTCCACCACTGCCACAGGTCAAGAAGGATCTTGGCAAGCTGGCAGGGACAGCGAGATGAAGAAGGGGCTGGAAAACAAGATTTATGAGGAGTGGTGGAGAGAGTTGAGTCTATTTAGCCAAGGGAAGACAGAGAGGTGATATTTGAGCCACCTAAGAGTAAGTAAGTAAGATAATTTATTGTCATTGCACAAGTACAAGCACAACGCTATACAAGTGCAACGAAATTGCATGCCCCCCCGTAAAAACAGAAAGAAAGAAAAAACAAAACAAAAAGCAGCACAAAACACACACACACACCAAGGAAAACCACACATACACACACCTGATGGGATGAGCCATGGAAGGTGGAGCAAACTTGTTTTCTGCTGCTCCCGAGGGCAGGACCAGAACCAAGGGATCCAGATGACAAGAAAGGAGATCCCGACTCAACATCAGGAAGAACCTTCTGACAGTCGTCGTCTTCTTCTTCTTCTCTGGTGATCCCTCGTAGCCGAGTCAGATTGTCTTCCATGAACACGGTTTTAACAATGAGTCTGTAAATGACTGTGGAGGCCAATTCTGGATCCACACGTCTTTCCACAGAGGTTTCCGGGCAGGAGTTGATCATGGTGTGGATTTGCCAAGCGTGCCTTCCTCTTGGCACGTTTCTCCCTTGCGTCCTGAGTTTGAGTGTCTTCAAAGCCCATGACACCTTTGGTCAAGGCTGTTCTCCAATTGGAAGAAGAAGAAGAGTTTGGATTTGATATCCCACTTTATCACTACCCGAAGGAGTCTCCAAGCGGCTCACATTCTCCTTTCCCTTCCTCTGTGAGGTGAGTGGGGCTGAGAGACTTCAAAGAAGTGTGACTAGCCCAAGGTCACCCAGCAGCTGCATGTGGAGGAGCGGAGACGCGAACCCGGTTCACCAGATTACGAGTCCACCGCTCTTAACCACTACACCACACTGGAGCGCTCGCAGGCCAGTGTTTCCCAGTTGTTGGTGTTTATACTACATTTTTTGCCTTGAGGGCATCTTTAAATCTCTTTTGTGGACCACCAGCATTATGCTTACCATTTTTAAGTTCGGAATAGAGTAGTTAGATCATCTTTCTGACAGTAAGAGATGATTGACAGTGAAACGGACTCCCTTGGGAGGAGGTGGGCTCTCCTTGGGTTGCCCCCTGTCAGGGATGCTGTAGCTGCCATTCAGGTGCTTGGGCCAATGCCCCTCGGGGTCCCTTCCTACTGTACAAGTTGCATGAATTTATGCCCCCTCAGTCCTGTAGTTTCCAGAGTCCGTGCAGAGATGGCAGTTAAGGTGATTTAAGTTTCTCATGGGGAGCTGCCACCAGGGAGCTTGCAAACCCCATGGGTGAATGGTCTTCTCCTCGAGTATCTCAGGGAAGGACCCTCCTCTCCTGGCCCCCTCCCTGTGACGAAAGGCATCGCCTGTGTGCAATGGGACACTTCCAGCCTTCCCTCGCCTCTCTCCGGGGGCTCCATCCTGTTCCCAGCCAAACGGAGCTCGGGATCCTGAGAGACATTGTGTCATCAGCCGGGGATCTGGAGAGTCCCTGTGCAACCTCCTCCAGCTGCTCTCGTGAGTCTGCCGCCTCTCGGTGTCTCGAGTGTTTCTGCTCACGTTTGGATGGGATTTAAACACCCTTCAGGGAGTCAGGCGCAGATGGAGAGGGAGGTGGCGCCGCTTCATGGAACATCATCCTGGCCTGCCTAGACCTTCCTGGAGGCTGGAAGCGGCTGCGTTTGAGAGCATGCACAGGAGCTCTGGAGCAGGCCCACTTACCCATACACACGAAGAGACTGCTGGGACGGGTCAAAGGGGGACCATCGAGGCATAGGAATATAGGAAGCTTCCTTCTGTTGATGGAGACCATTGGCTCACCTAGATCAGTACTGTCTACTACACTGGCTGGCAGCAGCTCTTCAGGATTTCAGACAGGAGTCTCTCCCAGCCGTACCGGGAGATGCCCGGAGTTGAACTCAAGACAGAGCACAGCCGTGGTGGCTAGAAGCTATCGATAGCCCTCTCTTCCATGAATTCATCTCATTCTCTTCTAAAACCTTCTATGTTTGTGGCCGTCCTTGCCTCCTGTGGGAGGGAGTTCCAAACATTAACCACACGCTGCGTGAAAGAGTCACAGGAAAGACTCCCCAAGGAAGCAAAAGTCAAGAGAGGTCCCAGGACAGAAGGCGCAGCTCATCCCAGGGAGCCCAGAAGCCATGAGCACAACAGCCACTTGGAGTGTGGGAACCCCCCCCCCCCAGGGTAGGATCCTGCTGGGGAGAACATTAGGTTTTCATAGACACCCTCTCCCCAATGGCACCTTCAAGAAGAGCTCCCTTTCGGTCACCTCCCCATTTCCCCCAGCCTGTTCTCAACTCAGGAGAAACGCTTCACAGTAGCAGGTGCTCATTGGATGTGCTGCTCTCATCCTCCTGTTTGATCATCTTAATGCATCCAGGGGAGCTGCGGAGAAAGAACATCTCTCCACAAAGGCCCACTTATCTTTGTTCCGGTGGCCGTGACAACAGAGCAAGGAGGAGATCAGCATCAGGACCAGAATGTCCTAGGAGGCTTCTGCCTGGGGAACAGCTTCTGCCCCTGCATTGACAAAGGGGTGGGTGGAGATTCTGCTGCTGGACGGGCCCTCTCAGATGGGGAAGGAGCTTCTGAGCAGGGGTAGGCAACCTAAGGCCCATGGGCCGGATGCGGCCCAATTGCCTTCTCAATCTGGCCCGCGGACAGTCCGGGAATCAGCGTGTTTTTACATGAGTAAAGGTAAAGGGACCCTGACCATTACCGGTAGGTCCAGTCGCGAACGACTCTGGGGTTACGGTGCTCATCTCGCTTTATTGGCCAAGGGAGCCAGCGTACAGCTTCCAGGTCATGTGGCCAGCATGACTAAGCCGCTTCTGGCGAACCAGAGCAGTGCACAGAAACGCCGTTTACCTTCCCGCTGGAGTGGTACCTATTTATCTACTTGCACTTTGACGTGCTTTTGAACTGCTAGGTGGGTAGGAGCAGGGACCGAGCAACGGGAGCTCACCCCGTTGCAGGGATTCAAACTGCCGACCTTCCGATCGGCAAGCCCTAGGCTCTGTGGTTTACATTTTTTAAAATTTAAAATGCATCTCTGGGTTATTTGTGGGACATAGGAATTCGTTCATATTTTTTTCCGTAATAAAAGGTCTGAGGGATGGTGGACCAGCCCACGGCTGAAAAAGGTTGCTGACCCCTGCTTCTGAGTATTGAGGGTGGAGGGGGAGAGTTCCTCATTCCCAGCACCTGGAGGGGCTACCCAGAGCCAGCATCCTTCTTGCCCTCTGCCCCACCCTCTCCACCGTGGCCCCACAGCCAAGGACCCAGCAGGGGCAGCATCTGGCTGAGTTTCCTTAACAACCGACACGATGTGCATTTTAATGAACGGAAACAGGAGCGGAAGCTCATGAGTCACGGGGTGTTGGAGATTGTTGATATTAACTTAGCAGTGCTGTGCTTGTTTCTTTTAGTTTGCCATTTTGTTAATGGTGTTAATATTGTTTTATAGGTTGTAAATGCCGTAACGATTTGTTAATTATATAATACAGTATGACTTTTGCTGTAATTGTGATGTTTGGCGTATTTTTAGTTGCAGTTTCATTTAGTGGTTTATAGATTGCACTTGTTTTAGCGATGATTTGTTAATTATTTTATCTGATTTATGTTGTATTTGCAATGTTTTATTATTGTCATTTATTGTTTGTGCCACTTTGGGGTCCATTTGAACGAAAAGGGGCATAGAAATGCAATCAATCAATCAAAATGGCCCCATCTGTCTCTCTCAGCTCTTGGTCTTTGGCCGTTAGGGAAAACAGATGCTTAAAATGAACCCAGGCCTCCAGCTTTTTACATTTTGGAACTGGCGTTCTGTCGGAATCATAGAATTGTAGAGTTGGAAGGGGCAGCCAAGGGCCATCTAGTCCAACCCCCTGCAATGCAGGAGTCAGAGCTAAAGAATCCCCTGAGAGATGGTCATCCAACTTCTCCAAGGAAGGAGAGGCCACCACCTTCCAGGGGAGTCTGTCTTGCTGTTGAACAAATCTTACCACCAGAAAGCTCTTCCTAATGTCTGGCCGGAATCTCCTTTCTTGCAATCTGGATCCATTGGTTTGAGTCCTGCCTTTTGGAGTAGCAGAAAACAAGATTGCTCCGCCTTCCACAGGATATTTGAAGTTGCTTCGTGTGTCTCCTTTCAGTCTCCTCTTCTCTAGGCTGAACATCCATCCCCTCCTCACCTGGGGCAACATCCCTCCTGTAGGTCCTCAGCAGCCTTGAGGTTGAGGATGGGCTTCTGTAAGCTTCCCTCTAAACCTGCCTCCATCACCAGGAAGAGAGGGGGGCCTGTTTGTTCACTCCCATAATCCCGTGAAGGAATGTGTCCGTGGTTGGTGTGCCTTGAGCTGCGGCTGCTTTGTGGGTTTTAAAGATGCTTCCCTCCTCCTCCTCCATCTCCTCCTCCTCCTCCTTATCTGCAGCCCCATCCCTTGAGGAGAAATGAATATTAATTGCTTAGAAGGCTGGATTGTCCCGGCTGCCTGAGCCATTGCATAATGTAGCGGAGAAGGCTTCAAACCAGAAAGAGAGGGCTGAGTTGGGCAGCTCCTCTCTCCGCACGGCCAGGACGTGGCGCTTCCCTTGCCCTTTGGTCAGGATGGACATCCTTCTTTCACTTAAGAAGACCCTCCTGGATCAGAGCAAAGGGGGCTCATCCGGTCCAGCCTCCTCTCTCACGACGGCCAACCACATCAAGCACGAAACCAGCAAGCAAGTCCTCAGCACAAGAACACTCTCTTCTCCTGTGGTCCCATCAGAAGAGCCTACTGGATCAGGCCAAAGGGGGATCTCCTAGTCCAGCATCTTGTTCTCGCAGTGACCAGCCAGATGCTCATTACAGGAAAACAGAAAGCAGGATTTGAGCACAAGAGGATTCTGTAAGTGCATAAGAAGACCCTGTTGGGTCATGCCAATGGTCTCCTGTTCTCACAGTGGACAAACACCTGCCTGTGGGAAGCAGGATTTGAGCACAAGAGCAACACTTTCCAGCAACGGGGATTCAGAAGCGTTGCTGCCCCCTGGTTTTGGAGGGCAGAGTCGAGCCATCGTGATTAGGAGCCCTTCCCAGCTTGCCAAGGAGTTGGCAGACACCAAAACTGCTCATGCGCCTTGTCTTGAGTTCCCGTTTAACAAAGCCATCATTGGGGGGATCTTTGCATGAGACAAATGTGTGCCACCGCAGAGGCTGTTACAATGGACACGGTTACTTTAGAAACGCCAAGATTGTTCCTTGCTCACTTAGGAGAATTTAGCACGAACCAAAGCAGCAGCAGCAGCAGCAGGCGGAGAAAGTGTTTGTTCACACAAATGGCAGACTGTGAGCGAAACGGCTTTGCAGTTGGCCAATACAGCTGCGATTCCTGCATGGGGGGGGGAGAGGTTTGGACTAAATGACCCTTCCTTCTAACTGGACAATCCTATGGCTATAAGGAAAGGCGAGCAAGAGGCTTAGCTGCTGCAGGTTGCCCTGGCTACCCAACCCCACCTTGCCTGGACCACAATTTCCCATTTCACAGATGGAGATTGTCAAGAAAATGGCCCAACGTGGAGTGGAGGAGGAGACCAGGGAAGTGGGCGAAATAGCAGCAGATGCCTGAACTCCATGAAGGAAAGGCTGAGATGCAAATGACTGAGGTCGGTTGGAGGATGGATGGCGGCTAACAGATTGAGGTTGAATCCTGACAAGACAGAAGAACTGTTCTTGGGGGACAGGGGGCGGGTGGGTGTGGGGGATTCCCTGGTCCTGAATGGGGTAACTGTGCCCCTGAAGGACCAGGTGCGCAGCCTGGGAGTCATTTTGGACTCGCAGCTGTCCATGGAGGTTCGGGTCAATTCTCTGTGCAGGGCAGTTGTCTACCAGCTCCATCTGGTACGCAGGCTGAGACCCTCCCTGCCCGCGGACTGTCTTGCCAGAATGGTGCATGCTCTGGTTATCTCCCTCTTGCACTACTGCAATGCGCCCTACGTGGGGCTACCTTTGAAGGTGTCCTGGAAACTACAACTAATCCAGAATGTGGCAGCTAGACTGGTGACTGGGAGTGGCCGCCGAGACCACATAACACCGGTCTTGAAAGACCTACATTGGCTCTCAGTATGTTTCCGAGCACAATTCAAAGTGTTGGTGCTGACCTTGAAAGCCCTAAATTGCCTCTGTCCAGTATACCTGAAGGAGCGTCTCCACCCCCATTGTTCTGCCCGGACACTGAGGTCCAGCTCCGAGGGCCTTCTGGAGGTTCCCTCGCTGTGAGAAGCCAAGTTACAGGGAACCAAGCAGAGGACCTTCTCGGTAGTGGCACCCGCCCTGTGGAACGGCCTCCCACCAGATGTCAAAGAGAAAAACAACTACCAGACTTGGTAGTGCGACAAAACAACTGGACGCAACCCTGCTGAGCGCTCGGCTCACTTGACACCGTGACACAAGCGCAAGGAAGGTTGACTTCATGCCGTTTCCTCCGGCAGTGGTCCCTTCCCATCCCCAGCTGTGCTGCAGAGGGTCACCAGAGGGGGAGCACACACGCACGCACACAAATGCATACCTGCAAGGCCAGGCGAGACACGGCTACCTTCTGCCGGGGCCACGATTCCCCAGGGGAGATCTACTCCTTGCCAGCTCACAGCTCCCTGGCCTGCCGGAGGGTCTGGTGCAGCTGGTTAATGCAGCCAACGCCAGGCGGGCTCAGCTGCCCCCAGGTAACATCACCGGCAGCGAGGAAAGCAATTGCTCACCAAAATGCGATTTCCAAGTTGCCCGGGGCCTGATTGCCCAGACCTCTGCGCTTTGCTGCTGCCTCTAGTAAATCCACCTATTTATTTCTGAGCATAAATCTCCTGCTCTGGGCTTGTTTTGGAAACCAGTGCGCTGTTGTGTAGATGCCAGCCAGCTTCTGGGCTCTCTGGGAGGAGAAGATGACGCTGGAGTCTCTCTCTCACTCCTTCAGCGAGTTTCTCTCTGGGTTTCAGGGCCGCCTGCAAGGGTGAGTGAGGAGGGAGCAGGCAGGAAGATTGCTGAGAGAGGCAGGAGCAGCGCAGAGAAAGGAAAGCCTTTCCCCAACCCTGTGACTCACGAGGAGAACGGACGGCTTCCCTGCCAGGAGAAATCTGGGCTCCTCATTCAGAGCTGCGCTTGTTGGCATGGTCAGCTGGGGTAGGAGACTGGGCTGGGCGAATCCATGAGGGCGGCTAGCTGCCCAGGCTTCCTGATTCCTAGTTATGCTCTGGTTATCTCCCGCTTGGACTACTGCAATGCGCCCTATGTGGGGCTACCTTTGAAGGTGACCCAGAAACTGCAATTAATCCAGAATGCGGCAGCTAGACTGGTGACTGGGAGTGGCCGCCGGGACCACATAACACCGGTCCTGAGAGATCTACATTGGCTCCCAGTACATTTCCGAGCACAATTCAAAGTGTTGGTGCTGACCTTGAAAGCCCTAAACGGCCTCAGCCCAGTATACTCTGAAGGAGCGTCTCCACCCCCATCTTTCTGCCCGGACACTGAGATCCAGCGCCGAGGGCCTTCTGACGGTTCCCTCATTGCGAGAAATGAGGTTATAGGGAACCAGACACAGGGCCTTCTCGGTAGTGGCACCCACCCTATGGTACGCCCTCCCGGCAGATGTTAAGGAAATAAGCAGCTATCCTATTTTTAAAACAGGTAGATAGCCGTGTTGGTCTGTCATAGTCAAAACAAAATAAAAAAAAATTTCCCTTCCAGTAGCACCTTAGAGACCATCTAAGTTTGTTATTGGTATGAGCTTTCGTGTGCATGCACACCTGTGTATCTGAAGAAGTGTGCATGCACACGAAAGCTCATACCAAGAACAAACTTAGTTGGTCTCTAAGGTGCTACTGGAAGGAAAAAATTTTTTTTTGTTTTGACTATTTTTAAAAGACATCTGAAGGCAGCCCTCTTTAGGGAAGTTTTTAATATTTAATGCTGTATAGTTTTTAACACTCGATTGGGAGCCGCCCAGAGTGGCTGGGGAAACTCAGCCAGATGGGCGGGGTACAAATAATCAATCAATCAATCAATCAATTAATATATTTATTATTATTATTATTATTATTATTATTATTATTATTATTATTATTATTCCTGGGGGGTTGGCCGCGTCTAAAGAGCTGGCAGAGCGCAGGAGAACAAGACCTTCATGGAGGAGGGGGCTACAGGCGGCCACAGGGGGGCCATGAAATGCTTCTCCGTTCCAGCTGCTGGCTCCTATGTTGCCAGGGATTCTTGAGCTGAGATTTCTCCATGGGACCCAACAGTGAGAGCGGGGGCACCTCATGGGGGAAGGTCGCCCCCCTCACCTGGGCTTCTTCCTTGCTGCTCTGAGCTGGGGAGGGGGGCAAAGAGAAAAGGAGCTCTGCCTCTGCAGTGCCTGTGGAGAAGAGGGGCCATCCCTGCTGGGGCTACACCTGCCCCCTCCAGGGAGGAGCGAGGGAGGCCTGGCTGCTGCCTCCCCTCCCTCCAAAATGGCCAGTCCTGTGGGGAGGGCTGCAGCCCAGTGGCACAGAACCTGCCCTACCTTCTCAAGCCCCCTCACCTCTCCATGCAATGCCTGACATCACCAGGTAAGGTTTGTGGGGATGTTTAGAAAGGTAAAGGTAAAGGTACCCCTGACCATTAGGTCCAGTCGTGGACGACTCTGGGGTTGTGGCGCTCATCTCGCTTTACTGGCCGAGGGAGCCGGCGTACAGCTTCCGGGTCATGTGGCCAGCAGGACTAAGCCGCTTCTGGCAAACCAGAGCAGCACACGGAAATGCCGTTTACCTTCCTGCCGGAGCGGTACCTATTTATCTACTTGCACTTTGACGTGCTTTCGAACTGCTAGGTTGGCAGGAGCAGGGACCGAGCAACGGGAGCTCACCCTGCCGCTGGGATTCGAACCGCCGACCTTCTGATCAGCAAGCCCTAGGCTCTGTGGTTCAACCCACAGCGCCACCCGCATCCCTTGTTTAGAAAGGTAGGAGATAATATATTAATTAAATGTGATCCCTCCTCACTCACGCTAGTGAGCAAACAGCAGAGCACATTCCCTTGCAGCTTGTAGTGAAGCCATTGATGACTCGTTAAGAGCCTTTTAATTAAGCAATCCAGTCTGCCTTGCACAGGCTAGATTCTTCCTGGTAAATTTCCCTCTTTATTTCCCTCTTAAAGTAAGAATAGCACAACACAGTCCTCTTGAAAATAAGAATAAAGTTTGACTCACGTTCCATTCACAGCAGTAACCTGAAGGCAGGTTTTATCTTGTGGTTACCGTTACATTTGTAGAGAGAAGGAAGTCTGGGCTAAATCTCAGACTTGCGACTTGTGGGCTCCATCCTCTGCAAAGGTGTGCTGGCTTAGAGCAGAGAGTCTCAGAAGAGAAGATCCAGAAGAGGAAGACGTCTGGGTCACTCCCACCTACCTGGTCACGCTCAGGGGGAGGAGGCTCCCAACAGGTAAGACAGGAAGTCCTCCCACTTCCCCCTGCGTGTCCATTCTAGGAAAACAGGAAAATGTTGTACTTGACTGCTCTAGCAAAACATCCCACAAGGTTGTCCTGAAACAATGGAGGGCTGCTGCTGCCAGGCAGTGCAGACAGCATTGAGCTACATGGACCAAAGGCTGGCTCTGCATCAGGCAGGAATTTCCTATTGTTATAAGATTTTTAAGGTCTTATATATAAAAAATAAATGTATAAACCACATGTCTGAAACCCCACAGAAAAAAGTCCTGAAACCATTTTGTCTCTCCCAAATGACCTCAAATATTTCTCTGCAAGGTCGAAGGAAATGGGGAGCCTTGGGGAGAGTTGGGGGGGATCTCGCCCCCAAAAATATAGTCCGGCCCCCCACAAGGTCTGAGGGACAGTGGACCGGCTCCCTGTAGAAAAGGTTTGCTGTCCCCTGGTCTAGAGGGAGCCTGTGGCTAAAGGCACTCTGCACATCCTCAGAAGCATTTGCTGGAATTGCTACTCCAAGCATTAAAGCAAAGGTTCCCTGGCTCAGCTCTCGCAAATATCAAGCCCTGGGGAGGAATGGCCTGCCTCTGACCCTCCTGGGGAAAGGGGAGGCCAGGCTCTCAGAGCGAGGGGAGGGGGTCCGTGGTGGCCTCTGCAGCTCCTGAGGAGGGTTGCTTGCTTCTCTTCAATTTTGGTCTTCTGAGCACTGGGGGGGGGGGGAGACCTCTCACATCTGCTCTGCAGGCATCAGGTTTGATGCTCTGTCTCCCCATTTGCATTTTGAAGGAGTCGCTGACCCTTCCCGAGTCTCGGTCCTTTTGTCTTTTCAATTTCTGCCGCTTTCTCCCAGCAGATTATTGAAATCCCTTTTAATTGTGATTAGAGCTGCTGGAGGGCATTAACCCCCCTCCTTTACCCGGGACACGATTCGCTCCTTGTTACCGAAGAGAAGATCAGAAGCAGGTTCCCCTCCCCTTATCCGTAAAAGGTTATCATCTGAGAAGTGAGCTGCGGGGGGGGGGGGGGATCTTGCCACACCCTCAGCACATGCCCCCCAACCCTCCCCAAGGGGGCCAGGATGAGCTCCATTTGGCAGCCTCCTCTCAAGTGTCAAATCCCAAGGTCAGCGCTCTCTCTCTCTCTCACTCCAACCTCAGAGCCGGCCCTAATGTGAGACTGAGGGAGGCGTCTGCCTCAGGCAGCAAATGTGTTGAGCAGCACACTGTGAGCCACATGGACTGACCTGTGCCCAGCCCCTCGGGTGCAGCAGAGGGCAGTGCCAATGTCCGGAGAGTCAACTGCTAAGCTGGTTGGCTTTTCTGCATGGAGGGAGGGGGCGCCACCTTGCCCAGGCCAGCCCTGCCCCACCTGCCCTGGCACCTTTTGTGGCACTGGGTCATGCTCTGTGCCGGAAGGAGGCCCCCTGGACAGGAGAGGGAGCAGAGAAGAGGGGGAGGGAAGCAGGCAGAAGGCCCCCAGGTTGATCCCAGTGCAGAGGGTCTCAGGCAGCAGCGGCTGAGTGGAAGAGGCTCTGCCCTGCCTGCAAAGAGTGGCTGCCAGTCAGAGCTGAACCTGCCCTGCTGCCAAAAGGCAGCTCCTTGCAGAGACCTGAGCAGGGAGGGCGTTTTTCCCTCTCTCCCCCTTTCTCGACCAAGGACTCTCGAGAAGGCTTCCGAAAGCTGTGCAATGGATCAAGGAAAGGGGGCCACCGAGTGGCCAAAAGGAGCCCCCCAGAGCTGCCTGGAACGCAGTTCCCTAAACCCACCCCTCACAGTCTCCTTCTCCTTCCTTGGAGGTTTTCCAGCAGAGGTTGGCTGGCCCTCTGTCACGGATGCTTTAGCTGAGATTCCTGCATTGCAGGGGGCTGGAAACCTCTGTCCCCACTGTGGAAGGACGTGTGGATCCAGAATTGGCCTCCACAGTCACCTGCGGACTCATTGTTAAAACCGTGTTTATGGAAGACAATAAAAGGGATGCGGGTGGTGCTGTGGGTTAAACCACAGAGCCTAGGGCTTGTCGATCAGAAGGTCGGCAGTTCGAATCCCTGTGATAGGGTGAGCTCCTGTTGCTCGGTCCCTGCTCCTGCCAACCTAGCAGTTCGAAAGCATGTCAAGTGCAAGTAGATAAATAGGTACCGCTCCAGCGGGAAGGTAAACGGCATTTCCATGCGCTGCTCTGGTTCGCCAGAAGCGGCTTAGTCATACTGGCCACATGACCTGGAAGCTGTACGCCAGCTCCCTCAGCCTATAGAGCGAGATGAGCATCGCAGCCTCAGAGTCGTCCGCGACTGGACCTAATGGTCAGGGGTCCCTTTACCTTTTTACGGAAAACAATCTGACTCGGCTACGAGGGATCACCAAAGAAGAAGGGGGTTGGACTAGAGGACCCTTGGGGGTCCCTTCCAACTCTACGATTCTATAAGGAGGCGTCCGTGCCTTTTCTCCAGCCCAGGATCCACCCGGCAGGCCCCAGCCTGCGGCTACAGCTCTCTTCTCAGGAAACAGCCAAGAGAGACCCAGTTTCCTTTCAGGGGGTGGAGGAGAAAAGTCCAGAGGAGGAGGAGGAGGAGGAGGAGCGCAATCCATCCAAGTCTCTCCTCACGTGGCCGCTCTTTTCCCAAGGGAGAAGTTCCGCAGGAGGGAAGGCGAGAGCTGGAGTGGATTAGCCAGGCTTAAGATGCCAGAAATGAGCTCTGGAGCTTCCCTAGGCAGGAGGAGACTTGAGGGCTCTGCTCTGTCTCCACAGTTGATTCTGAAGGCCACGTGCCAGAAACCACAGGAGGGGCGGGGGGCGCAGATCCCGCTTGCAGGTTCCCCACTCAGAGAAGACCGGGATGCTGGACCAGGTGGCTCCCCTCTGGCCTGATGCAGGAGTCTTTCCTGAGCTTCTTCTGTTGAGCATCAGCGATGACCCTGGGATGCAGAAGGCATCAGGTCTTGCTTGGCTTCCGGCCTTTGGGCCCAGCAAGAGGGAGGCAGGAGGGGCTGTGGTCTTCAGAAAGAGCTCTTCTACCCCCTCCCTCTCATTGGGGGTCAGCAAGAAGTGGGGGGGGGAGCTTTGCTCCTTCCCTGGAGGGTCTTGAGTGGCACAACTCTTCTGCCCCCATCAACACATCTCTCAGGGATCTATATCTCATCTCCAACGTCCTTTGCCAGGTGAACCAGAGACAAGCTGGCAGGCACCCTCAAGGGCATGGCGGGGGCTGGCTAGCAGGACTCCTCCCACCCTGTCCACCAGCACTCCCTGGTCCTTGCAGGATGCCAGCCCGAGGAGAGGGAGAGGACTGCCCACCCTGTTGTGCCCCACTCCCCAGTCCCAGGGAATTTCAACCCACCTTCATGACCTCACGAGGCCTCGGCCCTTCACTCAGAAGGCACAGCCAACTTTTTCGGAAGGGAGGCAAAGAGACAATGGTGTGCAGTGGTTAAGGTACTGGAAAAGGACCGGGGGTCAAATACCCCACTGGGCCATTAAGCTCAATGAGAGCCAGTGTGGCGTAGTGGTTGAGAGCGGTAGACTCATGTCTACCTGTCACTGTCTCACAACTTAACCTGCCTCACAGCCTTGTTGGGGGATTAAACTGAGGAGGGGGAGAACCTGGTATGCTACCTTCAGCAACCAGGAGAAAAAGGCCATATGTAAATGCAATCAATCAATCAATGCAGCCACTGACCCCATTGAGATTATTGCATTCCAGGCTGGGTTGATATGTGTCAGGTGGGGGGGCAATGAAGAGTTCAAGGGCACCTTAAATGCTGGCAAACGCTTTACCTGGCCGTCCAAAGGACACTGCCCCCATTGTTGCATTGCAAAGCAGCTGGACTAGATGATCCTTGGGGTTCCTTTCAACTCTACAATTCCACGATTCCATGCTGCTGCAGTGCGCCTCCTTAGCCAGGCCTGAATCTCTGCACAGAAGGCTCCACAATTATTGGCAATCTATTGATCGAATATGGGACATGCTGTATTTGATGCCTCCTGAGTTTTGGTCTGACCATGACATGCAGTGATGGATGAGGCCATCGGCCCGTTTTCATTGGTAAAACACTCAGCGACTCTCCATACGGCTGTTTCTTCCACTTCTTTCAAAATTCAGTGTGGAAATTTCACGTTCAAAAGGGGAAGGGGAGACGGTTGAGTATTAGCGACTATTCATTTTGGCTCAAGGCCAAACTAGCGGTGTGTGTGTGTGTGTGTGTGTGTGTGTGTGTGTGTGTGTAAGGATCCGGGTTCTAGGACAATTGCCTGTGTGGGAACATGTGGGGGTTTTGAGAAAGGGGCATGTGGGCACCAGTAACAAAATGGCTGCGGTGCGCACGTGTATTTTTGTGACAAGACGCAAAATGACTGCCACATCTAACTGAGGAAAAGGCAGGACCACCCAATGGGACAGGCCTCCCCCCCCCCAATCAATTGGAAGAAACACTTACATCAGCCGTGCCCACTCACAGAGAGACGCTCTTGGCATCTTTCCTGGCTTCGGAAAGGGAGGGAGGGTGTGTGTCCAGTCTTGGCATCCAAAGAAATGTGTTCAGTGTAGCGGAGGCTGAGTCAGCTCAAACAGAAAGAGCAAGCAGCCGCTCCATGCTTGGCGGAGATATTTACAGAGACCTTTGGTGGGCACCGTGGGAGGTGGGCACAGCGGTGCCCCTGGGTGCAACCTGGTCACCCCTGATCTAGCCTATACGTCCGTCTGCAGAATTGTAGCTGGACAGATCTATGCTTCTGGGAACCTCAAAGGGAAGCCCTCCCCCCTTTCCCTAATTCTCAGCAGCATGGAGGCCACAATCCTTGCTAGACTTGCCTCCTCCTTTGCACTGTCCACCTCTTGTTGGCCCCCCTGGGTCTCATTGATGCCCAGAGGTATTGAATGGATGCTGAAATACAAGGCAGTGCAGGATAGGCGGGGCAAGAAGGCAAAGGCTGGGGCTGGCTGCCCTGTGGCCATTGCCCCATTGTGGTGGTGGGGAGACGCCCCTCACAGGCAAGGGGGAAGAACTGGGTTTGGCAAAAGCCTCGTGAGCCAAAGCAAGGCAGGCCAAGGAGGAAGGGGCAGGGGTGGAAGAGGGTCTGGCCCTTTGCAAGGAAATACAGAGGGGGAAGAAAGCAGGCAGGTGCCCTTCAAGGGGGATGCAGGAGAGGAGCTGGGATGGCTTGATATCCTACAGGCCACCTCTGCGGGGAGGAAGGCACAAGGGATGCTCTCCTGAAGCAGATTGCAAGAAGAGAAATCACGGAGAGTCAGAGCAGGAATGGGGGATTTCAATTATCCTGGCATCTGCTGGAAGTCGAACCCTGCGTAAAACAGCAAGTCCAATAAATCCCCCGACTTGCCTTGGAGACAACTTCATCTCTCAGGAGGCGGAGGGAGGAACAGGGTGGGGGGGTCCTGCTCTCCTTGGCCTCACCCTGACACACTGGGCAAGGACAGGCAGGGGGCAGGGAGGGGAGGGGCCATCTCCTCTTGGAACTGGTGACAGCGAGGGATGCAAACCCCAAAGGGGGTCAGATGTGCACCTTGCGTTTTAGGAAAGGCGATTTTAAACTGCAAGGGTAAAAGCTGGGTAGGACCCCCCAGGTGGAGAGACGAGTGGGATGCTGAAGATGCAATTGCAGAGAAGGGAAAACAGGGGAGGCCTCTAGAGAAGCGGGGGGGGGGGGGCTGCAGAAGGAGCATGCCCAGGATATGGAAGGAGGGAGCCATCGCTGAGGATGAGGACCACAGAGGAGTCTCATCTTGTAAGGTTGATGCCAGAAAGGCTGAAGGCCAGAATGGGGTGGAACTTGGAGGGGATGCTAAGGAGAGGGGCAACTTCAGCTGTGACTGAAGCAAGGAGGACCAGGAAGGGCCTGATAACAGGGTGGAGGTAGAACTGTGAGCTGGAGACCGGGAGAAGGGGGAAACCACTCACAATCCCGCCTCTTGCGATGCTCCTTGTTCTGCCCCCCCCATCTTCTCCGGCAAGGGGGATTGTTTTCCGCATGGGGAAAGGCACACAAACGATTTAAGGACAGGTAAGGAAATGGTTGGAGAACAGTTGAGCTCTCTGGGGCCAGCTGAATCGCATCCAGGTGTGTTGAAGGAGCTTCTGGGCGTTGAGTTCAGAGTCACTGGCCTGCAACCTTGTGAGCTGCCAGGTGACTGGAGGCCTTCCAAAAGGTTGGAGGGAAATGTATCCAGAAACGACCGACTGGTGAACGCAAGATGAATCCTGCAACAGGTGATTAAGCTGTCCCTCTGTGGTTGTCAAGAAAAGGATGCATTGATGACTAGGAGCCAGGATGGGCTCGTGTAAGAAGTATCTTACCTCGCTGTTCAAGAGAGTTAATGTTGGGCAGATCGTAAGAATGCTGTGGACACAGGACACCTTTTGAGAGGAGGGGGTAGTCAAGTAAGTTTTACTCAGACTAGAACCACTGAAATTACTGTCATTCATTTGAATGGGTCTACTGGGAGTAAAACTGAAGGTCTCCCGTGACATCCTTGTTGAGAAGCTGATCCAATGCAATGCTGTTCTTCAGCAACGTTGCAGTTGGCTGACCAGCCATGCCCAGCGGGTAAGGGCTGAGTCACGGTTCTGCCTCGAGGTCCCCAGAGGAATGCCAAGGGAGGCTTCTGTCCCGGGCCCTGAGCTGTTTGGCATTTCCATAAATGACTTGGGTGGTGGAGAGGAATGCTTCATCGCCGTTGCTGATGACACCAAGCTGGGAGGGAGAGCTGTTGCCATAAAGGCTGGAGCCAGATGCAAAAGGATGATGATAGGCTGGAACACTGGACTGAAACCAAGAAGATGCAATTGAGCAGAGATCAGTGTAAAGTCCTGCATTGAGGCTCAGAGAACCAGAGGCCCAGAAATAGGTTAGGGGAGCCCTGGGCTTGGCAACCGAATGCGTAAGAAAGATCTAGGCAATTTAATTTATCATAAACTGGACATGAGCCAACAGTGTGATGCAGTTGCTAAAAAGCCGGGGTCATGGTGGATGGCTTGATGAAGACGTCAGCCGAGTGTGCGGCAGCCGTGGGAAGGAGGCAGATTCCACGCTAGGCATCATTAGGAACGGAAGTGAAAGTGAAACTGCTGACATCATAATGTCATAATACAAATCGATGGAGCGACCGCATTTGGAATATTGCAGAGTTGGAAAAAGTTCAGGAAAGGGGAAGCAAAATCATCAAGGGGACAGAGCGATTCCACAGGAAGGAAGGTTGCGGCGTTTGGGGACTTATTAGTTTAGAGAAAAGGCGGGGAAGAAGAGGCGACATGATAGCAGCTCATAAATAAGATCACGGGAAACATGGATGGAGAGAAGTTTTTCTCTTCTAACACTAGAACTTGAGGACACTCAAGGAAGCTGAACGGCGGAAGATTCAGGGCAGAGAAAAGGAAGTCCTCTGCCACAGAGCCCAGACTCAAACGATGGAAGTGGCTCTCGCAAGCGCCACCAACTTGGATTAAATTCATGGTGGAGAAGAGGGCTATGGAAGGCTACCATCCAAAACGACTCCGCTCTGCCTCTGCAGTTGGAGGCAGCAATGCTTCTGAACTGGAAACCCCAGAAGGGGAGGGGGCCGCTTTTGGGGTTCCCTTGGGGGCATCTGAGAGAACAGGATGTTTGACTGGCCTCATCCAGAAGGCTCTGCTTATGTTCCTCAGTGAATGCTCCATTAACAAGAACCAAGTGTCCAAACCACAAATCGCATCCCACTCTCTTCTGCCCTGGGCAGGAGGCATCTGGTGTCCTGTGCTTAGCTCTGGGCGCATTTTTAAGGAGGGCATTGATGGAGTGGCGCATGTCCAGAGGAGGGGTGGGGCCTTTGGAAACAGAACCGTGTGAGCAATGGTTGAACAAGCTGGGCACGTGTAGCCTGGAGAAGAGAAGCAGGAACAGGAGAGGGGTCTTCCAACATCCGAAGGGGCCGCCATACATGAAGAAGATGGACCAGGCTTGCTCTCTCTTGCTCCAAGGGCAGGACTAGTCTGACCAGCAAGTGGGAGCTGAAAGCTCCTCTTAAATCTTGCCACAACTCAGCTGCTTTTGCAGAAACTTCTCTTGAACCAATCCCTCCCCACTTGCTTTCAATTCCTCGCGTTCTCACTGAGGGAGCAATTATTGTGAGGAAGGATCAGGAAGGCCAGCGCCTCTTGAGAAACAGCACACCGTGCTAATCCGGGGCCTTTTGCCCAGCTGCCTCTGAGCCTCTGACCTTCACAAATCCAGCCTGGAGAAAGCAGAGCAGAGCAAGACTTCAGGATGCTCTGATCACCTTCCTGGGGAGGCTGGGAAGCAGGTGGCAGCAGGGTCAGCGTCAGACTAGGACCTTGAACCCATTCCTCCTCACTTGACCTTGGGAGCCGGCCACTGCCTCTCTCAGCCTGACCCACCTCCCAGGGTTGTTGTGGGGATCAAATGAGGAGCGGGAGAAAACCATGTATGCACCCTTGGGAGAAAAAGTTAGGATATAAACGCAATAAACAAGCGAAGCGAAGCCTGAAACAATACAGAAGGGGCCACACTGAGAGACACCCACTCACCCCTCAGGTGCATCTCACGTGGGGCCGCGGTTCAAGAAGTGGGGCTTTGCTCTCGAGCTCCCCATTCCCTCTCCCAACCCCACCTGCAGGGAGCACAGGAGGGGGCAGCTGGCCGCCCAGCCCCTTCCCCAGCCCCTGCTTCACTGGCGGGGATGGCTCCGATCACGGGCAAGACTGGGGAGAGACGGAGCCAAGTTCTGGTGGCGAATTCCTCCATGTGTCCAATCTCAGGTCCCAGCACAGGAGAGGCTACTGCTGGCACGGCCTGTCGTTATTGATGTGCTAATTATAGGGCTGCGCTAATTCAATTTGCACATAATTACAGGATAGTGCACTGGGTGGCATGTTTCAATAATTAATGTGATAAAATAAATGTAATTGGAATAATATTTACAAAACCCACTGAAGAGTCGCCTGCAAGGTGGATGCGGAGCCGTGGGGTGGGGAGCCCAAGCCTAGCAAGCGCAGGAAGAGCCTGCTGGGTCAGGCCCATGGAGCCCCATCCTGCCCCACATCCTCTTCTGGCCACCCAGCAGCCGCAATGGGAAGTAGCCCACAAGCAGCACCTGAGCGCAACAGCCCAGCTCTGCCCACCTGGGCGAAAGTAATGCCACTTGCCAAGAGTTTTGGTGATGCAGGTTCCTCCCCAGAGAGATGTGGGGAGCAGGGCGCTTTGGTGTTGATGACTCCCGTCCCTTCTGCCCCTTTAAACGGGCAAACAGCAAGGAGATGGCTGGCAGGGATTTTTAGACACAGGCGCCTTCTTCCACAGAAGCAGCAAAGATGGACCAAAGGGCACAAGACTGCCCTCCAGCCCGTCCTAACCAAGGTGGGCGCTCACAGCTGCAAGGTCAGGCAGTGCTCCCCAAAAAACCGTAAGGGAGGTTGGAGCATCAGGGCCACCCAGGGTCAGGCAAGACCGGGGCCCCTCCCGAGAGAGGTCTGACCTGGGCTAGAATAAGGCAGGCACTTCAGGGAGGAAGAAAGGAGCTGAAGGGGCCTTTGCAGAAGGGAGGTTTTTGCAGTCTCGGGCTGCCACGCCCCTCCTCCCAGGAAAAGGAAAGAGCCTTGGCCCAGAGCAAGGTCGCCTGGCATGTCTGGACCCCTTGCCCTCTCCAACGGAGGCTCCAAAGGACTGGCCAGGTAAGGAGGGATCCATCCGATCAGCACCAAGGACAGCAGCCCAGAGCAAAACCCGGCTCCCCCAACTCCCACCTGGCCCTGAAAAGTAGCTGCAGGGACAGGCTTGACCCTTCCTGCCCCGTTCAGCTTGTGAGCTGCTTGGACGCCCTCTGCCCACCTGCTCCCTGCCCTTCACCCCAAGGTTTCAGAGGAGGCGACAACATGAAAAACAGCTGAAAACAATTAGCTGCTGTTCTTTTCCAGGCGAGGCATGCCCCCCCTTCCTCCCCATTTTAACGACTTCCCGTGGAATAATGCTTCACATCTGTCCAGACTGAATTTGCCAAGCACCGAAGGCAAACTGGAACTTAATCTCATCCTCCGAAGGGGCTGCGATACATCCCTTCCCCCCCCCCCGGTTTCGCACCAGCTGTGAGTCTGATGAGCCGGCTTCCCACGTCATCGACACGACGCCACGCTAAGGGACAGGAGCCCATGGCGCGTCACCCAACCTCACGCCGATTGATCCGCGGATGATCGTTTCGAGAGTAAAATTTCCGCCGAGCTCTGCTCCCGCCTGCCTGCATGCGCTCCTGCAGCTCCGGGCAAAGGCTGCAGCGACGTTGGAGCAAGCGAGGATCCGCCCCCCGCCCAGAGGCAAAAGGCACCCGCCCTCCCGCTGTTGTAACACAGCTGCTTCCATCATCAAAAAGGCCAGGGGTTTGTGGCCTCGTAAGGTGCAACATAGACAGGATTTAAATCACCGCTTTTGTTCCAGGGCGGCTTGGGGCCTTTGCTCTCTGCCGCCTCCGCCCACTCAGCCATTCCTGAGCAAACCCTGACCGCCTAGCCGAGTCTACATGGGTCCCTGGGGACCACGGAGCGCCGGCAGAAAGAGGCTCCAGCTTTGCAGAGGGCCGAGGCGCATCCCGGCCTCTGATAAATAATCAGAAGGCTGCCGGGGCGAGAGGGGGCGGCAGGAGGACTCCCAGATGAGAGAGCTTTGCTCTAGCTCAGAGAGCAGGGAGACAATGCATGACAGATTGACCCACGGCGAGACACCGCAAGCAGTCAATTAAAGGCGAGGGCTGCATTGTGTAACGAGAGCCGGCTGGATTCTGCTTTGTAGCCAGTATTGGATTTCTCGCTCCTTTGCTCGCCCCCAGAGCAGCCCCCTTCCTTGTCGCTTCTAATCAGAAGGAGGAAGCCAGTCCTCCGCTGTGGGACCAGAGATCAGTGGCAGAGCACCTCCTTGGCCTCACCCTGCTAACCGTGTGCAGCTCTGGCCGCCTCATCTCCAAAAGGACGGTAAAGAGTCGGCTACCCGAGTGATCAAGGGGGCAGAGCTTGGAAGAAAGGCAGCGGCATTTGGAACCAGGAAAGGTGAGGAAGAGGCGACAGGATAGAAGTTTTTCCAACTAGGCATGGCACTCAAACACACGGAGATGCCATGAAGCTGAATGCTGGGAGATTCAGGACGGAGAAAAGAAAGCCCTGCAGTGGTAAACGGTGGAATTCCCTCCCGCCGGAGGCAGTGAAGGCCACCCACCCAGATGGCTTTACAAGAGGAGGAGGAGGAGGAGGAGGAGGAGGAGGAGGAGGAGGAGGAGGGGGAGGTCAGTGGCTTCCGGCCAAGATGGCTAAGCTCTGCCTCCCTTCATGGGAGAACAGGATGCTGGACTAGGTGGGCCAGGGGCCTGATCCACGAGGCACTTCTCATGTTTTTAGGAAGAAAAGGAGGGCAATGGCAGGAGAGGGCCTTCTCCAGGCCAAGGAAGAGCCAGCCTCCCTGCCCCCCGGTGGCTCTTTCCTCTGCCCTCCAACCTGGGGCTCTTCACCACTTCCATCCATCTGGTCTGCGGAGTCAAAGCAGGCCTGGCCTTCTTGTAAAATGTGCCTGGTTAATGTATGCCTTCTTCATCCCTAACCATTGGACAGGCTGATGACGGACACAGATATTGGGCAAACTGGACAGTCTCCAAGTTGCAATTTGTGGATTTTGTGTGTTCTTTTGATTTTTGTGTTGTGAACAGCCCTGAGATCTATGCATGGAGGGTGGGATACAAATGTAGTAACAGCAGCAGCCGCAATACCTCTTAACCCCAACCCCACCCCATGGAGCAAAAAGAAAGCAGCCCCTCGCCATGGGATCCTGACCCCGTGCCCCCCCCTCCAGTGTACCTGCCTGACATGCCTCCCCCCCCCCCGGAAATAAGAGCAGAACTCAGTGTGAGCGTCTGGGGGGGGGGGGAGAAGGGTGTTCCCCTCCCCTCCGTCTCCTCTACCCCAAAAAAGACACGGCCTCGGCCAGCTTCTCACTACTTTTATTGGCTTCCAAAGCGTCACGCAGACACTCCCCCCCCCACTGCTGGAGGAGGAGGGTGGGGAGGGGGCAGGCTTGGCTGGGAGTGGGGGGAGACCCCAGGACTCCCTCCCTCCCTCCGCAGGCCGGCACTGCCAAGTCTGTCTGCTCCTGGAGTCAGATGAACCCGGCCCCCTCGCGCCCGCCGGGTGGGGCATTGGGCTCCAGAGGCGCTTGGGGTTCAGGAAGGGGAGAGTGTGGCGGGGGCCGCGAGGGGCCAGCGGGATTGTCGCTTAGCGGCTGTAGCCAAACTCGTCGGCGTCGTCGGCGCGGAAGTCTCCGTAGCGCCACAAGTTCAGCTGCGAGGAGGGCAGAGAGGGCAGGGTGAGATCTGAGCGGCAGCCGGGGACCCCTCCCAAGACCCCCTCCGTAGGGACCGCTTGCCCCCCCCGGGTCTCCAGCCCCCTCCCCTTGCCCGGAGGCTGCTGCTCATTGACTTACCCGGGCACTCTTGGCTGCCTCCTGGGCATTCAGGTACTCTGTGATCTGGAGGGAAGAGGCGGAATCAGAGCGGGCCCTTTCTGCCCTTTGCCCCTGTGCTCAGCCCCCCGCCTGCCCCACTTCCCGGGCGGACCTGCCACCACCGCTCACCACTTTCTGGAACTGCTTCTCCTTGCGCGGCTCCACCATGACCAGCCCCTCCTTCACCAGCCCCAGCCCCACGTCGCCCTTGGAGTCGGCAAACTGCAGGGTGACGTGGGGGCAGCTGGGCCCGGCGTGCTCCACGTTCAGCAGGCACTGCGTGTTCTGGATGTCGCGCACCACGCTGTCGACGGCGTCTGCCCTGGCCTCCTCCTGCGGGGAGCACAAGGGGGGCACGCTCAGTCACAGGGGCGGTTTGAACCTGCCCTCCAGAGCGGGAGAGAACTGGCGGCGGCAGCTCCTGAGCACCCCCACCGTCCAGCCCGGACACTGAGGTCCAGCTCCGAGGGCCTTCTGGCAGTTCCCTCCCTGTGAGAAGGGAGTTTAAAGGGAACCAGGCACAGGGCCTTCTCAGTAGTGGCACCCGCCCTGTGGAACGCCCTCCTAGCAGATGTCAAGGAGATAAACTACTATCTGACTTTTAGAAGACATCTGAAGGCAGCCCTGTTTAGGGAAGCTTTTAATGTTTGATCTTTTATCGTGTTTTCAATGTTCTGTTGGGAAACCCAGCCAGATGGGTGGGGTATAAATAATAAATTATTATTATTATTATTATTATTATTATTATTATTATTATTATTATTATGGCAGCCTCTCAACATGGGGGAGAGGCTAACAGACACCCAAAGGGCCCTTCTTCTCTGTGTAAATGGGCCCATCCCTTCTCCTAAGCCCCCAGAGCTGGCTGCCACCGCCATATTCTGAGTCCAACCACTGTGCTGGGGGCACCTGCATTTCCCGAGGGTTTGAGAAGCAAGCTGAGAACCAGCCTTTCTGCAGCACTGAGGACCCACCGCCTTCAGGCAGGTTCCTCCCCCAGACCCTCCAGCTGCCCCTTCCGGCTATGATCTCTTCCAGGTGGCAAATGAGGAGCAGCTCAGAGGCAGGAGGGCACAACCCAACCAACAACCTCCCCCTGGCCTCCCCTAACGTGCCTTCTGCCCCCCAGACACTCCCCCCCGCCCGGATGGGACTCACATCTTGGGGCACTTGGATGAAAGCAAACTTGTACTCCACGGCCTGAGCAGGGAGGATGCGGGTGCTGAAGGCAGCTGGCAGGGTGGCCAGGCGGGTTGAGGGAAGAGTCTCCTTCTGCAGAGGGGGGAGAAAAGGCGGCTCAGTCACCCCTGTCCCGCCCTGGGTCCGCAGATCGCAGGACAATGGGAAAAGGAAGTTTCACAGCAGACACACCAAACGCAACAATGGAATCTTAAAACCAGTCAAAACCATCAGTTCCCTTTGTCCCGCAGACCAGGCACCCCACTCACCAAAGGTCTGGCAAAGGACACTCCTTGCCTCTTGGGGACTGGAAGTCAGGGAAGCTCATTGCGTTTCCGAGCACAATTCAAAGTGCTGGTGCTGACCTTTAACGCCCTAAACCAGTGATGGCTAACCTTGACACTCCAGATGTTTTGGAACTACAACTCCCATCATCCCTAGCTAACAGGATCAGTGGTCAGGGATGATGGGAGTTGTAGTCCCAAAACATCTGGAGTGGCAAGGTTAGCCATCACTGCTAAACGGCCTCAGCCCCGTATACCTGAAGGAGCATCTCCACCCCCACCGTTCTGCCCAGACACTGAGGTCCAGCTCCGAGGGCCTTCTGGCGGTTCCCTCACTACGAGAAGCGAAGTTACAGGGAACCAGGCAGAGGGACTTCTCGGTAGTGGCGCCCGCCCTGTGGAACGCCCTCCCATCAGATGTCAAGGAAATAAACAACTAGCCGACTTTTAGAAGACATCTGAAGGCAGCCCTGTTTAGGGAAGCTTTTAATGTTTAATAGATTATTGTATTTTAATATTCTGTTGGAAGCCGCCCAGAGTGGCTGGGGAAACCCAGCCAGATGGGCGGGGTAGAAATAAAAAAATATTATAATTTTTTTTTTTTTTTTATCCCTGAAAAGCTCTCACCATTAGCCTCCTCCATACATCTTGAGCCATGGTTAACAGGCCGGCCGGCCCTCCGTTACCTGTCCTAAGTCCTAAGATTTTATTTATACTTTTCATGTTTATACATTTCATTAGTTTTATAATCATTTCAACATTTCAAAGTTTGACTTCCTTCCTCCTCTTTCTGCGGTTCCTTAAATTTACTTTTTAAATATCTTTTGCATATCCAAATTCATTTACTGTCATTTTCTGTCTATCGGACGCCCCCATGTATAGGATGATCCCTATTTTTGGGGACTCTGATTTAAGAAAATGAGGGGAGATGGCACAGAGTTGCTGAGCCACTGACGGTTGTGCGCATCACCCAAGACCCGCAGCCGCCAACCAACCACGCTATTGCCACAGAGGCAGCCAATCGCAAACAGCCCTTCGCACGACCACCAATCACCTGCCCTGTTGCAGCAGAAAATCTCCTGCTCGCGGCTACAACCAATCGCCCACTCTGCCCTACCCATGTATAAGATGAGGGCAAATGTTTTTTAAAATAAAAAACCCTAGTCTTATACACGGGAAAATGCGGTAATTTGGTCATTTAATTGTCTACTTTAAATATATACTTGTAAACAGATAAAAACATTGGCAGGGTTATTGTAATAACCTGCAGTTTCACAAGAGGACCTGTCCCAAGTCCTATAGGGCTACACATGTTGAGCCCTTGAACTCGGGTGCAATGCAAATGCTTCAGGGCGGAGGCTACCCAGCCCCTGATGGCACCTCCCAGTCTTCAAGGGCAGCCCCACATACAGCGCATTGTAGCAGTCCGGACGGGAAGTCGCTGCCCAGGAACAGCCACAGGGAAGTCCTTGCCGCAGAAGACGCTTAGGGCTCCCGCAACAATGAGCCCCCACAGATTACGGACCAGGCCTTTCAGGGGAAGGAGCCCCCAGTCCAGAGGAGGCCTTGCCCCTCCCAAAGCAGCTCTGGGGCTGCTGAGGCCTCCAGGGCCCCCCGGGACTCGACCCCCAAAACTCACGTTTCCATAGTCGATGTAGAAGACATGCACTTTGGCTGAAGACTCCACCTTTTCCACCCGGGCGCGGTACCTGTAAGGGCGGGGGGGGGGGAAATAAGCTTGAGACCCCACACTTTTCAGCCAGTGGCACCCCCCCCCGTCACTTGTTGCAAGGCAGGTGGGCGGGCTGCCCCTGAAAACGAGAAAGGAGTGGGGTGGGGAAATCAGCTGTGAGGTTCTCCCTTGCCAAAAGCTCCATCCTTACATGCAGCCTCCCTGGCTGCCTGCGCCTCCCGGAATGGCCAAGGGAGGAGGTCAGGGCCAAATCACCTCCCTGCCCCGGCTGGCATCCCGGGAGGCTGCCTTGCAAATCTTAGGGGCTAACCTGGAGGCGCTCAGAAGAGTCCCGAGGGTGGCACCCCACACAAGGCAGCTCCCGAGGGTCCCCCGCCCGTGCCCCTCCCTCAACACAGCCCCCCCCCCTCACCACTCTCCGTCGACAAACTTGGCGATGCAGTAGTCTCCGCGGCGGGGGGTGTAGGAGCCCTCCACGGGGGGGTGGGCAGCAATCTCGCTCCGCATGGTCTCCATCAGCTTCTCTAGCTGGGTCCCTAAGACAAAGTGGGGGGGGGGAATGAGAGACTCAGCAGCTGCTCCAGGGCACCCCTTCTCCCCAAACACCATGGGGCGGAATGGGGCAGGCATAGCTTTGCTTAGATCAGTTGCACTGAGCTCATCTTTGGTGAACGGCCGGACCAAGGCAGGCCTCCTCCTCAAGAGCGTGGGGGCACCCAAGGGCCCCCCCTCCCCCAGCTCCGTATCTCCCATTCAGGAAGGAGGGAGGGGCAGGCTGAGGGGAGGGTATTGGGGGGTGCAGAGGTGAGGCTCGAACATCGGAAGGAGCAGCAGGAGAACAGCCCCTCTTTCTTGCTAGACACATGGTGAGGGCTGTTCTGGCTGATGCTGCTCTGTCTCCCCCCCCCCAAAAAAACCCCCAGTAGCACCAAGCTTGCAGGGGACACGAAGACGCCTTCCCAGCGTCACCCCCCATCCACATACAAGCCCTCTGCAGCAAGTCCCTGGGTCTGTCCTGCAAACATTCTGGCAGAGCGTAAATCAAAACGAGGGGCTTCCCCCCCCCCCCGCCGGTGTTCCCCCCTTACCTGTCTCCACATCCTGCACATAGAAGTGGAGGTCATCTGTGATCTCCGTGACAAAGACGGGCTTGTAGTTGGCAATGCGCTCCTTCTCCTCAGGCACCAGCACCACGTCCTCCACGGGGGCCTCTTCGTAGTGCGACCACACCTGGGGCGGGCGAGGATGGAGCCAGAGGTCACGGGAGCCAGAGAGGACCGAGGGAAGCCTCAGGCCAGTCAAGATCTTACAGGCCAGGAAGGGGAGTTGGTGATTGCAGAGGACTGCGAGGGGCAGAAAAGGCTCCAAGGCTCAGCGGGCGCTCCACAGGAGAGGGGACTTTGGAGGCAGGGAAGCAGTCGTGGCCCCTTCAGCAAGGCCACCCCGGGGTGGGGCTCCAGCTGACGCGGGCGCAGAAACCCGCATCTCTTAGGGCGAAGGGAGGCAGACAGCGGAGAAGGAGCCACTGGGGCTGAGGAGAGCCCCACGCAGAAAGCTTTCTCCCAGCCCCGGCTGCGTGAAGAGGAGGAGGAGGAGGAGGAGGAGGAGACAGGCAGGCACACCCCACCGCTCCCCTGTGCCAGGTGGCAGCCTCACCCGGGCCCCTGCGCAACAGGAGCACAGCACGGCTGCGCTGATGCAAAGAGACAGGCTGTCAAGTCCGATCGAGTCGCCGGGTGGGCGGCCGAGCGGGGGGAGCTGTGACAGGCAAGGCAGCCGGGCCGTGGAAGGGAGCCCACACGCCACTCCCTCCCTCCCTCTCTCTCTCTCTGCCGCTCAATTTACACCTCCACACACCAGAGAGAGCAGCAGGGGGAGGTCAGCGGGCGGGAGGCAGCTTTGCTCTGGGGCTGCCACCCCTGGAAGCGCCTCTCTCTCTGCCCCAAAGGCAGATCTCCACCTCCTGCCAAAGGGGCCGCCCTCGTGCAGACGCCCGGCCCGCCCCACTCAACCACCCTGGCGGAGAAGGCAGCGCAGGAATGGTGCCAGGAGTGCAGAAGGACGGCTCCTCAAACCGAAGGGGCTCAAGCGCCACGCCCACAAAATGTTCACCAGCCACGTTCCCAGGGATGCCACGGAAATGGAACCAGCCAAAAATGGAGACCCAGGGAGCTGCAGCCAAGAGAGGAAGGGAGCAGCCCAAGGCGGGGACTGAGGATGGAGAGAGGCCCGGGACTGCCATGCCAATGCCTGCCGGCCTTCCTCCTTCTCTGAGGAGCAGGGGCTCCAGGAGAGACTTTGGTGGCCGGCCCTGGCCGATAACCCAGCTGCCAGGGGAAGGGCCAGGGCATGGGCGCCGTAGTGCGGCTGGCTGCAAGGGAGCCGAGCCGAGGGAGGCAGAGGCATCTACCTGGCGGGGTGAGAAGAGTCCCGTCGACAGCCGGGCGTGAAGAAGCACAGGCAAGGGCCAGGCTGATTGGAGGGGAGGGGCCGGGGAGGGGGCGGGCAAACGCAGCCACCTCTTCCAATCCCGCAGCTTAGTCCGGCTATGCTGTGTGCCCCCCCTCGCAAGGAGCAGGCCCACACCTTCGCACCCGATTTCTGCGCCAGCGACACAAATCGCGCAGGACGTGCCTGCTTCCCCAGAGGCGCCCAAACAGCCTCGGATTTAATTAATGGAAGAGTTAAGTCAAACGGTGCTGGGAGCCCTCGGGGGGCCGGTGCTTCTCGGGCAACACTCTCCCGCCGGAACGGGCTCCATTAAGGCAGGGGGAGCAAGCGTCTCTCTCTCTCCCCCCCCCCCGGCTCCCAGGACGCTTCCGCGCCTGACTAGGTTCTCCCCAAACTGGGCTGCTTCGCAGTTCACAAGGCAGGCCTTGGAAGAGACAAGCACTGACAGGCCGCCTGGTGGGTGGGCCCGTCCTCCCCCCCCAGCCCCCAGCCCCTCCTCTGCTCAGCCTCCTCCTGCCCTGGGAGCAGAAAGAGAGCAAGCCCGTCCTGGAACTGGGGCTGCCCCAGAGGAGTGCGGACTCTTCGCATCCGAGGACTGACAAGGGGCCTTCGCGGGCATTCGTCAGTGCCAGGCTGGAGCCATTTGCATATGCGGATGGCCCCCAAAGGCGGGCAAAGTCCCGGGGAGGCGGGTGGGAAGCGGCCCCTCCTCTCGCCCCACGAATGCTCACAGCCTCATGCACGGCTCCCCAAGGGGCAACTAAATCTGCCATAGACATTCTGGATTCTCGGCCGATGAGCCAAAGTGGGGAGGAGGGAGAGGAGACGGAGGAAGCGCAAGAGGTCTCCTCTCCTAAGTCGTCAGGATGCCATCCCTGCAGGTGAACCGCAGCAGCGACCAGGGATGGAGAGGCCCACCTTCTCCCCCCCCCACTCCCCGAAACCCTCCAGCTCCACACACCGGGAAAAGGCCTTGTCCCTCCAGGAGGGCAGGGCAGGGGCAAAGCGCCCCCATTCTTCCCCTTGCGGCAGCAAGACGGGAGAAAGAGCAAGGCAAGTTATTAATTGGCAATTAAAAACTGAGGGCGGGCAGCCCTGGCTCAGGTGGGGATTCCTCCGTGCTCGCTGGCGTTTGTGGGCCTGGCAACGGGGCAAAGGGCACCTGGCCAACGGCAACCCAAACCCGGCCGGCTTGCAGGGAGAGTGGAAGGGGACGGATCCCCGGCCCGGCTGAGAGGGGAGCGTTGCACTGAGTGATGGTGGGGCGCCCCTGAGCCTTGGGACCAGAAAGAGGACCTCCTTCTCAGCTGGCTGGTACCTTCTCCTTCTTCTGCTTGGCGGCCTCCTCTGCAGCCACCAGGGGCTTGTAGTAGTTGCTGCGTTCCGCCGTGAAGTGCACCTTGGACAGCGCCTGTTCCACCAAGGCCACCGACAGGTTGACGCCGTCGATGTGCAGCCAGCCAATGAAGTTGCCGGCTTTGTCCATGCTCTCCACCTCCACCTCCACCTGCAGGAGACACAAAGGGGAAAGAAAGCTGTCAGGGGGCACCTGCAAACCCAGACCTTTCCAGCCTGGGATCACCCCAAGATTCGCCCACTTGCACCCCCAGATTTAGGTGCCGCAAAGGGCCATCCTGCTAAACACGTTTTGCCAGGCGGCTTGCTCCGACACCAAGAGACTCCCCCCCCCCAGCAAAGCCCTCCACCCTGCGTGGGACCCACGGGTGTGGGGAGACTTGGGTGGTGAAAATAAAGCCCCCCCCCCTCACAGTCTCTCTCACACAAGCTGCCTAGGGCAACGGCACTTGAACAAATTCAAAATCAATCTGCTCTCCGATCCCGGGGATCAAGCAGCACATGACTTTGCTTCAGGGACTGCCCTTGTCAGACGCACAGCACAGAAATCAATCCTCGCTCAGGACACAACGAGCGACAGTCAAATGCCAGGGACGCGGGGCCTCAACGTCACCCCCCACCCACCCCTGGCCCCCTCCAGGGCACAACTTGTTGGCGAGAGGGCCACAAACCCCGGTGGTGGCAGCAGCAGCGGTGCCACAGAGCTCAGACTGCCCAGGGGCAGCTCCGTGGGGCCTCTCCCAGCAGCCTGCTCCCCCCAAATCTGCCTTGATACTCCTGGGCTCAGTTTGGGAACGGAGCTTGCCTGACCTCCTGCTATTCGCGTGAGGCGTTCTCCTTGCTGGCAGCTGGCCCATAACCTTCTGGGGTGACCTTGGGCCAACCATGCCTCTTGGCTCAGCCTGCCCCACAGAATAAAACTGGGGAAAGGTGAGTTGGGGGGGGGATACAGCTCCCCAAATCACCCTGGAGGGCAGGTGCGGTAAAAATGAAATGAACATATACATTTCTTGGCTCAACTGTAGGACTGCCGACCTCTCCCATTCGAAAAGCATGCCAAGATGTAGACGCATTTTCCGGGTGCCCTTCTGGCAGCGGTCGAGGGCAGCTCCGTGGCCCCTGAGGAAGGAGCCGAGGGTGGCAGCGCCCGGCTGGTGCTGCTCCCTACCCAATCCCTCTGGCCGTGCTGCCTTTCCATGCCAGCCCCCCCACCCCCAGCGCCAAGGGGGCCTCCGTCTAGGAGGCGGCTGTGCTAGGATGAAGCCGGCCCCTGCTCCAAAGCCATAAAACTCCGCCCTCACGACTACAAAACACTTGTATTCATTTAAGCTGCTTCAAGCTCGATTAAGCAATAAAATGGATGTCTAAATATCCAGGAATTTGATGAGGTTTGCAGACAAGGGCGCAAGTGCAGCACCGGCCAGGGGAGAAGGCGAGCCGTCTTCTCTGGGAGCCGGGCCCAGGGACCAAGGGCGAAGCTCCAGGGACCCTCCGCAGGGCGCACTGAGCAGGCCCTGCAGGAAGCCACGGGGGCGCAATGGCACAGGGCCCCCCCACTTCTCTCTGCGCCTGCTGGGCCAGGGCCAAAGAGCTCCCCTCTCCAGGTATGCAAGGGCCACTGCAGAAGGGCAGGTTGGAGGCCGCACGAAAGGGGTCAGGCGGCGCTGTCACCCCCTGGCCAGCACACCAGGAAGGGGCTCTGCCAGGCCTCTCATATCTGGGTGTGGGTGAGAGGGAAGGGGCCAGCAAGAGACACATGGAAGCGCTGCTTGCTGGCTTCTCTCTCTCTCTGCACCCCCCCACCCCACCCCACCGGCAATTGCTTTCCTTGCAAACATTCTGCAGCCCCGCTGGGGAGCAGGAGAAGAGCCAAGCCATTACGTTAAGGTCTCAAAGTGACTTTGCAAGGGAAAATACTACCAGTCACAGCGGCTGCATATTGCTGCCGTCTCCTGTACCAGAGTCAGAAGACGAGTGGCCTGGCCTGGAGGCACTCCTGTGCTGCTTCCACCTGGGGGTGGGGGGCACAGGGTGCTGGATGAGACCAACGCCTCTGGTCTGATCCAGCAGCAGCAGCAGCAGGGTTCTGGGCAAGTTTCTTGAGCACCCAGGAAGAGGGTAGCCTGCTCTGAACTGGGTGTTTCCCCCATTCAGTCCTGTCTAGGAGAAGCAGCAACTGCTTCTGTAATACGAGGAGACAAAGCACATGAATGAAATATGCAAAGGAAAACATCAGACACTTTCCGAGCAGATTAGCATTTGCCCGCCATTCATAATGGATCTGCCTGTAATTAGCAAGAAGCAAATGGCGCGAGAGGCACAGGCTGCTCTGAGGGGTGCTGGGAGAAGGAGAAGCAGAGGCAGCCGCCCAGCCCCAAATGCCCCCACATGCAGCCTGGGCATAGGGGCACCTCTGGGAGCAGGGAGAGGGGAAGGCTTGGGTGGGGCTCCCACGTGGCCGCCTTCTCACCCAGGTGGCCAAAGGATGGACGATTCTGCTCACCTGGAGTCAGGTGGCAGCCCCAGCGCCCTCACCTCTGCTGCTTTTAATGTTTAATAGGTTATTGTGTTTTAACATTCTGTTGGAAGCTGCCCAGAGTGGCTGGGGGAACCCAGCCAGATGGGCGGGGTAGAAATAATAAATTATTACTATTATTTATTATTATTATTATTATTAGGCCGGCAGAACCTGCCCAGGAGGCACGTGCCTTGCAGGGCTGTCCTGGGCATTTGCCGAGATCCAATCTGGGGGAGGCGACTAGGAGGATTCCTCACCCCCCCCCCAAGACGAGAGGCAGAACAAATCACTCCAGGTGAGCCCTGCCAGAGAGCCATCATGCCTGGCAAAGGGGCGGGCAAAGAGGAAACCAAAGCCAAATAAATATCAGGGTGAAAAATTCCCTCTCTTTCTTTTGGCAGGAGGAGAAGAGGTGTCTGTTTGTGGGGAGCCCAGCTGCTGAGCAGAGAGAACCCAGCAAGCCAAACCTGGTCCTGCCCCCCCTGTGAGCCTGAATGAAAGCAGCTCAGGACTGGAACCTTGCCCTGGGTGCCTGGCCAAGGCAGGGTGCCGGGTGGGGTGGGGTGGGGTGGGACAACGACAAGGAGCTGCTTGGAGAGGAAAGCAGCCGAGGAAGTCCTGGGGCTCCGAACCTTGAGCACAACCTGCCTAAAGGCTGGGCAGGATGCTCTCATGTCCTCTGTAGGGAACACCCCAGAGGCAAGCGGCCCAATTCAGCTGGGCCTTCTGGGAGGCCTGGAGGAGTCCCACAGAAGGCAGCCCCAATCCCCCAGTGAACAGGCTCCAAGCCCAGGAGATGCTGCTGGGGATAAGAGATTCTCAGACCCTTCTCTCCCCCCGCCCCTCCAGTTGCTACGCACAGAGCAGGACGAAGGCCAATGGCCAAGGAAGCCTGTGGCTCGCCCTGGCCTGTGGGCACTATCTACCCAGCCCCATGGATCCTGGACGCCCACGGCTACAGCTGCCTCCCCGCCCTCCAGCTCCCCGCTCCTCTCGCTGTTTAGGCTTTACTCAGTTGTGAAAAGGCTTTTGATGCATAAAGCGAAGCACTTAGCAGAGAAGCAGGTTTTTAAACTGCTGCACGGGGAGGAGGGGGGAAGGAGCGGCAACAGCAGGAGGCAAGCTGGAGGGGCTTCAAAGCCCACCCTCTCCAAGGAACGAAGCACCCACCACCACCGGGATCTCCTGCCTCTCCCTTTGCACCCAGAGGGGAAGCTGCCCACTGGGCCGCCTCCCCTTGCCACGAAGGGGGAGGGCTGCCCGCCCCCAGGGCTTCGAGTGGCCTCTTGAAAAATTCAAGTGTTCTCCGCTTCCCGAAGGCAAGTCGGGGGAGATCCGCAAGCAGATAGTTTTGCAAAATGAATCACTTAAGTACGGGCTCACCCAAAGGAATCTCTTGAGTTCATGAGGAGTTCTCCCTCGGCAACAACAAATAGATGGACCACACACAAGTCATAAGATCTTGACAGACATTCAACAGGTGACTCTTTGCACCTGCCGTAATCTGGAGGCCGGCTCTACTCTCCTGCCACCTGGGGCAAGGCGGGTGTCCCCCCCCTTGTTGTGAAAATGCTTCCGCAGGCCCCCGCCTGGCCTCTCCCATCAAGCCCTCTCTTGCTCGCCTCCTCTTTTCCCACCGGTTTGGGCTTTTCAAAAAGCAGCTGTAACCCACCTGGGATGTCCCTGAGAGAGACTTGCAAGGCGGGAATGCTTAGGAACAGAATACGCTCCCCGGGCAGCCCAGCCGCCTGCCTCCTTGCCAGGGGTCCGAAGGGGTCCTTGGAGCTAAGGGACGCCTGTGTCTGGGCTGCAAAAGCAGGCCGAGGGAGACCTTGGAGGGTCACCTGGGGCGCTCATCAGGTAATGTGGGGGACCACTCCAGCCCTTCTCCCGCAGACTTTGATTCCAAACTTTGCAATTGAGAAGAGACACGATTTGTCACCGTAAGGTTGCGGAAATTTAAAAGCCATAACCATCACACAGGCCAATAGATTAGGAGGCGGAATGGCATGATTAGAATAACTATGCGCTCCAGATATCCATCTTATTAAACTTAACGGTTAAAAAAAGCCCTCTCCCCTTGCCCCCGCCCCCCTGGAGACTTGGCTTATGGCTTCCGCTCTCCTCCCGAGGCCCATCCATCACCCTCTCCGCCCCCCCCCCCCAGGAACCAGGCCTGGAATTACGAACCGCTGAGCGAGAGGCAGAAGTTTTAAATTAAGTATTCAAAGGCGGAGGTGAGCCGTGAAAATGATAACAGGGGTTGTAAGGCAGAGAGGCAAGATTTACAATCCCCTGCGTGGGGGGAAGCCGCGACTGATCGGCACCGGAGGGGAGGGAAGCCAAATGAGGAGGGGGCCATGAATTTTAAAAGGCAGACGGGTCAGAAGTCCTGCCAGTTGGAGTGATAAAAGCGAAGTCGCCAAGAATCCGGTGCTGCCATTAACGTCAGCCGTCTTGTATATCTTATATTTACAGTATACACACGCAGAGCGTGTGCGACAGGCTCGCCTTCCAGTCTGGATCCTGCAGCCTCAACGAAGAAGTTGCAGAAGAAGTCCAGCGGCGGATGGAGAAGGTGCGGCGGAGACTGTCCCCTTGACCCACAGCTGCCCATCAGTGTCGGCGGTGCTGAGCTAGTTCAGCCAAGGGTCTGACTTTGCAGAAGGCAGCCGCTGAACCCACCTCTTCCCCAGCCTCTCAAGGGGAGAAGCTTCTACGAGACCCCCTTGGAAGGGAGCTCCCACCTTCCTCTCCACAGGAAGCCAGGACCCCTGGCCTTTGGCCCACGGCAGTTTCCTTCACCCAGCGCATTGCACCTTAGAGCTCAAAACCTCCTGGAGCCTCAGGCAGGAGGACAAGTCCCAAAGCCCTATTGCTAGAATGGTAAGTTCCAACCAGAGAGGGGTGGTTGATGAAGATGATGGGCTATGCCGAAATGGCAAAATCAGGGACCAGGAAGAGAAGAAATTCAAGGAGGACTGGGGAAAATTAGAATGCATTTGAGAGGACATTGTAAACAACTAAAAAAAAACCTTGGCAGGATTAGAGTGCAAAATACAATGGGAAAATTATTAATAATATTTCTAACAAATTAAGAGAAAACAGGAAAGGAAAAAGGGATGGAGAACGGAAACCAGGGAATGGCGGTGGGAAGTCACAGGATTCTAAATGTGAAGGTGAATGGGAAGTTTAAACTGAGATAAAATATATTAAAAAAATTGGTAAGTCCAGAGAAAGGGGCCACGAAGCAAGGAGGGGAAGGAGCCCCCCTCTGCAGCCTTCTCTGGGGCAGGCATGGGCCGCCACTGGGGCTCCCAGCCCACCCACCCAGAGGGAGGCTCGCTTCCAGCTGTGGTGCTGGCTGTCAGGCCTTCAAGCCCACCGAGTGATTGACAGGTCTCGCAAGGTAAGCGCGCCAGCACTTGCCTGTCACGCTCAAGCCTCATCCTCTGACAAGTATCTATTAGTACCAGAGTTTATACACATCTCATGTCAACCCCCCCTGCTGGCGAGACAGCCTCGGACACAGCATGGACACGGCGGGAGGAGGAGGGATTGCTGGGGAGCCAGGACTTGTCAAAACCTCTCTCCCCCCCCTCCGCTTCCCAGAAGCTGCCTGCTTGGTGGGCTCCTCCCGCAGCATCAGATTCATTGGGGGGGTGGCACCATCAAGGACCAGGATGGAGAAGAGTGGCATCTGACGGACGGCCTCGCTCCTGCACTCGGTCTGGGGGGTCAGAGAGCGACAGGGCACAGCCAGGAGCCGGCGGATTCTGCAACCCGAAATGCCGCATGCAAGGAGAGAGGAACCCCCCCCCCCACCGGCCGCCACATGTGCAGCTTATCATTCTGCCTGCGCACCTGGCCTCTCTTTGTGTCTGTTTTGGGGAATGCTTGTAGCTGCGTGGATTCAAAGGCTGCCCCTCTCCCAAGTGAATTCCGCTCGCGTTGTAAAGTGATAAGCATTGCAGATTCTTCCTGACACAATCTGGTTTCTCCCCAGCTGGAGAGCAACTCCACATGCCTACCTGCCCAGGGGGATTGTCGCAGATCCAAGGCAGAGATCGAGAGGGGCAGGCACAGGCTGCTGAGGAATCCGGGGGGGGGGGAAGGGTGGCATGACCCCCCTGCCCAATTTGCAGCGACAGAACGGCTCCTGGCACCCAGCCCTCAGGCCCAGAAAGGTTGGCCGCAGCCCCACAAACCGGCCGCTGGTCCACAGGCTCTCTTTGCCCATGTCTTCTCCTTCCTTCCTTCCTTCCTTCCTTCCTTCCTTCCTTCCTTCCTTCCTTCCTTCCTTCCTCCCTCCCTCCCTCCCTCCCTCCCTCCCTCTGAAGCACCAATCCTTTGCCCCTGTAGCTCTACCCCACTCCTAGAAGGAGCACCTTGTCTCTTGTGCGAAATGAAGGAACAACAGGGAGGTGGAGAGAGAGTCTTGGGACTCAGCCAGGCCTCTCTCGTACCCTAAAAGGACAAGGATGGAGGCGAAAGGGACACAAGTCTCTCTCAAGGGATAGGGAGCACTGACTTAGCATCAGCAGCACCAAGGGCACCCACCTGGGCAGGTGACCAAGGAGAACCTTGAGAGACCTGCAGAGCCTGCGGTGCCAAGGTCAGGCAAGGCAGGCAGGAGCTCAAGAAGCAGCGTGCCACACTCAGGAACGCAGGGAGCAACCTGTGGGGATGGCTGCACATGCACGACCAACTAGCCGGCCTCAGCATCCCAACAGTCCAAAGTGAAACCACCCACCCACAACCTGCCCTGTGATGCTCGCAGATCCGCCCCTCCAGTGGCAGGGAAGCAGCACTTGGGAGCGATGCAACAGCCTCTCCTCAGCTCCTTCAAAACTGGGGTGCCTAAATGACGCCCCACGTCTGCACACCAGGAAAGCCCATTGTCCTCCTCCTTCTCCACGCAACACTGGGGGGATGCTGAAGAACAGGCTGGCTTCCCAGACAGAAGTTGAGGGCTTCCTGCTATGGGAAGGGGGGGGGGTCCTGCCTTAGTGGCCCACCTCTGATCACTCAGATCAGCAGACTTCACGTGTGATGGAGCCGCAGCAGAAGCGGGTTAGTGGTTTGGCCAAAGCTCTGACTCCCAAGGGCCCAGCTCCTAGAGTCAGCCAAGAGAAGCCCCAGCAGGGCCTCCCACCCCCCAGCCAGCCCCAGCAGAGACGGAGGGACAGAGAAACTGAGCCAGGGCAGCCCAGAACATCGGAGGGAAGCTGCAGAAGGAAGACCCCCTACTCCTTCCAAATCACTGTCCCTCACCATCTCCCAGGACCATCCTAAAGAGAAGCTCCTCCCCCAATAATCCCCACTAACCCAAATGCCGCTGGCTACAGCAGCAGCAGCAGCACATTTCCACTTGTTGAGTGGGGGTGGAGGGGTGGGGAGTGGTGTGCCATCTGCCCCCCCCCCCCGGAGGTACTCAAATCCAACCCAAAACACAGCAGAAAAGGCCTTGCAAGGAGAAGTGCTGCATCGGCAGCAGGTAAGCAGCATTCAAGGAGACGCACAGAGCGCCTTTCGTTAAGCAAACTAAGCAACCTTGCGAGATCCTGGAGGGGCTCAGGGCGATGCTGCTTAATGCAGCAAGTTCAAATGTACTGGAGAGAGATCGAGCAGAGAGGCGAGGGAAGACCGGGGGGGGGGGGGGAGGAGAGAGATCCCAGGGAGAGCCAGCCCAGCCAGCGACTGCTGCAGCGCACAAGGCGAGCCCCATCACAGCTGGGGGGGGGGGGAGGACAGAAAGTGTCTCGTCTTTGGGTTGCCATTTGGCTACTAAGAAGGAAGAGCCGGGCAAGCCATCAGCACCAGGCATTAAACCACGGGCTTGAGATCAACACACAAGCGCCAGCCTGCAGGAGACCTCAATGGGGGGGGGCTGTGCCCCCTCCCTCCCGAGGCTCAGAGAGCACCTCCCTGAGGTTCCAGGCATGGAAAGAGAGCGCCAGAGGCCTCCCAGGGCCAGGATCTGGCTGCCCTTGGCAAATGGAGGAGCGCAACGCAACATGGCCCGACGCGACCTCGGAGTGTGCGAGAGCAGCAGGCATCCATTATAAACAAAGAGCCGGCATAGATCCCAGGCCAGCAAGGGGAAGGAGCCATCCTTGCGGGGCCCACAGAACCAGCCGCCTCCGGGGAGCAGATCAGCACACCCAGAACCGGGGAGGGACGGAGAAGCCCCCACCTACGTCATGAGGCAGCAGCCCAATGCCATGAGGCCACCCCCCCCCCACTCTGCTGATCGGTACTGATTTCCTACGCATCTCATTGATCTGCTCTGTTCTCAGCTTTAAATAAAACATTCCGGCTCTGATTGCCAAGGGATCAACAATCCTTTTCCGCTCCTAAGGCATCGCTTCCAAATTGGGGGGGTGGCAGAGGCACAGAGAGCCCCAGCAGGGCAGGAGTCACAGGGCTGGGCTCTGGGCTCCTTCTCCAGACACCCACACGGCAGCTGCCACGCTGGCCTACCTCGCAGGGTTGCTGTGAGAATGGACTTTGTTAAGCCCACACATTGCTCTCAAGGGACTCTGCGAATGCCAAGGACTCTAGATTAAAGGAAATGGCACAAACTCTGTTGGAAGTAGTGCTGGGATGGAACTCAGCTTGCGTTGGAGGCTGGTGCATTTGCATGGGGAGAAGGGGGGGGCTCCATGTTTCCTAGACTGCCTTCCTGACCTGACCTGCCTCTTCCCTTCATTTCTCTCTCCTGCAGACACGGCTCTTGGGAGCTCCACTTTAGCTGGCTAGAACGAGGATCTTTCCTGTCCAACCGTTTATTTCCTACAATAAACTCGGCTTTCTCATTTTACATACTCCGCGTCTCAGTGTGGTTACATCAAAGGTGAAACATGCTCCTCCAGGCAAGCGTTTCAGTGCGCTGTTCGCCTTCTGCTGATGCATTTAAACTCCAAATGCCATCAGGTGATGCGGCTCAGTTTGGCGTGCAGATACAGGAAGCACAAAGCCCACCGTAAGACATTGTGGGCTGGACTGAACAACTAATGCAGCGTGCCCCCGCAAGCCAGCAAAAGGGCTGCAGCCAGCGCAAGGGGGCTTCCTCCCCTCCTGCCCCAAATCCACCGGGGGGTGGGGTGGGGTGGAAAATCCCCAGAGCAGCAGACAAGGAGCAAGCAGAACTGCTTGTGCTGATAAACAGTCATATTAGCACAAGGTAAGCATAAGAGCCAGTGTGGTGTAGTGGCTAAGAGTGGTAGACTCATAATCTGGGGAACCAGGTTCGCGTCTCCTCTCCTCCACGTGCAGCTGCTGGGTGACCTTGGGCTAGTCCCACTTCTCTGAAGTCTCTCAGCCCCACTCACCTCACAGAGTGTTTGTTGTGGGGGAGGAAGGGAAAGGAGAATGTGAGCCGCTTGGAGACTCCTTCGGGGAGTGAGAAAGCGGGATATCAAATCCAAACTCTTCTTTTTCTTCAAGGCTCAATCCCACCCCCATCTTGTAGCCACGGCCAGATCCATCAAGAGGCCTGAGACCTTCTGCTTAGAGGTCCAAGGACACCTGAGGTGGGAGGCGTAGCAAAGCTTGAAGGATGCTGCCCATCGCCACACCTGAAGGGATGCTGGTGGCCTGACACTACCCGGGGCTCCCAAAGGCTGCCAGAGAAACAGGCTTTAGGCCAGTGTGCTCTCGCCTCCCCCTGCCTCCTTTACAAAAAGGCACAGGCCTGAGGTCAGAGCTTGAGGGAGGACGCCAAGAAAAGCCTCTGGGGGCAGCTAGGTCAGCACAGGCGGAGAAATGGGAGCCCTTCTTCTCATGGCAGGTGGCTTCCATCTTCACAGGAGCCGGTTCTAGAAAACGGCGCCTGAAGACCAGCCCCCACATTTTCCAACACAGCAAGATCTGTGGGTCAACGTGCAAAGACGCGTCTGTGTCCTCCCCCCAAATCTACCTGCTCTGCAACCAAGGAGAGAAAGCAGCCCAATCATAGAATCATAGAATCCTAGAGTTGGAAGAGACCACAAAGGCCATCCAGTCCAACCCCCTGCCAAGCAGGAAACACCATCCAAGCATTCCTGACAGGTGGCTGTCAAGCCTCTGCTTAAAGACCTCCAAAGAAGGAGACTCCACCACACTCCTTGGCAGCCAATTCCACTGTCGAACAGCTCTTACTGTCAGGAAGTTCTTCCTAATGTTGAGGTGGAATCTTCTTTCTTGTAGTTTGAATCCATTGCTCCGTGTCCGCTTCTTTGGAGCAGCAGAAAACAACCTTTCTCCCTCCACGGTCCATTTCCACAACTGCTTCCCGCCTGGCCAGGGCACAAGACTAGGGGCGTCCCTTTCTGCTCCCGCATGCAAGCACACCATGGCAACTTCCCGCGTCTCCTCAGGAGCAAAAAGGGAGGCAGGTGAGGCGCATGGAACGGCATGCTCAACCTATCAAATGAGCTGGTGGGGAGCCAAAAGCTCCTCCACACGCAAGATGCGCATGGCATGTCAGTGGCAAAGCACAGAGTCGCCCCCCAAAAGGCCCCAGTGAGGCTGGCAACTGTGGGGCTCTGGACGGATCCCGGAGCGGGGAGCTCTTCTCTGCAAGAGGACAACCCTCATGGGAGGCGGGCGAGAGTGCGCCTGTGTGAGGGACGAGTGATTGATTATTCCTGCCACTTTCTGCACCCGACCCTCGCCTATCACACCGTTATCTTATCAGGACAGGCCTGATAGCCTGCCTGGAAGCTGGAGAGACCTTCAAGGTTGCTGATCAGGATCAAACAAGCGAGCAAGCAAGGAGACAGTGACGGAGCAGGAAACTTATGGGGGGGGGAAGGAAAAGAGAGAGGCAGGCTCTAGCTCCCCCTGGGAGGGCAAGGAGGGCTCCAGAAAGAGAATCCCCCAGGGGAACAACACCCACCCAGGGAAGGAGGGGCCTTGGACAGTCCCCCCCCCCCCGGTGGCAGCCTTGCCAATCGCAAATGGCTTCCCTCGGTTGGGGAGACGGCATCCCTCTTCCTGAGCCCCTCCAGAAGCAAATGAAATGCAAATGTTAAGCTGAAGGCAACGTGCTGTGAGGAGGTGGGTCAAATCCCGCTGGCCTCCTTTTGCAGAGCCTCCAGCCCAGCAGCAGGAAAAGGTCAGAGGCGGTCTCTCGGGATGGGGGTCCCACCCCACTCCCAGTTAAAAAATATGGCCGTGAGGGTGCTGAGAGTTGCAGGTGTGTTGTGGGTGGGGAGGAGGGAGAGATTCAGTATGAAACTTTGATGGAGGGAGACAGAGGAGCATTTCACCTGGACAAAGGCAATGGGATGGACATTTTGGCTGGGCTTACGATGTGTAGGGATACAGGAATCTCAGCCTGGCTTGGCGGGAGGAGGAGGAGGAGGAGATTGTGACTGCCGGGAGAGCTCACTTTTGCGGGATTCGCCTTTTCCCCTTGTCCTGTTTGATGTGGGTGAAAAACTCCTGCATGAATTGCTTAAGTTGAGCATCATGTTGATGCTATTGACACTGGCCAATGCGAACTGAACCGCCGGCATGTTTGATCATTTAAAGCTTTGAGGTGTTTTCAATGAACTGGTGACTGCTGAACAATCAATGCTATATGGTAGTATCTTCATTTTTTATTATTATAGCTGCTCGATTATTGCTGCCTCCCGTATGAACAACATATTTGTGGGGAAAGCCAGCGAGAAGCCCGCCAGCCACGCCTCTGGCTCCCAGGAGAGGCAGCCGTGAGCTTTCCTGCCTTGGGACCCTCGGTGGCTCGGCTTGGCTGCTCTCGCCCATTGCTGCTTTGCTAAATGGCGGAGGAACCGAGGCCTGCCAGGAGGCGGGAAATATGCCCCCCCCCCGGAAAGCAGCAGCCTTCCCCCCCATGGCTTGCACAAAGGCCCCTTTGAAAGGTGTCCCCAGAGCGGCAGTGGCAGGCGTCCAAGCGCACAGGCACGCAGGTGGCATGCAAACTAGCTCCAGCTGACCAGCCCTGGCCCAGGAGAGAAGGAAGCCAGCTGGCTAGGGCAAGGTGCCTGGGCAGAGGTGGTGGGCGACTCCTCTCTCCGCCTCACCCACCAGGAGGGCTTTGCTCTGACAGTCGGGTGGAAAATCACAGGAGAGAGAGAGAGAGAGAGAGAGAGAGAGAGAGAGAAGGCTTTGGTCCAGTCCACTCCCCCCCCTCCAACAACACACACAACAAAACAAAAACCCAGAAGGAAGCACAGGGACTCAGTTGTCCAAGAACAGAGCCGGCAGGGGGAGGGGGGAGAGGAGTGAGTTCACTGCTAGGACCCCCAATCTGTATCTTGGCCCTCCCCAAAGTCAGGGGGCGGGGGAAGAGAAGGACAGCCGTTTTGACTTCTCTTCTCCATTGAGCGCACCAAGGCCACAAAGTAGCCAGAGGGGGCTAGAGCATCCTTGTCAACCCTTCAAGCGCTAGCTGAGTTGCATTCCCGCCCCATCAATGCCTCTGTTGTCCTGGGCAAGCCCAGTTCTTCCGCTGCTCTTGGGCCTCCCTCTGAGAATACAGATGCTGGATCACAGAGGGCTCCAAGTGCTGTGACTACTACCCGGGAGCAAGGGCACCTCTGGGCACGTGCAGAGTATGGCCCCCCACCATGATCCCCGAGTCTGCCCCCTCCCCACCAAGGACAGCGACAGGACAAGAGGAACAGCACTGAATTGGCTTGGAACCCGGCACCACATCGCAAGGACCAGTGGCGGAACAGGCGGCGGCAGCGCAGGCTCCCTTGGAAGAAGCATCTTCCCATCCCAAGAGGAGAGCCGGCTTTCTGGGACGGACCCCCTTGGCTGCTGCCTCCCTTCCTCCAAACGTCTGGCAGGGGATGATTTACTTGCGTCTTTCTTCAGGAACAAGTCACCTGCCCACGGAAGGACCTGCTCACCATCGCCACATGCCGGGGAAGCGCTGGGCCAGCTGAGTTACGGCACCCAGGCGGGGAGCGATATTTATAGCAGACCATAAATTTCCTTGACTCCTAATAAGTTGAGGTAATGGCTCATACTTTAGTGCTTTTTGCTGTGATTTCCGAAATGCCTTTTAATTAGGAGGAAATGGCAGGCTGGGATCTGCAGAGACGCTTGGTCTGCCACACCCAGCCTGCACCCCGTCACTCACCACTGATCTCCACATACACACCCCCAACGACAACCAGGCCAGGAGGGACACATTGTGCTCTGAAGGCACTTGCTGAGCACTCTCAGCCAAGGCAGGCCAGCAAGCACAAGGGCCAACCAGTTGGTTTCTCCCAAGCGCCTCAATGGGTTTGTGTGTTCGCTTGCTGCCGCCTCCAGGGAGGAGCCTGCTCTCCACGCCTCCCCTTGGCTCACAAAGCATCTGGACCAACGTCCCTGCCCACTTTCTGCAGTGCCCATACCTGACAAGCAGGAGGCCCCAGGCTCAGCCCCCAGCAGCTCCAGGCAAAAGGGACCTTGGGAGTCAGGGCTGGGAAAGACCCCCTGGAGATAGCTGTCAGTCATAGGAGACCAAGCGGGGCTCGATGGAGCAATCAATGTTCCAGATTCCTGAGACAACCGCTGCTCAGCTGGAGGGTGGCACTGGGCAGGTGCGCAGCAAACGGCAGCTCAGGTGAACTGCCAGAGGACTTCAGGAGGAGGAGGTGAAACCCCCCTGGGAAGGTGGCTTTGATGCCCGGACTCAGAGCCTTGAGCCCAGGTGGCAGCAGTCAGCCCTTATGAGGAGCATCAGTTAAGCCCAGATGCTGGAACAGGTCAAAAGGGGACCACCTGGCCCAGCATCCTGCCTTTCAAAGGGACCACCCACGGGCTCTAATGTGAAGCCCACCAGCAAATCATCTCAGGGCAACAGGTCTCTCCTACAAATGGTATTCAGTGGTTACTAGGAGCACACAGCCTTGGTGACTGGCAGCCACGGATGCCTCATGCCAGGCCCTAGCTGGTGCCCTGAGATTCTCACACAGTGGTTTTACAGGCTCAGTTCTCCATCTGAAAAATGGGAATAGAACAGTAGGCTTCCTCGCAACAGGTTTGTCGCAAAAAACAAACACAATGCACTGTATCTGAAGAAGTGTGCATGCACACAAAAGCTCATACCAAGAACAAACTTAGCAGGTCTCTAAGGTGCTACTGGAAGGATTTTATTTTTCGACTACAGGAGACCAACACGGCTACCTACCTGTAACAACACACTGCAGCGATGCGCTTTGTAAATGCAGACTGTAAGTGAGCATTTCAAGGGTAGCTGGGCTGTAGCTGAACTGCAGTCTGCACTGCCAGGAACCGGATGGGACCCTCCTGGAAAGCCCCTGCAAGCTCAGGAAGGACCCAAGAGCAGAATCCCCTCCCTCAGTTTGGGAGGGAGGGCTGAACCCCTCAGCCTCAACTTTGCAAGAAGGGAGGACTTGCAAGGAAGGGCTGGAGCCCCCGCCAGGGTCTGCCTGGAGAAGCAGCCAATACAGTGCAATAATAACCAGGCAGAGAGAAAACAGCCAGCGGAGGAAGAGGAAATTTTAATTTCAGAAATCAGTTTGGATTAGCCACACTCTGGTGCAGCTGTGGCACGAGAGGCATCCAACAGACCTTGTCAGGGGAGCAGGCGGCAGCATCAAGGGCAGCACAGAGGTGCCCAGGCTCTGCTGATCGCAGCTAAGTCTGGCCTAATTGAGACAGATGAAATGCTGGGCTGCCTCTCGGCTTTGGGCCACTTCCTCTCCCCCCCCCCCCCCGACTCCCATAAGTGGGGAGGGGCCACCGTAGCTCAAGAGCAGAGCCCCCAGGTTCAATGGCCAATGGGCTTCCCAGCTGACCTTTGCCCCAAACCCCAGAGAGTCCACTGCCAGTCAGTGCAGACAATACTGAGCTGGATGGGCCAGTGGCCTGCCTACATATAAAGCAGCTTCCTATATTTCTAATCTCCGCCACAGTCTGCTTGTGAGCCTCCAACCCTACAGATTTCTCTCCGGTATGATCCAGCAGAGATATTTTGCGTTTAGTTTTGCGGTGAAAATAGGACTAAGACAAAGGTTTTGTCCAGGCATCCCCAAACTCGGCCCTCCAGATGTTTGGGACTACAATTCCCACCATCCCTAGCTAACAGGACCAGTGGTCAGGGATGATGGGAATTGTAGTCCCCAAAAGTTTGGGGATGCCTGGTTTTGTCTATATCTTCCACTTGGTTGGAAGAGAAGACAGATTTCTCTTGCTCACACAACAGAACTTTGCTCATGCTCAGAGGATGCACTCTCTTCTCTGCTTGTTGATGCCCCAGGGCTTTGCTCTGCCTGGGGCCCCCATAGAACCAGATGGCCCCTCCCAACCCCAAGCAAAGCCAGGGACCCATCAATATTTCCTGGAGAAGCCAGATTCAAGGCAAGCAGCCCTGTCCACAAAACTGTGTGGCTGAAGGTTCAGTGACGGAAGGCGGGTGCCTGCCTAGAGGGGAGCAGGCACGGGGGGGGGGGGGCGGATTTAATGCCAGTTCTGCCTCCAAACCATCACTCACCTGTAAGCACTGTGCTAAGGTCATGGGGTGGGGGAAGACCAGCATGCCCAGCCCATGGACCAGACTGGGAAGAAAACATACCCACCTACTCAGCCTCAGTTCACTGGAGAAACCCTCCCTCTCCTTGCCCACCCACTTTGCCTTTCCCTCCCCCTCCCCCCACCCCACTGGGCACCAAAGGCAGGATGCAGCCCCAGGAGCAGAGGTTGTGGCACCTGAAGAGATGGGGAGGCCCCAAGCTTCAAGTCCTACACCCCCCCCCTGAACCAGCTCCACCTAACCACCCTCCCCAGGTAAGAGCCCGCCAGGGATTCAGCCCCAGAGGCAGATGGGCCACCAGTACCCCCAGGAGTGCCTCAAGGTCACGGGCACAAACTCCAGCTGTGCTCCAGCTGCCCATTGGCTGATGAAGACTCAGAGCCACTTGAAACAGACGGGGGAAAGGATGCAGCCCACCCAAAGGAGAAGATCTATCAGAGCCCCCTCCCCTCCCCTCTAGTCTCAGCCTCACAGCAGAGTCCCAAACTTGCCAGGGACCCTTCCCCTGCACAAAGCTCTGCCTTTCTCCCCTCCACACGAGCCTGACACCTGGTCCTGCGCTCCCGGTTGGAGCAGGCACCCCGTCTCCTGGGATGTGCCCCCCACCCCACCCCACCCGGTGGAGCCAGCAGCTCGGTGCCCCGACCGGATCCCGCGTGCCGCCGCCCCCCCCCCCAGCAGCCTCTCCCAGCCCCCTATCCCCTCCTGCTTGCTCCCTTCGCCTGGCCCCGTCGTCGAGCGGCAGCTGAGCTCAGCAAAGCGCTGCTCCGCTGGCCGCGTTCCCCATTAACCCCTGGAGGGAAGCGGCGCAGGAGGAAAGCGGGGCGGCGGCGGCGGCGGCGGCGTTAAGACCAGCGAGCGAAGAAGCCTCCTGCATCACGCTAATGCTCTGCCCGAGAACACGATGCGTCAGCAGCAGCAGCGGCAGCAGCGGCGGCGGCCCATTCCCGTGCTGACTGAAGGACAAAAGGATGCGCGAGCAGCCCCGGCTGCTGCTGCCGCTGCCTCCGCTGCTGCTGCCTCCGCCGGCCCCGGGAGGCGAGAGGGGCGCCGCTAGAAGATGGTCCCGGGCTGCTCGGCTCCTGCCGCCGCCCCCGCGCGCCCTCCCCCGCCTCCGCCTCCTCCCGCTGCCGCCGCCGCCGCCGCCGCCGCAGTCGACGGGCGAGCGAGGCGCTGAAGGCAGCAGCAGCAGCAGCAGCAGCCGGCGCGGCGAGCGGGTGCCGCAGCTCTCGCCGACCTCGCCGCGCCGCCGGGGGGGCGCCCCGCTCGCCACCGAGCCCCGCTAAGAGCCGCCGGGCCGGGCGCCCCGCCCGCTCCAAGCAGCGCCGCCCGAGGCGGAGGACGACGACGGCCGGCCGGCGCGGGAGCAGCTCGCTCGGGGAGCCCATGGAGCAGCGGCCCCCCGGGCAGCCCGCCGCGGCCAGCGCTGCTGCTCCTCGTCGTCCCGCTGCTGCGCCCGGCGCCCAAGGACGAGGCGCCTGTCCGCGGCTGGCCAGGCTCTCCTCCCGGGCACCGGGCATCTGCCATGGACCTGCATAGCTGGCCGGGCCGCTCCGGCGGGCGCGCGCCCCTCTAGGAGGAACCATTTTGCCTGCCTGCCGCCCCCCCCCCTTCGCTGAATCGCCCAGTCCGGCCGAGACGGGATGGCGCACCCGGGCTGAGCGCCTCGAGGGGACGCACGGACGGAGCCTGCCAGCCCAGAAGGCGCCCCCTCGCCGGATCGCACCGAGCAGCCCTCTCCCTCCTCCTCCTCCTGTTCCCCTTTTCCTCCTTCTCCCCCCTCCCTCCCTCTCCCCCCTCCCCTCCTCCCCTTCCGATGGAGAGCGGCGCGGGCAGCCGCGCGCTCCAGCCGGGCTAAGCGGGTGGGGGGGCACTTCTCCGTTCGATGCCGAATCCCCCACGATGGTGAAGTATGAACGTGCCACACCATGAAGCTCTTGTGGCAGGCAACTGTGCACCACGCCTGGAATGCCGCCCCGCTTGCCGTAGTCTACCTCGTGGCGCAAACGTGGCTGGCGTGCGCAGTGGCGGCCGTGGCTGGGCCGCAGAGCTGCCCCTCGGTGTGCTCCTGCAGTAACCAGTTCAGCAAGGTGGTGTGCACGCGGCGAGGCCTCTCCGAGGTGCCCCCGGGCATCCCCTCCAACACGCGCTACCTGAACCTCATGGAGAACAACATCAAGATGATCCAGGCCGACACCTTCCGCCACCTGCACCACCTGGAGGTGCTCCAGCTGGGCAGGAACGCCATCCGCCAGGTGGAGGTGGGGGCCTTCAACGGCCTGGCCAGCCTCAACACCCTGGAGCTCTTCGACAACTGGCTGACGGTGGTGCCCAGCGGGGCCTTCGAGTACCTCTCCAAGCTGCGCGAGCTGTGGCTGCGCAACAACCCCATCGAGAGCATCTCCTCCTACGCCTTCAACCGCGTCCCCTCCCTCATGCGCCTGGACCTGGGCGAGCTCAAGAAGCTCAAGTACATCTCCGAGGGGGCTTTCGAGGGATTGTACAACTTGAAGTACCTGAACCTGGGCATGTGCAACATTCGGGACATGCCCAACCTCACCCCGCTGGTGGGCCTGGAGGAGCTGGAGATGTCGGGGAACAACTTCCCCGCCATCCAGCCGGGCTCCTTCTACGGCCTGAAGTCGCTCAAAAAGCTGTGGATTATGAGCTCCCAGATCAGCCTGATTGAGTGGAACGCCTTCGACGACCTGACGGCGCTGGTGGAGCTCAACCTGGCCCACAACAACCTCTCCTCTCTGCCCCACGACCTCTTTGCCCCACTGAGGTACCTGGTGGAGCTGCACTTGCACCACAACCCCTGGAGTTGTGACTGCGACATCCTGTGGCTCTCCTGGTGGCTGCGGGAGTACATCCCCACCAACTCCACCTGCTGCGGGCGCTGCCATGCGCCCATGCACATGCGCGGCAAGTTCCTGGTGGAGGTGGACCAGACGGCCTTCCAGTGCTCGGCCCCCTTCATCATGGATGCCCCCCGGGATCTAAACATCTCCGAAGGGAGGGTGGCCGAGCTCAAGTGCCGCACGCCTTCCATGTCCTCGGTGCGGTGGTTGCTGCCCAACGGGACCGTGCTGAGCCACGCCTCCAACCACCCCAGGATCTCCGTCCTCAACGACGGCACCTTGAACTTCTCCCAGGTTCTCCTGACGGACACGGGGGTCTACACTTGCATGGTCACCAACGTGGCGGGGAACTCCAACGCCTCGGCCTACCTCAACGTGAGCACGGCCGAGCTCAACACCTCCAACTACAGCTTCTTCACCACCGTGACGGTGGAGACCACAGAGACTTCGCCCGAGAACATCTTCCCCAAGTTCACCAAGCCGGTGCCGACCACGTCCACGGGCTACCAGCCGGCGTACACCACCACCACCACTGTGCTCATCCAGACCACCAAGGCGCCCAAGACGGACCCCGCCTCGGACAACCACAACGACAAGATGCAGACCAGCCTGGACGAGGTGATGAGAACCACCAAGATCATCATTGGCTGTTTTGTGGCTGTGACGCTGCTGGCGGCGGCCATGTTGATTGTCTTTTACAAACTTCGCAAAAGGCACCAGCAGCGCAGCACCGTGGCAGCCGCCAGGACTGTGGAAATAATACAGGTGGACGAGGACATGCCGGCCTCCTCGGCGGCGGCGGCGGCTGCCCCCACTGCTACGTCGGGGGTATCAGGTGAGGGGGCAGTTGTACTGCCGGCTATTCATGACCACATTAACTACAACACGTACAAACCTTCACACGGGGCCCACTGGACAGAAAACTGCCTGGGGAACTCTCTCCACCCCACGGTCACTACTATTGCCGAACCTTATATAATTCAGACCCACCCCAAGGAGAAAGTGCAGGAGACGCAAATCTGACTCCTCTCCCCTCCTCGAGAAATTATTAAAAAACAAAAATGCAATAGAATGCACAAACAGAGACAGACGTCAACTTTTGTACAGAGAGGTGGGGGCGGGGGGGCAGGTTTTTTTTCTCTCCTCTTGTATATGCTTATATATTAAGTCTATGGGCTGAGATAAGAGAAGCAGATTATATTAAAAAAAAATGTAAAGACCCCCCCCCCCCATTTTCTAACTTGTAAGTTCTATTTAAAGGGAGGCAGCAACTACAAACACCCCCCCCACCACCGCGCGCCCAATCCCCCAAACAACAGCAACAAAAAGGAGGGTCAGAAATTGCCATTGTGACTTCCTGGAGTAAGATCTATTTAAAGCGAAAGAAAGAAGGGAAAGGCAACAGTGAAGATGAAAAAGAAAACCACAGAGCCAGGGACTAGCAGGGGGTGGGATTTGTCCTTTTTAGAAGATGTTACTTAGAATGCAGTAAAAACAAACCCGTTTCTATAGAGACACTCTTTTCTTAAAGCCCTGGAAAAAGAAAACTCCCCGTATTTACAGAGCTATCTTATTTACAGGGGGGGGGAAGGGGGGGAAGCGCACCAAGAGTTTGTACTGTGCCAAAATGTTACAAATGCAATAAAAAAGGTCATTTTTTAAATAATAAAAAAAACACAGCAGCAGCAGCAACAGAAGGACAATTATCATAAGGGAACGAAATACTTGTATTATCAAACTGCAAAAAATCTAAACCAGCAAGCCTGCCCCCTCCTCCTCTCAGCGAGGGTGTGGTGGACGTGTGGCCGACCATGGGGGTAGGGGGCAACTCCTGAGGAAGTGACCGGGAGGGTGGGGGCCCCTCGGCGTGCCGCCCCCTCCCCACCCGCGGCTGGGAGGAGGAAGAGCTGCTTTGCGCTCAAGCAGGCCGCTCGGTGCCTTTCCACTGCACCACATTCCTGCGGTGGTTCTGTTTAACCCTCTGTGCGCAGGGTCCAGTGCGCAAAAACAGCTTTTTCGGGGGTGGGGGCGGGGGGGGGGAAGAGAAGAGCAGGAGGACGTGTCGTGCGGCCGCCTGGAGGGCAACCTGGGATCAGCCTCGTGCGCGATGGGTGCTGGCGTGTCGGCTAGCCTGTGGGCAATTTGACATATGATTGTAGAACCATGAACCAATTTTGTGCTTTTTGTTCCTTTCCCCCCTTAAGGTGGAATTGAGGGGTGGGGGGCGGGAGGGCGAGGGCTGCTCCTCCCTCCTCCCCCTCCTCCTCCTTGTGGGGCTGGGCTCTGGCTGCCAGGGAGCTAGTGAAGGGCACATTCCCCAGCCCTCGTCCTCGCCCACTTCTCAAAAGGCAAGCAGATGCCACAGGAGGGAACTGGCAAAACTGGCATCCTCTGGGCAAGGAGTGCGGTTTGGAGAATGGTGCTGCCCCCCCCACGTCCCCCCCCACCCTGCCTGCCCTCCGCAAAAAAACAACAACCCTGTCCTTTAGGAGGGGAGAGGAATGTGCAAAAGGGGCCAGGCACCATCCGATTCTTCTCTGTGCCCTGGATCCCACCAGGGGCTTCCCATGACTTTGGTTGCTCATTTCAGCTGGAGATTTGATCAAAGAGGTTGCAACCTGGGGGGGGGGGTTGGGGTTGGGGGGGGCAGCAGAGAGGGCAACAACAACCCAAAAGCCAGAATTATCTGACTGTAACTCTGAGACAAGTGTATTTTTGTATTTTAATAAATATTGTTAACGTTTTTAATAATGCAATGTCCCTAAAGGGTTATGCTGAATGCCAAGACCAAGGCGGGGGGGGGAGGGGGGAGGGAGAATTAAAACCACAACCGTATTTCCAAAGGTTTTGGGGACCCAAAAACTGGCCTGCAAAGCTGGAATTGAGGCGGGCAATTTGGGGACGGGCAAAATGGGAAGCCTGAAAGGTTCATTTCAAAAAGCAAAAAGCAAAAAAAAAAAAGTATTTAATATTTTTTAAACTGTCAAGTAACCTTTCCTGGAATTAAATAAAACCACTTCCAAGTGCTAGAACCAGCCACTCGCGTCCCGTCTATTACTAGAGGAGCGGCTGGGAGGGGGGGCACAGGGCCCCCTGCAGGTGTTGTTGTGTCCCCTTTGAAGGGGAGATGGGGCAGGACCCCAAATTGAGGACATCACCCCCTCCCCCGGCACCCATCTGATGAGCCACTGAAGCCCCTCTGTGTTGCTGTGGGGTTGGGGACGGGGGTCTTGTGGAGCAGCAGCAGCACAGGCTGCCTTGGTTCAACTAGGAGCTTGTGGGGCATTTGGGGGGGGAGAGGGGGGAGAGGGGCTCTTGCTGAGGCCAGGACAAGCCGCTGCTGCCCAGGACCCCACATTCTATGAAGGGGTTTCAATTGCCCAGCTGTGAGGATCCAAACCCAACCAACAGCCCATTGCGAAGGCATCCTTGCTCGCCTCTTAGGCCCAAGCCTGCTCTCCAGCCACCTCCACAACAAAAGGGATGGGGGGGCTGCACTGGAGCACCCCCCCATCCCTGCCGGATGGCTCCCAAGGTAGGCCAACGCAGGCCGCCACTCGGAAGGAGGCTTTGCAGAGCTAGCAAAGAGCAGCAACGCCAGGAGGAGGAAGGAGGGGGGGGCTTTGGCCCCGGGGGTGAGGCAAGGACAGGGTGCCCTAGAAGGTGACCCAGGGACAGGTGTGGAAGGGGGGGCGGGCGCTCTACTATTCAGAGAGCCGTGGGAACAGAGGCTCCCCCCGAAACTGCCAATGGCTCCCTTTTCTGAATGACACCCATTCAGAGATGAACCTTCTGCTGGGACTCCACCAAAGCCCTCCCCGTTTAAGAGCGCGGAGCAAAGCACCCCCCCCAAAGGAAGAGGTTCTGATTTGCAGGCTTCCCGGTTTAAAATCTCAGTTTGCCATTCAGCAGGAGAGCGGGTGGGCAAGGCAGCCTCCCGAGAAGAAAGCAGTGCCAGGGGAAATGCCCTTCAGAGAAGGAAAGGCGGCCCCCGTGTTAGAAGCTGCCCTCCCCCAGCTGAAGGGGCAGAAAAGCTCCCCTCGCCTGGCTCTGTTGGCCCAGGCCACCCCACGCTCCATCAGGGACGGCGACAGGCCAGCCTAGCAGCACCCCTGTGCCTTGGGGTCTGCTTCCGTGATGCGGCTGGAGGGTGGGGGGTTGTATACAAAGCCAGCAGCTCTCCCCCTGCTCAGACCCCTCTGGAGGTGGGACACAGGCAGGGTCTGCCGCCCCCCCTGCCCTTCTCCCCTTTGCAGTGCCATGGAATAATTAAGCGCTGCGCCAGTTGTTGCCCCCCCTCCCCACCTGCCAAACAGGGTCACTCGCGGCAGCACCAGGCGCAGCTGCCGGGGGCCAGAGGAGCCCTCCCCCCAAGGAGCAGAACCGAGCTCCTTTGCAGGGTTGGCTCTCTGGCGCACCCCGTTTCCTGCAAGCCAAGGTGCCAGGCAACTCGGCCGGACTCTGGAGAGCTGGGAGCCTTTCTATGAAAACATATGTCTGATTTTATCTGTAGTGCCGGCTTTTATCGCTGGCAACCATCGGCTAATGAAACCCGGCTCGGTGCTTGCTCCGATCCGGCTGCAGCTCAGCCACAAACCTCGGGGCTCCGTGCTCCCCATCCCCCCCCCCCGCCACGTGCCACCCCCTCCCCTTAATCTCCTGGAACCATTTAATATGCATGGCAAGAGAAAAAGGACAAGACCACAATGGTAGCGGCGGCGGCAGCGGCAATTGGACTGCAGTGCTTAGATTTTAATTTTGCCTTCATATTAAAAGCAAATAACGCAGCCAATTGTAGGACTAAAAAGGGGGGGGGGGGTGGCGAAGAACACAGAAAGCCAAGGTCTTCTTTTCTGCCTTTTCAAAGTTGACTCTGTGACTGACAGTCGGTGCTTGAGTTAGGATGGTGGGGGGAGAGTCCCATTGGCTGCCCAGAAAGTGTTGCTCTGTGGCTGGCCGGCACTCGAAGGGGTGGGAGAAGGAGGCCTGGCCCTTGCCACCTGTCAGCTCGGAGCCCTGCCAAGGGAGAAGCCCGGCAGGGCTGCCAGCTGGGAGCAGGAAGGCAAGATATGGGGCAGGCGGAGGCTTCAAAGGGGTGGGGAGCAGAGCAAGGCTCAGAGGCCTTTGTCCAGGAGAGGCCCACATGAGCCACGCTGGGCCCCAAAGGCCTTCTGTCTGACCCAGAGGAGGACTGTGAGGGTAAGGGCAAGAGGGAGCCCAGTGGAGATGGGGGGCACATGCCATCACAGAGGTGGGAAGATGGATGCAGGGAATGCGGGCAGCCTTAGAGGTACCACTCCTTCTGCCGGAGGGCCGCCTTCCTAGGACAGCCCCTTCCCCGCCTATCCCAATTAATTATGACATTTCCATGCTGCGCCTTGACCAAGCCGAGCGGTTCGCAATTCCCAAAGCAAAACACGACGATAAAAATCGCAAAAACCGTACACCGAAATCATTAGTAATTATTATAATCCACATTCCTAAAGCAGTAAAACAAACGAGGCCAGGGCAAAACTAGTTGCGCTCCGGATTAACACCTCAAATGTTCAAACAGGCAATTAGTTCAGAGCAGAAACGGCAGGAGAGTCGTTCCTGGGGGGGGGTCCCTTCTACGCAATCTGCTCCCCATTCCTGGCAAAGCCTGATCCACAGGGAGGGGGCGGAGGAGGGAGCCCCCCAAGGGAATCCCTCCAGACCCAGCTGTAGATTGGGGGAGACGGAGGGTGGGTGGGTCACAAGCACCCCAACCTCTAAGGACCGCTCAAGGCGGCTACACAGAGTGTGGGACCAAGGTGAAGGCAGCATTTTACCCCCTTGCCCCATTCTCTGTGAATGACACCCATTCAGAGATGAACTCTGCCCCACGTTCCCCTCCCTCCCTCTATACCTCCGCTGGGCACCTGTATCTTTTAGGCACCGGGCAAACTCCCTTTTACCCACATGCGTAATACTGTATACCTAGAAGCTTATACCTGATGTGTTTCTATCTGTTTCGTGGCACTGTTTGGGGCGGGTTCCATATGAAAATTTAAAATGCCCAAACACCCTCCTGACCAAAGAGTCAAATGCCTGTTTTGGAACAGGGTGAGTGGATTGGAGGGAAGGACTATAGCGGGGCTGCCCCCTCCTTTTAAAAATATGTGAGTTTCAGGGCACCCATGTGCTGAGTGGTGCGCCCCCCCCCCCATACCACATTGCTTCACAGCAACTGAGCAGCTATGCCAATCCCCAGGCACTTAAAAAGTTCCCCAGGGGCTGTCAGCCTACCTATCAGGGATGCTTGAGTGGAGATTCCTGTGTTGCAGGGGGCTGGGCTCAAGGACCCTCAGGGTCCCTTCCACCTCCGAAATTCTGTGATTCTATCTGGGAGGCTTCTGGGTTGCCCAGTCTCTGAAGCCAGCATCTCTTGTCAAGGGGTGGGGATGGCAGAGGGAGGCACAAACAGAAGCCTCCTGCGACCACTTCTGACTAAGCTTACAGCCCTCACTGCCGATCTGCATCAGCATTGGCAAGGAGGGCAGCTCTTCCATGACCCACTAGGAAGAAAGCCTTAGTTTGCAACAGAAGCAGGACGGAGACTCCAGCTGATGCAGCAAACAGGCGACTTTATCATCGGGGGGCCAAGCCATTTGCAGCCTCTCCCACTGTGCTTCTGGTCCCCGTGGAAAGAAAGGTCATATGAGGTCAAGGCCAATGTTCCCAGCAGTTGTTGGTCAGTCAGATGGCCTGGCCATCCCTTGTTGGCCTACGTTTCCGTTTTGGTGCTGACCTTGAAAGCCCTAAATGGCCTCGGTCCAGTATATCTGAAGGAGCGTCTCCACCCCCATCCTTCAGCCTGGACACTGAGGTCCAGCTCCGAGGGCCTTCTGGCGGTTCCCTCATTGCGAGAAGCGAGGTTGCAGGGAACCAGGCAGAGGGCCTTCTCGGTGGTGGCGCCCGCCCCGTGGAACACCCTCCCATCAGATGTCAAGGAAATAAACAACTACCTGACTTTTAGAAGACATCTGAAGGCAGCCCTGTTTAGGGAAGTTTTTAATGTCTGACATTTTAATGTATTTTTAATCTTTGTTGGAAGTCGCCCAGAGTGGCTGGGGAAACCCAACCAGATGGGTGGGGTATAAATTATTATTATTATTATTATTATTATTATTATTATTATTATAAAAGCCCTGCTAGATCTGGTCCATTGCCCAGGTAGTCCACTGTCCCAAAAGGCCATGCGAAGCCCACAAGCAGAACCTGAGAACAACCATCTCTTGAAGTTTCCAGCAGCTGGTATTGAAAAGTGTACTAATACTAGTAATAATAATAATTTTATACTCTATACCAGGGGCCAGCAAACTTTTTCAGCAGGGGGCCGGTCCACTGTCCCCTCAGACCTTGTGGGGGGCCAGACTATATTTTGAAGGGGGAAAAATGAACCAATTCCTATGCCCCACAAATAACCCAGAGATGCATTTTAAATAAAAGGACACATTCTGCTCAAGTAAAAACACACTGATTCCTAGACCGTCTGTGGGCCGGATTGAGAAGGCAACTGGGCCGGATCCGCCCCCCCGGCCTTAGTTTGCCTACCCATTATCTATACACTGCCCATCGGGGTATTCTTGTGACCATGGAGGCAGAGCAGAGCCCTCCTGCCCACTGAGAGCCCTCCATGAATTTGTTCCGTCGTCTTTCAGAGCCACTCAAGTTGGTGACCCCCCTTGCCTCCTCAGGGAGCGAGTTCCCTAGTTCAACTCTGCGCTATGTGAAGAGGTCCTTCCTTCGGCTTCTGCCTTTCCTGTGTCTCCCAACATCCAGCTTCTAGTGTAGTGAGAAAGGAAGGGCCGCTTCCCCATCCCCTGCCAAGGAGTGTGGTGGAGTCTCCTTCTTTGGAGGTCTTTAAGCAGAGGCTTGACAGCCACCTGTCAGGAATGCTTTGATGGTGTTTCCTGCTTGGCAGGGGGTTGGACTGGATGGCCCTTGGGGTCTCTTCCAACTCTAGGATTCTATGATTCTATGATCCCTTTCTCCACACCAGTCGTAACACTGGCTACAACCCCAAGTTCCTGCTCCTGGTCTGTCACTGCCAACACAGGCCCAGGGAAAGGACAGGGGAAGTTAAGGCTCGCTCATGCTCTCTTGTTGTATTAACAGCTCTGAACAATTAGACCACCTCCCTGCTCACTCCGAACCCTAGATCAGGTATGAGCAAGTTAAAAAGCACAGGTTCCCCACCCCCCTCCCTTGGAGAAATGTCCTTTTATTCCTCCTCTCTGCTTCCTGTTACCTAAGCAGTTCCCGGTCCACAAGAGGACCTCCCCTCTTATTACTCAGGAGCCTGAAGGTCCCTCCTCGGGGCTCTCAAGGCAGAAGAGTCACCCCCAGGCCCCCCCAGGGCTCTTTCCCCTGCGCTCTTGGCCACCTTGCGTTCGGCTGCTGTTATTCACGGAGCAACATCAACGGGCCTTTAGAGCACAAGCACAGAGGCAAAGGGGGAGAGGTAGATTCCAGCCAGAGAAAGGCTGTGGGAGCAAAAACGGGGAGGAGGGACGGGTGCAGAGAAAGTACGCCGAGGGCAGAAATGGGCTTGAAGCAAAGGCAGAGTAATGAGAATGGGGGGTCTGGAGAGGGATCTGAAGGGAGAGGGAGAAAGATCCCGAGAAGATCAGTTACGGTTGGAGAGAAGGAAGGAAGGGGGGAGCAGGCGGCATTGCTGTGGAGAGCCCTGGAAGTCGGTGTGTTTCGCCTGCAGATAAATTTCTCTCTCGCTGCACCTGACCCAGCAGCCTGGCCGTGCCGTTGGGAGTCCTGACTTTTGTGCAGAGAACAGGGGCCTCCCCCCTTGGCCCTCTTCACCTTGTTCTGTCCTCTCCTCTCCTCTCCCCATGGCGCTTCTTCGCTCTTCTCAACTCATGCCTGTTTGCCAGCTCTGGGGCTGGGAGAGCAGTTTGCACCATCGCCAAGAGACAGCGAGAGAGTCGATGGGCTGGGAGGCGAAGGCATGGTGGGCCCTGGCAGAGGAAGGAGAGGGCGGCCTGGGAGGCTGGACTCAGACAAAAGGACTGGCAGCGGGGAAGGAGGGGCGGCAAGGCAGGACAGCCACCTGAAACTATCTGAAGGGTTGGAGTAAGATGGAGCCGAGGTGTTTTCCTCCAGACTGCAGGAGGACCTGAACCCAGAGGTTTAAATTTCAGGGGAAAGGGATTTAGAATAAAGAATGGTAAGGGGGCCTTGGCGGTACAAGCCCTCTCCTCTCGACTCGTCTAAAAGAAATATGGCAAAGGAGGGCCAAGTAAGGGGAGGGCAGAGAGCGAGGGAGTGGGCAAGGGAGTTGGCGGAGGGAGGGAAGGAACACACCTTTTTGCACACACTTTTATGCCCCATTCTGCTGCCCACAGGGCACTTGGAGCAGTTTCACAACATAAAGAAAGAAAATGTACACCTTGGAAACCCTCCCATAAAGAAACTAAAAAGCAGCAGTTTAAAATGGAATGCAAACGCTGGCGGTGGCGAAGCTTTAAACGTTAAAGGACGGTTGGAAGATAAAAGTAGTCAGCTGACAGTGGGAAAAGGCCAGAGAGGGAACCTAAAGGATCTCTACAGATGAGGGCATATGCAGCCACCACTAAAAAGGCCCCGTCCTTCACACTGATGCGCCTGGCCGCCTGAGAGGATGGCACAGAGAGCAAGACCTCTGGAGCTGATCTGAAGGCACAGGCAAGTCCATATGGGAAGAGATTGTCTTTAAAGGAAGCAGGCCCTGGGTGGGGAGCCTTCGGCCTGGCAGGGGTCCCAACTTGGTCCCCAATGCCGTTCCTCACAAGCCCTGCCCACCTGCCCCACACCTGATGTGACATGAGTCATGGGGCAGAACCCACATGGCTACTAAGGAACCATCAAGAGATTAGAGCAGGGGTCAGCAACCTTTTCCAGCCGTGGGCCGGTCCACCGTCCCTCAAACCATGTGGGGGGCCGGACTATATTTTGAAAACAAATAGCCCAGAGATGCCCCACAAATAGCCCAGAGATGCATTTTAAATAAAAGGACACATTCTACTCATGTAAAAACACGCTCATTCCCGGACTGTCTGCGGGCCGGATTTAGAAGGCGATTGGGCTGGATCCGGCCCCCGGGCCTTAGGTTGCCTACCCCTGGATTAGAGAGCACTAAATAGCTCCATTTAGCAGTGGCTTCAATGCAAAGCTTTCCACTGGCCACCAGCTCTTAGGAAAGCTGCTTTCGCAGCCGCCTGTTAGCCATCGGGTGTCAGGTTTTCCCACCCACCTGTCAGAGCTGGCCTGAGGGTGCGGGAAGAGATAGACCTGTCCCTCTCTTCTCCAGGCTAAACATACCCAGCTCCCTAAGCCGTTCCTCATAAGGCATCGTTTTTCCAAGCCTTTGACCATTTTGGTTGCCCTCTTCTGGACACGTTCCAGCTTGTCAGTATCCTTCTTGAACTGTGGTGCCCAGAACTGGACACAGTATTCCAGGTGAGATCTGACCAGAGCGGAATACAGTGGTACTATTACTGATCTGGGTATGTTTAGCCTGGAGAAGAGAAGGTTAAGGGGTGATATGATAGCCATGTTCAAATATATAAAAGGATGTCATATAGAGGAGGGAGAAAGGTTGTTTTCTGCTGCTCCAGAGAAGCGGACACGGAGCATTGGATTCAAACTACAAGAAAGAAGATTCCACCTAAACATTAGGAAGAACTTCCTGACAGTAAGAGCTGTTCGACGGTGGAATTTGCTGCCAAGGAGTGTGGTGGAGTCTCCTTCTTTGGAGGTCTTGAAGCAGAGGCTTGACCTGTCAGGAATGCTTTGATGGTGTTTCCTTCTTGGCAGGGGGTTGGACTGGATGGCCCTGGTGGTCTCTTCCAACTCTAGGATTCTATGATGCTGGGGCAAAACTCAGCCCCAGCCAGGCCTCTCTGTCTGAGCCACAGAGGGCTGGATTCTTCCTCCAGCGAGAGAGAAGAGCTAAAGGAGGCCTAGGGACTCTCCACCCTCGGAGGCTTTGAAGCAGATGTTGGAGGGCCCTCTGTCGTGGATGCTTGGGCTGAGATTCCTGCATTGCAGGGGGTTGGACTGGATGACGCTTGGAACCCTTCCCACTCGGAGATCCTCTGCTTCGATGGGAGGGGGCACCCTGGACTCGGGCTCAGAAGGGCTGGTGGGGAAAGAGAGACTTCTCCACTTCCCCAAGGTGGTCTTCAGCCGGAGCCATTCCTGCCTGGCGTGGGGACACGGCTAGGAGGCAGCTGTCCTTTGGGGGCAGAGGCCCCCGAGGCAGGGGCTGTCCTCCCTTTGCATGGACAGGCTCTGCTTGCCTGGGGCTTCCGGCCCTCAAGGGAGCCCAAAGGGAGCAGGGTCCTCTCTTTCCCCCGCAGCAAGACTCCCTCCGACCCAAAAACCAGACCTTCTCAGATTTTGACTTGGAAGCCAAGAATGGCCATGCAGCCTGAGGGAGACCAAGCCTTTCCCCTTCTAACAACTCTCTTTTTGAACTTATTTTGTTGCCATGGTACCAACCAAGGGAAACAAAAGCTGCTCAGTTCAACGGGTCCAAGTGACGCGACTCGCACTGGATGGAGCCATTCACACAACTGCGCAGCAGGCCACAGAAATGGCCGGCCTCTTCCTCCTCCTCCTGGAGGCTGTAGCTTCTTGGGCACAAGGTGGAGGAAAGCAGAAAGGCCTCCGCTGAAGCCTGGCTTCATGGCAAGTGGGGACTCCCAGGGATTGGGCCATGCGCCTTTTAACCCCTTCCTAAAGTTCAGGGTGAGCACTGAGGCAGCCAAGGGAGCGGATTACATCAAATTGTTCAGGGCGGTTAAAACAAAAAGGGATTTCCAGGAGCTCCGAAAGGATCCCTCCAAGCTGGAACGAAAGCACTGCCTGGACAGAGAAGGCAGCCCTAACAAGGCCAAAGGCAGCGGAGGTCAAACGATGCAGTAATAATAATAATAATAATAATTCTTTTATTTGTACCCCGCCCATCTGGCCGGGTCCCCCCAGCCACTCTGGGCGGCCTCCAACAGATATAAAAATACATTAAAGTGTTGCTGGGATCTGGTAAATCCTGCAGAGACAGGCGCATGCGAAAGAACGCGGCACCTCAGGGCTCTTGGGGCCATATCCAATTATTCTCCCGCAAGGACACAAAATGGCAACCCCCCCGTCTACTCAAAAGAAGGGGGTGCGCCAAGCTCTGGGTCCTCCAAGCTGCCAACCACAGGCTCCCTTGCGCCCACCGGGGCGGATCTGAAAATTTCTCCCTCCCCAACCAGCAGCTGGAAAGGGCGAGGATGAAGAAACAAGCAGGGAGGCAAAAAGACGGCTCTCCTTCTTGGGAGCAGAGATTGGAGGTTGGCCACCTGTCAGGGGGGGTTAGTTGAGAGTCCTGCATTGCAGGGGGTTGGACTAGAGGACCCCTGGGGGTCCCTTCCAATGGAGCAATTCTATGAAAGAGGAGAAAGACCGGGGTCCCCAAAGTAAGGCCCATGGGCCAGATATGGCCCGAGCGAGCCAATTATTCGGCCGCCAACGACTGCCACCGCCGCCCGCTCTTAGCAGCGCGACTGCCCATCTCTGGGTCGGCGCCGGAAATAACTTGTGTGTGTCATTTCCAGCGCACTTCCGGGTCTGCGGAGGCCCGTGCGCATGTGCACAAGCTATTTCTGGCGCCGCATGGCGCGAGAAGTGTGCCGGAAAAAGCGAGTGCGCGCGTGTATGGGCGAGCGATCCCCTGCCCTCCGGCCCGCCGTGTGATTGGCGCCGGAGGAACCGGCTCGAGGCTGGGTAAGTTTGCCGACCCCTGTGCTAGACCAAGGAAGCTGAATGTTGGGAGACTCAACCATGAAATCCAGGAGGCAGGGATGGTCCCCAACTTGGATGGCTTTAAAAGAGGATTGGACCAATTCCTGGAGGAGGAGGAGAGGCTCTCGAGGGCTTGCTAGCCACAACGGCTATGCTCTGTCTTGCTGGTTGGAAGCCACCTGCTTCTGCATGCTAGTTGCTGGAAACGACCGGAGGGCAGAGGGCTGCTTGTGGGCTCCCCCAGGGGCATCTGACCAGATGAGCCATTGGGTTGATCCAGCTGTAGGGCTCTTCTGATAGTCCCCTGGCCAATTCCCTGGTGCCTGCAAAATCCCAAACAATTCCTGGGTGCCCATTTGCCGTCGCGGAGAAGACCCGCGTGTGACCCGGAACTCCACCCACTCCCACGGCGTCGTTCCAAGAGGGCGAGCAATAAACCCACCCTATTCATTACTTCCATAGCCCCGTCGACGTAACACGGCACTTTAATTAGTAGCAATATAAATATTAATACGCGGATGCTAACTAACTCACTGTTTCACATGCTAGCTGCTAAAAGACCAAGCCTCTAAGTAATGAGCTTGCACATTTCTCTTTCAAAACAGAGTACAGTGCTAATGAGTTACTAATTAGCGCCAGGCCCCCTTCGCTCCCCAGGATGCTGCAAGGGCTCCTTTGCCCGACTCCTTTGCCACAGAGTAGACCCAGGACGGGAGGGAGCCAGAGCCCCTGGCAGGCCCAGCTAGGAAATGGGGTCCACAGACTCACAGAATGGTCAAGTGAGAAGGGACCCAAGCGGTCATTTAGTCCAGCCCCCTGCAATGCAGGAATTAATAATAATAATAATAATAATAATAATCTTTATTGTCCTTGTCCCCTTTTGGGGACAACGGAATTACTCGGCTGCTCCATCCACCCAGATAGGACACTCCACGCAAAAACAAAACAACTATTGCAGCTGAACAGGATGAGGCCTGCCTGTAGAAGCGTCAGTAGGTTGGCAAAGGCGGGCAGCATGCAGGAGCACAGCAGAACTAGGACAGCAGAGATGGGCAAAAGAGGCCAGCCCCCCCCCCCACCTAATTTAAAACAAAAACCAGGCATGTTTGTTTTCAAGCCAGCCTTCCTTCAGGTTTTGCAGGCGGTGTGGGAGAGGCAGGGGGAGCTGGCAAGACCTCCCCCGCAGCTGGCATACCTGCCATTCGCCATCCCGGCCTCTCCCTGGATCCCACTCTCTGCCACAGAACATCTGCTGCAAAACAGGCTTGACTTAGTCCTGGGTCTGAGAACATCCTCAAACCTTGGCTGCCGTGAATGTGCGGGGTGGCAAGTGAATGGCAGCTGCTTGGCCATCTTGCTGAAGCCACAGCAGGGCTGGGGGGGGGGGAAATGCCAGTGCCGGACGGTGGTGGTTCAGCAGCTTCCGCCCCCCCCTCCCACCACCAGCCGAAGGATGCCAAGTCAGCATCTACCGGCATTTGCATAAGAGACACCAGAGGCTGAGCCTGACATTTCTTGGCAGACTATCGGGATGAAAATTGGGAGGGGAGGCTCTGAACAGATCTCCAGAGATCCCAGGGGGAACTGCTGGAGCCAGAGGTGGGCTCCCTCCCAGGGACTCTCAGCCCCACCAGCCGCGTCTCCCCCCGGCTCAGGTCAACGAGTCTAGCAGGGCCCACGCAAAACCAGGCAGGTGGGGAGCTGCCACCCCCAATACGTCCAACAGGTAAATCCTGATCTACCAGTAGATCACTGGACGTCTGTGGTAGATCAATGGCTCTCCCCAAAGCAGCTCAACAACTTTGGCTCCCCTAAAAACTCAATTTTTTTGCCCTGCACTCCCCAAAAACAGGGCTTTCCCCCTCCCTAAAAAAGCTCACCAACTTTGACCTGAACCCCCCAAAAGGGGGTAGATCACTGCCAGTTTTTAACTCTGTAAGTAGATCCCGTCCTAACAGACCAGCAGCAGCCGCTCTCCAAGGAAGGAGGGAAGAGATGAGAGAGAGAGAGAGAGAGAGAGAGAGAGAGAGAGAGAGAGGGGGGGGGGCAGGCTGTCCCTGACTCAACAGGGGACACTTTGCATTCCAAGGAAGGGCTCTGCCCCACAGTTACAGCCTCTCTGGGGCAGGCAGGGCTGGCCACGCTCCTCCCCACTCCCAACGCATGTCAGTAGAACCCCAGGCTCTGCTCCTACGAAAGATGGCAGCCCTTTTTGAGAGCAGGGGGCAAAGCACCAGCCGCTCTGCTTCAGGAGAGCGCAGAGGTGAGGCATTTTGGCAGTGCAGGGGGCGGATGTGTGCATGGTCAAAGGCTGCTCCTTTCTGCAGGCAGGTTCCTGGAAGGCGCATGTGCCGGCCCCGAGGCAGGATCCTGCTGTGGAAGACCCCCCTGCCATGCCCCATTCCTGGGCTTGGGCCCCCTTGAAAGAAAGGAATTGCAAGCTGTGTCTCCCCTGCCGTTCCACTTGTCTGCAGCTAGAAGACCCTTTGGGCCCCAGACAGCATGACTGCAGCCCCCAGGGAGGCCCCCAGCGTCACGCACGGTGCCCATCTCAGCTGCCTCTCAATGCATGGGCCCTTGTGACCCTGCAGGCTGCCAAGGGTGGCTTCCGAGAGTGCGGGGGGGGGTGACCAGGGATCCCATGGGCAGAGAGGCTTCAGGAAAAGGCTGAGCCCTTCATAGTTCTCTCCGTGACTGGCAGAAGCAGAGGACATTATGCAAAATAAGCAATATGTGCAAATCTGCCCCATTTGCATAAACTATACAGGTCAAAAATTCCAGCTTGTGTTAGCACAGAAACTGGGCTATTGCTGGAGGAGGCACTTTTCAGAGGCTGGAGGCAGAGCCAAATTTGCCTTGTCCTTCTTTACCTTTTCAAATGGACAGGGGGGGCGGGGGGGGCAGAGGTGCAGCCCCGCAAGACAGCTAAGTGGGCTCTTCAACAGGCCCTCTGCAAATAAGCGCTGAACAGAGGAAAGCAGGCCCCCAATTTGCAGGGTCTATACAGCCACGGACCCTGGCAATGTACAGCCTGCCAGGGCTCAGGAGGGCGAGCAGCACCCCTCTCCCCTCGGTTCCTGATCCGATCTCGGCCGAGGGCGCTGAGCCTGTTCCCCTCCTTCCTGCCCCCACCCCACCAGCGCCTGTGCTGAGTTAGTCACGGGCATGGCTGTCGTCGTTTTACCTGCTGAGTGAGTCAGCTGCCAGAGCCGGAGAAAATGTTTTTAAAGTAAAATTCCAGCTCCTCCCCTCCTCCCCCCAGGCTAAGGAAATGAGAAGGAGCTTTGGGGCTCCAAGCGATCTTCCCTCCTCCTCTCAGCACCCATTGCCTGTCCGGCGGGGTGGGCGCTTGGCCTACGAATGGGTGGCTCAGCAGGTGGCACCGGAAAATGTGGGTGAGGAATCCAAGGCTGAGGTAGGGGCCACTCCCCACCCCTTAAGCCCACCAGAAATTGGCCCCTCTTGCTTCTGCAGGCAGGACTTTGCTCTAGCCTTCATCCTGCCCGTGCCTCTCTGTCTCGGTGGCCAGAGAGAGGGGGATCCTTGCACCTGGCAGGGCAGCAGCAAAAGCAGCAGCAGCAACAGCCCTTGCCACGCTGTGGTCTCCCTTCAGCCGGGGCAGGCAGAGAGATGAGGAGGGGGGACCAGAAGGAAGGCAGTTGAGGGGGGGAACATTGCCTCTGCACCCCCTTCCGGATCCCCACTGCCCCACTGCTCCCCCACCCAAGGGTGCTGCACAGCTGCCCTTTGAGGCCAGAGGAGAGGAGAGCCTTCTGGGCTCCCCAGGGCTAAAGCTAGCTGGGCTCAGAGAAGCACAAGGGAAACTTCATTAGTGCTTGCTCTTTGCATTCCCTCTCGCCACAACAGCAGCGGCAGCTGGACTCCAACGTGTGTGTGTGTGTTGTTAGATATATTTATATATATATAATCTCACTCCACCACCTCCTAAGGCACAGAGCTGCCACAGATGCTGATGAAAGGGGAAGGTCAGGAGGCAGGAAACGCTCCGAGGGCACACCCCTGCTCACCCCTTGGGGCGTGGGGAGGGCTCTCCTTTGCTCTTGAAAAGTCTAACCAGAGAGAGATAACTCACCCCCCCCCCCCGTGGAGAACGGGGGAGGCATAGGGCCTTGGGGGCGGCGGGGGGCAGAGCGACGAAATGGAGCAAGCTCCCCCTCGCAGCTGAACTCACTGCTGCTTTTTGCTGATGAGGACGTAGCTGAGCTCCGGCTCCATTGATGGGTGAAACGTCAGGAGACGTTGGGATCAAAACAAGGAAGATTCCCTGGGAGGAAACAGGCAGCCGGGAGATGGGAGAGCGGCAGCCGGGAGCGTCTCCAGCAGCGGGGCCCAGCGCTGACCTTCAGGGCTCAGGCACAACGCCCCCCCATCCCACCCCACAGCTACCGGGGTCCAGGCCTCACCCCACTGCAGTCCTGCTTCCCCAAGGCTCCCAGCTCACCACCTCGTCTCAACGGCCAGCCGGGGGCTCCAACAGGGAGCCTGCAAGCCGGAGGGGATCCTTCCGGGTTCGGACCCTGCTGGAAACACACAGCCTCTTTCTCTGCAGGAAAGCTGCCTTTCCTTGGGATCCAGCACCTGCTGGGCAGCCAAGTGCAGGCACTGAAGGAGAACAGGGCCAACTCAGAGCTGAGGGAAGGTGCAGGGAGCAGCTGCTTAGGAAGAGAACCGGCATGGCTCACCCGAGGAAAGGGAAGAGAGAGCAGAGAGGGCAAATAACAGAGTGGCCCAAAGGCTTCCAGACTGGCAAGAGACCTCCTGGGCCACTGAAGCAGGAGATCCTGGCAATCTGGGCCCTCCTGCTCTAGTGGATCACAAGTGGAACATCAGCTCAGCGTGCAATGCAGAGGCAAAAAAAGCTAAGACCGCCTGAGGCTGCTTTAGTGGGAGCCCAGTGTCCAGGGCACCAAGAGGAATGGTGCCACTCTGCTCTGGGGCAGGCCATGGCATTTTAGGAAGGATCCCGTGGTGTGTTCTCCAGAGCAGGTGGGCCAGGAGGGTGGCGAGGGGTCCTATGAGGCCTGGTTGAAAGAGGTGGGCAAGTTTAGAGAAGGGTCAGGAGGAACACGAGAGGGCTCTTCAAACATCTCCAGGGCTGGCAGTCCGCCTGTCCATCTTGCAGGGGGTGGACCAGGCTGGTGGCCAGGGATCAGGGCTGCAGCTAAAGAGGAGGGGCAAGTTTCCAGCGCCCAGGGCTGCCAGAAAGTGGGGCAGACTGAGTTGGGGGCAGCAGCTGAGGCATCTTCTTCCCTGGGGCTGGACAGACACCTGACAGGGACCCAGCGGTCACATCCTGCATTGCGGATTCTGCCTTGAGAAGTGGGGACTGGGTGAGCTCCCGGATCCCTTCCAAACCCACGGATATCGGTCAGGCCCAGCAACCTGGACAAAGAGGGATCGTGTCCCTCGACCCTGCCTTCCCCTGCGTCAGGTTTGGTCCAGCTGAGTTAGAGGTGGAGCATGAAAATGTTCTTGGCCTCCCCTTGGGCAGCGTGTGTGTGCAAGCTGTACTTTCCTGCCCATGACTAGAACAGTGACTATATGCTGCTCCCACTGACAGAGGCAGGGTGCCCCCGCAATGCCAGTTGCGGGGTGGGCAGAGCACTGCTGGCCCCTTGGATAGCTAACCCTGCCCTCAACCTTCTCAACGGAGGCCAAGCTCTGCCTGGAGAATTGCTCCTGCCGAGACCACAGCCTCCCCCCCCCAAGTCCATTTCAGGACACCCTCCACTGCCAAAATGTTGCCAGTGGGACCCCAATTGGGGAAACAGGAGAAAATGCAGAAAGCCTTGGGGCTGGGAGTCACAGGCTCAGAACGCAGTGCTAGGGCTTGTGATTTTAAAATGTAAGGGCACAAGAAGAGCCTGGCTGGATCAGGCCCACCCAGTCCAGCATCCTGTTCTCACGTGGGCCAACCAGATGCCCCAAATGGGAAACCCGCAAGCGGGACCTGAGCACACGAGCAACTCTCCCCTCCTGCGTTTTCCAGCAACCGGGATTCAGGAACATCGCTGCCTATCCAACATGGTTACTAGCCATGGTGGGTCCTCTCCACTCCTTCAGTTATGCTCCTGGCACTGCTAGAGTGAGGAGCTGTGATTCTTCCCCAAGCCCCTCTCCGTCAGTGCAGGGAGGTTTGCAGGGGGAGGCCGGCCCCTGAGAGCACAGGGCGTCCTGCCTGCTTCTGGCAATGCGAGGCAATGGCCCCGGCTGCAGAGGGAGCATCCCCAGAGCCGCTCAAGGGTGGCCAAAGAGCCACGCAAGGAGTCTCCTCCTGCTCCTCCTCCTCCTTCTCAGCACCACCTCTGCTCGCCCACGCAGATGAATCATCCCCTGCGATGCCAGCACCACAAACAGCAAGGAGGCTGGGAAACAAAGGATGCTGCTGCTGCTGCGGCAGGACCCCAGCGGAAGGCAGGACGGCTGGGCCTGGGCCGAGAGTTGGTCAGCTGTGGATAAGTGATTATGTAAGAGGGAGAATGAATATCCCAAGTGCCAAAGCGCCCGCCTTCCTCCTCCTCCTCCTCCTGTTCCCCCCAGCGCTGATCTGCGAGTGGCAGCTCTGTCAGCGAGTGAACAGAGAGAGGGGAGGGGGTCTCCCTGTGTTGCCGAGGAAAGAGCCGGAGGGAACTTTGCTTCCTGGGACACAGGCTGGGGGGGGGGGAGGGGACACCCTCCTCTGAAATCTACCAGGCTCAATGGCAGCAACCAGGGGAAAAAGGAGCAAAGCAGGCCAGGTAAGGCAGTGAGTCCATCACCGTCATGTTCCAGGGAACTTGGGGCCTGGACAGGCTCAGCGAGGAAGCCGCCAGCCAGGTGGGCACCAGGTGGCGTGGAAAGACTGGGTCCAGCTCAACCAGGTGTGACATCTAGTCCAGCGTCCTATTCTCACAAGGCCTCTTTCACGCAGGCAGCAGGCATGAAAACCTGGCCACCCAGGTGTGAAGTCACCTGCCTGGGAAAGCCACAAGCAGGAAGGGCCAGGAGGTTTGGGGTCCTTCGTGGGGATTTGCTGCGGCTGCTGAGCGATGGAGCCCAACTCCACAAGCTGAAACTTTGTGTGTGTGCGAGAGAGAATAAGCTACCCAGATGACATTTACACACACACAAACACACACTTTTAATATGAATCCTTCTCTGCGTGCGCATAGTGAGCCAGTGAGAGAGAGAGAGAAGGAAGGAAGGAAGGGAGACAGACAGACAGAAATGCTGAGCTCCAGCCACTAGGAGTCATTCTCAACAAGCTGCTGTCGAAATGGCTCACACGGTGCTCCTGGAAAAGACCGGAGCTCTGCTGGTGGGTGGCAGGTGCCAGGAACACGCCCTGCTTGTGGGCTTCTGGTTGGCCTCCGTGAGAACAGGATACTGGACTAGATGGCCTGATCCAGCAGCCAGGCTCTTCTTGTGCTCTTAACGTATAACGTATGGATCTTATGGACTGTGATGGAACGTGGCTGTATGGCACCAACTCCTCCTGTCCCCCCTCCGTGCCAAGTACTTTTGCCCACCCGGCATGCCCCCTCCCGCCAATCAGTGGAGCAAAGAGCCTACCTTCTACCCCAAACCAACAGCTGGAAAAGCCGCCTAGTTTCCCCATCAAGCCCCCCCACCCCCAAACTCAGTGAAGCCCCCCAAAAAACTAGGAGGTGAGGTTAGCCGAAAGAGTGCTTTGCACAATGGAGAACCAAGCGGTGCCCAATCCCCCCCGGTTTGGGAAGGGAGCTCCTCCGCTCCCCCCTCTTCAATTAACGCAGAGCATCCCTTAAACGCACTTCTGCGCCTCAGCCAATCTCAATCTCGCAAGCGGAAAATCGACATTCCACGGACACGCAGCTGGAGCAAATTGAGGGTGGTTCCGTTTATGCACCGTCTCCACGTGTGGGGCAGGGCCTCATTGAAGAAACGGCGAGGTTAGGGGGAAATGGCATTCAGCCTGGAGCAGGGGTAGGCAACCTAAGGCCCGGGGGCCGGATGCGGCCCAATCGCCTTCTCAATCCGGCCCACAGATGATCCGGGAATCAGTGTGTTTTTACATGAGTAGAATGTGTCCTTTTATTTAAAATGCATCTCTGGGTTATTTGTGGGGCATAGGAATTCGTTCATCCCCCCCCCTCCCCAAATATAGTCCGGCCCACCACAAGGTCTGCGGGACAGTGGACCGGCCCACGGCTGAAAAAGGTTGCTGACCCCTGGCCTGGAGAAAGGGAGCCAGGGAGACTTGAAAGGGCAGGGCAGAGAAGAGCAGCCGGGCACGGCATCTCCAGGGCTGCCCGGTGGAAGATGGAGCAAGCTGGTTTCCTCCTGCTCCGGAAACCCAAACCAACGGCTTCAAGTTACAAGGAAGGAGAGTTGGACTAAACATCTGGAACGGACTCCCTCGGAAGGCGGTGGGCTCTCGTTCATTGGCGGTTCTTAGGCAGAGGCTGGACGGCCATCTGCCAGGGATGCTTGAGCTGAGATTCCTGCATGGCAGAGGGCTGGACTAGAGGACCCTGGGGTGAACCGCCCAACGCTACAACTCTGCGATTCTATGACCTAGTTCCATGACAACGAGAAAGCCAAGTTACCTCTGTGCTGAAGAGCCGGGGGGGGGGGGGGAGAGAAGGCTCCTTCCTTTCTTCTCCCTGCTTCTGGCCTGCCTGGGTGGTCAGGCAGTGAACAGGACACCCCTCAAATGTCTGAATGGTGCACAGGTTTGGTGCCAGGAGGGAGGACGGCAGCCTCTGCTCAGCTCGGGTCTTTCCCAGCCAGGGCTCTGACCGGCTGTGCGGAAAGAATTTCAGAGACAGGAACCTTTTGTCCTATGCGGTGCAAGGTGGTAAAAGAATTCTGGGAAATGATATATAATGAATTTTTTTAAATGTTCAAAATAACCTTTGTTTAAAAAAAACAGAAGCTTTTCTATTAGGAATTCTAGGTGCAAAAATACCAAGGGAGCAGAAAAGACTGCATATGCAGCCAACAAAATAAAATAAAAAAATTCCTTCCAGTAGCACCTTAGAGACCAACTAAATTTGTTCTTGGTATGAGCTTTCGTGTGCATGCACACTTCTTCAGATCTTTTTATTTTATTTTGTTTTGACTATGACAGACCAACACGGCTATCTACCTTTAACTGGAACTATGCAGGCAACGACAGCTGCGCAGGTGCTTTTAGCCCACAGAAGAATGGCAGACTAAGCTGATGGATTATGCCAAAATGGCAAAACTGACAAGAAAGATCAGAAACCAGGTAGATCAAAATTTCAATAAGGAATGGGAGAAATTTATAGTTTACCTTGGAGACCACTGTAAGCAGTTAAAATCGTGAGCAGGGCTTAAATAACAATTGTAACGTAACAAGAACTATGGATACAATGGAGTGCTAAAAAAAAGGATTATAAAAGATGCAGCAGAAAAGGACCAACAATGGAGCCCACGGAAGGGAGGAGGGAAGTCCAAAGAGTCGTGGGAATCTTCTGTTTTTGTGATTAGAATGTGTGGTACGAGTGTAAATTTTAATCTGTAAAACCAAATAAACGAATTTAAAAAAGAAAGAAAAGAATTTCAGAGACAACCCCAAAGGTGATGATGCGGAAGAAGCAGGAGCAGTTGCTGCGGTCACTTCCTCCGACAGCAGAACTGAAGAAAGAGAAGAAGAAGAAGAAGAAGAAGAAGAAGACGAAGAAGAAGAAGAAGAAGACGAAGAAGAAGAAGAACTGAAGAAAGAGAAGAAGAAGAAGAAGAAGACGAAGACGAAGAAGAAGAAGGGTTTGGATTTGATATCCCGCTTTTATCCCTACCCGAAGGAGTCTCAAAGCGGCTAACATTCTCCTTTCCCTTTCTCCCCCACAACAAACCCTCTGTGAGGTGAGTGGGGCTGAGAGACTTCAAAGAAGTGCGACTAGCCCAAGGTCACCCAGCAGCTGCATGGGGAGGAGCGGAGACGCGAACCCGGTTCCCCAGATTACGAGTCCACCGCTCTTAACCACTACACCACACTGGCTCCCAATACACTACACCACACAGGTCCCAATCCTAACCTTCCCAAACCCAGCTACACAACCAACTATTATACTGAAGAGGAAGAGACCTTTCTAAAGAGCGGCCTCTGAGGGTAAGGAAAGGGCACAAAGCCAACGCAGAGAAGGGCAAATTACGGAGGTGGAGGAAGGTCCCGGATGCTGCTGCTGCTGTTACTTTCTGGCCTCGCAGAGATCTCCTCCTCCTCCTCCTCCTCCTTCAACAAACTCAGGATGAAGGATGCTGTGCTTGGGGCTTTCCTCCTCAAGGATACAGAGCCCCTCCCTCGCTGCCCAGGAGTGGGGGTGGGGAGGGCGCTTGGTCTCTGCCCAACTGACCACGTCATCTCAGCCCAGCCTAGCCCAGCCCAGCCAGGCCACCTCGCCTGTCTTTTTGCTGGGTGGCAAAAGGATGTAATTCAGATGACCGCTCAGATAATTCCCATAGCAACTGGGGTTTTTTTTTGGGGGGGGGGGGTTGGCAGGTTCTGTTACGGCAGAGCCAGCACACTCTCAAGGAGATGACAAGCCTATTAATGCACCGTGATGGCTGGCGAGTGCCACGGCCTCCCCACCCCACTCCACCCCCACCCTGATCCAAGAGAGAGAGAAGAGAGCTGATGGGAGTCATCCACACCAGCTCTCCTCTGCAATTTCCCACCCGAGGGATCCCTTTTGCTTCCCCCCTGAGACACGGAAGGCCCACGGCATTGGGCAGCCTTCGCTGGTGGCTTCTTCTGTGCTCTCCAGTGGAAGGAGACAGGAGGGCCTCTGAGTCAGTCTAGAGCAGGGGTCAGCAAACCTTTTCAGCAGGGGGCCAGTCCACTGTCCTTCAGACCTTGTGGGGGGCTGGACTATATTTTGAAGGGGGGGGGGCGAAAGAACGAATTCCTTTGCCCCACAAATAACCCAGAGATGCATGTTATAATAATAATAAATAATAATAATAATAATTTTTTATTTGTACCCCGCCCATCTGGCCGGGTCTCCCCAGCCACTCTGGGCGACTTCCAGCAAATATTAAAATACATCAAAATCACAAGTTAAAAACTTCCCTAAATAGGGCTGCCTTCAGATATTTTCTGTATGTAGGATAGTTGTTTATCACTTTAACCTCTATGTTAACCTCTTTATGTTAAATAAAAGGGCACATTCTACTCAAGTAAAAACACGCTGATTCCCGGACCATCCGTGGGCCGGATTGAGAAGGCGATTGGGCCGAATCCGGCCCCCGGGCCTTAGTTTGCCTATCCCTGGTCTAGAGGCTCCTACCCAGCAGGGAAGCTTTGGCTTTAAACAAATTCACAAAGGCTGTTGACGGATCCAAGCCCTGAGAGCTTTCCTCTGCCTCCATGGTTGGAGGAAGCAAGGCTTCTGAGCAGCCGTTGCGGGAAATTGCAGGAGGGGAGGGGGCTCAGGTCTCACTTGCCGGCTTCCCGCTGGGGCACCCGGTTGGCCCCTGTGAGAGCAGGACTAGCTGGGCCGCGGGGGCCTGATCCAGCTGCAGGCTCTTCTCATGTTCCTATGAAAGGAGCACCACAATTCTGGGAGACTGCTTGCGGGTGCCGGGCGACGGAGGAGGAAGAACGAGCCTGCCTCACAGGCTTTCCATGAAAGTGTCAGTCATCACACGGCAGCCTGCCTGCGCTAGACGGATCTGTGCCTCCTCCACACCCACCACCACCACCATCAATGTGCCTCTAAGGCAGAGGGGGGGAGGGGGGGAGAAAGGCCAAGCGAGCATCTGTCCGCCCCACTCCCACAGCCCTAAGTATCTCCAGTATCTCTGCTGCCTGAGATCTCCAGGCATAAAAAGGTAAAGGGACCCCTGACCATTAGGTCCAGTTGCGGACGATTCTGGGGTTGCGACACTCATCTCGCTTTATTGGCTGAGGGAGCTGGCATACAGCTTCCAGGTCATGTGGCCAGCATGACAAAGCCGCTTCTGGCGAACCAGAGCAGCGCACAGAAACAGCGTTTACCTTCCTGCCGGAGCGGTCCCTATTTATCTACTTGCACTTTGACGTGCTTTCGAACTGCTAGGTTGGCAGGAGCAGGGACCGAGCAACGGGAGCTCACCCCGTCATGGGGATTCGAACCGCCGACCTTCTGATCGGCAAGCCCTAGGCTCTGTGGTTTAGACCACAGCGCCACCCATATCCCTGGGTATAGGGCAGTATATAAATTCAATAAAATAACAACAACAACCAATAGTGAGACACTTAAGGGCAGGGGCCTAATAGGCTTCACACAACGCCAAGACAACTGGGGGGGGGGGGGGAGAAGGTTGCCCTGACTGGACGCTGGATCACTTGGGAAGAAGCACCTGGTATATCTGTCCCTTGCAAGCAATTGACTATCGCCTTTTGGGCTTTGTAGCTGCCAAACAGCATGGCATCCAATGCTGCCTCTGGAAGGGTAGGGGTACTGCAGAGGGCCCCCTCCGCCCACTTTGTGCTGCTCCCTTCTAGCCAAACAGTTGCCAAATTGGCTGGAGCTCTCATTACAGCCGTCAGCCGAAGCCCAGGCTGCTGGTTTCTGTCAAAGCGACATGCAAGGCGGCACATTCCTCCCTCGCCAACCTCATTAGCGGCTGCCCAATCTTCCGCGAGGTTTCTCCCCAAGCCCCTCATCCGCTGGCCCTTTCCGCACGTGGCAGGACAAAACCGGTGGCCCCACCCAGCACTCAGCCTCGCGCCGCATTCCCCATAGCAGCCCCACGAAGCTCTTCCCGGGGCAAAAGCCGCAAGAGGGCAGCTTATTCCCATGCCATCTGCTTGACACTTTCACAGATTTTATTTTTCACTTGGGCACTCGCACTTTGGTGCAAAAGCGAAATGCAATTAAAATTTTACTTTAGAAAGGTTTGCCGTTGGAAAGTCACGGGAGAAAAGTTCCACACTCTGTGACGGTGGTCCATTGGCCCTTGCGGGGCGACGGGAGGTCAACAGCAGGTGGCGCCAGAGGCAACGGCAGGCAGAGCTGACTAATCCCACTTTCATCATCCCCCCTGCTGAGTTTCACTGAGGCTGAGGCGCAGGCAGGCAGGGCTGCCAATCAGCTGGCTGGAAGGAAACTGAGGTTGGCAGGGCAGTGCCCGCTCTGCCCTCACAAGCCAGCCCCCCAGCCCCATGCACACACCATAGGGTGCCTAAAGGCATAAGACAGGGGGCAGCAACCTTTTTCAGCCGTTGGCCGGTCCACCATCCCTCAGACCATGTGGTGGGCTGGACTATATTTTTTCGGGGGGGGGGGGAAATGAACGAATTCCTATGCCCCACAAATAACCCAGAGATGCATTTTAAATAAAAGCACATATTCTACTCATGTAAAAACACGCTGATTCCTGGACCATCCGTGGGCCGGATTGAGAAGGCGATTGGGCACATCCGGCCCACGGGCCTTAGGTTGCCTACCCCTGGCATAAGAGGTGCCTTCTCAATCCTGGCAACGCCATCCCTTCGGAAACGGGCCAGGAAGGGGGTGGTGGAGCCAGCAAAGGAGACCTGGCTGCCCGCAACCGACTCCCCAAACTGCCCACCAGCCAGATGGCAGAAGAGATCAAACACCAGGATGCAACCGTCGGGTGACAGCATCCTTCGGATCCTCACCCGGCCCCCAGCCCCAGGGAAGGGCCCGCTCCCCTTCTCAAGCACAAGAACCGCCCAATATTTGATGACAAATGACCAGGCGCTGCCCATTATTTTTCTCCCAGTCACTTTGATCGATAAAGGGAAAAGGGTGAATTGCTATTGATCGACCCAACACCTCCCAACGCCGGTTTACAAATTGCAGGCAAGCAAGGGGGGTGGCAACGTGGGGGGGGGTGTTTTGCCCTATGGGAGGGGAGAGATGCTGCTGGGGGGGGCTTGCGTTCCTGGCCAGACCTTGGCCTTTCCACTCAAGCTGGGCAGGGAGGAGACTCACCTGGGGTCCCTGCCCCCTCTCTCATCGCCCCCATGTGGGCAACGGTCCAGCAGGGCTCCAAAAGATGCCAAGCATGAACTCGCCAAAAGAAGGGCTCCTCGAAACGGCTCAGGACCCCAATACCTCAAGGAGCGCCTCTTCCCATATGAACCCACCCGGACCCTGAGATCATCCTCTGAGACCCTCCTTCGTGTGCCTCCTCCTCGAGAGGTCCGGAGGGTGGCAACCCGAGAACGGGGCCTTCTCTGCAGTGGCTCCCCGTCTCTGGAATGCTCTCCCCAGGGAGGCTCACCTGGCGCCTTCATTATGCACCTTTAGGTGCCAGGCAAAATCAGTTCCTCTTTAATCAGGCCTTTGGCTGATTGACATTCAACGCCTTTTAAAATGTGTTTGAGGGGAGTGTTATTGGGTCGTTTTTGTTTTGTATTTTGTGTTTTTTAGATCGTGAGTTTATCCTGTGAACCACCCTGAGACCTGTGGGTATAGGTAATACATAAATAATAATAAATAGTAACTTATATTATTATTATTATTATTATTATTATGAAAAACTTCTTCAGGCAGCACATAGTTAAACTATGGAACTCACTGCCACAGGAGGCAGGGTGGCCACCAACTTGGATGGCTTTAAAAGAGGGTTGGAGGAGGAAATGGCTATCGATAGCTCCTAGCCAGGATAGCAAAGCTTTGCCTCCACACTTGGAGGGGAGAGTGGCTCTTGCGCTCGGATCCTGCTTGCTGGCTTCCCACAGGCATCTCATTGGCCACTGGGAGAAGGAGGATGCTGGACCAGATGAGCCATTGGCCAGATCCAGCAGACCCTTCTTACATTTTTTTCTCCAGCCAACTCAAACCTCACAAGCTCTCTCTCTCTACCTGGCATCCCATAGTCACTATAACCACTCCGGGCGGCTTCCAACAAAATATTAAAACACAATAAAACATCAAACATTAAAAGCTTCCCTAAACAGGGCTGCCTTCAGATGTCTTCTAAAAGTCTGGTAGTTGTTGTTCTTTTTGACATCTGGTGGGAGGGCGTTCCACAGGGCGGGTGCCACTACCGAGAAGGCCCTCTGCCTGGTTCCCTGTAGCTTTGCTTCTCTCAGGAAGGGAACTGCCAGAAGGACCTCAGTGTCCGGGCTGGACGATGGGGGGTGGAGACGCTCCTTCACTCTCACTGTAGAGCGCCAGAACCTTTTCCTTGGACCAGGCTCTGCGGAACATGAAAGGAACTCCATCTCACTCCTCGACTGCCAAGCCCATTCCCAAGATGGTTTTGAAGCTGATGCAGCTCCCCCAAACGAGGCAAACACCTTTTGGCCCCCACCCCTTCCTGGTTTGCCTCAAATCTCCCTGCAACCAGGACAGGGAGAAACCAGCAGGCAGCGCAGGGCAAAGAGGGGCGGATCGTCACCACCTCGTCTGGAGCATCAGCGACTCGAGCGCAGGGAACACGCCACGGCAGGAGGCCACACAAAGGCCACACACCTGGGTGGCTCTCAGGCGTAGGAGAGGGGATCCCTTTGGGGCCCACTGCGGTCTTCTCTGCCCCCTCCCTGGTTGGCACCAGGAAGCAAGCTGGAATGCCTCCTGGCACCCCCGCTGCTTCTCCCTGGCCGGGCAGGACTCCGCGGCTGCAGCAAAGCGTTCAAATCCTCTCCCTGGGGGAATCTGGCGCTGGAAACTAATTCCAGTGGATTTCTGCTGTTTTTACAAACTGCCTGCATTCTGGATTTAGTGATTCACCTGCTATATTTCCAACACGCATATTCTTTTATGGGCGCACCGTAAGCCATTCTCCCTGCCTGGGTAAAATGCATCACGGCGAAGGGGAAGAAAAGGGAGGCAGTCGAACGTCACGTGGGGCGGCCTGGCCCTAAATTTAACTCCGACAATAAATAATCAAAAGGAAAAACAGCTCTTCTCCCCGATTCCTGGAGGACCCAGCAGTTAGCAAAAGAGCTGCAAAGCTGCTGACCTGGCAGGGGCTGAAGTGCGGAGATTATTACAAGAAAGCGTTTAAATGTGCCCTGGGCGCCAGAGGGAAAGAGGCAGGGGTGAACTCAGCAGCGCTTTAAGCTGCTGAAGGATTAAAGCCCAGGCCTTGGAGCTCAGTCGCCTTGGCCCCTGGGCTGGTGGGAGGGGGGGGGGGAGAAGGGAAGCAGCTAAAGTGTGCAATAAGCACTTGGCCCCAGCCTCCAGCTCAGACTAAAAATACAGAGATGACCCTGTTCTAAAAATTACCATTGAGCACCAGGAGCTGGCGTGGCCGCCAAGCCAAAAATCCATATCCCATCAGCTGTAATGGACTGCTGGTCGCATTTCCTTCTTGGAAGCGGCTGCCCGGCTCCGGAGGCAGCGCTTTGAAGACTTGCGCAGCAAGGTGGCAGCTGCGGATGGAAATTCATTAGGGACAGCTCCTCGGAACCCAGTGCATTCATCACCATTAAGTGTGCAGCCAGGAGGCTCTGCTCACGGGCTGCTGGCAGGCCTGGAGAGCGGGCAATGACTGCAGCGGGCATCGCTGCCCTGCCCTGCCCTGCCAGGTGTCCCGAGTAAGGTACCAGGGGGCAGGCGCTACCCATGGGCGGCTGTGGCACAAGCACAGGCAATGAGCCACCTGCAAAAGTGGCCTTGGTGGGGTTGGCAGCCGGAGCAAGGATCCTCCAGGAAGGAGGTGCCACATGGATTCCCAGCAGAGCCTTTCAAGATCCCCCAGGTGCTGCTGGTGAGCAGAGGTGATCTGACAGGTAAGGAGGGTTAGAGGATCGGCGGGTGGGGCTCGCCTCCCCTCTCCCTCCTGGCCTGACAGTTCCTAGAGCTTCTTCCGCATCCACCGCTACCCTGAGACGGGCACGGAAGCCCCTGCACAGCGCTGGATCCAGAGGGAAAAGAGGCCATCAATTAAGGGAGCCACCCAAGAGAGCGTGTGGCTGGCAGGCCGGCAGCAGGGAGGGAGGAACCGGCAGGCTCTGCTGAACTCAGGAGAAGAGCGGAGTTGGGGCCTGCGAGATGGACAGACAGAAGCGGGGAGGGAGGGCGGGGAAGGGCATTTCGCACAGCAGGCGCACAGGAGAGAACAGCCCCCCTGTGCTGCCGCCACGGGAGCCTCCTGCCAAGCATCTAGGCCAGTGGCCAGTGAGGCCACCACTCTTAGCCACTACACCACACTGGCGTAAGGAGGGGAAGGGGGCATGAAGCCTGGCACCAACGCTCGGGCGCTCTGAAGACGACCCCAGAGGAAGAGCGAGGCTCGTGCCAAACGGGAGCATTTCATCTCCGCAGCCACTCAGTGTGGTGGCTGCAGAGGGCATCTCAGCTCCAATATTGCAATTATGAACCACAGCACAATTACACCCAAGGCTTCTGGCGTGAGCCATGCGCCTGTTTCAATCGCGGAAGTACGGCATCCCTCGTTGGCGGCTCTTCACATCCCGGTCATTCTCTGAACAAGCAGGGGCTCTGAACTGGGGGCGGGCGGGTAGGGAGAGAAGACTGGGTGCCTCTGCGCATAGTGAGCACAACGCCCCCATGCTCCCCCAGGCCCCTTGTCCCTGCGCGCACATGACCAGGCACTCAGGCAGTGGGTCAGGGAGATGGCAGCCATCGAGGAAGAAAAGGGAGGGACGGGTCTTACACCAGAGGAGGAATGTTGGCAGGCAGGAGGCTGAGCCCCTCCCAGCCCCACACTCCCCACACTCTTTGCTGACAGATTAGTCAGCAAACTGCTCTCGGCAGCCTAAGGAGGGTTTCGTTGGGGGCTATTGGCCGGTAACTTCTTGCAAGCCAAGACTGAGGAGGAATCTGGCGGCAGCTGCTGGATCAGGGCAAACAGGGCAGGGGCACTGAGCTCCGCATCCGGTTCCCCCCCCCCACCAGATGCTCCAATAGGAAGCCCATCGAGACGGACCTAGAGCGCAGCAGCAGCAGCAGCGATCTCCTCACTTGTGATTCCCAGCAAGTGGCGTTTAGAGGAGAGCAGCGCAATCTTCGCCGGAGCCTGGAAATGGCGCTGCTGTGAACACGCCGTAATCAGAGCCCTTTTCAATCAGGCAACCGCCTCCCAAAGGTTATTTGCTACATCAGCCTCCCCACAACCTGACACCCCCTCCAGGGGGGGCGTTGTGAACACTTGGAGATGGAGATCAACACCCGCCGACCCCTCAAGCAGGCCCACGCACCACCCACAGTCTGCTCAGGGCCCCCCCCCCCCCCGCGGTACCTGCAGAACCCCCACCCCCAGGTGCTTCTGTCTTCTCGCCAAACTTGGGACACAAACGGCCAAAGGCCTGAAAGGATGTTGAGCTGCGCTTGCGCCTTCTCTGTGCCCACACACGAGAAGGTTCCTGTTGCTGCCTTGGTCCCAGCGGCCGGGAGAAATGTCTCCCCTTACCCGCAGGCCGTCCCGGGCTGACTATTCGCGAACTACGGCCAGGCCTTCCTCCTCCTCACGGATTCCACTTCGCAGGCTGCAAAGTGCGCTGCGTCCTTCCGACAAGCAAAGTGCACGAGATTCGTGCCACGCCAGCTGAGAAGCCGCCGTGTCCTTGCCAAGGTAAGGACGCCTTGCGGGAAGAGATTAGCAGCGCCCCAAGAAGCGGGGAAGTGGCTGGGGAGGGGGCGAAAGGAGAAGCCTGCGTCTCAGTTGGCTGGCCGAGACCCCAACTCACTCACGCCCCCAACATGGGGGTGGGACTTATTTCTCTAGACCCTCCACTTGAGAAGGACCTTCCCCAAGTCGCCTGCCCTCAACAGCCCCTTCCCATTACTACAAGAAGTCTGGAGTCTTCCCAAAATCCGAGAGGCGGTTACAGACTTGCTTCACTCGTTTTTAAAAAGCATGCTCAGGCGCCCTAACCAGGGAGAAGCCTCCGACGTCACGAGTGGCATCTGAAGCCCTGGCGCGACAGGAGAGGGGTGCAAAGCAAAGAAGAGTGCCTCTAAGCATGTGCAGACTACTTGTTGTGCACACCTTGAGAACCCGAGTCCTTCACAACCGTCTGTGGAGGTCTGCCCAGGGACAGGGGCTTGAACCTGCCTGCTGAGCGCCACAGCCTGGTGTAAGGTGGGTGGTGGGTGGGTGAAGAGGCAGTGGCAGCCCAGCCCAAACCCTGGCCGAGCAGAACCACCCTCTGGGGCCGGGCCAGTCCAGAGCACCCAGGCTCCGGCACAAGCGGAGCGAGGCAAGCGCGGAAGGGCCCTGGGAGAGACCTTTCCGCCAGCAACACAAAGCCGTCGAAGTGACTGACGGCTGGGAAAGGTCAGCCTGTCTGAGGCTGGCAGCTTCGGGTGGCACAGAGCTCCGACAAGGCGCCCCAGCGGTTCCTGAGCGACTAGCCCTGCTCCAAAGCCAATTTCAGGCTAACTGTTAAGAGGGGCAACAAAGGTCAACAACGCAAAAAACTATCCATAAATATTCTGCTTGAAGCCGGGAGCAGAACGTTCCAGGGTCATGAAACCAAGGCGGGCATTTTGTCGGGGAGGGTGGCATGTGGCTATGGTGTTTGGGGGGGGCAGAAGGGGCATGCATCAGGGAGCGGGCTATTTCTGCCTAAGGACACCCACACGCAAATCCACCCACTCTCATCCCAGGCTCAGTTCCTTGGCTTCTCCCTGCCTGGAAGAGGCTGTGCGCATGGGCCACCTATTCTGAGGCCAAGCCCCCCCCCCATCCTGATACAAAACCTTGGCCTATTTGGGGAGGGGGGCCTCTGGCAACTTCAAATGCTCACTTCCGCACACGCAGATGAAGGCAGCTCACACCACAATAGACAAGAATTTCCTGGCGCTGAAGAACTACACACAAGACCACGTTTTGCAAAGTCCTGGGAAGGGAGGAGGCCTTGGGCTCTGGGCTCCCTGGGACCACCAGCCCCCCTCCCAAGTGACCCAGAGGCAGCCCCACAGGCTCAAATGCGAGGAGGCTTCCTCCTCCCTCCCCAAAGGAAGCCCAAGGCAGACACCGCCTAGCAAGACCCGGCTGGGCCAAGTCGTGGGGCTGCTCCTGGGCTCCCTCCCGCTGGCCCCATATGCCCAACTCCCCCTGCCCACGAAGCCAACTGGACCCCCCAGAGCCACATCCTTAAGCGGAGCCCAGCCTGCGCAGCCACAGCTCGCCGTTTGCCAAGAAAAGACAACAACTCTCCGCGCCATCCCACCTTGCAGCCTCTCTCTCTCTCCCTCTCGAGCAAAATCTTGCCCGCCTGCACGGATCCTGGCCCAGAAGGAGGGCAAGAGCTCTTTCCAACGGACCAGCCAGACGCCTCTCGCCAGGCCGGCTGCCGCTCCACAGGAAGACCGGAGGAAGGAGACGGTCGGAAGACAAACCCCCCCCCTGCAGCCCTGGCCCCCTACCTCTCGCTGCAGCACCAGCTCCTTTGTGAAGAGGGTGGCCTCCTCGCTGAAGGGCTCCCCCTCTTGGACCAGGCCGGGCAGGTTCCGTGCTCCACGGGGACATTCGATGCCTGAGGAAGGAAGCAGAGGGGCAGGGGGAGAGAGAGTTTCAGGGAGCTTCCTTTTCTCTCCTGACTTTATCAAGTTCCTTCCATGCTAGGATGTAGGGCCCCCCCGTCAAGGATTCTCTCCCTGAGACTTGGGCATTGCAAGGGGGGTGGACCAGATGACTCTTGGGGTTCCTTCCAACTCGACCTTTGGAACGAGGATGTTTCCCAACCTGGTTTGAGAGAGCCGGAAAAGGAGCTCCCCAGAAAAGCAGCGGACACCCAACAGGGCCTGCCTTGGAGGGGAGGCTTGCCATGACCGCCTGGCCAAGACCAAGATGGAGCCTTGGAGGCTGCCTAGCCAGGCCTGGGGTCCCCTTGCGGCCGGCCCCCCCCCCAAGGACTGCCCTCCTCATCCTTCCAGGGCAGAGGCAGCCAGGCAGGGCCAGAAGGCTCTCCTCTGCAAGGAGCCCTGGACAGACCTTGCTTCCACCGCACCCCATCCCTGGGCCAGGGGGGAAGGGCTCCGGGGGAGGACCTGGGCCACCCAGCAGGCACCCCAGGAGACAGAGCAGCTGGAAAGGCCAGCACCCAAGGGCTTTTCTGTGGGTGCAGATAATAATAATAATTTATAATTTCTACCCCGTCCATCTGGCTGGGTTTCCCCAGCCACTCTGGGCGTCTCCCAACAGAATATTAAAAACACAATAAAACATCAAACATTTAAAGCTTCCCTAAGCAGGGCTGCCTTCAGATGTCTTCTAAAAGTCAGATAGTTGTTTGTTTCCTTGGCATCTGATGGGAGGGCGTTCCACAGGGTGGGTGCCACTACCGAGAAGGCCCTCTGCCTGGTTCCCTGTAACTTGGCTTCTCGCAGGGAGGGAACCGCCAGAAGGCTCTTGGAGCTGGACCTCAGTGTCCGGGCAGAACGATAGAGGTGGAGACGCTCCTTCAGGTATACTGGACCGAGGCCGTTTAGGGCTTTAAAGGTACTGGGAGCGAGTGAAGATCTTTTAGGACTGGTGTTATGTAGCCCCGGCGGCCACTCCCAGTCCCCAGTCTAGCTGCCACATTCTGGATTAGTTGTCGTTTCCGGGTCACCTTCAAAGGTAGCCCCACGGAGAGCACATGGCAGTAGTCCAAGCAGGAGATAACCAGAGCATGCACCACTCTGGTGAGACAATCTGTGGGCAGGTAGGGTCTCAGCCTGCGTACCAGATGGAGCTGGTAGACAGCCGCCCTGGACACAGAATTGACCTGCGCCTCCATGGACAGCTGGGAGTCCAAAATGACTCCCAGGCTGAGTACCTGGTCCTTCAGGGACACAGTTACCCCATTCAGGACCAGGGAGTCCCCCCCACTCCTACCCCGTCTCCCCCAAAAAACAGTCCTTCTGTCTTGTCAGGACTGAACCTCAATCTGTTAGCCGCCATCCATCCTCCCACCGCCAAGAGGTGCAGGCACTGCTTATTTCAGTTCACACATGCACTTATCAGTGCTCTCCAGGACAGAGCTTGAGCCCACAACTTGCAATGGGAGGCAGAGGTGGTAGGGGCTACTGGGAACCCCCACCATTGCCAGAAGTGGGGAGAAAAGTCGCAAGACAAGGATGCAAGGCTTCAGGTGAGACAAGTCTCCAGTGCCAGCACCTGCCCGCCAGGGGCTGCCCCCTCCACCCCCAGCCTCACAAGAGCAGCCTCCATGGCCGCCCTCCTGCCAGGGGGCAAGCTCCTGCCCCACAGCGGCTGAAGCGCAGCCCCAATCCACTTCCATGCTCCGGCACCTTGCCAGGAGGAGGAAAGCTGGAAGGGAGCCAACACGAGCCACTTGGGGCGGCTCCTTGGCGCAAGGCAAAGGCGCCCGGCCAGCCTTCCCCTGCGAGGCCGCTCGAAATAGCCCTGCGATCCCCTCCAAGGCAGCGAGAGGCATTTCGGCTGCGGCTCCGCAGGCTCAGCCCTGCGCATGCTGATCAGCCGAGGCTGAAGCTGGCTGCTGAGCGGAGGCTTCCGGACGGGAAGCCATTTTTGCTGGAATAATTTAAGGAGCCATAAAGCCGGGAAAGCAACCGCTGGGACATAACCTGAAATAAAGGTTTAGTGAGGCGGATGCGCCGCTGCCACCGAGAACAAGGAGGACGGGGGTCCATAAAGGAGCTTTATAGCAGCTGCGACGGCATCTGTCAAGAGCATCAACCACTAGATGCGCACAATGTCCCCGCTGGGGAGTTTGGCTTCCTCCCAGGGGGAGCGAGGCGGGAGGAAGATGTGGCACCCAGAGACTCTGTGGGCGCAAGGGGCCGAGGGTGCCCGGAGGGAATAAGCAGGGTGGGTGGGTGAGGAGGGGGTGGCCCTGCAATGCCCCCAGAGCCTAAATTCAGGCTGGGGCGGCACAGAGTCCACGGCAGAAGGAAGCTCTCTCCCTCTCTTCCACATCATGGCTTGGAGGAACACTTTGGCAGCGCTGGCAGGGCCTGCATTGCGGAGGCCGGACTCGATGGCCCCTTCCAACTCCGCAGTTGGAGGATTCCTGTCTCTCCTGCTTTGCTAGATCCCTTGGGGTTCAGGGCTCCTCCCTACATGGGGCTCCTTTGGGGACGACCCGACACCTGTGGATCAGCAAAGTCTTGGGGCTCCAAACCTCCCCAAACCAGGTTTCCCGGAGGGATCCCCCAAGTCGCAAGGTGGTGCTGCGCTTCTCCACAGGCTGTGGGTAGCAACAGAATCGCAGAGTCGGAAGGGACCCCTAAGGGCCATTTAGCCCACCCCCTGCGAGGCAAGAACCGCCGCTAATGCGTCTCTGACAGATGGCCACCCGACCTCTGCTTAAAAACCTTATGTGAAAGCAGGCAGCTCTTGCATCCGGCTCCCCACCTGGCAGGAGGGCTCGTGAGATCGAGAATGCGAAGGAGCAGAGGCCCAAACGATGCCAGCTTATTACCTGTACTAGCTGCCTCTGCCAAGTGCTGGCCGGGCGCAGCCTGAGAAGCAAGGATTGTTTCTGCTACATGATTAGAGCCGCAGAGGCAGGTCAAGTGCCGACCCATCAAGATTTGCGGGGAAGGAGGCGGCACCCCAAGAGGGAGCCCAGCCATGCGGGCCTCTGCCGTTTCAGCTTCGCCAACGCCGGGTCCCAGGCAGATTCCTAGCAACTGTGGGGCACGACTTGCCCCCCAACCCATCCACCTCGCCTCTTCCAGGCCCCCAGGTTCAACACAGGCCACCTGGAAAGATGGAAGGTGGAAGAAAGGGCCACAGGCTTCGGTGGCTCACAGCCCAGCCATGGCCAAGGGCCCCGGAGGGCGGAAGGAAAAGCTCCCACCATCAGCAACTGCCCAGCCTATCCCACCCAAAATGCTCCTGCCTGGCCAGTGGGGGAGACCCACGGGAGACCCCTGCCTTGGGGACACACTCCCTCCTTCCACTCTGCACCCCTCTTTCCAAAAAGGGGGACCAAGGAGTTTGCCAAGAGGCACCCATGTTCCCCTGCTCATGCTGTCTGTCTTGTTTCTTGGTTTGCCGCCCCAAGGTCCCAGGCCGGGACGGAGCATCAAAGCACAATATTAAGAACGCTTTAAAACAACTCCCAGCTGTACAAGGAGGTGGGTCCTGAGAACATGCGCCTCCGACTGCAAAAGAAGTCGGGGGGGGGGCAAAGAGACAGGCCTTTTGCATCCTCCGGAAGCTGGGCAATGAAGGCTCCAGGTGCACCTCTGTGGGGAAGGAGCCCCCCAGTTCTGGGGCCGTCACGGAGAAGACCCCTTCCCCCTGGGCCGCCACACAAACCCCTGAGCCTCTGAGGGGGGAGGGACCCCCAAGAGGGCCCTCAGAGAAGGAGGCGGCCATTCAGGTATGTGGGGCTGGAGTCGTCTAGGGCTTTCAGCACCAATGGAAGCGCCTGGAAATGAATCCGCGTGGAGGATTTAATGCAGAATTCTCCTGGGGGTCCCAAGTGCAGGAGCCCCCCAGATCCAGGCCGGCTCCTGCCCAAACCTCACTCCGTGCGCAGAGGACGGGGGCTCCCTTTTCTCCCTCTGCCTTCCTTCAGCCGCACGTCCGGAAGAATGACAGCGGAGGAAGCAGCAAGGTTAAGAATCTCTCCGCACAGCTGGCAAAAGGATTTAGAAGAAGGCTCCTGCCAGAGACGCATGCCGGGCAACGCCACTGCTGCCACCCGGAGATGGGCCAGGGCAGCGGGAGCCAGCGCCAGAGCATCCCAGGTGGGCAGCAGGGCAGGGAGGGCGGAGAGGCGCTCTCCAGGGGCAAGGCAAAAGCCGCCTCGCCTCCAGGCGACAGCAAGGCAAGGAGCCCCGAGAGGGACGGCTCCTGAAAGAGAGGAGGGACATTGCAGAAGGGAGGCACTGCCATGGCAGGACGGGGCAGCCACACACACACACACACACACACACACACACACACCCAGGCAGGCGCAGGGACGCACCTTTGTGCTAGCGAGCATTTTGCAAATGGGGCTGCCAAGCTCACCTCCCAAGGTACATAAGAACTCTGCATCTAGCCTGGCATCCAGCTCTCCCAGTGGCCCAGCAGGTGCCCCTTGGGGAAAACCTACAAGCAGGCCCTGGATTCCTCTTCTCCGCTCCTACGATTCCTCTGACCATAGAGAAAGAGCCTGGTCCTCGTGGCTGGTAGCAACCACCGGCCTCCTCCTCCTCCTTGAATTGCTCCCTGCAGGAGGGAGTTCCGCAGTTCAGCTGTACTCTGCCTCAAGAAGGGCTTTCTTCGCCAACCTGGCCTCGCAGACTCTGCTGTGCCAGGGACGGCTGCAGCACCCGATGAAGCCAGCTCAGCCCTGCGCACCAACCGCCTGGCGGACCTCCCTGCTCCCCACCCCTGGCTCAGGCAAGGTGGCTCAGCACCCGTGGCCCCTCAGCAGCCCCTCCCTCCAGCGCCTGGGGTGCCCCTCCCCCCAAAGCACCACCTTGCAACCTGGGACCTCGGCCTGGCCTAGCGCAGGGGTCAGAGGGAGTCGGGTGCTCTCTCCCCAGCACCCACTACAAAGCCCCCGGTCCAGACAGCCGCAGGCCTTGCTCCTGCCAGAGAGAGAGAGAGAGAGAGAGAGAGAGAGAGAGAGAGAGAGAGAGAGAGAGAGAGGCTGCTCTGCTGCTCCTGAGAGAGATAAATATAGCACAAGAGTTTTCTTGGACTGGATCGAGGGAGGGAAAAGCAATGGAAAGAAATAGGTGAATAAATCAGAGGGAAAAGTGCTTTGTGCAGCAAAATCGCTGCACCCGGCGTTGCCACATATTAATGACCCCGGGGAGAGCTGGCTCGGGCTGCCTTTCACATGCGATGTTCCCCAGCAGACTGACAAGTCAGGGCTGGGGCAGGGGAAGGACGCCGCTGGCGGGGAGGGGAGGGGAGCCCTGCCTGACCGCTGCCAGGACCGAGGAAGGAAGAGCGTGGCAGAGGCTGCAGTGGGGGGGGGCAGAAAAGTCCTGGGGAGCAGCTTCAAAGCAAACCAAGCACAGCCGTAGGAGCACAGAGCTAGAACAAGTGGCCTGGCCTCGCTGCCTGCCTTCCCCCCCCAAACCCCCCCCCCCACAGACAGCCCAGAGTGGAGGACAACATCACAGAATTCTAGAGTCGGAAGGGATCCCAACTCCCTGCAATGCAGAAGCCACAGCTCTCAGGGAACAAGGTCCCTTATGGCCAAGGGGGCTGATTCGGAGAAGGGGAGAGGCAGGCGTGCTGGCGAGGCCGCAAGGCCCACGGCAGCAGAGGTCCTGCCGTCTCTCCCGCTCTCCTGGGAAGAGAGAGGTGGAGCCAGTCTTTCGAAGAGAACGGCCATTCCTCAGGTGAGGAACCGATCCCTCTCTTGCATCTCAGGCTCCAGGAAATGGGACACAGAAAGACGGGCTTGCAATGGGGGCCTTGGCGACATGGTGACTCGCCTGCCAGGTGCAAAGGCTGTGGGCATGACATTGAAACGGCCTCCTGGATCAGGCCAAAGGAGGTAGCCCATCTAGGTCCAACCTCCTGTTCTCACAGTCACCTGTGGGAAACCAGCAAGCAGGATTGGGGCCCAAAAGCAGCTCTCCCCTCCTGTGAATTATTGTATTTCAGTATTATTAAAATTATTGTATTTTAATATTTTGCCCAGAGTGGCTGGGGGAACCCAGCCAGGTGTGCGGCGTACAAATAAATTATTGTTGTATTATTATTATTATTATTATTATTATTATTATTATTATTATTCCAGCCACTGGCATTCAGGAGCATTGCAGAGCCATTGGTCCTCTTTTAAAGCCATCCAGGCGGGTGGTCCTCCCTGTCTCCTTCTCCAGAAGCAAGTTCCACTGTTTGCCTCTGCGCTGCGTGAAGAAGGACTTCCTTGCATCTGTCCTAAATCTTCCCCTTCCATTTCATGGGAAATTCATTGAGTCCCAGCGTTACGAGAGAGGGAGGAAAACTTCCCTCTGCCCACAAGACGCCTAGAGAGGACGGCAGGTGGATCGGCAAAGGTGGCGCATGCCAGCGCGCTTGGAAACGTAACTTGGGCAAAGTGCCGACGGAGGCCGAAATCCCGGAGAACCTTCTCCGACACGACACCTGTTCCTTGCGCGGTGCTTGCTGGCCAGGGAGAGCTCCGGAGCCTGGAAGGGACAGGGGCGTCCAGGAGAGGGCTCCAGACTGGCGAGGCCCTGGGGGGCAGCTGAGCCCCCGCACAAGGGCTGGCGCCACTTGGAGAAGCGCCATGGCGCACTTGAGATTGCACGGGACGCCGGGCCGTTCTTCAGCAGGCTTCTGGGTAGAGCCGGCAGGAGCTGGGGAGTGCAGGATTGGTGACAACTCCATCCCTAAAGGATGCTGCTACAAACGGCTCCAGATAAAGGGGAATTGGGAAGATTTGAAAGCGGGAGCCTTGGAGAACATGACAGCAATTTAAAGGAGATGAAGGGGCCGCAGAGGAGGAGGAGGAGGAGGAGGAGGAGGCACTTGGGGAGGGACACAACGCCTAGGTGTTTATATGCTAATTCCGGAGCCTCTCAGCCCAAAGGAGGGAGCTGAAGGCCCTTCGCTAAAGGAGGAGAGAGATGTGGGCAGCATATCAGAAACAAGGAGAGAGGCTTGGCTGCTGGCAGATAACTCAATGAAAGAATCAACTCCGCATGCCGCAACAGTGGGGGGAAAGGTAAATTCCATGGTGGAGATTTTTTTTGGGGGGGGGGCGGAATTGAAAATAAAACTGCCTGCCAGCCTTTTAGACAGACCTAGGAAGCAGCCACATGTAGAATCCCCAACCAGGCTGTGGCGTCTGCAGTGCACAAAGGATTCCGCAGAGCGGAAAAAGGGGCTCAGAAAAGAGAGATCGAAACCACCGAGGGGCTGGAGGGACTCCCTTGTGATGGAAGGGGATCCTGATTTGGGAGGGGGGTATTTGGAAAATAAAATAGAAGGGTGGGAGAAAGGATACAGGCGCGGAGAAAGTGGATGGAGACATATTCTTCTCCCTCCTAAGGCTAGAAGGCGGGGACGACCCAATTAAATGGGCAGGCGATTCAGAATCATAATAATAACTTATTTTTTTATATCCCGCCCATCTGACTGGGCTGCCCAGTGAGAAGGCGAAGGCTGGAGGTAGCCAGGAAGGGAAGGCTCTCTCAAGTTGCCCCACAGCCTGCCATAAGATGGGTCTGAGTCCAGGCGGGCAACCGGCCGGACACCACCCTCGGCCTGCAGGCAGCAAGGAACATGCCAGCCGGCAGATGGGTGGTAGCTGGGCAGAGAGGAGCAATTCTGTTCCCTGCAGAAATCTGAGCTGTAAGGAAATGTCTCTCCCGCCGCGTACCATTTCCAAGTCCAGCACATGTTACTGCACTGCATGGAGAGAGGGAATTCTCCAGGACGCAAAGGGCATGAGGCTGCCTGGAAAACCTCGAGGGGGGGGGGGTCTGGTGCAAAGCCCAGAACTTGCAAAACCTGCAAGTGAGAAAAGTCCTGCAAGCCTCATCTGGCCCAAACCCAGAGCAGAGCTCCCGTTGTTTGGGCCCCCCTCCAGAGCCACTCGAGGCGCTTATTTACCCAGACATTGCAACACCCCCAGAGCAGAGCAGCGCACAAAAGGGGGAGAGCGTTCCGCTAAGACCCCCGTTAACTTCCTGCGCTCCCTCCTGCAGCAACGGTGAAATTGTTCAGCTCTTAAGTGGTTCTCACAATGGAGAGCCTGCGGAAGGACGAAAGAAGCAGGAGAAAGCATCTCCAGAAGCTGCTGCAAGCAAGTCCTTCCGGAGGGGGGAATAAAATCAAAAGGCGCAGCATTTCCCCATCCCGCTCGTGCCTTCTGGGCCCTGGACAGTCTGGCCGGGGGGGGGGGGGGGAGGGAGGGAGTCTCCACAAGCATCTTCTGTTGCCTGCGGGGCTGTGCAAAACAGCCTGCATTGCAATTGGGGGAATGGCTCCGCAGCAGCCGCCCCCCCCTCCAGCTCAGATGTCTGCTAAAATTGCAAAAATGCTCTTTGCTTTAAGATCAGGAGCGGGGGGGGGGGGGGGTTTGGAGATGCCAGAGCGAAAGATTTGATATAAAAGCATGAACTGAACATGATCTCCAACTCAGGAATATGCCGGCTGACATACGGGGAGGGGGGGGGGCCCTCAGCAGCCATCAAAACCCACATGTGTCCCATCACCGTTGCGCTGCAAATTGAGAGGAGGAGGGGGGGGGCGTCTTCTACATCTCCGCTCCCTTTTCCTCCCTGCTCTGCCCAGGAATCAGCAAATGTATTAATCTGAGCAGCGAGATGAGAGATGCAGCTTAAAAGACTGCAGCACTTGGCTGCCATCGCTCCTCTCCCTGGGGTCTCCAAATAACTCCGCCTCAAATCAGTTTTCCTAAACACTCCCAGCCTCGCTGCCAGGAATACGACAATAAAGGCAAGGCAGCGGCACTTATGTAACCAGGAAGGCCCAAGATCGATGTGCAGGGAGGGGGCAGGCTGAATCCCAGCCCCCTCTCACCGGGGGTCCTGTGCCCTCGCTGCCACCCCAGAGGAGGACACAAGCAGGCTGGGACTTCCTGGTCCCCTCCCGGAGCCATGGGCAAGGGCTGCATGACTTTGCCTCGGATGCATCTGCAGCCGTATTCATTCCTGGGGGGGGGGGGAGCGGCCTGGGGAGCCCCCAGACAGGAGGGGAGCAACTGCGCAGGAAGCTGAGCTGCAGGCAACTGCAAGAGGAAAGGGAAGGTCCGGCTGGCCAGAGGGGTGGAGGTCTGGGGGACAAAAGGCACACTCTGTACAGAAAGAGGCCCGTTGTTTGGGGAGGGGGGTTAGAGGAAATTCCTGGTGGGCCCCCGGCTCCTCCTGCCCCCCCTCCAACCACCCTGCTTACAGATGGCCAACCCACAGGCACCTTTCCTGTGCAAATTCTTTAGCGGTGATTCCCACATCGCAGGGGGTTGGACTAGATGCCTCTTGGGCTCCCTTCCCAATCTGCAAATCCTTTGATTTGGGGGGGGGGCTCAGGGTGGTCACACCCCAAGCCCAGCTCTCTCTGGGCCAGCTCAAAGCATTGCGGCGCCTGAAACAGGAAAAACCAAACAGCCTCTGCCCAAAACTAGGTCAGTCGACCCTCTGCCAGCCTTTCATGGTGCCCCGACCTCAGGACCTTCAGCCAGAGGCCGACTAGGTGCCCATCGTGGGAACCCCGCAAGCAGGATCCTCTCGCTCTCTTCTAAGGTTCTTGTAGGAAGAGAGAAGGGGGCTCTGGACCCCCTTCCCCGGGCATCTCCATGGAAAACTGGGGCAAGTTTAGGTTTGACAGCAAACCACTGGCGTACTGAGCCTGTCCAGAGCGTGGGATCCGGGCCGTTTTCTGCCCCCCCTCCCCCAGCATCTGTTGGCACTGCCGCCTGGCAGATCCCTGGCACCGGCAGCCCACCAGGCAGAAATCCGCATGCAGCCCATGCTCTGACTGGCGGGACAGAAAGGAGTTTGTGGCCTGACAAGCCAGCAGGTTTTCCTTCCCCTGCCTTCTGAGAAGCCCCATCAACCGCTTCGCATCGACTTCCTTTCAGAGTACTATTTTTGGGGGGAGGGGGGGTGCCTGCCTCAGAGAAAGGCCAGGTGCCAAACAATGGCAGCCATGGGGGGGGGGAGAGCACACTGCTGTGCTGTAACCTTCAAACAGATACCGGAGCCACTGCTTGGTGGTCAGTCAGTTGCAAAGCGCTCCCCCCAAAAAAACGGCAGAGCAATGGGTGCTGGGGGCAGCCTCGTCCCTCCCCGAAGGGTCAGGGTCAGGGCAAGGTGTGGGGCAGGCGACGAGAGTGGGGGAGGCAGGGGGCAGCCGACCCGGAGGGGAAGGAAGCAGAGGCCCCCGGATGAAGGCTGGCTAGTGACGCTGGGGGCTGCGCAAGGGCCACTTAGGGGCACAGAGGCCTGGAAGAACCGGACGCTGTTTTATTAGCACCCACAAACCAGCTGCACACAAACGTCCCCATAAAAACACCCATCATTTTTACTGGGTGAAGCTTGCAAAATTTTGAAAACGGAAGCCATTGTTCACAAGAGGAGGAGGAGGAGGAGGAGGAGGAGGAGGAGGAGGAGGAGGAGGAGGAGAAGGAGAAGGAGAAGAAGAAGAAGAACCCGCCCAGGAACTCTTCCGCTCCCTCAGCCCAGCTGAGTATAAAGGCCCCCAGGCGGCTAAATGCAAGAATTGACCTCAACAGCTGGATGATGGGCTTGGATGGGGACAGGGGTTCCCCCAGGCAGCCCCTCCTGCTCTGCCTTCTGCTGGGGACCAGCCAGGCCACGGGTGACCATGGGAGAGGACTGTGCAATCACTCACCCCCACCCCCAGGAGGACCCCACACAACAGGCAGATCTTGCAGAGGCCCCGCTGGGCTCCAGAGATGGGGAGGGTCCCCCAGAACGCCTGGCACGCCCAGCAGGGGAGTCCGGGAAGGAGCAGAGGCAGGTGGCAAGAGCCCTTCCCCAAGCCAGGGTACCAGGGAGGGGGCACCCCACAGGACCCTGCCTCCAAGCGCCCTGCACACTTGGGCTTGTTTGGTGAGCCACTGCAGGGAAAGGGCTTCCGCAATGAAGCAGCAGCAGCAGTTCCTGGCAGCCCCACACCAGGGCCGGGGGGGGGGCGGCAGAGCAGGGGCAGGCCGCAGGGCCCCAACGGGCTGCCCCACGGCTCCACCGCGAGGAGAGCCGAGAGAGCAGCCAGGGCGGCGGCCGGCAGGAGCCAGCCCTCCGAGATGACGTGCAGCGGCAACGTGGCTGGGAGCATCCGGGGCTCATCGACTTTGACAATTGCCAATTAGCTTTAACGAGGAGCCGTAATGTACCAATAAACAGAATATGGTGCGCAAGAAATAAAGCAACGGTAACGCGAGGCCCCTGCTGTGCCTGGAAAGGAACAGGGCTGGCGGAGAGAGGAGGAAACAACCCCCCCCCCCGGCAGCCTCTCTGGGCCCCCTCTGCCTGGGGCAGCTGTTGCAGAGCAGCCAGCAGGTGGAGGCTTGGACTGGGTCAACCTGGCAAAACCTGAGAGTCCGGGGGGGGGGGGCAAGGCGCAAAGGCAGCCCGGCGGCCCCCCCTCTCTTCCCAAAGGATCTGTGCCCGCAAGGGACGGGTGCAGGGAGCACCCCTGCTCAGAGGAAGCGCAACTGTCAAGGTCGCCGGGTTCATCATAAACACCTGGCTCAGCCTCCCTTTCCCAGACACCTCCTCACCCGTCGCTGGTCAAGGGAAGGAGCCGCTTCGCTTGAGGAGGCAGCCGGCCGAAAGAGCGGCATAAATATTGCCGGCAAGCAGGTTGACGAGTGGGCAGAAGGAGCCCGGGAAAGGCAGGGCGGGCGCTGCCACCTCCTCCTCCTCCTGCGGAGACCGACTTCACCTGGCTGCACAGCCAGAGCCTCTCATTACGGAGGCCATTATTTCGGAGCGGCGGGCTGTGAAAGGGCCGCCCAGACGGAGCCGTAGCCGGGAAGGAGAGGAGAAGCTCCCCCCCATCCCTCTGCCCCACAGGAACTTCTCTCCTCACGCACACAGGGAGAGAGAAATTGGGGGCACCCCACAGCTACAACAGGGACCATCTTGGCTGGGAGTCCAGGACGGCCTTTCCCCCACCTGGCCTGGGAGGGCGGAGCCTGGACTGACTCCAGCTGCAAAAGCTGAAGCTGCTGGGCGGGGGTTAGGGTTAGGGTCTGGAATAGGGGGGTTGCTGTCGGTTTTTTTGTATCCTTATTTTAGATCCTCTTGTGATTTACATAGAAATTGTTTGGTTTGGTTGTGTATTTTTAAATGCTTTAGTTCTTGATTATGGCCACTTTTGTTATGCTGTAGCTATGTATTTCTGCAAGCCGCCTTGAGCATGACTTGAACCGTGGAAAGGTGGCAGGCAAATAAAAGTATGTACAGTGGTACCATGGTTTTCAAACGTCTCCGTTGACAAACGTTTCGGTTTTCGAACACGCCTCGGAAGTCAAACATGAAATGTGGCTCCCGTACTGAGTTTTCTGTGTTGAGTTTTCGGTTTTCAAATGTTTCGGAACTCAAATGGTCTTCAGGAACAGATTACGCTTGAAAACCAAGGTACCACTGTACAGTGGTACCTCTGGATACGCACACCTTCAGGATGTGAACGCGGCAAACCCGGAACAAGCACCTCTGGTTGCGAATTCCTCGGGATCCAACCAGAGCACCGGAACAGATCCTGTGCGCAACCGGAGGTACCACTGTGTTTGTACAACAGGGCTGGGGCACCTGCGAGGCTGCTTCTGCTCCTGCCCCCCAGATCTCAGCAGCCCCACTGCTGCCTCCCTTGCAGCCGGGCGACTCTTCTGTCAGGAGCAGGAAACAAGCAAAGTCCTGGCCAAGAGGCGCGGGCACTTAACGCAGGGAGAGCTCCACTTGTGCCAAGGTGCCCTTGGCACCCACAGCGACCCGACTGTGCCCCATCTTTTTTTCTCTGTTCACACTCACACAAAGCCCGATGCGCATTGGTGCCTGTGGGTCGCTGTTCCGAAATGCCTACGGCCAAACCAAAGAGCCCCGGGGGCAGGCGAGGAGAGAGGCCCCCGTGCCGCACTTGCAACCGCAGCCCAGGACACAGAAGGTGTGGCTGTGGCACTCTGTGTATGGACAGTTGCACTGCGCTGGGTCTCCTTGCTCACCACAAGGTCTTTCTACAACAAAGTGCAGCTGAGGCAGCTCACAATGAAACCAAGCTAACAAAAACCACCAGGCCAGGCAAATACCTTCCAGTTGTGCAAAGACTGGAGCACTGAAGGACCAGGGACACCCTCCGACCCTCTGAAGGCAGCTGCCTCTCTTGGCTCAATGCAGCACATGGCCACCCTAAAGAAGGCCAGGCCAGCGCCTCCAGAAGCTGCCGGGAAAACACCACACCAGAGCATGGCGAGCGAGGAGGCCTGGCAAGCTGCTCCACAAATGCCTGCTGCCGCCTCTCCCTCAACTGGGGGGCAGGAAAGCTCAGCCCAACATCAGCCGCACCTGGGGCAGCACCTGGGGCGCAACAGATCCTGTCTGCAGGGATCTGCTGAAACGGGGAAGCCAGGCTGCACAGGGAGCGGCAGCCGTGCCTTGCTCCTGCATTGCAGGGGTCAGGCTAGATGGCCCTTAGGGGTCCCTTCCCACTCTACAATCGTACTCTGCTGGCACTGCAGAGCCTGGAGGAGCACCGATCCCCTGCCTGGGCCAAGCAGCAGGGCTGGCTCGAAGCTCCTTCCACGGAGAGCCTGGCTGGCTTGAATTACGGCTTCACCCGTCGCTCCGCAGATAAGTTACAGACCCAGGCAAGATATATATGTGCAGAGATACATCAGCTTCTCATAGCGCAGATGAATGCTGCAACGACGGCAGGGCAGCAGTGAAGCCCCTTAGCCAGCCGAGGAGCTGCTGGATTTCCTGGGGCCCTTTTGGGAGGAGGAGGAGGAGGACAAGGCCTCCGTCTCCTCACACCAAACTGGGACCCGTGCAAGGAAAACCGGGCGCAAACAGACCCATAGAGGCGGCACACAGGGAAATCTCCCAGCAGAGGCGGGGAAGAGAGTCTTTCTAAGGACAAAGGAGATAAGGATGGCCATCGCTCAGAGATGCTTAAGCTGCAATCTCTGCGTTGCAGGGGGTTGGGCTAGAGGACCTCTGGGGTCCCTTCCAACTCTGCCATTCTATGATTCTCTAGGCAGCTGCAGCAGCTCCTGAGGCTTCTTTGCAAGGCGGGCTTCACCTGTGGCCGGCAGTGGGGCAGGAAGGGGCAGAGAGTGGCGCTCTGGCCTCGGGGAGCTCCAGGGCGTGATGGTGTTGCCGACACACAGACACCCCCGGTCAGGCAGAGATTCTCCCCATCACTCTGGCTGGCCTCCCCCAATCAATGCAGCCCCAGAAGCTCCCACAGGACTGTTTAATAGCAATAAAATAAAATAAAAATCCCCACATTACTTTCTGTGATGCAATGATTGGGGCGATTCATCAATTGGCCAATTACCAGCGCCTGCTGTCCAGACAAAAACCGCCTTCAGGCACAGCAGCCCAGAAGCCACGCAGGTTCCTCGCATGGTCACCTGGGAGACCTGCAAAGGAGGGACAGCTTGCAGGTGTCCCAGAAGAGGCACCTGCTTGGCCGCTGGACTAGGTGGGTCCCTTTGGCCGGATACAGCCTCTGGCTCTTCTCCTGCTCCTCTTTGGGCAGCATCCATCACGTGAGTCCCGGCCTCCTTCCTGCCCTCTCCAGACTGCTCTTGCTATTCCTGCCAGCTGGCGCTCCGCCAGGGAGATGCTGCTGCTTCTTCTATTTGGGGTGCGTGTGGGCTGCAAACAGGGCGCATGGAGGGAGAGAGAGAGACTCTCACCTCAAGCACCCAGGAAATGAGGAGGAGGAGGAGAGTCTGTCAGGGAGAAAGGAGGACCCACGTGGCCAGCAAGAATCCCCACGGAGACCAAAGAAAGGAGTCGTGGGCCGGTCAGCCAGCTCTGGCCACGGCAGAGGTGCCCAACCCAGCAGGCAGCATCGCCCTCCAGCAGCCCCTCCTTCTCCCAGCCACCCCATTCCTCCTCCACGAAGCCCAGACTGGGCAACCCTGAGCCCCCAGCAGCATCGCAGCCTCCGCTTTCCCTCCGGCTCAACAACCACGGCTGAGGATTCACAGGGGGCCGTGGAAACAGGCCCCCCAAGAGGAAATCTCCCCCTCCAGGGTTTCCAGCAAATGGCATTCAGAGGCCTTGCTGGCTTCTCCGGCAGAGCCATCCTGGCGAGTAGAAGTTCAGGGCGTTCTCCTCCATCCAATCCTCTTTTGAAGCCCTCCAAGTTGTCTCCTGCTTGCAGGAAAGAGTCGCCTGGCAACTCTCGGCTGGGGAGGGAGCAACTGCACCCCCCTGGAGCACCTCCCAGCCCAGTCCAGCCCCCGGTCTCTCCTGGACCCTCTTGCTGGAAGCTGGTTCTGCTGTTCCCCAGGGGAACGTCCTGCTACAGTCGGCCACATCCATACCCTAAGAATGTGAGAAGAGGCTCCTGGATCAGGCCCAGCGTCCTCTCCTCACAGCGTCCAGCCAGGTGCCCCAAAGGGAAACCCGCAAGCAGGATCCGAGCACAAGAGCCCTCTCACCTCTTGGGGGGTCCAGCAACTGGGATTCAGGGCCACCCCATGAGTTTGTCTAATCCCCCTTTATACCATCTAAGTTGGATGGCCTCCTGCGGGAGGGAGTTCCACAGATTAACCATGTGCTTCATGAAGAAGGCCTCTCTTTCATCGGTCCCCATATCCTTCTGCCACCTCTCCCATAGGCACCTCACCAGACCCTCTCCTCTTCCTGCTGGGCGGGGGCCGCCAGCACCCCACGCTCCCACTTGGGGGGGCCACCACCCAAAGCCCCCGACGGAGAAGCAGCCCCACCCCCTGCTTCCTTCTGCTGTGGCCCAGAGGAGGGGAAGACACCCCTTTTTGGCCCAGCCAGGCTAGCATACCCCCCCTCCATGCACCGTCTGCCATTCACAGGCGGCACAAATATAGCTGCAGTGGTGAGTGGCAATTTAAAATGCAAATGCTAACGAGGGAGCGAGGAACAAGACGAGTTCTGGTTGCAAAGGGGCTGCACCTCCGGCAAGGGGGGTCCACAGGCCCCCTGCTCCAATTCAGGGATTACAAGGAGGGGGGAGAGGGTCCAATTGCCCCCAGGAAGAAAAAGGCCAGAAGAGGCAGCCTGGAGGGGGTGGGGGGGTGCCATCTTTCCTCCTCAACCCACCACCACCACCTGCCCAGACTAACTGGCACGCTACCTGCTCGTTACATGCTAATTAACATGCACAGCTTGATTAGGAAGCCTCAAGTGGAGGGAGGCAGAGAAGGAATTGCAGGGCGCTTGCAGTGGCGGGTCTGGTTTCTCCCGAGGCGGCTGCAATAGGGTCACGGAAGCACAGAATCGTAGAGTTGGAAGGGGCACCCATGTGCCATTTAGTCTGACCCTCTTGCAAGGCAGGGATCATGGCCAAAGCTTCTCTGACACCCAACCTCTGCTTAAAAGCCTCCAACAAAGGAGAGGGCCCCCCCCCCGCTCTTGTGGGAGTCGGTTCTGCTGTCAGACAGTTCTCACCATCAGAAAGTCCTTCCTGATGTCGAGACGGAATCTCCTAAGTCAAGACGGCTGTGATGCTTCCCTAAGCGCACCTGGTCTCTTTCTCCCTAGGCTGGTGGGATTTGGTGTTGAGGGCCAAAGGGGGGGTGGCGTCCACGTGCACAGAAACCCACAAGGTCAAAGGGGAGGAACTCCCCCAAGAGCCCTTCTCCCACGTAGGAGAGGGAGGCGTTCTCAAAAAAGGCCCCCATATTCCCATCCCATCTGTCGGGGGGATGCTTTGCAATTCGATGATTCACGGCAGGGTTTCGAACGGAGGTTGGGTGGCCATCTGTCAGGAAATTCTTTAGCTGTGACTCCTGCATTGCAGGGGGCTGGGCTGGATGGCCTCTGGGTGGACCTTCTAGACGATTCCTCGGAGTCAGCTGGGTGCTGCCCACAGAGCCAAGGAAGGACAGGGCACGCTGGAGGTTTCCAAAAGCCACGCCAGCGTGGAGGCCAGCTAGCCCCTTGCCCAGTGGAGCCACACCACGGGCTCCCCCGCAGCTCGGACGAAATTCCCTCTGAGCGCTGCTGCCAGGCTGGCTCGGGGGCTGCCCAGAGCCCCTAGGAGGAAGGGAGGGCAGGAGGGCGGACTGGCCGCCCAGCTGCCCACCCCGTGCCAGGTCTGAGCTAGCTCTGCCCACCCCACCCCTAGCCACCACCAAGGTGTAGAGGGGATCTCCGGGGAACCAGGCGCCAAGGTGAAGGCAGCCCCGCGCCAGAGTCGGTTCCTATAGCAACAGAACTTAAAATACAACTCCCGGCAAGGCCTGCTCACCCCGGCGCTGCCTTCTCCCGGGGGCTCGGTGCATCCCCCTTAATCATTCCTCCGCATCCAAAATTAGCTCCGCAGCGCAAAAGGCAACAACTGCAACCCCTCGTCCCCCACACCGCCTGCTGCATGACACAGAGCTGGGGGGGGGGGGAGAAAGGGAAGGGAAATATTTAGAAGAAGCAGCGGCGGCAGCAGCGGCTGATCCCTGCCTCCCCAAACAGCAAAACAGCCAGCAGAAACTCCATTAACCTTGTGGAGGGACAGATTCAGGAAATGCGTTTGCCATGGGCGGGGGGGGGGAGCGAAGGGGGGACTCCCCCGCCGGGAAGGGATTCTCCTGAGCAGCAGGGTGGGGGCCGTGGGGCTGGCCCCAGAGCGGAGCCAGAGGACACAAGGAGGGTGAGAGGGCCCACCCACCCACCCAAATCGCCAGCAGGGATTGGGGCAACTGACGCAAAGGGAGCAGGGTCCTGCTGAAAGGGGGCTGAGGAGAGAGAGGCCTGGGAGCCCCCACCCAAGTCTGCCCCACCGCTCACAGGTGCCCCTCTCAGAACCACCCAGAGGAGGAAGGGCGGAGAGAGGCAGCGAGGGCTTCAGAACCATAGAATGGCAGAGTTGGAAGGGACCCAGAGGGTCATCTAGTCCAAGCCCCCCGAAATGCAGGAATCGTTTGCCCAATGTGGGGCTCAGATCCAGGACCCTCAGATTCTGAGCCTCGGACAAATACCAGGAGGCGGAGAGGCCTTTCATCACCAGCTTTTTCTCCCCGGTGAGAGGCAGCCAGGCTGGGAAGAGCCGCATGGAGAGTTGCTCTTGCGCTCGGATCCTGCTTGCAAAAAAGTTCCTCTTCCACCAGGCCTTGTGCTGCTGCACATGCCATGTCCTTTTCAACCTGGGGGGAGGCAGTTCTGCTCTCGTTCCCATTATGTATTTTGTGTTTCTCCTTTGTGTTTTTATGCTGTGAGCCGCCCTGACATCTCCGGATGAAGGGCAGAATACACATTTAATTAATAAGTATAACGAAATGACCACAAAAGCCAAGCACCTCTGGTTGGCCCTGGGAGGGCAGAAGGCTGGACTCGACGGCCCCCCTTTGGGCAAGATCCAGCAGGCTCTTCTCCTGTTCTTGGCCCTCGCTGGGCCTCTGCCCCGATCCCCACCCAAAGCCCAGCCCTTTCTCCATCAAGCCAGGGCAGCCCCCGACACCACCGTGGGGCGACGAGAGCAGGGGCCCCTCTCTCCCTGCCTGGCCCGCCCCCTTCTGGTCTCCCCAGAGGACGAGCCGCGGAGGGAGCAGGAAGGGGGATCCCCCCTGGATCTCCATAAAACTGCAATTCAATTACAGGAGCTGGGCGAATTCATAAGTCTCCACAGCCCCGCTAATTGCATAATTAAGGACTGGGACGCCAGGAACGCAATTACACTCGCAGGCTGAGTCATTAAGGCCCCTGCGATCCGGCAGTGGGATTTCCACTTGGGGACTGGGGGTCTTAATTGTATCGCTTTGCTTCGCGGGGGGGGGGGGGTTGCATTCGGCAGAGAGGCTCCGTGTTCCTCTAGTCTTTGTGGTTCAGAGGAGCCGAGGAACCAACTCCAAACCCCCCAGCTCCTGCCTTGAGCAGGGGGCCCGGGCAGCAGCTGATCCAAACCTCTGCCTGCGCCCCCCCCCCCGCTCTCTCGCACCCCCCACTGCAGCTGCCTTCCCCTGCAGGGGAGCCGTGAAATGTGCAGAACCAAGGGCAGCGAGAGTGCACAAACACACCCAACCCCCCCCCCCAAGAAACCAGAGTGAGCGCAGAAGCAGCAGAGCCCCCCCTCCAAGGAGAGAAAAGTCTCCCAGGCAAGGCAGGCGCGCACAAAAGCCCCAGTGCGCAGCAGCAGCATCCCCACGCCTGCCTGCACACTGGCCGCACGCACGCAGGGAGGCAGCGGCAGCCCTCCCATGCCAGGCGCGCCAGGCGTTTGCCCTTCTGCGGCGGCATCTCTTATTTATTTTCCCCGCGTAAGTGGGTGTTTTAGCACTTATTAAAATTTTAAAATATCAGAGGCTCCGGAACGAACCGTCTCATTTTCTTGTCTTGCGCAGCTGACTTTAGGACTGGTTAATTATAAATAAGATTCTGGGATGATGTCTCCGTGTTACACGCTCGCCTTGCCAGAGCCCGTGGGCTCGGGAGGTGCCTGCCCACAGCCGCCCGGCGGGCAAATCTCAGCAGCGCCACAGGTCTCCGCTCGCTCCTCACGAGCCTCTTGGGGGGGCGGGGACACCAGGAATCAGGACTGCAGGGGTCTCCATGCACCGGGTCCCAGTCCCAGCCCCACCAGGATCTCCAAAGAGAGCCGGGAACGTCCCCTGTAGGGTGAAAAGGGACCCGACTGGAAACCGCAGGAGGGGAGAGCTGCTCCTGGCCCCCGGGGGCTTCTGAATCCCAGTTGCTGGAAGCTGCAGGAAGGGAGGGGGCTGGTCTGGGGCTTGTGCGTTTGCCACAGAACACCCGCTTGGCATCCAGAAGGACCCAGCAACCTTCCTCCCTCAGACTGCAGCAGATGCTCTTCTCCACACCGGCTCCACTGGTTCGAATTGCATCCCTTCTCTGCGGCTCCATTTTTGCTAATCCTGCCTTTCATTCCCTGGTGGGGGTTTTTCCCACTCGTAGTCAGCTAAAAAACCAACACGAAAGGTCTCTTTATCTTTCCCCTCAGCTGCAGCTTTCTGGCCTCCCTCCTGCCCCACGGCTCTGGGCGGCTTCGATCAAACATGCCCCTCGGAAGAGGCAAAACCTCCTGGCCCCGGAGGTGCCTGCTTTGAAGCAAAAATGCCGCTACAATAAGAGGCAGCCACGGTTGTGCCCCCGGAGGAAGGGCCTTTGGGGCCAGGGCATGGCCACGATCCAACCTCCACATGGCAGAGCGTCTGCAGAAGCGGCTGCACTTGGCATTCGGCTGACTGGGCAGAAGCTGCTGAGCCAAGCCAGGGAGAAGGAGGAGAGGAGCGATCCTATAATCATAAGAGTTGCAGAGTCGGAAGGGACACCCAAGGGTCATCTAGTCAAGTGTTTCTCAACCCTGTGCCTCCAGATGTTTTTGGCCTACAACTCCCATCATCCCTCGCTAGCAAGACCAGTGGTCAGGGATGATGGGAGTTGTAGGCCAAAAACATCTGGAGGCACAGGGTTGAGAAACACTGATCTAGTCCAAGGGTCTAGATGACGCCCAAGGGTCATCTAGTCCAGCCCCCTGCAATGCAGGTATCTCAACTGAAGCATCCGTGACAGATGGCCACCCAACGGCTCCTTAAAAGTCCACCACTTCCCAGTTCTCCTGTTGAATGGCTCTTACTGCCAGAAAGTTCTTCCTGGTATTTAGTCGGAATCTCCTTTCTTGTAACTTGAAGCCAGGGAGTTCCGCAGGTTAACACTGCTCTTTCTTTGACCTGTCCGGAATCCTCCAACACTCACTGAATAGCCACAAGTTCTAGCGTTATAACGGAGGGAGCAAAAGTTTTCTCTAGCCACTTTACGGACTCTGATCACGCTGCTTCTTACTCGCCTTTTCTCTGCACTGAGAAGTCCCAAATGCCAGAAGCTTTCCTCAAGCTGAGAGAAGATATGATAGCCGTCTTCAAGAATCTGAGTGTTGGGCCTGACCTTGAAAGCCCTCAACGGCCTCGGCCAAGTAGACCTGAAGGAGCTTCTCCACCCTGGACACCGGGGTCCAGCTCCGAGGGCCTTCTGGCGGTTCCCTCCCTGCAAGAAGTGAGGTTGCAGGGAACCAGGCAGAGGGCCTTCTCGGTGGTGGCGCCCGCCCTGTGAAACGCCCTCCCATCAGAGGTCAAGGAAATAAGCAGCTATCCTATTTTTAAGAGGGAAGTTGTTAATGACTGATCTTTTAATGTGCTTTTAATCTTTTGTTGGAAGGCGCCCAGAGTGGCTGGGGAAACCCAGCCAGATGGGTGGGGCATAAAAAATAAATTATTATTATTATTATTATCACACGTTGGATGGGGCAGGCTTGCTTTCTCCTGCTCTGGGGGGCAGGACTCGAACCCATGGCTTCAAGTTACAAGAAAGGAGATTCCAACTAAACAAGACGGAAAAAACTTTCTGACGGTAAGAGCTGTTTTGACAGTGGAAAGGTCTCCCTCCGGAGGTTGTGGGCTCTCCTTCCTTGGAGGTTTCTAAGCAGAGGTTGGAGGGCCACCTGCCAGGAATGCATTAGCTGAGATACCCGCACTGCGGGCGGCTGACCGTCAATGCCCCCCCTTCCAACTCTACCATTCTCAGATTCTATGAAGCAGGGATGTCTTGGGCAGACTTCTGAGGTTGCAGGCCAGGCAGGGCCTCCCTTGGAACCCAGTGTCACAGAATCATAGCATTGTAGGGTCGGAAGGGGTCCCGAGGGTCATCTAGTCCAACCCCCTGGCAATGGAGGAATTGCAGCTGTCACACCAAGCGTGGCAAACAAGGGGGGAACTCTTTAGCCACCTGGAGCACAGAGTTCAAGGAGAGAGAGAGAGAGATGCAGGTGTGGAAGATCAGCTAGAGGGAGAAGAGACCTTCGTCCCCTTCCTCCTCCTCCGCCTCCTCCTCTTCCTCTGCCCTTGTTTTGGGGGGCAGCACCAGGCCGAAGGATCTCGGCGTTTCTATTGAATCCCCCAACAATTAACTGGAACCTGATCGATGTTCAGGGCCGCCTTTCCTCCCACAGAGATTGCCATGGCAACAGAAGCAGGAGTGGGCTGGCGGCCCCAAAAGGGAGGCACCTGCGAACGGGACTCAGGGCAGGGAGACCCACGCGCGGGGAAGAGGCGGGGTCCCTCCCTAGGGAGGAGGAGGAGACCAGCCGCGGCTGGATCAGGCCCCAGGGGGCCCACGGAGCCCAGCCGCTCGTTCTCACCGTGGGCAGCCGGATGCCCCCCAAGGGAAGCCCACCAGCAGACGCAAAAGCAAGCGCAGCAGAGCACTGCCCCCCCCTTCCAGTCTCATTTAAGGGTGTTCAGTGTCTCCAGGCAGCAAAGTCCATGGGGTCATTTTCGTCCACCCCGGGGGGTCACGAAGAGCCGCCCCAAAAGCGCCTCCTCTGAGAGCTGCTCCTGCTGGGGCTCTCCCCCCTGGAGAGAAGCCTCTTCCTACCTCACACCCACCGAGGCTGCAGAGGAAAGGATGCCTCCGCTGGACTTTCCGCATTGGAAGCGGGAGACCTTCTGTTCCGTTGTGCTCCCTGCACTGCAGGGGGTTGGACTAGATGACCCACGGGGTCCCTTCCGACTCTCCCACCCTGCAATCCTGTCTGCCGCTGAGCTGCACCGGCGAGCCCCTGCACTGAGGGCAGGCTGGCGGAAACAGCTCCAGGCTCCTTTTGGGGGTGGGAGCGGCCGTTTCCCAGCACGTCCCCTTCCATCCGACTGTGGGTAAAGCAAGGAGCCTCCCCAAGGAAGAGCCCCCCCCCCGTTCCATTAGCTCAGCCTCCACGGAGCACCCAGGTCAGAGAGAAGTTTCAGGGGCTCCATCTAACGCAGGAGTAGGCAACCTAAGGCCCAGGGGCCGGATGCTGCCCAATCGCCTTCTCAATCCGGCCCGCGGATGATCCGGGAATCAGTGTGTTTTTACATGAGTAGAATGTATGCTTTTATTTAAAATGCATCTCTGGGTTATTTGTGGGGCATAGGAATTCGTTCATATTTGTTTTCAAAATATAGTCCGGCCCCCCACATGGATGGTGGACCGACCCACGGCTGGAAAAGGTTGCTCCCCCCCCCCGGCCTGGCAGCATCTCAGCTCGGGGGGCCCCACTCTCTCTGGCCCAGTCCCTGCAGAATCTCCCCTGCGCCACAACTTGGCCACTCGCTCCCCTTCCTAACCCGCCTCGTCCCGTCCCAAGAGAGGGCGATCCTGCACGGAAGAAGGAGCCAGACTGGTTTGAAGAGCAAGCGGGCACCGAGGGAAGGAGGCGGTGGCAACAAGCGTAGAGGGGCGAAAAGGATGTGTTAATCAAACAGAGAGGAAGCTGCTGTGCCGCCAGATGTTTCCCTCCGTGCGGCATCGTGACTCAAGCACACGGCTCCCTCTGCCAGGTGGGGCATCCCTGGAGAGGAGCCTCAGCCGGCTGGCTGGTCCGTTGCCGGAGAGGAGCGGCCGCAGCTGGGCATGGCTGCGGTGGGGAGGGCGGCAGAGCCACTCCTCGGACCCTCCCTGGCTGCAAGGGGGCCCTGCCCGGCACACCCACATCCCTGGGCATTGGCCGGGGTGAAGATCTGGGAGAGGGGGCCGCGCCAGAACCCCCTCCTAAGAGTGACAGACACACAGACACTCGCGCAAGCCTTTGTCCGTATCAGACAGGAGCCCTGCCAGGGAGTGGGTGAGAGAGGGGCTCCACACCCCAGGACTTGCCCTTGCCGAGGAGCGCAGGAAGACCCAGAAGGGATTGTGTCCCAGCCAGGGATTGTGTCCCTGCTCTCATGCACTCGATTCCACTTTGCACGCCACACGACACCAAATTGAATCTTTCAGACAGCGAGGGAGACAGAAAAGAATGACAGCCGTACCTTGGCAGTCGAACGAAATCAGTTCTAAATAAAACAATTCCTTCCAATAGCACCTTAGAGACCAACTAAGTTTGTTCTTGGTATGAGCTTTCGTGTGCATGCACACTTCTTCAGATACCTGCAGAAGTGTATCTGAAGTGTATTCTGCAGGTATCTGAAGAAGTGTGCATGCACACGAAAGCTCAAACCAAGAACAAACTTAGTTGGTCTCTAAGGTGCTACTGGAAGGAATTTTTTTATTTTGTTTTGACTATGACAGACCAACACGGCTATCTACCTATAACTGGAATCCATTCTGTAGGTCCGTTCGACTTCCAAAACGTTCAGAAACCAAAGCGCGGCTTCCGATTGGGTGCAGGAAGCTCCTGCAGCCAATCGGAAGCCACGCCGGACATTCGGCTTCCAAAATTCATTCGGAAACCGGAACACCCACTTCCGGGTTTCGATCATTCGGGAGCCGATTTGTTCAGGAGCCAAGGCGTCTGAGATCCAAGGTACGGCTGTCCACGTTTGCTCCTGCTCTCCATCAAGGCTTGCTTAGGAGAGTCAGACCACCAGGGAAGGGGCTACCCTTCAGGCAGCGACAGCTTGGCTTCCTGCTCCATGCAAAGGAGACGCCCCCCCCCATACACCCCAGAGAGAGGGCTTGGCTGGGGGCAGCTGTGCAGAAAGGCAGGCTCTTCCTCAAGGAGCCCACATCGTGGCCAACATCGGCATGGCAGAACCCAAACTGTTCCGCAGGGAATGCGCACGCAGAGACACGGAACCCCATAGAATGACAGGGCGGTGGAGTCGGAAGGGACCCCAAGAGTCCAGCCCCCTGCAATGGCCGCCCCTTTGACATCTCCCAGATCCCGAGACTGAAAGGAGAACGAAGAACGCATATCTCCACAAGGAGAACGAAGAACGCATATCTGCAAAAAGCCTCCCGTTTTGCACAATTCCTTTATTTATTTGCAGGATTTATTCCACAAATCTGAAGGCAGCCCTCTTTAAAGGTAAAGGTAAAGGGACCCCTGACCATTAGGTCCAGTCGTGTCCGACTCTGGGGTTGCGCACTCATCTCACTTTATTGGCCGAGGGAGCCGGTGTTTGTCTGCAGACAGCTTCCGGGTCATGTGGCCAGCATGACTAAGCCGCTTCTGGCAAACCAGGGCAGCGCACGGAAACGCCGTTTACCTTCCCGCCGGAGCGGTACCTATTTATCTACTTGCACTTTGACGTGCTTTCGAACTGCTAGGTTGGCAGGAGCAGGGACCGAGCAACAGGAGCTCACCCTGTCGCAGGGATTCGAACCGCTGACCTTCTGACTGGCAAGCCCTAGGCTCTATGGTTTAACCCACAGCGCCACCTGGGTCCCTGCAGCCCTCTTTAGGGAAGCTTTTAATATTTGATGAATTATTGTATTTTAACTTATTACACTGACCATGACAAAGTTTCTTTCGCAAGGAACAAAGGCCATCACACTCTAGACACGACAAAATGACTACCTCGGTCTCTTTCGCCCGTTGTTTGGTTGTTTTAACTGAATCTTGTTTTGAAACTGTTTTGTGGGTCTATGGACCGCAATGAAGATATTTGATTTGATTTGTATTTTAATATTTTGCTGGAAGCCGCCCAGAGTGGCTGGGGAAACACAGCCAGGTGGGCGGGGTATAAGTCACCACCACCACCATCATCTTCATCATCATCATCTGCTCTGGCTTGGTGGAGGCAGAACCCCTAGGACCAAACCCAAGATCACCCCCACCCCCCGCTGAGTCTGGGCCTGACACCCCCCCCCAACCTGACACCGACAAATGCACTGAACAAACGTTATTGCACCAACACCCCCCTTGCCCCCAGAGTAAATTGCTGAGAGGCAGCCTGCAGAGGAGAGAGGGGACCCCCCCACACACACACACGCACCCCAGCAATGAGGGTCTCACCTGCGAGCAGGAAGGTGATAAGGCAAGTTTCCTTGGGCATGTAGAGCTTGAGGCGGGAGCCGCTGAACACATATTCCACCACGGCCTCCGAGCGGCCAGCACGCTGCAGGAAGGGCAGGAACTGCTTGGCCTTCTGGGTGTCCTGCAGGGGGAGAGAATAAGAATAATAAATAATATTTTTTTATTTATACCCTGGCCTTCCCGATTTAAAAACTGGACGCAGGGAGGCTAACAACAAGGCCCAGAGTGGCTGGGGAAACTCGGCCAGATGGGCGGGGTAAAAATAATAAAATTATTATTAAAATTATTAAATATAAAACTTTGATTAAAAACGACTTAAAAAACAGCTTAAAAACAGCATAAAGTACAACATAAATGTAACATCGCCAGGGCTAACTGGCCAAGTTGGTCCTGCTAGGGCCAGCAAGGAGACCAGGGAAGAATTCAAATGTGGGGTCCCAGAAGGGTTTCTTCATAGAAAAAGGGAAGGGAAAAGGGAATGGAGGATCAGGCTAGATTGAAGGCAAGGCGGAATAGCTCTGTCTTACAGGCCCTGTGGAAGGAGATCGAGTCCTGGGACAGAGCATTCCACCAGGTCGGAGCCATCACTGAAAAGGCCCTGGCCCTGGTGGAGGATAGTCTGGCTTCTTTGGGGCCCGGGGCCCTTAAGCTATTATTATTCCTCTGCGGGACATACCAGGAGAGGCGGTCCCGTAGGTACGAAGGTCCTAGGCCGCATAGGGCTTTAAAGGTCAAAACCAGCACCTTGAACCTGACCCAATAGTCCACCGGGAGCCAGTGCAGCTGGTAAAGCAATGGCAACTTAAACTGATGGAATATGTGCAGCTTGCAGACTTAACATATAGAATAAGAGAACAAGAAGAACATACGTGTAAAGAAGACTGGAAAACTTGTATTGAAATATTTGGGAAATAACTGCGTACACCTGAAAATATGGGCAGCATTAAGATAAATTCAACAGTGCAAGTAAGTTTGGATGGATATAATAATGGAATGGTGAATGGCATAGTTTTTGTAAAATAGGCAGCGATTTATGATATGTAAAATGAACCATGGAAAGAGAAGAAGAAGAAGAATACACACACACACACACACCCTCAACATTTTGTGAATCTAAGCTTGGCCTCATCGAGGGGCAGTATTTCAATATGAGTAAGAAAATGAGAGTGCCCCCAAAATCGGGGGCCGCTGCTTCTGGGTCCGGGCTGGGACTTGGAAAGGCCTCACCCAGCCTGGCTCTGCACACTGGCTGGCTTGGGGACTGAATGATAAACTGAAGCTCGGACTCTGCAACCTGGAATGTTTCCCCGCAAAGACGGAGCATCACCAGCGGATGATTTATTCCCCCCAAATGTGTGTGTGTGTGTGTGTGTGAGAGAGAGAGAGAGAGCGAGAACGCGATGGGGAGGGGGAGCCCGGCCAGAGCGCCTCAGCTCCCCAGCCAGCCAGGTGGCCTTTTATTTTGCTCTCGCCTTAATTTAGAAAAATGAACTGCAAAGGGGCAGCCAAGGAGGAGAAGCTTGCTGCAGCCAAGGAAACTTCTGCCTGCCGCTCACCCTCCCGGAGCTGCCTGACTAGACCAGCAAAGCGCACCGGGGGGGGGGGGGGGAGCCATCGATTGCCCACATCTCTCCAGCAGCCGAGGCCTGGAACTGAAGAGGAGCAGGAGGAGGAGAAGGCAGCCCAGCCGCCTTGGGAAGAGAGCAGGGGCTGGGCTGGCCAGCAGGGAGGCCGTGATTCGATGGGGAGGGAGGAGGAACCAAAGAATGTCAGGGGAGCCTGCAGGATCAGGCCCATGGCCCATCTAGTCCAGCGCTCTCACAGCAGCCATCCAGCAGGGTCTGAGTGCGAGAGCAACTGTCCCCTCCTGTGGTTCCCGGCACCTGGCATTCAAAGGCATTGTCGCCTCCAACTGGGGAGGCAGAGCAGAGTCATCCTGGCAAGGAGCCATCGAGGAGGAGGAGGAGGAGGAGGAGGAAGGCAAGCCTGGAGGGTGGGCCGACCTTTCTTAAGGGGACATTTCTTGAGATGCAGGGAAAGGGAATGGCCGGGGGCAGGCAAACCGTCACCGTTGCTGGATTTGAGAACCAAGCGAAAGGCAGGTGTCTATTTCGTTCACTGGCTTGTGCAGAACGACACCCCCACACCCCCACTTTCTTTGCAGAAGGACCCTGCCCACCTCTGGCATCCCCATGGGGAAAGGCTCAAGGAAGCCACCCACACCCTGTCCAATTCCTGGACATGGGTTGCGTGTGAGATCCGGCCCACGGAGGGATCTCTGTGGGACCGATCCGGCCCAGGCAAGATAAACCTTGCTGACCCCTGGGCTATATGGACAAGCTGGGAGGTGGGCAGACCAGAGGATGCAGGGTTTGGAAACCAAGCCTGATGAGGAACGGTCGAAGGAGCTGGGCCCGGATAAGGAGAGGCTAAGAAGAGCTCTGATCCCACGTGGGAAATGGAGCACATTTATTTCTTCCTGCTCTGGAGGGCAGGGCCTGAACCTGTGGATTCAAACGACAAGAGATTCCAACTAAAAATCAGGAAGAACTTTCCAACAGTTGAGATCTGTTTGGCAGCAGAACGGAGCTGGTAGACTCTCCTTCCTTGGAGGTTTTCAGGCAGAGGTTGGGCGTCCGTCCGTCATGGATGCTTTAGGTGAGATTCCTGCATTGCTGGGGGTTGGACTAGATGACCCCTGGGGTACCAGCCCTAGGATTCTGTGATTCAGATTCCCGGCCGAGAGAGAGAGAGAGCAAGACGGAGAAAAGCCAGGGACGGCTGCTATTATTTTAAAACCTCCCCAGCGTTAATTATCTCTGAATGGAAAGGAAATTATGCATAAATAGAATGGAGAAAAATAGAATCATAACTCTACTTTTATGTGAAGCGTTGCCAATTATGCAAAATTATGCAAGGACTTTGTGGAAGGACAGCCAGGCGGGTGCGGCGAACGAGCTCCCCCCCCCCCAACCCCGTCACTCTGCGATTGTGGCTCTCGCAAGCCCCATAATGGGACGCAGCGTTGGAAGCGGGAAGGAGAGCGGACGCAGATTTGTCTTACATGACTTAAATTATTTAGTAAATTACTCCCGAGCAGGATTACATGCCTTGGAGGGGAGAGGGATCAGCCAAGACAGGCAGCGGAAGGAGAAGGAGAAGGGGAGGGATGGCAGTCTAGGGCTTCTCTTGCAAGCCTCAGGGGCTCGGACCGTGATTTGGGGAGGGGGGGTAGCGGCATTGATAGGGCTCAGAAGCCCCCCCCCCCCCGTCTCTTTCTCTGTTCTTGGCAGGCCGCGCAAACGTGCTCAGCTGCAAGGCGGCGTCAGGTGACAACGCAGCGCATTTAATCAGATGCCCCCAGGCACCGGCCGGAATTAGATCACTTGCCCGCTGAGCAGGTTTCGAACCGCTTAGCCGCAGCCGCCTCATCTGCACAGCCAAGCTGCTCAAATGCAATCAAGGTGCCTTAATGAGGAGGCGCAGGAGACCAGGAGGGGGGCGGGGGGGCAGAGGCGGCTTCCGCAGCTCCGTCGCCAGCTCAGCGGCCTGGCAGGCTCTGCCCAGAGAAGAGGCCTCTCTTCCAGGGGAGGGCCACCCGCCCTTTCGGCTCGCCGGCGAGGGACGTCGCGCCGGTCACCTGCCCGCCGCTCACCTTCCCCAAGGGCCTCGGAGGAGGTGGGGATGCCAGGGCTGAGCCACGCACCGGCAGGGCTGCCAGGAATCCTGCCTGGCAAAGGCTCAGAGCCGCTGAGGGAACCGGCGGCAGAGACAGGAGCGCCTTGGCTCGGGTGGCACCATCTGCGGCTGCAAGCAAGGGCACGCCTGGCACAGAAAGCGAAAGGCAGGATGGATCCAGCTCCGCGTGCTGGTGAGAAGGAGATAAGGCAGGCCTGCTGGATCAGGCCCAGGGCCCGTCTCGTCCAGCATCCTGTTCTCACAGTCACCAACCAGGTGTTCATTCTGCCCCCTGGGATTCAGAGGCATCATCTTTCTGGCCACCCTGGCTGGCAGCCATCAATAGCCCTCCATGAAATGGTCTAATTCTCTTTTAGAGCCATCCAAGCTGGCCGCCATCACCGCCTCTTGTGGGAAGGAGTTCCACAGGTTAACTCTCCACTGCACAAGGCAACTCTTTCTTTTCTCTGTCTTGAATCCAGCGTCATTGGACGTCCATGAGTTCCAGGGTTATGAGGGGGAGGAAACCCTTTTCGTTCTCCACTTTCTCCAGGCCAGGAATCATTTTATAAGTTTCTATCACATTGCCTCTTCCTCGCCTCTTCTCTAAACTGCAAAGTCCCAAACCCTGGGACCTTCCTTTCTCCACAGGGCAGCCCCTCCACCCCGATCAATTTGGGTGTCCTTTCCTGAACCTTTTCCAACTCAGCAATATTCCTTTTGAGGCGAGTCAATGGGATTCCAGAGCCTCTTCTAACGGCGCCATGTTATTGGCAGTTTTATTTTCAATTCTCTTCCTGATGCTCCCCAGCGGCAGCACCTTCACGGAGCTGTCTGCTGCGGTCGCAAGGTGTCGTCCGTGGTCTGCCAGTGCCACCGAGCGTATATGTGAAATTAAGAATATATATTTTTTGCTCCAACACGCATCACTGCACAAGGATTGACTGCCCATCCACTCTGTTGGGAAAGGTCCTCTTGGAAGCTCTTGGCAATCTCTTTTTGTTCCAACAACCTGGAACGATCCGCTGCCATCAGCAAACCTGGTCACCTCCCTGCTCCTCACTCTAGATCCTGTAGGAACAAGCAAAAAAGTGCAGGGCCCCACGGCGGTCCTTGGGGGGCCCCACTTCCTGCTTCTCTCCCTTGGGAGAGACTCCTGCTCATTGCTCCCGGACGCTTTGCCCATTCCTTTTGGAAAAGGATTTTTATTTGATTTTAGAAAATATAAACTTACAACAAAGTCAATTAAAAATCCATATGAAGAGATTGCTCTGAATCACAAGACTTCCCCGCTCCCATCCATGGGTCCTCATGTCAATAATTACAACTGTATATCAATCCTTTATCCACATTTTTAATCCATCTAAATCAGGGTTAGGCAACCTAAGGCCCGGGGGCCGGATACAGCCCAATCGCCTTCTCAATCCGGCCCGCGGATGGTCCGGGAATCAGCGGGTTTTTACATGAGTAGAATGTGTTATTTAAAATGCATCTCAGGGTTATTTGTGGGACATAGGAATTCGTTCATATTTTTTTTCAAAATATAGTCTGGCCCACCACATGGTCTGAGGGATGGTGGACCGGCCCACGGCTGAAAAAGTTTGCTGACCCCTGATCTAAATTGTCCATAGTTTTTGTCACTTTACAAGTGTGATTAAAATCCCGCTAACGTTTCCATCTGCTTACAATAGTCTCCTAAATAAATTATAATTTTTCCCCATTCTCTTTTTAAAGTTCTTGTCTTCTTGGTCCCTGAGCTTCCCAGTTGATTTTGCCATTTCAGCAGAGTCCATCAACTTGGCTTGCCACTCTTCCCTGGTCGGGATTGCTTCTTCCTTCCATCTCTGGGCTGATAACATCCGTGTGGCCGTTGCCAGATGCATAAAAAGAAGCGTTGCTCATTCCTGACCCGCAAGAGGCTCTCTTCCTCTCTTCCCATGACTTTCTCGGGAGCCTGTGGCAAGGCTGCTTGCAGAGAGCTCTGCGAAACTTCCAAGTACACTCTGGCAACCAGGTTGCCCCTATGGCCAGGGCGTCCAGGGATGCCCATCTCGGCAGCCCAAGTCCAGAAGCAGCGCAAATGTCCCCACGGGGCCCTGGCTGGATCTGGAAGGGCAGTTTTGCTCCTGAGTTTGCAGCTGTGTGGAGAACTGTTCCTGTCCTCTCAGTCAGGGGGGGCAACGGCTGATGAGGAGGCTTCCCTCCTGGCGGCGTCAGGTCAATGGCCGGTGAAAAGCCTATCGCTTTCCCAGCATGCATCTCTCTCTCTCTCCACCAGGGGTAGGCAACCTAAGGCCCAGGGGCCGGATATGGCCCAATCGCCTTCTAAATCTGTCCCACGGACGGTCTGGGAATCAAGGTGTTTTTACACGAGTAGAATGTGTGCTTTTATTTAAAATGCATCTCTGGGCTACTTGTGGGGCATAGGAATCAGTTCATTATTTCCCCCCAAAAAATATAGTCCGGTCCCCACAAGGTCTGAGGGACGGTGGACCAGCCCACGGCTGAAAAAGGCTATTGATCCCTGGTCTACACACACACACACACACACACACACACACACACACACACACACACACGGTGCAGGAGCTGATCTGCGCCCCACATTTCATCTGCAAGCAATTAAAAGCAAGCGGGAGGCAGGAGGGACCCCCCAACACCCAGGAAAGTTACACACACACACACACACACACACAGAGAGAGAGAGAGAGAGAGAGAGAGAGAGAGAGAACCACCCTTTCCATTTCCCTTTCAGAACCAAGCACGGCTGCTGTGTTTCACTTTGGGGCTCTTTGCTTGGAGGAGGGAATGGGCGTGGGAAACGGCCTGACCGCTCGGGAGAGTCCGGAGCTAGGCACTGGGCACATGGTGAGAAGGGGAGGGGGGGAGAGAGAGAGAGAGAGAGAGAGAGAGAGAGAGAGAGAGAGAGGAGGGGAAGGAGAACGAACACCTCCCCATCAGCCTTGCCTTTGGCCACTGGTTTCATAAAGCTCCTTGGAAGCTGCCGGCCTGGGAAGGAAGGAACGGAGGGAAGGAGGGAGGGAGGGAGGGAGGGAGGCAGGCACCCATTTCCAAGCCAAGACCAAGCGCCTTTCGAAAGCTTTCGCCTGGAGGGCTGAGAACAGGACTCTAGAGATCCCAGCGGAAAACATAGGCCTCTCCCTTCTAAGAGAGAACTCAGTCAGCAGAGCAGGAGACTCCTAATCTCAGGGTCATGGGTTCGAGCCCCACGTCGGGCAAAAGGATTCCTGCATCGCAGGGGGCTGGACCAGATGACCCCCGGGGGTCCCTTCAAACTCCGCAATTCTGTGATTCTACACATTTCCCTTCTTTTTTAAAACAAAAAAACAAAGCAAGCAAGCAAGGACACTGGTGGGATCTGCTTCTCTGCCTTCCTTACCCCAGAGATGTCGGCCACCCGGTGGATCGGGACCTCCTTCTTGCTGTGCAGTCCTTTCCCGTTCTTTATCGCCCTGTTATTGGGGGGGGGGGGAAGCAATCAGATGGTCAAAGGAGCCAGAGGGGGAAGCCAGGAGGAATCCCTGGATCCCTGGATCTCCCTCCAAGGGCTTTTCCCTCCATACCCAGAGAAAGGGAGACTCAAAAGCAGACAGAAATTCCTCCTGGCCTTAATGCAACAAAAGACTGAAATGCAAAACATGCAGCAAGCAGTTCGATTCTGAGGGAAACCAGGTTTCTGTCTCAAATGAGGTGCCGTCTCCTGCAAACTTGTGGGAACACGGGGCGCCCCAGCCCTGGCCCCGGGCGAAAGACCACCACCCCTCTCTCCAAAAGGCTCCCCAACTCTGGGCATCAGAGCCCAAGCCCTTGCCCACTGCCAGGAGGGCCTTGAAAAACCTTCCTTGGATGGCCACCTGTCAGCGATGCCTTGGCTGCGATTCCTGCATTCAGAGGCCCAGCTAGTAAAGCATCCTGTTCTCAACAACTGCCTCTGCCAGACCAGCAAGCAGGATCCGACCACAAGAGCAGCCCTCTCCCCTCGCCCCTCCGGTGGTTTCCAGCAACTGACTGGGGAGGGCAGAGCACAGCAAGCCTGAGAGCCCCCTCCCCCTCCTCCTCTTTTAAAGCCATCCAAGTTGGTGGCCGGCCCTGCCTCTGCGGTTTAACTCTGCGCCTCCTTTGACCTGTCCCAAACGGTCCCGCAACCGGATGCCCACGAGTTCTGGTGTGATGAGGCAGGGAGAGGAACTTCTGCCCCCCCTCCCCACCTTGCTGCACCTTCCTCCTGCCCCACAGGGACCCCCCCTTCTCCCCAGAGCTCTCCCCTCTCTTGCAGGAACACCATCTCAGAGATCTTGAGGCGGGGAAGAGCAGAGGGATTTCCAATTTGCAGGCAGGCTGTTCCTCCCACAGCTTCTCCACCATCACGGCCAGCTGCTAACCTTTTCCTTTTAATTGCATTTCCCTCTTCCTATCAAGCCTCCCTGAAGCCGAGGAGCTTGCAATCTGAAAGGCGCCATCAGGCTCCGAGGCAAGCAGGCCCCCACTCCTGCCCTCCCCACGCCCCTAGAAACAGACACACACACACACACACACACACACACACTCCCCTCCGTCCTCCTTGCTCTCGGCTGCAGCCTTGGGATCCTCCCAAAGGAAGACCGTTCCGATGGGAAGAGCTGCTTTGACAAAAGGACTCCCCTCTCCTTCCTTGGAGAGCTTTAAGCAGAGGTCAGGTGGCCACCTCTCGCGAATTCTCCTGCTGCGATTCCTGCATTGCGGGGTGGGGGTGGGCTGGATGACCCTCGGGGTCCCTTTGAAGCATACAACTCTATGTTTCTATGGCCTCAGAAGGCGGTGGGCTCTCCTCCACCGGCTGTTCTTCAGCAAAGGTCAAGTGGCCCTCTGTCAGGGATTCTGATTCCTGCATTGCAGGGGGTTGGACTAGATGACCCCCGTGACCCCTTCCAGCTCTACAATTCTCCGAGCCCGGCTCTCCCTCGGCTCCCGCTGGGCCCGCTCAATGGCTGCTCCCGTGCCGGGGCCGGCCGTTTGTTCAGCCGAGCCGAGGCGCACAAAACAATCCAGAGGGAGAGCCAGGGATCCCGCCGAGCCTTTGTGGCGGAGTCAATGAGCAGGTTGCTCTGTTCCGAAGGGCTGGCCGGCCGGCCTGCTGAATCCAGCCGCGGTTAAATGGGGCACCGGCAGCCGGCTGCTTGCAGGAAGCCAGCCGGCACAATGCTGGGTTTGGGGAGGGAGGGAGGGAAGGACGGCATTCATGCCGGCATGCCGGCCTTCCTGTCTTTCGGAATACTGGACAAGAAAATGCACTTAAGAAGGGACAGCAGAGGACGTCATCTCAGCTGAAGAGGGAAGGGGGGGGAGAGGCAAGGTGACAGTTAAGGGCACTCAGAAAGCCCTGCAGCTGCAGCAGGATGAGGCCCGAGGGGCCCTCTTCTCGCAGTGGCCAGCCAGGAGCCCCGATACAGGAGCAGCACCCTCCCTCCTGAGCCCGGAAGCCTAGCAGAGGCTGGACGCAGCCAATGCTGAGTTCATTTGGGCAGCTTCCGTGCCAACGGCATCCCGGGCTGCTTTGCTCTGTGGCCGCCTTCCTCTGCCAGAGACGTGCCCAGGAGGAAGGGAAGGCGCATGAGGTCTGTGGGGGCAGCAGGACAGAGCCCTGGCGTGAGGCGCAGAGAGCGGGCGGCTGAGGGACCAGCTCTTTGGGCCCCTGCAAACCTTGCACCGACCTTCCCGGTTGCCCGAGACCCCCGCACTCTTCGCACGCTCTGGCTGAGGGCCACAGACTTGCTCAGGCGCAAGGGGAGGCTCTCAGGATCCGGTGCTGAAAACGGCAGGAGGGGAGAGCTGCTCTTGTGCTCGGATCCTGCTTGCAGGTTACCCATAATGGGAAGATGGGTTGGCAACTGGGAGAATAGGAGGCTGGACTAGACGGGCATCATGTTGGCTCTGGCCACGGGAAGGCCACACTCCAACATGCTGAGCAAGTGCCTTTCCCTTCCTGGCCCACAGAGGACCCAAGGGGGCCTCATCCTGCCCCAGCTGCTCCTTCCTTTCTGCAAAACCCTCCCAGCCCTCATGGCTGCTTCCTTGGCAAGCTGGCAGGAAGGCTGGCAAGGTGGCTCCGCTCTCTCCTGCCGGAGGAACATCCATCAGGGCTGGAGCCCATGCTGAGCGGTGCCGGCCTGGTAATTGGCTCCGTGGGCCCACCCGCTCCCCGGCGCCAGCCGTGCCGCTTTGCCGCCTTTGCTCTTTTCCGCGCTCGGCTGAGGCGCCCGCTTCTCTGCTGCAGGCTTGCAAGTTTGCAGCCCAGCTGTCACCGAAAAGGCTCGGCTAATTGGTGGCCGACAGACTCTTAATAAGGGGTTTTTTTGGGGGGGGGGAGGCAGGGAGAGATTCACAGCCCCCTGCATGTCACTTGACAAGGACTTGCCATACTGCTGGCTGCAAGAACGGGATCTCCGGCAGAGGTGGGCAAGGGGCTACGGAGGGCCCCATCTCTCCCCACCCCACCCAAAAAGGGCAAAAGACAAGGCACAGCAGCTGCAACCGAGAGACCTTGCCAGGCTGGTCTGAGAGGCCCCCAGAGAAGCCTGACGCCCACCCAACTCACCCCTAGTCCAGCCTGCGATGCCACCCACCCACCCCAGCCAAGGCTGCCCCACAGGAGAGGGCTCTACTCTGCCCTCCACCATTGGAGGCAGTTGGTCCTGCTGCCCCACAGGAAAGAAGGGGGCTCTTGAGTTCAAGTCCTGCTGGTGGGTTTCTTCCATAACGAGCCACTGGCCTGATCCTGCAGCCTTACACTTTTGTGTCCATGCAAGGAGCGCTTGGTTCAAGGAAGACCCCTCTATGAACACCCGCCATTCTTGGCCGACAGCTCCCAGGAGCCGGCAGGCAGAGGGGGGCTCAGGATGGCAGCAGGGGCCCCCGGCAGAGGATTTTCGTTGCCTTGTATTAGAGGGTCATAGAATCTGAGGATTGCAGAGCTGGAAGGGACCCTGAGGGTCATCCAGTCCAACCCCCTGCAATGCAGGAATCTCAGCTGAAGCATCCATGACCAATGGCCACCCAAACTCCGTTTAAAAACCTCCAAGGAAGGAGAGTCCACTACTGTCCGAGGGAGACGGCTGGGCGGCTCTCACCCTCAGAAAGTTCTTCCCGATATTTAGTCGGAATCTCCTTTCTTGTAACCTGAAGCCATGGGAACCAGCTTGTTCCCTCTTCCCTGGGGCAGCCCTTGAGATATTGGAAGAAGGCTAGCCTATCTCCTCTCAATCTCCTCTTCGCCAGGCTAAGAAGAGATTAAGTGGCCAACAGGAGGCATAAAAATAAGGGATCATGCACCGTAACAGATTTCCTGGCGCTGGGCTGTATCGTACGCCCACACCCCAGCCAAGCTAGCCCCACGGCTCGGGGCCTCCTCTGACACAGCCGCCGCCCTCCCCAGCTGGCTTGCCCCAAGGAAGAAGGTGGGGGAGCCTCTTTGCAGCCAGCCTCTGCAAAGGGGACCTTTGCTCCTCTGCCTCCCAAGAGCGGCAGAATTCACACTCGGCTCTCCCGGGGACCTGCAGCACAGCTGGTGGCCGGAGCCATGGAACAGCCTGTCCCTGGGCAGCTGGGAGGAGTGGTCCCTCGCCAGCAGCTGGCAGCCACCTGGGCATGGATCAGAGCCCAAGGAGGCTCCCTGCCACCTCCGCTGCCACCCTGGGAAGCGGATGCGAGACCCCCTGACTGCCGGGCCAGGCGGGGCTGCCCCTTCCTCTACATTCCTTGTCCCGTCTTCCCCCACCCCCCTTCGTGAAGGAGCTGTGCCCGCCATGGAAGAGGTCCGGTGAGCATAGCCGCAATGCCCAGCGGTCCTGAAAAGGCGCAGATAGGGGTTTCGCTCTCTCTCCCTCTCTCTCGCCCCCCCCCAGCCCTTTCCAGGCACTGTCCTGCTGCTCCCCCCCCCAATCCCTCCTCGGCCCCCTTCTCTCCTGCGCCCCCCCCACTCACCGAGCCTCAGCCGCCAGCAGCTCATCGTAGTGCGAGGAGCGCTGGTCATCGTCCTGTCGGTAGCGGATGACAGAGGCCAGGCCCTTGCTGACCAAGGCTTCGGCGATGTTGCTGCAAGACAGGAAGAGGAAGAGAGGGTGGGAGCGGTGGGAGCTTGAATCACAGAATTGTAGGGTTGGAAGGGACACCCAGGAGCCATCTAGCCCAACCCGTTGCAACGCAGGCGTAATACATCAAGAATCCATGACACCTCTGATTAAAAACCTCCAGCGGAACAGAGTCCACCTTTTTTGAAGGACAGCCATTTCATTGTTCTTCCTAAGGTTTAGTCCAGGGGTAGGCAACCTAAGGCCCGGGGGCTGCCCTCACGGAGCAATGCGGAGCTGATTCAGCCGGAGAAGAGTGAGGCCTATCGCCTCCACCCCCTGACCCTGCAAAGACCAGGCCTTGCCACCTACCCCTCCCTCCCTCCCTCCCTCCCTGCGAGGTGGGCCTTGGGGTGCTGAGCTTACAGAGGGGCTCTGGGCTCTGCAGCCATTCTTGAGTTGCTATACCAATGATTTAGGAACTTTCACCACGTTGAAATAATAAAAATAATAATGATGATAATGATAATAATAATAATACCGGTAATAATAATAAACTACTTTTATTTGTATTCCGCCCTCCCCGGCCAAGACTGGGCTCAGGGCAGCTAACATCAAATATATAACATTGGTATAAAATAAAACAATAACTAAATTACCTCCTAAAAACAAGTCAGGATCAAACTAAGTCAAATCTTACTGCCTCTGCAATTTTTCTAAATGCTGAATGGAATAACACATGGATCTGACCTTTGGTGAATTTGTAAGTAAACCCTTTTTTTTTTAAACTCGCCAAATGCATAATCTTTTTCTATCCAAGGGAAGAGGGGAAATTTCGAAGGAACTCAAATGATGTATTTTGAAAGTCTAACAGCCTCTATTTCCATATTTTACTGTGCTGCATATGTTGCGATTTTAAATCTCTGCTGGGGTTATTGCCCCAGACCTGGATCTTGGCATGCAGGAATTTTCCTTTCGATACCTTTTTCCTTGAAACAACACCTCCCTTCCTAAACTTTGAAATGGCTCCATGGGCCAAAACACGCTGATTCTTGGACCATCTGTGGGCCAGATTTAGAAGGCGATTGGGCCGGATCCGGCCCCTGGGCCTTAGTTTGCCTACCCATGGTTTAGGGCACGGGTGTCAAACTCCAGCCCTCCAATGTTTTGGAACTACAATTCCCATCAGCCCTAGCTAACAGGACCAGTGGTCAGGGATGATGGGAATTGTAGTCTCAAAACATCTGGAGGGCCGGAGTTTGACACCCCTGGTTTAGGGCTTTCAAGGTCAGCACCAACACTTTGAATTGTGCTCAGAAACGTCCTGGAAGCCAATGTAGGTCTTTCAGGACGGGTGTTATGTGGTCTCAGTGCCTGCTCCCAGTCCCCAGTCTGGCTGCCGCATTCTGGATTAATTGCAGTTTAAAGATTAAGATTAAAATGCTTCCCCGCCTGCCTTTGCCTCCAGGACCTTCACGGCTCAAAATCAAAAACTGAAAGAATGTAAGATGTGCCCCTGGATGAGGCCCATGGCCTTTCTAGTCCAGCACCCTGTGGCTTTTAGCCATCAATGGGCCCCTCCTCCTCCTCCCTGAATTGGTCCAAGCCTCTTTCAGAGTCATCTAGCTTGTTGCCCATCCCTGCCTCCTGCGGGAGGGAGTTCCGTAGTTTAACTATGAGCTGCATAAAGAAGGACTTCCTTTCATCCAGTACGTTTCCGAGCACAATTCAAAGTGTTGGTGCTGGCCTTTAAAGCCCTAAAAGGCCTAGTATACCTGAAGGAGTGTCTCCCTCCCCACCATTCAACCCAGACACTGAGGTCCAGCTCCGAGGGCCTTCTGGCGGTTCCCTCATTGCGAGAAGTGAGGTTGCAGGGAACCAGGCAGAGGGCCTTCTCGGTGGTGGCACCCGTCCTGTGGAACGCCCTGCCATCAGATGTCAAGGAAATAAACAGCTCTCTGACTTTTAGAAGACATCTGAAGGCAGCTCTGTTTAGGGAAGTTTTTAATGTTTGATGTATTTATTGTGTTTTTAATATTCTGTTGGGAGCCACCCAGAGTGGCTGGGGAAACCCAGTCAGATGGGCAGGGTATAAGTAATTTATTATTATTATTATTATTATTATTATTATTATTATTATTATGTCACCATTCCCCTAGAAGCAGGGTGACCCCAAGGAGGGGGGGAGGAGACCTGTGGCTGAAAGACCCCAGGATTTCTTTTCACTCTGCAGAGCCCCCCCCCCTCGGCATCCCCTGCATGCAGGACAGGGAGGGGGGAAGCGGGGTGTCCTGGGGCTTCCCTCTTTTTTTGCTGCTGTTTCCCCCCTGGGAGGTGGGGTGCAGAAAAAGCCCCACCTGCTCATTTTAATTTATGTATTCCCCCCCCCATAAAATTTATGCACTGTGTGATTATTATTTTAAAAACAAACAAACTCAAAGAAGTTTACAAAACGATAAAGTAGTAAAATTACTAAGGAAAAAATTACAACTAAGCATGGGAAAAGTTATAAGACTGAAACAGGTTAAAACTCCCATCACCTTTCTATGCATCTGGGTCAGGAATGGTTTCCAGAGGACAGGAAAGGCGTTTGCTTCACGTCAAGAGGCAGGGAGTTCCACAGCGCAGGCACTTGCCAGGCTGAAAGATGGATTTCCTACACCGAACGGGGATTAGCTGGCAGTGCCAGTCCCGTCAAGTGGGCACATGTGGAGCAAGGCAGTTTATTTCCTTCCACGTGGGGATGGCTTCAAAGCAAAGCATGCCATCTATTCAAGTGTGTTTGAAGCTAGCGGCCGGGCATCAGATTTAGGGGCTCCCAGAGATGTGGGTGCCCCTCCTTGGAGGCGCAGGCAGGGCTTGGCACTGTGGGCTCAGCAAGGGCCTCACCCCTCCTGCTGCTCTGCTGGGAGCCTCTCTGCCTCTCCTACGACTGGCACAAGTCCAGCAGCCGCCACATCCCAGCGCATGAAGAAGGCCCTCACGGCCGGCCTGGAGCTGCTGCCGCTGCCTCCGACGCCTCAAGGGGAGTGGGCAGGCAAGAGAAGAGCCAGAAATAGGCCAGGCAGAGATGGGGGAGATCTGCAAAGGAGGAGACGGCTGCCAAGAGAAGCGGCAGCTGCAGAGGCACCGCGCGAAATGCCAGGCAGCCAGGAATAAGCCACCGCTGCCGCACCTCCTATTTCAGGCAGGCAGTTGCCGGGCACCCGCGGCACGCGGAGCCCACCTTCCCAGGCAGCTGCCTCCCACCCGGTGAGGAAGAATCACGAGCGGCTCCAAGGACGTGAACGGGGTGCCCCCCCCCCAAGGCAGCTGCAAGCAGAGAGGAAAGGAAGAGCCCCCAAGGCTGTTCCGCTTTGGGCAGCTGCGTCCCCCTCTCTCCTTGCCTCCTGCCGCCCCACTCAAAGCTTGTGGGGAGCTGGGAGGAGGCCAGAGGGGCTCAGGGCTTCCCCCCAGGAGAAACAAGAAAGCTGCCAGCGCCCTGTTTGCACGAGGGCCAGGAGCGCCGAGTCTCTGCTCTGCCCGCTGAAATGTGGCACCTCTGGCATTGGCCAGGCGAGGTTGTCGGTTGGTGTTTGTGCTGACGCTCAGAGCAAAAGCTTGGAGGGGAAGAGGGGGGAGAAGGGCAGCCGGGGGGGGGGAGGCAGCGCATGCTGGCAAGGTATCCCCATTCAGCATCTGAGCCCCGCAGGCAGCGCCCGGAAGCAGCAAGGCACATCCCTGGCAGGCAGCCACAGGGGAGCCAGCTCTCCACGGAAGCCATGCCAACCAGGGGAGCAACCAGGGGCTCTGTGCCCACGAAAAGAGCTACACTGCGCCAAGGCCAGCCGGGCACAAGCGCCAGGGAGGCAGGAGAGCCTGACGCATCCACTTCCCAGGTGCGGAGCAACCTGCTCGCCCTGGGGGCGGGGGCACCTCCGAGCAAGCGCATCTCAGCTACAGACCAGGAGCAGAGGCCCAGTTGGGGGGCTGCCAAGAGCACTGCCTGCAGGTTCCTTCCTCTCACAAGGAGGAATTCCACCCAGTTTTACTCAAGAGTAGACCTATTCCCAGAATCGTGGAGCTGGAAGGGACCCTGAGGATCATCGAGCCCAGGCACCCCCAAACGGCCCTCCAGATGTTTTGGGACTACAATTCCCATCATCCCTGACCACTGGTCCTCTTAGCTAGGGATGATGGGAGTTGTAGTTCCAAAACACCTGGAGGGCCGAGTTTGGGGGTGCCTGATCTAGCCCAACCCCCTAAGCTAGCCACGTGCATTAATTTCAGTGGGTCTGCTCTGTGCAAAACTGAGCTCAAATGCCACCCGGGGGGTCCAGCCCTCGGGGGGGAGTCTGCTTGGCCCTCAGAACTCTCCCCTCGCACCCCCCCCCGCCCTGGCCTGCCTCTTGCTTTCGGGCACAGAGGCTGGCATGAAGCTCTGCAGGAACGCTCCTGCTGCACACAGGCTCATGGCCCCGCCCTCTTCTGCCTCTGGCCCCGCCCAGCCCTGGGAGGCCGCCTCCCTCCCCCTGCCCCCAGCAGCCGGGGGCTTGGTCCCTGGGTGCTGCCATTCAGCATCTCGCAGGCTCTTCCCCAGAGGCAGCCGCCTCTTTGCCAGATGCCAACCAAGCCAGGCATCTAATAGGAAGCGATTTGCAGAAGAGGAGCAGCCAGGAGGGGGGTCTGGAGCAGCTGCCTGGGGTGGGGGGAGGCAAGGAGCACAGCCAATGCAGGGCCCAGGCACTTGCAGGCTTCCCTCCCTCCCTGCCTCCTGCCTTCATCACGCAGCACATCGTTAACCTATGGGACTCCCTCCCACAGGAGGCTTTACAGGAGGGTTGGGGAAAGTCCTGGAGGAGGCTAGTAGCCAGGATGGCTCGGCTCTGCCCTCCACGGCCAGCAGAAACTAGACTTCTGCATGCTGGTTTTTATGTACAATGGACCCTCGAGTTACGTACTGCTCTGGATACGTAACTTTCAGGTTGTGAACGCAGCAAACCCGGAAGTGTATACTACTGGGTTTCGCCACACACGCATGCGCAGAAGTGGTCTATTGCACAGCGCACATGCACAGAAGTGGCGCCTCCAGTTACGGACTTTTCAGGTTACCGGTAAGTATGGACTCCCAGAACGAATTTAATTCACATCCGGAGGGTCCACTGTGTTTCATAAAATTTATACACTGCTTGTTTTTTTTTTAAAAAAAAACCCTCAAAGGGTTTTACAAAAAGATAAAACCATAAAACGGAGGGGGGTGGAATCGCAACCCTACTTTAAAACAGACCAACGTTAAAATGCTAAAAGAGATTTAGAATACTTTCTAAGCAACTGGGCAGGCGAGTCTAAATGTTTCCATCAGCCGCCGGAAATCTCCTGACTTCCTCAGGAGAGGAAAGCCTCCATGGGGGTCCAGGGCAGGCTAGCCCAAGACCAATGACTGGAGCTTGGGGCGAAGGTGGGGATCCACAATTTCCTCCCCACGGGTTCCCAGGGCGATCCAGCCAGCCCACCCTCACCCACCCAGCCGCCTTCGGGGCTCGAAAGGCCCAGCAGCAGCTCTGGCCTCTGGGGGGTGGCAATGGGGCCGGCACAGGTGACTCTCTCTCTTTCTCACGCAAGACCCACATGAAAGAATGGGGCTGGGTGAGCGCGGATGAAAGCTGGAGAGGGAATCTTGTTAAGCTGTGAAAGAGCAGCGTTGCCTCTCAAAGGGAAGCCGAGCGAGAAGCAGCCGCCGAGAGCTCTCTGCTCTCCCACCAACGCGGAACGCAGACCCCAATTTCCTCCGGAAAATCGAGCCGGGAGGGTTTCAAAGGCAGCCTCTCTCCCCGACTGCACAGACTCCTCTGCCTCAGGAGCACTTTGGACAGATCAGACGCCGGCCAACGCCCCGCAGGCAGCAAGAGGCAGGCACGTCCTGGCACAGTGCAGGGCGTCCTGGCACAGAAAGCTCTGGGGCAGGGACAGAGAGGCAGGAAGGCAGGCCCAGCCTCCATCTCCGAAGCTCAGCAGGGCTTGGCCACAGGGAAGCTGCCTTACACCAGTGTTTCCCAACCTAATCTAGGCAGCGGCACACTTGTTTCATTAAAAAAATCTCGCGGCACACCGCTCCTCCCCCACCCGGCTGCGCCGGGTCTCCTGACCCAGAGTTACCTCTGGGATCAGCTGCAGCGCGGCGTCCTTTCTCCCGCCCATCAGCTGGGGCACCAGGTCGGGATTCTCCCGCGAGGCTGCTGTTGCTGCTGCTGCAGCAGCCAAGGGAGCAGCGCCGCCCTGGCTTCCGCTTCGCCGCTGGGCTCCAGCAGCGCCGCCGCCACGGTCCTGTGCAGCCCTGGGCTGCAGGTCCCTTTTTCCGCGGCACATCAGCCGGTGTCTCACGGCACACCAGTGTGCCGCGGCACACCGGTTGGGAAACGCTGCCTTACACATTGCTCCACCTGGCTCGGTACAGCCTACACTGGCTGGCAGCAGCAGCAGCAGCTCTACAGGGTTTCAGGCAGAGAGTGTCTCGCACTCTGACCCGGAGAAGCGGCTGGGGACTGAAGCAGGCGCCTTCAAAGGCGGGACTCGGCCCCTGAGCTGTGGTCCTGGGCATAGATGAGCCTCTCTCTGCCCGGGGCCCCCCAAGGTCATCTGCCTCTTCCCCATGAGTCCTGCCACTGAGCGAGAAAGGGAGAAGATGGGCACGACTTGCCCAGGGAAGAAGCCCTGAGAGCAGGGGAGGAGAAGCAGGGGAGCCTGTTTGGCTGGGAAAAGGCCTCGTCACCTGCCACCGGGGGGGGGGGGGGGCAGAGAAAGCGCTCAACGGATGAGTCAAGAGGAGTCACGGAATCCCAGAACTGCAGAGCTGGAAGGGACCCTGAGGGGCATCTAGTCCAACCCCCTGCAATGCAGGACTCTTTTGCCCAAGGCGAGCCTTGAACCCATGACCCCGATAGGAAGACTCTCCTGCTTGACCAACTGAGCTATCCCAGAAGGTCACGTTGCAAGAAAGGCGATTCCGACTACGGTAAGTATTTGGACAAACTTTCTGACGGTAAGAGCCGTTCAGCAGTGGAAGAGACCCCCCTCCCCCCGGGAGACGGTGGACTCTCCTTCCTTGGAGGTTTTTAAGCAGAAGCTGGATGGCCATCGGTCGTGGATTCTTGAGCAGTGATTCCTGCATTGCAGGGGGTGGGATGGATGACCCTCGGGGTCCCTTCCAATTCTACGATGCCTCGGCATCCACCGCCAGCTGCTGGGCACCACAAGTGGCTTCTCCCCCTGAGTGGCCCCCTGAGAAGACCTTGTGGGGCTGGGGGGGCCACCCGGGGTTCTTCTGGCGTCCTTCACAGCCCCCCCCCCATACCCAGTGTTGGATTTACATATAAGCTAAACCAAACTATAGCTTAGGGCCCCACTCTCTTGGGCCCCCCCAAAAATATACTTCTTCTTAATTGTATTTCACTATTAATATACTTCTTCTTAATTGTATTTCAGTTCAACAATTACTTTGATAAAATACCTATTTTGTGATGTGCAAATGGCTTGAGATACCTATGAGGACCATAAATTACCAAATAGCATATATTCAACACAAAAAACAGCGACCATTTGTTGTTGACAAAGGACAGCTGGACATAGAAAGGGCCCCATTATCTTCAGTAGCTTAGGGCCGCATCAAACCAAAATCCAGCCCTGCCTGTACCCCATACTCACATGCCGCCAATGGTGACGGTGGCACAGGTGCGCTCCGAGAAGGCGGGGGCCGTGTCCGTGGCGCTGCTGGCCGGCCGGATGTAGTCCACCGTGACGTTGACCTGGAAGGATAGGAAGGCAGAGGTGAAGGAGGAGGAGGAGGAGGAGAAGAAGAAGAGGAGGAGGAGGAGGAGGAGGAGGAGGAGGAGGAGGAGGAGGAGGAGTTTGGATTTGATATCCCGCTTTATCACTACCCGAAGGAGTCTCAAAGCGGCTCACATTCTCCTTTCCCTTCTTCCCCCACAACAAACACCCTGTGAGGTGAGGGGGGCTGAGAGACTTCAGAGAAGTGTGACTAGCCCAACGTCACCCAGCAGCTGCATGTGGAGGAGCGGAGACGCGAACCCTGTTCACCAGATTATGAGTCCACCGCTCTCAACCACTACACCACACTGGCTCTCACACCATACTGGCGCCTCTCTGCCCGGAGGAAGCCATCCCAGCTCAATACCAGTTGGGCAGTTCTGCTGCTTCTGGGGCAAGCTGGGGGAGGGGGGAGAGGCGGCAACCGTGGACTGGGATGGGCAGGGCCAGGGAGCTGGGCAGGAGGTGGGCACCGCAGGGCTGACTCCACTTGCCAAACAGAAAAGGCAAGAAAGGAAGGGCCAGGGAGTGTGGCAGGAAGCAAAGGGTGAGAACGGGTCCCAAAAATATGAGGTTAGTTATGTTGCAAATAAAGTTGAGAAAAGACGGTACAGATGATGTATAATATGTAGTGGGGGGAAATAACCATGAGAAAACCGCGGACGGGTGGAAGGAAAGTCAATTATCTTAGCGGAATGCACATTGGGAAATGTTTAATTCAACTTTTTTTCTGAAAATTGATAAATAGAATCTTAAAAAAATTAATGAGGTTTGTTTGGGGTGAGGCTGTGGGAGGGATCTGAAAACCTCCCCGCCAGAATGGCAAATCAAGAGGATGGACTACACCGAAGTGGCAAAACTAACTGGGAAGCTCAGGAATCAAGAAGAGAAGAAATTTAAAAAAAGAATGGGAAATGTTTATAATGTATATATAAAATCATTGGAAACAGGTTAAAGCATTAGCAGGATTTTAAACACACTTGTAATGTAACAGAAAGTATAGATAATCTGAGAAAATGAAAAACTGGAGAAGTATTGATATGCAGTTGAAATAGAATCAATATGGAAGGGATGCAGGGAAGTCAGGAGGTTCAGCGTAATCTCGGTAATTAGAGTGGGAAATGGTTGTGCTGTATGGTTATATTTTGGAAAATCAAATAAAAAATTATTTCACACACACACAAACCTCCCCACCTTGTTAGTCTGCAATCCATCGCCTGGAAGAGCCTGCAGGGACGGAGGGGAGAGGAAGCATCCATACCCATCTCCTCCCTGCAAGCCTGCTCAATCCTCTGCCTTAAGGCTGGGGGTGGGAAGCCAGAGGACCCTTGAGCCCCCCTGCAGGCAGGGCAGGCAGAGCAAGAGCCCCCCCCCCCAGGCGGCTGCCACGGTGCAGAGGGCAGCCCAGGACGAGCCTTGCCCCTGGCGGACACTTCCCTGCCTGCTGCCAGCAAGAAGGGAGCATCTGATGCACCAGCGGGAGGCCCATCAAGGCAGCACATGCTGCAGCAGCGAGAGCCTGCCAGGTTGTGCTTAGACAAGGCGCTCGGAGGCTCAGGCAGGCAGGCAGGAGAAGACGGGCGCCGGCCCAGGAACGGGCAAGACGCACCAGCACCGAGGAGGAGAGGTTGCAGGCCAGAGGCAGAAGCGCCCGAGGCGTCCCGCTTCCGCTCGATGGGTCGCAAGAGCATCTGGACGCAAGAAAAGCTCGCTGGATCGGGCCCAAGGCCTGACCAAATGCCTCAATGGGAAACCAGGAAGCAGGACAAGAGGCAATCTCCCCTCCTGGGGTTCCGAAGCATGGCTGCCTCTGGCCATGGAGGCAGGGCAGAGCTCATCAGTGCCATTTGGGGGAACGGGGGCAGCTGCACCAAGCACCGGGTCTGGGTCTTCAGCAGCCCATCCCATGCGCCGGGATTCTGCTTAGTGTTAGCACACCAGCTGCCCTGGTGGCTAAATGGCTGAAACAGGATTCCTGCACCTCCCGTTCTCTGAGGAATACGGGGGCATTCAGAGCAGGCAGGGATAAAGCCAGGGCTGCATTCAGAGGCGTTTGCAGGACTGAGAAGTATTCACCGAAATGAGGTTTTGCTGGGTTACCCGAACTGAAACAGACGGTGGGTCAGTATCAAATGAGGACCCCCTTTCCCCCCCCCCCACCACTCATGGTCAACGTGAGCAGGGAGCTCTCACCCAGGAACACCCTGCCTGAGCCTTTCAAGACTATCAGAACCTGCAAGAGCTGCGTGGTTTCCCCCCCCTTTCCCAGAGAGACACATCTGGAGGATTAGTCAAACAAAGACATGCACTAACTCTTTGGGAAATGGGGCGGTGCAGCCAAGTGCAGGCACTCGGCTTCTCTGTGCAGATCGGGAACAGCTCTCAGCGCATTGCATGCAAATTATCTGCATCTCGGCTCTTGACAGAAGCATTTGAAGCAGCTACATGCACAAGTTAAAGGCGAGGCAACAGATACCAGCCCTGAAAGCGTCGGAGGAGAACTCAATCACTGACCCATTCATTTCAAGGCCACTAAAATGCCCAGAATAAACTGACGGAGCTTCAGAAGGACGAACAGCCTCAAGAGTTAAGTGCTGGTTGAATAGGCAGAGGGATCAAGCCTCCCTGATGAGGTGCAAGACCCTGGGAGCCCCCCTCCTCCCCAACACAGGACCTCCGCAGCCAGCGAGCCGCTCAGAGGGGAGGGACCCAGGCCGCTGAGAGCGCAGAGAGCCCCCCTTGATGCCTCCTGAAAGCACCCCATTCTCCCACCCTATCAGAATTCCCTCCTTCCCGTTTGCTTATAGAATCAGAGAGCTGGAAGGGACCCACAAGGTTCATCTAGCCCAACCCCCCCGGCAATGCAGGAATCTCAGCTGAAGCATCCATGACAGACGGCCATCCAAGCTCTGCTTAAACACCACCAATGAATGAGAAGCCACCACCTCCCAAGGAAGGCCATTCCACTGCCAAACAGCTCTAGCTGTCGGGAGGTTCTTCCTGAAGTCTCCAGGATAGGGGAGGGGGGTCTTGCCCTTCTGAAGCCCTGCCCAGTCAGTGTAGACAGTACTGAGTCTGATGGACCAACTTGCTGTATCACAGGATCCGAGGTTTCTCTTATAGTTCCTGGTTTTCCAAAGTGCTCCCCGCCACCCTTTCCATATAGTTTCAGAAGAACTGGGAGGGGCAGAATTTACACTTGCCCAGGTAGACTGAGGGTAGTGCAGGGGTGATTCTTCTTCTAAAGGGACGCGGGTGGCGCTGTGGTCTAAACCACTGAGCCTCTTGGGCTTGCCACTCAGAAGTTTGGCGGTTCAAATCCGTGCGTCGGTCCTCATCGCTCTGGTCCAGGGTTCTGGAGACATAACAGTCGGGGTGAGCTCCCGTTGCTCTGTCTCAGCTCCTGCCAACCTAGCAGTTCAAAAGCACGCCAGTGTAAGCAAGTAGATAAATAGGTACAGCTGCGGCGGGAAGGAAAACAGCATTTCTGGTTTCCGTCACGGTGTCCCGTTGCGCCAGAAGCAGTTTAGCCCTGCTGGCCACATGACCCAGAAAGCTGTCTGCGGACAGACACCGGCTCCCTCAGCCTGACAGTGAGATGAGTGTCGCAGCCTTTGACTGGGCTTGACCGTCCAGGGGTCCTTTACCTTTTTATACATCATCTTCTAAACTCTTTTCCCTGGTTGCATGGCTGGGGGGTGGGGGGGGGACTGTATCCCACAGCTGCCAGAGAACAAACCGGCAGTCTTAGCTGAACTGTAGTAAGAAAGGAAGAGAGGAGCCAGGAGGTCTTTGTTCAAGACGCTTTCTTCAGGAAAGACCCCTAATGGGTAGACCTCCGGAGCAGTTTCAAGGCTGTCCTATGCAGGGTGAGATCTCAAAGAGGGGTCACCAATGTGAGCCCCCATCGCATGTCATGTCTGCAGGCACCTTTGTAACGTGGAGTTGGTCTGCCAAAGGGCCTGGTGCCCCAAGCCAGCTCCCCACAGATCACTTGCTCTTCCGGTAGAATTCAACTAACGTCTAATGAAATCGCTTGGAAATACGGACTTTCCGTGTTGGGGGGGGGCAGAGAAGCCACCCCACGAGGTGGTGCCCACGGCACTGGTCCAAAAGTCCAAGCGTGCCCACGGGCAGGAGAGAACTTGGCGGTTCCTGTGCAGAAAGCGCCCGCAAGCCGCTGCGGCCTCGGGGGGGATGGAGAGCCGCCACTCCAGGCAGGCGGGCCACAGGTGTTTGCAAGCCAACAAGGACTCTTCAAGCAAATGCTGGGAGGTGGAGGGTTTCAAGAGCAACTCATGCGCTGCCAAGAGGAACACCGGCGACTGATGCATCATCGCATGCATGCATGCGCGCGCACACACCTCTCCCTCTCTCTCTGCCACCGCCAAGGGGAGGCAGAGACCGGCAGCCTTCAAGCCCATCAAGGCCACAAGAGAGCCTTTAAAGCCCTTTCAAACTGCCTGGTCTTTTACAAGCCCTGCTTTGCGAGGAGCATAACAATGCCAAAAGGTGATGCCGACTCAAGCAGATCACTCTCTCTCGCGCGTGCGAGCGGCAACCTCATCATATTCCGCTAGCTGCGCAGAAAGCTGCTTCTGCCAGGAGAAAGCCAATTAAGGGGAAGGGGTTAAAGCAATTCCTGGCAGGGAAACTACTGCCATGACAAGCAGGCTGGGGAAAGGGCCGGCCCCGATTCCACAAGGCGGGTTTGGGGACCAAAATGGCCACGAGGCCAGGGAAGGGATGGACAGGGCAGCCCCCTCCCCCTGCCTCTCTTCACCTCCCCAAGATTTGGAAAGAGAATGAAGTCGGGTGGCATCTCCACTGAACTCCCCAGGTGAGGCTCACCTTGCAGGTGCAACTATGCAGGGTTGGCAAGCACCAGCTGAGTGGGGCCAGGTCACCAAACCCCTCCAGTCCAGCATCCTGTTCTCACACTGGCCAGCCAGATTCCCCAAAGGGAAACAAGCAGGATTCGAATGCAAGAGCAACACTCTCCCCTCCGGCAGTTTCCTGAAACTGTGGTGCAGAAACGTTGCTTCCTAAGGTGTGGTAAAGGTAAAGGACCCCTGGACGTTTATGTCCAGTCAAAGAGAGCCAGTGTGGTGTAGTGGTTAAGAGTGGTAGACTCGTAATCTGGTGAACCGGGTTCGCGTCTCCGCTCCTCCACATTCAGGTGCTGGGTGACCTTGGACTAGTCCCACTTCTCTGAAGTCTCTCAGCCCCACTCACCTCACAGAGTGTTTGTTGTGGGGGAGGAAGGGAAAGGAGAATGTTAGCCGCTTGGAGACTCCTTCAGGTAGTGATAAAGCGGGATATCAAATCCAAACTCTTCTTCTTCTTCAAAGGTGACTGTGGGGTTGTGGCGCTCATCTCGCTTTCAGGCCCAGGGTGCCGGTGTTTGTCCACAGACAGCTTTCCAGGTTGACTAAACTGCTTCTGGCACAACGGAACACCATGACGGAAACCAGAGCAGCGCACGGAAACACCGTTCACCTTCCCGCCGGAGTGGTACCTATTTATGTACTTGCACTTTGATGTGCTTTCAAACTGCTAGGTTGGCAGGAGCAGGGACCAAGCAACGGGAGCTCACCCTGTCGCGGGGATTCGAACCGCCGACCTTCTGATCGGCAAGCCCTAGGCTCTGTGGTTTAGACCACAGAACCGCCTGCATCCCTGTTGCTGCCTCAGCCCTCCCCTCACTGGGCACCTTCTTCCACATGTGGTGGAAGTGGCCATTAGGCATGGGGTTCCCAAGACGTCTCAGCACCAGCCCGGCTTGCCCAGTTCCTTCCCAAAGACATTCTTGAGGGAGGAGGCAAGGCCAGGGAAGCACAGACCTCCACTCCTGCCCCCACCCCTGTTGCTGCAGGCCCCCTGCCCTGGGACGCATCGTAGCAGCAGGACAGTCGTACCCTATCCCTTATCAAAAACTTTCAATTAGAGGTTGCACCAAGCACATTACAAAAGAAATCAATAAAACACTAAAATCCCGTGACAACAGTTAACTGAATAAAAGTGTAAGACAGCAGAGAGAAACAAAAAAACATCTCTGGATAATGTAAAAATGCTATTTCAACAGTGTGGGCAAATGAAAACACTTGCCCCACAGCCAGCCTTGGAGAGGGTTTCCAATGTAAGGGGCTCCAGGACAGCAGCGCGACCCCTGGCCGTCATCTGTCCAGCTTCCCAAGAAGCCGCCCCCTTTGGATGATCCCCAAAGAAAAACCCACAGCTTCCTTGATAAGCCAGACGCTTGACTCCCAAGGAAGGAACTGAGGCTAAAAGCCACAGGACCCCACCCAAAGAGATTTGAAATCTGGGGAGGGGGTGCAGGGCTGGGTTCTCGGCTCCACTCCCTTTTCAACTACCCCCCCCCCGGTCTCTTTGGCTACCAATCTGCACTCCGGCATGTGCCCAAATAATTGTGATCAAGAAAATGGATGTGAATACTGGCATGTATTGCACGGGGGGGGGGGGATAATTTATTTTACACAGAAAATGTGCTCTTTCCTTCCCTCAGCTCTGTCTGTGAAATGGACGGTCTTCCTCGCCAAGCCCAGCCATTCACTCCCATCCCAATAACACATTGGCAAATTCTCTTAACTTCCACTCTTTTGAAAGAGCTGAACAACGCTCAGGAAACAGAGGGGAAACAGCATGGAATTTGCATAATTTAGCCTTAATTTCCATTGCGAGACTCATTATCCCTCTTTCTCGGTGCAGAACGTAGCCAGCTTTCTCCAAGGAGCTCCTGAAGAAGAAGAACAGGCAGCCAGGCAGCTCTCCCTGCAGCCCCAACATTGCAGAAACAGCAAACAATCCTTGAATCGGGGTCTCTGTCTCTCTCTCACACCCCAGTTTGCAGATTGGTTCAGTCACGGGGATCTCCCCTGCACCCTCCGCTGTGAGAAGAGGTGCAAAGAACGCCTTCTGCTTCTCCATAATCTCCTTTGACTCTCGTGTCATCCAAGGAGCCAACCGCCTCCCTAGACCGTTTCCTGAGACAAATGTATTTAAAGAACGTCTCACTGGTGGTCCTCATGTTCTCTCAGCAATGTGTTTCTCAAGGTCTTTTTAAAGCATCCTTTACCGCCTTCGCAGGTGGCGCTGTGGGTTGAACCACAGAGCCTAGGGCTTGCTGATCAGAAGGTCGGTGATTCAAATCCTCGCGACAGGGTGAGCTCCCGTTGCTCGGTCCCTGCTCCTGCCAACCTAGCAGTTCGAAAGCACATCAAAAAGTGCAAGTAGATAAATAGGAACCGCTCCGGCGGGAAGGTAAATGGCGTTTCCGTGTGCTGCTCTGGTTTTGCCAGAAGCGGCTTTGTCATGCTGGCCACATGACCCGGAAGCTGTATGCCGGCCCCCTCGGCCTATAGAACGAGATGAGCATCGCAGCCCCAGAGTTGGTCATGACTGGACCTAATGGTCAGGGGTCCCTTTACCTTTACCACCTTCTTGCCTTCTCTCCCCACCTGTGTTTGTGTTCCTTTTGTTCTCTTTCTTTTTTTCCAAAGGAAGGCTTCTCCCCTCCAATTCCTTCCTTGACTGTGCGCATTAACACACAGGCCTCCCCTGGGCCTTCATGGTTACTTTCCAGATCTGTGCTATACACTCCAGCGGAGTCTCTAATCCTGTCTTTTTAAAGAACTCCCAAGCATTTGGGACCGATTTCCGTCTCTCGACTTTGCCTCTCGGCTTCCTCTTCACCAGCCTCCTCATTGGGGGAAGTTGCCTCCTCCAGTCAAGGGTAATGGTGTTGGGCTTCCTGGGCAACTGGCCATTGAAACATTTATTTAATTTAACGGCATGATGGTCATGGCTCCCAACAGGCTTGACAACACTTACATCTCGCACCGGGACACCCATCCAAATTAATTCAGGGTCGCTGTCTCTCCGGTCGGTCTCATGACCAACTGCTACGCGGCACAGTCATTGAGGGAATCCAGAAATTTTAGCTCCAAGCTGTGCCTGTCTACTTTTTAAAAATAAATTTATTTATTTGGTTTTTCAGATTAAAAATGTACCGTCATATATCCAACATACAACAAGATTCCAAAGAATCTACTGGACTTCCCTCCTCCCCTTTGTGGGTCCTACTGTTAATCATTTCCTCCTGCATCTTTTATAATAATCCGAATCCTTTACCTCTCCATTGTGACCAAAGTTCACCATTAAACTACAAGTGTTATTCCAAGCTGTGCCCGCCCAGCTGGCCCTGGAACTGGCAGCATTTCGGAGGAAGCCGCCTTGGAACTCCTGTCTTTCTGTATCCTTCCCCAGCAACCCAGATCGGGCTCCCAGGACTAAATTTGCAGAGCTATGAAAGCAGCTGCTCTCCAAAGCCGGCAGGAGAAAACATCCAAGGGACAGATGGGCCACCCCCAGCGAGAGGCAGCACCCCCGACTGTGTACCTGCTCAGACCCGAGGCGTCAGATCCATGTTCACAGAATGCCACCCGCCTCCCAGAACATCCCTGGGCACACAGCCCAGAAGCTGGAAGAGGTTTTCTCCCGGGCAAACGTTTCCTGGAAGGGCACGTTCTCGGGAGGTGGGAAGAGCCGGGCGGACACAGAGCTCAAGCGCCCAGAAGCAGCAGCTCCTGCCTGCCAGCAGCACGATCCGCACCAGGGGCTCTCAGCTGCCACTCTGGCTGCTGCAAACCTAGTAAGTATTTCAAGGAGGGAAGCCCTCTGCAAGCAAAGCCTTGGGATCCCCAAGAGGCAAAGTGCTTGCAGCCCCCATCCCCTTTCCTTCTCAAGACCCACAACAAGAGGGGGTGGAGTATTGGGGCGCAGACCTCCACCCAGGAGAGAGGAGGGCAGGGAAGGAAGAAAACCAGCGGCCTGGGAGGAAAGATGGAGAGGCGCAGCCGCTACCCGGAAGCCCCTTCCCAGCTCAGAGCAAGCCAGGCCACCAAAGGAGGAGCTTTTTCCTGGGCCCACCATGCTGGCTGGGAGGAGGAGGGGGCTCTCCCCCCCCCCGGCCAATGAGCCCCCCCCCAGCGTCTCTGCAGAAGAGCATCACTCTGGGGGGCTCATTTCAAAGCAGACGAGTGAGGCAGGTGCTTGACAGAGGACGCTGGCTTCTGGCAGTAGGCAGAGATTGGGGGGGGCCCTCCCAGGAAGCCCCCTCCCAGCCCCTCGCCAGAAGCGGAACAGCAACTTAGCAACACTCCTCTGACAGAGACTCGGCTGGGAAAGGCCCATGCTGGTGTCTGCTGCCTTTGCTGCTGCCTCTCTCCAGGTGGCCTTCTGTTCATTTGCCCTGGATCAAATTCTTCAGCGCTGCTTTAACCTTTTCCCTTGTTGTTTGTTTAATGGGTTGCATTTGTTTTTCTCCTTGGGCAGTGCCCTGGGGCGCTCCAGAAAAGGCAGCATAGGTAAAGGTAAAGGGACCCCTGACCATTAGGTCCAGTCGTGTCCGACTCCGAGGTTGCGGCGCTCATCTCGCTTTACTGGCCGAGGGAGCCGGCGTACAGCTTCCAGGTCATGTGACCAGCATGACTAAGCCGCTTCTGGTGAACCAGAGCAGCACACGGAAACACCATTTAACTTCCCTCTGGAGTGGTACCTATTTATCTACTTGCACTTTGACGTGCTTTCGAACTGCTAGGTGGGCAGGAGCTGGGACCGAGCAACGGGAGCTCACCCCGTTGCGGGGATTCGAACCGCCGACCTTCCGATCGGCAAGCCCTAGGCTCTGTGGTTTAACCCACAGCGCCACCTGTGTCCCTAAAAGGTAGTATACAACTACCCAAAATACATAAATGGCCAGCTACTTTTCTAACTACTGTTCTCGTCATCTCGGCATTTAACCAGAAGTGGCTTTCTGAGGTTGTTGTTGTGCTAGAACAGTGTTTCCCAACCAGTGTGCCTCCAGATGTTTTGGGACTACAATTCCCATCATCCCTGACCACTGGTATTGCTAGCGAGGGATGATGGGAGTTGTAGTCCCAAAACATCTGGAGGCACACTGGTTGGGAAACACTGTGCTAGAAGGCCTGGCCTGGGAGCTGCTGCGTGTCTGAACGTCTTGCATTTATGCCTCAGCTTTTCCTCCCAAGGAGTTCAAGGCAGGGTACATGATTCTCGCCCCCCTCCTTGTTTAATCCCCACAGCAACCCTGCGAGGTAGGCCAGACTGAGAGAGAAAGGGACTGGCTCCCAAGGCCCTGCCCGGGGTGCTTCATCGCTGAGTGGGGATTCGAACCCGGGTCTCTGCCTGGCAATCTAACCACTACACCACACGACCCCTACCCCCCCCCCGCCGCCGCCCAGGGGAGGGATCCAGCACTGCCTCCCCAATCAGAACGGACTGACAGGAATCCACAGCGTCCACACAGATAAAGAGGGACGGGTTTTCCCAAACGGGGGAGAGCGGAATCAGAGGAAGAAGGCGCTCTCATTATTAAGTTACGAGAGCAACGGCGCAGCGCCTTGCCAACTGTCAGTAAGTTTGCAGACTGTCAGTAACAAACAGAAAATTGCCTGTCAGTAAAAACAAAAACTGTGGGCGCACACAGACACACACAAAACGGAAATGGTGCCCAGCCAGGAGAGCTATTCTAGGGAGATGGCAGAGGCTGCTTGCTTCATAGAACCAGAGGATGGCAGGGCTGGAAGGGACACCCAGGGTCATCTAGTCGAACCCCCTGCAATGCAGGAATCTCAGCTAAAACAGACATGGCAGGTGGCCGTCCAACCTCTGCTTAAAACCTTCCAAGGAAGGAGAGCCCTCAACCTCCCCGGGGAGACCATCCCACCCTGAAACGGCACTTAGCGCCAGAAAGCTCTTCCGGATGTTTAGCTGGAATCTCCTTTCTTATAACTTGAAGCCAGGGGTTCGATTCCTGCCCTCCGGAGCAGGAGAAAACAACGCAAGAACGCTCCAGAGGGTAGGATTCCAATGGATGCAATGGATTCAAATGACAAGGGAGGAGATTCTGATGAAACATTTAGAAATGACCTTCTGACGGTGAGAACCGTTTAACAGTGGAACGGACCACCTTGGGTGGACTCTCCTTCCCTGGAGGTTTTTGAGCAGGGGTTGGGTGGCCAACTGCAAGGAATTCCTTCCCTGGCATTCCTGCATTGCTGGGGGTTGGGATGGATGACCTTTGGGGAGCCTTCCGATTCTATAATACCATAAATTCTGTAATTCTATAAGGGCTTGCAACTCGGATTCCCGATTGTCTGCACCCCAGCAGAGTCTGTCAGGGTCACACAGCTTACTGGCCACAGCCTTTTCCTTGACCCGGCCACGGGGCCAATCATTGGGAGAGAAGACCAGGCATGAAAGGACCCGCCTCCCCCCCCCCCAATGCTGAATGGTTTTTCCAGAAGGAATTCCGCGCAGAGACCCAACATAGGCACCAGTTTGGGGTCCTGGCTAATGGGGAGTTTTGTCGGCTCCCTTTATTAAGCAGGGAGGGGGCTGTGCCAGGCTGGAGAGGCTGCTGAGGAGCGGGCATCGCCCAGGCTGCTTGTTCCTAGGCAGCCCCATCCCAGCCCCCTCGCCCTGCGCTGCCAACATGCAGGAAACGTGCCACGCAGGCCCCAGATCCTCTCCTGACCCCGGGTGTTGCAGGTGCTCATTAGTCGGCAAGTCACGTCCCCGGCAAGTGGCAGAAGGACGGCTCTCTGCCCCACGCCGCTCGCCTGCCCACCCCCAGCCCGGCCCCTGGGCGCCCCTCCTCGCCACAGCCTGGACGGTGCTTTATGGACCAGCAACAACGGCAGCCAAGACCGTTGGAGGAAACAAATGAGGCCTGTTTAGAGGCCGCCCGACGCTCCATAAAACTGGGGCTCCATAAAACGCCACGCTGCTGTGACGGAAGGGCAGGGGAGGCATCCATCACGCTCCCCCCCCCGCCTCCAGGGCCCTGCGGGGGCTTCCGTTCGGCAGCAGCGGAGGCAGATAACGAAGTTGCCTCCCCGTAACGGCCTTCCTTTGGGGGACGGGTCCAGGCAGCCGGCCAGGAATGCCTCCCCAAGGCCCTGCGGAGCCAACGGGGAAGGGCTGCTCCCCTCTCCTCCCTTGGGAGGCCGGCACCCAGCACCCAGGAAGCTCCCCGCAGAGAGGCAGGCAAGAGCGGGCAAGGCCCCTCTCTCTCTCGAGGCAGTCTGGATCTGGGCCTCCCAGCAGCTGCAGACACTGGGAAATCCCCAGTCTGGATGGGAAACTCATGAGAGCAGGAAGGGAAGAGCTCTGGCCAAAGATCCCAAGGGGCAATTCCTGGGCTGCAGGGGGTGGAGTCCCTTCCGACTCTGCCATCCTATGGGGCCCTAACATGAAACGGAAGGCTGGAGGGGGTGCCTGCTCCCCCACCCGCTTGCAGCCGCTGTCACAGGGCAGAGGAAGCTCAAGGCCGGTCCGTTCTGCTCCTGCTGCCTCAAGCAGCAGTGTTGGTGCTGACCTTTAAAGCCCTAAACGGCCTCGGTCCTGTATACCTGAAGGAGCGTCTCCACCCCCACCGTTCAGCCCGGACACTGAGGTCCAGCTCCGAGGGCCTTCTGGCGGTTCCCTCCCTGCGAGAAGCCAAGTTACAGGGAACCAGGCAGAGGGCCTTCTCGGTAGTGGCGCCCACCCTGTGGAACGCCCTCCCTTCAGATGTCAAAGAGAACAACAACTATCAGACCTTTAGAAGACATCTGAAGGCAGCCCTGTTTAGGGAGGCTTTTAATGTTTTATAGATTATTGTATTTTAATGCTCTGTTGAAAGCCGCCCAGAGTGGCTGGGGAAACCCAGCCAGATGGGCAGGGTATAAATAATAAATTATTATTATTATTATTATTATTATAAGCAGCTCCATTTCCCTCTCCAGGAAAGCCACATCTCTGCATCGGAGCTGCGCTGGGCAGGGCTGCCTGGGGCATCACAAGGCACTCGGTCGACTGGGAAGGCAGCAAATGGGCACGAAGGAAGGGAGATCTCCGCCTTCCCTGGAGCCAACGTGCTGGAGGCCAAGGAAGGAGACGTGCTCTGCTCTCCGGGAACGGACAGGGCGGTGCCTGGGCTGCCAAGGGAGGCCATTCCTGAATGGCTGCGGGGAGGTCAGTGACTCCCCCCTCCCATCCCCTGGACACAGGAGGAGGAGGCTGCTCAGGTGAGCCAGAGAGACGTCCCTCCGGAACGAAGCCAGCACCGAGGGAGGGCCAGCGCTGTCCAAAGGCGGCCAGCTGACCCCTTCCCTGCTCGGGCTGACTGGTGTTGCAGAACATCGGGCAGGGACAGGAGCATGACCTCTGACCCCCCAGCAACACAAGCCCACAAGTCCTCCTGGGTCAGGACTCGGAAAAGGCAGCGAGGCCTCCCGAAGCTTGGGCGTCCCAGCTGAGCCTACAAGGAATGCGCACACACACACCCCTCCTGTTTAGGAGCATGGCTGAGTTGCAAGGGCCCCTTCCAGGTCATCTAGTCCAACCCCTGCTCTGCAAAGGATCCCTGCCCCCCTGCGATGTCCTCTGCCAGCTCCTGGCCAGGAGCAGGATAGCGCACACACCCCGCTGTGCCCTGGCATCGCTTCTGGGGCCCCCCTTGGAAAGCCACCAGGCAAGGCAGCTGGCTCAGGGGAGGGGAGGCACATTCTTGAAGGCCTGCCAAGCGCATGCCTCAGATGAGAAGCCCCCTCCCCACCTCCCATCAGCTGAGACATTCATCAAGCTGCTGAGTGATTATCCAATGGTTGGCTCCCTATTCCCCTTGCAGGGAGGGGAAATGGCTGGCTGCGCAGGGAGATCTGTCTTCCCTTCTGTGACAGGAGAGTCTTGGGTGGGCGGGGAGGATCACCCCACACGTGCCAGCCTGCCAGTGCTGCCCCCCCAATACACACACACACACAGCAGAGCAGAGCAGGTTGCAGAGCAACTGGGCTCAACCCCCAGCGTCAACCGAGGAGGGGGAGCTTGTCAGCCACACCAACGGATCACAACTGCGCCAACAGACCATAGCAAGCTAACAAGAACCTGCTGGATCAGGGCCCTGGGGGCCCATCTGAACTCTGGGCAAGCCGAAAGCAGGATCTGAGCACTCAGGGACTCAGAAGCATAACTGCCTCCGACCACAGAGACCAAGCACATCCGCCCTGGCTAGTGGCCCTCGAGAGCCCTCTCCTCCTCCGTGGATTGGCCTGGTCCTCTCTTCCCAAAGCCATCCAAGTTGGTGGCCACCCCTGCCTCCTGCAGGAGGGAGTTCCACAGTTTAAATCTGCATCGCAATGTTCGGCCATCATCAGAACCGGCGGTGGAGAGACGCTCTGAAGGCAGGAGACCATTCTGCGGAAAGCAAAGGCGGGTGCGGACAAAGGAGCATCAAATCACAGAGCTGGGACCCCAAGGGTCATCCGGTCCAACCCCCTGCAATGCAGCTCTGTTCCAAGGCAGGGCATGGGGGGGGGAGTGTTTGAAGCTGCCTCCAAGTGTAAAGCAACAAAGCCATTCCTCATGGCAGGCAGGGAGGCTGCACCTACAAGTCTGCACCCATCTCAACCGACCTTTCGCTGCCCAAGACTCTGCCCAGTTTCTGCCATCTGTTTTAGATAAGGGGTGGGAGGGGGGCAGAAGGGGAAAATGAAAACTGGAAGATGGGTCTACACACACACACACACACACACACACTGCCCTGCTCTGCTCCATCTCTGCAATTGTTTCACTGCCTCCTTCGCCCACAAAGGCCTTCTCAGCGCCAGCAGGAGAACCAAACCGGGGCACCTTTGGGTGCCACAGAAAGATGGCGGACCCCATGAGCACACAGGCCAGTTCTGCAACAACCTTGCAGGGCAGACCCAGCACCCTGTCTCTGCAGCAGCAGCCGCTGTTGACAGCCTCTTTCCTTTCCTGCAGCTGTAAGAAAAAACCCCCAGCTAATGTTATTCTAGGCTGCATCAACGGAAGAATTGTGTCCCAATAAAGGGAAGTCAGAGTGTTGCTCTATTCTGCCTTAGGCCTGGAGAACTGTGTCCAATTCTGGGCACCGCTATTTAAGAAGGACAAGCTGGAAGGTGGGCAGAGGATAAAGACCAAGATGATCCAGGGTCTGGAAACCAAGCCTGATGAGGAACGGTTGAAGGAGCTGGGACTGAGAGGAGAGCCATCTTCAAGGACTGTCATACGGAAGAGGGAACAAGCTGGTTTTCTCCTGCTCTGGAGGGTAGGAATCGAACCCATGGCTTCAAGTTACAAGAAAGGAGATACTGACTAAACATCAGGAATAACTCTCTGACAGCAAGAGCTGTTCGGCAGCAGAACAGACTCCCTGGGGAGGCTGTGGGTTCTCCTTCCTTGGAGGTTTCTAAGCAGAGGTTGGATGGCCATCTGTCAGGGATGCTTTAGCTGAGATTCCTGCGTTGGAGGGGGCAGGACTGGATGACCCTTGGGATCCCTTCCAGCTCCACATGGGTCTCTGATTCTAAGAATCCTTCTAGCAGAGAGAGCCGCGATGGCACTCGGCTGGGGCTGGAGTGGCAGCTGTCTCTCTTCCGGGCCAGGCTCGGCAGCCTTGCCCAAGCGTGCCACGGGGCGCACGGTGGCAGGGAGCGCTCCCCTGCCAAATGGAACAAGGAGGCCGGAGCAATTACCCCACTGGGAGCCTGGCCAGGAGGCCAGAATTAGCAGCAGGGCCACTGTGCTGTCAATCAAGCCCACGGGTCACGCCTCTGGCCTCTCGCTCCCTCCTGCAGCAGAGCAGCGCCCCCTAGTGCCAAACGGCAGAAGGGCCCCCAGCTGGCACCCTGCCTAGTCAGCAGGACCGGAGGTGGGGGGCTGTGGGGGGGGGCGGCACGAGGAACGTCTTCCTCAGCCACCCACCAGGATCCCAGGGTCCGCCTCTCGGCGCCCCCTTGGCCCCCTGCAGCACATCCACATTGAAAAATCTTAATAAAAGTAATTTTAAAAAGAAAGGAAATGAAATAATCCGGGGAGGGGGTGTCATGCAGGCGACTCTGGGCATGTCAAGGAGGAGACTCTGGGTTTCTCTCCCACGGACTCAGCCCAGCCACGCTTGAGAGGCGCACCTATCGACCCATCAAACTCTGCATGAGCAATCAGTTTTGCTCCAGGCAAGCTGCATGCCGTTAATTTACTGTGCTGCTTGCAGGTTTATCCGACTGCTTGACACCTTATTTAAGCCATGCAGAGACAAGCCAATGCTTTTCAAAGAGTTGAGGGAGGCAGATTCAGGGCATCAGAGGCCACCCAGCTTCTGCCCCACACCGCACAGCCCCTTTCCCCCCAGCTCCGTCCTGGGGAGGGAGGGAGGGAGGGCAGGCGATGGGTCTGCCACATGCCAGCCAAGCGGAGCAAGCGCATTTCCTTCAGGGCTCCCCTGCTCAACGGAGAAGTGTTTGGGTGCAGCTCAGCAAAATGGGGTCAAGGCAACCTTCCTCAGATCTGCCTCACAAGCCCGGCTGGCGCTGGCAGAGGAGGAGGGGGTTTTATTTGGGGAGCAATCAGGGAAGGAGTTTGTTCCATGGTGGGAATTCTGAGGAATGGGGGGCGAACAGGATCGTGGAATTCCCCTCTGCAAATCGATGGCAAAAGGATATTGTGGAGACAGGAAAGGAGATTGAGGGGCGGAGGGGCTCTCCTAGGGAGAAGGTAAGGTAAAGGGATCCCTGACCATTAGGTCCAGGCGCGGACGACTCTGGGGTTGCGGCGCTCATCTCACTTTACTGGCAGAGGGAGCCGGCGTTTGTCCGCAGACAGTTTTTCCGGGTCATGTGGCCAGCAGGACTAAGCCGCTTCTGGCGAACCAGAGCAGTGCAAGGAAACACCGTTTACCTTCCCGCTGCAGCGGTCCCTATTTATCTACTTGCACTTTGACGTGCTTTCGAACTGCTAGGTTGGCAGGAGCTGGGACCGAGCAACGGGAGCTCACCCCGTCGCAGGGATTCGAACCGCCAACCTTCTGATCAACAAGCCCTAGGCTCTGTAGTTTAACCCAGTGTTTCCCAACCAGTGTGCCTCCAGATGTTTTGGGACTACAACTCCCATCATCCCTCGCTAGCAATACCAGTGGTCAGGGATGATGGGAATTGTAGTCCCAAAACATCTGGAGGCACACTGGTTGGGAAACACTGGTTTAACCCATAGCGCCACCTGGGTCCCCCTAGGAAGAAAGGGGGATGCATTTGGTACATTTCAGTTCAGAGAAAAGGAGGCTAAGGGGGAAAACAAGCGTATTTAGAAGAGATTTGAAGGCAACCCTGCACAGGGAAGTTTTCAACAGTTGATGTTTTATGGAGTTTTTAACATTTTGTGGGAGCCCCCAGAGTGGCTGGGGCCACCCAGTTAGATGGGCGGCATATAAATAAATAAATAAATAAGTTTCTTATCCTTATTAAGCCCTTCTTGACAAAGCACATGTTAACCCGTGGAACTCACTCCCACAGGAGACAGTGAGGGCCACCAACCTGGTTGGCTTTGCAGGAGGATTAGAGTTCTAACCACAAGGACCAGGTGGATCTTCCAGGTTCAGGGGAAGAATTCCCCCGATCTCCAGTCACTGGGGAGCAGCCATTCCTTCTTGCTTGCAGGCAGTTCTGAGGCAGCTTGGCTGGCCAGGGTGGGAAAGAGGAGGCTGGTCTAGATGGGCCCAGGAGGGCCCCAAAGGGAATGATGGAGACTCGGCGGCAGTTTTCGCGGGTCTCTGGGGCAGAAAGGTGAGATTTGCCACAAAGGAATCGCCCCGAGTTTCCATCTAAATGCAGGCACACAGCGTGTGTTTGCAGGCAAGGTGAGCACAGGTGTGCAGGTCCAGACACACACCTGCACACGCAGAGATGGGGATTCGGAGAGGAGGAGGGGCTGCTAAAGTCTGGAGGCTGCGAGGGCAGAGAAGGAGCCCCCCCCCCGGCACACAAACACACAGCAGTCCAGGGAGCCCCCAGCACCCCCCAAAAGTGTGCTCTGGCCGAAAGCGATGATCTCGTGCCGCCTGCCCTTGCCAGCAGGGTGAGAGCAGGCCGCTCAGCTGCCCAGCCTCGGGATGCCAGGGCCGCACGCACAAAGCCTACCTCGCAGGCAGAGCGGAGGAGCGGGTGGGGCTTTCTGCCCCTCGGGAGATGAACGGCCTTCAGAGGCCACTGGGCCCGCTAAACCTTCCCCCGTGGGAGTTCAATTCGCGTCCTTTTGGGGAGCGGGGAAGGGGGGGGGAGCCAGCAGCCCCAGCCGATCGATCCCAGCAGGCGGCCGGCGGGGCAGAGGCAAAGACGGGCAGCCTTGGCTGGGCCTGTCACTTCCAATCAGGCGGCAGCGCCAACCTCCGGGGACTCTTTTGATCATTAGCGCAGAGGACTTTTTCATCGCTTAGCTCAATCAAATTAATCCGAAGTGAAAAACGAGGTGCTGACAAAGGAACTGCGCAGAAAGGCAGCCCTGCGACAGCAGAGGCGAGCGGTGCGGGGGCTCCCAAAGCGGCCCCCGTCGCAGCCAGCGCCAAGCGGACGCCCACCCCAGCGCCAAGAAGCCCGAACCACCAAGGTCACCGGGAAGCGGGGAGAGAGTCCAGCCCCCGGCAGAAGCCTCCGCAACAGCTCAGGGGAGCCAGGCCATGCGCAGAGCCCTGCGCCTGGAAGGAAGCAGCCCTGAGCACCACGGTGCGCCGTGCAAAGTCACCGGCAGAAAATGCAACGGAGGAGCCGCAAGAGACCTTATTTGGGGAGGGGAGGAGGAAGGGGAAAAGGAAGACCACAGTGGAGAGGAAAGGGACCTCTGGGGGGGTCGCTCAGGCTGCCGTCGCCCCCTCCCTGTAATAATAGCTCTGGATATGGGTCAAGAACTCCTCTGTAGGTGCCCAGGGTACCCACCCACAACAGCAGAGGAAACGCACCAGGAGCTGGGTACAAACCAAAGCCCCCCCCAGCCCCAAATCCCCCGCCAGAGGGTCTGTCGTCACGCCTGGAACCCAGCTGTCAAGGGACAGCTAGAGGTCCCCTCCCACAAAGGGGGCTGAGAGCACCCCACGCGGAGCCCGCTGCCCAGGCAACCCTGATTCCGTGACCCATTCAAGTCTGCCTGATTCGTGCTGCTAGTTCTGTGTAAGGAGGTGCAGTTCTCCAAGCCGCAATTCCAACCGCACCGGGAATACCCGCCGCCCCCCCTCCAGATCCAAGGCCCCTGGCACCCACCGGGGTGAGGGCTGAGCCAAGGCAAGGGGCCAGGAGCAGAGCTCTGCCTCTCAGGATCTAGCAGGAGAGTGGGCTGGGGCCCTCCCCACAATACAGCTCCCCCACTGCTGCCGCCAGCCTTCTGCACCCAGGGAAGGGGCCCTGCCGGACGGGGCCAGGCTCATTCAGGCCCCGCTGAGCAAGCCAGGAAAGGCCTGCTTTGCCCCTGCCTGGGACCAAAAGGGATGCGAGCCCAGCAGGGGCTGCCAGAGAAGATTAGGGACGGAGCCGCCTGTCAAGGGCAGACCAGGCAAAGCCAGGAGGAAGAGGCCAGCTGGTTTGCGAGCGGCACACTCAACTGCGCCAGGGAGCCCCTGGCACCCGGATCTTTATCCCCAACAGTCTTCTCACAGATTGTTGATGAGTGGAGACAGGAGTGCAGGGAGACACCCTCCAGTGGCCTCCCATGGGAGCAGCTCACCTTGAACCTCCAGCCGGGCACCAGCGAGCCCACGGGCCTCAAGTTGGGCCAAATCGCCACCTTCAAAGCCTTGCTCCTTAAAGGGCACCCGACGGCTGTGCCCAGAGCAGCACCCATGTTTGGAAGGGGCACCCAAACAGCAACAGAGGAGCACCATGGAGGCTCCCCAAAGAGGCTGCTGGGCACCAGGGGAGGCGGATGAGAGTGCAATCATCATCATCATCATCATCATCATGTTATTTATTAGATTTATCTACTGCCCTTCATTTAAAGATCTCAGGCCAGTTCACAAAATAAAAAGAGGGGCCCTGGTGCCCAGCCGTTCTCCCCAGGCTCTGCCCCAGCCCCTGCCAGCCCGCCTGCCTCTGCCCCCCCCCCCAGCGGGGCTTACCTTCTTCCCAATCAGCTTCTTGCGCAGAAACTCCCGGGCCTCGAACATGTAGGGGATGTCGTAGAGGGGGCGCAGCTTCCGGTTCTTGTCCTGTGGAGGGAAAGCAACAGGAGTCAGGGCAGCGGCAGAGTGCCCAGGAGGGGCGGCAATGGGAGCAGCAGCCGTTCACGGCCCAAACGGGACATTTCTCTCTCTTTTTGGAATCATTTTTCATTTGATTTTACAAATGTAAATTAGTTACAATACCGAATACATATCCCCCCCCATCTCCTCCATGGGTCCTATTGTCAACTTTTCCAACTGCATATCATTTCATAATCTATATTTTGTATCCCTCCATATTGTCCACAGCATATGGTGAGATTAAAAGCCTGCTATGATGTTTTCATCTGCTTACAGTGGTCTCCTAAATAAATTATAAACTTTTCCCATTCTTTCTTGAATTTCTTTTCTTTGGGTCATTTCAAGAAGAGAACCAGCCCACTCCCCTGGTCATTTCATTTATTTATTTGTAAAAAAAATAATTGGGGACCGCGAAATCATTAAAAAGAAAAATCAAAGCAGTATACAACTGCATACAGTGGGACCTCAACTTACGAGCAATTCAACTTACGTGTTTTTCGACTTACGAATGACTTCCGGGAGAAACAAAATGGCCGCCGCATCCGAATTTTTTGACTTACGAATGGAAGTTGCGGCCGCTTTAATAGGATTTTTTGACTTACGAATTTTCGACTTACGAATTTTCGACTTACGAATTTTTTTCGATCAATGCATTCCTATGGGGATTCGACTTACGAATGTTTTTGACTTACGAAAATTGCGTCGGAACGCATTATCGTCGTAAGTCGAGGTCCCACTGTATTAAACAACTACCAAAAAGTTAAAAACAGACATCAGTTAGCCATTGCGGAAAGATGAGTTCCCCATTGCCTGCGTAGGGTTCTGGAAGAATAGGAGTTTTCATCAGGCATTTAAAAGTTGGCACCTGCTGGATCTCCAGTGGCAGGGAGTTCCACAGGACTAGGCCAATGACATTAAAGGCTCAGCTCCTTGTCCTTGTCAGGGGAGCCTCACCCACTTGGGGAACGACCAGCGAGGTTCCTGCAGGTGATCTGAGTGACTGAGCAGGGATATAAGGGGGGGGGCAAGCTGTCCAGGGCTTTGTAAATTAAGGCAATGCCCCTAAACCTGGCTGGGGAGCAGATGGGCACCCAGTGCAGAGGCTTTAACATGGAGGTCACCTGTTTCGCCACTGCCTGCCCCCCTCCCTGGCCCCTGCCTCCAACGCAAGCTGCTTTGCTGCCCCCCCCCCCAGCACAGAGGCCGAGTCGTCCCTGGGAAAGCAGGTCACCTCTCCCACCCGGAGCCCATCGGAGCTGCCAGCCAGCCCATCACCGCTGAACGTCTCTGACAGCTGCCGAGGGGAAGCCCCAGGGCACAGCTAGGGCTCAAAGGCCGGAGTCAGGGGCAGCCGCTGGCCGTGGCAACGTCTGGCGCAGAGCCAGGCTGGACACAGCAGACTGGAGGAAGCCTGTTTCAATCTGGGCACAGGTCCGGTTATGGCACCAAAGCAGCAGGGCACCATCTTGCCCCAAACGCTGCTCAGCATCACTATGAAGCCCCTGGGAGAGATTACAGGGAGACTTGGGGCAAGGCGTTATCTGTACAGGGGTGATATGTTTCTGGACCAGCCTCCCCCCACCCCACCCCCGGTCAACCATGCATGGGCAACTTCTGGGCATGAACACCGCAATGTGCTCTAGGTAGGGCTGCCCTGGCGCAAATCACCCAACAGCATCTCGCCAACACTTTAACTTGCCGCTGGAACAATTGCACTGGCTGCCTGTTGGGGAGCAGGGAAAGTTGAAGTGTACAAAAACCCCAGGCAGCTTGGGACCAGGAGAACCGAAAGATGCTTGATGGCCCCTTCTCACGGAGCTCTGCAAGCGAGAGCATCCTGCAGAGACCCTCTTACTCAGGTCTTGGGCTCGAGGGGGGCGGCTCCTCTGCCCTTTTCGGATTCCCCCCTTGAATATGAGGCAGGCGCAGACTCTGCTGCCTTTTGGCGGCGGCTGTATGAAGACCTTCCGCTCCCAAGGAGGCATTAAAGGGGAGACCTTTCCCAGGCTGTGTCTGCTCTGGAATTGTTTCTAAGCTGCTTCCTCCGTGCTTGTTTGCTGCCCTGGGCTCCTTGGGGAGGCAGCGCCAGATATAAACGGAATGAGTAAATAAGAGAGCAAATAAACCCTTTTGAGCAGAAAGCCACTCAAATCCAACAGCAACAGGAAACTCCCTCAAGCGCTGGGCGGGGAACCTTTTGCTCAAACGCTCAGCCAGGGAGGGGAAAGAAAGCCCTCCCTTCTGGGGGCCACGGGTCAGATCTGGAGGGGCCACACATCCAGCCTGCAGATCGGTATCTCCGCCCACAAATGCCCCACACGTGGCACAAAGCGCTGCCAGCTGATTGGAACAGGTGCCCACAAGCAGCCTCAGGGAGGGCACACACCTGGGAGAAAACCTCCTTCTGGGCTGGTGGCACGAACAGGCATAGAATCGGGGAATTGTAGAGCAGGGAGGGACCACGGGGGTCATCTAGACCAACCCCCTGCAATGCAGGAATCTTTTGCCCACGCAAGGCTCGAACCCACAACCCTGAGATTAAGGATCTCGCACTCTACCAAATGAGCTCTCCGTCCAGGCAAAAGAATCCATGGACAGGAAAATCCTCCTCGGGCGACAAAGACCTTTCCCAAACGTGGCCTCAGAGGCTGCCTGGCTAAAGGAAGGCTTGGGGGGGGAGTGTGAGGGAAAGAACCAGGCCACAATCTGCGCCCCCCCCCTCTCCCTATGGATACTTGGGAGTTAGCTCAGTTCTCCTTCGCAGCCTCACAGCATTGCCTAACCTTTATTTATTATAAATGCTTCTATCCTCCTCCAAGTAATGCAAAGGTCTGCAGTGTTGCTGGCGCAGGACCCTCCCCCCCCCCGGCATTCTCCACGGGGGAAGAGGCTGCAGGCAAACAGGGCAATAAATTATTACATATATGCGTGTGTGACTTGCCAGGTAGCAGAAGCGCAGAGCTCAAGGTGCTGCAATTTAACCCTCACTTAAATCCAAGCTTAGCAAGCCTATTAGCTATGCAAACACCTCCGACTCTCAGCCTGGCTTCAACCCCCACAGTGGCCGCTTGCCCCCTTTCGGCTGCTCTGAGCCCCTGCGACCCACGCCGGGCCGGGGGGGGGGCATACACCAGGCAGCTCCTATTCTCGGCCTCCCAGGCATCCCAGAAAGCGGGTCAGCAGGAATGCTGGAGAAGCGCAGATCAGGGAGAAGAACTGCCTGGACAGCTCCGTTGGCTAGAGCCTGGTTCTGACAACACCAAGGTTGCAGGTTCAATCCCCGGAAGGGACAGCAGCACATTCTTGCATTGCAGGCGGTTGGACTAGGACAGTGATGGCTAACCTTGACACTCCAGATGTTTTGGAACTACAACTCCCACGATCCCTAGCTAACAGGACCAGTGGTCAGGGATGATGGGAGTGGTAGTCCCAAAACATCTGGAGGGCCGAGTTTGCCTATGCCTGCTCCAAGGTCCCCCCAGCCTCCCACTCCCCGGGTCTCGCTCAGACGGCCAACGTTTGGGGCAGGAGACACCAGACTGCAGGGGCCAATGCCCCCCAAGCTAACAGCTCCCCCAGTTTTGGGCCCCGTCCCCTTTTCCCTCTGCTTCGCCAAGGCCCGCCTGGGAGAGAGGAAGGGCTGCAGACGCCACCGGCTGATTGTGGGGCAGCAAATCAGTGGGGACGTCGAGGCCAGGAGGGCTCCATGGACTTGCTGTCTTATCATTCTTGTCCTGACCCGGAGGCAGCGTCAACGCGAGACTCGCTTCGCCACGGAGATGATTCCGATATGTGTGTTAATTGAGTTGCTGGCCATTTGCCACTTTGGGCCTCCCTCGAGATGGAGGAGGGGGGCAGACGCAATAAATGAAATGCCACAATTAAAGGAGGCTTTGCCTTGGAAGCAAACCGCCCCGCCCGCCCCGCCCCCCAGCAGCTGCCTCATCTGCTCCCCCTAAGCACAGCAGTTGATGCAGCATCCAGAACCCCAAGACTTCCCAGAAGGGAGGGGACAGCTCTGGGCAATAGCTTCACTCCTCTGGTGGGGCTGAAAGTGCCATCAAGGGATGGAGGGGGGGTTGGCTAGGGAAGGAGGCCGGTGCAGGAGGGGGGGGCTGCAGCTCTCCTCACCTTCTTCTCTCACATACCACAGAAGACAGGTCGGAAGTCCTGAGCCGGCCAAGAAGACCCCACAAGGCAATCCCAGACCAGCCCAACCAGTCTGCTTGTGTGTGTGTGAAACTCGACCGGAGGGAGGAGCAGGCAAGAAGGCTGCGCAGGATCTGTCCTCGAGACCCAGGCTGCATTGCAGGGGGTTGGACTAGATGACCCACTGGGTCCCTTCCAACTCCATGGTTCTGTTCTAGGATTCTCGAACCTCCCCTCCCAGGACCAGACTGCCTGTGCCTCCCCCTCCTGAGCCCTGAGGGCCAAGGATGCCCTACCCCAGGGTTCCTGAAGCCTCCGACCCCAAGGGGAGCAGCCATGTCCCCCCACAACTGGGGCAGGAAGGTCAAAGAAAGGCTTTCCCCTCCAGCCTGACCTGAGCCGGCTGCTCTGTTCCTTGCTGTCCAGCAGCCTAGGAAGTCCTGCCATCTCTAACCTGAATCAGCAGCCTAGAATGCAGCTTGCCTCCCCGGTGGCATGTGGGGCGGAAGGGAGGAAATAAAGCAGGAGCCCCACGGCTGCCCTCTGCAAAGCCAGGAGAGGGAGGGGGCGCAGAGGCTGCTGTGGAAAGCTGCCTGCAGAGTGAGACCTTGAGGCTGCCTCCTGGACGCCCCACGGGGAGGGGAGGGGGGGCTGCAGAGGCCTTTGTTGTGGGGAGGCTTGGCTCTGCAGATACGGAGCCAGGGCCCCAGTTGCTTCAAGGCAGAGACTTAATGTGCAGCTCCAACGAACAAACGAACCCGAGGAGGAGAAAATAATTAGCGTTACTGCAGAGAAGGCTCCTTTCATCCCCCCTGGCCCCTTCCAGACCTCTGCAAGCAAGCAGGGAGGGCGGGGGGCAGGGAGGGCCTTCATTTGGAGGGGCTCTGGCTTCCCAAAATATGGGGGGGGGGCAACGGCAGCAGCAGCCAAGGATGCCAGCAGCCCTGCAGCATCCCCTCTCTGGACTGCCCGCCGGTGCTTTCTGAAACTGGATCCAGGTCAACTGGGCAGCTGAAGCTGCCAAGCCAGAGCCAGGCTTTCTGGTAACGATCTAAGAAACCTCCCAGTCGGGTCAGAGGGAAAGTCTTGCACCTCAGAAAAGGCTGCTCAGGGAGTGGGGGGCGCATTCGGCAAGGGGGGGCCTCTCCCCTCCTCCTCCTCCTCCTCCTCTGTCAGGACAGGCGGGCAGCAGAAAGGGGCCTGGAGGGTGGAAGCGCTTCTATTATTTAGCTGGTGCCAGAATAATTTACAGCCGGACATCAGAGCTTGCGCTGAAGAAAGCCAGCCATAAATACACCATGGATCTGAGCAAATCTGAGTTATGCCGTCGCAAGGCAACCCGGCTTCGCCCCTGGAAGCGTCTCCTGGGCTCGCGAGTCAGAGAGCCCAAGGCTTAAATCTCAGCAAACGGCACATATCTCATCCCCCAAAAGCAGGCGATGTTGCAGGCCATACTTAAAAACCAACTAAAGTCCCCCTTCCCTGGAGGTGGCAGGACAGATCTGGCCTTAGCCCTGAGCAGGGAAAGGGCTCCTTTTCCCCAAAGCCAGCGCCTGACTCGGAAGCAGCAGCAACCTCCACCCACCTGGCCCAGCCACCCCAGCAGGGCCTGCGGAGTCGAGGGCTGGCCAGTACCTGGCTTCCAACATTGCGTTATATCACCCAGCTAAACATCGCAATATATTGATAGATCTCAATGTCTGAAATAAGCGTGGAGCTATCGAGCAGCGGCTGGCTTCACGGCTTCCCCCATATTGTGATTTTTGCATAACACACACACACACACACACACACACACACACACACACACAATTTACAATATGTTGTCAGGTCAAAAATTATGAAAATGATATAACAATATGGACTTCAAACCAGTTTCGGGGGATATATAGCCCAGCCCCTAACACACATCATGATTCACAATATATTGCTAGCCAAAAAATTATGAAAGTGATATCACAATACGGGCTTCAAACCGGTTTTGGGCGATGTACTGACATATTGCCCAGCCCTAGCGGAGACATCCCTGTAGAATCACAGAATTGTAGAGCTGGAAGGAACCCCCAGGGGTCCTCTAGTCCAGCCTCCTGCAATGCAGGAATCTCAACTAAAGCATCCCTGACAGATGGCCGCCCAGCCTCTGCTGAAAAACTTCCAGGGAAGGAGAGTCCACCACCTTCCACCCCACAGGTGGACAGCTCTTCCTGCCAGTACATTTCTCCTACGGTTCGGTCTGAATCTCCTTTCTCATCCTCTTAATCCATCGGTTCGTGTTCTCCCCTCTGGAGCGGCAGGAGACGAGCTTGCTCCACCTTCGATAGGAAGCCCCTTCGGGTATTGGAAAGGGGCTGTACGGCTGCCTGTTCTGTACATCCCCAGGCTCCGTCTAGGGCAGGCCTGCAGGAGTCAGCAGCACCACGGACAGCTCCGCGCTGAGCCCAGGCTGATGCTTCAGCACCAGCCGCCCTTGAAGAGCTGGCTCTGCCTTGGGGAGAGAAGCCTCTTCGTGGAGAGGGGTCCGGCTTGCTTGGATGGAGCTGGGGGGAGACTGACCTGGACCCCTGGAAGTCAGAGGAGGGCCGCACTATCTGGGGATGGAGCGACTCCCCTTCGAGGAAAGGTGGTAATACAAGGGAGACGGGAACGCACAAGGGGTGGCAAAGAACCACCTTGCTTGGCACTTGCAGGGTCCCTTCTCCTCCTCCTTGGTTTTGGCTCTCGTATTTATCTCCTAAGAGTCCCACTGAGTGAGCTTGCAAAGGCCAATTAACGGGTCCGTGCCTGAAAGGCAGGCAAAGGGCAAGAAAGAGTCAGGTCCAGGGACGCCAGAACCTTTCCGGAGGCTTCTCAAAAGCCAGCCTTTTGTAGCCCAGAGAACACGACAAAATTCAATGATCTGCGCCAGGAGAGACATAATAGAAACGTTTAAGTGCCCGATACAGATTGCCCTTAAACATGTCCCTGTCAGCTGCCATTAAATGCTGCGCGGCCGGCCGGTAAAAACGGTATTTCATATTGGGGGGCAGCACATTGCGAGGCGGCTTTCTGGGAAGCTGTTCAAGAACCTGGACGCGTGTTTGGAGGTTTTGCAAATAAACATTAAAAATCAATATAACAGCAAGGAGGCTAACAAAATTCAGCCGCGATCCAACGCTGGGCTATTATGTCCCGCTGCCTATAAGCTGCTTTCGGCACCAAAAGTTGCTACGGCAACTTTTACCCAGAAGGGAAGGGGAAGAGTTGCGCTCCCTCTTCCTCTCCCTCCCCGCAAAAGCCATTTTAACAGTGCCAACTCTCCCCCAAGTAGCTAGCCCTCAGCGAGGAATCAACAAAGAAGAGGTGCCCTGCATTGGCCAAGGAGCGCCAATTCGATGGTGAAGTTGGCGAGTGGCTCAATGGACCGGGAAGGGGTGCACACACCGTGTTTATTAATATTGTTATTAATATGCCGCCCATCTGACTGGGCTGCCCCAGCCACTCTGGGCGGCTCCCAACAAAAATACAGTAAAAGCACAATACAACATCACACACTAAGAAATTCCCTGAACAGGGCTGCCTTCCGAGTAGCCGTGATGGGCCCCAAACAAGGAGGGCAGGAGCCCCAGTTCTGATCAAGGCCCCTGGAAGCTGAGCTGGCTGGAGAAGCCCTCTGCCCAGGAAGATGCCAGCCAGGATGCCTGCGCTCTGCCCTCCACATCCTGTATGCCAGTTGCTGGGAGAGTTGCTCTTGGGCTCGGATCCTGCTTGCAGCAGGTGCTTCTTACGCAGTGCTAGAAACTCGGGTATATACCATATTTTTCGCTCCATAAGACGCACTTTTTTCCTCCCAAAAAGTAAGGGGAAATGTCTGTGCGTCTTATGGAGCAAATGTGTGGGTCCCTGGAGCTGAACTGCCCAGGGGCAAAAGCAGATCGTGCTTTTTTTAAAAAGAAAAGAGGGGGGGTTGAAAGGAAGCCCCCTGAGCAGCTGCTCAGCAAACGATCAGGGAGAGATATAAGGGAGAGAGATTCCAGCCCCGCCCCCTTGCAGAGGGAGGCTGTTTCCCCAGCGACATGGGACTGGCTGATTAGATTATCTGTCTGGAAACTGTAGAAATGGCTTCCTGAAGCTGCAGAACTGTGAGTTAAACCCCATAAAACAGGGTTTTTTCCCTTTGCAAAGTAAGTGCAACAACTTTGAGCTGATCCTCAAAAAATGGGGCTTTTCTCCTTTGCAAAAGAAGCTACAGAAATTTGAGCTGATCCTCAAAAAAATGGGGCTTTTCCCCTCTAAAAACTAGCTGTGTCCTATGGTCAGGTGCGCCTTATAGAGCAAAAAATACGGTAGGCGAATCGCCAAAGGGCACCTTGAACCTAGGTTTCAGTCGTCGCCTCAATGGACCGTCTAGGCACCTCTTTTTGCAATGGGGATTTTCATCATCATCATCCATTTCATTTCTATACTGCATTATATTTTAAAGAAAAGGCTCAGCGCAGTTTACAACGCATGAAAACATCAAACAAATTCAAGCTTCCAGGAAAATCTTTCAGAACCTGTGAGCCAGTGGGGAGGGGTGGGGAGAGTGTCGGACGAGGACTTGGGTTCAAATCCCCCTTCAGTCGTGACGCTCACAGGGTGACCTTGGAGTCAGTTGCAGCCTCTTAACCAACCTCACAGGGTCATTGTGGGGATTAACGAAGGAGAGGGTGGACCATGGACTCCTTGGAGTTAAAGCTGGAGCAGCCAGCCAGGTGGAGATGTCAGGCGCCAACCGGGCACCCAGAGATCTCCCTGTGGGAGCAATTGGACCCATGCCAGTCGCAAAACGCACCTGGGGGGATTTCAAGCACTGTTCTCAAGGCGCTGAAGAGGGCGAGTGGGCATGGGGGCGTCTTGCTGGGTTGTTTTGAGTAACTTGCTGGAAGGTGTCAGAAGCAGCCTTTGTATAAAGCCTGCCAGGCAGCGGAGGGGGGAGGCAGCCCCCCCCGAAGCCCCCTTGGGCCGCAGGCATCCATGACCCACACAGTGTGCCAGTTCACCTCCACAAGTGATGACACCGCATGAAAAGGTGGGGGAATCTGGTTGAGTGCCTGAATATAAGAGGATCTTCAAAGTCACTCTCAGGGACGGACGACAGGTTCTTTCATCCCTTTTTAAGCACAGGCGACTCACATGCCTTCATGTGTTCACTCCCAGCCCACAGCACCTGGCTGGGAAAATGGGGCCGTAGCTGGGAAATTCAGGGTGCTCCTTTGAAAACTAGGTGGGCTGGAGGAAGCGAGGGGGGGGCAACTCCAGAACAGCAAGGCAGGCAAACGTCCTCTCTGAAATGCAGCAGATTGCTTTGTCAACACAATTAGACTGCTATTCTCACAGCCCATTCATAATCCGCATTATCTCCTAAGTAGCGCTGTGTTGCGTTGCATTTTTCCTGAATGCCTCTTCCCCCCTTTAAATTTATACACACACACCCAGGCACATAATTATGCACCCATTCCAATTATACATGTAATCAAGGAGAACAATAATTCAGTTAATCCATACATCATATTACAAAAAAGGACAGAGCCTAATTATACAATCAGCTCCAGTCAATTATTTTTCCATACGGAGATAATATTGTGCCGCAATTGTGAACCCACAAACCAACTTATTACTTTCAACACTGCCTATCCTTCGTAACGCCCCCCCCCCCGGGGGGAAGGGGTCAGGGGCAAGAAGCGGATCGAACCCAGATTAGACTGCAAAATGCACAGCTGCCCTGCGGCTACAGAGGCATTTTGCAGCTGCTGACGGGTCTCCTGGGACATGTGCTTTGATGCCTCCCCACATTCAAGAACAGCCCCCCCCCAAAAAAAAGGATTGAAAATAGGCTCCAGGATAGAGTCCGGCTTGCCCCAGCCTCAACTCCACTGGGCAAAGGCAGGCAGCCCCAGCGGGACACAGTGGGGCAAGAAGGGGGAGATCGCTAATATCCCACTTGCCCACCCAGCCTGATGAGGAGCGGTTGAAGGAGCTGGGTATGTTTAGCCTGGAAAACAGGAGACTGTCACACGGAAGAGGGGACAAGCTCGTTTTCTCCTGCTCTGGAGGGCAGGACTCAAACTCATGGCTTGAAGTAATAAGTTCCTGACTAAATATCAGGAAGACCTTTCTGGCAGTAAGAGCTGTTGGGCAGTGGAATGGACTTCCTTGGGAGGTGGTGCACTCCTCTTCCTCGGAGGTTTTTAAGCAGAGGTTGGATGGCCATCTGTCAGGGATGCTTCAGCAGAGATTCCTGCATTGCAGGGGGTTGGACTAGATGACCCTGGTGCCCCCATCCAACTCTACCATCCCGTGATTCTATGGACGCAAACGGGAAGGGAGACAGTGTCCTGGGTTTGGGGAGGCTGAGGAGCACAGGCGCTGCAGAGCAGCCCAGAGAAAAAGAGGCATCTCCTAAGGGGGCTTCCTCCTCCCCTATGGAAAGGGGTTCTTGGCCACTTCATCTCTCTGTCTACCTGAGAATATCAGTGCTCCCAGAGGCAAGGAAGGCACTGCCCATTTCCTGGGAGCGGAAAGGTGGGACCCAGCCTTGCAAAGGAACTCCCGGCTCCAGAGATCTCCCTGCCCGGAGTCTGCCTGGCTTGGGCGGGGGGAGAGACTGGAGTGGGCCAGAGAGGGGGGAGACCCCCACAGCACAAAGCAGGAAGCCAAGACCCCAAAAGCTCCTTGTTCCCTTTTTATTATCCTTCTTTCTGAGTGTTGCGGATAATAATAGAAGAACAGCACCTCTCTTCTTCGTCTTTAATCAAACCAATAAAAGGATGAAAAGCTCCATCCGTGGAGAAGATGACTTCTGCCCACCTAGGCAGCCGGCGGAAGGAGAGATTTTGTGTTTGATATTTAAGTGGAAGGAATTGCTTCCCCGCCAGCCAGTCCCCTCGAAGGGGTCCTATGCCTGGGGCACTAAGGAGGAGGGGGGGTGGAAGAAGCTATGCCAAGGAGGGGAAGCTTGCAAATGTGCCCCAAAGCTTTGAGGCGGATCGTGTGCCATATCTGAGCCTTTGCAGTTGACATCTGGGCCTCCCCAACTCAAATCCAGTTCTGGGGTTCCTGCAGTTGGCAGCAAGGGAGCCAAGCACCCCCTTGCAACAAAGTAGGACACACACACACCCCTTCTCTCCTTTTGGAAACCAGCATTTAATGCCAACAATGTTGATCATCTGACCCTCCCCTTATAATAAGAAAGCATTGCTATTTTTGTGTTGCAATCCACATGATTTGGGGGCGAAAGAAAATTCCAGCGACTGAGGAAAGCTGGCTGATGAGGCCAGGATGCCTGCCCTGTGCATCTCCGACGGGAAAAGATGCTTCTCAGCTGGAAGAAACCCCCCGGGCCCCCTCCCCAGCTTGGCTGCCCACCCAGCCCTAAGCCCCGCTCAACTCTTGAGTAGCCAGGATGCAGGTGAGAGTTTGCAGGAAGGTGAGCGTCCCTCAAATCTTGGGAAATTAAGACATTTCAAGTTCACTGCCCAGCAAGGAAGAAGAAGTCTGTGATGAGGCACATGTTCTATGTGTAGAAAACATCTGCCACCCCCCAAAAGCACCCCAGTTTGAAAAACAAACAAGTCTCTGGCCTGGTGCAGAACATGGGTACCTATGAACCAATGGCTTCAAGTTCCAAGAAAGGAGATTCTGGCTAAACATCTGACTATTTTTAAAAGACATCTGAAGGCAGCCCTGTTTAGGGAAGTTTTTATTATTTAATGCTGTATTGTTTTTAAAACTCGATTGGGAGCCACCCAGAGTGGCCGGGGAAACTCAGCCAGATGGGCGGGGTACAAATAATAAATTATTATTGTTGTTATTATTATTGTTATTATTATTATTATTCGGAAGCACCTTCTCACAAGAAGAGCTGTTGGGCAGTGGAACGGTCCTCCCTCGGGAGGTGATCGACTGCCCTTCCTTGGAGGTTTTTTAGCAGAGGTTGGAGGGCCGTCTGTCACAGATGCTTCAGCGGAGATTCCTACATTGCAGGAGGTTGGGCTAGAGGACCCTCAGGGGTCCCTTCCAACCCTACCGTTCTCTGATTCTCTGAGTCCTGCGCGAGGCGTGTCCTGGAGAGGGGCCGGCTACTAGTCTGGCCGCTCCGCCCCTCCCCGGCTGCCCTTTGAGGCCTTTCCAGGGAGGAGGTGGACTGTGTCTATTCCCTCTGAAGAGCTCTCTCTAGTACACACACTACGCCTGTGTGGTGTAGTGGTTAAGAGCGGTAGACTCGTAATCTGGTGAACCGGGTTCACTTCCCCGCTCCTCCACCTGCAGCTGCTGGGTGACCTTGGACTAGTCACCCTTCTCTGAAGTCTCTCAGCCCCACTCACCTCACAGAGTCTTTGTTGTGGGGGAGGAAGGGAAAGGAGAATGTGAGCCGCTTTGAGACTCCTTCAGGTAGTGATAAAGCGGGATATCAAATCCAAACTCTTCTTCTTCTTCTTCTTCTTCTTCTCTCTCTCTCTCTGTCTGGCTCCATTTGCTGACAGATGCTCTCCTCGCAAACCTTTTGTCTCATCACTGTCATCTGAGCTACTTGGCTGCTCAGAAGCCGCCTCCTCCTCCTGGCCAGGATCGCTGGACCCACATGCTGGGACCCAGTGGGGCTCAGAGAAAGCCTCACTGCTGCTCTGCCCTCCTGTTTTATGCCCCCTGAGCTGCTCAGACCCACGGACCGCAGCAGGGAAGGGGGCACAAGCTGGGAATGAGGATGGGAGGACTGCGGGGGGGGGGAGTCCCCAGTCCCCTTTCCTCCCTCTCCTGGCTCCTGGGCCCAGTCTGGAAACTGGCACCTGGGAAAACTTTGCCTGCCCCCACAGAGAGAGATGCTCCAGGAGGGCCAACCCCCCCCCCCGCCCCCCTGGGATTTCTCAAGAAGGAACAGCCACAGAGCCAGACACTGGGGGGCTAGAACTGAATGACTCCCATAATGGTGGATCCTGCTCAAAAAACAAGGCTGTGGGGCGCAGGAGAACTTGGCCTGCCAAAGCTCTCACACACACCGCACCACACCCCCAGGGGGCTGGCCTGTTCTATTTCTGCCTTTACCCCCCCCCCCCGGCACTACCACCCACCTTGGATGAAATCCCCAGGCACCTCACAGAGGTGGCATCTCAGGCTGTCAAGGCTGGCATGCAGGTGGGCAGTCATCCCCCCCCCTTCACACATGAGCTAATTACAAAGCCCATTAGCTGTTAAGTAATTAACATAACAAATCAACTCAAAGTGACATAGGAGACTAGGCTGCTTGAGATTAAGAGGTAGAATTACGGGAGTCACTTTCTGCGGCAGAATAAAAAACACGGGAAGCGGAGGAAACTTCTGCAGGGGGACAGAGCGGATCTGGCTGCACTGAGACGCTTCTCTCCCTCCATGGCTCCTCTTTGAAGTCGCCTCGGTTGGTGACCATCACTGCCCCCTGGGGGAGCAACTCCCACAGGTTGACTCCGCCCAGCGTAGAAAAGTCACTTCCTTTAGTGTTCAAAACTCCCCAGGCACATTTTGCTACTGCTGCGGGTCCAACCCCGACTCCGTGGAAATTTCTGGGCGCCAGGTTGGCAACTGGCCCCTCCATCAAGACAACTGACGCACGCGCATGAATCCTGGGCCCCTTAGTCCTCCATCATCCCAACAAAGAGAGCGAGGGCTGAGTAAAGACGCACCTCGGAAGGCGAACTGAATCCGTTCCGGAAGTCCGTTCGACTTCCAAAACGTGCGGCTTCCGATTGGCTGCAGGAGCTGCGCCAGACTGTTGGCTTCCGGAAATCATCCGGAAACCGGGACAATCGCTTCTGGTTTCCGATCGTTCGGGAGCCGAAACTTTCGCGTTTGCAGGCGTTTGGCCTCCGAGGTTCCACTGTGCAGAGATATCTGACTGCACAGCAGCCTTTCCATGCGCCACGCAAACGGATCTCACAGGCCACAGTTTAAAAACCTCTGCCTTAGTCTGTAGGTAATGCCATTTCCATTTTCACTTCCTGTGTCTCTCCTTCTTGCATCCCAGGACAAATGAATGATTGCAAGCGACGGTCAAGCAATGTAGTTGAGATGGTGGAACTGTGGTGCTGGATGGGACCCCGTGACTCATCTAGTCCAACCCTTTGGCAAGCAGACATTCCATTGTGGCAACTGCAACCCGGGTTTAAGGTGCCATTTGGCGCTTAGCTAATTTATCCGAGTTTCTCTGTTCTGAATCTCCCGAGCTTCGGCTTCAAAATGCCTTCACTGTGTCCAAGAAGGGCTCATCCCCTGGGAGGGGGGACAGGACACCCCCTCCCCAAATGAAAATCTCTGCCTGGGAAGCAGCAGGTCCTCCCTCCCTCCCCAAGGCAGAGCCGCCTCCTCCCTCCCTCCCTCCCTCCCTCTCCTTGCTCCAGGCATCCTTGGGTGCGTTGAGGTTGCTTTTGACACCTCTGGGCCCCCGGGACTCATCCTTCCTCCCAGCGCAGCCTGTGCCATCGGCCTTTTCCAGGTTACTGGAGATGCCATCTGTCCTCGGCTCCTTTTAGATCGCTTCCCCACCCGCCACATTCCTGCCTCCCTCAGCTCCGCTGCCTCAGCCATTAACCGCTAATGGGCAACCTCGTCAAATGTTCCCTCGAAAACCCAAACGCGCCACATCTCCCCAGCGCCTGCCTGATCTCTCCTGGCACCCATCTCCTCCTCCGAGGGCTCCCGGCACTTAGCTGAGCCTGGCAGAGGCCTCCTCCTCCTCCTCCTCAGCTGGAATCCAGGCTGGCTCCCCTGCAGGCAATCTGCACCCCCCACCCCAATCATAGCCTTCAGCTGCTCAGCTTCCTTGCAAGACACCCATCTTCACACATCAGCGAAGCTTCATCAAGGTCCCTCTGCCAGCCACAGCCACACATCTCCTCCTCCTCCTCCTCTGATTTCCCAAGTCCTTGCCAGGCTTCCCACAACGGGACTCGTTGGCTCAGCAGCCCCTTGCCATGGCGTGCCTGTTCAGAGAATTGCAGAATTGGGAGGGACCCCAAGAGTCATCTAGTCCAACCCCTTGCAAGGCAAGAATCGCACAGTGCACAGGAGAGTCACGTTGCCGACCCCCACTGCCCACCACAGGCCACCATCAGGACCCCGCCATCACCAAGAGGGGTCCTGCAAGAGTCCCGAGGGCGAAGGAGAGGGGGCCTCGGCCGTCCCTGCTCATCTTCCAGGGGGTGGAGGCGGCAGCAGGATGAACAGGATCCCTCCATTGCCTCGCAGACAATTTCATTTCCCAGAAGGTGGAAGAAGCAACAAGGGGGTCATCTGTCTTGGATCTGGTCCTCACCAATAGGGAAGAACTGGTCGACGAAGTGGAAGTACCAGGAAACTTGAGAGGAAGTGATCATGTCTTCCTGAGTTTCAGGATACAGAGGCAATGGAAAACCGAGTGGAGTCAGAGACACATTCTGGACTTGTAAGAAGGCAAATTTCAAAAGGCTTAAGGAGCTCCTGGGTGAGATCCCAGGGTCAGAAATACTCAGAGAGAAGGGAGTCCAAGGATGGATGGGAAACTAAGCCTCATGTGACACCTTGCAGGGAGCTGGGGATGCTTAGCCTGGATAAGTGGAGACGGAGAGGAGATATGATAGCTATGCTTGTTTTCTCCTGCTCTGGAGGGGAAGACTCGAACCCATGGCTTCAAGTTACAAGAAAGGAGATTCCGACTAAACATTGGGGGAAACTTTCTGACAGTAAGAGCTGTTCGGCAGTGGAACAGACTCCCACGAGAGGTGGTTTCCAATCAGAGGTCGGCTGGCCATCTATCATGGATGCTTTAGCTGAGATTCCTGCATTGCAGGGGGGGTCGGATTGGATGACCCTCGGGTCCCTTCCAACTCTGCCATTCTATGATGCCTCAGCCTCCACTGCTGGGGTCCCTTCCAACTCTATGATTCTATGATTCGAAGAGCAGCCCCACAACGGCCCCACAGAACTGGAGGCAACTGACCGCCACAGCCTCTCAACATAGAAACGACCAGTTTGCTCCGTTCCCGTCCCACTAGGAGTGCTGGGACCGTGAGACTCCAGTGCTAGGCAGAAGGCAGGATGACACGTGGCAGACACACACACACACACACACACACACACACACACACACACACACACACTGAGCTCCCTCCCGACTCTGAAACGCTTCCTTCTGAACCCCGACAAGACCCCAAGTAGTGCGGAGAGCCGTCTCTGCAGAGAGCTACCTTCAGAAGCTGGAAGATGCATTACAGGAGGAAATAATTACTATTCGCAGATTAGGCATCTGAATGTAAGAGGATCATTTTGCTGGAGAATGATGCTGCTCTAAAATGGATTTTTTGATTTAGTGCAGCCTGTTAAATAAGATTAGAGAGTTGAGGAGCTGGGCTGCTTTGATCGCCATCCCAACCGGACGGCAGGCCCCTTCCCCGTCATCGGCCAGAGATGGGGAACCAGATCTCCCCCCCACCACCACCAAGAGACAAAGCCTGCCACATCCACAGACTTTTCTTCCTTGCCAGGATTGGTGAAAGTTCTGATCTTTCGTTCCCCTCCTAATTGCTAGCTTCCTTTCATGCTTTAAATAGTTTCATTCATTCCTCCTGGAGATTCTCTGCTCCTGTGAAAGACTCTCATGTCAGCCTTCCTCCGTTCCTCAACAAGAAAGGCTTCGGATTCTGATAGCACCTTTGTGTTCAACCTTAGGGGGCCACAACGCTCCACGCCAAGGAGGGGGTTTCAGCAACTGACCTCAGCCAGTCGCCCTGATCCAAGAGTGGCGACGTCTCCCCAGTGCCCACCTCAAGCAGGGTGCCCAGAATCATAGAGGTGGGAGGGACCCTGAAAGCAATCTATTCCCACCCACCCCCCAAGCAGATGGCCAGCCAGCCTCTGCTTCAATGCCTTTCCAACCCCTTGAAAGATTCCATCAACAGTGTCTCCGAAAAAATATACACATCACTTGAGAAGACAGGCGAACTAATACCAGTGTCCTGGAAGAAGCAAAGATCACCAGTGTTGAAGCGATGATTCTTCAACATCAACTTCGTTTGACTGGTCATGTTGTGCGGATGCCTGATGATCGTCTTCCAAAGCAACTACTCTATTCCGAACTTAAAAATGGAAAGCGTAATGCTGGTGGCCAACGAAAGAGGTTTGAAGACCCTCTCAAGGCAAATCTAAATAAAATGTAGTATAAACACCAACAACTGGGAAACACTGGCCTGCGAGCGCTCCAGTTGGAGAACAGCCTTGACCAAAGGTGTCGTGAGCTTTGAAGACACTCGAACTCAGGACGCAAGGGAGAAACGTGCTAAGAGGAAGGCACGCTCGGCAAACCCTCACCGTGATCAACTCCCGCCTGGAAACCAATGTCCCCACTGTGGAAGGACGTGTGGATCCAGAATTGGCCTCCACAGTCACTTACGGACTCACTGTTAAAACCGTGTTTACGGAAGACAATCTTACTCGGCTACGAGGGATCACCAAAGAAGAAGCAGCTTCAATGCCTCCAGCGCCCGGTTCCGCCATCCCATGGCTTATTGGGAAACAACCTACAGCCAAAGGAAATCCCTCTCCCCCCCCCCCCGCTCTGTCTGGGCAACACAGGGCAAGCCAAAAGCCTTTCAAATATTTCCAGACCACAATCCATTCTGCCCTCCACCTTCTCTCCTCCAAGGTAAACATGAAGCGCTCTGAATTATCCGGCTCAATTGGAAGCGACCGGCATGCAACGTCTGCCAACCAAATGCAGCTGTTAGCCAGAAGCGAAATGTTTTGGAGCAGCCTGCCCGACTTGCAGCAGATCTCCGAGTCCAGGCCTGGCCGCCCCTGAGTTCGGAGGCTGCGCAAGGGGCCTCCGCCTGAGATCCTGAAGAGCCGCAGAGAGTTCTCAGCGATGGGCGAATGGCCCAGTTCAGCCAAAGGCAGGATCCGACCTCTCTGCACAAGGGAGAGGCAGTCAAGGGATGTGGTGGGTGGCCTGTCTCAACCAAGTGGGGCTCCCGTGGGGCAGCCCTTCAAGCCAAGTTACACAAATTATCCGGCTCCTTCTAAACTGACATAATTACCTGTAACGATTAAAGTATAGATTGCCCTGTAGGCATCTTAAGAGGGGATGAAGCAGGCCAGACGGGATCTATAGCGATCAATGAGGACAGACGCAAAACAGCAAACCGCAAGTTCCCCGGAGGGGCTGTCCGGGGAGCCAGTTATTAGCGCTGCAACTTGGAAGGAGGCAGAGGACTTTGACGGGCAGCCGCCTCCAGCCTCACTCCTCCCTCTCCACAGCAGCTGAAGCACATGCACACACCCCACTCCTCCCCACTCAACCGGCAGGGGCAAGTGGTCCCCCAACCGGCAAAAGGACTGGGGGGGAGGGGCAGAAGGAGAGGACCCCAGGACAAGGAAAGGCCGACCGAGGGGATGGCAGAAGCAAGCCAAGATGGTCTTGGGTGGGTGGCACTAGGTGCACAGAGCCTGTCGGGTGCTGTGGGGGACTCACACGGCCCCCACCCACCTGGGGAGGGAGCCACAGGCCTCAAGACATCAGCAGAGCGCAGCCGGGAGCGGAAAAGCCTGGAGCGATGGAGGGCCCAGGGAAGACTCTGCCGAAGGAATGGCTTTCCACAGGGAGGGAGCGCAAGAGGTTATGCAAATAATTTTTGCATGCATTTGCATCCATTGTCCTAGTTACCCGATCTGAAGTTCGTCGTCAAGTGGAAATTGGGGCACTTCAGAGCTTCCATCAGGTGTGGCCAAACCGGACGGTAGCCAGCCGGCCATTTCTGTCATGTGGCAGGCGATTAAGAACGGGAGAGGCCTGAGAAACCGGAGGGCAGGAGGCAGGAAAGGGAGGCAGGGGGCTCACCTGGCCCTGGGATGGGCCAGCCCTCCCTGGGACAAGGCACCGAGGAGGCTCGGGGGTGGGGGGATCCCTGAAGCTTCTGGCTGGGAGCAGAAACTCACCTTCTTCACGCAAATCCCCTCGCCCACCTGCCTGTCCCAAAGGCACCTGAGAGCCCTCCTGATGTGCTCCTCAATCTTCCCACCTGGCCAGTGCTAACCCAGGAGAAACAACGCTGGTGGCATTTCCAGGGGGTGGGAAGTCTCCTCCCCTACAGACCCCAACCCATCGCTGCTTTCTTCGGGAGAAGGGACCCTGCAGACGCTATCCTAGCCAGGAGGCCCACCCCTCACAACGTGGGAATCAGGCCTTCCGTGCGGCAGCCCCTACCCTTCGGAACTCCCTCCCACTGTATATTGGTGGCAGGGGCCTCTGCTATGGTCTTTTCCAACAGCCTTCCCAAATCTTCATCCCAGCTGGCGTCCGCCTTGGACTTGAACCGGCTCTGCATAGGTGCTCCTGTTGTTTTGAGCGGTTTCTGTATTCTCATAACTGCGATTATATATGTTGACACACCGTCAATTGCTTCAGGGTGCCTCGTGGGGAGAGAGTCAGAAATGGAATAAATGCAGCCACCGGGGAAGTTTCCCCCTTTCCCTTGCTCCTGCTATTTAAAGGGGCGGCCTGCCTGGCCGGGGCACACAGGATGAAGGCAGACACTGCAGGGGGGGTGGGAAGAAGAAGAAGGAGAAGGAAGGAGAAGGAGAAGGAGAAGAAGGAGAAGGGGAAGGAGAAGGAGAAGGAGGAGGAGAAGAAGAAGAAGCAGTAGAAGGAGAAGGAGAAGGAGAAGGAGAAGGAGAAGAAGGAGAAGCAGCTCTGTCTGTCAAGACAGGTTGGAAGGCAAGGAGAAGAAATAGAAGATTTACCAGAGGGAAAAATGGTGGGGACCTAAAATTTTGGGGTGACAAGGCACTGGAAGGGCTCCCTAACTCAGCCAGGGCTTGGCCAAAGCCGCTGCCTGGGCCTAACCTCCTCCAAGGACCCCCACCCTGGCAGGAGGGGAGAATAAAAGACGATGCCAAGAACTCTCCCAGCCCAGGGCCAGGGCCAGGAAGCCTCCCTTGCTAGTCCTTGGAGAGGAGGAAGGAGGCGGAGAGGCACGGCTGACCTCTGGAACTCTCTGCCACAGGAGGCAGCGATGGCCACCAACCCTGATGGCTTGGAAAGAGGAGGCGGCAAATGCATCTGAATCCCGGTTGCTGGAAGCCACAGGACCAGAGGGAGGGCGGCTCTGGAGCTCAAATTCAGCTTTCCCATAATGGCCATCTGGTTGGCCACTGGGAGAACAGGAGGCTGGACTAGATGGGCCACTGGGCCTGATCCGACAGGCTCTTTTGTGTTCTTATGAGGAGAAGCAGGACCCCCCAGGAGCCCACTGCCATCCGGGGGAGGGGAAGCACCCAAAACTCCTTCACAGGGATGTGCAACAGAGCAGAGGGCGGTCCTGGGGGCCTAATCCAGCAGCCTCAGGTCCTCGGCCTCCTCCCCTCCCCTGCTTTCCAAGGGGGCTCTTAAAACACGCATCCAGTCCATCCCTCCCCCCAGCTGCAATGAGACCCCTGAGAATCCTGCAAAGCTCTGCACCGCTTTGGGCCCAATTCTGCCCCGATCATCGCAAGGGAGGCAGCTGGACATATTCCAGGTGGCATCGCTGGCACAGGTGAGATGTCATTTTATGACTCTGCCCCCCCCCCAGTGTTTAGGCCCCCGATTAGAAAAGGCGAGTCGAATCCTCCAGAGCTGTAGGAGAAGCTCCAGCATTTGCAGCTTAGGAAAGAACGGTGACTGCAGGGGAAAGTGAGGAGAGAAAATTACAATTTTATACGTGGGGTGGAGAAAGGAGATGTAGATCATTCCCTCTCTCCCGGGCGCCTAATTCTGCGCTGAACTGAGAGGCGTCCAGTGGAATCAATCAGCAGGAAATTTGGATGAGGCAAAAGGAAATCCTTCTTCACGGAACGCATAATGGATTTACGGCCTCAGCGGAACATGAGACGTGCGAGGGGCCGAACACAAAATGTGGCATTCTGCGGCTGTGGCCGGCCCTCTCCAGAAGACTCCATTCCGCCCCCTACTCTGGCTCTCCATGGCTCCATTGAACCGGCCCTCCCAGCCCAGCACCACCAAGGACCACCTTCTCCTACAGGTTCCACGTCCGGCGCCTGCAAACTTTGGGGATTCTTCTAAGAACCACCCTGCGGGATGAGGCCACCGGCCCACCTAGTCCAGCATCTCCCGGGGCCGACCAAAGGGAAGACCGCAAGCAGGATCCCAGCACAAGAGCAACTCTCCCCTCCTGAGGTTTCCAGCAACTGGGATTCAGAAGCACAGCTGCCTCCGACTGGAGGGGGAAGAGAACGGCCATTGTGGGCAGGAGCCCCCAAATCTGTCTCACAAGTGTGCGGATGAGGCCATGTTGGAAAACAGAGATGGTCGCTAGGAGGAGACAGCAGGGATGGGAAGCCTGTAGACCTGAAGGAGCATCGTTCAGTCCAGACACTGAGGTCCAGCTCCAAGGGCTTTCTGGCAGTTCCCTCCCTGCGAGAAGCGAAGTTACAGGGAACCAGGCACAGGGCCTTCTTGGTGGTGGCACCCGCCCTGTGGAACGCCCTCCCGTCAGATGTCAAGGAAATAAACAACTCTCTGACTTTTAGAAGGCATCAGATGGCAGCCCTGTTTAGGGAAGTTTTTAATGTTTGACCTTTCATTGTGTTTTTAATATTCTGTTGGGAGCTGCCCAGAGTGGCTGGGGAAACCCAGGAGCGTCTCAAGGGGGGTGCGGTCCGGCCCGGGTGTCATGCCTGGAGTGTGTGTGACAACCCCCCCCCCCGGCGGATCGGTGTGACGGCACTCATACCCCCGGTGGGCGAATTATCGTGATTGGCGCAATTGTTGTTGTGAAAATACACCCGCCGGGGGTGCGAGTGCCCCCTGCGCAAACACCTTCCTTTAAAAAAGCTCAACAACTTTGGGCAACATTCCCAAAAATTTCAATGTGCGGGGTGACAAAAAAAATTCACACCCGGGTACCACTTGACCTTGCTACGCCTCTGGGGAAACCCAGACAGATGGGCGGGGTATAAATATTATTATTATTATTATTATTATTATGGCTGTCTCCAGGTGTGGCTTGGCAAAGTCACCCATCCTTGCCCTCCCTGACCTTTGGCTGGAGACGAGGGGAGCTGGAGCCCCAGAATATCTGGAGAACCACCAGCATCCGCCCCCCAATGCCTGGTCTATAGGAAAGCTACACAGAGATAGTTCAGGAGAAGCAAGTACCATATATACTCGAGTATAAGCTGACCCAAATATAAGCCGAGGCACCCAATTTTACCACAAAAAACCTGGGAAAGCTTCATAGGAGCCACTGCCTGCCTCACTCGAGTATAAGCCGAGGGCGGCTTTTTCAGCACAAAAAATGTGCTGAAAAACTAGGCTTATACTCGAGTACATAGGGTACCTCTATTGACTCCCTGGTCTCCTCTCCCCCCTCGGCCAGAGCCAGCCGGGCTCTCCTTGGCAGGGGCTGAGCCAGTTGCTGCAGGGGCTTATGCAGGGAAACCAAAGCATGGTGGGGTTTGGGGTTTTTTTGCTTTTCCAGGCTTTTAATCCCAAGGCAGCCTTGTTCTCTCTCTTTCTCGAGAGATCTCCCCAGCCTTCTCCTGCCGCCCCACTCCTTGTTTGGGGAGGATCATCTCCTTCCCAGCCACGGTCACCGCAGCGTCCGGCAAACTAATGGATTTCTTCAGACACAGAGACTTATTAGAAGCTCATTAGCAAAGTCCAATTAAAAGGAGAAAATCGGCTGCTTGAGCCGAGCCAAAAAAAGAACTTCCATCTTAATCACTTTCATTATCAAAACAGGCTCCCTGCTGGAGCCCCATAATTGCAAGCCAACCATTTTAACAAGATTTGCTTGTTATCGGGCTGTATTGACGGTGCAAATACAAGGCGGCTCTGCTCTCGGGGCCCCTCCCCAGAATAAGGAGGCGGGCGGATCAGGGAGGGCGGAGACCCACCCCCATGCCCACCCCCGGGAGGCCTGTGCCCACCAGTCCTCCCTGGCCCCCACCCCTCCACTCAAAAGTGGAGGAGGCTCTCTCCAGGGCTTTGACAGCCGTCATAAAAGCATGAGCGCCTGCTGGATCAGGCCAAAGGAGGCCCATCGAGGCCAGCTTCTTCTCCCAGGGGCCAACCAGGGGCCCCAACGGGGAGCTCCCAGGCAGGGCCTGAGCACAAGGGCAACGCTCTCCCCTCCTGCCGTTTCCAGCAACTGCTACTTGGAAAAGAAAGGAAACTGGTTCTGGAAGAGCTGCTCCCTGCCTGGCAGCCCTTTCTCCCACCTGGCCTGGGAAGGCGGAGCCTGGACTGACTCCAGCTGCAGAACAGACTCCCAGGCTGTGATATAGTTGGGGGTTTTGGGGGGGGGGGAGGTTACTGTTCTTGATCTAAATTTTTTGAATCTGTATTTTAGATCTTATGATTTTGGAGAAAATTGTTGATAATAATAATAATAATAATAATAATAATAATAATAAATTTATTATATTATTATATATTATATTATATACTCTGGGCGGCTTGCAACAGAATATTAAAATACAATAGTCTATTAAACATTAAAAGCTTCCCTAAACAGGGCTGCCTTCTAAAAGTCAGATACTTGTTTTTCTCTTTGACATCTGGTGGGAGGGCGTTCCACAGGGCGGGTGCCACTACTGAGAAGGCCCTCTGCCTGGTTCCCTGTAGCTTTGCTTCTCGCAGTGAGGGAACCGCCAGAAGGCCCTCGGCGCTGGATCTCAGTGTCCGGGCTAAATGGTGGGGGTGGAGACGCTCCTTCAGGTATACAGGACCGAGGCCGTTTAGGGCTTTAAAGGTCAGCACCAACACTTTGAATTGTGCTCGGAAACGTACTATCCACTCCACAACCCTGCGAGGTAGGCTGGGAGACAACGAGCAGCCCAAGGCCACAAAGTGAACTGAGGGGGGCTGAGGGGGGGATTTCAACCCTGATCTCCCAGGTCCACCTCATGTCTGGAAGGCAGAGGTGGAACTGCATGATCTGGGGGAGGGGGCTAACCTTTGCCCAGAGGCCTGGAAATTTGCGGGGTCTCTTGTCAACAGTCCTGAAAGCTAAGACTCAGGCTGCAACCCTGCGCCCACTTCTCAGGTAGCAATCCCCATGGAATCCCTCTCTTCTACTTTTTTCTGCAAAATCTCAACCCCTCAAAAAATGAGTTTTAGATAGAGGACCTTTGGGGGCTCCCTTGCAACTCTATGATTCTATGGTCAGCCACAAGCAGCTTCCTGCTCCTCCGCGAATTTGCCCACGTCCCTCAAAGGCAAAGGCAAGCTTTGTGGGGCAGCCAGCCCGGGATGGGGAGGTCCAGAATTCTCTTCTCCACTGCGAAGGGACCCTGCGGCTGCGGGGGGGGGGGGGTCGCCTGCCTTGCTTTTTGGTTCTTGGGGCACAGAAGGAGGGAAGGGCTCAGCCCTGAGCTGATCTGTTCTGCAGAGAGGCCTCCCCCAGCCCACCCCCCTCTCCACAGGCCACTGATCTCAACCGTTTCTGCAGCAGCCAATTAGGAACAGAAAGCGCAAGACCCCTAATTTCGACGCCAGCTGCCCAAGGAAGAACCTTTTGATCACTAAGCTGGAAATCACCTTTAATCATCCAATTTAACGTGTTTTAAGACGTGAAAGGCCCAGCGAAGTGCCCAGCTGCGCCCTTGATGCCACTCCAGCTCTCGCCGGGATGAAAGCAACCAGCCTGCCATTTAAGGTTCTCCCTCCCCCCCAACACACCCACAACCTCGATCTGGGCACTCCAAGGGCTCCTCTGGGGCGCCTGTGATGCTCTCCGCTGGGTAGCTGGTCAAACAAGGGCTCCCCGCCAGAGACTCCTGGGCAACGCAGGCAGACGGGGCAACGCAGCCACACACAGAGAAACAGGTGCCCTTGGCAGCTCAAAGAGAGTCGAGGGAAAAGAACCACCATCAGCACCACGGAATTTCAGGACAGCTCCACGTTACAGCACTGAAACCCAAAAGGAATCATGAATTCCTATTATTCTTGCTATTGTGACTGCCCCAGAGCTCCTGCAAAGAGCACAGAGGCTTTCGGGGGGGGGGGGTTCAGGACCTCGTCACCCACCACTGTCGTCATCGTTTTATTATTTATACCCCACCCATGCCGAGAGCTGAGTCAGGAGCAGCCCCCACCCAGCCGAGGAGGAAGCTGCAGAAGAACATCAGCAGAGCCAGTTACAGGGAGGTGGCCGTGTCGGTCTGCCGAAGTCGAAACAAAATCAAGAATCAAAAAATCCCTTCCAGTAGCACCTTAGAGGCCAACTAAGTTTGTCCTTTATCAGCAGGGCCCTGCAGGATCAGGCCAGAGGCTCACCTGGCCAAGCATCCAGTCCCGACAGCTGTCAACCAGGTGCCCCCAAAGGGAAACCCACCCGCGCAAGAGGAACTGGCATTCAGAAGCAACGCTGACCCTCCCAGCCCCAAGGCTGGGGCTGCCCGTTCCTCTCCAGCAGACATGGCTCATCCTAGCCAGAGCAGGACGCCGCCGCCAGCCTGGCAGAGGGGAGGTCCCCGGCCTAAGAGCCAGAGTTCGAGAGGGCCGCATCGACGCTCGCAGGGTCCCTACGGATGCCTCCCCCCGCCATCGCCTGAGTGGCAGCCGCCTCAAATTAATGGAGTTGTTTGTCTTGTCAGCTTGCGTTACACGTCGTACGGACTTGTTAGATAATCAGCGCAGGCAGGGCAATCCGTTATTCCCAGGGGAGCCCGGCCAGAGAACCAAATGCATCCGCCTCCCAGGGAGAGATCTGTGGTGGCGGAAGCCAATTAGCCAGTTGCCCAAGCTGGTCGGGATCTCCGCAAGGCCAGCACAGGCACTCGGGGACCGCGGCCGCGTCTTTGTCAGCAAGCGGCAGAACTGGCACAGAGGCAGCCGAAAGAGGGAGGAGGCAACAGCCTCCGGAGAACCAGTAGAAAGGTGCAAGTTTGGGGGGTGGGGACACCCGTCGGATCCAGCAAGCCTGCGCCCCCTCGCTGCTTCTGGCCAGACCCAGCAGGATCCATGGGTGCCAGAGAGCCACGCTTTGGTCCTTGGTCCATCCACGGAGCAGGCTGGCTCGAGGGGAGCAGCGTGGCGGTCAGGTTTGCTGGGGCTGCCCAACTATTCTGCGTGATGAACAGTTAAGCTCTGGAACTCACTGCCACAGGAGACAGCTTTCCAAGAGGACTGGACAAATCCAGGGAGGGCTCTGGGTGGCTCCTCGCCACACAGCGGGAGGCAGCCACGCCTTGGAATCCCAGTTGCTGGGAAACGGAGGAGGGGAGATTTGCTCTGCTTCTCGGGTACCCATTAGGGCATCTGGTTGGGCACTGTGAGAAGAGGAGCCCCCCCCCCAGGTGCACAGAGACCCACAGCAGGACCCTGAGCCTCAGTGCCCAGAAAGGAGAGGGCGGGACCCCCTCCCCATGGGCCTGGGGCAATGGCTGTGGGCAACGAGGCCAGGAGCCAGCAGGGTGGGGCCAAGTTGCAGGCAGAGCAGGGAGGAGGGGGGTGTTGAAGGTCATTGGTTTGCGAGAGGCGTGTGTTCCCGCCAGCAGCTCAGAGCTCAGTGCCACATTTCTGGAAAGTGCCTGATCTGGCTCAATGGAGCCCAGGAAGGAGAGGGGATTCAGGGAGCACAGCAGAGAAAGAAGAGGCAGGAGGGACGCTGCCCCCCCCCCAGCATACAGCTGGCTCCAGGGGCCATTGCGCTTCCTGATGAGCCAAATCCCTCCCAAGCAGTGAGCTGCCCCTCCTCGCTCACAAGGAGCCCCCCAGCTCCCCCGGCAGATGCTTGAGGGAGAGGGAGAGATGTCTCCCATCCGATACCCTCCGAGCCGGGAAATTGATTCCTCCTCCCTTCCCCGCCGCTAAGGACTCCCGCTTTGTGCTCCAGAACGATGGAGAAGGGACCCATTTCAGGCAGGCCGGCAGGAAGGCAATGAAGAGCTTCTGGAGGAGAATTCAATTTATCGGATGCCGGCGCAGTGCTCCCAGCGGTGAGCCCCTCGCTCTCTCCCCACCCCCGGCTCCTCCAGCACAGGGGCTGGAGAGGCACAGAAGGAGGAGCTGGGAGAAGGGGGCTCACCTGCACGCCACCCCCAGGGCGGAGCGAAGGAGGCTTTCCCAAGAGGCACAGGGAATCCCCCAGCACCCAGGACTATGGGGGAAAGAGCAGCCCTCAGCCCAGGAGACCTGGCCAGCCGTGGGGCAGGGGGTCAGCGCTTGGAAGCCAGCTAGAACAATAATATGTAAATTAGAAGAGATGGACCTACAGCAGAAGATGGTACTGGGCAATGGCACTTGCTCCCCCTTAAACCTTGGCCTATTACCCTCCCAAAAACTCTCTCATTATCTGGACTTGTTATCAGCCCACAGATATGCCTTTGTAAAGGCAAGATTTAATGCCTTCCCCTCCAACGTGATGGAAAATAGATTTTCGAATGGACAGATATCACTTTTATGTGATTGCAACTGTGGATCAGCTGAATCGCTGCACCACATACTCCTTAGCTGTCCTCTTTACTCATCGCTCAGGAGTAAGTTGCTCGCTACACATCTAACGGGACTTGCAGATGATTCCAATGATGCCAAACTAAGATTTTTACTGAACGATGAAGACCCATCCAGATCACTGACTGTTGCTAGATATCTGAGCAGCGTTCTATTTCTAAAGAAGAAAAAAAGATCTTCTGTTTGGACCGGTGAGCACCGCTAAACCAGCTCCGCAGCAACGGTCAGAGGGTGACGTTTTGCGCTATCCGCTGTCGAAAGACACAATAACTATGTGTATTCTGAATCTGTGACTTTGTATGTTGGGCCAATGGCCGTAAATAAACTTTACTTACTACTTACTACAGCTAGAACTGGGTCGGAGGAACGCAGTGGCTGGTGGGGTCGCCCTGATTGATGACCAGGACTTAAAAGGCTTTGCAAGGCATCAGAGTAAAGAAAGCGTACAAGTAGCAGCAATTCAATACGAACCAGCATTTTATTAACCAACGCATCAACATTTCAATCACTGTATTGAACATTTCAACCAGCGAAGGCAAGAACTCCAGAGGCCACATGGCCAAAGGAGCACCTCCGTTCTAAAAGAGCCTCTTGGGAGCCACACACAAGGAAACATCAAGGGCAGCGCATGGAGCATGAGGTTTGGGGAAGGAAAGTAACAAGGGGGCAAGCCAACAAGTCAGACCAGAAGCACCCGGGACACGGAAAAAAGGCGGCACATTTTAGAAGAACGGAGAACCGCTCTGCATGAAGAGGGAGGGGCACCTGGCATGGCGCAAGGCGCACAATGCCCCCCATGGCAAGGCCTTGTCCCATGACAGACAGGGTTGCTTTAGCCAAGATTCCTGCATTGCAGGGGGTGGGCTGGATGACCCCTTGGGGTCCCTTCCAACTCTTCTAGGACTGTAGGATTCTTGACCAGCTGGTATCTGCAGCAAAGCAAAAAGGCCCCCCATCACGTCCCAACCTGCAACAGGCCTGCCCCCAAAGAAGTCTCTGAAAGAAGGGAGACACAGACAAACAACCCCCCCCCCGCTCTAAGAGTGAAGGGCACCTGCCTTGGCGAATGTGGCATGTGGGCAGGAGCAGCTGGGCCAGCCAATGACAGCGGCACCTGCCCACCCGTCAGATCCTCTGCCAGCTCTGGCATCAGGGGACAGCGGCACCTGGCAGGCTTGGCCACCAGATGGGTCCGGGGGGGGGGGTGACAAGCTTTGCCAGGCATGGCAGCAGCGGAAGGACTTGGGAGGCCGCCCAGCACAGGGGGGGCGAGGCTTCGCAGGAAGAGGAAGAGGATGGAAGTTTATGGGGGGGGAGACTTGGGCTCTCCTCAAGGAGAGCGAGAAGGGGGACACCTGGGGGGAGACACCTGGGGGGACCAGGCCCTGGCAGGCAGCCCTTCCGAGGCGGCAGCAGCGGTGGAAGGGGAAGCAAGGGCAGCCCCCCACAGTGGTCTCAAGGCCATCTGGTGAAACACAGAAAATAATTCAGGAAAACCCACCAGTGGGAAGCACTGGTGACTGAGCAGGATGGGACCGGCCCCCTCCTGCCATGCCACCAGGTGTTCCTAAGCCAGAGGGGACTCCCCAGAAGCCCACCACGCTCTCTGAACAGAGCAGCGCTCTCTCTGGGGGATGTTTGGCCAGCCGCCTGCAACTGACGCACCGGCCTTGCAGTGCTGCGAAACAACGGAATCCCAAAGCCACAGAGTTGGAAGGGACCCCCAGGGGTCATCTGGTCCCACCCGCTGCAAGGCAGGAATCACCCCTGAGCTAATTCAAGGGAGCCCCATCTTCTCCGTCCCACTTTGGCCGGCACTTCCCCACCTAACCTGGCTGTGGCCGTACGGAGAGGGAGATCTCCCCAGTTTAAGTACGGCTTTCCCTGGAAGTGTCCTCTGCGTTTTCGTGAGTCCACCGTGGAACCGAGAGGTTGGGGCGGCATTCAGAGGCTGCCTTCCTGACGCGGAGCTGTGCCGTCAAGCCACCTCGGCCCAATTCTCCCTTCAAAAGGGAAGCTGTCTCTTGCCTCCGGGTCCTCAGATCCTCTGACAGCCCCTTAACTGACCGGGCTCATTAGCCGAGGGAGAGAGGCAGAGACGGAGAGGGTTCATGACACGTCAAGACAGGAAGCGCATTTAATTTGCTGAAAATTAAGGTGAACTGCAGATCCTCAAGTTCTGACGTGCCGGTTAACACTGACACCCCCAGCGCTAATTAGGATGCCATTTAAACAACTGGGTTTATTATCATTATATATTTTTTAAAAAAATAAGCCTGCTTGCAAAATCTGGGAAGTCTGATGTGGACATCCTTGATTTTGGCCTGGGAGGTACATTCCCCTTGAAAACTTGACAGAGAAGGGCATCAGCGGCTACGAGGAACAATGGTGCCCTCCTGGGCTGGCTCAAATGGGGGGCACTACACAGAGAACTGAGTGCAGAGAGCAGGGTTGGGGAAGTGCTCTTCAGCCCCTCGGCAGTGTCATTATGGGGTGCCGCAGGGCACAATTCTATCCCCGGTGCTATTAAATACAGGGGGGGGGGAGTTTCCGATCCCCTGCTAAATTTGCCCATTTGCCCTCTGACGGTCTAGCCAGTCTCCAGACCTTAATCCCATCGAGAATTTGCGGAGGGAGCTGAAGGTTCGAGTAGCTACACATCAGCCTCAAAATCTTACTGACTTGGGGAGGATCTGCAAAGAGGAGTGGGACAAAATACCTCCAGAGACGTGTGCAAACCTACAAGAAACGTCTGGCCTCTGTAATTGCCAACAAGGGTTTTGCCACCAAGTACTAAGTCATCTTTTGCAAAGGGATCAAATACTTATTTCACTCATTACAATGCACATCAATCTCGGACTTTTGTCTTCTGGGTTTCTGGGGGTTTTCCTGTTGCTATTCTGTCTCTCACAGCTACAATAAACCTTCCATTAAAATTATGGATTGGTCATTTCTTCGTCAGAGGGCAAACAGGCAAATTTAGCAGGGGATCAAATACATTTCCCCCTCACCGTATCTATATGAAGCCACTGGGAGTGGTTGTTAGGGATTTGAGAGTGAGGTGCCCTCCGTGTGCTGCTGACACTGGGCTCTGTTTCACCCATAGCATCTGAATTCAGGGCTGAGGTTGCTAAGGAGAAATAAGCTGAGTTCGAATCCTGGCACGGCAGAGGCACTGTGGGCCTGTAGCCCCGTGTCTAGGAAACCGGTCAGCTGCCTTCCCTGGAAAGTGTTGGCCTCCCCTGAAGGAGCAGGAGCGCAGTCTGGGTCAAGCTCTGTCCCTCCATCAGCAGCTGGTGGGAGCTGCAATCGAAACATCTGGCGGGTGGCAGGTTGGCAAAAGGTGGCCGGGGGCTTTGCCAGCCAAAGCCGGAGAGAGAGCGGCATCCAGCCAGGCCCATGGCTGGCATCCTCAAGGTGAAATGCCACGCGGCTCACATCCAAAGGCAGAAGCCAGGAGGACTCTCCTCCCAGCAGGGAGCCTGGTGCCAGCGTGGCACAAGCAGGGCAGGCGGGGGGGGGAACTTGGGCTGCAAACTCCTCTGCAAGTAAGTCTGGGGAAGAGACTATCAACAGTCAGCTGGTGACTGCAGGAAGAAGAGTTTGGATCTGATATCCCGCTTTATCACTCCCCGAAGGAGTCTCCAAGCGGCTCACATTCTCCTTTCCCTTCCTCCCCCACAACAAACCCTCTGTGAGGTGAGTGGGGCTGAGAGACTTCAGAGAAGTGGGACTAGCCCAAGGTCACCCAGCAGCTGCATGGGGAGGAGCGGAGACGCAAACCCGGTTCACCAGATTACGAGTCTACCGCTCTTAACCACTACACCACCACAAGCCAGCCCATGACTCCACGGGCCGACACTGTGTGGACCTCGCTCCAGGAGAGCCACAAACGCTTCCCCTCTACCCCACTCTGCTGGCTTCGCCCTAAGCCTCCTGCCCCCTGGCACGCAGCCCGGCCCCTTCCGCTACAAAAGTGGGCAGGCAGGCAGTCGCAGGACACTGGCAGGCAGTTTATCAGGCAGTGAGATCCTGAGCATGTGCTCAAGGGCCACCATCCAGAGAACCGGGGCTGGTGCTGTGCTCCTCCGCGAAGGCTGCTTCGCTTCCAAGCGACAGGTCCCTTCGGTTGCTATGGCGATGGTGCTCCTCTCACCCGTCCCTCCCTGCCTTGACGGAGCATTCTGCCACTCTTTCCTGGAGGAGGAGACTTACTCCGTTCCCAGGGTGCTAAAAGGGCATCAGCATTCGTTGGCAGTGGCGCCGGCACAGCGGCTTCCGAGTGCGAATTCTCAGGTAGGCAGCAGTGCCACCCTGGACAGCACCCAGGATAGCTTCCTCCCGGATTATCTGACTGCCTTTTGCCACTTTGGGGCTGGCAGTGCCTGCCCGCACCCAGGGCGGCCTGCGTGGAGCCTGCCTGGCACGGCAAAGGAGTAGGAGCCTCGGAGGGCCGGGCCTCCCGCTCTGAACGGCAGACTCTGCAGTGGCGGCTGCTCCTCCTGTGCTGCAGAGGCCGTCTTCCCTTCCAACCGGCTTCGCAGAACCTGGCTCGTCTCATCCCCCCCTTTGCCTTAAAATAGGTCAGGGCTCGGGCTGCCTCCTCTCCCCAATGGCAGATCTCGCTATTAATTCACTCGGAGAGAGACAAGGCCCCCGGCTTGCTCAGCTCGAAAGCGGAGAGGCTTTTAGCTATCTGGAGGACGAAACTGGCCTGCAGCCAGAAATCCCGGCCTGAAGCAAAAATCAGATGCTCAGATTTGGACGCCCCGGAGCCTGCAAGGCCCACAAACAGCTCCCAGCTGCACCCTGCAGCCCCACGCAGCATCCAGGCTCCCAGCCCATGGCTCGTGGGAGGGGGGGAGCGAGGAAATGGGGCTGGCATGGCTGCTGCTGCTGCTGCCACCAACAGCAGCGCCATTCCTCTCTCGGCAAAGCCAGCCCACTCCATGAAGGCTGCTTCAGGGCCAGAGTCTGTGCCAGGATTGCCAAGAATGCCCATCTGTCGAGCGATGATCCCACATTCACCACCACCCCAAACTCCACAGAGGCTGAAGCTGGAAGGGGGACAGAGGAGGAGGAGGACCATCGAGGTGGAGGGTCTGGAGATGTTTGGAGGAGCTGGAGATGTTGAGCCTGGAAAAGAGGAGGCATGATAGGCATCTTCAAATATCTGAAGGGCTGCCACGCAGAGGATGGAGCAAGCCCACGGAGGACCTTAAGGTCCATAAATAGCAACACTCTAGAGGTCCCTAAGGAAGTTAGATTAGCCTCAACCAGAGACAGGGCCTTCTCAACACTGGCTCCGACCTGGTGGAACGCCCTGTCTCATGAGACCAGGGCCCTGCAGGATCTGATTTCTTTCCGCAGGGCCTGTAAGACAGAGCTGTTCCGCCTGGCCTTTGGCTTGGAATCAACTTGATCCCCTCCCCCCTCTTTCCTTTTTTCCTCCTGAGATGGAACTCCTATTTGGGGACTTCCCTGGCATTTTTCTGGCCCATGTAGGACCAGTCTGGATAGTCAGCCTTGGTGAGGAGTTGACGGTTCCTTCCCCAAATAGTTTTGATTTGAGTTTCTACTGAAATGAGGCTGCACTTTAATGTTGTTTTTAATCTTGTTTTTAAGTTGTATTTTAATCAATTGTTTTATATTTGGTGTTAGCCGCCCTGAGCCTGGTCTTGGCTGGGGAGGGCGGGGTATAAATAAAAATTATTATTATTATGGCTTGAAGGAGATTCCGACTAAACATCAGGAAGACCTTTCTGGGGCTAAAAGCCGCTCAACAGTGGAATGGTCTCCTACAGAAGGTGGTGGACTCGGCTTCCTTTTAAAGAGATACTGGGTGCCCCCCCCCTTTTAGCTGTGATTCCTGCAATGCAGAGGGCTGGGCTGGATGACCCTCCCTTCCAACTCTGCAATGCTACGATTCTGCAAATTCCTCCTCTTCAGGGATACTCCAGTTCCTGCTCCCTTCGCACTGGGACTTCCTCCATCCTCGAAATGCCTCCAGGTGAAGCAGGAGAAAACCCACGGTGATCCAGGGATGGGATGGGGGCCCCCGAAGCCTGCATAACCAGAAGCCCCCAAAGACAGGAAGGGTCCACCTCTTAGCAAGGAGCCCCCCCCCTTGGCAGAGCCTCTCCCCCTCTCTTGCAGACGACAAAGAGGCTGCCTAAAATGCAGCTCACATCCCTCCCCCCCCACCCCCCTTGGTTGCACACAGAGACTGAGAAACCGGGGAGAGGAAGTGCAGAGGGGCCACAGGAGAGTTGTGCAAACTAATCACTTTTCCACTAGAGAGAGCAATTCCGCCTCGGGGGCACAAGCAGGTTCGTGCGCAGAAGCTTCCTGGAAAGCGACTCGGCCGCCCGTTAAATATTGGCGAGGCTGCCGCTGCATGGGAAGATTCGCACCCTGCCTCCCCGCCGCCCTCCGTGCCCCAAAACACCCGGCACTCGGGCGTGGGGGGGGGGCGAACGCTTCGGGAGCACTCGGTGGCAGATGAGAGGCAGCAGCCGCCAGCTCCCTTGCACGAGGACACAGGCAGCTTCCCGTGATCCTTGCAGTGCAATTTCGCGGAGGCGAGAGGCCGATCTGGTTAATCTTTCATCGCTCCGCAAGCGCCGGGATGCAAACACTCCCAAATCCAGGGCCTGACGGAACAAGGCAATGGGCAGTACAGTCCATAGGAGGGATCTCTCGGCCGAAGACCGGCAGCGGCAATTGCCTGGCTCCACCCGCCAGCAGGCAGAGTTTGGCCGGCAGGAAGTGGCGGGGAACCTGTGGAACTCCCTCCCACAGGAGCAGCTATGCTTCTGAATCTCCTCTGCTGGGAGAGTGGCTCCTGGGCTGAGATCCTGCTTGCAGATTCCCCACTGGGGCAAAGGGTCGGCCACTGTGAGAACAGAAGGCTGGACTAGAAGGGCCATGGGCCGGATCCAGCAGGCTCTTCTTAGGTTCTCAAGCAAAAGGCCCAGCTGGAATCTCTCTTTCCACACACAGTGGGTTGGGAAACAGCAGCTTCAAAAAGGCACAAAGCTGCAAACAAAGGTTGCAAGCCCCCCCTCCTGCCCCACAGACACCCCCCCCGGAGGAAGATGCTTTCAGGGGCACAGGACCAAGGAGTGTGACTAACAGCAAGTCAGAAGCTTCCAGGTTAATTAATTTGCAGCAAGCATGAGCGTCACCAGCAGAGGAGAACGATCCCCTTTCCAGCGCTGGGGGGGCAGGAGGCGGCTCCTGCCATTGCTGCAAGCCAAACATTCTTGCACGAAAGAACCAAGGAGTCTGGGGGGGCAGCACAGTACCCCCACCCACCCCTTGTTTCATGGGAGGGCTGCCCCTCCTCCTCCGTGGGGCTCGGAGAGCCGGCGCCAAGAGGCTGTTGGCAGGAGCTGGTTGGAGGCGCAGCGACTGCAAGGGGGAAAGCGGTGGCTTCCCGAAGTCAACGCTGGCAATTCTGGAAGCGCTGTGTGATTTGAGACCTTCGGAATTGCTATTTTTAAACCGGCAAGGAGAATAAGCCGCCACTCCAGAAGAGGCAGCCTGAAGCGACGGCAGGTATCCTGGTCAGCTGACTGCCAGCTGCCTCTAAAAGGAGGCCGGCCCCCACCTGAGCCCCCCTCTCCCTGCAGCCGGGACCCCTCCACCTCATCCAGGGGGGCCCTGGCTGAACAGCAGCACAGCCCTAAGAGCGCTAGAGGGGTCCTCACCTCCGCCAGCCCAGCCCTCGGGCTCTGGAGCCTGGGCATCGCCCCACTGCCCCCCTCCCCAGGAAGGAGCCCCTTGGCTGGCGCTGCAGAAAGGAGAGGCGAAGCGACCCTCCTCTCGCTTATTTAAAAGAGAGCTCCCAGCGCCACATAAATATCTTCATAATCAGCAAATGACAGGGCAGGGAAGAGACGGCAATGACGGCTGTTTAATGGAGTTTGGATAAAATACGGCTCTTCCCCAGACTTGCTGGAGCGCAGACACCGCCACCGGTTGGCGCAGGCAGCAGAGAGGGGCGGAAGAATCCGGTGTCCAAGTCAGACGCGCTGCCCGATCCAGCCCAGGGCTTCCCGCGCGGACTGGCAACACCAGCCCGCCCCGGTTGCAAGCAGGGAGCACCCCCGGCTCTGCCCTATAGATGCCACCAGCGGGGACCAACCCTGGCGCAAGCCTTTCCCTGCCTGGACACAGAGCCGCACATGCTCCAGGGGACGGGGGCCAAGCAATGCACCACTTGGGCACAGGCTGGCAGCCACACCGCCTGGGCGTCCACTGCAGTGGGAGGGGGTTGGGGGGAGAGGGGCACCGGAAGTCAGTCCGCTCCTCCCAGCAACCTGCTGCCTCCAAACTCTGCCAGAGAAGTGGGCATCTGGGGAGGGGGGCCATGGGGGCCAGAGACCCACCTCCAGGCGCCCGCCATGGGAGATCTCAGCCGCTCTGACTGACTCCTGCACTCAGATTTCATTTGGCGCAGGGTGACGCAGCCAGGAGATGAAAGGCGGCAGGAGTTTATTACACCGAATTTTCAGTTTGTCACTTTCCATCTATGATACCAGAAGCCACTTGCCTTCCCAGGCGCTCGAGACGCGGCGGTGGCGGCACAGAGTCAGGCCAGCCCAGGGCTTGCCTGCTTGGCCAGACAGGCCAGGCCACGGGGGCCAATGAACAGGGACCCCATGCCAACGTTGCGAAGCCCCCTCCCTGCCTTGCACTGGGCCCCCCCCCAGTGCCTCCCCACGCAAGCCCACAGCCCCCTCCCCAACACCACCAGAACTCCTCGAGGCCAGGCAAGCCCTTGCCATCCACATGCCACCCGGGCAAGGGCTCCTGCCCACCCTCTCTGTGGCCACCGGCCAGGTCTCCCAGAGTCCCCAGCATCCCCTCCATTCCTTCATCCAAGACGTTTATAAAGACGTTGAACAACAACCGGCCCAGGCAGAACCCTGTGCCCCCCCCACACTGGGCACTTTTTTCCGGGATGTCAAGGAACCATCAAGGAGCACTCTTTGGGTTCAGTCACTCAACCAGCTACAAATCCACCTAAGAGTCAGCTCGTTCAACCCACATTTTACCAGCTATCATGGGGGGATTTGTCAAAAGCCTTGCTGAAATCAAGATATACTATGTCCACAGCATTTCCCTGATCCACCAAGTTTGTAATTCCATCAAATAAAGAAATCAGATTGGTCTGGCATGACTTATTTTTGAGAAACCCATGCTGGGTCTTAGTAATCACAGCATCCTTTCCTAAGTCCTCACAGACCGACTGTTGAATTCTCTGTTCTAGGACCTAACCTGGTATCAATGTCAAGCTCACTGGAGTTACCTGGGTCTTCCTTCCCCCCCCCTTTTTTGAAGATGGGGACAACATTTGCCCGCCTCCAGTCTGTAGGGACCTCACCTGTTCTCCAAGAATTCTCAAAGATCATGAACAAAGGCTCTGAAATTACGTCCGCAAGCTCCTTTCGTACCCTTGGATGCAGCTCATCAGGCCGTGGAGATGAGAGTCTTGGCCAGCTGAGCAGCAGCACTGTACTATATCGCATCAAAAGTAATTTTTATGTTGCATTTCAGCAGATCAGAGTTTCATATCTCTTACCCCAATCACAGACTCAAAGAACCGTAGAGTCAGAAGGGACCCCAAGGGTCATCCAGTCCAACCCCCTGCAGTGCAGAAATCCCCACTAGAGCATCCCTGACAGATGGCCATCCAGACTCTGCTTAAAAGCCTCCCATGAACAAGAGGCGCCCCCCCCTTTCTGAATAGATCTGCCCTGGAAGGGGCGTCAGGGGCCTCTTCTGACTGAGGCCAAGGGTCAAAGGCCGGTGAGGATCTGTGCCTGGGAGATTATGGACATGAGGCCTTCCTGGCCGCAGTTCCCACTCTGAACTGCTTCTCTCCAGACACCTGGCAGCCTTCCTTGTTCTGGAAACCATGTGCAGAAAATCCAGGGGAGTTTCTCATAGCTGGCAAAGTGCTGGCATGACCCATTCACACCGCAAGGGGTTACAGACAGGATTGCCTTAATGGCCGCCTGCATGACTTGGCCCCTCATCTAAGATGAGCGCCTGAGGTCCCACTTGAGTGTCCAGCAGGGGGGTCGATTAGGCTAGCAAACAGGCCAGGCAGGGCCTTATCAGTGGTGGCCCCTAAGGAGTTTGAAGAAGAGTTTGGATTTGATATCCCGCTTTATCACTACCCGAAGGAGTCTCCAAGCGGCTCACATTCTCCTTTCCCTTCCTCCCCCACAACAAACACTCTGTGAGGTGAGGGGGGCTGAGAGACTTCAGAGAAGTGTGACTAGCCCAAGGTCACCCAGCAGCTGCATGTGGAGGAGAGGGGATGCGAACCCGGTTCACCAGATTAGAAGTCTACCGCTCTTATCCACTACACCACACTGGCTGATCTTGCTCGCTCTCCAAATTATTCCTCGGCACCTCTCAACTCTTCTTTTGCCAACCCAATGCCTTGCCCCCACCTTCGCGGCATCCAATATACGGCGAGGAAGCAGGGCCCAATCCCTTCCCTTTCGTGGTTCACAGCTGGGCTCCTGCCTGTCTCCCTCTGCATTCACAGCCCTCTTCTGCCAGCTCCCTAGGTCTCCCTGCCCCAGACCCCCCCCCCCGCCCACTCTGCCTGCCGCTCTCTTTGCAGGGCACTTCACCTTCGCCCCCCCAATCCCTGCCTCCCGCCTGATCTCCACCATCTCTGGCATCAGCCTTCCCCGGACTTAATCGCCTCCCGCCTCCTGCAGCCCAGCCAGCACCGTTCCTTATCTCCATCTCTTAAACCTTTTGTCTCTTCACATATGAGCTTCATAATCTCTTTCAATATATGCACAGCAACATTTCAAAGCTTTCTCCCTTTAGGGAAAAACCCGCTAAAAATCCATTGTCTTTAGAGCGGATGAGCTCACCGGGTGCTGAGGCACTTTCCACGGCACTTCCAAGGCTCCCGGCTGCGCTCCCCCAACGCCCCACGGTTTGGGGGCTTAGCCCCACGGAGGCCTCTGATGTGGGATGACTCCCCTTCCCACCTCTGGCCCATGACTTCGCCACACACCCACAGCCTTTCCAAAACATTGCTTTTCCCAGGCAAAGACCTCACCCGACTCACTGCCTCGCACTGCATGGGGCCATGCTACCCACACCGGCTGGCAGCAGTGGCAACAGAAGAGCCTGGTTGTGGCAGGATCAGTGCCCCTCTAGTCCAGCATGGCAGTCCCACAGGGGCCAAGCAGAAGCCTCCTCTGCCATCCTCTGCTGCAAGCAGCCTGTCTCCCTGGGCAGCCCCACAATGCGTGTGTTACAGCAGCCAAGAAAAGGCAATAAAATACTGCAAGGCGTGCAGAAGCAGAGGGGAGAGGCGTTTCCCTCCATCTCTACTAACAAGACAACTTGAGGCCTTCCCATGGAGCGATTTACGGCGTTGGCGTCTGCTCAGACATGTTTTTCAGCGTCTGCGCATGCACAGACGCGATTTCCGGCACCGCGGAAGTGAGTCCCCACGCAGCACGCAGGGACTCGTCAAGCGGGTGGCTCAGTTCGGGTGCAGCTCGTGGGCCGGTCAAATGACCCCCGTGGGCTGCTTGTGGCCCATGGGCCTTAGGTTGCCGACCCCTGTTATAAGGTGTAGTTTCTTCAGCTTGTAAACCGCCTTGGGTATTATAAGATAGAAAGACAGTATACAAATTAAGTGTGATGATGATGATGAATTGGAGAACAGGATGATGCCTCCCTTTGGCCTGACCCAGAAGGCACTTCATGGTCTTATGGAGAAACTCTGGGCGCACCGACTGAGGTCTAGAAGACCCTCCCTCCAGCAGCCGCCACACACCCAGTTCCCCACCCGCAAAACCCCCCTTGCAAGGAACTCCAGCCCTCCTTCCACTCCAAGCGGAGGCTGCAGGAATTAATGTCTCGTTACGTTCCGGGCCAAAACACAAGCGAGCGCCAGACACGTTCAAATAACTCCTGCTCTCCAATTATCCTCGTCCTCCTCTCTCGCCCGCGGGGGCAGCTCCTCGCTGCGCCTCCTTCGCCAACCCTCCCAAGCCACAAAAGCGGGAGAAGGAATCTCAGCGTAGCGCCCGCTGCCGAATTTCCACAGAAGCCTCATGGCAACGAGATGAGCGAATGCTGCCGAGAGGCCCTTGGAAACCTCCCGGTTCCTAATCCAAGCGGGACGGAGGTGGAGAGCTCCTTCCAGAATGAAGCTAGAAAAAGCAGCAGCTGATCTGCATGTGCAAAAACTGACTTGCTCCGGTAAGATTTGCACACTGGAGTAATTTGCACGTCTGGGGCACTGGGAGGTCAGAGAGAGGCAATAGGTAAAGGGTAAAGGGACCCCTGACCGTTACTCTGGGGTTGCGGCACTCATCTCGCTTTACTGGCCGAGGGAGCCGGCGTACAGCTTCTGGGTCATGTGGCCAGCATGACAAAGCCGCTTCTGGCGAACCAGAACAGCGCACGGAGACGCTGTTTACCCTCCCGCTGGAGCAGTACCTATTTATCTACTTGCACTTTGACGTGCTTTCGAACTGCTAGGTTGGCAGACAACGGGAGCTCACCCCATCATGGGGATTCGAACCGCTGACCTTCTGATCGGCAAGCCCTAGGCTCTGTGGTTTAACCCACAGCGCCACCCACGTCCCGAGAGAGGCAATGGCAAAGGCCAGAGGCTCTTTCGGCAGGAGATCCCAGTGGAAGCAGCTATGAGATTGTCCAGCGGGACCCACACCTGCAAGGGGCCTCAGGCTCCTGCTGAAAAATTGCTATTTTTTTTATTTTAAAAAGGGTCATTTGCTTTGAGAACCACCCAGCTTTGGCCACTGGGCAGGAGAACAATGGAACATAATTGCACAAATTAGATCATCTACCTCTTGCCAGGGAACAGGGAGGGATAGAGGACCTTTTCTAGCACAACGCTGCATCTCCTTGTGGCAGGGAGCCTTGGGGGGGGGGGGGACAGAGACACCCCACACACAATGTGCACCCCTCCCTCATCCCACCCTGCCCTCCTTTCCCGGCATTGGGCCCCCATTGCTCTCCCCACAACCAGGCTTCCCCCACGCAGCCCCATCCTCACATTAAATGGGGCTTTTAAAAAGGTCCCCCTGTGAGCAACTGGGGGGGGGGGCTGCACAGACCAGAAGCATCTGTCCATGCTGGGTAAGATTCAAAGCAGCTCGCGATAAACACCCAGCGGCAGCCAAGGACACGGAAAGGAATAAACGAATCGAGCAGAAACCATTCAAAAGGGCCCCAAAAGAAGAGGGGCTTTATCCCCTGCTCCCCCCACGAAACCGGCTTCCACTCCCGCTTTCTCCTCCCACCTCCATGTGCCCCCCCCCAGTGAACCTTCAAAATCCGCTTGGGAGGGTTGGAGCTCATCTGGGTGGGGGGCACACGGAGGCAGGAAAGGAAGGGGGAGCCCCCCGGGGCGAGCAGAACTCCACAGCCCAATAAAGGCAGCCTTTATGAAGAAAATTTATCTCCCAATATAACCAAATCTCGACTTGTGATGGAGCCTCCAGGAACAGCGAAAGCTTGCGGGGGGGGGGGGAGAGAAGCAGCGCAGAGACCAGCCTCTGCCAAGGAAGACCCCCGAGCCCCTCTCTCCTACCGGAGGCAGGCAGGGCAGCTCACCAGACAAGCATTTGGGGAAAGACGGTGGTCCCAACACTCGGGGGGCTTATTTCCAAGGCTTTGGGTGGTTCTCTATCCTTTACTGTTTTTCAGTTTAAACGGCACGGGGTGCTTTTCAGGCAGAAGAACGAGAATGAAATCGTGAAACAGAAAACCGAGGGACCGGAAGCAGGCCAGGTCCCCAAAGCCAGAAGCCCAAATCCAACTAACTCAGTGCCAGCGTAACAGAATAATTTCCCCCAAACATTCTAGGGCTCTTATGTTGAAACCCAGCCAAGGGGAGATGCAACCTTAAGTCCATGACTTCCCTTCTCCTCTTTCCGTGGCTCATTTTGCGTACCATCCATCCCTGCACATTTTACCTAAACTAAACCATTCAGCAATCCATTGTTGCAACCATCAGAACTTACTTTCCCTCAATGCTACCAGCATTTCTAAATGAGCACAATTCTTCTTTGGTTGGGACCTCGCTCGTTTTCCCTTTTGGTGCTAACAGAACACGGGCCGCACTAGTGGCATACATAAATTGTCTTTTCTGACACCTGGGAATTTCCCTCTGGATTATCCCCAATGAAAAGGACCCTGGTAATTTTTTGAAAGGTACTTTTAAAAAAAATTTCCAATCCATTATACAGTGGACCCTCGGGTTACGTTACTTTCGGGTAACGTAATCCTTGGGTTGCGAACGCGGCCAAACCGGAAGTGTATACTTCCAGGCTTTGCTGCGCGCACATGCGCAGAAGCGCTCAGTCGCGCCGTGCACATGCGCAGAAGGGTGCCTCCGGTTACAACATTTCCGGGATACAGCCGGGCCTCCGGAACGGATCCCGTTCGTAACCAGAGGTACCACTGTATAAAGGCCTGGAAATGATGCCTTATGAGGAACGGCTTAGGGAGCTGGGTATGTTTAGCCTGGAGAAGAGAAGGTTCAGGGGTGATATGATAGCCATGTTCCAATATATAAAAGGATGTCATATAGAGGAGGGAGAAAGGTTGTTTTCTGCTGCTCCAGAGAAGCGGACACGGAGCAATGGATTCAAACTACAAGAAAGAAGATTCCACCTCAACATTAGGAAGAACTTCCTGACAGTAAGAGCTGTTCGACAGTGGAATTTGCTGCCAAGGAGTGTGATGGAGTCTCCTTCTTTGGAGGTCTTTAAGCAGAGGCTTGACAGCCATCTGTCAAGAATGCTTTGATGGTGTTCCTGCTTGGCAGGGGGTTGGACTGGATGGCCCTTGGGGTCTCTTCCAACTCTAGGATTCTATGATCACTCCCCAATACTCTTTTACCCTTTTACAAGGCCACCACATATGATAAAACGTTCCCTCAACCTCATTACATCCCATTAAATGGCTCTGTTGAGATTCCTGCGCTGCTGGCATGCCCCTTGGGTCCACCTTCCAACTCCACCAATCTCTGATTCTATGGCTCTATGGCCTTCATCTCCAGGCCAGGCATGCGCAGTCTGTTTCGAGGCCCCCAGCCAACCATCCCTCTGCCCTTTCTCAGCCAAACGGGGTAGGAGACGGGGGACCCAGGCCTTGGTCTCAGGAGGAAAAGGAGGCTGCCCTCCCCGCCCCCAAGCCAAGCGGGAGACCACCTCCGAGGATTCCCAGGGCTCACAAGCCACGGCTGCCACTGGTGAGCGCCGGAGAAAGCCGCCCTGAGCTCCTCGGCGGAGCAGCAGGAGAGCAACAGGCACAAAAAGCTCTACAACACTGCAGGGTCCCCACAGCAATAATCCAGAAAAGACGCTGCCTGCCACACATCTCTTTCCCAAAGAGATCTGGGATCACTTTGAACAAACGTCCACGGTTCTTAGGCCCACTCGTGGCAGCGGAGAGACTGAGACATCGGGGGGGGGGGAAAGCAATGGGGCAAACAGTGGGCAGTCCCTCCTGCCCCCCAAAACTGCCCCTCTTCAGACAGAGGCTCTCCTGGAAATGGGACACCACGCAAGAAAGTGGATTTTGAGCCAGCCGACGCAGGCACTCTCCTCCCCTCGCCCAACAGACACAGCCTCCCCCCCTGCAGGAGCCCTTCCCTGGGCGCAGCCTACCTGGGTGCCTTCGCCTTCCAGCCGAGGGGGGCGGATGCTGGAGAGGTGGACCGTTTTGTAGTCGCCTGAGTTGAGCTTCACCACGATGGCGTCTGCGTTCAGCACCTGCATCACCTGCAGCAGGAGAGGGACAAAGACAGAGGTCAGAACCATGCGCTTGGGAGAGGCGGGGGTGAGGGCTTCGTTTTTATTATGCATTGTGTGTTTTTGTTTCGTGAGATCCATGGATGGGCAGTACATCTTGGAGGTCCCGGGCCTCAAGGAGGACAGACTGGCCTCGACCAGAGCCAGGGCCTTTTCGGCCCTGGCCCCAGTCTGGTGGAACGCTCTGTTGCAAGAGACCAGGGCCCTGCAGGACTTGACATCTTTCCGCAGGGCCTGCAAGACGGAGCTGTTCCGCCAGGCCTTTGGTCGGGGCTCAGTCTGACCTCTCTCCTTTTACAAGACCCTGCATTTAAGAGGCCTCTCTCACTCTTCTCACCAGCTCATACAAATAGCTGAGCCTGGCAAGTACTTAAGGTTCCCAACCCCTATAGTGATAATTTGCGGGTAGCCATCTGATCTTTTGATTTTAATCTGATTTTAAGCTGTTTTTAAGTTGATTGCTGAATTTTATGTCTTAATGTATTATGTATTTTGATGTTAGCTGCCCTGAGCCTGGTTCTGGCCGGGGAGGGCGGGATATAAATAAATATTATTATGATTATTACTATTATTATTATTATTATTACTACTACAATACAATACATGCCTCTATGCCTCTGCCTTCACAGCCCCTGGCCCTTTGGGAAACAGGCCTGAATAGATTCCTACAGAGAACGAGAGGTGGGGTGGACAAAAATGACAGAAAATGGCTGGGGGAGGACTGTTCCCCCACCCAGACCAGAGATCCCCTATTCCCTGGCCTGCCTCTCAGGAGGACACTCTCCGTGCAGCCCCACCAACAGTATGGATAAGAGCCATCCTGATCGATAGTGAAGGAATCTCAGCTGGCAGCCCCCACCACCACCCTCTGGCAGGAAATTATGCTCGGTTGGGGGGGGTTGCTTTTCTTCTGCTGCCAAACCAGTTCCTTAGACCCCCCCCCCAAATCCCCCAGAATGATAGTGAAATCGCAGCATCGTCGTCGGAAGGGACCCCCGAGGGTCATCTAGTCCAACCTCCCGCAATGCTGGAACCCTGCCCACAGCCGTCCCGGGGGGGGGGGCTCAAACCACCAGCCCTGTGGTCCACAGCCAGATGCACTGACCCATCGCTCCACAGAGATTCGCACTCAGCTCGTTCCCTGCGTGGCAAAACCCTCTTTTGGAGTAGCTGCCTCCAGGCAGGGTGGGGAACAGAGGCGCTTTGCCCCTGCCGGAGCTTCTCCTGGGGTCTCCTCGTGAGGAGCGGCGCCTGGAGCCCCAACCGCGGAGCCCCAGAGCCGCCACGTGATCTCTGCTGGGGCTTTGCTTCTGAGAGCGATTTGGTGCCGCTGGTTTCAAAGGAGCCTCTCAACGCTCCTCTTTCCGCATTCGTGTTATCACGCCGTTTTTTAAATGCTTGTGAAATGCTTTCCAAAAGCTTTCCAAATGACTTTGTTTTACAGTAAATTACTGCCGTAAATTACTACTTCAAAGCGCTGCTCTGCTCAAAGCGCAGGCAGCTATTTCCATATTCCTGACGGGAGGAAAGGAGGAGAACGGGAGCAGGGAGACAGGAGCCTGCACCCCATGGCCAGGAGGGGCCCACCAGCCCCCACCAGCCCCTCGGAGGGCACCCCAGGCAGAAGAGATGCAGGACCAAGCCCAGCAGACCCAAGCCATATGCAGAATATGCATTCTGGTATTATACAGCTGCAGCTTTAAAGTCAGGATTGGAACCCGTGGCCCTCCGGATGCAGCAGCAGAACAACATCATCCCTGGCCAAATTAGTTGAGATTCCCAACACTGCAAGGGGCTGGACCAGATGACCCCCCGGGACCCCTACGAATCTCACATGGCTTCCCCATCTCCAGCCTTTGGCATTACTGTTTGTTTCAAGAGTTGAATTCCTGATGGGGGTTTTTTATTTTAAGAAAATGAGGTGTTGCTAGTCCCCATGGAGGATTTGCCCTGGAATAGAGTGGGACATCGACTTACGACGATAATGCGTTCCAACACAATTTTCGTAAGTCGAAAACATTCGTAAGTCGAATCCCCATAGGAATGCATTGAGCGAAAAAAATTCGTAAGTCGGAAATTCGTAAGTTGAAAATTCGTAAGTCGAAAAAATCCTATTAAAAGCGGCCGCGACTTCCATTCGTAAGTCGAAAAATTCGGTTGCGGCGGCCATTTTGTTTCTCCCGGAAGTCATTCATATGTCGAAAAACATGTAAGTCAAATCGCTCGTAAGTCGAGGTACCACTGTAGTGTGCCGGCAAATGTGTGCTCCACCCCACACCTCAAACCTCCCCTGCCCTCCCCACGCCAAGCCAGCCCCCTCCGGCCACAAGGGAGACCAGGCCAGCAGAGATGGGCTCCACGCTCCTCTACAGGCCAGAGGGGGCCAACTGCTTCCCTCCCTCTGCGCCAATGATTCTGGGTGCTTCCCCAAGAGGCCCAAAGGGACCCCCCCACCCCTCTCTGGCAAGTCAAAATCCCTCCCCAAGGCGGCTCATAAGATCACAACATTCGGAGGAGGAGTCTTCCTGGATCAGGCCCATCGAGTCCAGCAGCCTCTTCTGCCCATGAAAGGAAACCCGCAAGCAGGATCCGAACACAAGAGGCCTTTCCGCTCCTGCCGCATCCAGAAACTCACATCCAGAGACACACTGAAGGGCAGGGCAGAGACGTCTTGGCTAGGAGCCATCGACAGCCCTCTCCTCCTCCTCTCTGGATTTCTCTCCTCCTCTTTCAGAGCCACCCACTTGGGTGGCCTACACCAGCGTTTCCCAACCGGTGTGCCGCGGCACAGGAGTGTGCCACAAGCCACCGGCTCCTGTGCCGCGGGAAGACACCGGCTGCTGTGCTTCCGGGTCGGTCCGGGCTTCCCGCGCCGACCGCCGCCTTCGCGGGGCTGCCGGGCGCTTCGCCCGCTGCCTCTGCCGCCCCGGTCTTCCGGGTCGGTCCGGGCTTCCCGCGCCGACCGCCGCCTTCGCGGGGCTGCCGGGCGCTTCGCCCGCTGCCTCTGCCACCCCGGTCGCGGTCGGGGACGGGCGGGAGGTGCCGGTGCCACCGGGCTCGCTCGGGGCCGGGTGGAGGTGCTGCCGGGGGGCTGGGTGCTGGAGGGGGGGCGGGCGCCTGGCCCGCCAATCTCCCGCTCCATTTTCGCCCGCCTGGGTCCTTCCCCTCCCTCCCGCCAGGGCGCGCGGACACCCCGCCCCCCGGGTCGGGGTGCATGTGGTGGTGGTGTGCCGCGAGATTTTTTTCGTGGGGCAGGTGTGCCGTTGCCCCGAGGAGGTTGGAAAACACTGGCCTACACTGCTTCCAGTGGGAGGGAGTTCCACAGTTTAACTACGGCCTGGGTGAGGAAGGCCTTCCTTTTCTCCGGAGGAGGATGTCCAGCCAAAGTTAGCAGAAGGTGCCCGTAGGCTGAGAAGACCCAACATGTAGCTGCAGCCTCCAATCGCCTGCCTGGTGGCACTGGGGGCTCACTGCGCCCCCTGCCCACTCCCCGCTACCCATCACAGACCTTGGGGGGCTCTCCCCACCTCCCCCCCAGGGACGCCCCTGAAGCTACCTGCCTGTCCCCCCAGGGCCCGCCGGCTCCCATCATCCGGCCACCAAGACTCAGAAACCCACCGGCAAGCAGAATTGGAAGCCCACGGCTACCAGCAGCTGGCCTCCAGCCAGTCGCAACCGGAAAAAGGGGGGCCTTAGGGGAGCGGATCCTGCCCCACCTCCCCCCCCAACCTGCCGGAGAGCAGCAAGTGCCTCTAATGTGCCTCTCAAGAGCATCATGAAGATTGATTTGCGCTGGCGGAGACGCGGCTGGGGCAGCCCGCTCGCACTCAGAGCGCTCCGGCATCTGTCCTGATTTTCCTTGTCACTCGTAATTCACAGAGAGGCGGAGAGGGGCCCAAAACTGACACTCCAGGATTGGGCGGCCCAGGGGGCTTTGCGCCGCACCTTCCTCCGCCGCCAAATTAAGTGGCTTTTAGAGGCAGGAGGAGGAACAGAAACACACACACACAGAAGAGCAGAAGAAGAGATGGCAGGATCAGGCCGACGGCCCTTCTCTCCCGCACACTGGGAGGCAGAGGCCTGGGAGGGAGGGGAGTCTAGGAGCAATCGTGGGGTTGGAAGGGGCCCCCAGAGTCACCTAGTCCAACCCCCTGCAACGCAGGAATCCCAGCTGGAGAATCCCTAGGCAAATTCCTTCATCTGAGGCACAGAGGAAGGGTCACAGAGAAGCAGAGCTGGAGGCAGGGGAGGCTGGCAAAGGACCAGCTCCCTCCTGCCAGCTTGCAGGCAGAAAAGGGCACCTTGGGGCAACAAAAGCTGGTGCCCAAACAAATGACGATGTCTTCCAGGTGCCACAGAGCTCTGCGGAGTCTTTCTTGAGAGGGCAGCGCTTGGAAGACCAGCCAATGCCTTGTGCCACTGACCGCCTTCCTGATGCCAGCGCTGAGTTTTCCTCCGTATCCTCCTCCTCCTTTGGCGATCCCTCGTAGCCGAGGAAGATGGTCTTCCATGAAAATGGTTTTAACAGTGAGTCCGTAAGTGACTGTGGAGGCCAATTCTGGATCCACACGTCCTCCCACAGTGGGGACATTGGTTTCCGGGCGGGAGTTGATCACGGTGAGGGTTTGCCAAGCGTGCCTTCCTCTTAGCACGTTTCTCTCTTTCGTCCTGAGTTCGAGTGTCTTCAAAGCCCACGACACCTTTGGGAAAGGCTGTTCTCCAACTGGAGCGCTCACAGGCCAGTGTTTCCCAGTTGCCAGTGTTTATACTACTTTTTTTTTAAGATATGCCTTGAGACAGTCTTTCTTTAAACCTCTTTTGTTGACCACCATGCCAGCCTCTGCCGCAAACAGCCGGCTGCAATTCCAGCAGTGCAGGGGCTGGAGTAGATGCCCCTTGGGGTCCCTTCCAAGTGTACTAGCAGCCACACGTGAGCAGACAGGCGAGCGACTCAGAAGGGGAGCACTCCATCGGCTGCCCCCTCAGCGTCCACCACGGCTCAGCAGCCCAGGGGCTCACGGCACAACGGAGCCAACCTGGAGGTCCCGGGGGCCGCTCCCTGCCTGAAAACCCCGCAGAGCCCCTGCCAGCCAGTGCAGGCGGCCCGGCGGCCCGGCTCTGTGCACAGCAGCTCCCCCTGCTCCTGTGGCTGCTCTCTCCCCCCCCCCCACTTTACTCGGCAGCCTTTGTGGTAAAAGAGCGTTTTTGCCCGGCAGCAAAGCCAGACACCTTCCGACAAGCTCGACGGCCGAGAGTTTGTTGGGCACCTCTCCTCTGGGGACCATATGGTGGGAAAGAGCTGCCCTCAGCAGAAAGGAGAGGGCGAGGGGGGGCGGCAGGGGGGGGCCTGGCGTGGCAGCCGCGAAGGCAGGCCGCCTAATCGTTCTGAAGGGAACAGGCTGCTGAGCTGAGCGAAGGAGACAAGGAGACTCTCCGGCCGTGGAGGGAGGCTGCCAAGGATGCTGGCTCAGCAGGGAGGCAGGCGGAGGCCGGAGGCCCCCCTCACCCACCCGCGGGCTCCAGGTAGGGGCTGGGGAGAGCGCAGCCAGAGGCCCCCACCGCTTCCCTGGGTGCAGGAGGGGGCGAGGGGACCCCGCAACCACCCAGAGATGTTCTACTGCAAGAAACTTAAGACCCTTAAGCAGAGGTTGGGTGCCCACCCGTCACGGGTGCTTTGGCCGAGATTCCTGGCATTGCAGGGGGTTGGACTGGATGGCCTTTGGGGGTCCCTTCCAACTCTGTAACTCCATGATTCTGTATTGCTGAGCTACAGAGAAAGGTTTCTGGGGAAACCGAGCCAGATGGGCGGGGTATAAAGAATAAATTATTATCATATTATTATTATTATTATTATTATTATTTCACCGTTTAGGACTTCCTGACTTGGAAACAAAGAGGGCATCTCAGAAAGGTATAAGTTTATGCATGGTGTGGAGAAAAGGACGTTTTCCTCCCAGATCGAGAAGCGGGGGACCCCCCAAGGAAGATCCAGGGCAGCCGAAACAAAGTCCTTCTTCGCGCAGCACAGAATTAAAGCTACAGGATTTGCTTCCACAAGATGCGGTCGGACCCTCAAATTTAAGAGGGGATTAGGCAAATTGAGGAGGTGGGGGAGCCTTCTCCATGTCGGACAGTGTCGGAGGACTTTTGGAGGCCCAAACTGGCTACTGGCGAAGGTGGCCATGCTCTGCCTCCACAGCCGAGAACAGGGAATGTTCCTGTTTGCCAGACGCTGAAAAGCGCAGGAGGGGAGAGCTGCTCTGAGTTGCGGGCATCCTGAGAACGGCATCCTCCTCCTCAGGCTCTGCTCAGGCGGCTGCAGGCGGGTGGCTCCTGCACTTGTGTCTGGATACGAAGGGACCAGGATGCTTCCAGGAGCTGTTTTCAAAGAGGGCAGAATTTGACCCGCAAGGGGAGTCCCTGCACCCGATCCTTGAGACGTCGGATTTGGCCCAAGGACACCCGCCTTGGCTGCCTCCTGCCTGGACTAACGTGCCTTTGAAAAGGGCTCAGAAACCTCAGCCGGACAGTCGACCAGGGCTGGATATAGGGAGCAAACGTCTCCCTGGGCGGCCAGTCTGCTCCCGGGCACAATTCAAAGTCCTGGTTATGGCCTACAAAGTCCTTCACGGCTTAGGTCCAGCCTATCAGAATGACCCGAACCTCCCAGGCAAACCTGCCGGGCTCTGAGATCTTCAGGGAAGGCCCTTCTCTCACGCCCACCCCCCTCACAATCCCACTGGGTGGAGACGCAGGAGAGGGCCTTCTTGGTGGTGGCAGCTCCCAGGCATCTTTGGAACTCCCTGCCAAGGGAAGCCAGACTAGCTCCCTCCTTGCTCTCCTTCTGCCCGCAGGGGAAGATTTTCTTGTTCCAACAGGCCTTTCAGAACCGACTGCTTTTAACGAAAGAGCTGGTGCTGTGTTGGTTTTTTGTAATTATCTGTATGTTTTAATACCTCTTACACACACATACAGATATATGTTCCATTAATGTTTAATTGTTCTTAAATGCTGCTTTTTGTACTGTTTTTAGCTGCTCCTACTTTAGCTGTCATGGAAAAACACAACATTTTTTTAAATTATTATTATTATTATTATTATTATTATTATTGTTATTATTATTATTATTATTATTATTATTATTATTCCTAGTGAGCATAGAGGATGAGGAGCCAGAGGAAGGCATGCTTTCCACAAAGTCTGATGCCCCATTTCCATCCTGGATGCTGGACCAAGGAGCGTGTCTTGTTCCCGCGCTCAGCCAGACGGGCCAACGGCACCACCTACTGGCCGTTCCCAAGACCTCACTTCAGGCCGGCTTCAGGGCGCCATCTGCTTCTGGAGCACCCAAGGAGGAGCTGGTGGGTGGGCACCCAGAGCTCTCCCCCACAGATGCATCAAACAGAAGTAGCAAGACTGGGGGGGGGGGGCCTGGAGATATGTCTTTACACACACAAACCTGTCACACAAACAGAGGTGGGCGGGGGGGGGGAGCACAAATGATCTCCCTGCAGAGAGTTTGGGAGAAAACCTCTGGGAAAGGGGGATTGTAAGGCGGGTGGCGCTGTGGGTTAAACCACAGAGCCTAGGGCTTGCCGATCAGAAGGTCAGCGGTTCGAATCCCCGCAACAGGGTGAGCTCCCGTTGCTCTGTCCCTGCTCCTGCCGACCTAGCAGTTCGAAAGCACGTCAAAGTGCAAGTAGATAAATAGGTACCGCTCCGGCAGGAAGGTAAACGGCGTTTCCGTGCGCTGCTCTGGTTCGCCAGAAGCGGCTTAGTCATGCTGGCCACATGACCCGGAAGCTGTACGCCGGCTCCCTTGGCCAATAAAGCGAGATGAGCGCCGCCACCCCAGAGTCGTCCGCGACTGGAACGGTCAGGGGTCCCTTTACCTTTTAAGGCAGGAGGCTCCTCAAGCCTCAGCTGTTGTTACCCCAAACCTTTCCAGGATAGACAACTGCAATGCCCTCTTCACGGTGCGGCCCAGGAAACAGGAGGGGCTCCTAATGCTTTTGCCTGCCATGTGCAGGTCATGCGAGGACAGGCTCCCAGTTCACTCCCAGGCACATCCCCAGAGACTGCCGCCTTCCCCCTTCCCATGCCTCCATGCCCCTGACCCTGCAGGGAGACCTGCCTTCAGCTTCGAAGGCCCCCCTCCCTCGCCCTGCCTCCCCCCACCCCTGAACGGGGTCACGAGAGACCCTTCCCCCGGAGTTAGTCACAGCCTGGAGCTGCGATGGGCTCAGACGCTCTTCCGCCCACTGCTCTTATTCTTAGCACACGGCATCTTAATTTTGTCTTGTTTGTTGGCTTCTCTTCGCATTGGGTGAGCTGCCTCCAGAGGGGATTCATCGCAGGAAGAGGAGGTGGAAGCGAGGAAGGAACCGAATAACCCTTACGAGGCGCAGGGAGGCTCAAGGTCACGCGGGGCAGCGTGCAGGCAGCTGCGGTGATCCTCCCCGGGGGGAGACGAGGGCAAGGGCTCTGGAGCAGAAGGGTCCGGCCCAAAGAAGCGCTCTGGGGCGAATCTGCAGGGGGCCACACAGCCCAGCCCCACCCGCCAGCCTGAAGATGCAGCGCTGCCAGTCTCTGACTCAGAAGACCCCTCCTTGCTCCATTGCTAGAGGGGGGCTCAGCCTCACCTTCTGCCTTGCTCAACCTCTCTTTTAAATCGGAAGCAATGAGGACAGTGAAGGTCCTGCGTGAGTGCCTGGAGGCGGGTGGAGGATGGATGGGGGCTAACGGATTGAGGTTGAATCCTGACAAGACAGAAGTACTGTTTGGGGGGGACAGAGGGGTAGGAGGGGGGGGACTCCCTGGTCCTGAATGGGGTAACTGTGCCCCTGAAGGAACAGGTGCGCAGCCTGGGAGTCATTTTGGACTCACAGCTGTCCATGGAGGCGCAGGTTAATTCTGTATCCAGGGCGACTGTTTACCAGCTCCATCTGGTACGCAGGATGAGACCCTCCCTGCCCGCAGACTGTCTCACCAGAGTGGTGCATGCTCTGGTTGTCTCCCGCTTGGACTACTGCAATGCGCTCTACGTGGGGCTACCTTTGAAGGTGACCCCGAAACTGCAATTAATCCAGAATGCGGCAGCTAGACTGGTGACTGGGAGCGGCCGCTGGGACCACATAACACCGGTCTTGAAAGAATTACATTGGCTCCCAGTACATTTCCAAGCACAATTCAAAGTGTTGGTGCTGACCTTTAAAGCCCTAAATGGCCTCGGTCCTGTATACCTGAAGGAGCGTCTCCACCCCCACCGTTCAGCCCAGACACTGAGGTCCAGCTCCATGGGCCTTCTGGTGGTTCCCTCCCTGCGCGAAGTGAAGTTACAGGGAACCAGGCAGAGGGCCTTCTCGGTAGTGGCGCCCTCCCATCAGATGTCAAGGAAATAAACAACTATCTGACTTTTAAAAGACATCTGAAGGCAGCCCTGTTTAGGGAAGTTTTTAATGTTTGATGCTATATTGTGTTTTTAATATTTTGTTGGAAGCCACCCAAAGTGACTGGGGAAGCCCAGCCAGATATGCGGGATATAAATAATAAATTATTATAAATTATTATTATTATTATTATTATTATTATTATTATTATTATTATTGCTGGACCCACTTCAGAGCTCCGCGTTCCCTGCAGGGCGGCCTGAGCAGCACAAGACATGGCAGCCACAGCCCCACCTCAGCAAGCCCAGCTGGGGCCTTCAGCAAGGGGCAGGCCCCACAGAAAAGGAGGGCAGTGCAGGGGTTGGCCACCCTTTCCAAGCCCCGCTCTTGCCCTCTGGCCAGGCACCAAGGCCACTGGGCAGTCCTTGCCTGGAGGGCACACGATGCTACCCTGGTCCCCGAGGGAGAGGAAGATTCTCAGCAACCTGCAGCCACTTCAGAGAATCTTATGGAAGGGACCCCAGGGGTCATCTAGACCAACCCCTGCAATGCAGGTGTCTCAGCTAAAACACAAAAGATGCGCACACATGCAAACAGAAGGCTGCGGGATCCCCCTGCCCAGCACAGGCACCACGGCTGATTTTCCAAGGCCTCTCTCTCCCGCTGCCTTGCCCTGCTCCCTGGAGGTGCCACCTGGAACCGAAGCTCCGGAGGCCCCTTCCCCATCCCTGCCCCACAGCTGCTTCCTGTGCCCTATAGAAGCGAAGGTGCCTGGGAGAAAGACCCCCCCCCCACGGAAACTGGAAACGGCACCAGCCAGCACAGAGCAGGCCCCTGCAGCGGTGGGGCCTGTGTGCAAATCCTATTTATTGGATCGGTTTCTTAAGAAGAGCGAACGTCAGCCACACAAACACACATCAAGTCGCAGATGCTGCTGCGATTTTCCACGCAACGCCACACACTTTCTTCCCATTACAGAGGCTGCATCTGCGTAGAAGCCGGCCCCCTCCCTCCTCCCCCCCCCCCAGCCTCACCAAGCAGGCCTATCCGTTGCTATCCTGGTAAGCAGACAGAACCAAGAGGATCTGGCCCTTAGCAAAGCTAAGAAACTCAGATATAGAAGCTAATTGCCAAATAGCGCCTTGAACCTCCGTTACGGCCGTCACAAGGGAAGGGTCAGGCCCCATTTATTATTGTTAGTGTTATTCATATCATTTCTACACAGCTTTCTATTTTAAAGAAAAAACCTCAGAGCAGTTTACGACACATTAAAACCATCCAGGATAAAACAAAGGAAAATATTTCAGGTCCCTCTCTAAGTGACATTTTGCTTTCTCCTATTTACCTACGCAATTTATAGAGCTGCCCCATAGCAGAGGGACTCTAGGAAGCCAGTGGAGTGGGGTGGTGAGACCTTGGGAGATCAGGGTTCAAATCCCCTCTCAGCCAGGAATCTCGCCGGGTGACCTGGGAGTCGGTCACAGCCTCCTAACCTACCTCACAGGGTCGTTGTAGGGAGGAAAAGGCAGGATGTAAAGGCAACAGATAAGCTCTTCCGCTTCCCTGCTTAAGAAGGCCAGAGGGACCAGCCAGGTGGAGATATCAGGCGCCAACCTGGCACCCAGAGACCTCCACCTGGGTGCGATTGGACCTGCGCCAGTTGCAAAACGGCGCCTGGGGAATTTCAGACACTGAGCAGGCCATGTGGCGTTCCCCTGGAGCTCCACTGGCTCTCTCCTGAGCAGGAGAGAAGAGACGCTCTGGCGTCGGGGGACTCAGCCCTGGCCAACAGCGGGGAGCACACAGAGATCGCAGCCCGGCCAAGGGAAAGGCAAGGGGGCTTGAGGCTCCAGGCACGTTCCGGGCTGCCCAAGCCTGCGGCTCTGCTGCCCTGGGTCACCAAGAGAGGGTGGCCATTTCTCCACGCACCCCACGCATCAGCCTAGCAAAGCCCCCCCCCTTGCCTACCTTGGCCACAAACTGCTTGTCCTTCTGGTCCAGGTTGGCTGTGGGTGCCACGTAGTCCCTCCAGATCCTCAGCTTACGCTCTTTGGCATACCTGGAAGAAGAAGAAAAAGAAGAGTTTGGATTTGATCTCCCGCTTTATCACTCCCCGAAGGAGTCTCCAAGCGGCTCACATTCTCCTTTCCCTTCCTCCCCCACAACAAACACTCTGTGAGGTGAGTGGGGCTGAGAGACTTCAGAGAAGGGTGACTAGCCCAAGGTCACCCAGCAGCTGCATGTGGAGGAGCAGGGAAGCGAACCCAGTTCACCAGATTACGAGTCCACCGCTCTTAACCACTACACCGCCCTGGCTCTCACACTGGAACACAGCAAAGAATCGGAGTCCAAAGCTGACCAGAGAAACCCCCTCGGAGGAGGCGCCCCCTCCCTCCTTCCCACCTGCAAGGCAGAACATTGGGCTGGGCAAGAACCCCGTCTCCTGTTAAAAGTATTTTTAAAAGTCTGGAATGATATTTTTTTTAACATGCTTAAAAAGACCACTGTAAACAGTTAAAATCACTGGCAGGGATATAATGACACTTGCAATGTGAAATGAACTTGGGAAACTATGAATATATGATAGATAACAGTAAAAGATGCAGAAAAAGGAAAAAGAATGTATTTTCTTTGGAAATGGAACCCATGGAAGGGAGGGGAGGAGGTCCGGAGGTTTGAAAGAGCCTTTTTATTTTAATGTTTTTGAAATGGTTAAAGTTAAAATACACAAATTTATGTCTAACCAATGAAGACCTATTTTAAAAAAGAACCCCATTCCCTAAATCTCCCCCTAGCACCTGTCCCCTTTTAAGAGGCAGCCCAATTAGGAAGGTGCCCTCTGGGGATTGGAGCCGCTTCTGGCCTGAGAAATGTTCCGCAACGCCTGCAGGCGCCACCTTGGCAGCCAAGATAAGCCCCCAAATAATGTGGAGTTGCTGCCAGGATGAGCCCGTATCTGCTTGAATGCACTTGCTCTGCTATCGCTGCACCCAAGCCCTTTGGGCCGGGGGATCTGGGCACCTTCCCGGCCGTTCTCAAGGAGCCCTCCCCTCCCCAAGCCCCCTCTGGGAAGCAGAACGGGAACCCCATGGCCCAAGGAGGGCAGGCTGGGCAGGGCTACCTCTCGGCCGCTCGCAGCTTCTCCGCTCCTCGGGTGTAAACGGCGATGGACCAGTCGACGCAGCGAGCAAAGCCTTCCTTCAGGAGCAGCTCTGTGATGTTCCCATTCTGCAGCCAGGCAAGGAGAGAAAGAGAGAGAGAGAGAGAGAGAGAGAGAGAGAGAGAGAGTCAGGGAGCTAAAAACTCCAGCTTCATGAACACACACACAACCCCTGAACCCCCAAAGATCCTCAAGAGCCTCGACGGATTACGTTTGTTCATGGCAAGCCTAAATATATCTTCATTATCATCATTATTGCCTTTATTTGTGCATCAGTTCATTCATTCGTTAGATTTCTATCCCGCCCTGCCTCCTAAAGCAGATCAAGGTGGCAAAGCGGTAAAGCAGGACAATTAAAAAGAAAAGAAAATGCATTTAAAATGACAGGACACATCCGAGAAGATTGCTATGCTTGCCAATCCAGTTTTGGGCCTGCCCTTCCCCAGAAGGCCCCAGCAAGGGGGGGGGACGACGACGGCAATGTCAAAGTCAGCATTAAAAACAAAATTTGTTAAGATGCCTTGAGCTGCCTGCAGCAAGAGAGGGCATCTAATAAATTTAATAAATAATAGTAATAAACTAGTTGCAGGAACACGTAGAAGTCCGGCTGGGCCTCCTTGGACTCCACACTCACTTGGGGGAGGGGAGAGAGAGACGCTGCAAAGACTCCTGCCTCCCCCCCCCCAGCCCCTTCCCTGTCTCAAGAGCCACCAGGAGGGAGAGAGTCTGTCTCCCCAGAGCGCCAGAGGTCCAGACCCACTGGCCCTTCCCAGAGCAGGCCAAGCAGAAGGGCCCAGTGCCAGGCGCTGCCCCAAAGACCTTACAATCACCATGGGGGGGAGGCCTGGCCTGGGGCAGAGGTTCAGACGGGGATGAGACTCAGCTGGGCCCAGTCTGGGGGGCAATGTGGGGAGATGGGTCTTCTGGGATGGAGGCTCCTCAACCTCTCTTCTCCCGAGAAAGCCCCAACCCTGTTGAAAAGGCCAGGCCCTGCGGAAGGGGGGGGCGTCTTCTGCTCTTCCGTCTCTCGGCCCCCCCAGGCTCTTCTCTGGCTGCCCCCCGCCTGCCCCTCGGGTCCCCAGCACACCCACTGCTGCAAGCCCCTTGAAACCCACCCACTCCAAGGCAGCGGCAGCCCCACAAGTGTAGCCAAGCCGAGACAGGCCTGGACTGAGACCCCCCCCCCAGAGTCTCCCTCTGGCTCTTGCCCCAGGACGCTAAGGGAGGAGGGCGCCCCGAGGAGCTCTCCAGACACCCCATGGCCATCCCAGGGGCCCCCACCTGCCCCCCCCCGCTCTGCACTTGCCGGGTGAAGGATGGTGCCCAGAATGTTCTGGTTGTGGCAGCTTTCCAGGACGATCTGAACGTCCCTCTGCAGCAGACGAGACTCCGTGAAGAACTTGGCTTCGGCCGCAAAGGGCTCGGGGGTCTCCGTGCCGTCCGCTTCCCGCTTGAACGTGGGGCACTGGGTGTGGGGGGACAGGACAAGTCAGGGCAGGAAGGAGAGAGAGAGGCTGTGTAAGGGCTCGGGGTTGTCTCCTCGAGAGTAAAGAGCCAGAAACATCCGTTCTTCTAAAGCTAATACTTTATTTACAGATTATGTACATTGGAGCGTTTAAGATTCATGTCCGCTTGAGTCGGTTCCAGAATCCGGGAGTGGCTTTCGCCGGTTCCTCCCCCAACATAGAAGCTTTGGAATTCCAAAGCGTCGCCTCCGTTCCTTACGCTTTTCCCCCCTACGCATTTGGGGCGACGGAAGTAGCTGCCCGCTTTGCTTCTCAGACCACTCAGGTGGTGCTGAAGCTCTGTCCGCAGCTCTGAGCCCCAGCTCCACCACTGGACTCCGAGCTGCTTCCCAGGAGAGGCTGCACTTCCCTCCATCCCTCCTTCCCCGTCTCAAGAGCCTTGCACGAGGTCAGATCCCTGACAGGCTGCTTCCTGCACAGAGCGCCTGCCCGGCCTCTCAGCAGAACCGGGACCAAGGAGCTTCACACGCCCCAAGAGAGACACACCCATTAGAGCCTCAGAGCCAGGCCTGAGCCCCTCCAGACGGGGGGTCCCTCAGCCTTCTTTGGGGAGCGCCCAGATCAGCCGGCCAATGCCTCCCTCTGCGGGGCACAAGGGCCAGGATCCCCAGGCCCACCCACCCTAGCCAGCAAACCCCGCAGCCGGGCCAGAGGGGGCTCCGAGGGAAACCCCCCCAGGGAGGCAAAGCTCCTTCCTGCCTCCCCCTCCCCAGCCTCAATACCAGACGGAAAGGGGTCGCTCTGTGAAGAGGAGTCATATGGGGGGGGGGGGAATCCCAGGTCTGGCAGGAATCTCAGAACTAGGGAATTGGAAGGGATTCCCAAGGGTCATCTAGCCCAACCCCCTGCAACACAGAAATCGCAGCTCAAGAATCGCTCTGCTTATAAACCTCCGAGGAAGGAGAGTCCACCGCTTCCGGAGAGGACCTCCCTGGGGGTCCTGCCAATGTTTCACAGCCCCGCAGGTGAAAAGCAGGACAGGTACATTTGGCCACGGCCTTGGGCTCGCTTATTGGCTCAAACGACAGCGGAGCCACTTGTTCCATTTGTGACCCGTGGAGAGAAGGCACGAGGCAAACTCCAGGGGGTGGGAGACCGGGGCAGGGGGCGAATCCCCACACGGAGCCACTCCTTGGGCCCCAAAATCTTCCTGCCCGCTCAGAGAGCGGCCTCAGGTGGCACCCGGTCCTTCCTCTGGCCAGGCGCTCCAATAACTCCATTCCTCCCCCTCCATCGATTTGCTCAGCGGAACTCGCACTCGCCACCCCTCGGCCCCACACACATCACAGAGGAGAGAACGGGAGTCGCATTGGGCGCCGTGAGGGGACAGGGCCTCCAGGCCGCTCACCTTGATACCTGAGAGCATGACCGTCACCAGGTAGTTGTCAGGAAGGAGCAGAGCCCGCACCACGCTGCCATCCCGGACGTGTTCGATGATGGCTGCGGGAGAGAAAGAGTTTCCACTAGGGCTGAGCGGCCTCGAGGCAGGAGCAGCAGCCCAGGAATCAGCCTCCTTCCGAGTCAGACCATTGAGCTCAGGGCTGCCTACACGGACGGGCAGAGGAGACTCTCCGGAGCCCACCCTGCAGAAACCGGGGACTGAAGCTGGGACCTTCGCAGCATGCGTAATCATAGCCTGCTGGATCAGGCCCTTGGAGACCTGCCTCCTGGTCTCATGGAGGCCAAACTGATGCCCCAAAGGGAAACTCCAGAGCCGGATTCAAGCGCAAGCGCAGCTCTGTCCGGCCGCAGGCAGCTTGTATCCAGATGCCTCCCCAAACCGGGTCCAGAAAGGTCTACCTGCTGACTGAGGACATTTGAATACTTTGAACACAGAGTTGAACTGTGGAACTCCCTCTCACAGGAGGCGGTGATGGCGACCAACTTGCGGAGGAGTTAAAAAAAAGGATTGCGCAAGTTGATGGAGTAGAAGAGGACTATTCCCTGTTTAGGGAAGCTTTTAATATTTGATGAATTAATGTATTTTAATATTTTGCTGGAAGCCGCCCAGAGTGGCTGGGGAAACCCAGCCAGATGGGCAGGGTATCCTATATAATAATCTTGCTATGTCCCTGCTTTTCCGTGTGTCACGGAAGTGCGTTCTGCGCATGTCACACGGGGACGCAGGGATTGGAGGGGGCGGGACGACGCAGAGACACTTCCGGCCGGGCGAAACTGCGCCGCCGCCATTGCCGGGCCGCCGCCGCCGCCGCTGCCACCTCGACGGAGGAGCCCCGAGGAGGAGGAGGACGGCCGGCCCGGCCCGGCCTGGAGGCAGCGGCGGCGAGGAGGACGAGGACGCCGCCCCGCAACCTCCTCGCCCCGGCCGCCGCCGCTGGCCGCCTCCGCGCCTCGGGTCCCGCTCACCCCCGCTAGAGCCCGTTATCAACGGGCTGAATTCAACTAGTAAATAATAAATTATTATTATTAATGGCTGCCAGCAACAAGAGCTCTCCCTCAACTGGAGGCACAAGGCATCTGAATGCCCATGGCTGGAAACTGCAGTTGCTTGGGGGGGGGGGGGGCTTGGATCCTGCTGGCAGGTTTCCCATAAGGAGCATGTCAGTCATCCCCTGTGAACACCTGACCCAGACTCTTCTCTTCTTACTTCCCCTGGGTATAGTAAAGGTAAAGGTAAAGGGACCCCTGACCATTAGGTCCAGTTGCGGACGACTCTGGGGTTGCAGCGCTCATCTCGCTTTATTGACCGAGAGCCAGCGTACAGCTTCCAGGTCATGTGGTCAGCAGGACTAAGCCGCTTCTGGCGAACCAGAGCAGCGCAAGGAAACGCCGTTTACCTTCCCGCCAGAGTGGTTCCTATTTATCTACTTGCACTTTGACGTGCTTTCGAACTGCTAGGTGGGCAGGAGCTGGGACCGAGCAACGGGAGCTCACCCTGTCGCGGGGATTCGAAACGCCGACCTTCTGATCGGCAAGCCCTAGGCTCTGTGGTTTAACCCACAGCGCCACCTGGGTCCCTCTGGGTATAGTAAGGTTTGTTTAACCCTCATCTCTATTCCACAAAGCGTTCCTCTCACTGCCTTCCACATGCTCACTTGCAGCTTTATTTCTTTTGGTTTCATTTTAGGTCTGTCTCTTTCGAGGGCGATCTACGGACTATGCGTATCCTGTTTAGCAACACAGGATTCTGCAGAAACGTCTCTTTTTTGGACCCCCAGGGCTCTGGCCCTGCCGCCCTCCCTCCTCTGCCAGCGCCCTGGCGCTAAACCGCCCCGCGACTCACCATTGACGGGCTTCTGGTGCATGGAGTCCACAAAGTGGCGGGGGTTCTCGATGGTGTACTTCAGGTCCCGGACGGTGTGGGATCCGGTCCCGTCGCTCCACATGCCCTTCTTGGCGATCCTGGCCTGCTCCTCCAGCTCGGCCAGCCTGTTCTGCTCTGGACTGGGGGCAGAGAAAGGCCAGCCGTTAGAGTGCTGAAAAGCACATTTACTAAAAAACCAGAGGCCTTTCTACTTGGAATGGTCAACCAATAAATTGATGAGGAAGACCACACTTTTTTAATGTATGCCACAACAGCAGCGAGAATTCTGATTGCAAAATACTGGAAGACCAAGGATCTACCGACATTAGAAGAATGGCTGATGAAACTGAGAGGGAAACTGTGAGAGGGATACGTGTCCTCCTCAGGAGTAAACTTGCATCAGACGGGTTTACTAATCTAACGGTTTTATTTACAAGATCAAGTTAACAGAAGTTACAGTTCATCATCCGACTCCGTTGTGTCAGATCCCCCGAGTAAAGGCTTTCGATTTTGTCCCCAGCATAAAAGCTTAGCAAAGCCCCAGCGCCTCCTCTCACTCCTCCTTTTCCGCCTTCTAACCCTATCAGTTGCGGCGCTGGCTCCTTCCCTTTCGCTTTCGTCCTCCCTAGAAGTTGCTGTCGAGCCTCTGGCAAGATCCTCAATCCCCTGCTCCTCCTCTGTCTCCATTTCCTCATCTCCTCCCATTGGCTCCCTGAGAGCCTCCGCTTCCTGTGATAGCACAGGCGGTGACAGCCCCTCACTTTCACTTCTCCATACCTCCTTCCCTATCTCCGGCGACAGCCATGGTGCTGCCTCCTCCTCTTCCCATGCTCGCAACACCTCCTCTGGTGTGCATTGGTGGCTGCTTGGTTTCTCTGCCCCTTCCGCCACCCCTCCTGGCTCGGGCCAGCCCTTGACAGAAACTCTGCGACCAGAGGGAGGAGGCGGTGGAAAAAGATTGGAAGAAATTTAAAATTTATATTAAGAATTACTGTAAGATTGAAAGTTAGGGAAAAGGTGGAAGAAGGGTAGACTACAGACTAGAAGTAGGATTAAGTAAGTAAAATGTATGATGCATGGTTAAGATATTATAAGATTACAATATTGAGTAAGGTAGGAAAAATAGCAAGGAATAAGAGAGGAAATTACTAAAGATGATAGACAATGAAACGCAGCAGAGGAGAATGGAGGAAGGCACCCTAAGAGGATTAGGAAAGAGGAAGGGAAAATTATGGTGTATGTGTGTTTCGTAGTATGTATTTGTATTTTATATGTTTTTTTATGTTATGTTATGTTATGTTATGCTTTTTTTGTGTGGAAAACCTAATAAAAATTATTAAGAAAAAAAAAAAAAGGCCGGCTGTCAGACAAACCACCCAACCCTGCAGTCGTCCACTGAGGCCCACAGAGCTTTCCCGGGGTGAGCATGCAGAGGATCTGCACTGTTAACAATCTCCCCCCCCCAAAAAAAACCCCCAAATAATGGTGGAATGCTCTCCCTACTGTCATCAGAGCGGGAGGGGGATTAGGGGGCCTTTCTGCTGTCAACTTTAGACACCCTCATTTCGCTAAGCACTAAGACTGGTCCTTGCTGCCTTAGCTACTGGGATGTTTTAATGGTGGGCTGGATTTTCACTAGGCATTATCCTGTTTCCCTGCAGAGCTTTGCCAAACCCTGAAAACAAAAAGGACCAGCAACTCCCCCCCCCCAACAACTCCCAGGTGAGGCTACTGTAACCCAGCACTGAGCGCAGGGCTGCTGCCTTTCGTCAATTCAAAACGCACCCACTGCAGAACCAACACAGGCTACTCACTGGGAGCAGGATCCCACCTGGGCTCTGCAAGGCAGATGACTCCCCATAGTGGCTGCTGTTCTAAGCTGTGTTTATATTATTATTATTGTTGCTGCTATTTAGCCATCGCCTCCCGCGGGCGCATGTAATTGTTTTTACTGCTTTTATATACGCTTATGATGTTGTAAATCATTTCAGGATACCTCGAGGGAGGAGGTTCATAGAAGAAAAATAGAACACCGTCACTGATCCTGTGTGCAAGTCCCCACAGTAACCTGCATGCAGCCTGGAACCAGAGGCAGCTGCCAACCAGAGCCTGGCCCAGGACGTTAGTTTAAGATGCAGTTGCTGCATGAGGAGAGGGGCCTCCTTGGTGGTGGAACCCCCCCCCCCCCGGTGGAATGATGCTCCCCACTCCACAGACCACCTCCAGGGGTCTCTCAGCACCACCTCATGGCTGCTTCAATGCAATTCATCTCTGTGTGGCTTTGCTATGTTGTGTTAGTGCTGCTGCAAGGCTGGCTACCAAGGGTGGGACGCTTGTGAAACATGGACCACTTATAAACGCCAACTCCTCAAAAGATTCCATCAACGATGTCTCCAGAAAATTTTACATATCACTTGGGAGGACAGGCAAACTGATGCCAGTGTACTGGAAGAAGCAAAGATCACCAGTGTTGAAGCAATGGTTCTTCAACATCAATTTCGTTTGACTGGTCGTGTTGTGTGGATGCCTGATGATCATCTTCCAAAGCAACTACTCTATTCCCAACTTAAAAATGGAAAGCGTAATGCTGGTGGTCAACAAAAGAGGTTTGAAGACCCTCTCAAGGCAAATCTTAAAAAATGTAGTATAAACACCGACAACTGGGAAACACTGGCCTGCGAGCGCTCCAGTTGGAGAACAGCCTTGACCAAAGGTGTCGTGGGCTTTGAAGACACTCGAACTCAGGACACAAGGGAGAAATGTGCTAAGAGGAAGGCACGCTTGGCAAATCCACACCGTGATCAACTCCCACCCGGAAACCAATGTCCCCACTGTGGAAGGACGTGTGGATCCAGAATTGGCCTTTACAGTCACTTACGGACTCACTGTTAAAACCGTGTTCATGGAAGACCATCTTCCTCGGCTACGAGGGAACGCCAAAGAAAGAAGAAAATATTTTCAGCCGCTCAGTCATGTACAACACAAAGGTGGGATGTCAGAGATTTATCCTGCAACAGACCCTCATGTATCTGTGGCACGAGGCGGTCCCCAATTCAGCCCAAGCCCTTCCTGCCTCACCCTGTCGCTGGGTATATAAGGGAACAGGGTGCCCATGACGGTCTCTGGCTCAAAGCCGCAGAGGGCAGGACTCAGGGAGGGCACTTCACGCCCAGAGTGAGCAACCAGGCCTTTGGCAGACCAGAGCCACCACTTTTGCCCCCTGGCCTTGCGGTGAATTGTTGCCACCTTCTGAAGAAGTGTGCATGCACACGAAAGCTCATACCAAGAACAAACTTAGTTGGTCTCTAAGGTGCTACTGGAAGGAATTTTTTTATTTTATTTTGTTTTATTTTGACTATGACAGACCAACACGGCTATCTACCTTTAACTGTTGCCACCTTCGTGAGCCGACACAGCGCTACGCATCAGAAAGGATACTGCTATTAAGAACCTAGGAGGAGCCTGCCGGATCCGGCCATCGGCTCACCCAATTCAGCACCCTCTTCTCAGCGGCTGAACCTTTGCCCGCAGGAAGCAGGATCCGAGCACAAGAGCAGCACTCCCCGCCCCTCCCGTGGCTTCCAGCAACCGGTTAAACTAATCCACCGGAGTTTCAACCCTGGGCAACTATCAAAGGGCAGCTCCTCCTGCTAGGCTGCGCCACCCTCACCAACACCCCCCCCCCACACACACACTGCATGCATTCCAGGGACAAGCGCTGGTGCCATCTCGCCAGTTCCTCGGGGGGCCCGGCAGCTGCCCGCCCTGCGGTGCAGGGGTTCCCGCTGACCCGGCCTGCCTTGGCAAGAGCGTCGCCTTCTCACTGTTTGCTTCCCGTTCAGGCGGAACATGAGCAAAGTGAGCCGAGGCCCCGGTGGAAATCGCATGGCAGCCAGCCAGGCTCTGCGGCCTCAGCCGCCTCCGCAGACCTCCGGAGAATACTCTGGGGCTCTTCCAAGGCTGTGAACACATCAGCGGAGCCATCAGGCCCCCCCCCCTCTCTCTCGCATGCTCGCTCTCGCTCTTTCCTGGCACGAGGCAGAGCTCGGGCCTGAAGGGGGTTGCTGCCTTTTGCCTCCTGCCGCGCCATAGCCAGCCTGCCGGGAGCTGCAGGGCCAACAGGATTCCCACCCAAGCCACCGTCCCTGCCAAAATGCACCCCGAAGGATGCTGGGGCCACGAGGCAGCGCTGTCTCCCCCATGGACCCCACCCTGCTCCCCTTGGGGTTTCTGGCTCAGCACACAACTCCTGAAGGGGGGAAGCCGACCCCCCCCCGATCCTCACCCAAGCTCAAGGATGGGCTCTTTGAGCAAAGCAGTCGAGGTCCCCGGGCACAAAGTGGGATTGGGAACGAGGCACAGGGCTGTTTTGCCAGCAAAATGAAGCGAAGGGAAGAAGAGTTTGGATTTGATATCCCGCTTTTATCCCTACCCGAAGGAGTCTCAAAGCGGCTCACATTCTCCTTTCCCTTCCTCCCCCACAACAAACCCTCTGTGAGGTGAGTGGGGCTGAGAGACTTCAGAGAAGTGTGACCAGCCCAAGGTCACCCAGCAGCTGCATGTGGAGGAGCGGGGAAGCGAACCCGGTTCCCCTAATTATGAGTCTACGGCTCTTAACCACCACACCACACTGGCTGGAAGAGACCTCACCTTCGAGACTAACCACCCGGAATCTCGTCTATGAGAAGCTCCGGCCACATTTGCCAGTCTTGGGGGGGACAAGAGGCTGGCAGTGGGCGGCTTGTTTTGTAAAGAGATGAGACTCCAAAGACCCGTCTTGGAAGACTCGCTCCCCAGCCACCCTCACCCCAGAGTTTGCCAGGGAGAACCGGCAGCCCCGGGGCACGTCAAAAGGGAAGCCCGGATCCTCACGAGTAGACCTACTTGTTGCCACGCAAGCCTTCCCGGCGGCTGGCCAGCCCTTCGGACACGAGCGACTCGGCGATGTTCTCCCCAGCTGTGTCTGCCAAGGAAAGAGAGCCAGGTTAGCAAGGCAGCACAGTGCCCAAGAACGGAAGAATTGGCCGGCAGGATCAGGCCCCAGGGGGCTCTCTCCGCGACCAAACCCCAGGCAGGATGCGAGCACAAGGGCTCCTCTCCTCTGCAAAACCGGGATTCAGAAGCAACTGCAGAGGCAGGGCAGAGCCATTGTGGGTGGAAATGCTTCTAATAAAATAAAAATCTTAACTAAAAGAAGCAGAAATGCTTTCAGTGAGGGGGCTGGGGCCATGCTGGTTTTGTCTGCATGCTTTTAACAGATTTAATACATTTGTGTATAGTTTGAATTGATTGTTAATGACTGTGGGGGTTTCCCCTATATTTTTAGCTGCCATTCTTTTATTTGCACGTCAACCCGATTCCCTGCCAGGGGGAAAGGGGGGATATGAATAAATATATCATAATAATAGAAGTAGCCACCGGAAGCCTGCCTGGAGGGCGGGAAGCAAGGTGCCCCGACTGGCCCACACCTGACATGCCCAGGCCGCTTGCAGTGGGCAAAGGTGGCAGAAAGGAAGGAAGGAGTCCACACGCCAGCACCCAAGCAGGATTTCACCACTGCGCACAAGGAGGAAGTCCAGCCACTGCTGGGGGGCGGGGAATGTTTCCTCACCTTGCTCTGCCAAGGATCAGGGCCGCCCCAGGTGCTCTTAACAAGGATCTCTCCCCACAAAGCACTCCCTCCTCAAAAAGGCTTCCAAGGGACCCACACACAAGGAAGCTCTCATGGAAGGAAAGAGTTATGTGGGGGACTCTCTGTTCCTGAACGGGGTAACTGTGCCCCCCTGAAGGACCAGGTGCGCTACCTGGGAGTCATTTTGGACTCCCAGCTGTCCATGGAAGCGCAGGTCAATTCCGTGTCCAGGGTGGCTGTCTTCCAGCTCCATCTGGTACGCAGGCTGAGACCCTCCCTGCCCACAGACTGTCTCTCCAGAGTGGTGCATGCTCTAGTTATCTCCCACTTGGACTACTGCCATGTGCTCTCCGTGGGGCTACCTTTCAAGGTGACCTGGAAACTGCAACTAATCCAGAATGCGGCAGCTAGACTGGGGACTGGGAGCAGCCGCCAAGACCATATACCGGTAACACCAGTCCTGAAAGACGTTTCCGAGTGTTGGTGCTGACCTTTCAACCCCTAAACGGCCTCGGCCCAGTATACCTGAAGGAGCGTCTCCACCCCCACCGTTCAGCCCGGACACTGAGGTCCAGCTTTGAGGGCCTTCTGGCGGTTCCCTCCCTACGAGAAGCCAAGTTACAGGGAACCAGGCAGAGGGCCTTCTCGGTGGTGGCACCTGCCCTTTGGAACGCCCTCCCACCAGATGTTAAAGCGAAAAACAACTATCAGACTTTTCGAAGACATCTGAAGGCAGCCCTGTTTAGGGAAGCTTTTAATGTTTGGTGGATTATTGTATTTTAATGTTTTGTTGGAAGTCGCCCGGAGTGGCTGGGGAAACCCAGCCAGATGGGCAGGGTATAAATAAGAAATAATAATTATTATTATTACTGTTGTTGTTGTTGTTAACTGTAAGGGTCACGAAAAACCTTCCATAGGCTTTGGAAGGCAGAGGGCGAGGAAGCACCCAGAGGGAGAGGGGGCACCCACGGAGGGGAGGAGCAGAGGGACCCTGGGCTGCTCCCCAGGCTGTCTTCTGCCCCAAGCAGGAGCATTTCAGGAGTCAGCAATGCAAGCAGAGCCAAAGGCGCTCAAGATCAGCCCAAGGCCAGGAATCCTGAGGCTCCATCAAGGTTGCTGGGGGGAAGGGGCCCTGCCAGGACCCCCTCCAGCAACACCCGACCCCAAACCCACCCACACCCCCTGGGCAAATGCACTACCAGTCCCAGGCCTGCCTCTCATGCCCAAACCAGCGGCGCAGCCCAGCCCAGAGAGTGGGGGGGGGGCAGCTGCCCAGATCTGCCCAGCCAGCAATTTCAACATGGATCTCTTTAAAAGCTGAAGAAGTTACCCTATATACTCGAGTATAAGCCTAGTTTTTAGCACATTTTTTGTGCTGAAAAAGCCGCCCTCGGCTTATACTCGAGTGAGTCAGGCAGTGGCTCCTATGAAGCTTTCCCAGTTTTTTTGTGGTAAAATTGGGTGCCTCGGCTTATATTTGGGTCGGCTTATACTCGAGTATATACGGTAATTAGCAAACGTCCACCTCTTCAACTAAATCCTGGGCTGTCAGGCGGCAGCAAGACGAGGCCAGCGTGGCATAAAAATCCTCCACGTGGCAGCAAACAAGCAGGAGAGATCCCGGCATCGCTGCCCACCCACCTCTGAAGATTTATGCCCGGCACACAGCCCAGAGAGAGATGCTCAAACCAGCGGGGGGGGGGGGCAGAGTCCCACCCCGGCCCCCAAAGCACTGGAGAGAATCAGGCAAAAGATAGGGGGAGAAGGCAGGCAGGAAGGAGACGACCCACAGCTGGGGGGCAGGAGGCAGGCAGGGGAAGGGGAGAGGGGCTAGGCCTCATCTCAGCAGAGAATTTTTATTTTGCATTTCTATCCCCACCACCACCACCCGAAATGCAGAAAATCCAGTCCTGGACAAGCCCTCCTCATTATAAGCTGTTTGTTGGCCTGTTCCCTGCAGAAACCCAGCCCCCAAAGCAGAAAACTCAAAGCAGGGGAGCAAGGGGGAAGAGAAAATCACTTAGGCTGGGATACTGTTCCCAACTGGCTGCCCTTCAGCTCCCGCCTGGCTCTCCCATGGCAAGGGGGCCGGGGGGGGGCGTGTCGCACAGCCAGCGGGTGGCCCAAGCCTGTCTGCTCTCTAGGCAAACACTGGGGGCAAGGGGCAGGGCGAAGGGGGCAGCACCCATGGAACTCAGGGCACTCAGTCACTGGCTGGACCCCTGCAGAACCCTCCCCTCCCCTCGGCTTCAAAATGCCACCGGTGGATTTGCATGTCAAGGCTGGCATGAGGCTCAAAATCTGCCCGTTAAATTGGACCGCAGAGGAAGAGAGAACCACATCTCCCACAACCCTTGGTGTTATTATATAGAACTTTATATAGTTGTATACTTTGGGAGATCCTTCTCCTTTTCTGAACGAAGGAATATTTGGATGGAACTTTGGCTTGGAGACACTTGGATACGATTTTGGCATTGCACACGTTATGTACAAGCTATATTTAAAGAAACGGGACACTTGGTGGAATTTAAATGTCTCGTTTTTACAGTGGGTCTTTTAGGAAGTCCTACATAACTGCACAGAGAGTTGTGTGAGCTGGGTTAAACTGGACCACCACCCTGGCCAACCCAACGGTCTTCCTGCCTGCCACGTTCCGGCGCTTAACATTTCCAGCTGTGTTTTCCTTTTGCCAATTTCCTTTTTTGCTCCCAGACCTGCCAGTGCCAACACACGACTACCAAACTCTTTTTTGATGGCTTCGGGAGCTGAAGAACTCAGAATACGCTCAGCCTCTGCTCACCCCCCACTTGGCTGATGAACCTCAGAGCTCACAGGAGAACAGCCGGCTCAGGGAGGGAGGATCCTCTGCAGGAGGGGCAGACTGGGCTGTGGGGCTCTGCCCTCCAAGTGTGGGGCAACCCTGTGCAGGACCTCTCACCTTTCCCCAGGTACACCATCCCGTACTCCCGGCCTTGGGGTGTCTTGTATTCCACCGTGAAGCAAACCTCTTTCCCGATGAGCTTCTTCCGCAGGAATTCGCGGGCTGGGAACCCCCAGGGCTGAGGAAAGAAGGAGGTCGCTGGTCAGGAACAGGAGCCGCTCAGCCCCCCCCACACACACCCCCAACACTCACTCCCAGCCCCCTTGTTATTCCAAGGTTGACTCGTCGCTTTCAGAAACTCACCCGTCAGCTTGCAGAAGTAAGAATTAAGAACCACCCATGTAATACAGAATTTTTAAAAACCTCCACGGCCGGAAACAACTCTTAAAAGTGCTTCATATAAGCTCCTTAGGAAATTTGCATATTAAGTGGTATATAGCTACGGTTGACGATAAATGATGGATAAAACATCGAACACGTGGGAGAATGGAAACCCTTTGGGGCCGAACGAACTTCTCTAGAGAGGGGATTTTCATTTATTCATTTTATATTATTATTATTATTATTATTATTATTATTATTTCATCCATAGATCTTAGGCCGATTCACAACATAACAAATACAAGGTAAGAGACAAATTCCTCCAGCAGGGCTGCTCCCACAGGTGGGGCCACCCCATCCCCCCATGCCCACCCCCTGAAAGGAAGTGTCAACCTCAGGCCTTGACCTCAAAAGATGGGCAACTGAGGGGGGGGAGTGATGGAAGCGGACAAGGCACACCCAGGCTATTTCGTGCCAAACATCGCCCACTGGTGGCAAGAAGCGGAATAGTAACCAACAGTGTGACTGAAAGAACCGGGAATGAATACCTACAGACCGAAAAATCCAACCCGAAGGGCCCATTGGCAAGATGACAATGTGCCGCAAAAGCACATAATCTGGCTGCCACACAAGTCCTGGTTGAGCGTTGGGTGCAAACCTGGCAGCTAACAGATTGAGGTTGAATCCTGACAAGACAGAAGTACTGTTCTTGGGGGACAGGGTGCGAGCGGGTGTGGAGGACTCCCTGGTCCTGAATGGGGTAACTGTGCCCCTGAAGGAACAGGTGCGCAGCCTGGGAGTCATTTTGGACTCACAGCTGTCCATGGAGGCACAGGTCAATTCTGTGTCCAGGGCGGCTGTCTACCAGCTCCATCTGGTACGCAGGCTGAGACCCTCCCTGCCCGCAGACTGTCTCGCCAGAGTGGTGCATGCTCTAGTTATCTCCCACTTGGACTACTGCAATGCGCTCTACGTGGGGCTACCTTTGAAGGTGACCCGGAAACTGCAATTAATCCAGAATTCGGCAGCTAGACTGGTGACTGGGAGTGGCCGCCGGGACCACATAACACCGGTCCTGAGAGATCTACACTGGCTCCCAGTATGTTTCCGAGCACAAGTGTTGGTGCTGACTTTTAAAGCCCTAAATGGCCTCAGCCCAGTATCCCTGAAGGAGCGTCTCCACCCCCATCATTCAGCCCGGACACTGAGGTCCAGCTCCGAGGGCCTTCTGGTGGTTCCCTCACTGTGAGATGCCAAGTTACAGGAACCAGGCAGAGGGCCTTCTCAGTGGTGGCACCCGCCCTGTGGAACGGACTCCCACCATATGTCAAAGAGAAGAACAACTAACAGACTTTTAGAAGACATCTGAAGGCAGCCCTGTGTAGTGAAGCTTTTAATGTTTGATGGATTCTTGTATTTTAATATTTTGTTGGAAGCCGCCCAGAGTGGCTGGGGAAGCCCAGCCAGATGGGCGGGGTATAAATAATAAGTAATAGTAATATATTATTACTATTACTGGTGGAGGGGAGAGAGGGAATGTATGAACCACCCGTCCCATCCTGTCCCCCCTTGTCATATATTCTGTTTTTAAAACAGAGGTTGCGGGGGGCCACCTCTGGTGAGCTGTTCCGGAAGCTCTGCAAGCGCCATCTTGGCAGTCCAGATAACCCCAGAATTAATTGGCAGCTATTGCAGCAATGAGCTCATTTATGTTTAAATCCGCTTGATGTGATGTAAGCTAATTGGCTGGCTTTGATGCCATCCTTATCTGTGGGGTGCTGGGCTCTGAGCCCAGAAAAGGGAGCTTATCTGTAGGATTGGGGCATTTGCCACCTCTGCCCTCACCTGGGCAGGTGAAGCCATCGGAAGCCCTGGCCAAAGGATCCTGCTCTATGTAGAAAGAATGAGTCCCTATTTGCTTGGGGGCAGACATGCCGTCTCCTTGCTGGGGGGTCTGCGTCTGCAGAGGCTGGGAGAAGGGGCAGCCTGGTTTGCTGCAAGTCTGCCCCTTCCCTCTAACAAAGCGTTAGAACGGACCGATCTCACACAGTTTGGGCACCCTCCTTTGGTATCCCTGCCCCCAACCCCTCCCACAAGCCCTCCTTTGGGTGAGGACACCCAGTGGCCAAGGATTCTTCAGCTGCGACTCCTGCATTGCAAGGGGGGGCCCTCGGGGGCGGGCCTGCTGCTGGGTGCCAACTCCCCACCCAGGAAGGCCAATAGGCACCAAGACCCTGGCACAGAGGAAGAGGCAGGCTGCCCATGCCTCCCTTCGATTATGTGGGTGGCACCCTGTGCCCACAGCCTCTTGGACACCTCCACAGCAGGGTAAAAGGGTCCTGGCAGCAGTGGCGACATTTAGCCCCCTACATCAGGCCCTCAGTTGCCTCCGTGACCAGCGCTTCCCCCCATCTCCCCCCTCCCCCAGACCTACCTCGTCTGGTGTGTCCTTGCCATCTGGCTGCCCCGCAGCTGCCCGGCGTGCCAGGTTCCCAGCCCGGATGTTGCTGAGGTTGATCTGCTTCTCGGGGGGCGGTCCTCCCCGAGGCTGGCCGCGAACTATGATGGCGCAGCCAGAGAGAACCTGGGGGGGGGCAGAGAGAGAGAAGGCGGGGGCATCAGTAGCAGCATCTAACAAGCCCCAAAGCGAGCAGCGTCAGAATAGGACCCAGGAGACCAGGGATCAAATGCCCGCTCGGCCGGGAAACTGACTGGAGGACCTACCTGGCAGGCGTGTTTTGGGGATTAAGTGGGAAGGGCCAGGTAAGCCACCTTGAGGGTCTTGAAGGTGGGAGGCAAGTGGGATTCATAATAACAGTGACCTTGGCTGAGCAGGCAGGCGTGAGCGTCAGAGGAGCACCCAGGTAGCCTGAAGGCAAGGGACCCTTCTCCTCCTCAGAACCTGGACGCTGCCCCTGAATGTGCAAGGTCCCATTTTACTCACGGGGCGCTCTCCTAGGGCCCCTTCCTGCCCATGAATCTTGCCCAGCCACCTTTCAAGGATGCCGGCCACCGCCCAAACCAACCAACAGCTTGTTACGTTGAGGATGGGCTATGTGCATTTTCTATGCTGCCTTCCCTCACCCCGTTGCCGGTCAAGGCAGATCAGGAAAGAGGAAGACCATCAACACAAAGGAGCAAAATCGCATCCTAAAGAAGGAATCAAAGCGCTTGCAGCCGTTCACAAACTGCAGGGCCACCATCCGCCTGAAGGCAAAACGGAGCTGCAAAACGTGGCGCTGAGCTGCCCTGGTTGCCAGGTCATTCCCAGGCCCAAGCCAAGGTGTTCATGTTTAAAGCCCTAGACGACTCCAGCCCCAGATATCCGAATGGCTACCTTCTTCCCTGAGGGGGTTCTCTTGGCAGTCCCTCCACCCTCAGGGGCTCAAGGGGAGTGGCACCCCAGGAGGACGGGGCCTTCTCTGTGGCAGCCCCTCCCCACAGAGGTGCATCTGGTGCCTTAACTGCGCAGCTGCCGGACATCTCTTGGCCCCCTGACCTCTTTTGCAACTGGAGGTGTATGTTCTTAGGACCCACCTCATTTTATGGTTGGGAGTTGTTTTAAAGCCTTCTATCCTGCCCTGGGACCTTGGGGTGAAGGATTGGTAACAAATTATTACTACCATTATTATTACTACTACTACTACTACAGTCGTACCTTAGTACTCAGATGTTTTGGTTCCCGAATGCCGCAAACCCGGAAGTGACTGTTCCAGTTTGAAAACTATTTTTGGAAGCCGAATGTCCAACGGGGCTTCTGCGGCTTCCGATTGGCTGCTGGAGCTTCCTGCAGCCAATCAGAAGCCGCGCTTTGGCTTCCGAATGTTTTGGAATGGACTTCTGTATTGGAATGGACTCCAATATTACTGAATACTGTTTATTAATGTAAGATTACAATTGTAAAATATGAATTTGTTCAATAAAAAAATATGGAATGGACTTCCGTTTGACTTCCAAGGCACGACTGTACTACTATTAAGCTTTTTTTAAAAATCCACTCAATGCTTTCGGCATGATTCCTTCCAACTTCAGACACCCATTGGCAAAGGAGCAGCCAATCCATGCCATCCCCCAAGCCCCAGAGGCGGGACTTCCCTTGGTTCAGCCACAGCAGTGTCCGAGAGGCCCCTCCTTCCCTGGGACCCAGCAGGTCAAGCCCTCCCACTGCCTGCCCCACAGGAGAGGTTTCCCCTCTGCACCGGCACGCGAGAGGCAAGGCCATGCCCAGGCCATTCCTCCCGCCAAGGTTCAGAGTCCAGGCAGCCACAAGTGAGGCCTCCTCTAGGCTGGCTGGGCAGCAACGGAAGCTGCAGCCACGCTGACCCTGCGAGGCAGACACACTCCCCAGAAAGCCTCCGAGGCCCTGGCTGAAAGCAGCAAATAAAAAGTTGTGCACTAGAAATTATGGACACCCCACCACCACGGGCTCCTCAACACGTGGCCCATGGTCACAGCCTGTGGCTACCTTTCTTAGAAGTGGCAAATGGAGATCAGGGGGATCCGTTTCCTGGCTGCAGCTAGCCATGGAAGCCCAGAGAGGAGCTGCCAGGGGTCAAACATCCTCTGACTTGGGGCCCTCTCTGTGGTGCCTGCCTGGCAGGATGCAAAGATGCCCAGATCCAGATCTCCAGGTGTCCCTCTGGCCTCTCCACCAGCCAAGGCAGGCAAAGACATGGGGGTTTGATGGCGCACTGCCTAGCATGATCAGGAGGGAGGGGGAACAGGCTAGAGTCACCTGCAGGCAATGATTTCGAGCACCCGGGCTTAGGACCAGCGGCGAGAATCGGGACCCTGGCTCGCCTCCCTGTTCCGAGCCCCCTCTTCCCCCACCCGTCCTAAGAGCCAAGGAGGTGCCCCAGGGTTCGCAAGCCCAGCGGCAGGAAGGCCGCAGCAGTCGGGGTTTCCTTGGGGGCTGCCTCCTCTACTCGACTCCTTTCACCTGAATCGCCAGCCCTCAAACGTAGCAGGCGATGCCTCAGTCCATTAAAGCACTCTGCGCAAACGCCGAAGCGTTAGACTCCAACCGGAGAAGCCAATTGACAAAATAATCAATTGGAGAGAGATTCTTCCAACGGCACTCGATACACCCGAGAACCGCCGAGGACTGGAGCTTTAATTACTCTTAATCTAGTTCCCAGGACAGGCTCAATCAAGGACCACCCCGCTCTTGGCCGCTTGCCGGAGAAAGCCAAGGCCAGATCCGTGGGAGCGCCATCCTGCACAAAGGACACTGCGCCCATTTGACTCCCAAGGCCGTTTCAGCCAAGCTTCCTCATCAGCCAACCTCCTCCATAGCCAACGCTCCTTTGGTCTTTCCTCCACCCCAACATTTTGACCCCTTTAGCAAGCTAAAAATCACCACCAGCCTTGGCTGCACACAGAGAGAGCAGAGTTCCTACCTCACCAGCCACCCCACCCCCCCGAGAGGCTGGGTTATATGCCTGTTGTTTAAAAGGCTGCCAGCCAGAGCCCAGGCTTTCCCCGCAGAAAGGACCTGACGGCTGATTCCACCAGTAGGGCCAATTCTCCCAGGAAGAAGGTGCTGCTCTCAGATGGAACAGAGGCTGAGGGTCCCCTCCTCCTTGTGGCAAAGGGAACTCCACCTCACTTACAGAGATGCAGTGCAGTTCAGTGGTTAGAGCAGTGATGGCTAACCTTAACACCCCAGATGTTTTGGAACTACAACTCCCATCATCCCTAGCTAACAGGATCAGTGGTCAGGGATGATGGAAGTTGTAGCCCCAAAACATCTGGAGTGTCAAGGTTAGCCATCACTGGGTTAGAGTGTCTTTCTAGCACCTGGGAGATACCGGGGATCGAATCCTCACTCGGCCATGAACCTCACTGGGCGACGCTGGCCCAGCCACTGCCTCTCCACCTAACCTACCTCTCAGGGTTGTTGTTGTGGGTGCTAAATGAGGGGGAGAACCAGAGAGGCCCCCTGGAGCTTGGGGGGGTGAGTGGATTGTAAACGCAATGAATAAAGCAAAGTGAACATATAAATACAGTCGTACCTCGGAATCCGTTCCGGAAGTCCCTTCGACTTCCAAAAAGTTCGGAAACCAAGGCGCAGTTTCCGACTGCACAGGCGCGACGGAAACAATAACAGAAGCCACACCGGACTTTGGGCTTCCAAAAAAAAGTTTGGAAAACTTCCGGTTTTCGATCATTTGGAAGCTGGAACGTTTAACCCCCAAGGCATTCAGGAGCCAAGGTACGACTGCATACCATAGGGGAGCCTGTGAGAGGCTGAAGACGGAAGAACCTATGGGGATCCTTCCCAGGGGGCAGCCCCCCTCACGCCAGCCCTAGGAGCTTCTCTAAGGCCCTCATCAGGGTGAAACAAGGGGACTTGCCAAAAGGGCCATCAGCCACAGAACCACCAAGTGTCTTCTGGGTCACAGGGTGCTGCGTTTTGCCGCCCAAGCGCTGTTGCAAAAAAATATAAATGAGAGCTGAATGAAATAAGAACAATGCTCTAGAAGCCCAGCCGGAATGATGCAGGCTGTGATCTGGAGAAAGTGGCCAGAGAGGACGGGAGTAACGTACAGGGAGAGCGTTGCCCCCTTCTCTCCTCACAGGGTAGCTGCAGGGCAGATCAGAATTACGCCTGCCTTTGGGCGTCACGTTGCACCCCAGCGTGGCTGCAAGGCTGAGCTGCGCACCCCCCTCCACAGGCAGGGGTCCTGGAGCACACTGCAGACCACCTACTGTGGACGGGTGCCCTCGCCCCAGGGCACACACCCTGCTTGCACTGCTGGGGGGAATTCTCTCTAGCTGCCCCAGGACCTTGGCCCACCAGCCCCACTGATCTTCTCGCTGTGGGGCAGAGATGCGCCCGTGCAATATGCCCAGAAGACTCTGAAAACCAAACTAAACTGGTCCCCAAAGCTACTCAGCGAGAGCTTCCGTCCCTGCCTGCTCCAAGGTATTAGCATCTAAATTGCAGAACTCTTCCATGGGGTGTGGCTAACACATCGCAGTGGGGTGGGGTGACACCTGTGACCCACAGGGCACTTGTTTCGGGATAGGGAAGGGAGCCAGCTGCTCTCAGGCTCCAGAACCCTGCTATTTAGAGGCACCTGAGCATCCTCTGCTCAACGGGCAAGGCCACCTCCTGCCTCCAGGTTGCAACGTTACACGCGTCCGGCCTCAGGTTTATTACAAGCAACGTCTGCTGCTGAATTTCTAGAGGCGTTTGCAAATTCCAGCTGAGACCTGGCGCAGCCGGCACTTGTCCTGTGTCACAGCGGATCTACAGCGAAAAGGCCAGAGCACCGAGCAGCAGCATGGCAGACACAGCGGGACAAAGCAGCCACAACACACGTCCCGGAAGCAAGTCAACTTTCAGCGGAAGTTGGCCTGAGAGAGCTGCAAGGGGGCAGCCCGCCCCCCAAACCCACCCCATGAGACTGCCCTTCCAGGCTTGCCCCACTGCACAACTTTGTCACGTTTGCGTCTTGCCCTTCACAGAAAAGATACAACTGACACACTCTCTCTCCTTCCAGACAGCGAGGGTGAGCCTGGATGTCCTTTGCAATGCAAAGCAGGTTCCAAGGCTCCCCCCCCCCCCAAGTCATCATGGGAGCGTTCACTGGAGGTCATCGAAAGCCAGACCACTGGGCCATCTAGGGCAACACTCTCCAGGTGTTACTAGAGCCCAGCTGCCAACAGGCTCAGCCAGCATGGCCAATGGTCAGGGCCAAGAGCTGTAGTCCAGCAACATATGGAGGGGGCTACACGGGGCGCCCCCTGCCCACAGACAAGGCTCTTTCCCAGCTCTAGGGCAGAAGTTGAGAGACGACGCTGGGCCCTTCCTGGATGCATCACGTGCAAGAGAACCATGCCTGGCGTCAAGGACTTCCTTATCCTCAAAATGAAGGAATGTGATGGGGCTGATGGGAAGCTCCTGCAGCCCCCCCTCCCCTAAAGTGTGCAATTGCACCGGGGAGAGAGAGAAAAGGGTGGTCCTGAGGCTACCAGTCCTGGGGGCCACATGCCCGCCTCCCACAGGAGGCACAGGGCGGGATCCCTCTCGCCCACCCAAACACCCACGTGGTCCCAATCCAGCTGCTGCTGCTGCTGCTCCTGGGCTGCTTGGCGGGGTTTTGCACGGGGTTGGTCTGGACGACCCCTGGGGGTCCCCCTCCCCCCTCTTCGGTCCTGCGACCCCCAGGCCCCTAAGCCCCGGGGGAAGGGCTCCGGAGGAAAGAGGCGAGCAGAGGGAGGCCCGGCGGAGGGGAGGGGCTCGGGCGCTCTGCCCATGCTCAGAGGCGCCCTTTACCATCTTGACGATGCCTCTCTGCAGGGCGGGGCTGGCGGCGCCCGAGGCGGCGGCGGCGGCGGCGCTGCTGCTGCTTCCGGAGGAGGAGGCCATCCCGAGGGGTCTCTCCGAGGGGTCTCTATCGGGGGAGGGTCTCTCTCTTTCGCTCTCTCTGCGAGGGACGCGGCGCGGACGGAGCGGCGGAAGGGGAGGGGCGAGGGGCGGGGCGAGGGCTTTATAGGCCTTCCCCCGGCCCCGCCCCCTGGCGCACGCGCAGCACCCGCCCCGCCCCGCCCTCGAGAGGAGGGCCAATGGGCGGGCGCCCCCGCGGGCCCGGACCCGCCCCCTCGCCGCCGGGCCGGCCAATGGGCGCGGCGAGCGGCGGCCAGGGAGGGAAAGGGGAGCGTATTCAAACCCGCGACGTCGCGGAAGGTGGGAGGGAGGGAGGGATGAGGAGGGGGAAGGAGGAGGGACTTCCGGGTCACGCGGGCAGAAGGACACGTCGGCAAGAGCTGCCCGCGCGGCAGGCCCGCCCACGCGCCCACGTGGGTGGGAGGTGCCGCCGCCTCGGACGCGCGTGCGCGGTAGAGGGGGGATCCCGGGGAAGCCCTCCGGGCGGGCACGTGACCAGGAAGGGAATTCCCGGCTGCGTTGCCTATTATTGCCTATGGTCAACATTTCCAACTGCATATCTGTCCGTATTGTTCATAGTGTTCGTTACATTACAAGTGAAATTAAAATAATAATAATAAATAATACTAAAGGTAAAGGTACCCCTGACCGCTAGAAGTGTTCATGCACACGGAAGCTCATACCAAGAGCTAACTTAGTTGGTCTCTAAGGTGCTACTGGAAGGAATGTTTTTATTTTATTTTGTTTCGACTACGGCAGACCAACACGGCTACCTACCTGTAATCTTAACAGCTTGGTTTGCCATTCCTCTCTGGAAGAGACTGAAATGCCGAGATGTAAGGGACCCCAATGGTCATCTAGTCCAGCCCCTCACCAGGAGGCAGGACCTTCTCGGGCGACCCTCTCGCTCGCTCAGGAGGTGATCTCGGGGGCATTTTGTGAGCGAGGCTGGGCCCTGGACATGCAGGAGACTCGCTCCTTCCCTCCCTGTGGCTCCCCATCGCTGGTCCCTTCCTTCCCCGAAAGCGATTGGCGATGCTCAGAGCCCCCCAGCCAGGCTGGCAGCAATTCCCCGGGCATCTGGCGTGCCTGCCTGGAGACTCTAAGATCCAGGATGGGGCTGGGCTGCTGCTGCTACGCGGGCGCCCCTTGGAGACTGGTGTTTCGGACGGAATCGGAGAGGCGGGAGGGAGGGAGGGAGCTGGGGTGCTTGTCTCCGCCCCCTACTAGCTGAGGAGGGTTTCTTTTGGGGCCACCCCCAAGGAGCCCCTGCTACATTCAGCCCTTCTTCCTGGGGGTGATGGGGAGGGGGTCAGACGTCTCTCTGGCTTCTGCCTGTGGGCCCAGCGCCCTTTTGCTACCATTAGCCCAACCCAGCCAGGAAGCCTGAGGTGACTGTCTCAGTCAGCAGGATCTCCCAGGGCAGCAGATCCCGATATTGATCTTTCCTCCGCCCTTGTTCCTTATGTAAATCTTCCATCACCACTTCTTCCCTGTCAGGGAGAAAAACACCATTTTGGGGTCCACCTCTGGTGCCAAAATGCACTTAGTATCAGGTGAACCTGGAATGTGAGAAAGTCCATCGGTTCCAACATCTGTATTTTGCATTGTTTTACTGCGAATAAGTTGGGTTTCCAACAATCGCAATGGGGGGTATTAAAACCATAGAATCATGGAATTGTACTGTTGGCTGGGACCCCAAGGGTCATCTAGTCCAAGCCCCTACAATACAGGAATCATGACTAAAACATTCGTGGCAGATGGCAGTTCAACCTCTGCTTTAAAACCTCCAAGGAAGGAGAGCCAATAATCTTTCCATTGTCAAACAGCTCTTGGTGTCCTGATGTTTAGTCAGAATTTCCTTTCTTGAAACTTGAAGCCATTAGTTTGAGTCAGTAAGAGCTGTTTGACAGTGGAGTTTGCTGCCAAGGAGTGTGGTGGAGTCTCCTTCTTTGGAGGTCTTTAAGCAGAGGCTTGACAGCCACCTGTCAGGAATGCTTTGATGGTGTTTCCTGCTTGGCAGGGGGTTGGACTGGATGGTCCTGGTGGTCTCTTCCAACTCTATGATTCTATTAGTCCTACCCTCCAGAGCAGGAGAAAACAAGCTGCTCCACCTGACAGCCCTTGAGATATTTGAAAATGGCTCTCATATATCCTCTCAGTTTCCTCATTTCCAGGCCAAACACCCCAGCTCCTTCAACCATTCCTCATCAGGCTTGGTTTCTAGACCCTTGATCATCTTGGTTGCCCTCCTCTGCACACCTTCCAGCTTGTCAACATCCTTCTTAAATTGTAGTGCCCTGAATTGGAAACAGTATTTCATGTGTGGTCTGGCCAAGGCAGAATAGAGCCGTACAGTGGTACCTTGGGTTAAGAACTTAATTCGTTCTGGAGGTCCATTCTTAACCTGAAAGTGTTCTTAACCTGAGGTACCACTTTAGCTAATGGGGCCTCCCGCTGCTGCCACTGCATGATTTCTGTTCTCATCCTGAAGCAAAGTTCTTAACCCGAGGTACTATTTCTGGGTTAGTGGAGTCTGTAACCTGAAGCGTCTGTAACCCGAGGTACCACTGTACTATGACTTCCCTTGATCTGGACACTAGACTTCTGCTGATGCAGCCTAGAATAGCATTAGCTTTTTTTGCTGCTGCATCACACTGTTTATGAGGACAGGGCTGAGCCCGTTAATTTGCTGGCAGCAACAAAACCTCAGCTGCCCAAGGGAGGCGCTGAGTTCTTAGTGCCCTGCCAGGGGCTTTTCGGTGGCCAGAGGGTCTCGGCCTTCCGCTCCCCAGAATCTCAGGCAGGGGGGACCAGCACTGGTGAGCTAGAGGGGCAGATGGAGAAGGAAAAGGCATCAGCTTCCAGTGCTCCAGAGAGAGATTTGCGGAGATGGGAGATTTGGGCCTCTGAAGTGCCCCAGCTGGTCTCAGAGCCCAAAAGTCTTCCACGTCCCTAATGGGAAGACCAGCCCAAGACACTGATCATTCATTGCCTTGCAGTGTGGAAATCCCAGTGGGTGCTGAGACTGGAGCAGTCCCTGGAAAGGGCTCCTCCTATTTGCTCTTCCAGGTGGCGTGAGCAGATTAAGGTTGCTTCTTTAACAAAAGGAAAGAGGAGTTGGGAGGTTAATGTAAGCCTTATATTAAGTCCCCCTCCCTAAGTGTTGAGATGGCCGAAGGGTCCATCTGATGCAATGTTTGGCTGCCAGCACTGGCTGAACAGATGCAGACGCTGTTTTAAAGCAGAGAGCCCTCCCTGCCCTCCATGCACCTGGTTGGATATAGGCTGCTGCTGAAGCTGGAGGCTCCATCTCGCTTTCCTGATTTTCAGATCTACTGCTCAGTCTCTGGGAGTGCATGTTTGCTCAGAAAAGCCCTCCTCCACTCATGTCTGGCAGAATCCAGTGCCGCAAGAAAAGAAAAGGTTATCAACACAGCCCCTGGAGTGCCACTGCACCCAACAGGACCCCCCATGGCACCCAGAACAGGCCTCAGTAAATGTCTCCTCAAAACCCCACAAGGCATGAAAGTCAGTTTGCTTCGCCTGCTCAGTTCCTGCTTCCACTTGTTTGGCCTGATCTACATTGAATATTCCCCCTTAAATATGGCCTCATTTCCTTGGATGCCGGGACCAGACACCCACCTTGTCTCTCTGATGGAGAGATGCAAAGAGCTTTTCCTCTCTCTGCACACCTGGCAGTGGCTCAGATTTCCAAATGTTATCCTGGTTCCAAAAATGTTGGGAATCCCCATTCTGACTGAATGCACAGCTTGTGGTGAGAACCAACAGCTCCTGCTTACTGATGACAAGATGTTCTCCATCAAGAAAGGGATCCCTTTATCCAAAACCTTATCCAAGCAAGGCAGAACACTGCTGTTTTGATGGTAGTTGCCGCCCTGAACTCAAGCTGGAAGATGACATGTCAGGGACCGTCTGAGCTATGAGCCTTGGAAGACCGGTTCCCTGCCCTGAAGTCCTTTTCCCACCTGGCCTGGGAGGGCGGAGCCCGGACTGACTCCAGCTACAGAGGTTTAGGCTGCGAAAGAGGCCAGAGGCCATCTTGCCTGTCTTTTAGGTCACAGAGCCTGAGCTCCCACCACGAACCACACTTGGCAAGACTGGCGGCTACAGCAGCAGATACTTTCCATGCTTGAGATAACGTTTTTAGTCTCTCGCTCATTTTGCATTATGTTTTCAATGTGCATTTTATAATTGACTTCCTTTAGTCATGTTTTGAAATCTTTAAGATAATATTTTAGTTTCCTGTTAATTATGCTGCTTTGAATGATTACTTTATCTTGACTTTGTTCAGCGATGTTTAATGCTGGGTTATTTTATTTGATGTTTTAATGTGCTGTATGTTAGAAATGCGCTCAGGGCACACAGCAAACTGCCCCAGAGTCCAAGCACATCTCTGCGGCCACTCCCTGGCTGTGATGCCTGAACAGTCCAGAGGCCAGTGATGTGCGACTCTCCTCCGATGAGAAAAGCACGCACGATCCCTGCATCTTGCAGTGGAAAAAGAAGCCAAAAGTGGGTGTAAAGCTACTTTATTAAAGGCTATCTACAAAGTCCATTCTCTGTTCCAAAACTCCAACAGGACAGAGCTAGGCATCTCGCTTCTTACTCCATTGAAAAGGAAAGAATACAATAAGATCACATGGTATAAAAGAGATAATAACACAGACTTCCTTTCTCACGCTGAACTCAGACAGTCATGTGAAATACAACAAACATAGTCAAAATAAAACAAAATAAAATAATAAAATTCCTTCCAGTAGCACCTTAGAGACCAACTAAGTTTGTTCTTGGTATGAGCTTTCGTGTGCATGCACACTTCTTCAGATATGGGTATCTGAAGAAGTGTGCATGCACACGAAAGCTCATACCAAGAACAAACTTAGTTGGTCTCTAAGGTGCTACTGGAAGGAATTTTATTATTTTATTTTGTTTTATTTTGACTATGACAGACCAACACGGCCATCTACCTTTAACAACAAACATACTTCTGCTACCAGCTGTAGCATCAGAGGTTAGGCTAAAATCCTAACACTGTAAACAGATTTGAGATTCGTTTTTTCTTAAAAATAATAAGAAATGAAATGAATCATCATGATCACCATCTCACCTCAGTCGCCATTTGCTCCAGACAGAAGCCAGCTCTGGGGTTCTGGAGATGGGCTGGAGGGGAAGGGCTGGGCTCTGGTTGCAATGATGCCCCTGCCTAGATAGGCCTTGCGAAACACTACTAGTGGGATTAATGACACTCCTTCATCTTTCACTGGCATATTCAGGAGAGTTCTATTCAATTGGGAGGCACCTCAAAGGCCATCTAGTCCAACCTGCATCAATGCAGAAAACCCGGCACTGGAACAATGAGTGTGGCTTTTTGGTGGTCACTCAGGCCACCAGCACCTTCCAAGCTGTTCCTCTGTGAACATCTCATCCCGACAGGAAGTTCCTCCCAATGTTGAGTTGGGAATACCTTTTCCTGTCATTTGAAGCCCTTGGTTCAAGTCCTACCCCCTGAAGCACGGCAGAGAATACATTCGCTCCATCATCTATGCAACAGCTGTTCAAATATTTGAAGATGGTTATCATGTTGCTACTTGATTTCCAGGCGGAACCTGCCCAACTCCCTCAATTTTTCCTCACAGGACGTGGTCTCGAAAGCTCTCTCCATCTCTGCAAACCTTTTCTGGTCACATTCCAGATTGCTGATATCCTATATCCAGTATCCCTGAAGGAGCGTCTCCACCCACATCGCTCAGCCCGGACACTGAGGTCCAGCTCCAAGGGCCTTCTTGCAGTTCCCTCCCTGCGAGAAATGAGGTTACAAGGAACCAGGCAGAGGGCCTTCTCGGTGGTGGCTCCCACCCTGTGGAATGCCTTCCCTTCAGATGTCAAGGAAATAAACAACTATCTGACTTTTATAAGACATATGAAGGCAACCCTGTTTAGGGAAGTTTTTAATGTTTGAAGTTTTATCATGTTTTTAATATTCTGTTGGGAGCAGCCCAGAGTGGCTGAGGAAACCCAGCCAGATGTGCGGGGTATGAACAAATTATTATTATTATTATTATTATTATTACTTAACCAACTCTGGCCACTGTTACCAAAATGTATGGTAAACTGCTGTACTAGAAATGTTAACCAAAAAACTCAAACTAGCACAGGAACAAGCTACAGCGGACACCTGCACCCCAGTGTGATTCCCCTTCATCACATGCGCGGCACAAGAGGACAATGACCTCCCCCCTCCAAGAGCATATGAATCAATATGGCTCACCTGACCCAACAGCCTAGCCCACCTCCCTCACACAAATAAGCCACACTGCAATCAACGAAACACAACCAACCAAGCTTGGGAACCCCTAACCTGTTGCATTATCAATAAAAATAAATAAATACACAAACAAAGGAGCTACCCGTGTGATGCTGACACAAACCACTTACACTAATAATGGGCAATAGAACAAAAGAACAATACCAACTGTGGCCGCTGGTGATGACAAGGTATCTTCAATATCATGAGATTCTCGTTATCAGAGGAAGCGTTCTCAGGACCTGACTCAGAAAGGGCAGGGGTGGCGCAGCAGAGCCCTTGGCTGAGGCAGAGAGTGGTGGCCAATTGTGGAGGAGCCTCTTCTCAGAGCCAAGGGGCAAGGTCATCACAGAGGTGGCAACTGCAAGCCACTTGTGTTTCCTTCTCTGCAGACAGAGGTCCCCACTCCCCAGGCACTTGTAGAAATGCAGCGAAACTGCAGGTTGGAAGATTCAGGACCTATAAATGAAAGTCTTCCTTCACGCAACGCAGAGTTGAATTGTAGTCTCAAAACATCTGGAGAGCCCGGGGCCGAGTTCCCCTAGAACAACAGCTGAGAAGAAGGGAGGAGCCTTGGGAGGGACTGGCAGTGCTCCCCGCTATGCACAGAAAGTGATCTGGGCAGCAGAAGCAGGCAGAACAGCCCCCAGGAACAAGGATGCCACAAGAGGCTGGCTGAGATCCTTACAGGCAAGAGTGCTCCAGGGCAGAAGAGGAGGACTTCTTGCAGAAACCTCCCAGAAGCTGCATCTGGCCCAGAGTGGGGTTTGGGGAGCCCCCCTTTTGGCTTTGGGGCTTCCATGCCTCTGAGAGCTGCAGGAGCAACGTCTTGTGCCTGACCCCCTGCTCACCTGGGGCTGCTCCCTGACGAGCTGCTTGCCTGAAACTGTGTACACACCATGCATCTAAAACACATTATTTCCCCCCCACACACACAAAGAATCCTAGGAACTGTAGTTTACCCTCACACAGCTATAATCCCCAGCACCCTTAACAAACCACAGTTCCCAGGGTTCTTCTGGGGGAAGTCACATGCTTTAAATGTGCTTTAAATGCATGCAATCGGAACCCCTGAGAGAACCGCTGCTGGCCTGCGATTGCGCCTTGGGCGTTGCAGCTGCCTGGTCCACTCTAGCTTGGGCAACTTGGGACCCAGTTCGGATTGGACCCTGGGAAACAAAGCGCGTCTTGGCCTGCCTTGCAGGAGGGGAGGTCAGTACAGTGCGAGGCAGAGGAAGCCATAGATCTGTTGTGGGTGCCAAATCATCGCAAAGAAAATCTGCTCTGCCTAGGAATTAGACAAAACCCACAAGAGGGAGCGGGGGGGGGGGCTTGCAGGGAAAGTCAAAACCCGGCTTGCGCAAAACGTTTGTCGTTTTAAACGTCGCCGGTATGACAAACTGTCTAATTCTGTATTCTAGCTAAGGGATAAGTTTTGCATTTTGCATTGTGAAAGAAAGCAGTGAAATGCGCTTGGGTTTGGTGAGAAAGGAGCGCGCGCAGCCACCAAGGCGAGCCGGAGCCGCGGGTGCCCGCGGGTTTGGCTGGGGTGGTTGGGCAGCCGGTCTCTCTCTCCTGGCCCGTCTCAGGACCCCCATTTCCACGCGTTCCAGTGGAGATTCCGCGGCTGGGGACGGGCCGCATCTCAGCGGCAAAGCACCCGCTCTGCAGACAGGGGACCCCAAGCTTCAATCCCCAAAGGTACCTCCAGTTTAAGCTAGGAGAGACCCGCTGCCAGTCAGTGCACACAGTACGGAGCTATGGTCTGACTCGGTGCAAGACAGCTTCCTGTGTCCCTAACCTCCCGCCTTCGCTCCTCTTCGCCGCCCTTGGTGAAGTTCTGCGCGGAGCGCGCCAGGCACAGCGTCGCCACTTCCCGGGACGCCCGTCTGGCCAGGGCTAGACGCCTCCGCTTGGCCTCCAGCAGCTCCTTCCACCCGCGCTCTGGGAAGGGGGTCACGCTGACACCTTTTTTCCGAGCCCCCCACCCCCGTGCCACTCCAGAAGGCTCTCCCAAGCCGGGGCTGTGGAAGAAGCGCCTGTTCCGGCTATGAGGCGCCTCCTGCTGCCGTGCGCCCCGGAGAGACCTGGCAGGCCCCCGCCTTGCAGAACCGCGGAGCAGGAGCCGACTCGGCCCGGTTCCTGGCTTGGCTCTCCGAGTTGGAGGGGGCGGGTAGGGGGACCCCTCTAGCCCTTGTCCCCGGGCCCTTTCGATGTCGAGGACGACGCCAGCTTGCAGGGCTCTCGCCGACCACCTTCGGTGCCATTACGCACGCCGCCCTGCTCCTTGGCGCGTCCGCTCCGGCTCCCTCTTGGTGACAGGGGCAAAGGGGGGTCCGGGCTGCAGCGTGGTCTCCCCCAGGCTCCCCCCGATCCTCCCCTCCCCCCTGCGGGGTGCAGGGCCCACAGGGAACCAGGCCAGCCCTGTGCCTCCCTCCCTCCCGTCGGGGCTGGCGAAGCGGGAGGGTGCCGTGGTTAATGTGTAATGGGGACCAGATGGTCGCCTCCGAGGCAGCCTGCTCGGTGGAGAGCCCGGGAGGGAGGGAGGGGAGGCGGCGGCATGGAGGGGGGGCTAATGAGGGTCAATTGCTGGGTGCCCAGGCCGGGGGAGAACAGCCTGCCCCCACTATTTGCTCATCAAATATTGTCCTGGGCAGCTTGGCAGGGCTCAGCTCCGCCAGGCAAGTCCCGGGCCATCTGGGCCAGCTCGGGAGGCGTCGGTGGGGGCAGGGCGCCCCTTCCCCTCCCCAGGCGAGGCCAAGCTGGCCTCTTTTTGCATCCTGCAGCTGGGGAAAGAGACCGGCTGGCGAAGGAGTTCGGCCTGGCCCCGCTGGCTGAGGAACAGCCAGAGTCCCAGCCGTCGAGGGGCAAATCCGCAGCGGTGCGCCCAGGCCTGGGGTTCGTGGGGAAGTCGCGCCGCCTCAAAGGAAGGAGCAGCTCCCTGCGAGCGTCGGAGCCGCAGCCCAGGTAAAAGCGAAGGGGATGCTGCCGGCTGTGGCTGGAAGCTGACGGGTGGCCCCGGGCCCCGGGGAGGCAAGCGGGAGAAGGGGCGCCTCTCGCGGAGGGTGGCGCTGCCCCGACTCCTGCGGCCGCTCCCGCTGCGTCCGAAGCAGCTTCTGGCGCAGGAGAGAAGCGAAGGAAGCCTCCGCGGGCAGACCTGGGGCCGCTGTCCACGCCGCGGTGGTGCTGAAACGCCGCGGCCGCCGGCCGCCACTGACCCAGCTCCGACGGGACGCGGCCCGGAGGCTGCAGCGGGTGGAGGTGGGTGCGGAGCGAAGAATCAGCTGCCTCCCCGCCGGCATCTCGCTTTTGGGTTCAACAAGAGCCCCCCCCCCCCCAGCACGCCAGACAGCACTCTCCACTTTCGCTGTCCCAAGGGGAAGTGCCCAGGCTTCTCTGAGCAGAAGTTGTAGAATTGGAATTGTGGGATTGGAAGGTACCCCCAAGGGACGTCTAGTCCTGCCCTTTGCAATGCAGGAATCACAGCTATAGAGTCCCTAACGGATGGTCACCCAACCTCTGTTGAAAAACCTCCAACGCAAGAGAGTCCACCGCCTTCCGAGGGAGTCAGTTCTGCTGTGGAATGGCTCTCATCACCAGGAAGCTATTCCTAATGTTTAGTCGGAATCGCCTTCCTTCGTCATGTGAATCCATTAGTTTTGGGTCCTGCCCTAGAGAGCAGCAGAAAACCAGATTGCTCCACCTTCCGTGGGAGAGCGCTTCCGATGTCTGAAAGTGGCTATTATGTCACCTCACATCGAAGCCTCCCTCTTGGAAGAAAGAGAGCAGTGACAAATAGGTCCCCAAGGAGATGCTGCCCCCCCAATGCACAATCCTTTCTCAGCAACTGCTTCCCCCCCCTCACCCCACAGTTTCAGGGGATTCCAAAGGCTCCCTCGCAGAATAAGATCCATGAAGGAGACAGCTTCAAAGAAGCAGGGAAGGACACACACACACACACACACACACACACACACACACACAACCACCTACCTGGGAAAGTGAGTCTGTGTCCTCAGGAACCCTCCCCTAGGCAAATGGAGCAAAAACCACCAATTGCTTCTCAAGCAAGAAACGGAAGTAAAGGAAAGCCACCCCGGCCCAAACTGGGTGCCACTTTGAGAGACTTCTGGAAAAAATGGAATAAAATGACAGTAAGTAAATAAATGCTTTTCTCTTGCAGAATCCCTGAAGCTATCCTGTGGGGGTTGTTCTGCAATGCAACACCAAGGTAAAGGGAGCTGGGGATCTCTGGAGCACACCAGTCTCCTCCCACGCTGCAACCTTGCTGCTGTTTAGGCACCTGGTGTGCCATAGAGAAGTGGGAGACTTGGCATTTCTGCCCAGTGATCTGAGAGCTTGACCTTTCAGGTTGTGAATTGAAATATCTAAATGGAGCCTTCTCTCCACTGCCCGGCAGAGTGTTTCTTGATCTAGCTGCAAGTCATAATAACACATTCCTCCAAACTGATTCAAAGTTGAGCTGCAAAGGGTGGGGGAACAAAATAAAAACATTCCTTCCAGTAGCACCTTAGAGACCAACTAAGTTTGTTCTTGGTATGAGCTTTCGTGTGCATGCACACTTCTTCAGATAAGGGTGGGGGAGTTAAGGATCCTAACCCTAACCCAACACTGGCTGGCTCCAGCTCCCCACCCCTGATTTAGGTGACAGAACGGAGGGAATCCCTGTCAGATTTGCAGGTGACATAACCTTAACGTCTCAAACAAAGAGGATGGAAAAAAGATTTCCTCCCTCCCCCATAGCACTAAAACTCCTGGGCATCCAATGAAGTTCAATGTTTGAAGGTTTGGGAGAGAGGAAAGGAAGTCCTTCTTCATGCAGGACAGAATTAACCCATGGAACTCCCTCCCATAGGAGGCAGTGATGGCCAACTTGGGTGGCTTTAAAAAAGGATCGGACAAATTCCTGGGGGAGGATAAGGCCAAGATACCTGTGCTCTGCCTTCCACAGTTGGAGGCTGCAAGGCTTCTGAATCTCAGCTGCTGGAAACCACAGGAAGGGAGAGTTGCCAGGGGCGTACCCAGGATCAAAACTAGGGGGGGGCAAGCCATGGTCATTCAGATTTGCTTTGAACAGACGCTGATCATTTTTGCTTCTAGGGGGGGGCCGGTTCCCCTTGCCCCCCCTGGATACGCCCATGAGAGTTGCTCTTGTGCTCGGATCCTGCCTGCTGGTTTCACAGAGGCATCTGTGAGAACAGGAGGCTGGACTAAATGGGCCAATGTCCTGATCCTGTTGGCTCTCCTCATTACTCTTAAAATTAGATGTGCTTCCCAGAAGAAAGGCTAACATTATTTTCAAATGCTTTCCTACATTCGCGTTCTTCCTTATCACAACACCATGAGCGCCAGACTCTAGACGGCCCCAAAAGACCCCCCATTCCTTGCCTGCTCTCTGGGGGACAGCCAGGAGTGTAAGTCATCTCTTTGGGCTGTTTACAGGGACCAGTGGTATAAACCAGCTGGGGGGCCCCTTTGTGAATGGCTGCCCCCTGCCCAACTTCAAGAGGAAGAGAATTGTTGAGCTGGCTTCGTGTGGCCTGCGTGCTTCAGACATCTCCCGTCACCTGAAGGTAAAAATTAAATGGAGAGTGGGAAGCCAGTGGGAGTGGGGCCATTAGCTCTCCCGGCAGAAGAGCAGCAAAAGACAAGTCATAGCCTTCATCCAGATTATTTGATATTTTTTTTGTTACACCCCCCCCCCCAATATCTTAGCAGTGAGAGGCTACAGGGTTTCCAAGCACTTGCAACCACGTTCTGTTTCCTTGGAATGAAGGTCCGCAGTGGTGTCTTTAGGATATCTGGTTTTATTTACACAGATATACTGTACACCCTGAACATAGGATGGAAGGGCCCACAGCATTAACACCCCCAACAGATCTCCCTTCTCCATTATTCACAGCTTTGGATCCAACACAGAGCAAACACGTCTCTGTGTCTCCAGCTTCCAGCCTGCTCCCAACTCAGCTCCCTCCCTCCCTCTCTCTCTCTCTCTCTCTCTCTCTCTCTCTCTCTCTCTCACTGCTCTGGCTCTTGTTCCTCTACCTAGTAACTAGGTGAGGGAGTGGAGGAAAGGCCCACCCATTGGCCTGGAGGGCTCCCTCACTTAGTTGTAGCTCTTGCTGAGCTCATTATTTTGGGATGCTGATGAGGACACTTCAGAGGCCAGGTGAGGTCATTGTCTTGCAAAGAAACTTGTCTGACCAGTTCAGCAACCTCCTTAGCTAGAGTCTAACCCACACTAACCAGACCCCAAGAATTGAAAGGGGGTAGACAGACCCTCAAAACCAACAACAAAGGGGACGGTTGATAAGTAGGAGGGGTGGGATTGAGGGGCTGGAGACAATCTGAAGCAGTTGGAGGGGAGGGCAGCCAGCCCCCATAAGCCCCCCCAATGCGCTCTCTCTCTCTCTCTCTCTCTCTCTCTCTCTCTCTCTCTCTCTCTCTCCATGCAACCTTTCATTTGCCACTCCTGTATTTTTACACCACAGGTTTCCAACGGCTGTGTCAGCAAGATCCTCACCCGCTACTACCGGACGGGGGCCGTCCAGCCAAAGGGTGTGGGAGGGAGCCGCCCTCGGACATCCACGCCGGAGGTTGTGGCCCGGATTGCCCAGCTGAAGTGGGAGCAGCCGTCCCTCTTTGCCTGGGAGATTAGAGGGAAGCTGCAGGCGGAGGGGGCCTGCGCTGCCAACAGGATGCCCAGTGTGAGTTGCCGTGAGCTGGCGGCGGGGCAGGTCTCGGGGGGGGGGTACCTGTGGGCACCGAGAAGTTAGCGCTGGGAGGCTGCCATGCATGTGCTGTTTCATTTATAAATCTCTTCCCAAGAGCCACTCCCAGGTGAATTTCAATGCAATCAAGGCATGTGGTGACTGTCTTTTCTTTTCTTTTTACACAGCAGGAAACATGTGCCAAGGTGAATGATGTCTTGCATGCACAATAATTCCATGTGCCACTGGGTGGGACAATGTTTGCGGGCATAGCACTGAAGGGATGGACTAGATGCCCTGGTTGGGTCCCCCCTCTGGATTCCCCACCTAAGAAACGATCCCATCATCAGTGCAAGCAAAGGCCTGGGGAAAGGGCAGCACAACAGTGGCCCCTCCCCACGGGCAAAGGAGTCGGGGGACCCTAACATTTCTCCCCACCTTCCAGGAGTGCAGGCAGCCTCCTGCTCCTTGCTGGGGACAGACCTTAAGCCCCAAAGCGAGAGAGCATCTCTGGAGCTCCGTCTGGCCTCTGAGCCCAGCAGCGCCCAGCACTGAGGGGCAGACGCCTTCTTTGCTTGGAGCTGTGGGGCTGAGGGCAGGGGACCCCCCCAACCCACTCTTCCTGTCCAGAGGCAGCAGGAGCAGGGGGGGAGGCAGTGTGGTGTGGTGTAGTGCTTAAGAGTGGTAGACTTGTAATCTGGTGAACTGGGTTTGCGTCTCCGCTCCTCCACCTGCAGCTGCTGGGTGACCTTGGGCTAGTCACACTTCTCTGAAGTCTCTCAGCCCCACTCACCTCACAGAGGGTTTGTTGTGGGGGAGGAAGGGAAGGGAGAATGTGAGCCGCTTGGAGACTCCTTCGGGGAGTGATAAAGCGGGAGAGCAAATCCAAACTCTTCTTCTTGCACCAGAGGAGAAAGATGCAGCTGGGGACCCCCTCCACAGCCAATGCCTCCAAGGATGGGGTCTGGTGCCATCGAACGGAGCCTTTGCCAACGGGAAATCTTGTCAGACTTCCCAACCCCCCACAAATGTTATGGCTGCACCGAGAGCAATTTCTTTATTTCTTCTTTTATTTATTGCATTTCTATCCCAGCTTTTCCTCCAGGGAGCTCAAGGTGGCATGCACGGTCCCCCACCCCACCCCATTTAATCCCAGCAACAGCCCTGTGAGGTAGGTGAGGCTGAGAGGCAGGGACCGTCCCTCAAGGCCACACCTAGTGAGCTTCATGGCCAAGCGGAGGATTCGATCCCCGGTCTCTCCCAGGTCCTAGTCTGACATTCTAACCACCACACCACCTCTGGCTCTGCAGTGTGATCCTCCTAAATGTGTCAGAAGAAAACCGCACCAAGTTGAGGGCTTATATTGGGATCGGAGCCTGAAGCTGCCAGAAGAGACCTTGGGGGCCCTTCCAGCCACCCTCTGTTTTCTCCCTCCCTCTCCAGGTGTCCTCCATCAACCGAATCCTAAGAAGTCTGCCAGTGGGGATGCCCTATGCAGAGCAGGCTGCGTCCCTCAAGCCTCTGCAGTCAGGTGAGAGATGTTGTGAAAAGGCTCCAGGACATGGGTAGGCAAATTAAGGCCCGGGGGTCAGATCAGGCCCAATCGCCTACGTAATCCGGCCCGTGGGACGGCCCAGGAATCAGTGTGTTTTTACATGAGTAGAATGTGTCCTTTTATTTAAAATGCATCTCCGGGTTATTTGTGGGGCATAGGAATTCGTTCATTATGATTTTTTCCAAAATATAGTCCGGCCCACCACAAGGTCTGAGGGACGGTGGAATAGCCCCCTGCTGAAAAAGGAGCATCTCCGGGTGTCAGGATCTCTCCCTGTTTTGAGCTGCTAAGGAGGGTTTGTGTGTGGTTTATCTGTTCAAGGCCTTTCCATAGCCTGGTTTCATGCGCAAAGCACCTACGTCATTGAGCTTAATCTCCTTCTAAAGGTCCAAGGCCGAGAGATGCTACTTGGTCCCAAAGCTCCCCAGGCAGCCTCTGGGATCTGGACCTGCCAAGGGCAGCTCTGTGCTGACTCTGAGGGTACCTTGCATGTGCTCCTGGTTCTTTGTCTCTGGGGGTTCGGACTTCGCTTTGTGTCACATGCTTTGAAACAGCATCTGGAGGTCATTCTGTTTGGATGTGAATCATTGCTTGAAGAGGATGTATTTATTAGGTATTATCCATGATTCCTGGTATTCCCCCCCATTTAAACAATAATCACACAAACAGTCTTGTAATAGGTGAAAATAACATTTATTCACTCAGAATACTTGTTGAAGAGTAACAGACAAAACCACTTTGTTCAGGCAGGCTTAAAATGGTAATTCAGTTACTAAGACATACTATAAGCCTAGCTTTAAAATGTTCATTGCTGACAAAGCAGAACAAGATGGGGAAATGTTTTGCCCAGGCAGGTAGGAGACTATCTCCAGCTGTGCCCTTTGGCTGCATTTAAATATCCCCCACTTTCCTCATCCCTGGATTAATCAGACTTCTTATATGAGAAAGGGCCCATTTCATGGCTGTGCAAGGCAATGGGATTTTCTTCCAAAGAGGCTTTTAAAATTATTTTTTAAGTAAACAGTGACATTGCCAGCAGCATTCTGAATTCCCCACTTATTTCTGCAAATGCACTTGTGATTCCTGCATTGCAGGGAGGGTTGGACTAGATGTCCCTTGGGGGTCCCCTTCCAACTCTACCACTCTACGATTGTAGGATTCTGTGACTTGCTACGGGTCCTGCAGGGATCTCACTGCACAGACACCCACACTTGGTTTGCACTCTTCTGTAGGTCTCACCTTGCCTGGGGAAAGGAGTCCCCAGGGTTCAGAGGAGAGGACAGAGGCCCCGGCTCCCCCCGAGGGGCTGCAGGAGGTGGCGAGGCCCCCCACAGCAGGCAAGCAAGGCAGGAACAGGAGCCGGACTGTCTTCTCTAAGCAGCAGCTGGAGGTCTTGGAACAAGGTGAGTTCCTGGGACTGGGCAGGATCAGGGCCCCCACAAGGGCAAGGACTCCGAAGGGTTAAGGTTTCCGCTTGGGACCTAGAGGGGCTTTGCAAGGCAACCTGCCTCCTCTTGGATGCTTCTGAGGGGAGGCAGAGAGTCTAGGGCAGGCATGTCCAAAGTCCGGCCCACGGGCCAAATCCGGCCCCACAGGCGCTGCGGCTTGCTCTCCTGCCCGCTGGTCGGCTCTTGCAGCCGCTCGCCATGCGGCTCCTGGAGCTGCCCACTTGTCTGCTCGCACATGCGCCCGGCTCTTTGTTGGGTGACTCGCCCATGCGCCCTGCGCGCGGCTCTAGGACCCGTCCACCCGCTATCTCGCGCATGGTGAGCAATTTTGTGCTGATTAATCCTTAAAAAAGGGTCTACAATTTTGGGGTTAAATCACATTAAAAGGTCATAAACTTCAATCCTAAAAAAAAGATAACAACTTTGGTCGGCCTTCACGCATGTTCACTTCATCAAATCTGGCCCTCTTTGTAAAAAGTTTGGACACCCCTGGTCTAGGGTCATCATCCCAGCAGCATCTCCACCTGAGGGGTCCTGTCAATCACAGTGTGGTGCTTTGGGATCTGCGGCAAAGGGGGAAGCTGAATCTAATTCCCAAACTCCCTTCCAGCATTCCAGAGAGGGCAGTATCCAGAGACGGCTGCCCGGGAGGAGCTGGCTTCTGCTACTGGGCTCCCAGCCGACACCATCAGAGTAAGTGAAGCTCCTTCTGCAGCCTCCTCCCTCACCCGGGACAAAGGTTTTGCTCCCACAGACGCCACCGTGCAAAGCAACCTCAGAGCCACCACAGGATCCTCACCCAAACACTGAAAACATAAGAACATGCTGTTATAAGGTGGGGGGGGGCACAACTGCTCCTTTTCCCTTATGGGGTACCCAAGAGCCCGTACAGAGTCCTTAAGTGGGTTCCCTATCGGTAGGAGAAAATAACAGAGGCCAACCAGAGAATATTGAGAAGCAAAGCAGCTAAGAAGCCTGATCTTTATTAAACTGTTGCAACAGGGTCCCCCACTCCCCCCACACAGGAGGGAGGAGGAACCCAGAACATTGGTGTCCAAGCTCTTATATAGACTTTTGAAACTGTCTCCCCTGTAGCTCAAGACCACCCCCAATACATCATTCATACATCACAGAAGGAGGCGGTCTCCAACAGAAATACATCACAGGGGGCAGTCTACCACAGAAGTCCTGTTTGTCAGGATACCTGACAATGGTCATTGATTGCTTTACCTGGGCAACCTAGCCATTGCTTTTGAGATGCTAAATATTTAGTTCCTGAATCCAGGTCACAGGCTCACCCTATTCATACACAAATACACCCTTAAGAAAGGATTTGAGCAAAGGGACAAGGGGGAGGCTTCCCCATTTCCTTCCTCACTGCAGAGAATATTTGAGGTCACTGGAAGAGTCAAAATGGCTTCAGGGTGGCTCTCCTGTACTATTTCAGACACGTGGTTTATGTACTTATGTGTTTGCCTTGTACATCTATGAACATACGATTTTTATATGTGAGACCTTAGAATTCCTATAAAAATGCAAAGAGGCTGCAGGATCAGGCCAATGGCCTCTCTGGCCCAGTATCCTGTTCCCTCAGTGGCCAAACAGATGCCCATTATGGGAAACCTTGCATGCAGGATCCGAGCAAAAGAGCAACTCTCCCCTCCTGCGGTTTCCAGCAACTGGCATTCAGAAGCGCCGCTGCCTCCCCCCGGGGGGGGGGGGGCAGAGCCGTTCGCCGCCCTCTCCTCCTCCATGAATTCGCCCAATCCTCTTTCAAAGCCATCCGATTGGTGGCCATCCCTGCCTCCTGTGGCAGTGAGTTCCATAGCTGAACTCTGTGCTGCATCTTCTGACATTCAGCTCCATGGGGTTTCAGGGAGTTCTGAGGCAGAGTGTGGCCCCAATCCAGACTGCCTGTGACTTTGTCTTCGTTCCCACTAGGTTTGGTTCTCAAATCGGAGAGCGAGGCAGCAGAGAGAAGCCAAGGCCATGCTGGACATGAGACACGCAGGTTCTGGCCTGACCCCCTCCCCAATTCCAGGTGTTCTCGTCCTGCCCTAAGGGAAATGTAGGGGGGGGCTTCAAAAAAGTTTGTGTGCTGACTTCTCACAAGGCTCTCCCCCACAAAAAAGAAAAACATGAGACTGTGGCTCCTGTGTCTTCCCTGCACCCTTTTTCTCTTAGGGCACTTTGGGAGGGACAACGAGCTGTGGGGCAGGACCCCTAGGGCAGCAGGCAGCTGCTCTCCCAGTTTCCCCTGGCAGCCGTGGGGAGGGCAAGCGGAACAAACCCTCCTTGGGAGCCACGGGGCAGGCGGCAGACAGCTCTCCCTTTCTGTCTCCTTCCTAGGACCCCCGTGGGAGTGCTGGCCCCCTCCTGCGGCACCAGCCCCCCAAGACTTTGCTGCAGCCGACTCTGACGCACCAGCAGCCACTGCCCTCTGCCACCAGGTAGGTCACGGGCACCCAGAAGTCCCAAGATCAGACTCTCCTCCCTTGGAGTTTTTCAAGCAGAGGTTGGGGGGCCTCTGCCAGGGACCGTGCTGGGGAGGGCTGCACTGAGGAGGAATGGTGGGAGCCTCCCCCTGCTCCTGATCCGGATCCTGAATCTTCCAAGGAGCATGAGGACAATATAGATTTGGAACAGTGGTTTGCAGAGGGGCACAGTTCAGAAGCCAGAAGCTGGGAAATACTGGATGAAGAGCAGCTAGGCGAAGAAACACTGGGAGGGAGAGGGTTAACAGATTCGCTGTCTCTGGAAAGCATTCCTCTGATCTCCCCAAGGTCAAGAAGAGTTCAGAAAGTCTCAGAACAGAAAGCACAGAAAGCACAAGCTCAGATTACAAGACGTAGGATTAATAGGGACGGAAGGGGGTGTGGACCTTAATTGGGAGCACCACCATTTCTAGGAGATGGCTTCTTTGTTCTCTCGCTGTGATTCTTAAAGTTTCTAACTGGTAAGAAGTCCCTTTCTTTCATCCTCTTATCTACTGCCCCAGGGGGAGGAAGCCAATTCCCCGAAGCCTGACAGATTCCTTAGTTGTGATTCCTGCATTGGAAGGGTTTGGACTAGAGGACCCTCAGGGGTCCCTTCCAACTCTACAACTTTAAGATAGGTGACAGCAGGTTGGGCCAGGGAGTGATGCAGGGGGTGGGGCTGGATGACCCCTGGGGTTCCCTTCCAACCCTATGTTTCCATGATTCCTCTTGCCTCCACAGCCTTCCCCTCCCAGCCTTGCCCCTCGCCTCAAGGTCGGCGGCTGCAAAACCTTCCCACCCCACCTTCATCCACCTGGCGCCCCACCCTGTGCCTGGATGGAGCCCTTCTGTGGTAAGAGAGGTCTCCAGCTGGTTTGGCTCCTACCCATTCCCCCCCCCCACACACACACCTCATGGGACAGGAGGAGGGCATCACCAGCCAGGGGGTCAGGGTAGAGCCAGTTGCCCTTCGAGCGCCCCTTTTGGAGTGGGGTTTTGGGCATCAGAAGCAAGAGGGGCCCGCTCTTCACAAGGGCCCTTAACCCTCGCTTGACCCCTGGCTCTTTCTCTGCAGGGCTGGGGTCTGGAGGGGCCACTCCTGCCTCACCCTGGAGCCCAGACTTTCCTCCTTTTGTGGGGCTCCCCCCATCCTCAGCCATCCGGAGCCCTGGAAGTCTCTTCTCCCCCACCAGCCTGATTTTGGGGGGCTGCCCAGGCCCAGAGAGACCACTGAGAATATCTGCTCTAGAAGAGACGTCGCCGTGGGGTGGGCCCACACCTGCTGCTCTTTGGGCCTCCCTGAGGACTCCGTGCCGTGTTGACTTCCTCCAAAAAGACCTTGCGTAGACTGGACTGAGACATTCTGCTAGCACAGAAGACCTGGAGAAGAACCGGCTGGATCAGGCCCAAGGAGGGTCTACCTGAGTCCAGCAGCCTGTTCTTCCCCTAGTGGCCAATGATGGGAAACCAGCAAGCAGGATCCGAGCCCAAGAGGGCAAAGCAGAGCCCTCCTGGCGAGTAAGTCATCGATAGCCCTCTCGTCCATGAATTCGTCCAGAACCTTCTTGCTGGGCTGCTGCTGGGCCAACAGCAAAATCCTTTGGGATAATGTGTGCATGTATTGAGGGGGCGTGATTTGGAGAATAGTAAGACATGGGTGGCACTGTGGGTTAAACCACAGAGCCTAGGGCTTGCTGATCAGAAGGTCGGCAGTTCGAATCCCTGCGACGGGGTGAGCTCCCGTTGCTCGGTCCCTGCTCCTGCCAACCTAGCAGTTCGAAAGCATGTCAAAGTGCAATTAGATAAATAGGTACCACTCCAGCGGGAAGGTCAACGGTGTTTCCGTGCGGTGCTCTGGTTCGCCAGAAGCCGCTTAGTCCTGCTGGCCACATGACCCGGAAGCTGTACGCCGGCTCCCTCGGCCAGTAAAGCGAGATGAGCGCCGCAACCCCAGAATCGGTCACAACTGGACCTAATGGTCAGGGGTCCCTTTACCTTTACCTTAAGACGGCAACATGAAGGAAGAGAAGGGGGAGGCGATGGCTGGCTATGGGGAGCCCCCTGCCATGGCACAGCTGTAAGGACCATTCCTAGCCCTCCCACCCCACAAGTGTTGCTGCTGCAGCTATGGGGCAGGAGAGAGACCCTCCTGGGCAGGAAGCATTTGCCCCTCTCTTCCTTGGACCTCCACTCCACCCCTCTTTCCTTGCTTGTCTTGCCTGGGGGGTGGAAGCTGCAGGAAGTTTTGGGGTGGCTGCCTGCTGGGCTGTCCTTTGTCCGTAGCCCCAAACCAGGTGCCCACCTCAGCCCCACCCTCCTTTCTGTGGGTGCTTCTGGAACAGACTCAGAGGACCTCAGCCTTGCAGTGGCTTCACTGGCTTCTTCCTTCCTTCCCCTCAGCCTCTTTTGCACTCATCCAGTAGACTAGAAAGAGAGACTCCCAAGGAGGGCAGGAGGTTCCATGGGGACCTCTTGGATTTGAGCTATGGGACAGAGGGGGGTGTTTTCTAATCGTGTGTGATTTCTGCAATATAGTTCTCTGTTAATTGGTCTGCCATTTATTACAAGAGACGCCACCTTTCTCTCTGCAAGAACCTCAGGAGCTCCAAGCCCAAGACCTGGCAAGGCATCCCTGGCAAGGCAAGGGGGCAGGGGAAGGAAGATCCCTCCCAGTCCCAAGCCAGGGCCCTCAACTGCCTAGGAGGCTCTTGGGGGTTTCCTGCTGGCCAATCATTGCCCCCCAAAGGAGGCAAATTACAGAAGAAATCAGTTTTATAAAACAAAATCTCACTTTCCAACCGCCCATCTAGTGCGGCCTCCTGTTCTCACAGTGGCCAGCAAGATGCCTCTGGGAAACCAGCAAGCAGGATCCGAGCGCAAGAGCAACTCTCCCCTCCTGTGGTTTCCAGCAACTGGGATTCAGAAGCGTCGCTGCCTCCAGCTGGGGGGGGGGGCAGAGCAGAGCCATCCTGACTAGTAGCCATCCATATCCCTTCCTCCTTTGTGGATTTGCCCAAGCCCCTTTTATAGTCACCCAAGTTGGTGCCCATCCCTGCCTCCAGTGGGAGGGAGTTCCACAGCTCAGCTGCCCCCTTCCCTGGGAGTTTTTGGGAAAGGGCCAGTGGGCGAGGAGAGGAGAGGAGCCAATGCTTAGGGTGTAGCTCTGGGGCTGAAGAGGCTGGGCTGGGTGCCCTTCTCCCCACCCAGTGGCGAAGCTGCATGGTCTGGCACCGGGGGCGGATAGCAGGCGGGGGCATGGCTGGCGTGCGTCCTGGGGGCATGGCACCCGGTGCGGGGGGGGAAAGTGCCCGGGGCGGCCGCAATGGTAGCCCCCTCCCCGATGGTACTGGGGGCGGTGTGATCCCCCCCCCCGTTCCTCCGCCATTGTCCCCACCCCAAGTTAGTGGTGGAGGGGTGGGTGGTTGTAGCTACTTCTTGAAGCCGGACATACACCCTGCACATGGCCAGAGGCACCTCTGTTGGGCAGTGTTGCATCTGGGCTCAGGGATCTGTCCTTGGTCCAAATAAATCCTGGGGGCACCCCGCCTGCCCTCCTTCCCCCCTTCCTGCCCCCCCATTGAAACAGGCAGAGGCCGGGGGTCTTTTTGCTTTTAAGAACGGCTCCTTTTCAGAAGACACCTGAGTGATCCTGCGGGGCGCGGGGGAAGCCGCACCCCAGCCACAAATCCTCCTCTGGCGTCATCTGCCCCTTCACCTCAATGGGGGAGAACAGCAGCGGGTGAGACCCCCTATGTGGGCGGGAGGGAAGAGCCCCCCTGTTGCTTTCGGGCCTCTTGCTGGTGCGTCCGGATGAGGCCGCGGAGAGAAGGCCAAGGCACTCGGAAGTCTTGGGTGGCCCAACAAGGATTCTGCTGGGTTTCCTGGTCCTCCTCTCCTGCAGACCCCTGTGGACAATGACCTCCTGGTTAGCCCTCCCAGAGTCACTTGTTGGTATTGTAATGTCTCATTCTCACGTTGCATAATGTTGCGGGTTGCCTTTAATTACTTAATTGATGTATGAGTATGGGAACTACCGGTATATAAATGTCTCCTCCCTCTCTGTTCTCTCTGCTCCTCTGCTGAAGAAGATGGATGCGAGAGTTGTCTTGCTGTTTTGTTATTTGCTTTATAAATAAAACCTTTGATGTTATGTTTCCGAGCACAATTCAAAGTGTTGGTGCTGACCTTGAAAGCCCTAAATGGCTTCGGTCCTGTATACCTGAAGGAGCGTCTCCACCCCATCATTCTGCCAGGACACTGAGGTCCAGCTCCGAGGGCCTTCTGGCGGTTCCCTCACTGAGAGAAGTGAGGCTACAAAGAACCAGGCTGAGGACCTTCTCGGTGGTAGCGCCCTCCCTGTGGAACGGCCTCCCATCAGATGTCAAGGAAATAAACAACTCTCTGACTTTTAGAAGACATCTGAAGGCAGCCCTGTTTAGGGAGGCTTTTAATGTTTAATAGATTATTGTATTTTAATGTTCTGTTGGAAGCTGCCCAGAGTGGCTGGTGGAACCCAGGCAGATGGGCGGGGTATAAATAATATATTATTATTATTATTATTATTATTATTATTATTATCATCATCATCATCATCATCATTATTATTATTATTCCAACCACAGTTGCTTCTGCTGCATTCTGCTGTAAAGGACTAAGTTTACTGTCTGCAAACGGGCGTTCAATGCTCACATCACTGGGGGCCAGAACCCTGCCTGGTTTAGTTCATAAAATCATAGACTCACAGATCGGGATGGGACCCCGAGGCTCCCGGCCCCCAACAATTCATTTGTTTCATAAAATTTACACTGCTTGAATGTAAAACACACCCACACCTCAAAGCGGCTTTCCCAAAGGATAAAATAATAATATTGTCAGTAAGCGCAACTCTTCAACACGCTTCCAGGATGAAACCAGCAATAAACTAAAAACAGATGAAGAAACGCATCCACATTCCACAGGCCTGGTTAGAAATGTTTTTAGTAGGTGCCAGGAAAAATGCAGTTGAAGGTGCCTGCCTGATATCAACAGACAGGGAGTTCCAAAGTGCTGCCACACAAAATGATTTGAGTTCTTACCATAGCTGTCAACTTTCGGATTTGAAAATAAGGGATGCCGCGAGGGCGGTGCAATGGCACCAAGTAGCCTCGCCACCCTGCACTCCAGAGGCTGCGTGCGAATGGGAGAGCGAAAGAGCGAGTGCGTAGACAGCAGGCAGGCTGGCTGTCTGGTTGGGCGTGAGGGTCTGGCTGCACAAGGCATGCAAGCTCCGCCCCCAGTCGGTCTCAGACTCCTTACTGGCAGCCGAGCAACGCAGCTGAGGAGCCTCCCTGGCCGGCAGGGAGGGAGAGGAGCTGCTTCCTTTGAAATCCGGGGAATTTAAGGGATATCAACAATCCGGGATAGCAGCAGGAAACGGCATTGGAATAAGGGAGTTTCCCGCAAAAAAAGGGAGGGTTGACAGCTATGGTTTATGGAAAGTCTCTGCTGCATCTTCTGTTCCTCTAGAGGAGCACAGACCCCGGGTGGGTGCCTGGGACCCCAAGAGCTTTTGCCGCTGCTCAGCAGAGAGGGGAGCAGGAAGAAAAGGGAGCCAGTGTGGTGTAGTGGTAGCCTCCTGCTCCTTGCTGGGGTCAGACCTTAAGCCCCAAAGCGAGAGAGCATCTCTGGAGCTCCGTCTGGCCTCTGAGCCCAGCAGCGCCCAGCAATGAGGGGCAGACGCCTTCTTTGCTTGGAGCTGTGGGGCTGAGGGCAGGGGACTCCCCCAACCCACTCTTCCTGTCCAGAGGCAGCAGGAGCAGGGGGGGAGGCAGTGTGGTGTGGTGTAGTGCTTAAGAGTGGTAGACTCGTAATCTGGTGAACGGGGTTCGCGTCTCCGCTCCTCCACCTGCAGCTGCTGGGTGACCTTGGACTAGTCACACTTCTCTGAAGTCTCTCAGCCCCACTCACCTCACAGAGTGTTTGTTGTGGGAGAGGAAGGGAAAGGAGAATGTGAGCCGCTTTGAGACTCCTTCGGGTAGTGAGAAAGCGGGGTATCAAATCCAAACTCTTCGTCTTCTTCTTCTTCACCTGACTTTTGTTAAGAATACGGATAGTAACACCTTGAACATGGCCCAGTAGCAAATCAGGAACCAGTTCAGATCTCGGATCTCTGTTCACTGGTGGAGTAAGGGGGTGCGGGAGACGTGGCCCGCCCCGGGTGTCATCCATTGGGAGGTGGATCACTGCCCCACCCCTGGCTCCGCCTCTGTCTCTGTTGACACGGAGCCTTTGGGAGGCAGAGAGACCTCCAGGGGAGTCCTGCAAGAGGGAGGCTGAACTGCATCCGGGGATCTGCAAGCCAAAAGCCTCACCCCCCTGAGGGGCCACAGCGGGTCCGGGGTCTGTGCCGGTGGCTGAATGAGCAAGGAGCGTTGGACGTCTCTCGGGCGTGGGGAGGGGCCCACAGCTCTCTGCCCCCCATCTCTGCCGGGCTCCACGCCTCTTCCACTCCCAACCCTGGCAAGGCGACTGGCCCCCCCTTCTCTTTTTTTCCCCAGAAATAATTTTTATTTAATCTCCACAAAATTAAACATATATATATACAACAAGTCTTCAGTTCTCATCTGGTTTTTGTTTATCCCAAAACAGCGGAAAAAACAGCAGACACAAACTCAACAAAAACAAATACATCCACAACAGTCAAACTAATCTCCCTCCCCCCCATCCTCCCCTCCCCCAAATCACCGTCCACATCCCCCCCCCATCCTCCATTACCTCCCTTCTAAATACCCCATCCTGCCCTTGTTACCCTGGCTTCCCTCCCTACCTTCTCCTGTTATCTTTATGTATCTCTTTTATTTACACGGTTTATATGTTCTTTATACAGCACGTCATATTGTATCTTAATTTTTATTTTACTGTAATCATCCATTTTCAATCCTTTAATTCTACTCTATTTCAATTGTCTCCCCATTGTTTATTATTTTATATCTACTCATCAAGTTGTATATCTATGCCCCCCTCCTTCTTCTCACCTGCCGGAGGCCTAGAACTCCCAGAGGCACTCGCAGGTCACCTCCTCGCTGTCGGCCTTGAGGCAGCCCTCCCGGTCCGCACGCAGGAAGTAGCCGTTGGGGCCCAACACAGCCAGGAGGTTGTTCCCTCGGATCTCGACGCAGAAATTCAAGGCAAACTTCCCCCAGGGGCTGAAGGTCCCTTCCGAAGTCAGGCACCAGAAGCTCTTGCCGCGGCCTGGGAAGCGAAACGGCGGCGGAAAAGTGGTGGGCATTCAACAAAGACGGACGTTGGGAGATTCAAGACAGGGGAAAGAAATGGCTTTTTCGGGCAATGCAGACTGCGGAACTCCCTGCCACGGGAGGCAACGATGGCCACCGATTGGGATGGCTCGAGAACAGAATTAGAGGAACTCACAGGGGAGAGGGCTATCAATGGCTAGTAAAGGTAAAGGACCCCTGGACGGTTAAGTCCAGTCAAAGGCGACTATGGGGTTACAGCGCTCATCTCGCTTTCAGGCCGAGGGGGCTGGTGTTTGTCCACAGACAGCTTTCTGGGACATGTGGCCAGCAGGACTAAACCACTTCTGGTGCAACGGGACACCGTGATGGAAACCAGAGCACATGGAAACATGTTTACCTTCCTGCCACAGTGGTACCTATTTATCTACTTGCACTGGTGTGCTTTCAAACTGCTAGGTTGGCAGGAGCTGGGACAGAGCAACGGGAGCTCACCCCGTCGCAGGGATTTGAACCGCCGACCTTCTGATCGGCAAGCCCAGGAGGCTCTGTGGTTTAGACCACAGCGCCACCCGCATCCCTCAGTGGCTAGTAGCCAGGATGGCTCTGCTCTGCCACTACGGTCAGAGGCAGCAATGCTTCGTAATACCAGTTTCCGGAAACAGCAGGAAGGGATAGCTGCCCTTGTGCTCGGATCCTGTTTGTGGGTCTACCTTTGGAGCAACAGGATGCTGGACCAGATGGGCCCTGGGCCTGATCCCCTGGCATGTCCCCCCTCCTTCCCTCTTCCCCTTCACCTACTCTGGAAGTGGTAGATGCCTTCCTTGCAGGGCAACAGCTCGATGCAGTCGGGCTCCAGCAGGTTGCACTGCAGCGCCTCTTGGCAGGAGGAGCTCCCCACATAGCCATAGCACCCGCGCAGCAGCAGGAAGGAGCGGTTGGCCAGGCGCAGGCCAAACTCCTCGTGGGGCCCTGCAATGCAGCGGGGCAGGAGGTCAGCTGGGAGCTGGCAAGGAGACGGGGGTCCCTGAGGCATCAGCAGACCTTTGGCCCAGACTTTTCTTTGCAGCCGGCCTGGGCTGCTCTCCTTCCTATGAGGTCTGGGGGTGGAGGAGGACCCCTTTTCCAAAATAGCCAGAAGGGGTGGGATGTGTGGGGTATTTAAAGTGCAATCCAAACCAACAATTCACATTTCGCAAGACAGGAGTTGAAGCTCGCAGAGCTTTCCTGTATGTTTGCTAGAAAGAACTCTGCGAGAGACGCTCCCCGCACTGTGCCCTGGCAGGCAGAGGAGGGCATAGCAATATATTCTCTTACCTGCCTGGCCACACCTTTTCCCCATCTCTTTATGATCTGCCAGCAAAAGGGCAACATTTGCTAAGTTGGAGCTCCAACGTTCAGGCACCATTTTAAGCTAGACTTCAGTACGTCTTTACAACGGAATCGCCACTTCGCCTGCCTGTCTCTGTTAATCTTCTGTTACTCTGCTGTATCTGTTACTCTCCAACAAGTATTCTTGAGTGAGTAAGTGCTATTTTCAAGACTGCTAGTGTGATGATTGTTTTAAGGGGGAATTTTGCACCCCCAAAATTCATATTTTCTATTATCTTCTTCATAAAGGCCCATGAAATATTATCAAAGGCCTTTTCAGCATCTATGAACATTAAAGCAGCTTCTTTCTCATTTCTGACCTCCATATATACTATCACATCAATTATATTTCTTATATTATCCTTCATCTGGCATCCTGGTAGGAAACCAGTCTGATCATGATGAATTATTTCTACCAAAACTCCTTTCATTCGGTTGGCCAGTATATTGGCAAATAGCTTATAATCATTGTTTAAACGCTTCCCTTTTAAGCTGCAAAGGGATGACACAAACATGAGGAAGGATAATGTCTAATAAATATATCCTCTCCTAGCATCTGTTCGCATTTCTAGAGGGGTTACGTCAGTTGGGTCCCCAGGCCAGACTCCTCACCTTCCAGCAGGGGCAGGTAAGACATCACATAAGGTCAGGGGGTTTCCTTGGGATTCCTGGAGAGATGCTTCCTTCCTGCCCCACCTCCCCCAGGCAGAGACCCTCCTTGTTCCAGGGAGTGACTCATCCTCTCTCCCCCTCCCCCTTCTCCTCACCTGGCTGCATGGCTCTGGCGACCACTAGCCCGACAGGGAGAGTGCCCAGGTAGCGGCCATTGAGTGCCCTCAGGAAGACTTTCCCATAATGCCACAGGATGCTGAACTGGGTCTCAGGTTCTTTGCTGCAACCGTCAGCCATCACACTCTGGAACTCCCTCTGGGGAGAGAAGACCCAGGTCAGCGGTGGGGGGGGAGAAAACCAGCCACTCTGCCCCATGGGAATGAAAGTCCCCCCCCCAATATAGCAGGTGGTAATGCTATTTGGGACAAGAGCAATGTGGCCCCTCCACTATTTGGCTGTGGGGCTGGGTACCCCACCTCCTGGCTCTCACAGGGACCCTGGACTCAGCCTTTTGGGGGGTGGAGGAGCCCCTAACCTACCTGCGCCAGGTACTTGTGGTTGATGTCTTTCAGCTGCACGGTTTGGGCATCAGGACTGACATGAAAGAGGAACGAGGACATGGGGGTTGGCTTTTTGGAGCCAGCGTAGACCTCCGAGTCTGAGGGGAGAGAAGAGCAGCTCAGCAGGGGAGCTGCTGCCTTGCACTGAGTCGGCTTCATCTACCTTAGAACACTGACTGGCAGCATTGTCTCTCCAGGATTTTGTGGGATGTAATCCATTGGAGCAGTCAAGTACAACATTCCTTGTTTGCCTAGAGTGGACATGCAGGGGGATGTGGATCCAGCCAGTTGAACTTCCTGTTCCACCTGGTCTGGAGCATCCTCCCCCTGCGTGTGGCCAGGTAGGTGGGCGTGACCCTGGCAGACCCCAGCAGCATGTGGGATAAGTTCCCATATGGGATGGACTCAAACCCTCTTCTGTAACTCTAAGCTAAAGCCTGCCTTCAGGGATCCAACTGTGAACTGAATGTGAGTAAACTTCTTCTTACTTTTAAAAGAAGCTTCTTGTGTCTTTATTCTTTTTAGGAGGGATGAAAGGGGTCTTACCAGGAATGTACTCCAATCTGAAGAAAGCCAGATTGGATTGCTTAAGTAAGGTAAAGGTAAAGGGACCTCTGACCATTAGGTCCAGTCGTGTCCGACTCTGGGGTTGCGGCGCTCATCTCGCTTTACTGGCCAAGGAGTACAGCTGGAGTACAGCTTCCGGGTCATGTGGCCAGCAGGACTAAGCCGCTTCTGGTGAACCACAGCAGCGCACGGAAACGCCGTTTACCTTCCCGCCGGAGCGGTTCCTATTTATCTACTTGCACTTTGTAAAGAGATTCAAATTAATCTACCAACTAGCTTTCTGCTATATACAGTCATATCTCAGGTTGCGAACACACCGGAAGTACCAGAACGGGTTACGGGTTTCGGCGCTCGCGCATCCGCAGAAGCACTAAATTGCACCATTGCCCTTCTTCCTAACATTTTCATAAATATCAGCATTTAAATATGACCATGGTAGGAGAAATCAAGAGCTCCAATCATTAAGCCAGATGGTAAATAGCCAAAATTGTCTTTAGGATTGAACATGTTCTGGAGCAGGGGCGTAGGAAGCCTCCTCGCTACCCGGGGCGGCAAGCGGAGGAGCCCCCCCCCCGGGGGCGCGTCCTCGTGACATAGCGTCGTGACGTCACGACGCAACGTCACTGCGGCTCTGCCCCTGCAGCGGGGGGGGGGGGCGCTTTAATAGAGAGAAAAAGCCAAGGCAAGCTTGCCCTGGCTTTGCTCTTTGCAAGGAGGCGGTGGCGGAGGGGTGCGTGTCACCCCATCGCTGCTCGCCTCTCCCGCCGCCTGCAGGGGCGAGGGGAGAGCCGAGGCGAGCAGCGATGGGGTGACACCCCGGCACCGCCGCATCCTCGCTGCCCGCCCCAGCAGCGGGGAGAAAAGCCCTTTAAAAAAGAGCAAAGCCAAGGCAAGCTTGCCCTGGCTTTGCTCTTTTTAAAAGCGCATTTCTCCCCGCTGCCGGGGCGGGCAGCGAGGAGGTGGCGGTGGAGGGGTGCGTGTCACCCCATCGCTGCTCACCTCTCCCGCCGCCTGCAGGGGCGAGGGGAGAGTCGAGGTGAGCAGCGATGGGGTGACACCCCTCCACCACCGCCTCCTCGCTGCCTGCACCCCTTCGGCGGAGCGCAAGTCGGGGCAGGGAGAGGGGTGGGTCAGCGAGGAGGGGTGTCACCCCTCCACGCTGGCCCGCCCCGCCCCTCTCCATGCCCCGGATCCGCAAGCCAGCCAGCGGCGGGAAAAGCCGCTGGAAGAGGGGGGGCTATTTTCAGCGTTGCCGGGGGAAGCCGCAGGGGCGGCCAGCGGGGGGGGGGGTGACACCGCTCCTCGCTGGCCGCCCCTGCGGCTCCACCCCCGCATTGCCGAAAATAGCCTTACAAATTTTTTTATTTTTTTTAAAAAGCACCCAATTTGTCACCCTCCCCAGGGTGGCACCCGGGGCGGCCTGCCCCCCTTGCTACACCCCTGTTCTGGAGCAACAAGTGGGCAGCCTCAGATCTCTTGGGAATCTGGGACTCCCAGATGAAACCCCCCAGGTTTACTTGCCGCAGAGGATGCCCAGGTATTTCTTGGCCCTGGTTCTCAGGCTGACCCACTGTGGGCACCTCTTGATGACGAACCACTCCTCGTTGTCTTCGGGGCAGTCTCCGAGGCACAGGAGCCCCCGGCTGCCCTGCGGGTACAGGATGTGCCCCTCCCTGTCGGTCAGGAAGGCCAGGCAGCCGGGCCTCAGGTTCAGGTGGAAGGCCGTCTCGGCCGAGGGCTTCTTGGCCAGCTTCTCCTGCCGGGAGACGAACTTGTGGTTGGACGTCTCCAGGTGGCAGACGCCACACCGGAGCCTCAGGACGAAGCCGCACTCCTCGCAGTAAGGCACCGGCGTGTCCACCCAGACGCGGTTCAGCTCGGGGTCGGTCCGTGCGTACAGCCGGCTGCTGGGGTTGAAGAGGACCACGTGGGCATGCATGGCCAGCTGGGGCATCCACATGTGGCGCGATGACAGGTCTCTGCTGACGCAGAAGACGTCCTCCCCGTCCGACTCCAGGAACTTCTTGCTCTCCAGATGCTGGAGGCTCCAGGCGCCGCTGGAGTGAACCTCCAGCACAAACTGGCTCTGCCGCACCGAGGCCGGGGGACTACACCGGACGGTGCCATCGGTGTCCACCACGAGGCACCGCCCTTGGTGGCCCCACAGCACGGCCACCGTTAGGTTCCCTGGCTTCGTGGTCACCTGCAGGTCCCAGGTCTGCAGGGGGCAAGAGGGGCAAGTCAGCAGGGATCCCAAAGGAATGTCCCTGGGTATTTCTCTGGGCTGATTTGATTTATCATATTTCTGCGCCACTCGCACAAATCGCAAAGTGGCTTACAAGCAATAAATCACAAATATAACACAACTCATACAGAATAATTAACAAATATAACACAACTCATACAGAATACGGTAATTAACAAATCATCGGCAAAACAATCAATGAAATGCTATTAACAAAGCAACTAAAAAAAATAAGCTGCACAGCACCGTTACAACAGAAGTCAGAAGTGCTACAGCACTCACCATCTAGAGAACAATATTAACAACGTTAACAAAATTTAGAAAACATCTGAAGGCAGCCTGTTTAGGGAAGCTTTTAATGTTTGATGTTCTATTGTGCTTTTAATTCTGTTGGGAGCTGCCCAGAGTGGCTGGGGAAACCGAGGCAGATGGGCGGGTAATAAATAATAAACTATTATTAAATTATTATTATAAAATAGCAACTAAAAAGGAAACTAAGCACTGTTTTTTATGGTATTAATATAGATAAGATAGTCAGAAGAACCAGAAGATACCTTGGCAGCATAGATAGCCAATAGCAGGGGTGTCCAAACTTTTTTCCAAGAGGGGCAGATTTGATGAAGTGAACATGTGGGGGACGACGACGACCTTTTTTTTAGGATTTTACCCCCAGGAAATAAACTGCCAGCGGGCCGGATTGGGCCCCCAAAACGGACTTTGGACATGCCTGGCAGTGGCCATTGCAATTCAGTGGAAAACAGCCCCAGATCTGACACTGGCTGATAGCACTCATCCTGGAGCAGAGCTCTAACAGAGAAAATTACGCATCATTTGAGGATTCCGGGAGGATACCTGTTTCTTCCCCAATGAGTTTCCCAAGACACTGACACCGTCGCCATAGCATTCCCCAGTCAGATACCCGCCTGTCCAGTTGACCAGCCCAATCTCCATGGCTGCGCAGGAGGGGCGGAGCTACTGAGGGCATCAGCAACAGGCAGGCCCCCGCTTTGGACCTTGCGCTGCCCACTGACTGGCTGGCTGGGCCATGGGAGAGGCTTCTGAGGGCACGGGGGGGGGGCGCAGAAGAGAGGAAGAGGTTCTTCTCCCTGCAGGAGACGCTGGCCCAGGATTCTAAGATGAGAAGCTCCATAGCAAGTCTGGCCTTTGTGACCTCAGAAAGAAGCGAGGGGTCTTGGTGGACCACAGGCTGAACACGAGTCAACTGTGTGATGCAGCGGCAAAAAAGGCTAATGCTATTCTAGGCTGCATCAGCAGAAGTCTAGTGTCCAGATCAAAGGAAGTCATAGTCCTGCTGTCTTCTGCCTTGGTCAGATCCCACCTGGAATACTGTGTCCAGTTCTGGGTGCAACAATTTAAGAAGGATGTTGACAATGCTGTGTGTGTGTGTGTCTTGTCATCTGGGCAGCCCACTTCTTGGCTGCAAATGTCAATCAGGATGCCTGACAATACCTGACAATACCTGACAATCAATACCTGACAATTGCTCTTCCTGGCCTGACTGAAACATCCTTTGGAAAAGCTGCACACCTTGGCTTTTAGCTGGGGTTTTTAGCTGGGGCAATTTGATCCACTATTTGACTCCTGATTCAAAACCCTAAAATTATATTTTATATAATCGACTTTTTATTTCTATTCTTGGTACATCGTATTGTTGTTTTGTTGCTATGGCCGACGGCTGACGCAAATATAGATTCATTCATTCATTCCCCGAGGAGTGATGGACAGCTGCGTGGCTCCTTCGCATCTCCCCAGGACGCCTCTGCCCAAGGAGCGCCGGCAGGGGGCGCTGTCTGGCCAGGAATTGCCCCTTGGAACGACCGGAGCCACAAGGCGGCGCTGCTCCGTCTTCGGAGGAGGAAGAGGGGGGCGAACACGTGTCTCCAGCTGCGCATCCCGGGAGCATCCATGTGCAGGAAGGGGGATGCTTTGCTAGCCGCTCAGAGTAGCTGGGGTATGAATTTATCATTAATAATTTTATTACTGTTGTTATTATTATTATTATTATTATTATTAGAATCCTTTCGAAGGGGAAATTTAAGAAACAAGGAAACTAAAACGTGCAAAGTGCCCCCCGCCCCCAAATGCATGGGGAAGGAGCGCCGAGGGCCCCCGGGTCCCCACCCCTCCCCCTCTCCTCCCGGGTTCCTACGAGGCCATCCAAACGAACCCCCCGCCCCGGCTCTCAATGCGCAGCCTCGACCTGGGGAGCGGAGGCGACGCAGGGACCCCGGAAGCTGCTCGTCCCAGCGTGAGTCTATACTCTATACGACTGTGAACAAGTCTATCGCGTCTCTCTCGTGGCGCAGGCGCGGCGCGGCCTCCCGGGCATGCGCGGACGGGCGGGCGTCGGGAGAAGCGGAGCGGCCCGCGCAGGCGCAGTGCGAGCTGCCGCTGCTGCTGCTGGGCGAGGGGCTTGTGGCCGGGGCCGCGCGGAGGCCGGAGAGGTGAGCCCCGCCCCCTTGTCCCTCCGGGGCCACGCCCCCTCGGACCCCCCCCCCCCGCGAGACCCCCGGCCGGCAGCGGCGCCTCCTCCAGCTGCTGCTGCTGCCAGCCCGTGCGGGAGAAGCTGGGCTGGGTCGGCTGGGGGGGGGGGGAAGAGGGAGACCCCCGCCGGGCCCCGTCCCTCCGCTTCCCGGGCCCTACGGGAGGGGCCTCTCCTGTGCCCCCCCCGCCCTCTCTGGGACAGCCAACAGGGGCCTTTCCCAAGCGCCCCCACCCGGCTCGACCCCCCCTCCCCATTGACACCTGACCCTGTAAAGTGGGGGGGGGAGTGACAATAGGAGCAGGGCCGCTTTGAGGTGGGATGCGGCCCTCAGCTCCTGAAGGTGATGGGGCTCTTTCTATGTCCAGCTGCCCTTTGTCCACAACAAATGGTCTCTGTTTTCTGTGTGGAATATCTGCCATATGGTCATTGATGGACCTCATGGGTGTCTAAGGCCATTTGCACATGCAGAATGTGGGCACCCTGTATATAGAAAGGAGCAAACCAGGGATATTTTGGGGAGCAGGCGGGGCCCATGACTTGCATCACAGGAGCCGACACAACACAAAACACTCTTGCTATATGTAGGTTTTATTTTATTTATTTATTATCTTATATTTTGGAAATGTACACCCAGTTTGTTTTTCCGTTAAATTTTTTTGTGGTACCCTAAGCTATAGCTTATTTAGCTTATACGTAAATCCGGCACTGCATGGGGGGGGGGGGGCGGCAATAGGACGCAGGGTGAGGCTTACAGATTCTCTCCCCGTCCAAAGCGTGGGTGCTGCTGCAGAAAGCACCTTATGCCCTGTAGCAAAAGCCTCTGGTGTTCAGGTCAGACGCTGAGAGACCAGGCAGTTGCACGTGTGCAGCCTGTGAGGGTCCCCCCCCCCAAAGGGAGGGGGGCTTTTCTCCTTCGAGTGCCCTGGTGGCACCGGAATGGCTTCCCTGCCATTGTTTGGCTGGCATTTGTGCTGCGTTTGGGGCCCTTGGGTTCCCCTTGAGGACCAGCAGCCCTTCCTTGCCTGCTCCTGTACCTCCAGAATGTGGGAGAGCCCCTGCCTGGCATGCAGGAAGTCCCGGCTTCGACCCCCGGCAGAATATCCAGAGAAACCTGGGACAGAGCCTGCCCTGAAATCCTGGAGAGACACGGCCATCCATCCGTGTGGGCAGTATTGAGCTAGATGGGCTAATTGTGTTTGTTTATTTTGCCAAAGTTATGCACCACTTGATTGTAGGGAACACCCACCCACCCCAGGGTTTCACCGAAAGAGAAGACAGGCAAAATTGGCAACCATATGTCATGGATGCTCTAACTGAGATTCCTGCATTTCAGGGGGTTGGACTGGATGGCCCTTGGGGGTTCCTTCCAACTCTACAGCTCTGTGGTATAAAAAGTTAAAATACTGAAACAGATTAGACTTTCTAAGCACCTTTGGGCAGCCTTGTCTGCTTGACCTCAATAGGCAGGGAGTTCCAAAGTGTACTGAAGGTCTGACTTGGTACAGGAAGGCTCTTTTGCTCTTGTTATGAACCTTGCCTGCTAGCCTCCCCTCGGGGCAACTGGTGGGCCTCTGTGGGGACAGGATCCTGGACGAGGCGGGTGGTCAGCCTCACCCAGCCACATGGCTCTTCTCATGCCCTGATGTTCCCTTGCAGCTCTCAGAGCCAGCCCGGCCCCCGGCACCATGGAGAAGTTTGGCATGAACTTTGGGGGCGGCCCCAGCAGGAAGGACCTGCAGGAGACCATTGAGGTGCAGAAGAAGCAGCTGTTGCAGTACCAGGGGCGCCTGAAGGACGTGGTGCGGGCCTACAAGAGCCTCCTCAAGGAGAAAGAGGCGCTGGAGGCCAGCTTGAAGGTCCTGTCAGTCTCCCATGAGGTGGACGCCGGCCTGGGCAGTGGGGTGGCCCAGCCCCCGGGGGTGGCCGGCTCCTCCAGCCCGGACCTGAGCGAGGACCAGAGCTCGGTCCACAGCGAGGACAGTCACGGGACGGCTGCCAGCCTGGCCAGCGTGAGGGGGGACCTGGTGGGCGCGGAAGAGGGGATGGCGGCCGCGGCAGCCGCAGCCTCCCCCTCAAAGCTAGAGGAGACCAGCGGCTCCGAGAGCAGCGGTGTGAGCTCCGGCAGCGGGGAGCTGGTTGTGGGGGGCGCCGGCGAGTCGGACAGGAGGCTCCTGCAGCTGAAGACTCAGCTGGCCACGCTGACCAGCGCCCTGGCCACCGTCACGCAGGAGAAGTCTTGGATGGAGGCCTCCTACCAGGGCGACAAGAAGAAGGCCAAGCAGGAAATGGAGAGCGCCAGCCGCAGAGCCGAGGAGGAGAGGAGCCGGCTGGAGGCCGAGGTCAAGGAGGCGCAGGAGCAGCTGGCCGAGGTCAAGGCGCGCCTCATCGCGCAGCAGCACGACCGGGCGCAGGAGCAGGGCGACCACGCCGTCATGCTGCGGGAACTGCAGCGCCTGCTCCAGAGCGAGCGCGCCCTGCGCCAGGAGGCGGAGCTGGGCCTGGAGGAAGCCCGCGAGGCCCTGGCTGGGAAGGCGGGCGTGGCAGACCGGGCGGAGGGGGCTGAGCACCAGGCCCGGCAGCTGGGCCGCGAGGTGGAGGAGCTGAGGCGGGAGCTGAGGGCCCTGCGGGAGGAGAGCGCCCGGCCGGACCCGCAGGTGCAGGAGCTGCAGGCCGAGGCGGCCAGCTTGAGGAGCCACTTCCAGGCGCAGCTGCTGCAGGAGATGCGGAAGGTGAGCCCAGGGCAGGGAGCGGAAGGGGCTCTTTCTCCGAAGGAGCTTGGAGGGCCACCTGCCAGGGATTCTTGCACTGCGATTCCTGCACTGCAGGGGTTTGGACTAGATGACTCTGGGTGTCCCTTCTAGCTCTGTGATTCCCTCTTGAGCAGAGCCCCAAAGCAGGCACGGTCCTTTACCTACATGGTCCCTTGACTTCTCCAGCTTACCACAGGGTGGGGGGGTCACTCCTACTGGCCCGACTGCCCCCCCTCCATGGAGGTGTTTGCTGAGGCCTGTGGACGTCATGCCAGCGTGGAGCCTTTTGAGGGGAGGAGCAGCCTTTGTCAGCCTGGTGGCCTCTAGATATTTTGGACAGCAGTTCCCATCCTCTGTGAGGGCAGCAGGCTGGTGGCATGACTCCCTGGCAGAGCCAAGCGATACTTCTTCCCCACCTCCTGGCCAGGCTGGAGATCCTCTCGGGCAGGCAGAGAAAGCCTTTGATAATATTTCTTGGTCATTCTTGATTAAGGTATTTGAGAAAATGGAAATAGGTCATTCTTTCCTGGCTGGAATTGAAGCGATCTATACTGATCAATCCATAGATATTTTAGTAAATAATATTCTTTCAGACAAAAGCCAAATGGAAAAAGAAACGAGACAAGGTTGTCCCTGATCTCCATGTTGTTTATTATGGCATAGAAATAGTGCTTCAGAATATAAGGAGAAATGGGGAACTTAAAGATATTGAGGTGGGACGTAGAGTCTATAAACTAAGGGTGTTTGCTGATGGTGCGGTCTTGACATTGGAGCAACCTTTGGAGAGTGTTCCAAAAGCATGAGAAGAAATCAAAAGGTTTGGAGAAGTGGCAGGTTTTAAAATAAAAACAGGCTGGGTGGGTTCCCGCTGGCCTCATCCAGCAGCCTCTTCTCATGTCCTTCTGTTTCTCCTCCCCCCGCAGACGGCTCAAGCGGAGGAACGGATCCAATTGGAGGAGCAGCGGGTGGCCGGCTTGGAGGCCCAGATCTCGGAGGTCTCTGAGCTCCTGGGCACCTACGAGAAGGCCAAGCAGAAGGACCAGCTGGCCATCCAGAAGCTGAAGGACCGCATCGCCCAGCTGGACCTGGAGAACAAGACCCTGGCCATGGCTGCCTCCGGCCGCTCCCCGCTGGACGTCGCGGCCTTCGAGGAGAGCAGCCTGGACGTCAACGTCCTGAAGGACCGCATGGAGAAGCTGAAGGAGATGCTGCAGGAGGCCACCAAGGACAGCCCGGCGTCCGCCCGGGAGATCGAAGCCTTCTGCAGGCTGGAGCCTCCCAAGGGCGGCACGGAGACGGGGGACGGTGAGAAGGCCACCGCGGCCTACTACCAGCAGGAGCTGAAGCAGCTGAAGGAGGAGTTTGAGAGGTACAAGCAGAGGGCCCAGGTGGTCCTCAAGAACAAGTCGGCCAAGGACGGCAGCTTGGCCAAGGAGCTGGAGGCGGCGCAGGAGCAGCTGGCCGAGCTGAAGGAGAAGCACGTCTCCCTGCGGCTCTCCTGCGAGGAGAGCGCCCGGCAGCGTCGCCAGGAGGCGGAGGCCTGGCGCCAGGAGGCGGCCCGCCTGCAGCAGCAGCACCGGCAGGAGCTGGAGAGGAGCCAGCTGGGCTTCCAGGAGAAGGTCCTGCGCCTGGAGGAGGAGATGCACAAGCAGCGCGACCGGGCGCTGGCCGTCCTGGCCGAGAAGGACCAGGAGCTGGAGCAGCTGAGGGCCCTGGTGCTGCCTTACTACGGGCTCCAGGGGCCCAAGCAGGGCCCGGCCCAAGCGGGAGGCCCCCAGAGCGGGGACCCCAAGGGGGAGGAGGGCGACGTCTCCCTGGAGACCCTGACGCAGGCGCTGCACCTGGCCGCCCCCAAGGAGCCGGCCTTCCTGCTGTACACGGAGCAGCTGGCCAGGAAGGAGGTGGAGGCCTCAGCCCTCAAGAAGCAGAAGCGCAGCCTGGAGGGGGCCGTGCGGCAGCTGCAGGAGAGGCTCCTGGAGGAGGCCGAGCGGCACCGGGAGGAGGTCTCCAGCCTGCAGGGCCGCCTGCAGAAGAGCGCCCGCGACCAGGGCAGGGAAGGCGCCAACCTGGAGTACCTCAAGAACATTTTCTACCGCTTCCTGACGCTGACGGACTTGCTGGGGCGGCAGCAGACGCTGACGGCCATCTTGACTATCTTGCATTTCAGCCCCGAGGAGAAGCAGGCCGTGCTCAGCCACGCGGGGGGCGCAGGCAGCTGGTGGCCTTCGGGGAAGAGGTGAGCCCCCTGGGCTGCCCAGAGGGGGCCCCTGTGCCAAGGAGGAGGAGGAGGGAGCGGGTCTGGCAGCTCCTCTTCCCGCAGCTGTAGGCCTTTCTGCTGCCAGGATCCACCCAAGAACCAAATCTTAAAAGGGACCACGATCTGGGAGATGGGGATTTTTAATCAAGAAGTGGGGGTTTTTTTGGGCGGGGGGTGTCTTCTTTTGCCAAATGGGGAATTATTGCAGGCTGTGTTGGGGGTTTTCTTCTTCCTGCCTTTAAAGCTTCAACTTGGTTTGTGATCGGCAAATAAAAAGGACTAACAAGCAGAGACTGTGCTGTGGGCAAATGCCTCTTGGTGTTGTGGGGCATGATGTGTGGCACCCAGGGGTGGAGCTGAGGGGGGCAGAGGAAGAGGGCCCCTCTCCAGGGTAAAAGGGCTTCTTCTACTTGTGAGGTGGCTCCTTGGGAGCTGGGTGAACTCAGGGAGAGGAGGCCGGGACTTGCCAGCCACTCCACATCATGGGGCATCGACACTGCTGATCAGGCTGGCCCCCATCGCAGGAGGGTGGGGGGCAGAGCACCCTGCGGATTTGCCTGATGAGGGCTCAGCGCTCCACGTCCCCAACTGGAGAGGGCCGGGGGGGGGGGTGTCGGGCTGGGAAGAGCTCCTCCCTGCCTGAGGTCCTGGGCCAGGGGGGCAGAGAGTTGGGCAATGTCCCGGTATCTGAATCTCATGCAGAACCCTCCAGGGTTGAGGCAGTGGAAGCTGGCATTCCTGCATTGCAGGGGGGTGGGCTAGATGACCGCACGGGTCCCTTTCTAATGTTCTGTGAGTCTATGAGCATCTCGCGGGGGACAAGCTCCAGTGGCCGTACTCTGGCTGAACGCCCAACCCTGAGATTGGGATGCCCCGTTGCGGGTGCCACCCCATAGCCAGGCCTGCTGCTCTGTGGGTCCAGGGTGGGGGGCTGCTCTCTGCCGCCTGACGCTGGTGGCCTGGCTTTGTCAAGCAGGGCAGAAGCGGAAAGGAAACACTGCCAGCTCTTGGATTCGCAAGGGAGGTGAAGGAAAGGGGCTCGAAAACACACACCAGCCTTGGTCCCTGTGGCACTTTCTTTTTTGCCAAACAGCTGTGATTCCTGCACTCCAGGGGTTGGGCTACATGAGCCCTGAGGTCCTTTCTGACTCTGTGATTCTGCAATCCCCTGTAACCTCCCAGCTCCTGCGAGGTGTAAAGGGCCTTCATGGGCCTCTGCTCATCCTGCACGGTGCCTCTCCCTGACTTCAGGCCAAGGTTTCTCTGCAGCACCTGTGGAACTCCCTGCTGCTAGGTGCCCAGAAGCTCAGCAGCGTTATCTGGCTCCCAGAAAGGCAAGGCCTCCCTCCTGCCCCCCCCCCCCAGTAGCAGAGCTGTGGCGGGTAGCTGCCCCCATACACACATTAGCCTGGCTAAAGGGGCCTCTTTCTATGGGTCCACATGGGGACCGTGTGGTTGGGCTGGAGCCCAGGAGACCCTCGTCCTTCACCCCTGGCTGATCTCCTGCATTCCTTTGGGATTCGCCTCCTCTGGGGAAACTGAGGACCACCCTGCCCATTGGCTGGCCTGCTGTGATGTCACGAGGTGTTCCCCTGTGCAGGGCGGGTGTCAGCGGGGACCTGGAGAGGTTGCAGCGGGGTGCCCACAGAGCTGCTGCAGCAGGAAAGGCAGTTTGGCATGAGAAGAGGGGGGAGCCCAGGGATTGCTGGCCTGCTCCCCGCTTGGAGACAGTGAGGAGGGGTGTCTGGCCAGGGGGCTAAGCAGGACCCCTCTTCCTTGGCAGGCTGGCAAGCCCGCTTCTAGCACGCAAAGAAGTCTTTGTTCTGTGGGTGGGCAGGCAATTTGTTGCACAGGGCCTGCTCTGCAGAAGACCTGAAGGGGTAGCAGTCCAGCAGCCCTACACAGCAGGGCAGGGAGGCGGTTGGGGGGCTTGGCAGGGCGTGCCAGGCAAGGCTTTGGGTCTCTGAGTGACCTTTGCCCTTCCCGAAACCCTCCCCTGCTTCAGGTTTGGTCCGAAGCATTCTGATTGCTCTCAAGTGGAAACCGAGGCAGGGCTGCTGCTAGCTGGGGGAGATTTGCCTGCTGGTCTTTCTACCCACACGGGTGTAGCGTGCCGCTTGGCTGCCAGGGGCGGTAAGCCAAGCGGCACCCCTGGGGGCGGGGCGTCGCTCCATGCGCATGATGTCACGACGCGCATGCGCACGGAGCGACGCCTCCGCCCCTTGCCTTCATGCCGCGGCGAAAAAAGCCGCTGAAAGGGGGGGGGAAAGGAAGACTTCCTCCCCCCCCTTTCAGCAGGTTTTTTCGACGCTGGCTGGCCTGCGGCGCCGCGGCATGGAGGCAAGGGGCGGGCCAGTCAGGAGGGGTGTCACCCCCTCCTGGCTGGCCCGCCCCTCTTCTCCATGCCGCAGCTCCGCCCAGGGAGCCCAGTGGTGAAAAAAGCCGCTGAAAGGGGGGGGAAGGCTATTTTTGGCGCTGCCGGGGCGGAGCCGCAGGGGCGGCCAGCGAGGGGGGGTGTCACATCACTGACAAGCGTGACACCCCTCCTCGCTGGCCGCCCCTGCGGCTCCGCCCCGGCAGCGCCGAAAATAGCCCCCGGCTTTGGAGGCGCGGGGGGCGGGGCACCCGCCCTGAGTGTCACCCCCCACCAGGGCGCTGCCTGGGGCGGACCACCCCCCCCGCCCCCTTGCTACGCCCCTGTCCCCACAGGATAGTGAAAGTGGGGGGTCCTTGGTGGCCCCAGGGGGGCACTGCAGCTCTGTCCTGGCAGGAAGAGGGGTGGCTGGCGCAGCCTTAACTCTGCTGCTGTTTTTGGGGCGCAGGGAAAGTGCCAGACTCCTCCGGCGACTCCTCCTCTGCTTGGGCATGAAGCAGCGCACCTCCTGCCTGGGAGGGGCCCTGCCTGGCTGCTGCTGCTTCCTGCTCTGGAGCCCAAGGAAAACACCTTGTGCAAACAAGGTCAGCTGAGTGGCTGACAGGGAGTTCCCTGGGCAGCGAAGGAGCCCGCAGGGAGGGCAGGAGGCGCTCTGTGGCCCCTCCAGCCGTAGCCCCACCATGGCCGAGCGAGGCAGGAGTGGAGCTGCCCTTCTGGACGAAGAGGTACCCCCCCCATTCAACCCCCACCCCTGGGCAACGCTCCTTCTCCGCCCACCCTTGGCTTGGGAGGAATCTGTCTGACATGCCTTAGCCTGCCTTGCTCCAGCTGGGAAAGGCAGCCCCATATCCTGGGGGCAAGGTGGGTCCTCTAGCAGGTAGGCCCAGAGGTGTCCAGTGGGGATGGGGGGCACACCTGGTTTAGCCACTCTGGGGAAAATGAAATCTGCTAGCCTCAGGGACTTCCTGAATTTCTGCACTTGGCCTGACCTAAGCAGTTTCCCAGGGCAAGAAAGGGCAGGAGCTGGGGGGGGGGGCACGACCGCCACTCCATTTGTGTCTTCCTATGGCTTGGCATCTCTTGGTTTGTGGAAACATGCAGAGGCGAGAGACCGGCTGCTGTGGGGCTGAGGTGGCCTCAGGGCTTAGCCACCCTGGGGTCCTCATCACGGACATCTGGTGACTTACGGGGAACAGCGAACTGGAAAGGGGGGGGGGACTCTCAGCAGTCTAGACACACCTTGACTGAAGGGCTTGTGTGGGGGCACCTCCTAACCAAGATCTCTTGCCTGCAACCTCTAGGTCTTGGCCTTGGCGTGGGTCTACCTGGTTGCCCTGGCTCTCAGGTGAGTGGTCCTCCCTCCTTCCCTCCAGCAAGTCCTCTTCTCCGTCCTCCAAGCACAAGGGGAGCAGCCAGACCCTGTTGCCCTCCTCCTGGCGGGATCTCCAGCCCCCATACTCCGTGGGTCGCTGGGAATCCAGGCAGCTTCCAGGGGGCCTTTGATGGTAGGGGGTGAGCAAGGGCACCCACAGGCTGTGCCCTTTGCCTGGCTGGGTCCTGGCTACTCGTCTGCCCTGTAGAGTCTCTGCTTGCCTTGGCACCCACCCTCACCTGCCTTCTCTGGAGGCACCCGAGGGTGTCGGGCACATCTGACACCAGCAGTTGAGGGCAGAGCACATGAGTCCAAGCAGCTCCTCTCCATATCCAAATTTGGAGGAAAGGGAGCAGACGGCCTCCCTCCCCAGGACGTGACAGGCCAGCTACATAAAAGACTTGCCCGGTTCTTGGGGGCTGCCTCCTCTGCCCATGGGCATGGTGGGCGGAGGCGATGGGAAGCCCATGGCAGGGGGAGCTGGGTGGGGTGGGGGTTCCCCTCTCCTAAGCCAGAGCCCAGCTGACTCCTGGCCCTCTTTGTCTTGCAGCCTGCTGGGCAGCGGCTCCATTGTGGCTGCCTCCCTCCTCCGAAGGCGATGCTGCCAGGATCAGGTCTGCCAGGGTGGGGTTTCCGACAATCCTTGGGTTTGAAAGCAAGCAGCCACCCAGGGCATCATTCTGCAGGAGCCCCCTGGGTGCAGGGGAGAGTCGCTTGCATCTGACAAGGGCTCCTCAAGATCCTCACCTGAGTGCTGCCGCCAAAGAGAGCAGCCTCCAAGAGGATTGGCTCAGAGCAATCTGAAAGCCCCACCCCCAGCTCCCCATCCAGCCCAACTTAAAGTGGGGGGGGGGGAGCCTTTGAAGGGTTAGGGTTGCTGCATTTCAAAATGTGAAAATCCGGACAGAAAAGTTGTCGAGCTTTTCCCCAGCAGCAGGCTGAGCCCTGGGAATGGGGTGCATTATGTTCTGACAAGAGACGCGGGGGCTGGGGGCTCCCTGGCCTGCCTGGCCTTTGAATCCCCTTCGCTCTGATTATCCAGAGCAGGGGTAGGCAACCTAAGGCCCGGGGGCCAGATCCGGCCCAATCACCTTCTAAATCCGGCCCATGGATGGTCCGGGAATCAGTGTGTTTTTACATGAGTAGAATGTGTCCTTTTATTTAAAATGCATCTCTGGGTTATTTGTGGGGCATAGGAATTCGTTCATTCCCCCCTCCCCAAATATAGCCCGGCCCCTGCAAGGTCTGAGGGACAGTGCACGGCCCCCTGCTGAAAACGTTTGCTGACCCCTGATCCAGAGGGTGGGCTCTGGGTGCCAGGGGGCAGAGGGGTCCTGTTGGTTGCTGGTTTGGAGCTGGCCCTGACCCCTTTCTCTCCCCCCAGCTCTGCCCGCTCTTCCTCCTCTCCCTGGCGGATCTCCTGGGTGCCTCGGCCCTCCTCTCCGCAGCTGCCGTCCAGCTCCTTCCGCAGCAGCTCTTCGTCTCGGCCTACCAAGCCTGTCCTTACCTGCTGCTGCTGGGTCTGGTAAGGCCTCCGTGGCAGAGCTGGCAGGGGTGTGTGGCAGCCACCTCTCGCACCAGTGGGTGGCATGGAATGCAGCCAGCTGCCTTGCACTGAGTCAACTCAGAAGGACCTGCCCTGACTGGCAGCAACAGCTCTCCAGGATTTCAGGCAGAGGAGTCTCTCCAAGCCCCACCTGGAGATGCTAAGGGGGATTTGAACCCAGGACCTTCTGCTTGCAAGGCAGATGCTCTGCCACCCCTTCCTGGGGTTTCATGGCTGACCCCTTGCCGAGAGCTTGACCCAAGTGAGTCCTGCCAGTTCCTGCGCAGATGGACAGAGAGCCAGTGTGGTGTAGTGGTTAAGAGCGGTAGACTCGTAATCTGGGGAACCGGGTTCGCGTCTCCGCTCCTCCACATGCAGCTGCTGGGTGACCTTGGGCTAGTCCCACTTCTCTGAAGTCTCTCAGCCCCACTCACCTCACAGGGTGTTTGTTGTGGGGGAAGAAGGGAAAGGAGAATGTGAGCCGCTTTGAGACTCCTTCGGGTAGGGATAAAGCGGGGTATCAAATCCAAACTCTCCTCCTCCTCCTCCTTCTCCAAGCAGCTCAAGCAGCCCTGCACAGGTCAGGGCCCCCCCTGCCTTGTGCCAGAGCTAGGTTGGCCCCCTCTATCCCCTGGCAGGCACCTCTCGGCCCTCACCTGCCCTTGCCCTGCCTCCCTCTTCCCCAGATGTTCTACGCCGTTTCTCTGCTGATGGTCGTCGTCTATGCCTACGAAGTGAAGCGAGCTCTGGGGGGCTGGAGGGAGGCCCCTTCCTCTGCCCTGCTGCAGGTAGGAAGGGCTCAGGGTCCCTGCCTGGCCCCTGAGAGCTTAGAAGGGACCCCCAGAGTCATCTAGCCCAGCCCCTTGCAATGCCTCAATCACAGCTAGGGTGGCGGAGGATCTCCTCACCAAACGTGAGGCTTCTTCTAGCCATTGGCAATGAGAGTTCCAGGGGCCCTCCAGGTTTTGTGAGCCACAGGCACCCTGCCAGCTGGCACTGATGGGAGTTGTAGTCCAACTTGCCTGGGGGTGGGGCACCAGCCTGGGCAAGGCTGCACCAGTGGGGTGCTGGGTTCTTCCTTCTAGGACCTGACTCCATAGAGGGGGGCTTCCCAGGACTCCGCCCACGGGCGCCCAAGGTGCTCTGGCTGGGAAAGGCTCTGGCAGAGGCCCCAGCCCAGTTGGGGGAGGTGCAAGAGGCTGGGGGGCACCTGGGGGAGACGCAAGCAGGGGAAAGAGGACTCAGACGATTCCCGGTGGGTGTTTGCCTTCCTCTCACCTGCCGTCTCTGTTTCCCCCCAAGGAGGAGAGCAGCAGATCCAATGAGAGACTCCAAACAAATCTGCCCCGTCTCTTGGCCTGGTAGGTGCAACTGACCGGTGGGGGGTGTCCTGCCACGCTTTGCTCCGTGGTGTATGGGGGCCCCCTGGAGGCCACACGAGGCGAAGCCACCTCTCAGCAATCTTGTTCCACAACATCCCACCCTGTCTTCTCCCAACGCAATGAAGGCTGCTCCCTTTCTTGGTCTTCGTGGTCCTGCTGGTGATGCGAGGCTCGTCCCTGAGAGATGTGGCGCCCTGGGCCTTCCCCCCGGTGGCGTTACAGGCTGGCAACCGCTCGCGAGGGCCCTACGGCCTCTACTGCTCCAGGTAGAACCTCCCCATCTTCCTCTCCCTTGGGATGGTGTGGGGTTTTGCAGAGGAGGGTGGTCTTTTGCATCCAGCTAGCCAAACCCTCCCCCTTTCCTTCCAGCTGCTTGATCCTCATCCACCACTCGCAAGACACCTGCTACAAGGTACTGCCTCCCCCCCAGTGCTTCCTCCATCAGCTGCTTCCTCTCCCTGTTGGTCTGGGGTGACCCTTTCTTGGACCCCATCCTTTAGGGGCACAAGGTGCCTTCTTTTTAGGCGAAGGGGCCCCCAGCAACAGCAGGTTTGTGGTGTCATGAAACCAGCTGCCCCCCCAGCTCCCCTGGAGGACCAGACGGCCACCCCAAATGCTGCCTCCTTCACTTCCTGCTCAGGTGGTGATAGTGCCCATATATTGGCATGGGGCTAGTCTCAAAGAGTCCCAAGGATCATCCAATCTAACCCCAAGCCCCCTGAAACTCTGGTTGAACTGGGAGTGGTTTGTTCCCCTTCCATTTCCAGCCTCTTCCCAGTATTCCTCCTGCCAGCATCTCTTCTGTCACAGGAGAGCAGGAACTCGCTGTCCCCCCAAATAGAGGGTGATATGATTCTCCTGTCTGCCTGTGCAGCTGAGCCCCAATGGGGGTCGGCAAAGTGCCCCCCATGGGCTTCAGAGGCTCTTTCCTGAACACCTGCAGAAGGGCCGCGGGGCCTGTTTCCATGGGGAGCTGACCCTTGGACCCCACCATGTGTTGGCCCCCTTACTGAGGAGCTTCCCCCCTCTCCTCCCAGTACACAGGCAGGAAGGACTCTGGCAAAGAAGGCAAGATCTTCTTTCTCGTCTTTGTCTCTCTGGTTGTTGCCTGCTGCACAGTAAGTGTGTGTGTGTGTGTGTGTGTGTGTGTGTGTGTGTGTGTCCGTCCGTCCGTGTGTGGGCATCCACCGTGGCCTGTTTATTTATTTTATGTTATTATTTATTGAATTTATATACCACCCTATACCCAGGGGTCTCAGGGCGGTTCACAGAATAAAATCAAGATATAAAATCACAAAATGCACAATGAAAATAAAAACAACCCAATAGCCCCACCACCACCACAACAACAACCCAATAGCCCCCCTATTGTGGTCTGGTGACCTTTCCCCTCTTTGTCCCTTTTGTTAGGAATAAGCTGCACATTTTAGTAAAAACAAAAATGGTTTACTTACATTTCAATGCAGGCAGCAAATACGTCAAAAGTATTTTACTCGGGTAAAAATGGAGCCTGGTCTCTGAGCAGAGCCCCTCCCAATGCTGAGGCCCATTCACTGGCTGCCCAAATGACCTGCTCTCCTCGGCCAGGCGAATGGGCATTCCAATGGGGAAAAGAGCCCAGAGAAGGCTGGGGGGGGGTCTGAGTTCTGCCCCTTTCCTTGCCCCTAATGGCTGCCTCCCGCTGCCCCTGGCAAGGTCTTCTACTGCAGGGTGAAGTGCTGGTGCCGCCGCAGGCAGAGAGCTGGCCCCACCCTGAACCTGCCAGCTCTGGAGAGCAACGGCTGTGCCGCCAGAACCCGCATCGCCTGCTTCTTCCAGCTGGTCTTCCTGGTCTGCTGGATGCCAGGTGAGTGGCGTAGGAGTCTTGTCTCCTCCTCGTCCCACCCCTCTCTAGCTTCGGCCTCCCCCAAGAGGTAGGACCGCACAGAGACTGCTTTGGGGTCACTTGCCTTCCACGTTGCAAGACTTGGGTCTGAAGACATGGAAATCCAGACTCAAGGCGTCCTGGAGGGAGAAGAGGCAGACCAAAGTCAACTCTCTTGTTTGGCAAGCGTGGAGACCCCCAAATTAAGCCTCATCACTTACCTCCAGGTTTCTGGTGTTTATTGAATGAGTCGAGAACAATCAAGACTCATTGCCTAACAACTAATCACCACCATTGGGGTGAATCCCCAAATCAAATACAGACCCTGAGAGCTTTCTTTGGGCTGCCAGAGGTGGGGAGAGGCTCTGATCCATCAGGCAGCAGCTGGTGACCTTGGCCAGGAAAAGTGACGTGGCCTCTTCTGCTCTCCTTCCCCTTCAGCCTTCTCCCTGTGCCTCCTCTCCTTCACCAGCCTCCAGCCGGCCTCCCTCTTCCCTCTCTACGTGGCTGTGGTGAGTGACGGGACGGGACGGGACGGGACGGGACGGGACGGGACAGTCCTCAGAGGGGCTGAAGCAAATGCACTGGTCTTGCATCAGCTCCAGGACTTCAGTGCTGGTGAAGAGAGGGGCTCCCAGTTATGTCACCCCTTTCCTGCAGAGCTGGCAGCCCCTCACCCTCCCTTGTGGCATGTTCCCCCAGCCTCCTCTCCTCTCCCCTCTCCTTGGGAGGCCTCTGGGCAGCCGCAGCTGCCGCCGGTCTCTGAGCTGTCCCCTCCTGCCCCAAAGAGAGGTGCCTCCTCCCACTGCCCCATAGGGGCCTGGGATGCAACACCTGGCCAGCCCTAGAGGCACCATTCACCCGTGGAGCTTATAGCCAGGGTTGCTGCAACGAACAGCTGTGCAAGACTCTGGCAGGCAGAGATGTGAGAGGGCATCAGAGGAGGGGGGGGGAAGGAAAGAAGGACAGAGGCCAGTGTTGCCCACGGCACTCCTGCCCATCATTCAAGGCACCCCAGGGTGCCACGGCACGCTGGTTGAAAACCACTGATCTATCCAAAAAAAGACATGCGTTCTGCCTGGACACAGAGGTCCAGCACCGAAGGCCTTCTGGCGGTTCCCTCGCTGCGAGAAGCCAAGTTATAGGGAACCAGGCAGAGGGCCTTCTCGGTAGTGGCACCCGCCCTGTGGAACGCCCTCCCACCAGATGTCAAAGAGAACAACTACCAGACTTTTAGAAGACATCTGAAGGCAGCCCTGTTTAGGGAAGCTTTTAATGTTTAATACATTATTGTATTTTAATATTCTGTTGGAAGCCGCCCAGAGTGGCTGGGGAAGCCCAGCCAGATGGGCAGGGTATAAATAATAAATTATTATTATTGTTGTTGTTGTTATTATTATTATGCGGTGGTCAGCCACTGAAATGCAAGCAGCTGTACGCACCTCATCAGGCTGCTGAAGCTGAGCAATCCACCGGAGGTGGCCTTGGATATTTTGAGCGATTGCAGGATTGCAAGTGGGGTCTCAACTCCCTGGATCTCTGGGCCCCCGTGAAGTTTCCCCCCTCCCCAGCCTCCCTTTGCTCTGCCAGAGCACACCCGTCTCCCCCTGAGATGCTGAAGCTGCTGGATTCCGCGTCCCCCTGTAAGCGTCACACCCCCCTTCTCCCTTTCTGCAGGCCCTGACCATCTCCCTGCAAGGCTTCTTGCACAGCCTGGTCTACGGATGGCTCCGGCAGAACTTCCGCCGGGAGGTGACCGGGGAGCAGATGCCCCTCTTGGGCCACCTGGACCAGAAAGCCTTTTACGAGGACTCCCTGGCCATTTGCAGGGAGGGCTGAAGAAAGAGGGGCAGGCGGGGTCTCCCAAGAACAGAGCACTGCAATACTCAGGCAGGGATGCTGTAAACAAAACCTGCCCTTTGTAGGTTCTCCATCGGTAGGAGAAAATAACAGAGGCCAACCAGAGAATACTGAGAAGCAAAGCAGCTAGTGAGCCTGATCTTTATTAAAGCTGTTGCAACAGGGTGCTCCCCTCACACACAGGAGAGCGGAGGAGGACCCAGAACAAAGGTGTGCCTGCCCTTATATAAAACAAAATAAAATAAAAAAATTCCTTCCAGTAGCACCTTAGAGACCAACAAAGTTTGTTCTTGGTATGAGCTTTCGTGTGCATGCACACTTCTTCAGATACTATGACAGACCAACACGGCTATCTACCTTTAACTGCCCTTATATAGACATTTAAATTTCCCACCCTGGAGTCCAAGACCACCACCCCAGATACATTATACATACATCACAGAAGAGGCGGTCTACAACAGAAATCTGAGTGTGTCGTTTATCTCCTGTCTGCCAGGTTATATGATAATGCCTTATCCGATTACCATCTCAAAGGAATGGCCAGACTACCAGGAAAGGCAATCACTTTAATTCATGAGACAATGGGAAAGTTCCCTCACCCCCTTCCCCCTTGCAGAGAAACATTTGGTCAGTTTTGGGAGTCAAAATGGTGTCAGGGCTGTCTTCCTGTGCTGCTTCAGACATGTGGCTTATATATTTATGTATGTGTATGCTTGGTACATTTATGAACATTTATTATATATCCAAGACCTTAACATTCCTATAACAGGGAGCAGCTCAGCTCAGCTCTGCTTCCCCCCCCCCAGGGGTGGAGGTACGTTACAAGTCTCTCCACCTCTTGTTTCTTTGTATTTTGCTCAGGACTTCTGCCAGTGGCAGCATTAGTCCAGCAGCCAGCAGGATCACACCAAAGACACGTAGGAGCGTGCGCTCTGCTTGCTACAAGGGCTTCAAGTGTTGTGGGGAAATTGTTGTCGTACCCCCCCCCCTTGCTCTGGGATCTCACGATCCCCTGGGGTCCACTTGACGGTCAGAGCAAAGCAAGAAAATGCAACCCAGTATATGAAAAGCAAGGCAACTAGGAGGCCCAATCTTTATTTTTGTTGCAGCAAGATTCCTACTTCTGAAACAGCAAAAGACGAAGCAGCCTCCACAAAGGGTGCAACTCTTTGAAAAGTTTAATATCCGTCCAAACGCATCACAGGAAGAGGTGACATTTTACAGAAACTTGAGTCCTTGCCTTGTCTCCAAGATATCTGTGAATGGCAAGACTCCTCTCTCCTGCTCATCTGTCACCCTTTGGGCAAACATGAGCACATCCCTTTGGCGTCACAAATAACCTTCGCCCCAATCCATTCACCTAGTGTCTTGCTCAACGGTTTCTTCCTGGGCAGATAAGGATCCTACCTTCCATTGTCAGCCCATTGTATTGCCCATTGAGAGTTTGTGTTCTGTCAGGACTCAGGGATTATGGCTGCAGCCATGAAGTATCTCAGAACCACTTTGGTTCACTCTGTGTATGATTCTGTGACCTTTGGCTTGAGTTCTATTCATGAATAAACTATTTTATTTTAAGATCTACAGTTTCCCCATTCATAAAACAGGATTTATGAATGCTAATTAATAACTTCCATAAAGCATGGGGGTTGGGGGAGGGGCAGTTCCTCTGGTGGGGGACACACCGTGCTCCTTCTGGGGCAGTTTGTCTCACTTTGATCCCGTCTGCCCTCGGCTCTCACCTGGGGCTCCTAGTAGCTGCCAGCATGATGCAACAGGGGCCACTCTGGGAAATGGCTTTGACTGACCCCAGGGCATATTTTACTGCCCCCTCCCCCCTCTCTATAATTTTCTATTTTTACAATTATTTTAACAACAAAAAAGAAATTCATCCAAAATCAATCTGCATTTTCTTTTACTCCCCCCTTTCTCTGTGGTTACTTATTTTGTATCTTATTCTTGCTGCATATCCAGTTCAAACCTATTTACAAATTTTCCCTTTATAATTCCTTTTAACTATTTCTTACTGCTCATGTTTACGTCAATCCTGCTAATGTTTTTCATTGTTTACAGTGCATCTTCATGTATTCAACACATTTTCCCCATTCTGTTCTAAGAAACTTTTCTTTAGCGCTTATTCTTCCGGTAACTTTCACCATTTCTGCTGCTCCATCCATTTTAGAACTCTTTCTTCTTGCCGTTTCTGGACGTACACTATTCGGGCAGCCGTAGTAGCATACCTAAAGTGTTTTTTTCTGCTCTTTGAAATCACCTCCCATAAGACTTTTACTGTCTTTTTTTTTTTTTTTTTTGCATTTAAAAAAAAAAACTTTATTATTATTATAAACATCTACACATAAACACATCACAGCACATTACTTACATACATTAACACTACATACATCCATGCATACTTACATACCTAACAATAATAAACAATAACAACAACAAAACAAACAACAAAAAGCTATCCCCCCATGTTGACTTCCAACCTTTCCGTCTTTGTGTTATTTTGTTTTTCCTTATGCTAATATATATACCTTACTGGTTATGAGAATCCTTCAAACTTATTTTATGAACCCACTCATAAGTTTCTCAGAAGATTGGTTCTTTCCACCTTGCTCTCTAAATAGTTCTGAAACATTTTCCAATTTTCTCCTATTTCTTTTTCTGGGGTTCCTTTTACTTCTGCAAATTTTTTTGCCATTCTATAATACCCCATTAATTTGTCTTGCCAATCTTCCAATCCTGGTACGTTTGTACTTTTCCAATTCCGCGCTACTAAGAGTCTCGCTGCTACTGTAGCATACATCAGTAAACATCTATTTTCCTCTTTTATTTCATCTCCAAGAATGCCTAATAAAAAGATTTCAGGGCGCTTTTTAAAAGAGAATCTCACCATTTTTTTTAATTCGTTGTAAATCATTTCCCAATAAGATTGTATATTTGAACACTTCCACCAAATATGTAAAAAGGTACCTTGTTCCCTGTTGCATCTCCAACAGGTGTTACTACTTCCCTTGTATATTTTGGAAAGTCTCATCGGTGTTAAGTACCACCTGTATACCATTTTATAGGTGTTCTCCTTTAAATCATAGTTGGGAGTATATTTTAGATCTTTTGTCCACAACTTTGTCCAACTCTCTATTGGAATTTCTTTTCCTAGATCCAATGTCCACTTGTTTGTCATGTTTTTAATTTGATTTTCTTCTATCTCTCCCTCTAATAATAACTCATACAAATTCTTTATATACTTCCCTTCCCCTTCTAATAGTATCTTTCCGAATTTTGTTATTTTTCCATCAAACCCCATTTTTTTATCCTTTTTGTATCTCTCTTTTATTTGAAAGTACTGAAGCCAAACGTTTAATAGTGATTTTACTTCTTCATAATCTTTCAATTCTATGTTTTTGTCTTTTATATTTAATAAATCTCTGTATGTTGGCCAATTCCCTTCCAAATTTGTTCTTCTAACCGCCACTATTTCAAGTGGTGATGCCCATATGGGTGTGTTTGGCTCCAGTATTTTTCGATATTTTTGCCAAATCGAATATATGGATTTTCTTACTATGTTATTTGTAAAGCTGCTATGTATTTTCATTTTTTCATCTAGGAGATACTTATGCCAGCCATAAATCATTCCAGCTCCCTCTATGTCTAAGACTTCTCTGTTCTTAAGCTCTATCCACTCTTTCATCCACAGCAGGGCGGCTGCATCATGATATTTTTGCAGATCAGGTACACCAAACCCGCCTTTGTCTTTTTTATCTATCATGATATTATATCTTATTCTTGGTTTTTTCGCATTCCATATGAACTTGGATAGATCTTTTTTCCATTCTTGAAAGTATTTTGTTTTGTTTAATATGGGTAAACATTGGAATAAAAACACCATTTGCGGTAGGACCAACATTTTAACAACCGAAATTCTTCCCAATAAAGATAGTTTTAAATTAGACCATTTTCCTAATTTTATTTTAATCTCATTCCATTTTTTTTTATAATTCTCCTGATGTAAATCGATGTTATTTGTTGTCATGTTGATTCCTAGATACTTCATTCTTTTTTTTATTTCCAATCCAGTTAGCTGTTGCAATTGATCTTTACTTCCCTGTTCCAAATTTTTTACTAATAGAGTTGTCTTATTATAATTTATTTTAAAACCTGCTAATTTTCCAAATTCATTAATTGTTTCTAGGGCTTTTGGAATACTAATAATGGGATTTTCCGTAGTAATAATTACATCATCTGCGAATGCCCTTGTTTTATATTGTTTTTTACCTATTGATATACCTTTTATTTCTTTGTTTTCTCTTATACTTTTTAATAGGATTTCCAAAACTATTATAAATAAGGTTGGTGACAGGGGGCACCCTTGCCTCGTGCCTTTTGAGATGTTTATTTCTTGTGATGTTTTCCCATTTATTATTAATTTTGCTTTTTGATTTTGATAAATTGATTTGATTGCTTTTATTATTTTCTCTCCTAGCCCTAGTTCTTCAAGTGTTTTTATCATAAATGGCCATGAAATATTGTCGAATGCTTTCTCCGCATCGACTGCCATTATTGCTGCTTCTTTCCCCCTGTCTGCTTCTAAATATTCCAGTATATTCATTATTATTCTTATGTTATCCTTTATCTGTCTGCCCTTCATAAAACCTGCTTGGTCGCTATGGATAATTGACTCAGTTATTTTTTTCAATCTCTTGGCCAGTACTCCTGCAAAGATTTTATAGTCACAGTTTAAAAGACTTATGGGCCTGTAGTTGCCTATTATTTCCGTATCTGTATTTGGTTTTGGCAGAAGAGTGATCATGGCATCTTTCCAGGATTTGGGTAGTTCACCTTTAGTAACAATATTATTCATTACCTCCACTAGAGGGGTTATTATCGTGTCCTCCATGAGTTTATAGTACTCTACCGGTAGTCCATCAGGGCCGGATGCTTTCCCTTTTTTCATCTTATGTATAACTTCTCTAACTTCTTCCGAAGTGATTTCCCTATTTATTTGTTCCTTATCTACATCTGAAATTTTTTGTAATTTATGTTTTCGTATATAATTTATTATTTCCTCTTCCTCAATCTCTTCCTTTCTATATAGAGAAGAATAAAAATTTTCAAATAGTTTCATTATTTCCATAGGTTTATCTATTTTTTTACCTCCTAAATTTATTCTATTGATAATCCTTTCATTTCTTCTCTTTTTTAATTGGTTAGCTAAAATTTTCCCCGGTTTATTCGCCCATTCAAAGTTTTTATATTTCCAATATTGAATTTGGTACTCTAATTCTTGATCAATTATATTTTCATATTCTTTTCTTAATATTTTTAATTCTTGGCTAATTCCTAATTCTTTTGTTTTTGATTTATTTAACATTTTTTCTTTTTTCCTGATTTCTTCTAATAAATCTTGTTTTTTCTTTTCTCTCAATTTCTTCATTTTGGCCCCTTGTTGTATAAAATATCCCCTTATTACTGCCTTGCCCGCGTCCCATATTGTTGCCATGTTCACTTCTCCATTCCTATTTAATTCAAAGTATTCTTTTATTAACTCTTTTGCTCCCTGAACTACTTCCTCTTTTTTCAAAAGGAATACATTCAACCTCCAATTTTTTTTACTTTTATCTCTTCCCATTATTTCTATTGTAACAGGATTGTGGTCTGACAAAGTTTTTGGTTTTATTTCCGCCATTTTAACCCTCGTCATTATTTCTTTTGAGACCCATATATTATCAATTCTACTTTCTGAGTTGTGGACTGCCGAATGGTAAGTGAAGTCTTTTTGTAATGGATATTTAAATCTCCATGCATCTATTAAATCAAAATTTTCAATTAATTCAAAGAAACTACTTGGTAATTTGTTTTGCTTCCCCTTCTTTTTTCTATTTGATTTATCTAGTTCAGGATCTACAATTCCATTAAAATCTCCTGCAATTACTATTGATTTGTCCACATAATCCATTAATTGATTTCCTAATTTCCTAAAAAATTCCATTTTGCTACCATTTGGCGCATACACTCCGACAATGATCATTTGTTCCCCTTCTACCATAATTTTGACTATTATCGCCCTCCCCTCCAAATCTTTCCATATTAACACTGGTTCCCATTTCTGCTTCACATACAGGACTATTCCTCTCTTTTTGCTATCATTTGCAGTGATGAATTCTTTTCCTAACCTCTCATTTACCAATACCCTTTCGTGTTTCTTATTTACATGAGTTTCCTGTAAACATGCTATGTCCCAGTTCCCTCTTTTTAGAATATGTCCCACTCTGTTCCTTTTCTTTTTGTCATTTAGCCCATTTATGTTCCAAGAAATCAGTTTCAAATTCATTTGCTTTATTTATATTCTAGTCCTTGGGTAGAAAGGTGACTTGGGCAAAAATTAAAGTCAAATTTCTTTGTCCTCTTCTTCTTGCTGTTGTTCGTCTTCTTCTTCTTCTTCAGATTCCTCTGCCTCCCCCTCTTCTTCAGATGACGAATCTGCTGCTTCTGCTGCTGTCGCCCCTGCTAAGAAGTCATTTTGTCTTGCCTCATCTTCAAAATATTCTGGTTTCTTTTTGTCCTTTACATTTTTCCCCCCTATGTCCAGCCAATATTTTCTCCAAAACATGTCTGCATCAGATACATTTTCGAATTTCCTTCTTCTTCCTTTATAATAAAAAGATAAACCTTCCGGATATTCCCATCTAAAGGGTATTTTTCTCTCTTTCAATGGCCTCGCGAGGAATTGGTACTTTTGATGTTTTGAAATTAGCCTCGGTGGAATTTCTTTCATTATTGCTATTTCCACTCCTTCGATCCTCAACTTCTTTTTCCCTTTTTTCTGGAGGATTATATCTTTCATCTTGTTTGTGGTGAAGGTCACCAGACAGTCACCTGGCCAGTTGTTTGCTCTAGCTTTCCTTGAATTAACTCTAAAAGCTCTTTCTATTCTTTCTTCGATTTCACCTTCCTCCATCTCCAGCCATTTTGCTAGTTCTTCTATTATCATTTTTGTTGTATCTTCATTCTCCTTTTCCGGTATATTCCTAAATCTCAACGTTTTACTCCTAATTTGCATCTGCATCATGGCTAGAGCATCACTTTGAGCTTCTTGGGTTATTTTCAGTACATTTAGTTCTTCTCTTAATTTGGCCATTTCTGTTCTTCCTTCCTTTTTATCCTTCTTTATTTTTTTTGCATTATTTTCTGTGGCCGCTTTAATTGCTTTTGTTTGACTCAATGATTCTTTCAAAGATTGCTTTATTTCCTCTTTTTCTTTTTCATTATTTTCTATTTTTTCTTCCATTTTCTCCACTTTCTTTTCCAAATTTGAGATTCTCTCAGTCATTTCTTTTTTTATTTCAGCCAAATCCTTCCTTACTTCTCCCATATCTTCCTTTAAGCTCAAGATGAGTTCCTTCAAGTCCATATCCTGACCTGCCACTGAATTTCTTCTTGTGTTGAGGTTCGTTTTTTTGACTTTGTCTTTATCTTTGTCTTTATCTCCCATTTTTTTAGGTTTACTCTTTTTTCCACTTATTGTAATTTCTTTCTTCTCCACTGTGTCGCTATTCCTTTCTGATGCTTACTTTGCTGGTAAATTAGTGTTATTTTTTCTTAGTCCAGTAGGTGTCAGCACCTGTCACTGCAGTTCGTCTTGTTAACTATCTTTGCTACCTTCTCGTTGTTCTCTTTATACTCCTCCCCTTTGCTTCCTTCGGAATTCACAACTGGTAGCGGTGCTTAGTCATTCTCTCTCTACTCCGCGCCATCTTTTACTCTTTTACTCCTACTCTTTCTAATGTTCTTCCTGGTTTCCTCAGCTTTTTGTCATCAAGAACCCCTTCCCTCGAGACTCTTATTCCCTCTTATTCCTTCAATGGGTTCTTTGTGTGTATATCTGTTCGTCTGCCACAAAGACGGTGGTTTCCCTTTATTACTCCTGAAGTCACTGATTCTTATTAGTCTTTTTTTTTTTATTTTATTTCGGCAACGCTTCTTTACCGGTAATTTTAATTTTCCATTTGATCAGTTTCCCCCTTCCTCCGCTCTTCTAACTCTTCTCTCCCTACTGACTCATTTCGCTGGCTTACAGCTTCTCGCGGGAGGGGGGGTTCTTATTCCCTTCCTTTGAGTGCTGTTGTTCACAAGCGTTCCGAAGCTAAGGGTCTTATATTAACAAAGGAAATTGTACCGTCTCCGTTGCGTCGGGGTGACTGCCTCTTCACTGGGTAAGTTGTATTCTCCGTGTCTCAGTGCCCTGGAGAACCCTTCTCTCAACTTTCTACCGCTCCGCTTTCGCGTCGCCGGAATGAGGATTCTCTTACAGGCACCACCGACCTCTTCGGACCGGGATCGCCTCCCAAGTCCTTTCTTCTGGGGGTAGCCTTGGCTGGGCTTCCCCCCTTTTCCCAGTGGACGCTCCGAGACTCTAGGTTCTCGAGAACCCACCCGACGCAACTAGCGGTAAAACCGGAAGCCCCAAGACTTTTACTGTCTTACATGGCCACCACATATGAAAAAGGTTCCTTCTCTTTCCATTTCCAGCAGGTATTTGATTCAGTCTTGTACATTTTAGCTAACCTACTAGGCGTCAAATACCATCTATACATCATTTTCATATACTTTTCTTTTAACTCATAGCATGCTGTAAACCTGCCCATCCCTTCTCAATGGGTTCAGTTTGTACGTTTCTGAATGCTTTTTAAATAAGACACAGGGGGAAAGGACAGACGCCCCATTGACAGGGTACCAGTCTGATGCTGCCCTCACCCCTCCTACCGTCTCTGGTGGGCCCCACAGAGAAAGCCTGACTTCACGCAGCAAGGGGCAAGTTGAGGGAGGATAAGTCCCGGCTAGCAGCCCTTGTCTGAGGGGGGCAGAGAGAGACGGCAAGTGGGGCAGACAATGCTGCCTTTCTCCTTCAAAAGCCTCCTTTCTTCTAAACCAGGGCAAGGCTCTGCTCAGCCCCCCAGTAGAGGCTGCGCCCCTTTTGGTGCTCAAGGGTGAGATCCTAGCAGGGCAGAGACCTGTGGCTGCTTGTCCCTCGAGAAGAGAGCCCCAATCCGAGCACCTTCCACCCATCGGGCGCACCTCGCTTGGGAGCATCCCACTTACCAGCTTCTCCTGGAGCTTCAGGACCAGATCGACCACCTCAACCTCGGACTTGTCCTTCACCCAGGCCCAGATGTTCTGCGGGGAAAGCAGCCGACTCAGCTGGGAAGACACTTCCTGCCTTCCTCCTCCTCCTCCTCCTCCTCCCCAGAGCAGGGCTGGGCAATGGCCCTGATCCTGGTGCCACTTTCTGGCGCACCTGCCAGGAATCTTGCAAAATGTGAAGTTGTACAAGAATATATCACCAAGGGCAACTGCTCCACAACAAGGAGTCTAAACAAGCAAATGGAGGAATCTCAGGCATTGTCTTTTTCTTTGCAATCACTCGTGTATTTGATAGAAGCAATGTCAACTCGTGAGTCAACCCCCGGATGCTTTTCCGGTACAATCAGCGTTTCTTCCCACAAAGGGGCTTAATCATTGAGCTGACCTATAGCAGGGATATTGGAGTGTTCCAGTTCCGGTCATGGAGGAGTCAAGGTGATCTTGGTCACTCCCTAACCGAAGGCAAGTTTTTGCGCTCCTAACGTACCCCCTCTGGCATCAGCTTATCCGTCTCTCCAATTATTCTCGCTAAGGTTTTATCAGAGCTCCTTGTAAGCTGTGTTTTACATTCTTCCCGTACTGATGAAGAACCTCCCCCGGGTGAGCCGCTGATATTTAATTCTCCCACTCCCCGCTTCCATCATGGTCCTAACGAGGAAGAAATGCCAAGACCTGGGACTTACGCCAACTTCACCCCACAAACCAATGGCGTTGCGAAAGAGGCAAAGTAAAATTGCCTGCTATTTTCCTCAAATAAATAATAATAATAATAATTTTTTATTTGTACCCCGCCACTCCCCAGCCACTCTGGGCGGCTTCCAACAAATATTAAAATACATCAAAATCACAAAAAGAAATGAACAAGAGAGCTCAGAATGGAAGCCTCCCAGATGAGGTTATCCCCCCACCTATCACAGTGCTGGATTGGTCAACACAACTCCAAGAGCTACGAACAGGTCAAGAGAGTACAAATCACCTAATGAGCTTGGCACAAGAAATTGCCTTTGCAGAAAATGTCACGGAGACAAAAACAATGAATACAATGGATGATAAGTCACTAGAGTCATCCCTGATTCCTGGGAGAAATCAGCCTCGCCAGGGGCCCGCTTCCAATATAACCAGGATAGAAGCACAGGGGGAGCGTTTACAGGAACAGCTACACCAGATATGCACGGACCGACCCAACATAAAAAAATTCTTAGCAATAACAAATGGGCTCCTCCTGGCCCAATTTTAAAATCATACATTCTGAAAGAGCAGCTGATCCCACGACGAACAACTGTCCTAGCCCTGATGCTTCAAACCACACATTACACACCAACAAACTATGGGGGGGGGGGATCAGAGCCTAAGGGAAAAAACCCCAAAAAGATCAAAACCCAAAAACATAAAAACCATAAAAAATGCTAGGAAGTCCCAGATAATTCATCACTCTTGCAAGATGCAGTGGCAAAAAACTTTTTAATCTATTAGCATCCTCTGCCACAACTGGAACAAATAAAATCAACTCACAAGATTTTAAAGGGACTCGAAAAGTGGGCCCACCTAAGTCCAAGCGCAAGCCCAAGTCCATGCCTGAGGAAACAACCCCGTGTGCGGCCAAAGGAATTACGTCCTCTACAGGAACTTTCTCGCAGAGCCCTGTTAGGGCACCTCCAAAAACTGCAGCCAGCAGCGAACGGATGGCCTCAAACATCGCTGGGAACTCACCGCTGAGCCGGCCAGCACCGCGCCTCAAAAAAGGCTGGAACTTGGTTCTAACCCCCCAATGAATTAGCCACACCACCAACGCCAAATCCCACTCCCAAGACGCCGAAAACAACGGAACGTTGTTACCCCATAAACAAAGCAAATGAGAGTGTGTTTTTAGACACGATTGGGCTGATGGACTGGGTGGAATAGGCGAACCTATTGAGGGACAGGTGTTTGAAGTTGCTATCTTGAAATATTGCTGGATGGCGGACTAAGAAAAACAATCCGCAAGTAATATCCTATTTCAATCAGTTTGATATTATTCTCATTCAGGAGACGTGGAACTGTGACTATGTTGCTCAATGGTTACAGTAGCCATTCCTTACCCGCTACTCCATCCCAGAGAGGAGGCAGACCCCGTGGAGGTTTAGCCTGCTTTATTTCCACAGACTTAGAGCACTCTAGATCACCTCTACCCAGCTGTAAGTCACTAGCAATGGCCATTTTACTCAAACTTAAGAGAGCCTCCTTGGTGTTGGTCAATGTTTATCTTCCCCCCGCCAAAAGAAAATAAGTTATTAAGGCCGTATGGGCTGATCTAGAGGCCTTTCTTGAACTTCTTGAGTCCTCTTGCCCCACTGCGCCAATCATTATCGGCAGAGACTTCAACGCCCGAATGGGAACAGATGACAGCTGCTTATACACTCAGTTCAATCAATTCTTGGACACTGATAACCAGACAGATATAGATGGCCCACGCCTACACCTCTTTAAAGATCGCATATGTAACCTCTCAGGGCTTTGTCTAGCCCAAGTTGCAAAACGGAGGGAACTCCAGATTTTAAATGGCCTCAAAGAAGGGGACCGTCCTGGGGAATACACAAATCTTTCCCAAGCCGGTGGAAGTGTCATAGACTACATTCTGATTTCAAGATCTGCGTATGACCTTGTCACGAGGTTTCTAGTGGGCATAACATCGAGAGTGACCATCTCCCTCTAATTTCAGTGCTTGAAGGCCAGCCTTTCCAACCCACAATATATCCCCGCGGTGAGCTTGGGCATCCAGGCCCCCAAAAGAATCAAATGGTCCCCCATGCTGAACGCAGATCGAAGCCTCCTCCTCCAGTCAGCGGATCTAAGGAACATTCACTCTGCCATTGGCTTGGCTGACTCAGCGACAGATGCCCTAGAGCTCTTTAAGACACTTTCAGAAAAGCTGAAAATTCATCTATCAGTGGCGATACAGAACCCAGTCACAAGAAGGGAGAGGGACCCAGCAAACAAGGAAGCATGTGAGAAGGAGTTACCGCAAATACAGGAACACCGGGGGCCCTTCTCATTTTACCGCATTCATAGCCATCAGACGGAATTACAAAGAACTACTCAAGAAGAAAAAACTAAACGCAGAGCGAACCACATGGCAAAGCCTGATTAAGGCCTCACATGAGAAAGATCCATCATGCTTTTGGAGCACTATCTCCCGCTTATTGGACCAGGAGTCTAACGGACTCATATGTACAGTAGAACCACGGGAGTGGTCCCGATATTTTCAATCACTATTCCACGATGAGGAAGCCCAGCCTAACAAGCTGAACGTCCAACCAGAGGCCCTGCCACAATGGCCACCCGTAACTAAAGAGGAGATAGAGAATCTGATCGCACAGTTAAAGAACAACAAGGCCCCTGGCATAGACTATATCCCTGCAGAACTCTTGAAGACCAACATCGGGTGGTGGGCACCTTTGCTGGCGAAACTATTCTCCCTCATTGACTCATCGGGTCTCCTCCCCAAAGGGTGGGCTGAGGCGATAATCGTTCCAACATATAAAAAGGGCCCTACATCGAACCCGGCGAGCTACAGACCCATCAGTCTTCTATCCATTCCCAGCAAATTATATGCAAAACATCTTTACGTTAAATTAACTAGCTGGATGGACGACGAGGCCATTTTGGCCGAGGAGCAAGCTGGATTCAGGCAGGGCAGATCTACCATGGACCACTGCTTTGGCCTGGCTCATCTTATGACCCCGTGGGGTCTTATACGCAGGCTTCATAGATCTGAAGGCCACTTTCGATTCTCTCTCTCGAGTTAGACTCTGGACCAAATTAAATACATCCAGCATGGACAGACTATTATTCTTGATCAATGGCCTATACAAAGAAACGGTGTTGTATGTAAGATCCTCCACAAATGGCCAACTCACAGGGCCCATGTCAGCTTCCAGGGGGGTGAAACAAGGCTGCATTCTAGCCCCAGCTCTATTTAATCTATACATCAACAACATGGTTAAAAGTTTAACATCCTCGGAGTTCCATGCCCCCAAGCTGGCTATCAAACCAATCTCAGTCCTCCTATACGCAGATGATGCAGTCTTACTGTCCAGAACCAAAATAGGCCTAAAAAGGCTGCTGAGAAAATTCTCGGCTTATTGTAAGAAAGAGCAGCTGGTGGTAAACCACCAGAAAACCAAAGTCCTGGTGTTTGCAAGGAAACATAGATTACACAGTTGGAGCATGGATAGCCACCTAATCGAGCAAGTCAAAGCCTTCAAATATCTGAGCATAGTCTTCCAGTCTTCAGGGCTTTGGGATGTACATCAAAGATGGGTCAAAGAAAAAGCAGCCCAAAGTGCAAAGATGTTATCCCGTTTTTTCGATACAAGGGGCCGCAAATACATACCAGCAGCCCTCAAAGTTTTTCATGCCAAACCGTTGGGCTCAGATACTCCATGGGGCCCAAGTCTGGACGGGCAATCACTGCAGCATCCTTGAAACGGTTCAGTCTAAATTCCTAAGGCAGATTTTTGCAGTACCACCGTGCGTCCCAAATGCTGCATTACGTCTGGAGGCAAGCTTTCCCTCCGTAGAAACTCGATCCTGGCTAATAACTTTTAATTATTGGCTACGTATAAACATAAACCCTTCCGGTCTTCTACCCCTAGTGTTACAAGACTCTCACAAAAGTGCGTGGTCTAAATCGGTGCACCAAAAACGTCTCTCCTGCGGTCTCCACCCACATCAGCTCCTAATGATGGGCCACACTAGGGAAAGAGCCTAATTGGTCAGCGTCTAAAGGACCTTGAGCAACAAAACAATCTGGCGATCATAAAGAAACTCTGCCCTTGGTACGCCTTCTTTTCCCCTCCCCAGTTTGATTCCTTGTCATCCTGTTTGCACAAATTAACCATTCCAAAATTTAGACGCGCCTTCACCCTAGCTAGATTGGACGTGCTGCCCTCAGCGGCACTCGAGGGCAGATTTCAAAAGATTGCAATCGAAAAAAGACTCTGCCCCTGCGGAAACGGCAACTTGGAAACAGTGGATCATGTCCTCCTGTCATGCTCCCTCTATAAAGATCTGAGGTCTGAATTTATTACTCCACTCTTACTCACTATTCCAGGCCGTCCATCTGCGAACACGTTCTTCTTCCTCTTATCAGATCAAAATGAGCTGACAACAACAAACGTTGCTAGATTTATTGAGATTAAGGGCCACTATTTGAACGACAATCATAACCATTTGATTGATCTTTTTATCCACTATTGCTTTTAACTGTATATTGTGTATCTTTTGTTGCAATGGCTGCTGGCTATGCAAATAAAGTTATTATTATTATTATTATTATTATATTGAGCGGATATAATAAAAACAAGATTATAGTCAACATCTATTTCCACATGGAATGGTTGAATTATGGTGAGAATGTATCCAATATATATATAACCTCTACAAAGAAGACTAAGCATCCATAGCTTAGAGAAACAGGAAGATCTATAAAGGTAGAAAAATGACAAAATTACGAATTTCATCACAAAAGGTTTATAGAATTAATCCCAGCCTCCATCACTTGTATGAAAAATCTGTAGAATATACCTGTCCCCATATGCATATCTCCCAAGGGCAGAACAGAAAAAGGCATTCTATTTGTTACCCTTCCTTGGGGAATGCTGGCAGAACTCACATATTTAAAAGTGAAGTTGGCAACTCCTTATTGTGGAGCAGTTGCTCTTGGTGATATATATTTTGTATGACTTTGCATTTTGCCGAAGGATCCTTGCAAAGCACTGGGGGGCTGGCTGGGCAAACCTGAGCCCGACTCAGGTGGCAAGGCTAAACTGTCGGGGGGGGGAGAGACTTTCTGACAGAGGAACAGTCTCCCTTGGAAGGTGGTGGATTCTTCTTCCTCGGAGGTTTTTAAGCAGAGGTTGGGTGGCCATCCTTCATGGAGACTTTAGATTGCAGGGGGTTGGACTAGATGACCCTCGGGGTCCCTTCCTGCTCTATGATTGTATGATTCTAAGGTGCTTCCACAGATCTTAAGCAGGCGAAGATGCAGCATGCACGCGCACACACGCGCGCACACACCCACCCAAGGAGCCAGGTGTGTCCTGCTTGGCTCTTTGTGAGATGCCGAGTGTGCGCTCTGACTCTGCAAAGCCCTCAAGCAGACGGCAAACAAATACTAGCAAAAGAAATGGAGTGAACGATGTCAGGCTGACGTTTCAGCTCTGCTCACAAGAGGACTCCTCCTCCCTGCAGCAAAAACAATGCTAGAGGCAGCAGTTACAGGTTAAAAGCTCAACCTGACTGGCGTAAGATACGAGAGCTACAGGTTGCCCTTGTTGGTGGGATAGATTTCAGGGCCTCACTGGTCAGCTACTGCCTGCCTTAAGCCCCCATTCAATAAAGCGCTGACCTGCTACCACCCACCCGCTAATGTGCTTGGAGCTCAGAGTAGCATTCAACACATGGACTGAAATTCTGCACTAGGCAAGAGCTCTTTGACAGAGGAACAGACTCCCTTTGAAGGGGATGCACTCTCCTTCCTTGGAGGTTCTTAAGCAGAGGTCGCCTGGTCGTCTGTCATGGATGCTTTAGCCGAGATTCCTGCATTGCAAGGGGTTGGACTAGATGACTCATGGGGTCCCTTCGAACTCTGCAATTCTATCATTCTATTATTCTCCCTGCTGTGGATTTTTTGATGGGTAGCAAGGTTGGCTCTCCTGCTGAACCTGTTTCCACATTCCAGGCACTGATATGGTTTCTCCCCTGTATGAATGCTTTGATGGGAAGTCAGATGGGAGTTCCGACTGAAGCTCTTTCCGCATTCCAAGCACTGGTAGGGTTTCTGCCCTGTATGAATGCTTTGATGGGAAGTGAGACTTTCCTTCCGACTAAAGCTCTTTCCACACTCTTGGCACTGAAATGGTTTCTCCCCACGGTGAATACTTTGATGTCGACGGATGTTTGCACTTGTAGTGAAGGTCTTGCCACATTCCAAACACTGGTAGGGTTTCTCCCCTGTATGAATTCTTTGATGGTACGTGAGACTTTCCTTCCAAGGGAAGCTCTTTCCACATTCCAAGCACTGATAGGGTTTCTCCTCTCTATGAATTCTTTGATGGGAAGTGAGATGGGAGTTCCGACCGAAGCTCTTCCCGCATTCCAAGCACTGGTAGGGTTTCTGCCCTGTGTGAATGCTTTGATGGGAAGTGAGATTGGAGCTCTTATTGAAGCTCTTTCCACATTCCAAGCACCGATACGGTTTCTCCCCACTGTGAATTATCTGATGTCGGCGGACGTTTGTGTGTATATTAAAGCACTTCCCACATTCCAAGCACTGATAGGGTTTCTCTCCTGTATGAATGGTTTGATGGGAATTGAGACTTCTCTTCCGAATGAATCTCTTTCCACATTCCAAGCAGTGATAAGGTTTTTCTCCTGTATGAAGTCTCTGATGGGAAGTGAGACTTTCCCTCCGACTGAAGCTCTTTCCACACTCCACGCACTGATAAGGTTTGTTCCCAATGGGATTTCTTTGATGGGAAGTGGAACGGGAGCTCTGGCTGAAGCTCTCTCCATACTCCACTGTGTGAATTATGTCATGGTCTGCCTTCTTCTTAATTTCCCATTCATCACCAACTGAAACGAAGAAAAAGATGGATTAGTGTCTCAGGAAGAAATGGGAGTTCAATTATGGAGCAATGCTCATTAACACTTGTGATACAGGGAGTTAGATGGGAAGTCTTATTCCAGGGTTCACAGCCTTTGATTACTGGCATTAACAGAAATACCTATGAGAACCTGAGATTCGAATAGCCTGTCTCTCTCTTTTTTTTTTCAAATAATATTTATTGATTTTATACACATAAACATAAACAATACCACACTCACACACAAACAAAACAAAACAGAAATAAATACTACACTTAAAAAGAACTATAAATTTTCTTTCCTAATTTCCTTAACATTTTAAATTGACTTCCTCCTGTCAATCCCTCTGTGTTTCATTTACTTTCTGTTGTTTCAATTGGCAATTTCATTTTTAGAATAGCCTGTCTCTCTCCTGGGATAGATATTGATTGGCCCAATCATGGAATCTGCTCCATGTCCAATAGCTGACCTCTCTTTAGTCAATCAAAAACAGACAGAAGCAAAGAAGAAAAACCCAGTTCAGACCAGCCTGATCAGTGTCTAAAAAGAAACAACAGGAAACAACAGAAGGAACAATATTAACAGTCAAAATAATCTATAGCCCCTCCCCCATGGAAGGTGAGTCGTCGGGGTGTTAGCATTGCATCCCAGATGCTGCAAGTGGCCCTGTTGAGCTCCATCAAAATCGGGGAGGCTTATCACAGAGAGATATGTGTGGAATTTCCAAAGAGATATTATGATCCACAAGGGAGCCTTACTGAGAGAGGCCACGATCCCACGATTCTCCTCCATGACTTTCTTATGCAGAGCTCTCTGGTCAGGTTCCAGCAACACCCACTCCTCGTCTGTGAAATGAACAGCGACATCTTCAAAGCACACTGGACCCTGAAAGAGAAAGAAAAAGGTCCTCCTCTTAGTCAGAATGAAGATGATCTACTATACATTGCTCTGTTGCTTCTGCTGTGTTGTTTTAATGGGATCATTTTGCTGCACATTTTAATTATGGGTGTTTCTTTAAACATCTTAATGGAATTCTTTTATTGTGCATTTTAATGATGGACATTAACCTTCGTGTAAATGGGGGAACTCAGCAATGTGTTCCTCAAATCACTCTGTGCCAGCATTCCCGCTTGCCAGACGGAAGGATTCCTGCTCTCCTTTCCCTGTGTGCTGATACCCTGAAGTCAACTTTAAGAGAAACATGGGGGCACAGGAAGGGGAAGGAGATTGGGGAGAAAGCCCCATTCCGTAACTCTTGGGGCTGGTTAGCTGAATCCTGGCCACTTTGTAGGATGAATGAATGAATTTATTCTTACGGTCACAAACCAGCTTATTAAATCAATAATACAAAAATACCACCGTATATTCCGGCGTATAAGACGACTGGGCGTATAAGACGACGCCCAACTTTTCCAGTTAAAATTTAGAGTTTGGGATATACTCGCCGTATAAGAAATACGACCCGGCGTATAAGACAACCCCCGACTTTTGAGAAGATTTTCCTGGGTTAAAAAGTAGTCTGGACTGGCGGTGGTGGCAGGGCAATGTGACCTGGAAAATGGTCCGCATGGCAGTTTCAGCTGGGACGCGTGGAACACGGGGTGGATCTTCAGTGAGGGGGGACGCTCCAACTTGTAGGCAACTGGATTGAGCTGCTGCAGCTTGTGTCTCCTGGATGTGGGAGACCCGATCGTTGGCAGAAGGCACAAGAGATGCCACTGGTGTGCAGGAGTGGTTACGTGGGTGGTACCCGAAGTTGGCGTAGAAAGGGCTCTGTCCCATGGAGGCATGGCAGGAGTTGTTATAGGAAAACTCAGCCAGAGGCAGCAGGTCCAGCCAATCGTCCTGATGGTAGCTCAGGAAGCAGCGGAGATATTGCTCCAGGACTTGATTGACCCTCTCTGTCTGACCGTCCGTCTGAGGGTGGTACGCGGAAGAGAGGCGTCTCTCGATACCCAAACCCTTGAGGAAGGCTGCCCAGAACCGGGATGTGAACTGGGGGCCTCTATCGGAGATCACAGCATCTGGAAGTCCATGTGGCCGAAACACGTGTTCAAGAAACAGGTGGGCCATCTGTGGCGCAGTGGGAAGATTCCGAGTCGGGATGAAGTGCACCATCTTGGTGAAGGTATCCACCACCACCAGAATGACCGACTGACCTTTGGACACAGGGAGGTCCATGATGAAGTCCATGGAGAGCGTTGACCAGGGCCTATGAGGGGTGGGTAATGGCTGGAGAAGCCCCAGAGGCCTCTGCCGTGGCACCTTGGTCCGGGCACAAGTCTCACACGACCGCACGTACCTTTTAATATCCCCCTGAACCCCTGGCCACCAGAAAGCATGAGTCAGTAGCTGCAGTGTCTTCGCGTATCCTCCATGTACGGCGGTCCATGCGTCATGACACTGCTCCAAAACCTGGGTCCGGAGCGGCCCCTCTGGAATGTAGAGCCAGCCGTGATGGTACACACCCCCGTCCCGAATATCAAGCGGTGCACCCCCCGGTCCCAAAGGTACCGGGCCGGTATCCAACCAGTCCTTGGTGAATGGGTCCTGGTGGACGGCCAGACGAACCTGCGCCTGAAAGTCCTGCTCCCAGGTTCCCTGGAGAAAACTGGTCGGGGTCAACATGGGCGCTGGTTCCAAAACGTCATCCCAGGAGTCCGAGTCCCTCCAGGAAAGCGCATCAGCCTTTCTATTCTGGGAACCAGGGTGATAGGCAATCTGGAAATTGAAGCGAGTGAAGAACAAGGCCCAGCGTGCTTGGCGTGGCTTAAGGCATTTCATGGTCTGGAAATGATCGAGGTCCCGATGATCCGTGAGGACCTGAACCGGGTGCTGGGCCCCTTCTAGCAGGTGGCGCCATTCCTCAAACGCCACCTTAATCGCAAGGAGTTCCCGATCCCAAATATCATAATTTCTCTCTGCAGAAGTAAGCTGACGGGAAAAAAAGGCACAGGGATGAAGCTGCTGCTGCGGCCCCTGTCGTTGGGACAGCACAGCCCCAATTGCCCGGTCCGAGGCATCCGCCTCGAGCACAAAAGGGAGCTGGGAGTCTGGATGGGCCAGAATGGGAGCAGAGGTAAAAGCCTCCTTAAGGAACTCAAAAGCCTCTTGCGTGGCCAGCGGCCACTGAAATGTTGCGTCCTTTTGGACCAGGGCGCAAATGGGGGCGACCACGTGTGAAAAGCCCCGAATGAAATGGCGATAGAAGTTGGCCCCAAGTTCAGGAGCCGACAAGGCATAAATGCGGCCGAAAGGACTCTCTGCTCCTGGCTGCAAGTCGATAGGACAGTCATAAGTCTGATGGGGAGGCAAAGTCTCAGCCCCCTTTTTCTCAAATACGTCTGCCAAATCCCGGTAGGGTTCCGGGATTAAGTTGACCTCCGGAGACCCTGTCCCATCTGGGGCAGTCCCCTGCAAGGTAGAAGAACAGACACAGTTGGTGAGGCACCACCGGTGCCGGCAGCAACGGAGGTAGCACGGGGGGTTGAGCACAGACTTCACGGCAGAAGGATGACAAAAAAGACAGCATCCGCTGCGCCCAAGAAATGGCAGGATCATGCTGGACCAACCAGAGGCTACCCAGGACCACCGGGAAATGAGGCGTCTGGACTAATTCAAAGATTAACAGTTCCTCATGTCGGGGCGCCACTAACATGGCCAGCGGGCAGGTTTCACGGGTGTTGGGGCCGGAGACAAGGGGAGTCCTATCCAGCCCTACCACTGGAACAGGCAAGGCTTTCGTCACAGATGGTACTTGGTACTTCTTGGCGAATCTTATGTCCATAAAGATGCCAGAGGCCCCAGAGTCAATCATTGCCTCCAGGGACAACATGCCCCCCTGGGGAAGGAGAATGCAAATGGGGAGCAGGAAATGAGGTGCACGGTGACTGGGCCCCGGCTGAGCCCCTTCTAGCACAGCCGGGGCTTGGCGTTTCCCAGCGCAGGCCTCTTCGCCGGACAGTCTGCTGCGAAATGGCCCTCGTCTCCGCAATACAAGCAGAGTCCCTGAGCCCGCCTCCAACTCTTCTCTTGGCTAGAGAGGGAACGGCGGGCTGCACCTGGTCGCATGGGTTCCTCTTCAAACCCCACAGCAGTGCTGACCCCCAGAGGCTCCCTTGACTTGCGCTCAGAATCCCTCTCGGACAGGCGTGTATCAATGTTAATACACAATGTGATGAAGTCCGCCAGGGCTGCAGGGGGGGTTACTCGCAATAGTTCATCCTTGATGTGGGGGTGTAGTCCCTGACGGAAGTGGAACCGACGGGCAGCCTCATTCCACAGGGTGTCTGCAGCCCACCGACGGAACTCCATGGCATACTCGGTAACTGGACGAGCACCATGCCGGAGGCTCTGCAGGGCCATCTCAGCCGTCTGGATGCGGTCCGGCTCACCGAACATGCCCTCCAGAGTGGCAATGAAGCTGTCCAAATTCCCCAGCAGAGGGTTGTCGGCCTCAAGGTAAAGGGTGACCCAAGAAAGAGCCGGGCCCGCGAGTAAGCTGACCATAAAGCTTACCCGACTCCGTGGAGTGGGAAAGTCTGCAGCACAGGTGGCGAACATCAAACGACACTGGCTCACAAAGCCTCGCAGGGCACCACGCTCTCCCCGGAACCTCTCCGGCGATGGGACGGGGGGAGCATGTCGGGCAGGAGGCGCGGCAGGGGCCGCTCGAAGGGCTTGAACCTACCCCTGGAGCGTAGCTACCTGCATGTGGAGGTTCTGCAGCACAGTGGCCAGGTCCATAGGCTGGGCTCCGTTCATCTTGCACCCTGGCCGGGACGTGGGTTGGCCACAGCAAACTGTCACGGTCCGGGCTGTTAGCAAACAAAGTCCCAGCAAGGCACGTCAGGACCCGGGGCAAGATGGCAGGAACAAGAGTCCGAAGAGCAGGGATCCAAGGGTCAAGCAGCACGAGGTACGAAGTCACAGTCCAAGGGTCAAGAAACCAGAAGCATGTAGTCACAGTCCGACGGTCAAGAAGCCCAAAATGCGTTGTCACAGTCCAAGGATCAAGAAGCCAGAAGCACGAAGTCACAGTCCAGAAGCAAGGAGGCACGCAGCGAGGCAGGGAAGGCGTTGCTGTGGCAAAGAGCTATGGGGAAATGCTGGCCTGATATCCCCTGCTGGCTCTTGACACCAGGTGCAGTGAGTTACCAATCAACCTCACCAGGCTCAGTAAGTTACCAAGCAGCCTCACCTGTGTGGCCGCACCCTGCCTCTCCAGAACAAGCCGAAGCTCTGCTGGTCCCAGGGCCTGGCTCTTGCAAGCACTCCTGACAAACACCGGCGGCCACTCCGCCCCAGCATCACTCATTGATACGGGCGAGACCTGTTGCTGTTGATTGGATAGATATAGAGATTGAAAATATATCTCCCATACCCCAGCAGAGATGTTATATTCCACTTCAAGGGGGGAGTCTTGCCATCCTTTTGCGGCCATTTTCCAGAAGGTGGCTGAGTCCCTCCTTCGAGAGGCCTCAATTAGGCATTTCCACTCTTCCCTCTGGGTCTGAAGTTTCTTCTTTCTAATCAGAGCTTTATAGCTTTTTAAAGCTTCAAACCAATCTGGAGGGAGAGAGGGTAAATTGGCCAGTTTGTAATTTCTATATTTCTCGAGCAGAGAGCGCTTCATAGCAAGGCACTCCTGGTCGAACCAGGTCTTAGATTTTATTTGAGTACCAGGGCCGGCACTTTTCTTTTTGGGGGGTCAGGATGGGTTGTAGAAGTAGAATCAGGTCCTGGAACAGGTTTATTCTAATACTGGGGCATGAGGAATTTAAAAGACTGTCTCTCTTAATACGAAATATATCTGAGCATAACCTCCCTGAAACTTCCTTATCTCAACCAGCTGTCAATCTTATACGGGAGAATCCACGTCGGTGGGCCTGGAAGATTCAAGTTTATCAAAACAGAGTGGGGCCTCTCTCACGTCAAGAAGAAGGCTGAGCGGTAAATGATCACTGTCCATCGCTTTGTAGGATGTAATCCACTGGGAGCAGTCAAATAGAACATTCCTTGTTTTGCTAGAGGGGACATGCAAGGGAATGTTTGGTCCAGCCAGTCGAAACTTCCTGTTCCTCCTGGCCTGGAGCATCCTTCCTTGCAGGTGACTAGTAGGTGGGCGTGACCTTTCCAGACCTGGTAAAAGGACAAGGCACGCAGGCACTCTCTCTCTTTCCCATCTTCCTTTCATCCTGCAAACTTCCTGGACTGGATTGCTGGCTGCCAGTCAACAGTTCCCCCAGGTCATCTCCCTTATGGGGTAATCCTGTTTCTATACATTTGCAACTTTCAGCCTTAAGCCTGCCTTCAGGGATCACACCGTGCTCTGCCTGATCGTGAGTAAACTTTCTTTTTATTGCTTATGAATAAGACTGTGGTGTCTTTATTTTTTTAGGAGAGATTCAAGGGGTCTTACCAGGAAAAGATTACAACACATTTCAATCTGGACAAGCCAGACTGAATTGCGTATTGTCTTAAGAAACTCACAAAAGTTTGCAACTAGTTTTCTGCTGTGTAAAGAGGGAATCACTGCAAATGGTGACAGCAGTCACGAAATTAACAGATGCCTGCTTCTTGGGAGAAAAGCAATGACAAACCTAGACAGCATCTTAAAAAGCAGAGACATCACCTCGCTGACAAAGGTCCGTATAGTTAAAGCTATGGTTTTCCCAGTAGAATTGATGCTTTTGAATTTTGGTGCTGGAGGAGACTCTTGAGAGTCCCATGGACTGCAAGAAGATCAAACCTATCCATTCTGAAAGAAATCAGCCCTGAGTGCTCACTAGAAGGACAGATCCTGAAGTTGAGACTCCAGTACTTTGGCCACCTCATGAGAAGAGAAGACTCCCTAGAAAAGACCCTGATGTTGGGAAAGATTGAGGGCACAAGGGGACGACAGAGGACGAGATGGTTGGACAGAGTTCTCGAAGCTACCAACATGAGTCTGACCAAACTGTGGGAGGCAGTGGAAGCCAGGAGTGCCTGGCGTGCTCTGGTCCAGGGGGTCACGAAGAGGCGGACAAGACTAAACGACTCAACAACAACAAAGAGGGAATGCACTCTGCTTGCTAGCGCAGGTTAGAAGGATATTGATAAACAATATATCCTCTCCTGTCACCCTGAACATTCCCACACACTTTTAGAAGCCTGTGTTAGCATTCAATAATAAATCTAGAAATAAAACTGCAAATGACTAGTGACTCATATTAGCAACATTCAGAAGGCGAGTTAAGGTGAGATGGCTGTTCTTTTTTCTCAGCACATACAGTAAGGAGCGTCTCAACCCCCACCGTTCAGCCCGGACACTGAGATCCAGCGCCGAGGGCCTTCTGGCGGTTCCCTCACTCCGAGAAACGAAGCTACAGGGAACCAGGCAGAGGGCCTTTTCGGTGGTGGCGCCCGCCCTGTGGAACGCCCTCCCATCAGAGGTCAAAGCAATAAACAACCACATGACCTTTAGAAAACACCTGAAGGCAGCCCTGTTCAGGGAAGCTTTTAATCTGTGATATTTTAATGTTTTGTTTTTTTAATATTGCTGGAAGCCGCCCAGGGTGGCTGGGGAGACCCGGCCAGATGGGCGGGGTACAAATAATAAATTATTATTATTATTATTATTATTAGTCTTCTAAAATAGTCTTTTCAGCCTTTGTCCAGGGCAGATTTGTTAAGAGAATGAGAGGGATTTGTTTGGGTCTGGAGGGACCCTGGCTGCCCCTCCCCCTGCCCCACAATGCTCTTTCCCCCTACCCCATCTGGTTCCGCAGCCGTTGTTCCTCCTTCACCACCATGAATAGATGGAAGAGGCGATCTTGCTGACATAATCCTGTCACCTGCAAGAGACAGAGGTAAGTGGGAAGTCAGGAGTAGATGCTTTTCTCAGAGGTTAAACACTACATATCAAACTACAAATGGGCCTTTGAAAAAGTCTTGCCTGCTGAATGGATTATGACATTTGCACACATTTCATATTTTAGTTGCATTAAAAATGCATCTTCCCTCCTTGGGGCTCTGGGACCATATTCCCCCAAAAGATAAAAAATAATCCATGTGTCAGTTTCGCAATCCACAGAATGTAACCAAACAGAGAAAAATCTTATTCCTCCTTACCCAGCGGCTTCTCTCTGGTGTCCAACGGAGTCCTTTCAGTCTTAAAGGAATCCAGACCTATTTCTGCAAACAGATCCTGTCTCTGAAATAGCAACAAGGATTCAAAACAGAAAATGGGGAGAAAGATTAACAATGGCAGAGGCAAAAACCTGAGGGGTATCCAATCTCATTCCTTGGATGCTTTCCGAAAAGGATTGGCCATGAGTAGAGCATTTTAGGACCCCCTCCCTCATGTTCAGAGGCCTTTGGGAGTCTCTCACCTGCTGCTCTGCCTGCTTCCTCTCCTCTGCCTGACTCAGGAGGAAACCTTCAGCCAGGGCCACCGCCTGGGAACTGGTCTCTGCTCCGCATTCCCTCACCCAGCTCTCCATCTCCATTGGAAGGACAGCCAGGAACTGCTCCAAGATCACTAGATCCAGCATCTCAGCTTTCGTGTGCCTTTCTGGCTTCAGCCATTGATGGTAAAGGTTGTAGAGTCGGCTGCAAACCTCTCGGGGTCCTTTGGCCTCCTGGAAGCAGAACTGCCTGAACTGCTGGCTCTGCACCTCTGAGCGGAGGGTGTCCTCCTCACCCAGGATCTTCTGCACAGCGTTTTCCCAGAATCCCCCACTGCACCCAGTTTGGATGGCATGGCCTCTTCCTGCTTCAGGGCCAGCTGAGTCTTGCTCATCCATCTCTGCTCTCAGGAAGTCTCCAAGAGATCAGAAGGAACCCCTTGATCTTCTGTCAAGTTCTGTTTGTCCGAATTAGAGGTGTTAGCAAATTCTACAAAGCAAGTACATTATTCTGCTATAAAACTGACTGTCAGGAGGAAAAAGGAGAAGTAAATCTCTAGCCCAGGCATAGGGGAACTGGGCCCTCCAGATGTTTTGGGAATACAATTCCCATCATCCCTGGCCACTGGTCCTGTTAGCTAGGGATCATGGGAGTTGTAGGCCAAAAACATGAGGGCCAAGTTTGCCTATGCCTGCTTTAGCCCTTCTGGAAGGAAAGTGTCTATGCATAATGTTCAGGCAACTGCAGGGGTTTCTGTGAGATGAATCAGCTGTAGATATACCTGCAAATTTATTGTGCTATTTTTGTGTTATACACATGGCGTGAGAAGACTGTCAGTATTTATTTAATATTATTTGCTTAATTAAAAAGAATTTGGTGGATTCCCTAGAGGCAAACATAGAGTGAGCACAGTCTCTGGTAAGAGAGAAGTGCAGCAGTTTAAATACTTACAAAACACTGGATAACATTAACAAATATGGATATTCTAGACCTGGAGGGTCATGATAACAGGTTTAGTTGGCACGCATATTTATGCTATGAGAAGGCAAAAGTACATAAAGGTTTCTTGAATCATCTTGTAAGAAAACCAATCTATGTGGCATGGGAGAAATATAAAAATTTATTAGAACAGAAAACACCCTAGTGGCTTTCCCCACTAGAAGCGATATCCTTGAAAAAAATAAATATGAAAAACGATTGGGCAACCTATAAAGAGCTCTTAACGGAAGTAGAACAACAGTTGAAATTGCAAAATTTTGAGGACATAAGAAATTTATAAACTGATTGGTTACAACATCACCAACTAGATGATATATTGAAGATGGATAAAAAGAATGGATTTGGTAATGAAATCTCAAGGATTGAAAAAGAATTGTTAGAGAATAATTTAAAATTACTTTCTAAAATGTACAAACTAATTTTAGAATGGTATACAAAAGCTGAAGAAGTTAAATCTGTAATGATACAGTGGGCGAAGGATTTTGGGTACAATGTACAGATTTCATCATGGGAGAAGTTATGGAAAGATGATCTGAAATTTACAGCATGTTGTATGTTGAAAGAACAATATATGATAATGATGTACTGTTGGTCTCCAACTCTCAGTAAGATAGCAAAAATGTAGAAGACAGCTACAAATATCTGTTGGAAATGTAAGGAAAAAGAAGACCCTTTTTAACATATGTGGTGGACATGCAAGGTAACAAAAGCATTCTGGGAAATGTTCAAAATAACTTTTATTTTAAAAAGCCAGAAGTTTTTATTTTAGGAATTATAGGTGCTAAAATTCCAAGGGAACAGAAAAGATTGTTTATGTGTGTGACGACAGCTGCGGCAATGCTATTTGCCCAGAGATGGAAAGAAGCCAAAGGGCAGAGAAGAAGCCAGAGAAGAATGGCAGATCAAGTTGATGGACTATGATAAAATGGCAAAAATGACCGGAAAAATAAGAAATCAAGAAGACCAAAACTTTAATAAGGAATGGGGGAAAATTATAACTTATCTTAAAAAAAAACATTGTAAACAGCGTGATTTCAATAATACTTGTAATGTAACAAGAACTATGGATATAATAGAGATACAAAAATTCTGAATTATTGCAAAAGATACAGTAGGAAAAGTTTAACAATAAGGCCCACAAAGGGGAGGGGGGAGCCCAGGGGATTTCGTGAGAACCCCGTGTTTCTTTATATAACATGTGGTGTGAGTGTGTAAATTTTTATATCGAAAATTAAATAAATAAATCTGGAAAAAAGTTACAAAACATGCAAAGAAATGAAGCACCGGGATATGGGCTATGAGACATTTTTCAACATCCCGTTGCTATCAGAGCTTCCCCTTTCTACCCCTCTGGCATAGAACAGACCACACACTTTGGTAAGTGAATGGTTTTTACTTACAAACTTTTCCAAGTTCAGATTCATGCATTTCTCCATACAGCAGCAAGAAAACACAGGCAGAAATCTTGGGTTACAAAACGGGATAAGAGGTTTCTGAACACATGGCCTGACCTTAAAGAGGTCAGCTATGTCCTATCTGGTCAAGTTCGCGTGGCAAAAGAGGCCAAACAGCAGAAGGCAAGGGAGCAAAGACTTTTCCGGGGTTCATCAGCAAAGGTCTCCCCGCAACTGGGACTCGGAAGCCTTGCAGCCTCCGATGGCGGAGACACAGCAGAAGAGCCCCGCATCGCCCTCTCCTCCACCAACTGGCCTCGTCCTCTTTCAAAGCCATCTCGCTTCCAGGGCACGTGGCAAGATAGAAGGACTTTCCTGTAGGAGCCCTCCTCCATCTGTCCACATCCACTCTTGCTTGCTTGCTCAGGGTTTCGTTGCATGTCGGAATGTTTCCGCGCGGCTGCAGCCTCCCTTCATCAACGTGACTGGTCCACAGGGGCGTAGCCAGGATCAAAACTAGGGGGGGGCAAGCCATGGTCGTTCAGGTTGTGACATTTCAGCATGGAAAAGGCGAATGAAACCAAAATTTTAAGAAAATTATATATAATTATAGCAGTGCTTTATTACGTTAGTTATTACAATTATTTGCTTGATTTTTTTTAATTTTTAATTTTAATTTTTATTCTAGTTACATGTCTTATGCTAATATCATTTTTATTGGGTTTGAAGAAAACTTGTTCAAAACTTTCGTTTCAATCCCCGAGGAGTCGGTGCAGGTGTTTCCAAAGGCGAAGGAAACGGACCCCCTAAAAAAAACAACAGTGGCGCAGCCTCACCCCCCAAAATAGGGGCGCATCTCTCCCGATCCCTGGGAAGCCTTTTCCCTGGGCAAGCCTGGGCAGGCGCAAGGGCAACTTTATGCGCGGCGGCGCCTTTCACTCCAAAGCTCCCCCGGGCGCCGCGCTCCGCTCGGCACAGAGCCGTAGGAAGGTCAGGTGGTACCCGGTGCGGAAATTTCTTGTCATCCCCCCCCTCAACATTGTGTGTTGTTGTTTTTTGCCTGCAAAAAAGGTTTTACATTATTTCATATTTTCTTACAAACGAATGTGGATTCTGGGACTCTGATAACAAGTAGGTGACTATGGACAGATACTTAAATCTACAGGATGGACTGTTTTGGCTTGTGTTATTTTCTTTATATTTACAGTGGTACCTCGGGTTACATACGCATCAGGTTACATACTCCGCTAACCCAGAAATAACGCTTCAGGTTAAGAACTTTGCTTCAGGATAAGAACAGAAATTCTGCTCTGGCGGCACAGCGGCAGGGGGAGGCCCCATTAGCTAAAGTGGTACCTTAGGTTAAGAACGGACCTCCAGAACGGATTAAGTACGTAACCAGAGGTACCACTGTATTGTCTATTTATTTAATAAAATTATTTTTAAAAACCTGCAAAGTGGTTTACCAAAATAAAAAACAAAACAAAAAAACACCACAGCAGCTATTTATTTATTCAGCTCCATTGAATTGATATTTCAGCCAGGCATGCCCAAAATCCATTTCGGGGGCCTAATTCGGCCCACCAGTTGGTTTAATCCAGCCCCTGTGGCAGTTATTTCCTGGGGTAAAATCCTTAAAAAAAACCTCAACAACTTCAACCCTAAAAAAAATGGTTAACAACTTTGGTCAGCCCTCACGGCCCTTCGCTTCATCAAATCTGGCCCTCTTTGAAAAGTTTGGACACCACTGGCTTACACCATACTAAATTTGTTAGCCTTTTAAGGTAACTCTTATTTAAAGCAGGCCCCCACCCACCCAAAAAAATATTTTTGGTCTCACAAGCAGCAGCACATTCCACCTCAAAACAAAATATCAAACAGTAAAAAAATTATAACTCCTGTTAGGATAATTAAACCAATCTTTATCCATACAGGCTTTTCCTATGAGGTTTTGACAATTTCAGAACTCAAGCAGTGAAATTACTAGGAACAATAATATAAGTTTCACAGGTGCAGTCTGCACAGGTGTTGGTCACATAAGTTGGCATCTCTTTAATATTCCTTTACTTCTCAACCGCTTTATAAGAATCTGAAAGCAAGGAGACATGGCAACTCACACCTCTTCCATGCAGCAGCATATCAGAACACTAACACTTTATGGCTAAATAGCTTATAATTTACTTTAATTACTTGCAAGCAAGTTACAGGTAGATAGCCGTGTTGGTCTGCCATAGTCAAAACAAAATAAATAAATAAATAAAAATCCTTCCAGTAGCACCCTAGAGACCAAATAAGTTTGTTCTTGGTATGAGCTTTCATGTGCATGCACACTTCTTCAGCACACGAAAGATTTGAAAAATCACCCAAGCAAACACGTTTTTTGGGGGTTAAAAAAAGGCTGGGGGGGGGGGGGTTAAAGGCAAAAGACAAAGGGGTAAAGTCACTCACAAAAAGATCGCTGTGGATCAAAACAGCAGCAGACAAAGCTCGTTCTTCCCTTCCAGAGATCATACAATGAAAGGTGGGACGAGGGGGAGGGGCAGGAGGCAGTTTTAGGGACCAAAACCTCGCGATGATCAACTGGGATTAGGCGTTAATAGTTCACAGAGTAGCCTGCTTCTTATCAAGCAGTCTCAAATGGAGACTGATAAGGAAACTTCGGGGGGGGGGGGGGAATCAAGGAGATCTCAACGTCTCCTCTCCAGGCGTTTTTACCCAGCAAACTCCCTCTTCGCTCAGTCTCAGCAAACAAGCAGCACTCAGCAACGGTAGCAGCCAGACCCAGGAGACAGACGGGGTGGTGGTGGTGGCAGCTATGGGGGGCAGCTGCCTTCTAGGGGGGGGCAATTGCCCCCGTCTGCCCCCCCCTGGCTACGCCCATGCTGGTCCATCAATCTGAACGGGGTTTATTCCCATGCATTTCCCGCGCCCCCCCCCCTTTGACCCAAAGACCTTCCCCAAAGGGGCCAGCAGCGCCTCCGTGCAAAAGAAGCGCAGAGCTGCCGCCCTCCTGCGACCTCGCCCCTCCCTGGCAGGACCCTCCGCTCCTGGACTTGGGGGTCCCCCCTTACAGGCTCCCCACATGCACGCTGCAGCCCTGGGACCCCCCCCCCCCAATGCACCCTCTGGGGAGAGAGAGAGAGAGAGAGAGAGGGAGGAGACTCACCGGATCCCAGCAGGCGCCACCTGGGCAGCATTTGCAGGGAGAGACAAAAGCACACCCCCCTTTTTTGCAGGAAAGGTCTGGGGAGGCGGGGAGGGGCTTTTGCTCTGGAGGACCTGCCCTCCCCGTCTTTCTTTCTTTCCTGTCCTCTCTAGGAATCCAGCTCGTTTCTGTTTAACCCTTAGCAAGCCGAGCGCACCCAGCTCCCTCCTTCTCTCCCAGGAGCGCAGGAGGAGCCACGTGCATCGCGCGCAAAGCACCCAGAGATGCTTTATTTGGGGGGACCCTCCTGGCCGGGGGCTGAGCTTCCCCCTCCCTGGCCTAGAAACCGGAGGTAGGGAAAAGGCTCTACGATAAGTGATCTTCCCCCAAAAAGGCTCAACACCTACGCTCCATGGATGCCAGTGGCCAGGACAGACCCTGGGGCGTCTGCATGATATTGTTGTTGTTCAGTCGTTCAGTCGTGTCCGACTCTTCGTGACCCCCTGGACCAGAGCACACCAGGCACTCCTGTCTTCCACTGCCTCCTGCAGTTTGGTCAGACTCATGTTGGTAGCTTCGAGAACACTGTCCCACCATCTCATCCTCTGTCGTCCCCTTCTCCTTGTGCCCTCCATCTTTCCCAACATCAGGGTCCTTTCCAGGGAGTCTTCTCTTCTCATGAGGTGGCCAAAGTCTTGGAGCCTCAGCTTCAGGATCTGTCCTTCCAGTGAGCACTCAGGGCTGATTTCCTTCAGAATGGAGAGGTTTGATCTTCTTGCAGTCCATGGGACTCTCAAGAGTCTCCTCCAGCACCAGAATTCAAAAGCATCAATTCTTCGGGGATCAGCCTTCTTTATGGTCCAGCTCTCACTTCCATACATTACTACTGGGAAAACTGCATGATATATTCAACACAAAAAACAGTGGCCATTTGTTGTTGACAAAGGACAGCTAGACATAGAAAGAGCCCCATTACCTTCAGTCGCTTAGGGCCTCATCAAACCCACTTTGACCTTGCAGAGAAATATTTGAGGTCAATTTGTTCAGGACCTAATCTGTGGGGTTTCAGACATGTGGTTTATATATACAGTGGTACCTAGGGGTTAAGAACTTAATTCGTTCTGGAGGTCCGTTCTTAACCTCCTGTTCTTAACCTGAGGTACCACTTTAGCTAATGGGGCCTTCCGCTGCCGCCACGCCGCCACTGCCCAATTTCTGTTCTCATCCTGAAGCAAAGTTCTTAACCCGAGGTACTATTTCTAGGTTAGCAAAGTCTGTAACCTGAAGAGTCTGTAACCCGAGGTACCACTGTACAGTTATGAACATTTATTTATTTTTAGCAGGGGAGACTCCGGGAGAAAAGGAGGTGGTCAAGGAAGGGGGGGAGAGAGACGTCTCCATCATGGTGCCCAAGGGGAATCTCCGGAGGGTCCACCTTGGCCTCTCCCTCCTGCTTAGGAATCGGACACCCCTTCAAGGAGAGCAGAGAGGGATCCCTGGATAGTGGGGTCCAGTCCCCCCACCCCTTCTTTCCTGCAACCTCCATCCTCCTTCCACCTTATAAATCCCTGCCCTGCCCAAACGCAATCCCACCCAGGAAGCAACCAGAAACCTTTTCCTCTCTCTCAGGCTTCCATCTCTAAGTGTCTTTTCCACTGCCTGCTTCATTGAGGATGAGGATAATGTACACCTGTCATCAGAAACAGGGGTGCAGAGTCCATGGAAAGGCTCTCAGGGTTGATATAGAAGTTGCACCCCAAAAGCATTTCTGTTACTCTTATTCTTCGAAGGCAATGTCAGAGTGACAGGGTCAGTTGTAATGAAGAAATGCTATTATGTTATTGCTATATTGTTGTTATTTATATGTAAATATTATTGTTGATGTCAATTTTACTATGATGGAAGTTTAAATAAAGTATAATAATTAAAGAAAAAAGAAAGCATTTCTGTTCCTCTTATGTTTTGTAGGCAATGTCAGAGTGACTGACAAGCTGAGATACATACAATCCATCAGCATCCGATGATAGCAGTTGCATGAATCATCCCAGTCAAAGGACCCATTCTTATGATAGACAGTGCCTGTGGCTGGAGGCTCTACAAACAGGGTGTGCCTATGCAGGCTAAAAACTGCTAGTATTAGCACAGGTGAAGTGTGTGACCTCCCCAAATTTACAGACTGTATGGTGAATGAGAGTTCGTGGGTGGGGTTATAGTTTACGGCAACCCTGTGATTTTCTTTACCCCTAACATTTCGTGAGCTGATAATGCAGTACGAATTCCAAAATAGCTGCAAGAAATCACAAGATAATAAGAATAATTGTTGTATTTATACCCTGCCCATCTGGTTGGGTTCCCCCAGCCACTCTGGGCAGCTTACAGTACAGTTGAACCTTGTTTCTCGAATTTAAACTGTTCTGGGAGTCCGTTCGACTCCCGAAATATTTGAAAACCAAGGCGCGGCATCCAATGAGAGCGATTGCATGAATCTTCCCAGTCAAAGGACCCATTTTCATGATAGACAGTGCTCGGAAATATGTTGGGAACCAGTAGACATCCTTTAGAACTGGTGTTATGTTGTCCCAGCGGTCACTCCCAGTCACCAGTCTAGCCGCTGCATTCAGGATTAGTTTCCAAGTCACCTTCAAAGGTAGCTCCAAGTTGAGCGCATTGCAGTCGTCCATGCACCACTGTCTCACCAGAGATAACCAGACCATGCACCACACTGGTGAGACAGTCTGCAGGCTGGTAGGGTCTCAGCCGGCGTACCAGATGGAGGTGGACACAGAATTGACCTATGCCTACGTCCAAAATGATCCCCAGGCTGAACACCTGGTCCTTTAGGGGCACAGTTACCCCATCAGGACCAGGGAGTCCCTCACACCTGCCCCCCATCCCCCAAAAAGAGTACTGCTGTCTTGTCAGGATTCAACCCCAATCTGTTAGCCACCATCTATCCTCCAACCACCTCCAGAGCTTTCCAGGTCCTTCAACGCAAAAAAGCTTCAGCCACAATACTTTTATTACCTTTGAAGGGGCCATCAGATACTTGGTGGTCTTTTCAAATACAGTGACTTATGTAAATAAATAACACTTGTTTTCCTTATTCCACAGCAAATACACCCCTTTGAGTAGCACCATTGACCACCATAATGTAAAGATAACTCAACAGGATAGTTTTTTCGAATACTTTTACAGTGATGTATGACGTAAATAGCACTTCTGTTTTCCTTATTCCACATCGGAGAGACTTTGATACACAGGTCTGAGCTCATCTCTCTGCCTGAAACTGCTGTGTCAGCAGCAAGGGAAGCCTGGGCAGTATGTTTGGGGGTCCTGGGCTGCCTAGACAATAAGACCCCCTTCTCAGCCTGGCTGATATGGTCCCAAGGAAAGCAGAGCAGTACATTTGGCACCAGCTTGGCTGCAGGAGTTGGGCACTACCCAACCGCCTTAGAGACTCCACTCTGGATTTGTGTAGGTTTTCCTCCATAGACTTTTCTTCTCCTGAATATAACTCACAAGGAAGCTTGTGAGTTTTCCTTCTTGATGGGCTCCCTTCCCCAGTTGTCGAGCCCCATCTGCCCTTCACTTTCCTCTGTAGCATGGGCAGAATCTGTCTTCTTGACTGGGATTCACGGTTGTTCTCATCCTCTCCATCCACCAGGGCCTGCCTTCACCTGCAGCAGAATCCACCAAGGATTTCAGACCCATCAGCTATCCTCACCTGGTTTAGCCGGCCGGTTGAAGGCTTTCCTGGGATAGCGGCTCCTGATGCATGCTGACGGCTTCTTGAAGCCGCAGGTGAGCGCTGAGTTCAGGGGGGGGACCAGGGGTAGATAAATTATTCCAGAAGGTGCACAACATATCCCCCACTAAAGGTACTACCGCTCCTCTAATACCCCATGACATTCTAGAATTATGATATTTAAAACAGATCGGGAATAAATTCATTTCCCCAGAGATAACACTACTTCAGGCAATCAATAAATCAATACTACATATTCAAGGTTGAAGTTTCCACTAAGTACAGTTATCTATTTGCCTTGAATATCATGCTTTTCAGTGCCACTTTAATATAGTCCTGCATCAGAAGACGGGCACAAGACCAGGCAGCCCATCATTATTATAAAGAACAATGGGGGTGGGGATTCCCATGCGCCTGCTTCTCCTGCTCTCTCCATGCAATGTGAGGAATGTAGATGAAGGTCCATCTCCTGAGCACCCATTCAGCTGACCCCAAGCACCAAGCCTTGTCACTAGTTCTCTGAATGACCCAGACCAAAGTCCCTCCATAGAGACCTTTCCATTTGGCTTGGGAAGGCGAGGCCCAGAGTGACTGATGGGCGGATAGACTCCAGCTACAAAGGCTGAAGCTGCTGAGAGGTCTGTTGAAGAGGACTGTCTTGGCATGAGTCCTGGAAGAGCAGCTTCCTGCCTTGAAGGCCTTTCCGGAACCAGGATTGATTCCAGCTTTAAAAACTGAGGCTGCTGGGGGGGTTTTGGGCGGGGGGTTGTTGCTGTTGGCATTCTGTATTTATATTTCAGATCTTGTTGTGATTTATGTGGAAATTGTTCAGTTCAATTTTTCAGTCCCAGCATTCCAAACTAACCCTATCGCCATCTACCATTTCCTAAAATTTACTATTTTACTGTAATTACCATTAATATATTAATGCCATTGATACATGTGTATACAACTTGAAATGCAAACACCAAGACATTGCACTGAAACTTCCAGTCAACGCGCATCCATGCACTTTCCCAGAGTCTCATTCGAGAGTCAGTGTGGTACAGGGCTTAAGAGTTTTGGACTAGGACCTGGGAGATCTGGGTTCAAATCCGCACTCAGCCTTGAAGCTCACTGGGTGATGGCTTCACAGCCTAACCTACCTCACAGGGTTGGAAGGTTGTGGACGCTCCTTCCTTGGAGGTTTTTAAGGAGACGTTTGAAGGCAATATGTCATGGATGCTTAAGCTGAGAGTCCTGCATTGGACTAGATGACCCAGGGGTCTCCTGCAGGTCTAAAATTCTATGATTCTCCTCCCTATGAGTTCTTTTATGGGCTGTGAGATAGACTTTCTGACTGAAGCTCTTCCCACATTCCAAGCACTGATAGGGTTTCTCCCCTGTGTGAATTCTTTTATGGGAATTGAGACTGGCTTTCCGGCGGAAACTCTTCCCACATTCCAAGCACTGATAGGGTTTCTCCCCTGTATGAATGCTTTGATGGGAAGTGAGATCGGCTCTCTGGCGAAAACTCTTCCCACATTCCAAGCACTGATAGGGTTTCTCCCCTGTATGAATGCTTTGATGGGAGGTGAGATGGGTTCTCCGGCGGAAACTCTTTCCACAATCCAAGCATGGATAGGGTTTCTCCCCTGTATGAATGCTTTGATGGGAAGTGAGAATGGCTTTCTGGCGGAAACTCTTCCCACATTCCAAGCACTGATAGGGTTTCTCCCCTGTATGAATGCTTTGATGGGTAGTGAGATTGGCCCTGTGACTGAAGTTCTTTCCACATTCCAAGCACTGATAGGGTTTCTCCCTTGTATGAATTCGTTGATGGGAAGTGAGATTGGCTTTCTGGCGGAAACTCTTCCCACATTCCAAGCACTGATAGGGTTTCTCTCCTTTGTGAATTCTTTGGTGGGAAGTGAGATTGGCTTTATGGCGGAAACTCTTCCCACATTCCAAGCACTGATAGGGTTTCTCCCCTTTGTGAATTCTTTGGTGGGAAGTGAGACTGGCTTTCTGGCGGAAACTCTTCCCACATTCCAAGCACTGATAGGGTTTCTCCCCTGTGTGAATGCTTTGGTGGAAAGTGAGACTGGCTTTCTGGCGGAAACTCTTCCCGCATTCCAAGCACTGATAGGGTTTCTCCCCTTTGTGAATTCTTTGGTGGGAAGTGAGATTGGCTTTCTGGCGGAAACTCTTCCCACATTCCAAGCACTGATAGGGTTTCTCCCCTTTGTGAATTCTTTGGTGGGAAGTGAGACTGGCTTTCTGGCGGAAACTCTTCCCACATTCCAAGCACTGATAGGGTTTCTCCCCTGTGTGAATGCTTTGGTGGAAAGTGAGACTGGCTTTCTGGCGGAAACTCTTCCCGCATTCCAAGCACTGATAGGGTTTCTCCCCTTTGTGAATTCTTTGGTGGGAAGTGAGACTGGCTTTCTGGCGGAAACTCTTCCCACATTCCAAGCACTGATAGGGTTTCTCCCCTGTGTGAATGCTTTGGTGGGAAGTGAGACTGGCTTTCTGGCGGAAACTCTTCCCGCATTCCAAGCACTGATAGGGTTTCTCCCCTTTGTGAATTCTTTGGTGGGAAATGAGACTGGCTCTGTGGCGGAAACTCTTTCCACAATCCAAGCATGGATAGAGTTTCTCCCCTGTATGAATGCTGTGATGGGTAGCGAGATGGGCCCTTTGACTGAAGTTCTTTCCACATTCGAAGCACTGATAAGGTTTCTCCCCTGTGTGAATCCTTTGATGGGCAGTGAACCTGTCCTTCCATGCGAAGCTCATCCCACATTCTAAGCACTGATAGGGTTTCTCCCCTGTGTGAATTCTTTGATGGGAATTGAGAGTTTGCTTCTGATTGAAGCTCTTCCCACATTCCAAGCATGTATAGGGTTTCTCCCCTGTGTGAATTCTTTGGTGGGAAGTGAGAATGGCTTTCTGGCGGAAACTCTTCCCACATTCCAAGCACTGATAGGGTTTCTCCCCTGTATGAATGCTTTGATGGGTAGTGAGATGGGCCCTGTGACTGAAGTTCTTTCCACATTCCAAGCACTGATAGGGTTTCTCCCTTGTATGAATTCGTTGATGGGCCGTGAGCTTGGTCCTCTCACTGAAGCTCTTCCCACATTCCAAGCACTGATAGGGTTTCTCCCCTGTGTGAATGCTTTGGTGGGAAGTGAGATTGAATTTCAGGGAGAAACTCTTCCCACATTCCAAGCATTGATAGGGTTTTTCACCAGTGTGAATTCGTTGATGGGAATTGAGACTTTGCTTGTGATTGAAGCTCTTCCCACATTCCGAGCACTGATAGGGTTTCACCCCTGCGTGAATGCTTTGGTGGGAAGTGAGACTGGCTTTCTGGCGGAAACTCTTCCCACATTCCAAGCACTGATAGGGTTTCACCCCTGCGTGAATGCTTTGGTGGGAAGTGAGACTGGCTTTCTGGCGGAAACTCTTCCCACATTCCAAGCACTGATAGGGTTTCACCCCTGCGTGAATGCTTTGGTGGGAAGTGAGACTGGCTTTCTGGCGGAAACTCTTCCCGCATTCCAAGCACTCATAAGGTTTCTCCCCTGTATGAATTTTTTGATGGGAGGTGAGATTGGCTCTCTGGCGGAAACTCTTCCCGCATTCCAAGCACTGATAGGGTTTCTCCCCTGTATGTAGTCTTTGATGGGAGGTGAGATTGGCTCTCTGGCGGAAACTCTTTCCACAATCCAAGCATTGATAGGGTTTCTCCCCTGTATGAATGCTTTGATGGGTAGTGAGACTATCTTTCCACTTGAAGTTCTTTCCACATTCTGAACACTGATATGGTTTCTCCCTTGTATGAATTCTTTGATGGGCCATGAGCTTGGTCGTCTTACCGAAACTCTTCCCACATTCCGAGCACTGATAGGGTTTCTCACCACTGTGAATTCTTTGGTGGGAAGTGAGAATTTGCTTCCGACTGAAGCTCTTCCCACATTCCAAGCACTGATAGGGTTTCTCCCCTGTGTGAATGTTTTGGTGGGAAGTGAGATTGGCTTTCTGGCGGAAACTCTTCCCACATTCCAAGCACTGATAGGGTTTCTCCCCTGAATGAATGCTTTGATGGGAGGTGAGATTGGCTCTCTGGCGAAAACTCATTCCACAATCCAAGCACTGATAGGGTTTCTCCCCTGTATGAATTCGTTGATGGGCTGTGAGCTTGGTCCTCCCACTGAAGCTCTTTCCACATTCTGAGCACTGATAGGGTTTCACCCCTGCGTGAATGCTTTGGTGGGAAGTGAGACTGGCTTTCTGGAGGAAACTCTTCCCGCATTCCAAGCACTGATAGGGTTTCACCCCTGCGTGAATGATTTGGTGGGAGGTGAGATTGGCTTTATGGCGGAAACTATTTCCATAACCCAAGCATGGATAGGGTTTCTCCCTTGTATGAATTCGTTGATGGGCTGTGAGCTTGGTCCTCCCACTGAAGCTCTTTCCACATTCTGAGCACTGATAGGGTTTCACCCCTGCGTGAATGCTTTGGTGGGAAGTGAGACTGGCTTTCTGGCGGAAACTCTTCCCGCATTCCAAGCACTGATAGGGTTTCTCCCCTGTATGAATGCTTTGATGGGAGGTGAGATTGGCTCTCTGGCGGAAACTATTTCCACAACCCAAGCATGGATAGGGTTTCTCCCTTGTATGAATTCGTTGATGGGCTGTGAGCTTGGTCCTCCCACTGAAGCTCTTTCCACATTCTGAGCACTGATAGGGTTTCACCCCTGTGTGAATGCTTTGGTGGGAAGTGAGACTGGCTTTCTGGCGGAAACTCTTCCCGCATTCCAAGCACTGATAGGGTTTCTCCCCTGTATGAATGCTTTGATGGGAGGTGAGATTGGCTCTCTGGCGGAAACTCTTTCCACAATCCAAGCATGGATAGGGTTTCTCCCCTGTATGAATGCTTTGATGGGTAGTGAGATGGGCCCTTTGACTGAAGTTCTTTCCACATTCCGAGCACTGATAGGGTTTCACCCCTGCGTGAATGCTTTGGTGGGAAGTAAGACTGGCTTTCTGGCGGAAACTCTTCCCGCATTCCAAGCACTGATAGGGTTTCTTACCAGTGTGAATTATTTGATGGGAAGTGAGACTTCCCTTCTGGGTGAAGCTCTTTCCACAATTCCCGCATTGATAGGGTTTCTCCCCAGTATGAATTCTTTGGTGGGAAGTGAGATGGGAGCCCACAGTTAAACTCTTCCCACATTCCAAGCATTGACAGGGTTTCTCACCTGTAATAATTATTTGATGCGAAATGAGATGTGCACTCTTACTGAAGCTCTTTCCACATTGCAAGCTTTTCAGTGGATCCTCCCCTGTGTGAATTATTTCTTGTGAAGTAAGACTTTCATTCCAGCAGAACGTTTTCCCCCATTCAGAGAACTGAGAGGGTTTCTGCCCCATAGCATTTCTTTGGTGGGTAGTCAAATGGGAGCTGTGACTGAAGCTCTCTCCACACTCCAAGAGTGGCAATGGCTTCTCCACTGTGCGGATTCTGTCATGGGCGCCCTCGCTCTCAATTTCCAAATCATCACCACCTGCAATGAAGAAAGAAATGGATTAGAGCTGCAGGAAGAAATGGAGTGCCACTGTATTGAATATTGATCACTAACCCTTGTGATAGACAAAGAATTCCATGCATCAACATAGCTGACCACACACTAGAGCTGGTCAGTGTTAGAAAGCTAGGACCTAAAGGGCACCTTAAACCTAGGATATGGGCTCAAAAATGGAATGTCTAGGCGCACGCTTTTATAACAAAAATACAAAGCTGAAAAGGAATGAACTGCAGCTAAAATAATATGTTCATTTTCCACATGGTCTAGTCCTTCCCCTGCCCACCCCCCTGATTTTTCTAAGAAGGTCTCTCCTCCAGTCTTCAGAGAGTAGCTGGAAGTGGGGAGGCAGGAGAAGGTCCTCCTTTCCTTCCACTCTGCAGAGATCTGAAATCTTAGGCACAGTACTGCGTGCAGAGCTCAGAAACTGCTCGTGTCTATGAAATTCCCTGCCGCAAAATGCGCCTAGAACCATGGGAGTTTCAGGCACTAGAGGTGGTGGATGATTTTGTCTACCTAGGAGGTTCTACCATAACCAACAACCTCTTCATCGATGCTGACCTGGACAAGTGTATTGGCAAGGCAAATGTGTTGCTAACCATTCAATACCCTGTTTTCCCTATTTTAAGACGTAGTCATAAAATATGCCAAAGCAGGATTTTTTCGCATTTGTGAAATATAAGCCATACCCCTAAAATAAGCCATAGTGATAGGCACAGTTCTGGAGGGCGCCAAGGAAAAGGCGGGGCTGGGCGTCCAGTCCCACCACCAAAACCAGTCAGCCCCAGAAGCAGCGCTCAGGAACTCTGCAGAGCAGGGCGCACAGGAAGGGGCAGCGGGCGCAACAAAGGCACTCCGAAGGTCTCTTCGCCTGCACACTTGCCCAACTCTGCTCGGCACAGAGCACACGGGGCGGCCGCTGTGGCGGAGAGGGAAGGCTGCTCGCCGCCACGACGAAATCCCCCGAGCCGCCCTGCGCATTGCCCAAGAGGCCCCTTGGAAAAAAGGCTTCTGTCGAGTTTTGAGGAGGGAAGGCAGTGGAGGAGGAGCAGGAGAGAGCGCCCAACGAAAGCGGCTCTCTCTGGTGCCCATTTCCTCAAAGCTCAGCTTGGATTCTCCCCCCGCTGCCAGCAAGCAAACAAAGAGCTCCGCGCCCGTCCCGTCCTTCACAGCCCCAGAACTCTAGTGTGGCCTTGCCAAGGCGTGCTTACATAATAAAAATAAGACATCCCCTCAAAATAAGCCATAGTGCGTTTTCTTGAAGAAGAAAAAAATATAAGACGGTGTCTTAAAATAGGGGAAACACGGTACCAAAATGAAGGTCTACTAGGATTGCATGTTGAGCTTTGTGAAGTGAATGGTGGACAATGACAACCATCAGAAACAACCCCTCAATGCCTTCCACAAGCTCCGTGTCAGGAAGATTTTGGGCAACACAAGGCAGGAGACAGTGTCAACCGAGAACAACAAAAAACCACCACACAATGGCTGAAGATAGAATGAAAGCTACATCAAAAACTCTTATGAGGAACTACCGGTAATAATCTGTCAATAAAGCCAACTGATAAATGAAGCCATGTATATATCACATGTATAACAGAATGCATACAGTTTATATAATAGAACCATTCAGCAATGGATAGGTGTAACAACGAAATCCCAGTGCCAACAAACGTTCATGTTAGGTCGATGGTGAATATGCCATGGAGTACTTCGGCAGATGAATAAAACAATGTCCTGAACACGACGATAGAAGAAAAATATTGTATGAGTCTAGTAGTGTCACCATCCATACAAACTCAATCCGAGTGGCACATGGGAAGAAGAAACCCTGTCCTCCGGATATAGCTCAGCTTTGAGGCTTAATCAGTTCTGTGTAAACAATGCCCAAATTACAATGCATCACCTAATATAAAATATACACAATGTACAACATATTTACATAATATCACAAAATCACCTACCTAGGTATTACATTCTGGTCAACAGAACATGCGAATATCACAGGCACAGCTTGGTAAGAAAGATGAAACTGAGACTTAAATAGATCAAACAATCAATACCATTAATTAACATACAATGGCTTTTAAAGGTACAGCGTATTCTAGCAGCCATGAGATCTAAACAAAACATTGTAGCTCAAACTCTGTGTTGAGGCCATTGGGATGAAGAGTATCAAGTTCAAATATTAATTTATATTCTTTCTGTAATAGTATTCTACGTATATCTATAGATCTGTAAGGAAGTTTCATAGGGGTCCAGAAGATGAAAAAACTTAAATCGTCCTCAGTGTGTGTGCTGCTGACACAAAATGTTGGACTATGGGAGCGTCCAAACATTGATTGCGTATTTTGGATCTGTGTTCTGATATCCTGGTTCTATCGTCGTGTTCAGGACATTGTTTTATTCATCTGCCGAAGTACTCCGTGGCATATTCACCATCGACCTAACATGAACGTTTGTTGGCACTGGGATTTCGTTGTTACACCTATCCATTGCTGAATGGTTCTATTATATAAACCGTATACATTCTGTTATACCTACGATATATACATGGCTTCATTTATCAGTTGGCTTTATTGACAGATTATTAGTTCCTCATAAGAGTTTTTGATGTAACTTTCATTCTATCTTCAGCCATTGTGTGGTGGGTTTTTGTTGTTCTCAGTTTATATTATCACCACCGTGATACTGTATGCTGTTTGAGGAGACAGTGTCAAACAAGGATGTGCTCTCCTAACCTCAAATTCCCAGCATGTTCCCATTCCATTCTCAGCAATGCCTATGCTGCATTGGCCATGACCATGGTCAAAACAGTCGATAGCCCTCCTTTTAAGGTGAGTTTTGGGGGTATTCGAATCCCAAATGCCACAAGTGGCCCTGTTGTGCTCCACCAAAATCAGGGAGGCTTATCACAGAGAGATATGTGTGGAATTTCCAAACAGAGATTATGATCCACAAGGGAGCCTTACTGAGAGAGGCCACGATCCCACGATTCTCCTCCATGACTTCCTTATGCAGAGCTCTCTGGTCAGGATCCAGCAACACCCACTCCTCGTCTGTGAAATGAACAGCGACATCTTCAAAGCACACTGGACCCTGAGAGAGAAAGAAAAATGGCCTCTTTAGACAGCATAAAGATAATCTGCTACACATTGCTCTGTTTCTTTCTGCTCGTTAAATGGTGTTTTGTTTCAATGGGATTGTTTGGCTGCATGTTTTAATTGTGGTTGCTCCTTCTAATGTCTTAATGGAATTCTTTTCTTGTGTGATTTAGTGATGGACATTAATCTCTGTGTAAATGGGTGGAACTCTACATTGTTCTTACAATCCTTCTGTCTGTGCCAGATGGAAGGATCCCCTCTCTGCTCCCCATGTGCTGTTCTTGCGAGGGGGGGGGCTTCTGATGCCCTAAAGACAACTTCCAGAAGTACGTTGGGGGAAAGGGGGGGAGGAGAAGGGGGGAAACCCCATTGTGCAACAGATGCAGCAGGTTAGGTGAATCCTGGTGACAGTTTTTGAGGCTTGGAGAACTGCTTAGAAGCCTATTTTAGCCTTCAATGATAACTCTAGAAATAAAAGTACAATGACCATCAGAAGGCGAGTTAAGGCAAGGTGGCTGTTCCTTATTCTCAGCACATTAAGCTTCTCAAATGACATTTCCAGCCTCTTGGCTTCTGTCCAAGCTGCCCTTGACAAAGATGCCTTAAGAGAAGCTTGGACAGAAGCCAAGAGGAGGAGAGAGATTCCTTTGGGGCCAGAGGCACCCTGGCTGCCCCACCCCTCAGCCCCCTTCCCCACAGGGCTCCCTCCCTCTACCTGAGCTGCTTCCACAGCCGTTGCTTCTCCTTCACCACCATGAACAGATGGAAGAGGAGGTCTTGCTGGCATCATCTGGTCACCTGCAAGAGACAAAGGTAAGTGGGAAGCCAGGAGTGCAGCTTCTCTCCAAAAAGTCTCACCACCTGAGTGCATCTGGACATTTGGACCCATTTCATAATTTAAAAAATACATCTCCCCTCCTTGGTGCTCTTGGCTCCAAGTGTCTTCCTGCCCCCAAATGAAAAGAACCCACAGAAAGGGGCCAAACGGAGAACGGACTCCTTCCTTACCCAGCAGCCTCTCTCTGGTGTCCAGCGGAGTCCTTTCGGTCTCAGAGGAATCTGGGCCCATTTCTGCAAACAGATCCTGTCTCCGAAATAGCAACAAAGATTCAATATGAAGAAGGGTTAGAAAAGGAACGACAGAGGCAAAAACCCAAGGGCCATCTGATCACATTCAATGGCTGCTTTCCAAAAAAGGATGCTATATTAATAGAGAATTTTCAGATACTCTCACTCTCATTTGGAGCCCCTTTAGAGTATCCAGAGGAAAGTCTCTCTCACCTGCTGCTCTGCCTGCCTTCTCTCCTCTGCCTGACTCAGGAGGAAACCTTCAGCCAGGGCCACCGCCTGGGAACTGGTCTCTGCTCCGCATTCCCTCACCCAGCTCTCCATCTCCGGGGGAAGGACAGCCAGGAACTGCTCCAAGATCACCAGGTCCAGCATCTCAGCTTTCGTGTGCCTTTCTGGCTTCAGCCATTGATGGACAAAGTGGTAGAGTCGGCTGCAAACCTCTCGGGCTCCTTTGGCCTCCTGGAAGCAGAACTGCCTGAACTGCTGGCTCTGCACCTCTGAGCAGAGGGTGTCCTCCTCACCCAGGATCTTCTGCACAGTGTTTTCCCAGAATCCCCCACTGCACCCAGTTCTGATGGCATGGCCTCTTCCTGCTTCAGGCCCAGATGAGTCTTGCTCATCCATCTGTGATCTCAGGAAGACTCCAAGAGAGATGAAGGAAACCCTTGATCTTCTGACAAGTTCTCTCTGAATTAGAGGTGCTAGGAAATTCTACAAAGCAAATACATTGTTCTATTACAAAACTGACATATTGCCTGGGGGAGAAAAATGTTCCATGAGGAAGTATGTATGAGTTTTGGGAGAGTCAGTTCTGGACTGGACCACAACCCAGACTCTGAGGTTTCTTTAAGGAGGAGGAGGAGGAGAAGGAGGAGGAGGAGGAGGAGGATGTCTCCAGCCCTCCTAGAGGGAAAGTGACCATGCAAAATGTGCAGAGAAATGCTGGGCTTTCTGAGAGATGAATCAGCCTGGTTGCTCCTGCCTTTCAGCGTTTTCAATCAAGGAATGAAGTCAGAGCTGTGATTGACAAGTGAGTCCATTGTACTGTGCTTCTAGTTTGGGCCCTGGGCTATAGTGGGCGTCCCAACCCAGGGCTCCTCAAGAGCTGCACTCCTGCCCAACACTGTTTCAGGACAGATTTATTCCCTTATCTGGCCAACCCCCTGAGGGCCAAGTGGGTGAGGCCAAATGACATGTGGGTGGGGTCAAAGGACAGCACTCAAAAGCAAATAAAGTGGGACTCGCTTTTCTATAATGATGAGGATGTTACATTGCTTAACATGGAGTCAATGAATACTTGGGGACACTCCTGGGTCCATCTTGGTGGCTTGAGGGTCAGGTGCCCATGTCTAGCTCAGGCTAGTTTGCCACCCCCAGACGTGGCCCTCCCTGCTCTGCATCAGATGGGATGGTTGCAACGCTCTCTGTGTGGAACTGCCCTGGAAGGCGACTCAGGAACTGGTTCAAAACGCAGCAGCCAGATGACTGCTGGCTGGGCTGCCTCTCTTCATGAAGGACATTTTTCTCCAAGGAGATCAAGGCGGCATCCATGGGTCTCCCCCTCCTCACTGAGTCCCCCCACAACAAACACATTGGATTGCATTGCAGGTTTTAGGGACCAGGCTATATTTCATGTCCGAATGTTCCCATGCGCCGGCGACCTCGGTTATAAAAGGGGACTGAGCCATCCATCTGAATGAGGCTTCTTTGCATGCGTTTCCCTGCTCCTGGACGCAAGACCCCTCCCCAAGGGCATAGCTGTCAACCCTCCCTTTTTTTGGCGGGAAACTCCCTTATTCCAATGCCGTTTCCCGCTGCTATCCCAGATTGTTGATATCCCTTAAATTTCCCAGATTTCAAAGGAAGCAGCTCCTCTCCGTCCCTGCCGGCCAGGGAGGCTCCTCAGCTGCGTTGCTCGGCTGCCAATAAGGAGTCTGAGACCGACTGAGGGCGGAGCTTGCATGCCTTGTGCAGCCAGACCCTCATGCCCAACCAGACAGCCAGCCTGCCTGCCGTCTACACGCTCGCTCTTTCGCTCTCCTGTTCGCGCGCAGCCTCTGGAGCGCAGGGTGGCGAGGCTACTTGGTGCCATTGCACCACCCTCGCGGCATCCCTTATTTTCAAATCCGAAAGTTTGGGAAAATCACTTATTTTCAAATCCGAAAGTTGACAGCTAAGCCCAAGGGGCCAGCGGGGCATCGATGCCCAAGAAGAGCAGAGCTGCCTCGCCCCTCCCTTTCAGGACCCTCCGCGCCCTGACTTGCCCCCCCTCCAGCTCTGGGACCCCGCTCTCCCCATGGGCCCAATGTGGGGAGAGAGGAGACTCACCGGATGCCAGGAGGTGCCCCCGAGGCAGCATCTGCAGAGCCGGAGCAACGGGGAGTGGGGAAAAACAAGCCCCACTTCTTGCGGAAAAGGGAGGGCTGGGGCTTTCGCTCTGGAGGACGTGCCCTCCCCGTCTTGCTTTCCTCTCCTCTCCAGGAATCCAGCTCGCTTCCCTTTAACCCTTGGCAAGCCGAGCGCACCCAACTCTGCCCCTCTCGAGAGCAGGAGCCTCGCGCACCAATGGCATCCCGAGAAGGCGGAGTGGGGGGCGGGGTTTCAGCAGCTGCTGGAACAGCTGTCGGGCTCCAGGTCCGTGCCCGTGCTGACCTCGAAAGCCCATTTCCCCCGTAACACAGGAGTCACAGAACCCGACCCGCTTCTCAATGTGCGCCAATACCTAAAACACGGACGGATCTAATCCAGCTTTCCCTTTTCTCGCGAGGAATCCTATTCGGAATACTGTAAAGAAATTTCCCTTAAAAGGGGGGGGGGAGTTGACAGCTATGATCTAACCTCGTGGGGTGGGGGAGGGGAGGATTTTGCAATGTAAACATTGTGGGGGGGACCCCACTTTGCAGCTGGATTGCCAGGATCAGCCCCTTCGCCGCTCTCCTGATCCCCAGAAGAAAGAGGGGGGAGGGGGAACCTTCCTCTCCCCTCCCCCCGCAAATCTTTCCCTCTCCCTCCGGAACATCCTCCTCTCACCCCGCCCCCCTACGTTGCACCCCTTCCTCCTCCTCCTCCTCCTCCTCACCATCCGGCTTCTGCTCCAGGATTGAGGCGGGGATTCTCCCGGAAGGGAAGATTTGACGCCGGATTGCTGCTCTTTCCGCCGTAGCTCTGCGCGCTTTCGGAGAGGGGAGGAGGGGGAGGAGGGGGCGTCAGGGGAGGGACCCCCCCCCCCCATATTGCAGGAAAGGAAAGGAGAATCGCGAGCGAGGACAAAGAGGTAAAGGGGTCGCGGGAGGGGGGGAGAGAGGGGAGAAAAGGACCCAGAGACCCCCGCCAGCTCCCCAAACAGCCTTTCCTTGGTCCCACTGGAAGGGCCTCGATCCCTGCACGCATGCCTCGAAGGATCCATGCACACGTGCCGCGAAGGGGGCTTTCCTTGGTCCCTTAGTCGCCTTGGCAGGGGCGGACATGGGGCGCCCACCCAGGGGATCCCCGCGAGGGCCCCCGTGCCCCCAGGCTCCGCGCGGAGAGAGGAAGGCCATGAAAGGGTTAACGAGCGTGAGGGACGCCTGGATAGAGACCCCCCTGTCCCTCCCTTGCTCGTGTTGTGGGGGGGTCCGGATGGGGAAGTGAGGAGCACAGGGCGAGGGGTGAGTCGAGCCACGGGGGTATTTGGGTGCAGGGGAGAAAAGGAGGGGGTCGATGAAAGGGGGGAGGGAGGGGAGCATCCCTGGGGCAGGGAAGAGGAGCACTGGCGGGGGGGGAGGGAAGAGAGAGCTAGGTAGACCAGTCTTTGGGGGGACGTCTCCATCGTGGCGCCCGCTGGGAATCTTGAGAGGGGCCGCCTTGGCTTCTCCCTCCCACCCAGGAATGGGTCACCCCTTCAAGACGGTCTGATAGAGATCCCTGGAAAGTGTGTTTGTGGGGGGTCCTGTAACCCCACTCCTTCCTTCCTGCAAGCTCCATCCTCTCCCCATCCTTTAAGCCCCCATAAGCCCCTGCCCTGTCCAGACGTAGCAGTTCTGCCCAGTCTAACCATTGGTCCCCCTGGAGAGGAGAGGAAATCCAGACAGGAAGAGGGGAGGGGGGAGGCCTTCTCGGAAGCGGCTCTTTGTTTCCGCAATCCCACCCAGGAAGCAGCCAGAAACCTTTTCCTCTCTCTCAGGCTTCCATCTCTAAGTGTCTTTTCCACTGCCTGCTTCATTGAAGATGAGGATAATGTACACCTGTCATCAGAAACAGGGGTGCAGAGTCCATGGAATTGCTCTCAGGGCTGATATAGAAGTTGCACCTCAAAAGCATTTCTGTTCCTCTTATTCTTTGTAGGCAATGTCAGAGTGACTGCCGTTGAGATACAACCCATCAGCATCCGATGACAGCCATTGCATGAATCTTCCCAGTCAAAGGACCCAATTTCATGATAGACAGTGCCTGTGGCTGGAGGCTCTACACAGTTTCTGCCTATGCAGGCCGAAGACTGCCAGTATTAGCACAGGTGAGCTGTGCCACCTTCCCAAATTAACAGACTGTATGTGAATGAGAGTTTGTGGGTGGGATTATAGTTTATGGCAACCCTGTGATTTTCTCCACCCATAACATTTCGTGACCTGATATTGCAGTACGAAATTCAAAATAGCTACCAAAAAAACCACAAGATAATAAGAATGATTGTAGTATTTATACCCCACCCATCTGGTTGGGTTTCCCCAGCCACTCTGGGCAGCTTCCAGTACATAAAAAAGACAGTAAAACATCAAACATTAAAAACATCCTGATACAGCGGACACGGAGTAATGGATTCAAACTACAAGAAAGAAGATTCCACCTAAACATTAGGAAGAACTTCCTGACAGTAAGAGCTGTTCGACAGTGGAATTTGCTGCCAAGGAGTGTGGTGGAGTCTCCTTCTTCGGAGGTCTTTAAGCAGAGGCTTGACAGCCACCTGTCAGGAATGCTCTGATGGTGTTTCCTGCTTGGCAGGGGGTTGGACTGGATGGCCCTTGGGGTCTCTTCCAACTCTAGGATTCTATGATTCTATGATTGGGTTTCCCCTGCCACTCTGGGCAGCTTACAGTACAGTAAAAGACACTAATACAGAATATTAAAAACATGATAAAACTTCAAACATTAAAAACTTTCCTAAACAGGGTAGCCTTCATATGTCTTATAAAAGTCAGATAGTTTCCCATTTCCTTGCCCTCTGAAGGGAGGGCATTCCATAGGGCGGGGGGCCCTCTGCCTGGTTCCCCGTAACTTCACTTCTGACAGCAAGGGAACCAGCAGAAGACCCTCGGAGGAGGACCTCCCTGTCCTCCAGTCCGATGGGGCTGGAGACGCTCCTTCAGGTCTACATGTCTACATTATTTAATGCTGTATTGTTCTTAACACTTGATTGGGAGGCGCCCAGAGTGGTTCGGGAAAGTCAGCCAGATGGGTGTGGTATAAATAATAATAATAATAATAATAATAATAATAATAATAATTAATAATAACTCAAGCTGTTTATGGCTTTAGGTTGTAGATCTTACTCCTCCATAACGATCTCCAGAGCAAGTCCTATGTATAATTAGCAGAGTAGGAAAAAACGCTCAGAGGCTGTAAAAAATTAATACAGCTGAGAAATTTATTACTGAAGACAAATAAGCATAACAGGATCCAAAAAATAGCAAAAATGTAACTTCCAGTAAAACCCTGCCTTAGCGTACCAAAGCAGCACTCAAGTAAGAAACAGACAAACAGAGCAGAGAAATAGCAGAATAGGAAGTGGGACCAGGCACCTTTCAATACTGTAATTTATATGTAATTCAATCTCAGAATAACCTTGGGACTAGATAACAAGCCTCCAGGCTGATGAGCCCCATCTGCCCTTCAATTTCCTTTACAACATGGGCAGAATCTGCCTTCTTGACTGTGGGATTCACGGTTGTTCTCATCCTCTCCATCCACCAGGGCCTGCCTTCACCTACAGCAGAATTCCCCAACCCACCAAGGATTTGAGACCCATCAGCTTTCCTCACCTGGTTTAGCCTTCCGGTTGAAGCCGTTGCTTGGATCGTGGCCCCTGTTGCATGCTGACAGCTTCTGGAAGCCACAGGTGAGAGTTGAGTGCAGGGTGGGGACCAGCGGTGGATAAATTACCCCAGAAGGTGCATGACATTTCCCCCACCAATGGTACTACCGCTCCCCTAACCCCCCATGACATCTGGATTCAGGTAGGTAGCTGTGTTGGTCTGACTCAGTTTCTTCTAGGTATAACCTTTCGTGTGCATGCACACTTCTTCAGATACCCTGAAAGAGATGTCACCAGACCCTTATATATCGTGTGAGGGTGGGGTGGGGCTTTCTCAGAAGGGTTCATCTACTACTCTTTACTATATGAAGAATCATAGAGTTGGAAGAGACCACAAGGGCCATCCAGTCCAACCCCCTGCCAAGCAGAAAACACCATCAAAGCATTCCTGACAGGTGGCTGTCAAGCCTCTGCTTAAAGACCTCCAAAGAAGGAGACTCCACCACACTCCTTGGCAGCAAATTCCACTGTCAGGAAGTTCTTTCTAATGTTTATGTGGAAACTTATTTCTTTTAGTTTGAATCCATTGCTCCGTGTCCTCTTCTCAGGAGCAGCAGAAAACAACCTTTCTGTAGGATGTAAACACTAGAGCAGTCAAGTACAACAATGCTAGAAGGGGTTTCAGTTCTCCAGCCACAACTTCCTGGTCACCTGGACTGAAACAACTTCCTCTTGCAGCTAGATGTGGGAGTGGCTTTACCTGGGCAGGTTGGAACAAAAGGCACAGGTCATGTAGCCCTTCTCTCTCTTGCTCTCTTGCCTCTCACCTGGATTATCAGGAAGGATGCTCAGTTGGCTTCCAGCCAACTGGGGCCTAATGGAGTTCTCTCCCACATGGAGAGATTCCAATTGTACATATCTTTACTATGCATAAGCCTGCCTTCTTTTGGGAATCTTACTGTGTCTCCAACAGAATGTACGTGAGTAAACCTTTTATATCTTTTTATAGAAGACGTGTGCTGTGTCTTATTTGAAGAGGGACAAAGGGGAAATATATAGTGACAAACCAGGAAACTAGATTAAGTCGATTCTAGCGAATCAAAGCAACTTCCGCTGTGTGTATTTTAAAAGGGAATGTTACTCTGCTAGTTGAACTTGCAAGCGCAAGTTAGGATGAGATATATTAAATTATAAACCATCATCCACGTTCCCAAACATTCCCACACTTTCTCCCTCCTCTATATGACATCCTTTTATATATTTGAACATGGCTATCATATCCCCCCTTAACCTTCTCTTCTCCAGGCTAAACATACCCAGCTCCCTAAGCCGTTCCTCATAAGGCATCGTTTCCAGGCCTTTGACCATTTTGGTTGCCCTCTTCTGGACACGTTCCAGCTTGTCAGTATCCTTCTTGAACTGTGGTGCCCAGAACTGGACACAGTATTCCAGGTGAGGTCTGACCAGAGCGGAATACAGTGGTACTATTCCTTCCCTTGATCTAGATGCTATACTCCTATTGATGCAGCCCAGAATTGCATTGGCTTTTTTAGCTGCTGCATCACACTGTTGACTCATGTCAAGTTTGTGGTTTACCAAGACTCCTAGATCCTTTTCACATGTACTGCTCTCAAGCCAGGTGTCACCCATCCTGTATTTGTGCCTTTCATTTTTTTTTTGCCCAAGTGTAGTACTTTACATTTCTCCCTGTTAAAATTCATCCTGTTTGCCTTGGCCCAATTCTCTAATCTGTTAAGGTCATTTTGAAGTGTGATCCTGTCCTCTGGGGTATTAGCCACCCCTCCCAATTTGGTGTCATCTGCAAACTTGATCAGGATGCCCTCAAGCCCATCATCCAAGTCATTGATAAAGATGTTGAATAAGACTGGGCCCAAGACAGAACCCTGTGGCACCCCACTAGTCACTTCTCTCCAGGATGAAGGGGAGCCATTAATGAACACCCTTTGGGTTCGGTCAGTCAGCCAGTTACAAATCCACTGAATGGTGGCATTATTTAGCCTGCATTTTACCAGCTTCTTTACAAGAATATCATAGGGCACCTTGTCAAAGGCCTTGCTGAAATCAAGATGGGCTACATCCACAGTGTTCCCTTCATCTACCAGGCTTGTAATTCTGTCAAAAAATGACATCAGATTAGTCTGACATGACTTATTTTTCAGAAACCCATGCTGACTTTTAGTGATCACAGCGTTCCTTACTAGGTGCTCACAGACCGTTTGCTTAATGATCTGCTCTAAAATCTTTCCTGGTATTGATGACAGGCTGACTGGGCGGTAAGGAGTGTGCATGCACATGAAAGCTTATACCTAGAACAAACTGAGTTGATCTCTAAGGTGCTACTGGACTATTTTTTTACTTTTTTATTTCCACTGCGTCAGGCCAACATGGCTACCTACCATTAAGTACAGTTATCTCCTTGCCTTAGATATCTTGCTTCTCAGTGCCACATTAGGATAGTCCTGTGTCAGAAGACAGGCACAAGATCAGGCAGCCCATCATTACCATATTATAAAGAACCACTGGGGTGGGTGTTTCCGTCTGGGATTCCCATGTGCCAGCTGCTTTCCTTCTGCTTCTCCTGCTCTCTCCATGCAAGGTGAGGCATGTAGATGGAGATCCATCTCCAAGAACAGGAACTTCCCTGAGCACCCATTCAGCTGACCCCCAGCACCAAGCCTTGTCACTACTTCTCAGACTGACCAAGGCCACAGTCCCTGGAAAATATGTAGGCCTGAGCCTCCACAATTGTCCATATGGACCTCCTGAGGCCAAAGGGACTGTGCAGGTGATTCATGAAGATCTAGAGGTGGAAACGGGGGCAACCACTTGATTTGAAAGGCTGTCCCACAGGACAACAGTATTCCAAGATCATGCTGTATTATTAAAGATGATTTAGGATTATGAAAGGTTGCTGATGCATTCTTATCAGTTGACATCATACCATTTTCATTTCCTAAAAATTGGGAACATGGGTAGGACATGGGAGAATGTAGGAGATGTTGAAATAAGAGAAGCTGCTAATGGCGTTTGATGTGCCCTTTTTTCCTGTGTTCTCATTCTTGAAACCCAAACAGGATTTCCTTTCCGTCCACTCTGAAGACGGTGATGGAGAAGACAGAATTGCGTGGGACAGGGCACCTTTCATTTCATTAGGAATAGCTTTTAAAATGTGTGGAATGTGGAATATGCTTCACTGAATGAGCACACATACAGTGGTACCTCAGGTTACATACGCTTCAGGTTAAGAACTCCGCTAACCCAGAAATAAGGCTTCAGGTTTAGAACTTTGCTTCAGGATGAGAACAGAAATTGTGCTCTGGGAGCGCAGCGGCAGCAGGAGGCCCCATTAACTAAAGTGGTGCATAAGGTTAAGAACAGACCTCCGGAACGAATTAAGTTCTTAACCTGAGGTACCACTGTATTTCACATCAACAAACTCAAAAAGGGAAGAACCCATTTAAAGTGATGGAGTGCGGAAAGAGCTTCTGTTTCAATGCAAAACTTAGAACACACCAGCGGACTCACACAGGGAGAAAACATTTTAAGTGCAGGGAGTGTGGGAAGAGCTTCAGTCAGAGTGGAAACCTTAAATTGCACGAACAGACTCACACAGGGGTGAAACCATATGGATGTATGGAGTGTGGAAAGAGCTTTTATGATAGAGGAAGCCTTAGAAGACACCAACGGACTCACACAGGGGAAAAACCATATAATTGTATGAAGTGTGAAAAGAGCTTTAGTGATAGTGGAAGCCTTAGAATACATCAACGGACTCACACAGGGGAGGAACCATTTAAATGCATGGAGTGTGGAAAGTGCTTCAGTTGGAGTGGAAACCTTAGAAAACACCAACGGACTCACACAGGGGAAAAACCATTTAAATGCATGGAGTGTAGAAAGAGCTTCAGTCAGAGTGAAAACCTTAGAAAACACCAACGGACTCACACAGGGGAAAAACCATTTCAATGTATGGAATGTGGAAAGATGTTTAGTGAGAATGCAACCCTTAAAACTCATCAACGGACTCACACAGGAGAGAAACCATTTCAATGTATGGAGTGTGAAAAGTGCTTTAGTGATAGTGGAAGCCTTAGAAAACACCAACGGACTCACACAGGGGAGAAACCATATAAATGTATGGATTGTAAAAAGAGCTTCAGTTCTAGTGGAAACCTTAGAAATCACCAACGGACTCACACAGGGGAGAAACCATATAAATGTATGGATTGTGAAAAGAGCTTCAGTTCTAGTGGAAACCTTGGAATACATCAACGGATTCACACAGGGGAGAAACCATATAAATGTATGGAGTGTGAAAAGAGCTTTAGTGATAGTGGAGCCCTTAGAACACATCAACGGACTCACACAGGGGAGAAACCATTTAAATGTATGGAGTGTGGAAAGAGCTTTCGTGATAGTGGAACCCTTAGAACACATCAACGGATTCACACAGGGGAGAAACCATATAATTGTATGAAGTGTGAAAAGAGCTTTAGTGATAGTGGAAGCCTTAGAAAACACCAACGGACTCACACAGGGGAGAAACCATATAAATGTATGAAGTGTGAAAAGAGCTTCAGTGAAAGTGGCCACCTGAAATTACACCAACGGACTCACACAGGGGAGAGACCATATAAATGTATGAAGTGTGAAAAGAGCTTTAGTGATAGTGGAAGCTTTCGAATACATCAACGGACTCACACAGGGGAGAAACCATTTAAATGCATGGAGTGTGGAAAGAGCTTCAGTTCTAGTGGAAACCTGAGAAAACATCAACAGACTCACACAGGGGAGAAACCATATAAATGTATGGAGTGTGGAAAGAGCTTCAGTCAGAGTGCACACCTCAATATACATAATCGGATTCACACAGGGGAGAAACCATATAAATGTATGGAGTGTGAAAAGAGCTTTAGTGATAGTGGAAACCTTAGAAAACATCAACGGACTCACATAGGGGAGAAACCATATAAATGTGTGGAGTGTGGAAAGAGCTTCAGTTATAGTGGAAACCTTAGAACACATCAACGGACTCACATGCGAGAAACCATATAAATGTGTGGAGTGTGGAAAGTGCTTTAGTGATAGTGGAAGCCTCAGAAAACATCAACGGATTCACACAGGTGAATAGCCTTATGAATGTATGGAGTGTGGAAAGAGCTTCAGTCAGATTGGACACCTTACACAACACCAACGGACTCACACAGGTGAGAAACTATATAAATGTATGGAGTGTTGAAAGAGCTTCAGTCGGAGTGGACACCTCAGAAAACATCAACGGATTCACACAGGGGAGAAACCATTTAAATGTATGGAGTGTGGAAAGAGCTTTAGTGATAGTGGAGCCCTTAGAACACATCAACGGACTCACACAGGGGAGAAACCATAGAAATGCATGGTGTGTGGAAGGAGCTGCAGTCAGAGTGCAACTCTTGATTCACATCAACAAACTCACACAACAGGCAAACCATGCAAATGTCAGGAACGTACATAGAGTTTCAGTCCTGTTGGAAGTCCTACATCAATAGACTCATGGACAGGAAGAACTTTAAGGGTTGAAACCCTACAAGCCGTCAACAAACTCAAAGAGGAGAAGCAATTTAAATGGAAAGATTGCAGAAAGTGCTTTCCTTATAACAGAGTGTTTAAGGAACATCTAGGGACTCTGAGGGAAGAACCCATTTAGATGTATGGAGTGCAGAACATATTTCTCTCAGAGTCCACTCTTTCCTTTCCACAATGAACTCTGCAGGAAATCAGTCTTCAACGCATGACATGTATGTGAAGTCCTGGTGTTTATATGTAAAATTGTATAGTAATGAAATATTGAAGGCAATGTCAAACAATGTGATTCTAATCTAAAATGTAAAGTACCTTTTGATAGAGAAGGGGAGAGGGTTTCTTTGAATTGCTGGTGGTGATTGAGGATTAGGGCTGCACGATATATTGTCCAATACCGGTTTCTAGACCACGTTGTGATAACCTTTCAAAAACAATGGATATGGCAATACACCGTGAATCACAGTGTGTGTTTCTGGGATGTGCCAGAAGTCTCCTTGAGGGGGGGCATCTTCACTCATGAATCCCATGGGGCAACCCCAGGGCTCCTCCTTCTTCTGGGGTTAGGGGAAGATAGTACTTTTCCCAAAAAAGAAAACAGCAGACCCAAAAAAGAAAACAGCAGAACACCACTAGTAATCACATACAGCTCCCAAGTTAAAACAGTACAACGGATCATCAGAGATCTACAACCTCTCCTAGACAATGACAGTTCTCTTTCTCAAGCTCTGGGAGGAAGACCTTTCATCGCCTACAGACAGCCACCCAATCTTAAACAACTCCTCACCCACAACAATACTACAACCAGACTTAACACAGACACTGGCACCAGAGCCTGCAATAAACCCAGATGCCAACTTTGCTGCCACATACACCCGGACAACACCATTACTGGCCCCAACAACATCAAACATACCATCTCAGGACTATTTAATTGCTCATTGTCTAACACTGTGTATGCCATCAAATGCCAACAGCTCTCTATATTGGACAAACAGGCCAAACCCAACGCCAAAGGATAAATGGACATAAATCTGACATCAGGAATCACAAGACAGAGAAACCAGTAGGAGAGCACTTCAATCTCCCAGGACACTCTATACAAGATCTCAAAGTAGCTGTCTTATTGCAAAGGAATTTCAGAAATAGACTGGAAAGAGAAGTTGCTGAATTGCAACTCATTACCAAGCTTAAAACAATGGAGAGACCTGGTCTGAACAAAGACATTGGATTCTTATCTCATTATACATGACAAAGCTTTTTTAACCTTCTCACCCCTTGCTTTTTCCTGTAAGACTAATTGCAGCCATTAACAGTCATCAACAGGTTTACAACAGCTATCAACCTTTCACCCATTCCCACCACCCCTCTGAGTAATACCCCTCCCCACCCTCTCACTATATATAAGGGTCTGGTGGCTTCTGTTTCAGTGTATCTGAAGAAGTGTGCATGCACATGAAAGCTCATACCAAGAACAAACTTAGTTGGTCTCTAAGGTGCTACGGGAAGGAATTTTTTTATTTTATTTTGTTATTAGTGATTTGGTTATACTACAAGAAATACATAGACAGATAATTATGAAATTATGGTGAGATTTAATAAGTTAACTGTTTATATTTGGACAACTTTTCTGCTGTACTTTATTGGAAGGAGAAAAATAATTATTTCCTTAATCATTTAAACAATTTATTTAACTAAAACAATAACATATTTAACTAAAACAATAGCATATGTATCCATGTTTGTTAACTGATGTGGTTAAACATTTTAAAAAAACAACTTAGACTGAGTTTTAGCACACTTGATAAACTTAAAACAAATCCTTATTTCCTGATGAATAGCCTTTGGACTACAATGTAACTTAAATAGAAGACTATATTTAGAAAGATTTTTCCTCCTAAAGCATTTTATTTTAAAAATCCAATTTAAATTAAAAAAAAATCCTATATAAATAAAAAAAATCTGATTTTTTTGATTTTTTTAAAAAAATCATTGATTTTTATCCACCCTGATTACGAAGCTTCCTGTTTATGCTGGCTAAAAGACTTGATTACCCTGGAAAACACTGATTTGCCGGACTTAGAGGGCTATGGTAATAGATTCAGCTGGCATGCCTACTTATGGTACAACAAAGTAAAAGTGCATAGAGGTTTTTTAAACCATGTGATTAGAAGAGCAATCTATGAGGTATGGGACAGAAATAAGAATTTACTTGAAAGGAAAACACCTTGGAGGGTTTCGCCGACTGAGGCTTTGTCAGTCAAAAGGTTAAACATGGAAGGGAGATGGGCCACGTATGGGGAGCTTATGACGGAAACAAAACAAGGTTTTAAGTTTAAACCTTATGAAAAAATTAAAGATTGCTTTGCAGGATGGTTGCAATATTATCAAGCAAATGATTTATTTAATGCGGATAAGAGGAATACAGGTTTTGATAGTAAAAAATCTAAATTTCAAGATGAATTGTTAGGAAGCAGAGTTAAAACGTTGTCCAAAATGTATAATTTATTACTTGATGAAGAGGTGAAGGAGGCTATGATAAAATGGGCAATAGACTTTGGGTACAACATTGAGTATGATGCATGGACAAGACTGTGGAATGAGAACCTAAAATTTACAGCGTGCAAAGGCTTGAAAGAAAACATCTTAAAGATGGTATACAGGTGGTACCTAACTCCAGTAAAACTGGCTAAAATGTATAGAATGAAGGACAAGGCATGATGGAAATGTAAGGAAGTAGATGGTGATCATTACCACATGTGGTGGAGCTGCAATAAAGTGAAGGGGTTTGGGGACTCGATTTATAATGAAATAAAAAGGATGTTTAGATACACAATTCCCAAAAAACATGAAGCTTTCTTGTTGCGCCTGATGGGTAACGAAATTGTAAAGGCCGATCAAAGACTTTTTATGTACGCCACAGTGGCAGTGAGAACTCTGTTGGCCCAAAAAGGGAAATCACAAGATTTACCTACCATTGCGGAGTGGCAGGCGAAGATGCTGGAATACGCGGAGATGGACAAGCTGACCTGCAGGATTCGGGACCAGGACAATTTGAAATTCCATAGAGATGGGAGTAAATTGTTGACTTACTTAAATGACAATTGTAAAAATTTAAAGACTCTAGCAGGATTGAAATAAATCCTACAACAAGGCCTTTAGCTAAAGAATAAAGTGCGCAAAGAAATGGAAAAAAAATACCTGCTGAAGGGTGGGAGGAACGTCAAGACTCGGCAGAGTTATAGGATGTATAGTTGACTTTATTTGCATGAAATATGTTAAAAGATTAAAATAATAAAATTTTATTCAAAAAAAAAAGCTGGTGAGGAAGCCCCACAATCGCTCCTGCTGAAGGAATATAGGGCACTGATCCCTATACGCAAAGGTTATGGCCAGGGATAAAGAAATCCCGGGTTGGGAGACTACTCAACAGCTCAGTTCTGCAGGGAAGCAAGCCCCCAATGGATCTATCTATGCTCTCAATCTTTCCCAACATCAGAGTCTTTTCCAGGGAATCTTCTCTTCTCACGAGGTGGCCAAAGTATTGGAGCCTCAGCTTCAGGATCTGTCCTTCCAGTGAGCACTCAGGGCTGATTTCTTTAAGAATGGATAGGTTTGATCTTCTTGCAGTCCATGGGACTCTCAAGAGTCTCCTCCAGCACCAGAATTCAAAAGCATCCATTCTTCGGCGATCAGCCTTCTTTATGGTCCAGCTCTCACTTCCATACATCACTACTGGGAAAACCATAGCTTTGACTATACAGACCTTTGTTGGCAAGGTGATGTCTCTGCTTTTTAAGATGCTGTCTAGGTTTGTCATTGCTTTTCTCCCAAGAAGCAGGCGTCTTCTAATTTCATGACTGCTGTCACCATCTGCAGTGATCATGGAGCCCAAGAAAGTAAAATCTCTCACTGCCTCCATTTCTTCCCCTTCTATTTGCCAGGAGGTGATGGGACCAGTGGCCACGATCTTAGCTTTTTTGATGTTGAGCTTCAGACCATATTTTGCGCTCTCCTCTTTCACCCTCAGTAATTATTATTATTATTATTTATCATTTATACCCCGCCCATCTGGCTGGGTTTCCCCAGCCACTCTGGGCAGCTTCCAACAGAACATTAAAATGCAGTAATCTATTAAACAGCCTCCCTTTAATTTCTCTTCACTTTCTGCCATCAAAGTTGTGTCATCTGTGTATCTGAGGTTGTTGATATTTCTTCCGGCAATCTTAATTCCGTCTTGGGATTCATCCAGTCCAGCCTTTCGCATGATGAATTCTGCATATACATTAAATAAGCAGGGAGACAATATACAGCCTTGTCGTACTCCTTTCCCAATTTTGAACCAATCAGTTATTCCATATCCAGTTCTAACTGTAGCTTCTTGTCCCACATAGAGATTTCTCAGGAGACAGATGAGGTGATCAGGCACTCCCATTTCTTTAAGAACTTGCCATAGTTTGCTGTGGTCAACACAGTCAAAGGTTTTTGCGTAGTCAATGAAGCAGAAGTAGATGTTTTTCTGGAACTCTCTAGCTCTCTCCATAATCCAGCGCATGTTTGCAATTTGGTCTCTGGTTCCTCTGCCCCTTCGAAATCCAGCTTGCACTTCTGGGAGTTCTCGGTCCACATACTGCTTAAGCCTGCCTTGCAGAATTTCAAGCATGGTGCCTGTATCAACGGTCATCGTTCTGGCCTTAGTTGGAGGCTGTGGTGGGGACTTGGGATTTTGGGGGAGTCCTTTAACTGCCCCCCTCCCATTCCTGGTTTGAACAGCACCAGACCTAAAATACTGACGGATCTAAGATCATCTAAGGAAGAGGGGAGGGGGAAAACCTTCCCCCCCCCAATTCTTTCCCTGCCCTCCCAGCACATCCTCCTCTCACCCCGCCCCCACAATCCCAAATCCCCCCCCATACATTCCTCCTCCTCCTCCTCGCTCTCTGGCTTCTGTTCCAGGAATGGGGGGGGGGTATAGCCCCCTCCCAAACTGCCTGCTTCTCCCGGAAGTGGAGCTTCTACGCCGGATTGCAGCTCTGCGCCATAGCTCTAGGGGAGCGCGCTTTCGGAAGGGGAGGAGGGGCGGCAGGTGACCCCCCCCCCTGGATGTTGTAGGAAAGGAAAGGAGAATCGGGAGCGAGGACAAAGAGGTAAAGGGGTCGCGGGGGGGGGGGAGAGGGGAGAAAGGGACCCAGAGACCCCCGCCAGCTCCCCAAACAGCCTTTCATTGGCTCCACTGGAAGGGCCTCGATCCCTGCACGGTGCTGCGAAGAGGATTACATGGCCCCTTAAGTGCCACAATGGGGGGCCCCTTTCCCCCCCGCGAAGGAATCCCTGGGACGCTGTGGGCTCCGCACGGAGAGAGGCGGGCCATGAAATGGTTAAAGGGCGCGAGGGACGCCTGGATAGAGACCCCCCCCCCCGTCCCTCCCCTGCTCCTCTTGGGGTGGCCCCTCCGGATGGAAAGATGGGGCGCAGGGCGAGTGTCTGGGTGCAGGGGAGACTCCGGGAGAAAGGGAGGGGGGTCAAGGAAGGGGGGAGGGATGGGGGAGCACCCCCGGGGCAGGGAAGCGTAACATGGGTGGGGGGGGGAAGAGATGGGAACACCAGACCATGAAGAGACATCCCCATCATGGCGCCCGTGGGGCCGCCTTGGCTTATCCCTCTCGCCCAGGAATGGGTCACCCCTTCAAGACGACTGGAGAGGGATCCCTGGATAGTGGGGGGACGTGTCCCCCCACCTCTTCCTTCCTGCAAGCTCCATCCTCTTCCCCCCCCCATAAGCCCCTGCCCCATCCCCTGGAGAGGAGAGGAAATCCCAAGAGGAAGAGGGGAGGGGGGAGGCCTTCTCAGAATCCCACCCAGGAAGCAGCCAGAAACCTTTTCCTCTCTCTCAGGCTTCCATCTCTAAGTGTCTTTTCCACTGCCTGCTTCATTGAGGATGAGGATGATGTATACCTGTCATCAGAAACAGGGGTGCAGAGTCCATGGAAAGCGTCTCAGGTCTGATATAGAAGTTGCACATCGAAAGCATTTCTGTTCCTCTTATTCTTTGTAGACAATGTCAGAGTGACTGACAAGCTGAGATACCACCCATCAGCATCCGATGACAGCCATTGCATGAATCTTCCCAGTCAAAGGACCCATTTTTATGATAGACAGTGCCTGTGGCTGGAGGCTCTACACACAGTTTCTGCCTATGCAGGTCAAAGACTGCCAGTATTAGAACAGATGAGCTGTGTGACCTTCCCAAATTTACAGACTGTGTGTGAATGAGAAATCGTGGGTGGGATTATATTTTACAGCAACCCTGTGATTTTCTCCACCCATAACATTTCATGAGCTAATATAGCACTACGAACTCCAAATTAACTAAACCCCACAAGATCATCATCATCATCGTATTTATACCCCCAGGACTTAGTTTGCCTAACCCTGATCTAGAGAAAACACCAGCTTTGAATCATACAGAGTAAAACTACCAGAAGATTATTGAACCAGTAGGTTAGGAATTATCTCTATACATCAGATCCGTACTTTTCTATGCCTGAAAAATACAACCATGACACTGTGGGAATATTCAGGGATGCAGGAGAGGAAATATTGTTTGATTATATCCTTTCCATTTAGCAGAGTAACATTCCCCTTTTTAATCCTTTCCATTTAGCAGAGTAACATTCCCCTTTTTAATCCTTTCCATTTAGCAGAGTAACATTCCCCTTTTTAAACTTGCACGGCAGATGCATTTGCTCAACTCGCTAAAGCAGGGGTAGGCAACCTACGGCCCGTGGGCCGGATGCGGCCCGATCGCCTTCTCAATCCGGCCCACGGACGGTCCGGGAATCCGCGTGTTTTTACATGAGTAGAATGTGTCCTTTTATTTAAAACTAGTGAAGTTAGCCCGTTACATAACGGGCGCTAGAGGAGGAGGAGGCAGGAGGAGGCAGAACAGCGGCCGCTGGGGGGTGGAGAGGGGCTCCCTCCCCCTTCTTCTTTTTCCCTGGCGGTGGCGGTAGCGGCGGCGAGCCGCGGGGATTGGGCTCTGCCTCTGCGTCCGTGCGAGGCAGCGGCGCTGGCGCAACTGAGAACGCGCGTGCGCCGCCGCTGCCTCGCGGACACGCCCCCCTCTCCGCCCGCTCCAATCCCTGCGTCCGTATGGGTCCCGGACATGCGCAGTAGCGCACTTCCGTGACACACAGAACGGACGCAGGGACACAGCAAGTTTATTATATAGGATGCATCTCTGGGTTATTTGTGGGGCATAGGAATTCGTTCATCCCCCCCCCCCCAAAAAAATTAGTCCGGCCCACGACATGGTCTGAGGGACGGTGGACCGGCCCACGGCTGAAAAAGGTTGCTGACCCCTGCGCTAAAGCCCCTAAAATAAGTTTCCTTTGAAATTACCCTTGGTAACTTCCCTCATAAAAAGATAGACGCGACACAGTCTTCTATAAAAGTATAAAAAGAGTTTGCTCAGACATTCAGTTCACAAATGGATCCCAGAAAGCAGACTTAAGTTAAAATGTAATATACACCTCGAAACTATCCCATAAGGAGATCACCCATTTGTCCTCTCTTGACTGGACAAAGCATCTTAGGCTAAGCAGATGTTGCTTCTTCGACGAATGTGGTCAGAGAGAGAGAGAGAGAGATGGCAGACCAGTCCTGCTCTTTTGTTACCTGGGCAGGTGAGGTCACGCCCACCTCTAGCCACATGCAGAGGAAGTCTGTCCCCGTCTAGGAGAAACAGGAAGTTCCGACTGGCTGGTCCAGACATCCCCTTTTATGTCCACTCTAGGGCTGGTGTACTTGACTGCTCTTGTGTTTCACATCGCACAGACACTTTAAAGGTCAGCACCAACCATTTGAATTGTGCTCAGAAATGCACTGGGAGACAGGGAAGATCCTTTAGGAATACTGTTATGTGGTCTCAGTAACTAGTCTAGCTGCCCCATTCTGGGTTCGTTGCAGTTTCAGAGTCACCTTCAAAGGTAGCCCCACATAGAGCAGATGGCAGTAGACCAATCAGGAGATAACCAGAGCATGCACCACTCTGGTGAGACAGTCTGCAGACTGGTAAGTTCTCCGCCGGCGTACCAGATGGAGCTGCCCGACAGCTGCCCTGGACACAGAATTAACCTGCGCCTCCATGGACAGCTCTGAGCTCATCTCTGTGCCTGAAACTGCTGTGTTAGCAGCAAGGGAAGCCTGGGCAGTGTCTTTGGGGGGTCCTGGGCTGCCTAGAAAACAGCACCCCCTTCTCAACCTGGCTGATATGTATGGCACCAGCTTGGCTGCAGGAGTTGTGCAGGGCACCATCCAACCGTCTTAGAGACTCCACTCTGGATTTGTGTAGGTTTTCCTCCATAGGCTTTTCTTCTCCTGAAGATAACTCAAGAGGCAGTGAAGGTTTAGGACCAGAGTTTTCCTTCTCGATGGGCTCCCTTCCCCAGTTGACGAGCCCCATCTGCCCTTCACTTTCCTCTGCAGCACGGTCTGAATCTGCCTTCTTGACTGTGGGATTCACTTTTGGTCTCATCCTCTTCTTCCACCAGGGCCTGCCTTCACCTGCAGCAGAATTCCCCAACCCACCCAGGATTTGAGACCCATCAGCTTTCCTCACCTGATTTAGCCATCCGGTTGAAACCATTCCTGGGATTGTGGCCCCCGTTCCATGCTGACAGCTTCTAGAAACCACAGGTGAGAGCTGAGTGCAGGGTAGGGACCAAGGATGGATAAATTACCCCATAAGGTGCATGACATGTCCCCCACCAAAGTACCAACGCTCCCCTAAAACCCCATGACAGTATAATTATAATATTTGAGAAACAACAGGAATAAATTCATGTCTCCAGAGATAATACAACTTCAGCCCATCAATAAATCAATACTATATATTCAATATTCAAGGTTGAAGTTTTCATTAAGTACAGTTATCTCTTTGCCTTTAATATCCAGCTTTTTCAGTGCCAGATTAGGATAGTCTTGTGTCAGAAGACGGGAACGAGATTAGGCAGCCCATCATTATTATAAAGAACCATTGGGGTGGGTGTTTCCATCTGGGATTCCCACGCGCCTGCTTCTCCTGCTCTCTCCATGCAATTACAGATAGGTAGCCGTGTTGGTCTGCCATAGTCAAAACAAAATAAAAAATAAAAAAAATTCCTGCCAGAAGCACCTTAGAGACCAACTAAGTTTGTTCTTGGTATGAGCTTTCGTGTGCATGCACAGTCACTTCTTCAGATACCCAAGTGTGCATGCACACGAAAGCTCATACCAAGAACAAACTTAGTTGGTCTCCATGCAATGTGAGGCATGTAGATGGAGATCCATCTCCAAGAACAGGAGCTTCCCTGAGCACCCATTCAGCTGACCCCAAGCACCAAGCCTTGTCACTAGTTTTTCGACTGACCCAGACCACAGTCCCTGGAAAAGACGTATGCCTGGGTCACAGAATGGTTCATATGGACCTCCTGAAGCCAATGGGACTGTGCAGGTGATTCATTAAGATCTAGAGGTGGAAACGGGGGTGGATGGAGGATTATGATGCAGAGGTTGGGAGATGTCTAAATGAACAATGAACCTGTTCATGGACAGAGAGCAGCCTTTCCTTTCCTGTGAGGAAACAATTGATTTGAAAAGGCTGTATTCCAAGACCATGCAGCTTTATGAACAATGATTGAGGATTATAAAAGGTTGCTGATGCATTACTATCATTTGATGACATTGCATCGTCATTTCCTAAAAACTAGGAACATGGGTAGTAAGCGGGGGAATGTAGGAAATGTTGAAATCAGAGAAGGGGCTAATGGCGGTTGATGTGTTCTCTTTCCCTTTGTTCTCTTCCTTGAAAGCCAGACAGGATTTCCTTTCCTCCCACTGTGAAGAAGGTGATGGAGAAGAGTGACAGAATTCGAGGCGATGGGGCACCTTTCGTTTCATTAGGAATAGAAGTTAAAATGTATGAAATGTGGAATATGCTTCATTGAATGAGCACACATAGTTCAAATCAATGACCTCCAACAGGGGAGGAACCATTTAAAGGTATGGAGAGTGGGAAATGTTTCACTGATAGTGGTAAACTTAGAACACATCATCGGACTCACATGGGCAAGAAAGGATTCGAATGCAGGGAGTGTGGGAGGAACTTCAGTCAGAGTGAATCCCTCAATATACATCAGCGGACTCACAGGGGAAATACCATTTAAATGTATGGAATGTGGAAAGAGCTTCAGTTATAAAGGAAACCTTAGATCACATCAAAGGACTCACACAGGGGAAAAACCATATGAATGTACTGAGTGTGGAAAGAACTTCCGTTTTAATGTAGCTCTTAGAACACACCAACGGACTCACACAGGGGAGAAACCATTTAAATGCATGGAGTGTGGAAAAAGCTTCAGTCAGAGTGCACACTTAAGTTCGCATCAACAGACTCACACAGGGGAGAAACCATATAAATGTATGGAGTGTGGAAAGAGCTTTGGTAAGAGTGGAGACCTCAACATACATCAACGGACTCACACAGGGGAGAAACCATATAAATGTATGGATTGTGAAAAGAGTTTCAGTCACAGTGGACAACTTAGATCACATCAACGAACTCACACAGGGGAGAAACCTTTTAAATGCATGGAGTGTGGGAAGAGTTTCAGTCACAGTGGAAACCTTAGATCACACCAACGGACTCACACAGGGGAGAAACCATTTAAATGTATGGTATGCGGAAAGAGCTTTAGTGATAAAGGAAACCTTAGATCACATCAAAGGACTCACACAGGGGAAAAACCATACGAATGTTCCGAGTGTGGAAAGAACTTCCGTTTCAATGCAGCCCTTAGAACACATCAATGGACTCACACAGGGGAAAAACCATTTAAATGCATGGAGTGTGGAAAAAGCTTCAGTCAGAGTGCACACTTAAGTTCGCATAAACAGACTCACATAGGGGAGAAACCATATAAATGCATGGAGTGTGGAAAAAGATTCAGTGGGAGTGATAGACTTAGAAAACATCAACGGACCCACACCGGTGAAAAACCATATAAATGTATGGAGTGTGGAAAGAGCTTCAGTCGGTGTGGACACCTCAACATACATCAACGGACTCACACAGGGGAGAAACCATATAAATGTATGGATTGTGAAAAGAGCTTCAGTGATAGTGGAAAGCTTAGAAAACACCAACGGACTCACACAGGGGAGAAACCATATAAATGTATGGAGTGTGGAAAGAGCTTCACTCAGATTCCACACCTCAATAAACATAAAATGATTCACACAGGGGAGAAACCATATGAATGTATGGAGTGTGAAAAGAGCTTTAGTGATAGTGGAGGCCTTCGAATACATAAACGGAGTCACACAGGGGAGAAACCATATAAATGTATGGAGTGTGGAAAGAGCTTTAGTTATAGTGTAAGCCTTCGAATACATAAACGGAGTCACACAGGGGAGAAACCATATAAATGTATGGAGTGTGGAAAGAGCTTCAGTCGGAGTGGACACCTTACACAACATCAACGGACTCACACAGGGGAGAAACCATATAAATGTATGGAGTGTGGAAAGAGCTTCAGTTATAGTGTAAGCCTTCGAATACATCAACGGACTCACACAGGGGAGAAACCATATAAATGTATGGAGTGTGGAAAGAGCTTCAGTTATAGTGTAATCCTTAGAATACACCATCGGTCTCACACAGGTGAAAAGACTTATGAATGTATGGAGTGTGGAAAGAGCTTCAGTCAGAGTGGACACCTCAAAATACATCAACGGACCCACACAGGTGAAAAACCATATAAATGTATGGAGTGTGGAAAGAGCTTCACTCAGAGTGCACAACTCAATAAACATAAATTGATTCACACAGGTGAAAAGCCTTATGAATGTATGGAGTGTGGAAAGTGCTTCAGTCGGAATGGACACCTTACACAACATCAACGGACTCACACAGGTGAAAAACCATATAAATGTATAGAGTGTGCAAAGAGCTTCAGTCAGAGTGGACACCTCAAAATACATCAACGGACTCACACGGGAGAAACCATATAAATGTAGGGAGTGTGGAAAGAGCTTTAGTGATAGTGGAAGCCTTCGAATACATGAACGGAGTCACACGGGAGAAACCATATAAATGTATGGAGTGTGGAAAGAGCTTCAGTCGGAGTGGACACCTTACACAACATCGACGGACTCACACGGGAAAAACCATATAAATGTATGGATTGTGGAAAGAGTTTTAGTGAGAGTGTAATCCTTAGAATACACCATCGGTCTCACACAGGTGAATAGCCTTATGAATGTATGGAGTGTGGAAAGAGCTTCAGTCAGATTGGACACCTTACACAACACCAACGGACTCACACAGGGGAGAAACCATATAAATGTGTGGAGTGTGGAAGAAGCTGCAGTCAGAGTGCAACTCTTGATTCACATCAACAAACTCACACAACAGACAAACCATGCACATGTCAGGAACGTACATAGAGTTTCAGTCCTGTTGGAAGTCCTACATCAACAGACTCATGGACAGGAAGAACTTTAAGGGTTGAAACCCTACAAGCCGTCAACAAACTCAAAGAGGAGAAGCAGTTTAAATGGAAAGATTGCAGAAAGTGCTTTCCTTATAAAGGAGTGTTTAAGGAACATCTAGGGACTCTGAGGGAAGAACCCATTAAGATGTATGGAGTGCAGAACATATTTATCTCAGAGTCCACTCTTTTCTTTACACAATGAACTCAGCAGGAAATCAGTCTTCAACGCATGACGTGTATGTGAAGTCCTGGTGTTTATATGTATAATTGTATAGTAATGAAATATTGAAGGCAATGTCAAACAATGTGATTCTAATCTAAAATGTACCTTTTGATAGAGAAGGGGAGAGGGTTTCTTTGAATTGCTGGTGGTGATTGAGGATTAGGGCTGCGCGATATATTGTCCAATACCGGTTCCTAGACCACATTGTGATAACCTTTCAAAAACAATGGATATGGCAATACACCGTGAATCACAGTGTGTGTTTCTGGGATGTGCATTTACCTGGAAGCAGCTGGCAGAAAGCTTTGCTTCATGAAGCCCCTGCAGAGTTGGTGACTTCCCTCCCAAGCGAAACACACCCCTCCATTGTCCTGTGTTGTTCCAGCCTCTTTCCTCCCTTGCTCCCTTCTGCCGGTGTGTGTGCCTGACTTAGAGATCCTGTGTGGTGTATTTTCCTACTGCTGAAACTGGTTTTGCTCTCAGGAGCTAAGTTTTGTGCCTCACTGGGGACCCAGTGAGAACTGTATGCTTTGAAAGCTCAGTAAACTATTACTGAAGACGTCCTGCTGCCTCTGTGTGTGTTTTTTACCTCAGCATGGGACTTGCTCTACACGTGGCCCCTATCCCGCTGCTACTTGGCTCATGCCCTGGAGTTGCTCTGCTCAATCATGCAAGACGGTTTTTGCACCCAACTCTGTCACCACCCGGCTACACTGCATGATCTCCAAACCCTGCTTCTTCACCAGAACTTCATCTCTGCCTCCGCACGTTCTGAAGAAAACTTATAATACTGTAAGTTAATGAGAGATTTCCCCCTCAAGCCTAATTGCAAGAGGGGGAAGGTGGGGCTGCAGGTACCAGGGAAGTCTCCTGGGGGGGTGCATCTTCACTCATGAATCCCATGGGGCAACCCCAGGGCTCCTCCTTCTTCTGGGGTTAGGGGAAGATAGTACTTTTCCCAAAAAAGAAAACAGCAGACCCAAAAAAGAAAACAGCAGAACACCACTAGTAATCACATACAGCTCCCAAGTTAAAACAGTACAACGGATCATCAGAGATCTACAACCTCTCCTAGACAATGACAGTTCTCTTTCTCAAGCTCTGGGAGGAAGACCTTTCATCGCCTACAGACAGCCACCCAATCTTAAACAACTCCTCACCCACAACAATACTACAACCAGACTTAACACAGACACTGGCACCAGAGCCTGCAATAAACCCAGATGCCAACTTTGCTGCCACATACACCCGGACAACACCATTACTGGCCCCAACAACATCAAACATACCATCTCAGGACTATTTAATTGCTCATTGTCTAACACTGTGTATGCCATCAAATGCCAACAGCTCTCTATATTGGACAAACAGGCCAAACCCAACGCCAAAGGATAAATGGACATAAATCTGACATCAGGAATCACAAGACAGAGAAACCAGTAGGAGAGCACTTCAATCTCCCAGGACACTCTATACAAGATCTCAAAGTAGCTGTCTTATTGCAAAGGAATTTCAGAAATAGACTGGAAAGAGAAGTTGCTGAATTGCAACTCATTACCAAGCTTAAAACAATGGAGAGACCTGGTCTGAACAAAGACATTGGATTCTTATCTCATTATACATGACAAAGCTTTTTTAACCTTCTCACCCCTTGCTTTTTCCTGTAAGACTAATTGCAGCCATTAACAGTCATCAACAGGTTTACCACAGCTATCAACCTTTCACCCATTCCGACCACCCCTCTGAGTAATACCCCTCCCCACCCTCTCACTATATATAAGGGTCTGGTGGCTTCTGTTTCAGTGTATCTGAAGAAGTGTGCATGCACACGAAAGCTCATACCAAGAACAAACTTAGTTGGTCTCTAAGGTGCTACGGGAAGGAATTTTTTTATTTTATTTTGTTATTAGTGATTTGGTTATACTACAAGAAATACATAGACAGATAATTATGAAATTATGGTGAGATTTAATAAGTTAACTGTTTATATTTGGACAACTTTTCTGCTGTACTTTATTGGAAGGAGAAAAATAATTATTTCCTTAATCATTTAAACAATTTATTTAACTAAAACAATAACATATTTAACTAAAACAATAGCATATGTATCCATGTTTGTTAACTGATGTGGTTAAACATTTTAAAAAAACAACTTAGACTGAGTTTTAGCACACTTGATAAACTTAAAACAAATCCTTATTTCCTGATGAATAGCCTTTGGACTACAATGTAACTTAAATAGAAGACTATATTTAGAAAGATTTTTCCTCCTAAAGCATTTTATTTTAAAAATCCAATTTAAATTAAAAAAAAAATCCTATATAAATAAAAAAAATCTGATTTTTTTGATTTTTTTAAAAAAATCATTGATTTTTATCCACCCTGATTACGAAGCTTCCTGTTTATGCTGGCTAAAAGACTTGATTACCCTGGAAAACACTGATTTGCCGGACTTAGAGGGCTATGGTAATAGATTCAGCTGGCATGCCTACTTATGGTACAACAAAGTAAAAGTGCATAGAGGTTTTTTAAACCATGTGATTAGAAGAGCAATCTATGAGGTATGGGACAGAAATAAGAATTTACTTGAAAGGAAAACACCTTGGAGGGTTTCGCCGACTGAGGCTTTGTCAGTCAAAAGGTTAAACATGGAAGGGAGATGGGCCAAGTATGGGGAGCTTATGACGGAAACAAAACAAGGTTTTAAGTTTAAACCTTATGAAAAAATTAAAGATTGCTTTGCAGGATGGTTGCAATATTATCAAGCAAATGATTTATTTAATGCGGATAAGAGGAATACAGGTTTTGATAGTAAAAAATCTAAATTTCAAGGTGAATTGTTAGGAAGCAGAGTTAAAACGTTGTCCAAAATGTATAATTTATTACTTGATGAAGAGGTGAAGGAGGCTATGATAAAATGGGCAATAGACTTTGGGTACAACATTGAGTATGATGCATGGACAAGACTGTGGAATGAGAACCTAAAATTTACAGCATGCAAAGGCTTGAAAGAAAACATCTTAAAGATGGTAAACAGGTGGTACCTAACTCCAGTAAAACTGGCTAAAATGTATAGAATGAAGGACAAGGCATGATGGAAATGTAAGGAAGTAGATGGTGATCATTACCACATGTGGTGGAGCTGCAATAAAGTGAAGGGGTTTGGGGACTCGATTTATAATGAAATAAAAAGGATGTTTAGATACACAATTCCCAAAAAACATGAAGCTTTCTTGTTGCGCCTGATGGGTAACGAAATTGTAAAGGCCGATCAAAGACTTTTTATGTACGCCACAGTGGCAGTGAGAACTCTGTTGGCCCAAAAAGGGAAATCACAAGATTTACCTACCATTGCGGAGTGGCAGGCGAAGATGCTGGAATACGCGGAGATGGACAAGCTGACCTGCAGGATTCGGGACCAGGACAATTTGAAATTCCATAGAGATGGGAGTAAATTGTTGACTTACTTAAATGACAATTGTAAAAATTTAAAGACTCTAGCAGGATTGAAATAAATCCTACAACAAGGCCTTTAGCTAAAGAATAAAGTGCGCAAAGAAATGGAAAAAAAATACCTGCTGAAGGGTGGGAGGAACGTCAAGACTCGGCAGAGTTATAGGATGTATAGTTGACTTTATTTGCATGAAATATGTTAAAAGATTAAAATAATAAAATTTTATTCAAAAAAAAAAGCTGGTGAGGAAGCCCCACAATCGCTCCTGCTGAAGGAATATAGGGCACTGATCCCTATACGCAAAGGTTATGGCCAGGGATAAAGAAATCCCGGGTTGGGAGACTACTCAACAGCTCAGTTCTGCAGGGAAGCAAGCCCCCAATGGATCTATCTATGCTCTCAATCTTTCCCAACATCAGAGTCTTTTCCAGGGAATCTTCTCTTCTCACGAGGTGGCCAAAGTATTGGAGCCTCAGCTTCAGGATCTGTCCTTCCAGTGAGCACTCAGGGCTGATTTCTTTAAGAATGGATAGGTTTGATCTTCTTGCAGTCCATGGGACTCTCAAGAGTCTCCTCCAGCACCAGAATTCAAAAGCATCCATTCTTCGGCGATCAGCCTTCTTTATGGTCCAGCTCTCACTTCCATACATCACTACTGGGAAAACCATAGCTTTGACTATACAGACCTTTGTTGGCAAGGTGATGTCTCTGCTTTTTAAGATGCTGTCTAGGTTTGTCATTGCTTTTCTCCCAAGAAGCAGGCGTCTTCTAATTTCATGACTGCTGTCACCATCTGCAGTGATCATGGAGCCCAAGAAAGTAAAATCTCTCACTGCCTCCATTTCTTCCCCTTCTATTTGCCAGGAGGTGATGGGACCAGTCATGGGCGTAGCCAGGGGGGGGCAGACGGGGGCAATTGCCCCCCCCTAGAAGGCAGCTGCCCCCCATAGCTGCCACCACCACCACCCCGTCTGTCTCCTGGGTCTGGCTGCTACCGTTGCTGAGTGCTGCTTGTTTGCTGAGACTGAGCGAAGAGGGAGTTTGCTGGGTAAAAACGCCTGGAGAGGAGACGTTGAGATCTCCTTGATTCCCCCCCCCCCCCGAAGTTTCCTTATCAGTCTCCATTTGAGACTGCTTGATAAGAAGCAGGCTACTCTGTGAACTATTAACGCCTAATCCCAGTTGATCATCGCTAGGTTTTGGTCCCTAAAACTGCCTCCTGCCCCTCCCCCTCGTCCCACCTTTCATTGTATGATCTCTGGAAGGGAAGAACGAGCTTTGTCTGCTGCTGTTTTGATCCACAGCGATCTTTTTGTGAGTGACTTTACCCCTTTGTCTTTTGCCTTTAACCCCCCCCCCAGCCTTTTTTTAACCCCCAAAAAACGTGTTTGCTTGGGTGATTTTTCAAATCTTTCGTGTGCTGAAGAAGTGTGCATGCACATGAAAGCTCATACCAAGAACAAACTTATTTGGTCTCTAGGGTGCTACTGGAAGGATTTTTATTTATTTATTTATTTTGTTTTGACTATGGCAGACCAACACGGCTATCTACCTGTAACTTGCTTGCAAGTAATTAAAGTAAATTATAAGCTATTTAGCCATAAAGTGTTAGTGTTCTGATATGCTGCTGCATGGAAGAGGTGTGAGTTGCCATGTCTCCTTGCTTTCAGATTCTTATAAAGCGGTTGAGAAGTAAAGGAATATTAAAGAGATGCCAACTTATGTGACCAACACCTGTGCAGACTGCACCTGTGAAACTTATATTATTGTTCCTAGTAATTTCACTGCTTGAGTTCTGAAATTGTCAAAACCTCATAGGAAAAGCCTGTATGGATAAAGATTGGTTTAATTATCCTAACAGGAGTTATAATTTTTTTACTGTTTGATATTTTGTTTTGAGGTGGAATGTGCTGCTGCTTGTGAGACCAAAAATATTTTTTTGGGTGGGTGGGGGCCTGCTTTAAATAAGAGTTACCTTAAAAGGCTAAGCCAGTGGTAAGCCAGTGTAAGCCAGTGTAAGCCAGTGTAAGCCAGTGGTGTCCAAACTTTTCAAAGAGGGCCAGATTTGATGAAGCGAAGGGCCGTGAGGGCTGACCAAAGTTGTTAACCATTTTTTTTAGGGTTGAAGTTGTTGAGGTTTTTTTTAAGGATTTTACCCCAGGAAATAACTGCCACAGGGGCTGGATTAAACCAACTGGTGGGCCGAATTAGGCCCCCGAAATGGATTTTGGGCATGCCTGGCTGAAATATCAATTCAATGGAGCTGAATAAATAAATAGCTGCTGTGGTGTTTTTTTGTTTTGTTTTTTATTTTGGTAAACCACTTTGCAGGTTTTTAAAAATAATTTTATTAAATAAATAGACAATACAGTGGTACCTCTGGTTACGTACTTAATCCGTTCTGGAGGTCCGTTCTTAACCTAAGGTACCACTTTAGCTAATGGGGCCTCCCCCTGCCGCTGTGCCGCCAGAGCAGAATTTCTGTTCTTATCCTGAAGCAAAGTTCTTAACCTGAAGCGTTATTTCTGGGTTAGCGGAGTATGTAACCTGATGCGTATGTAACCCGAGGTACCACTGTAAATATAAAGAAAATAACACAAGCCAAAACAGTCCATCCTGTAGATTTAAGTATCTGTCCATAGTCACCTACTTGTTATCAGAGTCCCAGAATCCACATTCGTTTGTAAGAAAATATGAAATAATGTAAAACCTTTTTTGCAGGCAAAAAACAACAACACACAATGTTGAGGGGGGGGATGACAAGAAATTTCCGCACCGGGTACCACCTGACCTTCCTACGGCTCTGTGCCGAGCGGAGCGCGGCGCCCGGGGGAGCTTTGGAGTGAAAGGCGCCGCCGCGCATAAAGTTGCCCTTGCGCCTGCCCAGGCTTGCCCAGGGAAAAGGCTTCCCAGGGATCGGGAGAGATGCGCCCCTATTTTGGGGGGTGAGGCTGCGCCACTGTTGTTTTTTTTAGGGGGTCCGTTTCCTTCGCCTTTGGAAACACCTGCACCGACTCCTCGGGGATTGAAACGAAAGTTTTGAACAAGTTTTCTTCAAACCCAATAAAAATGATATTAGCATAAGACATGTAACTAGAATAAAAATTAAAATTAAAAATTAAAAAAAATCAAGCAAATAATTGTAATAACTAACGTAATAAAGCACTGCTATAATTATATATAATTTTCTTAAAATTTTGGTTTCATTCGCCTTTTCCATGCTGAAATGTCACAACCTGAACGACCATGGCTTGCCCCCCCCTAGTTTTGATCCTGGCTACGCCCCTGGGACCAGTGGCCACGATCTTAGCTTTTTTGATGTTGAGCTTCAGACCATATTTTGCGCTCTCCTCTTTCACCCTCAGTAATTATTATTATTATTATTTATCATTTATACCCCGCCCATCTGGCTGGGTTTCCCCAGCCACTCTGGGCAGCTTCCAACAGAACATTAAAATGCAGTAATCTATTAAACAGCCTCCCTTTAATTTCTCTTCACTTTCTGCCATCAAAGTTGTGTCATCTGTGTATCTGAGGTTGTTGATATTTCTTCCGGCAATCTTAATTCCGTCTTGGGATTCATCCAGTCCAGCCTTTCGCATGATGAATTCTGCATATACATTAAATAAGCAGGGAGACAATATACAGCCTTGTCGTACTCCTTTCCCAATTTTGAACCAATCAGTTATTCCATATCCAGTTCTAACTGTAGCTTCTTGTCCCACATAGAGATTTCTCAGGAGACAGATGAGGTGATCAGGCACTCCCATTTCTTTAAGAACTTGCCATAGTTTGCTGTGGTCAACACAGTCAAAGGTTTTTGCGTAGTCAATGAAGCAGAAGTAGATGTTTTTCTGGAACTCTCTAGCTCTCTCCATAATCCAGCGCATGTTTGCAATTTGGTCTCTGGTTCCTCTGCCCCTTCGAAATCCAGCTTGCACTTCTGGGAGTTCTCGGTCCACATACTGCTTAAGCCTGCCTTGCAGAATTTCAAGCATGGTGCCTGTATCAACGGTCATCGTTCTGGCCTTAGTTGGAGGCTGTGGTGGGGACTTGGGATTTTGGGGGAGTCCTTTAACTGCCCCCCTCCCATTCCTGGTTTGAACAGCACCAGACCTAAAATACTGACGGATCTAAGATCATCTAAGGAAGAGGGGAGGGGGAAAACCTTCCCCCCCCCAATTCTTTCCCTGCCCTCCCAGCACATCCTCCTCTCACCCCGCCCCCACAATCCCAAATCCCCCCCCATACATTCCTCCTCCTCCTCCTCGCTCTCTGGCTTCTGTTCCAGGAATGGGGGGGGGGTATAGCCCCCTCCCAAACTGCCTGCTTCTCCCGGAAGTGGAGCTTCTACGCCGGATTGCAGCTCTGCGCCATAGCTCTAGGGGAGCGCGCTTTCGGAAGGGGAGGAGGGGCGGCAGGTGACCCCCCCCCCTGGATGTTGTAGGAAAGGAAAGGAGAATCGGGAGCGAGGACAAAGAGGTAAAGGGGTCGCGGGGGGGGGAGAGGGGAGAAAGGGACCCAGAGACCCCCGCCAGCTCCCCAAACAGCCTTTCATTGGCTCCACTGGAAGGGCCTCGATCCCTGCACGGTGCTGCGAAGAGGATTACATGGCCCCTTAAGTGCCACAATGGGGGGCCCCTTTCCCCCCCGCGAAGGAATCCCTGGGACGCTGTGGGCTCCGCACGGAGAGAGGCGGGCCATGAAATGGTTAAAGGGCGCGAGGGACGCCTGGATAGAGACCCCCCCCCGTCCCTCCCCTGCTCCTCTTGGGGTGGCCCCTCCGGATGGAAAGATGGGGCGCAGGGCGAGTGTCTGGGTGCAGGGGAGACTCCGGGAGAAAGGGAGGGGGGTCAAGGAAGGGGGGAGGGATGGGGGAGCACCCCCGGGGCAGGGAAGCGTAACATGGGTGGGGGGGGGGGAAGAGATGGGAACACCAGACCATGAAGAGACATCCCCATCATGGCGCCCGTGGGGCCGCCTTGGCTTATCCCTCTCGCCCAGGAATGGGTCACCCCTTCAAGACGACTGGAGAGGGATCCCTGGATAGTGGGGGGACGTGTCCCCCCACCTCTTCCTTCCTGCAAGCTCCATCCTCTTCCCCCCCCCCCATAAGCCCCTGCCCCATCCCCTGGAGAGGAGAGGAAATCCCAAGAGGAAGAGGGGAGGGGGGAGGCCTTCTCAGAATCCCACCCAGGAAGCAGCCAGAAACCTTTTCCTCTCTCTCAGGCTTCCATCTCTAAGTGTCTTTTCCACTGCCTGCTTCATTGAGGATGAGGATGATGTATACCTGTCATCAGAAACAGGGGTGCAGAGTCCATGGAAAGCGTCTCAGGTCTGATATAGAAGTTGCACATCGAAAGCATTTCTGTTCCTCTTATTCTTTGTAGACAATGTCAGAGTGACTGACAAGCTGAGATACCACCCATCAGCATCCGATGACAGCCATTGCATGAATCTTCCCAGTCAAAGGACCCATTTTTATGATAGACAGTGCCTGTGGCTGGAGGCTCTACACACAGTTTCTGCCTATGCAGGTCAAAGACTGCCAGTATTAGAACAGATGAGCTGTGTGACCTTCCCAAATTTACAGACTGTGTGTGAATGAGAAATCGTGGGTGGGATTATATTTTACAGCAACCCTGTGATTTTCTCCACCCATAACATTTCATGAGCTAATATAGCACTACGAACTCCAAATTAACTAAACCCCACAAGATCATCATCATCATCGTATTTATACCCCCAGGACTTAGTTTGCCTAACCCTGATCTAGAGAAAACACCAGCTTTGAATCATACAGAGTAAAACTACCAGAAGATTATTGAACCAGTAGGTTAGGAATTATCTCTATACATCAGATCCGTACTTTTCTATGCCTGAAAAATACAACCATGACACTGTGGGAATATTCAGGGATGCAGGAGAGGAAATATTGTTTGATTATATCCTTTCCATTTAGCAGAGTAACATTCCCCTTTTTAATCCTTTCCATTTAGCAGAGTAACATTCCCCTTTTTAATCCTTTCCATTTAGCAGAGTAACATTCCCCTTTTTAAACTTGCACGGCAGATGCATTTGCTCAACTCGCTAAAGCAGGGGTAGGCAACCTACGGCCCGTGCGCCGGATGCGGCCCGATCGCCTTCTCAATCCGGCCCACGGACGGTCCGGGAATCCGCGTGTTTTTACATGAGTAGAATGTGTCCTTTTATTTAAAACTAGTGAAGTTAGCCCGTTACATAACGGGCGCTAGAGGAGGAGGAGGCAGGAGGAGGCAGAACAGCGGCCGCTGGGGGGTGGAGAGGGGCTCCCTCCCCCTTCTTCTTTTTCCCCGGCGGTGGCGGTAGCGGCGGCGAGCCGCGGGGATTGGGCTCTGCCTCTGCGTCCGTGCGAGGCAGCGGCGCTGGCGCAACTGAGAACGCGCGTGCGCCGCCGCTGCCTCGCGGACACGCCCCCCTCTCCGCCCGCTCCAATCCCTGCGTCCGTATGGGTCCCGGACATGCGCAGTAGCGCACTTCCGTGACACACAGAACGGACGCAGGGACACAGCAAGTTTATTATATAGGATGCATCTCTGGGTTATTTGTGGGGCATAGGAATTCGTTCATCCCCCCCCCCAAAAAAAAAATTAGTCCGGCCCACGACATGGTCTGAGGGACGGTGGACCGGCCCACGGCTGAAAAAGGTTGCTGACCCCTGCGCTAAAGCCCCTAAAATAAGTTTCCTTTGAAATTACCCTTGGTAACTTCCCTCATAAAAAGATAGACGCGACACAGTCTTCTATAAAAGTATAAAAAGAGTTTGCTCAGACATTCAGTTCACAAATGGATCCCAGAAAGCAGACTTAAGTTAAAATGTAATATACACCTCGAAACTATCCCATAAGGAGATCACCCATTTGTCCTCTCTTGACTGGACAAAGCATCTTAGGCTAAGCAGATGTTGCTTCTTCGACGAATGTGGTCAGAGAGAGAGAGAGAGAGAGATGGCAGACCAGTCCTGCTCTTTTGTTACCTGGGCAGGTGAGGTCACGCCCACCTCTAGCCACATGCAGAGGAAGTCTGTCCCCGTCTAGGAGAAACAGGAAGTTCCGACTGGCTGGTCCAGACATCCCCTTTTATGTCCACTCTAGGGCTGGTGTACTTGACTGCTCTTGTGTTTCACATCGCACAGACACTTTAAAGGTCAGCACCAACCATTTGAATTGTGCTCAGAAATGCACTGGGAGACAGGGAAGATCCTTTAGGAATACTGTTATGTGGTCTCAGTAACTAGTCTAGCTGCCCCATTCTGGGTTCGTTGCAGTTTCAGAGTCACCTTCAAAGGTAGCCCCACATAGAGCAGATGGCAGTAGACCAATCAGGAGATAACCAGAGCATGCACCACTCTGGTGAGACAGTCTGCAGACTGGTAAGTTCTCCGCCGGCGTACCAGATGGAGCTGCCCGACAGCTGCCCTGGACACAGAATTAACCTGCGCCTCCATGGACAGCTCTGAGCTCATCTCTGTGCCTGAAACTGCTGTGTTAGCAGCAAGGGAAGCCTGGGCAGTGTCTTTGGGGGGTCCTGGGCTGCCTAGAAAACAGCACCCCCTTCTCAACCTGGCTGATATGTATGGCACCAGCTTGGCTGCAGGAGTTGTGCAGGGCACCATCCAACCGTCTTAGAGACTCCACTCTGGATTTGTGTAGGTTTTCCTCCATAGGCTTTTCTTCTCCTGAAGATAACTCAAGAGGCAGTGAAGGTTTAGGACCAGAGTTTTCCTTCTCGATGGGCTCCCTTCCCCAGTTGACGAGCCCCATCTGCCCTTCACTTTCCTCTGCAGCACGGTCTGAATCTGCCTTCTTGACTGTGGGATTCACTTTTGGTCTCATCCTCTTCTTCCACCAGGGCCTGCCTTCACCTGCAGCAGAATTCCCCAACCCACCCAGGATTTGAGACCCATCAGCTTTCCTCACCTGATTTAGCCATCCGGTTGAAACCATTCCTGGGATTGTGGCCCCCGTTCCATGCTGACAGCTTCTAGAAACCACAGGTGAGAGCTGAGTGCAGGGTAGGGACCAAGGATGGATAAATTACCCCATAAGGTGCATGACATGTCCCCCACCAAAGTACCAACGCTCCCCTAAAACCCCATGACAGTATAATTATAATATTTGAGAAACAACAGGAATAAATTCATGTCTCCAGAGATAATACAACTTCAGCCCATCAATAAATCAATACTATATATTCAATATTCAAGGTTGAAGTTTTCATTAAGTACAGTTATCTCTTTGCCTTTAATATCCAGCTTTTTCAGTGCCAGATTAGGATAGTCTTGTGTCAGAAGACGGGAACGAGATTAGGCAGCCCATCATTATTATAAAGAACCATTGGGGTGGGTGTTTCCATCTGGGATTCCCACGCGCCTGCTTCTCCTGCTCTCTCCATGCAATTACAGATAGGTAGCCGTGTTGGTCTGCCATAGTCAAAACAAAATAAAAAATAAAAAAAATTCCTGCCAGAAGCACCTTAGAGACCAACTAAGTTTGTTCTTGGTATGAGCTTTCGTGTGCATGCACAGTCACTTCTTCAGATACCCAAGTGTGCATGCACACGAAAGCTCATACCAAGAACAAACTTAGTTGGTCTCCATGCAATGTGAGGCATGTAGATGGAGATCCATCTCCAAGAACAGGAGCTTCCCTGAGCACCCATTCAGCTGACCCCAAGCACCAAGCCTTGTCACTAGTTTTTCGACTGACCCAGACCACAGTCCCTGGAAAAGACGTATGCCTGGGTCACAGAATGGTTCATATGGACCTCCTGAAGCCAATGGGACTGTGCAGGTGATTCATTAAGATCTAGAGGTGGAAACGGGGGTGGATGGAGGATTATGATGCAGAGGTTGGGAGATGTCTAAATGAACAATGAACCTGTTCATGGACAGAGAGCAGCCTTTCCTTTCCTGTGAGGAAACAATTGATTTGAAAAGGCTGTATTCCAAGACCATGCAGCTTTATGAACAATGATTGAGGATTATAAAAGGTTGCTGATGCATTACTATCATTTGATGACATTGCATCGTCATTTCCTAAAAACTAGGAACATGGGTAGTAAGCGGGGGAATGTAGGAAATGTTGAAATCAGAGAAGGGGCTAATGGCGGTTGATGTGTTCTCTTTCCCTTTGTTCTCTTCCTTGAAAGCCAGACAGGATTTCCTTTCCTCCCACTGTGAAGAAGGTGATGGAGAAGAGTGACAGAATTCGAGGCGATGGGGCACCTTTCGTTTCATTAGGAATAGAAGTTAAAATGTATGAAATGTGGAATATGCTTCATTGAATGAGCACACATAGTTCAAATCAATGACCTCCAACAGGGGAGGAACCATTTAAAGGTATGGAGAGTGGGAAATGTTTCACTGATAGTGGTAAACTTAGAACACATCATCGGACTCACATGGGCAAGAAAGGATTCGAATGCAGGGAGTGTGGGAGGAACTTCAGTCAGAGTGGATCCCTCAATATACATCAGCGGACTCACACAGGGGAAATACCATTTAAATGTATGGAATGCGGAAAGAGCTTCAGTTATAAAGGAAACCTTAGATCACATCAAAGGACTCACACAGGGGGAAAACCATATGAATGTTCCGAGTGTGGAAAGAACTTCCGTTTTAATGTAGCTCTTAGAACACACCAACGGACTCACACAGGGGAGAAACCATTTAAATGCATGGAGTGTGGAAAAAGCTTCAGTCAGAGTGCACACTTAAGTTCGCATCAACAGACTCACACAGGGGAGAAACCATATAAATGTATGGAGTGTGGAAAGAGTTTTAGTGATAGTGGAAGCCTTAGAAAACACCAACGGACTCACACAGGGGAGAAACCATATAAATGTATGGAGTGTGGAAAGAGCTTCAGTCGGTGTGGACACCTCAACATACATCAACGGACTCACACAGGGGAGAAACCATATAAATGTATGGATTGTGAAAAGAGTTTCAGTCACAGTGGACAACTTAGATCACATCAACGAACTCACACAGGGGAGAAACCTTTTAAATGCATGGAGTGTGGGAAGAGTTTCAGTCACAGTGGAAACCTTAGATCACACCAACGGACTCACACAGGGGAGAAACCATTTAAATGTATGGAATGCGGAAAGAGCTTTAGTGATAAAGGAAACCTTAGATCACATCAAAGGACTCACGCAGGGGAAAAACCATACGAATGTTCCGAGTGTGGAAAGAACTTCCGTTTCAATGCAGCCCTTAGAACACATCAATGGACTCACACAGGGGAAAAACCATTTAAATGCATGGAGTGTGGAAAAAGCTTCAGTCAGAGTGCACACTTAAGTTCGCATAAACAGACTCACACAGGGGAGAAACCATATAAATGCATGGAGTGTGGAAAAAGATTCAGTGGGAGTGATAGACTTAGAAAACATCAACGGACCCACACCGTTGAAAAACCATATAAATGTATGGAGTGTGGAAAGAGCTTCAGTCGGTGTGGACACCTCAACATACATCAACGGACTCACACAGGGGAGAAACCATATAAATGTATGGATTGTGAAAAGAGCTTCAGTGATAGTGGAAAGCTTAGAAAACACCAACGGACTCACACAGGGGAGAAACCATATAAATGTATGGAGTGTGGAAAGAGCTTCACTCAGAGTCCACACCTCAATAAACATAAAATGATTCACACAGGGGAGAAACCATATGAATGTATGGAGTGTGAAAAGAGCTTTAGTGATAGTGGAGGCCTTCGAATACATAAACGGAGTCACACAGGGGAGAAACCATATAAATGTATGGAGTGTGGAAAGAGCTTTAGTTATAGTGTAAGCCTTCGAATACATAAACGGAGTCACACAGGGGAGAAACCATATAAATGTATGGAGTGTGGAAAGAGCTTCAGTCGGAGTGGACACCTTACACAACATCAACGGACTCACACAGGGGAGAAACCATATAAATGTATGGAGTGTGGAAAGAGCTTCAGTTATAGTGTAAGCCTTCGAATACATCAACGGACTCACACAGGGGAGAAACCATATAAATGTATGGAGTGTGGAAAGAGCTTCAGTTATAGTGTAATCCTTAGAATACACCATCGGTCTCACACAGGTGAAAAGACTTATGAATGTATGGAGTGTGGAAAGAGCTTCAGTCAGAGTGGACACCTCAAAATACATCAACGGACCCACACAGGTGAAAAACCATATAAATGTATGGAGTGTGGAAAGAGCTTCACTCAGAGTGCACAACTCAATAAACATAAATTGATTCACACAGGTGAAAAGCCTTATGAATGTATGGAGTGTGGAAAGTGCTTCAGTCGGAATGGACACCTTACACAACATCAACGGACTCACACAGGTGAAAAACCATATAAATGTATAGAGTGTGCAAAGAGCTTCAGTCAGAGTGGACACCTCAAAATACATCAACAGATTCACACGGGAGAAACCATATAAATGTATGGAGTGTGGAAAGAGCTTTAGTGATAGTGGAAAACATAGACGACATCAATGGACTCACACAGGGGAGAAACCATATAAATGCATGGAGTGTGAAAAGAGCTTTAGTGATAGTGGAAGCCTTCGAATACATGAACGGAGTCACACGGGAGAAACCATATAAATGTATGGAGTGTGGAAAGCTTCAGTCGGAGTGGACACCTTACACAACACCAACGGACTCACACAGGGGAGAAACCATATAAATGTGTGGAGTGTGGAAGAAGCTGCAGTCAGAGTGCAACTCTTGATTCACATCAACAAGCTCACACAACAGACAAACCATGCACATGTCAGGAACGTGCATAGAGTTTCAGTCCTGTTGGAAGTCCTACATCAACAGACTCATGGACAGGAAGAACTTTAAGGGTTGAAACCCTACAAGCCGTCAACAAACTCAAAGAGGAGAAGCAGTTTAAATGGAAAGATTGCAGGAAGTGCTTTCCTTATAAAGGAGTGTTTAAGGAACATCTAGGGACTCTGAGGGAAGAACCCATTAAGATGTATGGAGTGCAGAACATATTTATCTCAGAGTCCACTCTTTTCTTTACACAATGAACTCAGCAGGAAATCAGTCTTCAACGCATGACGTGTATGTGAAGTCCTGGTGTTTATATGTATAATTGTATAGTAATGAAATATTGAAGGCAATGTCAAACAATGTGATTCTAATCTAAAATGTAAAGTACCTTTTGATAGAGAAGGGGAGAGGGTTTCTTTGAATTGCTGGTGGTGATTGAGGATTAGGGCTGCGCGATATATTGTCCAATACTGGTTCCTAGACCACATTGTGATAACCTTTCAAAAACAATGGATATGGCAATACACCGTGAATCACAGTGTGTGTTTCTGGAATGTGCATTTACCTGGAAGCAGCTGGCAGAAAGCTTTGCTTCATGAAGCCCCTGCAGAGTTGGTGACTTCCCTTCCAAGTGAAACACACACCTCCATTGTCCTGTGTCGTTCCAGGCTCTTTCCTCCCTTGCTACCTTCTGCCGGTGTGTGTGCCTGACTTAGAGATCCTGTGTGGTGTATTTTCCTACTGCTGAAACTGGTTTTGCTCTCAGGAGCTAAGTTTTGTGCCTCACTGGGGACCCAGTGAGAACTGTATGCTTTGAAAGCTCAGTAAACTATTACTGAAGACGTCCTGCTGCCTCTGTGTGTGTTTTTTACCTCAGCATGGGACTTGCTCTACACGTGGCCCCTATCCCGCTGCTACTTGGCTCATGCCCTGGAGTTGCTCTGCTCAATCATGCAAGACGGTTTTTGCACCCAACTCTGTCACCACCCGGCTACACTGCATGATCTCCAAACCCTGCTTCTTCACCAGAACTTCATCTCTGCCTCCGCATGTTCTGAAGAAAACTTATAATACTGTAAGTTAATGAGAGATTTCCCCCTCAAGCCTAATTGCAAGAGGGGGAAGGTGGGGCTGCAGGTACCAGGGAAGTCTCCTGGGGGGGTGCATCTTCACTCATGAATCCCATGGGGCAACCCCAGGGCTCCTCCTCCTTCTGGGGTTAGGGGAAGATAGTACTTTTCCCAAAAAAGAAAACAGCAGACCCAAAAAAGAAAACAGCAGAACACCACTAGTAATCACATACAGCTCCCAAGTTAAAACAGTACAACGGATCATCAGAGATCTACAACCTCTCCTAGACAATGACAGTTCTCTTTCTCAAGCTCTGGGAGGAAGAGCTTTCATCGCCTACAGACAGCCACCCAATCTTAAACAACTCCTCACCCACAACAATACTACAACCAGACTTAACACAGACACTGGCACCAGAGCCTGCAATAAACCCAGATGCCAACTTTGCTGCCACATACACCCGGACAACACCATTACTGGCCCCAACAACATCAAACATACCATCTCAGGACTATTTAATTGCTCATTGTCTAACACTGTGTATGCCATCAAATGCCAACAGCTCTCTATATTGGACAAACAGGCCAAACCCAACGCCAAAGGATAAATGGACATAAATCTGACATCAGGAATCACAAGACAGAGAAACCAGTATACTACAAGAAATACATAGATAATTATGAAATTATGGTGAGGTTTAATAAGTTAACTGTTTATATTTGGACAACTTTTCTGCTGTACTTTATTGGAAGGAGAAAAATAATTATTTCCTTAATCATTTAAACAATTTATTTAACTAAAACAATAACATATTTAACTAAAACAATAGCATATGTATCCATGTTTGTTAACTGATGTGGTTAAACATTTTAAAAAAACAACTTAGACTGAGTTTTAGCACACTTGATAAACTTAAAACAAATCCTTATTTCCTGATGAATAGCCTTTGGACTACAATGTAACTTAAATAGAAGACTATATTTAGAAAGATTTTTCCTCCTAAAGCATTTTATTTTAAAAATCCAATTTAAATTAAAAAAAAATCCTATATAAATAAAAAAAATCTGATTTTTTTGATTTTTTTAAAAAAATCATTGATTTTTATCCACCCTGATTACGAAGCTTCCTGTTTATGCTGGCTAAAAGACTTGATTACCCTGGAAAACACTGATTTGCCGGACTTAGAGGGCTATGGTAATAGATTCAGCTGGCATGCCTACTTATGGTACAACAAAGTAAAAGTGCATAGAGGTTTTTTAAACCATGTGATTAGAAGAGCAATCTATGAGGTATGGGACAGAAATAAGAATTTACTTGAAAGGAAAACACCTTGGAGGGTTTCGCCGACTGAGGCTTTGTCAGTCAAAAGGTTAAACATGGAAGGGAGATGGGCCACGTATGGGGAGCTTATGACGGAAACAAAACAAGGTTTTAAGTTTAAACCTTATGAAAAAATTAAAGATTGCTTTGCAGGATGGTTGCAATATTATCAAGCAAATGATTTATTTAATGCGGATAAGAGGAATACAGGTTTTGATAGTAAAAAATTAAATTTCAAGGTGAATTGTTAGGAAGCAGAGTTAAAACGTTGTCCAAAATGTATAAGTAGATGGTGATCATTACCACATGTGGTGGAGCTGCAATAAAGTGAAGGGGTTTGGGGACTCGATTTATAATGAAATAAAAAGGATGTTTAGATACACAATTCCCAAAAAACATGAAGCTTTCTTGTTGCGCCTGATGGGTAACGAAATTGTAAAGGCCGATCAAAGACTTTTTATGTACGCCACAGTGGCAGTGGGAACTCTGTTGGCCCAAAAAGGGAAATCACAAGATTTACCTGCCATTGCAGAGTGGCAGGCGAAGATGCTGGAATACGCGGAGATGGACAAGCTGACCTGCAGGATTCGGGACCAGGACAATTCGAAATTCCATAGAGATGGGAGTAAATTGTTGACTTACTTAAATGACAATTGTAAAAATTTAAAGACTCTAGCAGGATTGAAATAAATCCTACAACAAGGCCTTTAGCTAAAGAATAAAGTGCGCAAAGAAATGGAAAAAAAATACCTGCTGAAGGGTGGGAGGAACGTCAAGACTCGGCAGAGTTATAGGAGGTATAGTTGACTTTATTTGCATGAAATATGTTAAAAGATTAAAATAATAAAAATTTATTAAAAAAAAAAAGCTGGTGAGGAAGCCCCACAATCGCTCCTGCTGAAGGAATATAGGGCACTGACCCCTATACGCAAAGGTTATGGCCAGGGATAAAGAAATCCCGGGTTGGGAGACTACTCAACAGCTCAGCTCTGCAGGGAAGCAAGCCCCCAATGGATCTATCTATGCCCTCAATCTTTCCCAACATCAGAGTCTTTTCCAGGGAATCTTCTCTTCTCACGAGGTGGCCAAAGTATTGGAGCCTCAGCTTCAGGATCTGTCCTTCCAGTGAGCACTCAGGGCTGATTTCTTTAAGAATGGATAGGTTTGATCTTCTTGCAGTCCATGGGACTCTCAAGAGTCTCCTCCAGCACCAGAATTCAAAAGCATCCATTCTTCGGCGATCAGCCTTCTTTATGGTCCAGCTCTCACTTCCATACATCACTACTGGGAAAACCATAGCTTTGACTATACAGACCTTTGTTGGCAAGGTGATGTCTCTGCTTTTTAAGATGCTGTCTAGGTTTGTCATTGCTTTTCTCCCAAGAAGCAGGCGTCTTCTAATTTCATGACTGCTGTCACCATCTGCAGTGATCATGGAGCCCAAGAAAGTAAAATCTCTCACTGCCTCCATTTCTTCCCCTTCTATTTGCCAGGAGGTGATGGGACCAGTGGCCACGATCTTAGCTTTTTTGATGTTGAGCTTCAGACCATATTTTGCGCTCTCCTCTTTCACCCTCAGTAATTATTATTATTATTATTTATCATTTATACCCCGCCCATCTGGCTGGGTTTCCCCAGCCACTCTGGGCAGCTTCCAACAGAACATTAAAATGCAGTAATCTATTAAACAGCCTCCCTTTAATTTCTCTTCACTTTCTGCCATCAAAGTTGTGTCATCTGTGTATCTGAGGTTGTTGATATTTCTTCCGGCAATCTTAATTCCGTCTTGGGATTCATCCAGTCCAGCCTTTCGCATGATGAATTCTGCATATACATTAAATAAGCAGGGAGACAATATACAGCCTTGTCGTACTCCTTTCCCAATTTTGAACCAATCAGTTATTCCATATCCAGTTCTAACTGTAGCTTCTTGTCCCACATAGAGATTTCTCAGGAGACAGATGAGGTGATCAGGCACTCCCATTTCTTTAAGAACTTGCCATAGTTTGCTGTGGTCAACACAGTCAAAGGTTTTTGCGTAGTCAATGAAGCAGAAGTAGATGTTTTTCTGGAACTCTCTAGCACTCTCCATAATCCAGCGCATGTTTGCAATTTGGTCTCTGGTTCCTCTGCCCCTTCGAAATCCAGCTTGCACTTCTGGGAGTTCTCGGTCCACATACTGCTTAAGCCTGCCTTGCAGAATTTCAAGCATGGTGCCTGTATCAACGGTCATCGTTCTGGCCTTAGTTGGAGGCTGTGGTGGGGACTTGGGATTTGGGGGGAGTCCTTTAACTGCCCCCCTCCCATTCCTGGTTTGAACAGCACCAAACCTAAAATACTGATGGATCGAACTTCGTGGGGGTGGGGTGCGGGAGGGGAGGATTTTGCAATGGAAACATTGTAGGAGGGGCGGGACCCACGTTGCAGCTGGTTTTCTGGGATCAGCCCCGCCCCCGCTCTCCTGATCGACTAAATTTGGAAGAGGGGAGGGGGAAAACCTCCCTCCCCCCCCCTCAATTCTTTCCCTGCCCTCCCAGCACATCCTTCTCCCACCCCGCCCCCACAATCCCAAATCCCCACCACCATACATTCCTCCTCCTCCTCCTCCTCGCTCTCTGGCTTCTGTTCCAGGAATGAGGGGGGGTAAAGCCCCCTCCCAAACTGCCTGCTTCTCCCGGAAGTGGAGCTTCTTCGCCGGATTGCAGCTCTGCACCATAGCTCTAGGGGCGCGCACTTTCGGAAGGGGAGGAGGGGCGGCAGGTGACCCCCCCCCCACGTGGATGTTGTAGGAAAGGGAAGGAGAATGGCGAGCGAGGAAAAAGAGGTAAAGGGGTCGCGGGGGGGGGGGGGGAGAGAAAGGGACCCAGAGATCCTCGCCAGCTCCCTAAACAGCCTTTCATTGGCCCCTTAAGCGCTATGACGGGGCGATCATGGGGCGCCCACCCAGGGGGTCCCCACGAGGCCCCTTTCCCCCCCGCGAAGGAATCCCTGGGACGCTGTGGGGTCCGCACGGAGAGAGGCGGGTCATGAAATGGTTAAAGGGCGCGAGGGATGCCCGGATAGAGACCCCCCCCCGTCCCTCCCCTGCTCCTCTTGGGGTGGCCCCTCCGGATGGAAAGATGGGGCGCAGGGTGAGTGTCTGGGTGCAGGGGAGACTCCGGGAGAAAGGGAGGGGGTCATGGAAGGGGGGGGGAGGGATGGAGGGGAGCACCCCCGGGGCAGGGAAGTGCAACATGGGGGGGGGGGGCGGGAGATAGGAAGACCAGACTATGGAGAGACATCCCCGCTGTTACGGAAATTCCCGGGTCAGAGGTTACTCAGCACCCGGTCCTACGAGTTCACAGCGGAGATCAAAGGAGAACAGCCAGAAAGGCAAAGGAGTTTATTGCGCAACAGGTTACAGCCACGAGACTGGACCCAGAACAAAGGGCGACAGAAACTTTTAAAACTTCCCGCTACAACCCAGAATACAGTTCACCATACATCACAACTACATCACTAATACATAAGCAAAACGTCATGAAGGGGTGGAGAGTAGGGAGGTGTTGTTGTTGTTGTTCAGTCGTTCAGTCGTGTCCGACTCTTCGTGACCCCATGGACCAGAGCACGCCAGGCACGCCTATCCTTCACTGCCTCTCGCAGTTTGGCCAAACTCATGTTAGTAGCTTCGAGAACACTGTCCAACCATCTCATCGTCTGTCGTCCCCTTCTCCTTGTGCCCTCAATCTTTCCCAACATCAGGGTCTTTTCTAGGGAGTCTTCTCTTCTCATGAGGTGGCCAAAGTACTGGAGCCTCAACTTCAGGATCTGTCCTTCCAGTGAGCACTCAGGGCTGATTTCTTTAAGAATGGATAGGTTTGATCTTCTTGCAGTCCATGGGACTCTCAAGAGTCTCCTCCAGCACCAGAATTCAAAAGCATCAATTCTTCAGCGATCAGCCTTCTTTATGGTCCAGCTCTCACTTCCGTACATTACTACTGCGAAAACCATAGCTTTAACTATACGGACCTTTGTTGGCAAGGTGATTAACATAAGGGTAAACAAGATTAACATATGAGTGATGGGTTACAGCAGGGGTGTCAAACTCAAATTCATCGGGGGCCGCATCAGCAGTTTGGTCACCCTCAAAGGGCCGGTGACCCTCAAAGGGCCGCCCTCCCTCTCTCCACTGTGTGGAAAAAATATTTTTTTCCGGTTTTCCTCCTCTAAAAGGCTGGGAGGGAGGGAGGGAAGAGAGAGAGAAGGAAGGAAGGAAAGAAGGAAAGAAAGAAGGGGTGAGAAAGAGAGATGGATGGATGGATGGATGGATGGAAGGAAGGAAGGAAGGAAAGAAAGAAAGAGAAAAATAAAGGGTGAGAGAGAGAGAGAGAGAGAGAGAAGGAAGGAAGGGAGGGAGGGAGGAGGAAGGAAAGAAGGAAGGAAGGAAAGAAGGAAGGAAGGAAAGAAAGAAAGGAATGAGAGAGGGGGGAAGGAAGGAAAGGGTGAGAGAGGGGGGAAGGAAGGAAAGGGTGAGAGAGGGGGGAAGGAAGGGGTGAGAGAGAGTGAAAGAAAGAGGGAGAGGGAAGGAAGGAAGAGGTGAAAGAGAGAGAGAGGAGGGAGGGAGGAGGGAGGGAGGGGTAAAAGGGAATGAGACAGAGAGAGAGAGAAGGAAGGAAGGAAGGAAGGAAGGAATGAAAGAGAGAGAGGAGAGAGGGAAGATGCTGCTTGCTTCTCCACCCCCCCCACCCGCAAAAGAAGGCTTTTGCGAGGGGGGGGCGGCCAGGAGGAGCAAGAAACGTCTCCTCCGCTGTAGCAGAGGGCATGTTGCTTGCTTCTCCACCCCCCCACCCGCAAAAGAAGGCTTTTGCGAGGGGGGGGCGGCCAGGAGGAGCAAGAAACGTCTCCTCCGCTGTAGCAGAGGGCATGTTGCTTGCTTCTCCACCCCCCCCCCACCCGCAAAAGAAGGCTTTTGCGAGGGGGGGCGGCCGGGAGGAGCAAGAAACGTCTCCGCTGTAGCGGAGGAGATGCTGCTCATTCTCCCCCCCCTCCACCGCTGCCTGCTGTTCGCAGGGATTGGCGCAGCGCGGGGTGGTGGTGGGATCGGCAGGCTGGTGCGGGGGGCTTCCCCGACGCGGCAGAAAGCCGCGCGGGGCACCCCCGAGGCGGCAAAAAGCCGCGCTGGGCCAAAACGGCCCGAAAATCAAAAGCCTTGCCGGGCTCACCCGGCAAGGAAAAAATGGTGCGGGGGGCACCCCCGAGGCGGCAAAAAGCCGCGCTGGGCCAAAACGGCCCAGGGAAAAAAAACCTCTGCTCCCTTCCTCTTGCGCGCGCTGACCTTCGCCGCCCACCGCCAATCAGCGCATGCTCACGGGCCACATGACGAGGTCTTGCGGGCCGCATTTGGCCCGCGGGCCTTGTCCTTGACACCTGTGGGTTACAGGAACAAGTAAATGGGTTCTGGGTGAGGTCTAATATACATCTTGAGTATTCACCGGGGTAGAACAATAAGGAACATTTTGGAGGCCGTCTGTCGCCTTGGAAACCTGAGGATGAGTGCTTGAGAGGATTGCCCAGGTGTGGCTTTTCCTGGGGCCCTGGGTGAGTGTGTATGTGTCCTCACACCTAGGGGATTATGGAAGATTTGAAGAGAAGTGTCCCCTTGCCCAGAGAATAATGGTGGATGACAAAAGGGCATCAGAAGTCAATTCCTGATGCCCGAGCAATGGCGGGAACCGAGAGATTTGGAAGCCCATTTCTCAAGGTTCAAAATGAGACCAGAATGAAGAAAATCCGTTAAGGCAGTGATTTGTTATGAATTTTTAAGATACACAGTTTGGTTTGGGCAGAAATAAACTGTTAAAAGGACCTTTCCGTGTCTAGACTCTGCTTGGTTACAAAGTATCAATATTTAAGTAATAACTTTCCTTTTGTGATTGGATCATGGTTTCGAAAGCATTGTTCTCGCAGCAGGGCGCCTGTTGCCGCCTTGTTAGTGTTTAATGGAGCGTGCAAAGAGTTCGAATTTAGCTCCGCTCTGCAGAGGAAATGCATGGCTCCGATTGGCTAAGACGCACCCCATAGGAAAACATTGGCCATAGGACAGAATGGAGATAGTCCGGGATGAAGCAGAAAATACAGAGGGAAATAGCGCCTTTATCTATACAAGTAGACCCGGACGAAGATGGGTTTTCCATGGACCATAGAGCCCCCGTAATCCCGGTCACAGACAAACGGGAAAAGGGGCGCAGGGAGGGGAAACCCTTTATCGCGAGGGTGTTATGTGGGTGCTTGTGCAATAACAGTGTGGGGCACGAATGAGGGGTACCCTTGAGGTCATCGCCTCGTGTCTTGGGGTCCGGACCTTCATGTGGCCAGTCCTCTCCCCCATTAGGGAATTTCCCTATCACCATCATGGCGCCCGTGGGCCCGCCTTGACTTCTCCCTCTCGCCCAGGAATGGGTCACCTCTTCAAGACGACCGGAGAGGGATCCCTGGATAGTGGGGGGATGTGTCCCCCCCACCTCTTCCTTCCTGCAAGTTCCATCCTCTCCCCCCCCAATAAGCCCCTGCCCTGTCCAGACGCAGTGGTTCTGCCAAGTCCATCCATTGGTCCCCCTGGAGAGGAGAGGAAATCCAGACGGAAGAGGGGAGGGGGGAGGCCTTCTCGGAAGAGGCTCTTTGTTTCCGCAATCCCACCCAGAAAGCAGCCAGAACCTTTCCCTCTCTCTCAGGCTTTAAGTGTCTTTTCCACTGTCTGGTTCATTGAGGATAATGTACACCTTGTCATCAGAAATGGGGCTGCAGAGTCCATGGAAAGGTCTCTGGATTGATATAGAAGTTGCACCTCAAGAGCATTTCTGTTCCTCTTATTCTTTGTAGACAATGTCAGAGTGACTGACAAGCTGAGATACAATCCATCACCATCCGATGACAGCCATTGCATGAATCTTCCCAGTCAAAGGACCCATTTTCATGATAGACTGTGCTTGTGTCTGGAGGCTCTACACACAGGGTGTGCCTATGCAGGTCAAAGACTGCCAGTATTAGAACAGGTGAGCTGTGTGACCTTCCCAAATTTAAAGACTATATGTGAATGAGAGTTTGTGGGTGGGATTATAGTTTATGGCAACCCTGTGATTTTCTCCATCCATAACATTTCGTGACTTTATATTGCACTACGAATTCCAAAATAACTATAAAAAAATACAAGATAATAAGAATGATTGTAGTATTTATACCCCGCCCATCTGGTTGGGTTTCCCCAGCCACTCTGGGCAGCTTACAGCAGTGCTCCCCAACCTTTTTATTGTGGGAGATTAGAGGGAATGTGGATGAGGGAATATTGTTTAATATTTCCTATCCCAGCTTGTGCTAACAAGCTCCAAACTAGCAGAGATTCTCATCCCCAATTAAACGCAGCAAAACGTGGCGATTAAGTTCCTATGAACTTCTATAACAAGGCAGATCCTAGCATATAATTCCCCTGGTTCCCTCTCAAAAGTAAATACACGACACAATGCTTTTAAAAGTAAAAAGGTTTTACTCACAGACATTCCAAGCTTCTACAGTCTCAGAAAGCAGGCTAGTTTAGATTAAATGTATGTACATGTGGAGATTCTCCTTAAGGAAGAAGGCTCCACCTGGGCTCTCTTGGCTGGAAGCCAAGAGTGCATCTTCTCTTGAGATGTTGCATCCTCGAAGTTTAGATGGAGAAGAGAGGAGAATGGCAGCTGACCTGTGTACTACAGGTAAGGCCACTCCCACCTCTGGTCACACAAAAGGAAATGATCTCAGTCCAGGCACAGGAAACTAGCTGGAGGACCAAGACTCCTTGTGTACACTCTAGGAATGTTGTGATGGACTGCACCAGTGTTATACATCCCACATTTATCGCCGCGGACTGCTCAACGTTTGATAATTTTACCGCGGCCCGCTGAGGGGGGGGGGGAACGTTGATTGTTTATATTTTAGATTGTTCTGATTTAATAATTTTAATTTAATTGTATTTAAACATGCCTTCAAAATAAAATACAGTTACACCAATAAAAGAATATAAAGTGATTTAACATTTTAACTCACTAGAACGCTAAATCAATGAGAACCCTGAGATTGTTTCTTTGCAACGAGGCGGTTCCATCTGGGGGTAATAGGAGACAATGGCACCTGAAGTGTGTTGCTTATGTCCAGTTTATTCCGTTGTTTTGTTTTGGTTGCTGTCAATGCAGAAAACCCCGCTCCACACAGATAGGTTGTTGGAAATGGCAATAGGGATTTAAGTGCTGTGGTGGCAATCTCAGGGTATTCCGCCATGACTTTAATCCAGAACACCGGCAGAGTTTTTGTCTCGAACGTAGTTTTAAGGCCGCCGTCATTTGCAATCTCCAGCAGTTGATCTTCTTCTTGCACAGACATGCTAGATTCGTCTGATTTATTGACAAATGGGTCGCGGATCCATTCCTTACCAGTTCGTGGGTCTTTTGTGGTTGGGAAGTAGCGCTCAAACTCTTTTAATCATGCAACAATTGGGAGAATGAATGTTCAGGCTCAGTCTTGCCTAAAATCCCCGCTAATGTCTGAAACATGTCCAAAATGCCTCTGTTCACGCGCCGTCCCCACAACTCCAGTTTAAATGCAGCTACTTTGTCTGCCAACTTGAAAACAGTTGTCATTTTCCCCTGAAGGCACAGATTGAGTTCATTGAGCAGGCTGAATATGTCACACAGGTAAGCCAGTTTTGCGACCCATACCTTGTCACTGAAATGTGCTGCCAGCGGTGACTTCTTTTCTGAGAGAAATCTTTGCAATGGCTCTCGTAATTCAAATACTCTGAGTAGCGATTTTCCTCTGGATAACCATCTTATTTCTGTGTATAAGAGAAGGCATCTGTACTCTGCGTCCCTCTCCTCACAAAGCTGCTCAAACACGCGCGAGTTGAGGGCGTGTGCTTTGATGTGGTTAATAACTTTAACGACATCAATCAATTCCGGTGTTAAATTCCAGTGACATTTTTCGGCTTGCCAGCACTTCCCTGTGAATGAGGCAATGCGTGAATTCACTCTCAGCTGCAACCTCCTTAATCCGAGCAGTTAAACCAGATAGTCGTCCGGTCATGGCAGCAGCTCCTTCTGTGCATATGCCGACACAAAAGGGCCATTTTAGTTGTCCTGATATATAACCATCCAGTGACTTGAAGAGTTCTGCTCCTGTGGTGTTGCTTGGCAAAGATAGTGCACATAACAAATCCTCATGCACATCCTCCTGATATAGATATCGCACATAAACAAGGAGTATTGCCTTGTTGTCGATATCTGTAGATTCGCCAACCTGGAGTGCGTACCACGGTGATGTATTAATCCTCTCCAACAATTGTGTCTCAATGCCTTTGGCTATTTCCTCAATGCGCCTAGTCACAGTGCTAGCCGACAAAGGCACATGTGCTATCTTATCCACAGCAGCCTCTCCTAGAAGTTCACGGCAAATGTCTTTAGTGGAGGGCAAGATCAATTCTTCACCGATACTGAATGGCTTGTTAGCCTTAGCAATACGGTTAGCCACCAAATATGATGCTCTCACTGCATTCTCCTTTATTGATGTGGTGGCCCTCATAAATTTCTTCTGTCCTTCGTGTTCCTGTTTTTTTCTTTCAAAATACTCCAGGGGCTTGTCTTTTAATCCAGGGTGCTTGGCGTTCAAGTGGCGAAGCAGTTTTGAAGGTTTCATTGCCTCATTAGAGAGCTGGTCGCCGCAAACTACGCAGAGCGGTTTTGGTGTGTGGGAATCACCTGTCCCGATAAATCCATATTTCAAGTAGGACTCATGGTATTGTCTGTTAAAAGTTACATGTTTCTTTGATGTTGAAGGCTCTTCTTCTGTCTCTTCACTGGGCCTTTTCTTTTTCCCAAGGTAACTTTCTAACGACGTCTGTTTCGTACTCATTTTTGCTAATTTGTGGGTTAAATTTGAGCAAACACAATATACACGTACACCAAGCACTGTTAAACATGAGAAAGTACCGGTGAACAGAGAGAAGAGCGATACACACCTTCTCTTTACCAAAGCTACAACGCCACTGCCGCTTGCAGCCGCTCAGCTCCAGACGTCACCTAAAACCGCCCCGATATCATGATATTTTGCGCATGCACGGTATTGGTGCGGCTTTAGGAGACGTCTCTCAGCTCCAGGTTAACCTCTCGTCCATGGAAAGTCGCACAAACCCGAGAGAAATACACCACAGTAAATAAAATGGAAATAATTTAATGTTGCTTGGGCGGCCCGGTACCATTTGATCCACGGACCGGGACAGGTGCGGGCCCGGGCATTGAGGACCACTGCCTTAGACTACATAAAAAAGACACTAAAATATCGAACATTGAAAACATCCCGATACAGCTGTCTTCTAAATGTCAGATAGTTGCCCATTTCCTTGCCCTCTGAAGGGGGGGCGTTCCATAGGGTGGGGGGCCCTCTGCCTGGTTCCCTGTAACTTCTGACAGCAAGGGAACCAGCAGAAGACCCTCGGAGGAGGACCTCCCTATTCGTACTCAGCGATGGGGCTGGAGACGCTCCTTCAGGTCTACATGGTGAGGCTGTTTATGACTTTAGGTCGCAGATCTTGCTCCTCCTTAACGATCTCCAGAGCAAGTGTGGCGTATAATTAGCAGAGCAGGAAAAAAGGCTCAGAGGCAGCAAAAAAATAATTCACCTGAAAAATTTATTACTGAAGACAAATAAGCATAACAGGATCCAAAAATAGCAAAAATGTAACTGCCAGTAAAACTCTGCCTTAGCATACCAAAACAGCACTCAAGTAAGAAACAGACAAACAGAGCAGAGAAATAGCAGAATAGGAAGTGGGACCAGGCGCCTTTCAATACTGTGAATTATATGCAATTCAGTCTCAGAGTAACCTTGGGACTAGATAACAAGCCTCCAGGTTGACGAGCCCCATCTGCCCTTCAATTTCCTTTACAACATGGGCAGAATCTGCCTTCTTGACGGGATTCACGGTTGTTCTCATCCTCTCCATCCACCAGGGCCTACCTTCACCTACAGCAGAATTCCCCAAGGATTTGAGACCCATCAGTTTTCCTCACCTGGTTTAGCAGGCCGGTTGAAGCTGTCCCTGGGATTGTGGCCCCTGTTGCATGCTGACAGCTTCTGGAAGCCACAGGTGAGAATTGAGTGCAGGGTGGGGACCAGTGGTGGAAAAATTACCCCAGAAGGTGCATGACATTTCCCCCACCAATGCTACTACCGTTCCCCTAACACCCCATGACATCTGGATTCAGGTAGGTAGCCATGTTGGTCTCACACAGTTGAAATAAAAAATTAAAAAACAGTCCAGTAGCACCTTAGAGACCAACTGAGTTTGTTCCAGGTATAACCTTTCGTGTGCATGCACACTTTTTCAGATACTCTGAAAGAGAAGTCACCAGACCCTTATATATCGTGGGTGGGGTGGGTTTTTTTCAGAAGGGTTCATCTACTACTCTTTACTATCTGAAGAAGTGTGCATGCACACAAAAGCTTATACCTAGAACAAACTGAGTTGGTCTCTAAGGTGCTACTGGACTATTTTTTTACTTTTTTATTTCAACTGCGTCAGACCAACACGGCTACCTACCATTAAGTACAGTTATCTATTTGCCTTTAATATCCAGCTTTTTCAGTGCCAGATTAAGATTAAGTCCTGTGTCAGAAGACGGGCACGAGATCAGGCAGCCCATCATTATTATAAAGAAGCATTGGGGTGGATGTTTCCGTCTGGGATTCCCATGTGCCAGCTGCTTTCCTTCTGCTTCTCCTGCTCTCTCCATGCAATGTGAGGCATGTAGACGGCGGTCCATCTCCAAGAACAGGAACTTCCCTGAGCACCCATTCAGCTGACCCCAAGCACCAAGCCTTGTCACTAGTTCTCTGACAGACCCAGATCAAAGTCCCTGGAAAAGACATAGACCTGGATCTCACAGAATGGTCCATATGGATCTCCCTAGGCCAATGGGACTGTGCAGGTGATTCATGAAGATCTAGAGGTGGAAATGGGGGCAACCACTTGATTTGAAAGGCAGTCCCACAGGACAACAGTATTCCAAGATCATGCTGTGTTATTAAAGATGATTGAGGATTATGAAAGGTTGCTGATGCATTATTATCATTTGACATCATTGCATTTTCATTTCCTAAAAATTGGGAACATGGGTAGGACATGGGAGAATGTAGGAGACGTTGAAATAAGGGAAGGTGCTAATGGCGTTTGATGTGCCCTCCCCCCCCCCCTGTGTTCTCTTTCTTGAAACCCAAACAGGATTTCCTTTCCGTCCACTCTGAAGACGGTGATGGAGAAGACAGAATTGCGTGGGACAGGGCACCTTTAGTTTCATTAGGAATAGCTATTAAAATGTGTGGAATGTGGAATATTCTTCACTGAATGAGCACACATAGTTCACATCAACAAGCTCAAAAAGGGAAGAACCCATTTAAAGGTATGGAGTGTGGAAAGAGCTTCTGTTTAAATGCAAAACTTAGAACACGCCAGTGGACTCACACAGGGAGAAAACGATTTAAATGCATGGAGTGTGGAAAGAGCTTTAATGATAGTGGAAGCCTTAGAAAACATCAACGGACTCACACAGGGGAAAAACCATATAAATGTATGGAGTGTGGAAAGAGCTTTCGTGATAGTGGAAGCCTTAGAAAACATCAACGGACTCACACAGGGGAAAAACCATATAAATGTATGGAGTGTGGAAAGAGCTTTCGTGATAGTGGAAGCCTTAGAAAACATCAACGGACTCACACAGGGGAGAAACCATATAAATGTATGGAGTGTGGAAAGAGCTTTAGTGATAGTGGAAAACTTAGACAACATCAACGGACTCACACAGGGGAGAAACCATATAAATGTATGGAGTGTGGAAAGGACTTCAGTCAGACTGCAGGCCTCAATATACATCAACGGACTCACACAGGGGTGAAACCATATAAATGTATGGAGTGTGGAAAGAGCTTTAGTGATAGTGGAAGTTTTAGAAAACATCAACGGACTCACACAGGGGAGAAACCATATAAATGTATGGAATGTGGAAAGGACTTCAGTCAGAGTGCACACCTCAATATACATAAACAGATTCACACAGGGGAGAAACCATATAAATGTATGGAGTGTGGAAAGAGCTTTCGTGATAGTGGAAGCCTTAGAAAACATCAACGGACTCACACAGGGGAGAAACCATATAAATGTATGGAGTGTGGAAAGAGCTTTAGTGATAGTGGAAAACTTAGACAACATCAACGGACTCACACAGGGGAGAAACCATATAAATGTATGGAGTGTGGAAAGAGCTTTAGTGATAGTGGAAACCTTCGAATACATCAACGGACTCACACAGGGGAGAAACCATATAAATGTATGGAGTGTGGAAAGGACTTCAGTCAGACTGCAGGCCTCAATATACATCAACGGACTCACACAGGGGTGAAACCATATAAATGTATGGAGTGTGGAAAGAGCTTTAGTGATAGTGGAAGTTTTAGAAAACATCAACGGACTCACACAGGGGAGAAACCATATAAATGTATGGAATGTGGAAAGGACTTCAGTCAGAGTGCACACCTCAATATACATAAACAGATTCACACAGGGGAGAAACCATATAAATGTATGGAGTGTGGAAAGAGCTTCAGTCAGAGTGGACACCTCAGAATACATCAACGGACTCACACAGGGGAGAAACCATATAAATGTATGGAGTGTGGAAAGAGCTTCAGTCAGAGTGCAACTCTTGATTCACATCAACAAACTCACACAACAGACAAACCATGCACATGTCAGGAACGTGCATAGAGTTTCAGTCCTGTTGGAAGTCCTACATCAACAGACTCATGGACAGGAAGAACCTCAAGGGTTGAAACCCTACAAGCCGTCAACAAACTCAAAGAGGAGAAGCAGTTTAAATGGAAAGATTGCAGAAATGCTTCTATATCTATATAAATGTTCACATTGCATGCGCGCCGGACACTCTCTTGCTCCGTAACCGCTAGACCAAATCACATCAAATTAGGACAAAGTGTTCCATCCATCAAGGAAGGATCTGGCAGAATTAAATTTCCAAAAAACCACACCTGTCGTACCTAAAATATAGAATAAACGCTAAAAAAAGTGGCGCACATATACATCACCAGCAGAAGCTCTGAAGACCCCAGCAGCATCCAATAGAAAGGCAGATCGCGCGCTGTCACCAGCAAAAGCTCTGAAGGGTGGCGCCAAAGAATGACGTCATCAACCGAGCAACTGAAACCACCAAGGCGGCCATTTCCAGACAACCCACAGACCCATTACCAGACAAAGGCAAACGGCCACAGCCACAGCCACAGGCCACAACCCAAAAACACTCCCCCCTCGCAAATGCTCCCACAACAATCAACTCAACCAGCCCAAACCCTCAGCTGCAAAAACCCACAGAGTCAGGCCAGGGCCAAGGACTTGAGATACAGGGCGGAGGCCTTGGCTCGCATTTACATACTAGCTCCAGCCAAGGCCAACAGACTAGGCCTTGCCTCCACTTTACAGCCTACAGACTAGGCCTCAGCTCTACTTTACAGACTAGCCCTCGCCTCTACTTTACAGCCTACAGACTAGCCCTCGCCTCTACTTTACAGCCTACAGACTAGGCCTCGGCTCTACTTTACAGCCCACAAACTAGGCCTCGGCTCTACTTTACAGCCTACAGACTAGGCCTCGGCTCTGCTTTACAGACTAGGCCTTGGCTCTACTTTACAGCCTACAGACTGGGCCTCGGCTCTACTTTACAGACTAGGCCTCGGCTCCACTTTACAGCCTACAGACTAGGCCTCGGCTCTACTTTACAGACTAGGCCTCGGCTCTACTTTACAGACTAGGCCTCGGCTCTACTTTACAGCCCACAAACTAGGCCTCGGCTCTACAGACTAGGCCTCGGCTCCACTTTACAGCCTACAGACTAGGCCTCGGCTCTACTTTAAATACTAGGCCTTGGCTCTACTTAACAGCCCACAAACTAGGCCTTGGCTCTACTTTACAGACTAGGCATCAGCTCCACTTTACAGCCTACAGACTAGGCCTCGGCTCTACTTTACAGACTAGGCCTCGGCTCTACTTTACAGCCCACAAACTAGGCCTCGGCTCTACAGACTAGGCCTCGGCTCCACTTTACAGCCTACAGACTAGGCCTCGGCTCTACTTTACAGACTAGGCCTTGGCTCCACATTACAGCCTACAGACTGGGCCTCGGCTCTACTTTACAGACTATCCCGAGTGGAGCTGGGGGGGGGGGCCGAATAGGTCATGGACTAACCCAGGGTGGGGGGAGTCACAGGGATGACTCGGGGGGAGGGGGGACGGGATACCTCATGGGTCACTACAGTATGGGAGGAATCACAGATGATATAACGGGGGGAGGACAAAACCCATAGCCTGGGGGGGGGGCGGATGGACAGATGCTCCTCCTTTAAGGACCCTGAATCAGGCACAGCAAGGCGCGCCCGGGCCAGCTAGTTACTTATAACGGAGTGTTTAAGGAACATCTAGGGACTCTGAGGGAAGAACCCATTTAGATGTAGGGAGTGCAGAATATATTTCTCTCAGAGTCCACTCTTTTCTTTACACAATGAACTCAGCAGGAAATCAGTCCTAAACGCTTGACATGTATGTGAAGTCCTGGTGTTAATATGTATAATTGTATAGTAATGAAATAATGAAGGTAACTGTCTCACAATAGTGAGTATAATCTAAAATGTAAAGTACCTTTTGATAGAGAAGGGGAGAGGGTTTCTTTGAATTGCTGGTGGTGATTGAGGATTAGGGCTGAGCGATATATTGTCCAATACCGGTTTCTAGACCACATTGTGATAACCTTTCAAGAACAATGTATATGGCAATACACCGTGAATCACAGTGTGTGTTTCTGGGATGTGCATTTACCTGGAAGCAGCTGGCAGAAAGCTTTGCTTCATGAAGCCCCTGCAGAGTTGGTGACTTCCCTCCCAAGCGAAACACACCCCTCCATTGTCCTGTGTTGTTACAGCCTCTTTCCTCCCTTGCTCCCTTCTGCCGGTGTGTGTGTCTGACTTAGAGATCCTGTGTTCTGTATTTTTCTACTGCTGAAACTGGTTTTGCTCTCAGGAGCTAGGTTTTGTGCCTTACTGGGGACCCAGTGAGAACTGTATGCTTTGAAAGCTCAGTAAACTATTACTGAAGACGTCCTGCTGCCTCTGTGTGTGTTCTTGACCTGTAGCCTTAGCAAAGCAGGGTTCAACGTTGCTCCCGAGGGAGAAGGATGGAAGGAGTCAAAATGGACGCCGAGGTTTGAATCAGAGAAAAATTTATTCTACATTCTAGAACTGTAGAAGGGCACTTGCGGGATCATTCCTCAGCAAGCCCACCAAATGCTGTTCACATCCAGCTTTTATACAATTTCTACCCAGGAGTTCTGTAGACCTTATAAGGAGATCCTTCCTGCCTGCACTCTGGCTGGGTCCTTGCTTTGTAATGTTACAACTGCCCTTGTACTGTGGTTTAGCCATTTCCTCAGTGACGCATGACCTGAGACCTTGCTGCTAATCTCGCCCTTCTACTGTCTGGCTCGTGATCTCTGCCTCAAGCTAATGGAAGTGAAAGTACATGGAAGTGAACTCAATTTAGTGGATGTGGAGCCTCATGCAAAGAGGTTAGCACTGTAACATAGTAATTTCAGGTTAGGTTAGGCTAACCTCCTCCTTCATTCCCAACTCCTCTCATGGACCGTCAGACAATCGTTGTCTGACGCGTCCCAAGAAGCTGTCCCAAGGAGTTGTACCACACGTACCATGGCTATAATCTGGGGTCTGACAACCCTTGACACCATATCACGCATCACATTGTGCAAACACTGAAAAAGAAGGGGATACAGAAGCAAAGCATAAGCAAGATCCTCAGTAAGACCTATTACTATCAGAAACAAAGGAAAAATGCCAGTAAACCCCTTCTAGATTAGGCAACCAATGGGTTAACCGATCCACATTCCATCCATCCCAGGTTTCCACTGGCCCATGGTGGCTGCCATTGCTTGGTATGAGGCCTTAGCATTCTGTACATGCCTCCACACCATAGGAAGAATTATTAATCTCCCTGCCACGTGACGTCTCAACCCCCATGTCAGACCCATCCATTGGTGACATTCCGGGTTTGTCTTTGTCACTCTCGCCATCACTATCTGATGATAGTGGTCGCCATCACTATCCCCACTATCAAGATGTTGCCCCTGTGAGATACCTTCATCGCCTCCCCCTTTAGCTTTCTCCTGAGCATTGGTACACCTAACCATCTCAGTGTCAGACATCAGCAATCTGCTCATCAGCAATCCCACCATCCCCCCTGTTTACATCACATTTCCACATGTTGCGCTCTGTTTTCAGACTGAAACAGAACAGCCATGCTGCGTCAGCTGGAAACCCATCAGCATGCTGCAATTCAGTCCTGGAAGGAAAAAGCGTTAAACAACAAAATGCTTTCCAGTGCCACTGGTCCAAGAAGTGGTGGAACAGTTCCTTGACGTCACAAGTCTGTGCTCTTAGCAAAAGTCTCTTCTTGAAACTGTTTTCGCTGTCCGAATGTCTTACAGGACAAACATTCCACTGCTTTCTCACCTGAGTCTCCTCCAGCAGGCAATAATTTCAGGTCCACCTGCTTGCTGAACACACTCTGGCTGTTGGCTTCTTAGCACGGCATCAAACTGCTTTGCAGCTTTGGGAACAAAACCACAGTCAGTCCATGACTGCCACTTTCACGCAGTATCACGCTAGTAGCACATAAATCAAAAACTGCAGTTCCGGCAAACAGTCCTAGCCTTGCTGTGGCACAAATTCAACTTTCGCTTTCTGCCGCTCTCAGGAAAATGCTTCAGAAGCATTGGGAAAATGTCCTCCCGTCTGTAGCCTATAAATCAGGGCTACAGGAGTGGGGATTCACTTGGCAAAGTCCAGCAAACTGCAGCTGTTCTCCATTCCCTCTATGTAACTCAGGGATATGGGTTTTTCACTCCTTCCCGCTTTAACTCCATTCCGGAGATTACTCTCAGCCAGGAAAACACAAGGAAGCAGGCATCCATCAAAGCTGCTCTGTGCAAGCTTCTTGTACAAACGCAGTCCAGAAGAAAATCAAGAGTCCTTATCGTCCTTATCGTAAGATGAGGAAGGTCTAGTTGGGGATCGATGAATCGATGATGTGGGTGATCATCATTCCGACGGCGTGGGTGAAGCTCCTCTCTCTCTCTCTCTCTCTCTCTCTCTCTCTCTCTCTCTCTCTCTCTCTCTCTCTCGTGCTGCTTGCTCAATCTGCCAGGCAGTTCCCCCTGGCCGAATCAGCGAATCAGACTGACAGCTTTGTAGCAGGCTCCCATACAGCTTCCAACAAGTCCATAAGTCCCTGGGGATGTCTTCTTTCAAACACAGGATCATAAACACATAAACACATCTAACACATCCTATGTGTGTCATAAACACAGCGCAGTGGGTGTTCGGCATATCTCTCTTTACCCATCCCAGGGCCTCCAAACCACCCTCCAATTATCTCTCCTACTACCATCCTTTTGCCTCTTTCTCTCTCTCTCTCTCTCTCTGCCCATTGCCCATCTTCATCTAACTTTGCCCCAAACTCTTCCATCACTAATTCCTCATCTCTTCCTTCCTTCTACTACGTTCGTTTTCTCTTTCCCTTTCTCTACAGCTGAGACTACCTCTCGCCTTACCTTCAGCCACTTTCTTTCCCCCCTAAACTTACATTTCTCTCTCTGTGCAGTGGTTAGGCCACATTCTTTCTTCCTGCAGCTTGATGCCATACTTAGTTGCTGCTAATCAATTCTGCAAATACACTCTCTGTGGGTTCACCTTTCTCCATTTTTCCTCCCCAACTTCACACTGCTTTCACACATGCTTCCCTAGAGCTCTTTCTCTAACTCTTTACACTTCACACTGAATCCAAAACGCCTTCTCCCTTCCTTCCGCTTTTTCTTTCTGCTGGTGTGGTGGGTCTCTGGCAGCATCTTCGAGACCCAGCCTCTTCCTTCCTGCTTGCAGTTCCTCTTCTCCACCACTACTGATCTCTCTAAGATCTGATCTCTCCTCTCTCTCTCCCTCCAGCCGCCTTTTGCATTTCCTTCTTTGTCCAACTTTTGCCTCCTGTCTGAATCCCACCCCAGCTCCTCTGTCCTCACACTTTCCCTGCTTCGTTTACTATTCCTCCTCCTCATGTTTTGAAGGCTGGGCTGCTCAACTACCTCCATCTTTCATGAGAAAAGGGGGGGGGGGGAAATGGTCGGGGTCACCCCCCCTTTTCATCATCATCATCATCATCCTGGGCTACCACTCCCCTTGTCTGTATGCCGATGCCTATCAAGAAAGCCAATAGCTTTTACCCTATACAAAACAAAATACACAATGAAAAAGGAAGAAGAAAAAAAAAACTTCCAGAAAAACTTCTAAAAATATCATGAAAATTTTAAGATCTGGGATATCACCAAATTATTCCTAAAGCTATTAAAGGGGCACAGCCATAGAACACACATATCACATATCTGAAACAACTTGAGAGGAAAAAATTTGAATGGGATAAACCTGTGACCGGGGTTCAAGAGCTAAGCATTTTGTCCCACAACAATGACAGTTATTGGATATCTTGGCACACAGGAGAAAAACACACACACCCAAATGCCTTATTTTGCCTCATAATTCTCCAGCCTGCCCAAGCAAGCCCTTAAAAAAAAACCCTGTAAGCAGTGCTGAGTAATCTTATTCTAAATACAGTGTGGGTCTGCCAATAGGACCCCAGGACTACTTGTTTTCCAGAGGGAGTGAGAGGCTTAAAATCATGCTGTGAAAAAACAGTAAACCAATAAATCCCAAATAAACAACCTTTTGCTTGAAAGACACATTTTTCCTCTTTCAAGATGAACTGCCGCAAAGGAAGAGGCGAGAAAGAAAAACTTCTTTGCACTTTCTCTACTCCCCACTCTGCTCTTTACTCCCCCTCTTTTAATCCTAAAGCCAAAGCGGCCAAGGCTGCAGAAAGAGTTTTGGGAAAAAACACACACACACACACATAGACCCAGTTAAAAGAGGACTTGGGAATTCAGGAAGAAACACTTGGGGGGGAAGAACAGCAGAAGCTTGCAAAAAAAAAAACCCACTCTCAGAGGAAAATGAAAAAATAAGAGGAGGAGCGGGAGCCACCTTTTGGACCCCACAATTCAAAAATACCGACAAGCTGGAACATATGCAGAGGAGGGCAACATTAAATCTGATATTCTAGCCAAACTTTAACAATAACAAACAAGTGACACATTAAAAGGATTCATAAATAGCTATTCCTTCCTAGAATGGTGAATTGCAAATATTTTCAGCCACAATTTCTTACTTCTTCACAATATTATTATCAAATACAATCAATAGTTTCAAAATCAATACTTATAAAAGCCATACTTTGAATTAAACATTCCTCAAGAAAAACTTAAAACCCCAACACTGACTTTGCAGGACAAAAGAGACTTTCCATAGGTGTCTTTAAAATGGAAAGCTAACACACTTCAAAATTACCACTTAGAGCCAATATTAAAGAAATAAAAAAATCCCTGCGTGCTTACTGTCTAAGGCAGAAACCCACACACCCAGTCTTTTCACACCTTTCTTTCACACACACCACACCTCACACAAAGCCTCCCATGTTTTAGAACACTCGCACTCCTAGTAATTTCACACACTCACTCATACGTTCATGCAACCCCCACTCCTAATTTAAACAAAAAAAAACCCAGTGGCACTCTACTGCCAACAATTGGCGGCAATTTTACTGCTCACAGCCAGCAACTCCAAAGCTAGCCTGGCGGCCCTTTTAATTGGCTCACAACCAGGAACTGGTGGCAACTGGATTTGCACACAACCAGCGGAGTGATCAATCCCCTAGCTTACCTTCTGTGCACTTCCCCCGATCCCCTGCGGCCGCACCTTTTCTCTCGGTCTCTACCACGTCTGCACTCCTAGGTGGGGTGGCTGGTCCCGCCTACGAATGGGGTAGGATGTGCGCTGGGTCCATCAACCCCCCTGGAGCTGTTCGCAAGGTGGAGACCCTCGGACCTTCCTCCCTCGACCTCGGGGAATGTCGAGCCCCACGTTGGGCGCCAAATGTACCCTTAGCAAAGCAGGGTTCAACGTTGCTCACGAGGGAGAAGGATGGAAGGAGTCAAAATGGACGCCGAGGTTTGAATCAGAGAAAAATTTATTCTACATTCTAGAACTGTAGAAGGGCACTTGCGGGATCATTCCTCAGCAAGCCCACCAAATGCTGTTCGCATCCAGCTTTTATACAATTTCTACCCAGGAGTTCTGTAGACCTTATAAGGAGATCCTTCCTGCCTGCACTCTGGCTGGGTCCTTGCTTTGTAATGTTACAACTGCCCTTGTACTGTGGTTTAGCCATTTCCTTAGTGACGCATGACCTGAGACCTTGCTGCTAATCTCGCCCTTCTACTGTCTGGCTCGTGATCTCTGCCTCAAGCTAATGGAAGTGAAAGTACATGGAAGTGAACTCAATTTAGTGGATGTGGAGCCTCATGCAAAGAGGTTAGCACTGTAACATAGTAATTTCAGGTTAGGTTAGGCTAACCTCCTCCTTCAGACCTCAGCATGGGGCTTGCTGTACACGTGGCCCCTATCCCGCTGCTACTTGGCTCATGCCCTGGAGTTGCTCTACTCAGTCATGCAAGACGGTTTTTGCACCAAACTCTGTCACCACCCGGCTACACTGCATGATCTCCAAACCCTGCTTCTTCACCAGAACTTCATCTCTGCCCCCGCACGTTGTGAAGAAAACTTATAATACTGTAAGTTAATGAGAGATTTCCCCCCTAAGCCTAATTGCAAGAGGGGGAAGGTGGGGCTGCAGGTACTAGGGAAGTCTCCTGGGGGGCCCATCTTCACTCATGAACCCAATGGGGCAACCCCAGGGCTTCTCCTTCTTCTGGGGTTAGGGGAAGATAGTACTTTTCCATAGGGAGAAGACGACTGTCTCCGAGAAGGCAGTTCCGAAACAGAGTCTCCGACGTTTAGTGACCCTTGCCTTTCTATGGACAGCGGCCACACTCTCCGATGTCATGCAGAGTGAATAAGACAGCGGAATGAGCCAGAGATATGTACTACTAGCTAACTTTATGACTAACTAAGAAGGACAGAGTAAAAACATGTGAGAGAAGACTGAAGAAGAAAGAACAAACAGGAAACCGTTTTACAGCAACATCCGTCTCCCTGACTTCCAACAATCTGTGCTGGAATGTGTAAACATAGTCTTGTGACTATGTTACTGCACAGTGAGAGGACATAGAAAGCAACAGATACTAGGGAGTTTTCCTACCAGAGGACCACAGTGCATTTTACTATCATATTGATTTTACTGTTGCTGTTGTTGCTGCTGCTGTCATGGACTGGCTGGATGCGGGGGGGGGGGGAGAGGCACCAGCTGGGGACCCACAAGGTAAGAAGTCTCAGAGCCTGGGGACTGGTGGTGGGATGGCGATGAGCACAAAGAGGGAGAAAAGGGACCAGAATGGGAGGGGGAGGTATTGCAAGCTGAGGAGGAAACAGGATTTGGTGAGCAGGAAGAGTCTGGGGCAGAGAGCAGGTCAGACTCAGAGGGAGGAGAGGAGGGGGGCCAGGAGACCCAGAGGAGGCCGGCTGCTGAAGCATCTAGAGAGACTCCCCCCTCCTGCTGCGACCAGCTCCCCTCTCCCCTGGTCTCCTCCTAGAGCAGGGGCGTAGCCAGGATCAAAACTAGGGGGGGGCAAGCCATGGTCGTTCAGGTTGTGACATTTCAGCATGGAAAAGGCGAATGAAACCAAAATTTTAAGAAAATTATATATAATTATAGCAGTGCTTTATTACAGTAGTTATTACAATTATTTGCTTGAATTTTTTTTTAATTTTTTTTTCTAGTTACTTGTCTTATGCTAATATCATTTTTATTGGGTTTGAATAAAACTTGTTCAAAACTTTCGTTTCAATCCCCAAGGAGTCGGTGCAGGTGTTTCCAAAGGCGAAGGAAATGGACCCCCTCAAAAAGAAAATAGGGGCGCAGCCTCACCCCCCAAAATAGGGGTGCAGCCAGTCTGGAAGCGCAAAGGAGAAGCGCCTACTTTGGCGAAATAGAGCATCCAGAGCTCATAGAGGCGCTCCTTGGAAGCCATGGCTTCTGCACTTTGCCTGTGCTCTCCCTGTGGAGCCAAACCCCACCGCCTACGGTGAGTTCAAAGGCAAGTGAGAGGAGTAGACACTAGCTCCCCTGGTCCCCTCATCTTCTGTCTCTGGGCAGTGTAGCAGGGAGTTGAAAGCAAGCAGCAATTGTACGTTGAGCTTAGCATCAGTGATCCGTACTCTGATAACTTCCAAGTTCATAGGGACCAACTCCTAGGGACTGAGGTCCCTTTGTTGTTGTTCAGTCGTTCAGTCGTGTCCGACTCTTCGTGACCCCATGGACCAAGGCACGCCAGGCACACCTATCCTCCACTGCCTCTCGCAGTTTGGCCAAACTCATGTTGGTAGCTTCGAGAACACTGTCCAACCATCTCGTCCTCTGTCGTCCCCTTCTCCTTGTGCCCTCCATTTAGAGGTCCCTTAGGCTCCCCTAAAATATTTGAGAGGACTGGGCCCCCCCAAAGTTCATAGGCATTGCCATTGAAAGTGTGTGTGTGTGTGTGTGTGTGTGTGTGTGTGTGTGTGTGTGCCGTGTCTTGTGATTGATTATGCTGTACCAGGTTAGACTACTGTGATACACTCTCTGTGGGGTTGCCTCTGAAATATGGCTTGGAAATTGCTGCTAGTTCAGAATGCTGGATCACCAACTGGGATAGGCTTATTAGGATAATGTAACAGTGATGCTATGCTAGTTGCATTGGCTCCCAATTTCTGAGCCCAAGTGCTGGCTTTGACTTTTAAAGCCTTTTCTAGCTTAGGACCCAGAATAGTTTATGTGTCAGCCCAAACATTCAGAACTTCAACAGAACGTCTTTTGGGGGTGGCCCCACAAACTGAGACAAGGCAGCTGCTCCACAAAGAAAGGGCCTTCTCATTGGTGGTGCCTCAGTTGTGAAGTGTGTGTTATCTGTAGAGGGGTCCACTTGGTACCTATTTTGTCATCCTTCCAGTACCAGGCAGACTTTTCCATTTCCCCAGCCCTTTTAGAGCTGATTTTATCCCTGTGGATTCTTTGCTTCCTTGCATAAATTCGCTGGGTTTTATTACTGTTCTGCTATATATTGTCTGCATTTTAATCCATGCACACGGACACACAAACGATCCTGGGGGTTTCCAATGAAGGTTAGTATAGAAATTCCTGTAACAAAATCAAAATAAAATAACCTGCCATCTTCCTGCTCACCCCTTTCCCTTTGGGCAGCAGGTTGGGGAGCAGAGGGAGAGGGGAAGCTTACACCGCCTTGGCTGGCTTACGGGTTCTCCTTGAGCAGTGCTGTGCAGAGGGAGCACTGGGCTGCCCCACAGAGCCACCACACAGGGAGAGCGTAAGTGAGGAAGCCAGAGGCGGAGGCACCAGACTGGAGGCAGGCAGGCATCTCTCTCCCGATCCCTGGGAAGCCTTTTCCCCGGGCAAGCCTGGGCGGGCGCAAGGGCAACTTTATGCGCAGCGGCGCCTTTCATTCCAAGCGGTGCGCAAAGCTCCCCCGGGCGCCACGCTCCGCTCGGCACAGAGGCATAGGAAGGTCAGGTGGTACCCGATGCGGAAAATTTCTTGTCATCCCCCCCCCCAACATTGTGTGTTGTTGTTTTTTGCCTGCAAAAAAGGTTTTACATTATTTCATATGCCTCCGCCTCTGGCTTCCTTATTTTAAAAAACCTGCAAAGTGGTTTAGCAAAATAAAAAACAAAACAAAAAAACACCACAGCAGCTATTCATTTATATTTATTAACTCACACCTCTTCCATGCAGCAGCATATCAGAACACTAACACTTTATGGCTAAATAGCTTATAATTTACTTTAATTACTTGCAAGCAAGTTATAGGTAGGTAGCTGTGTTGGTCTGCCATAGTCAAAACAAAATAAATAAATAAATAAAATTCCTTCCAGTAGCACCTTAGAGACCAAATAAGTTTGTTCTTGGTATGAGCCTTCATGTGCATGCACACTTCTTCAGCACACGAAAGATTTGAAAAATCACCCAAGCAAACACGTTTTTTAGGGGTTAAAAAAAGGCTGGGGGGGGGCTAAAGGCAAAGGACAAAGGGGTAAAGTCACTCACAAAAAGATCGCTGAGTGTGGATCAAAACAGCAGCAGAGAAAGCTCCTTGGGACGAGGGGGAGGGGCAGGAGGCAGTTTTAGCGAGGCGTTAATAGTTCACAGAGTAGCCTGATAAGGAAACTTCCGGGGGGGGGGGGGGAATCAAGGAGATCTCATCGTCTCCTCTCCAGGCGTTTTAACCCAACAAACTCCCTCTTCGCTCAGTCTCAGCAAACAAGCAGCACTCAGCAACGGTAGCAGCCAGACCCAGGAGACAGACGGGGTGGTGGTGGTGGCAGCTATGGGGGGCAGCTGCCTTCTAGGGGGGGGCAATTGCCCCCGTCTGCCCCCCCCTGCCTACGCCCATGTCCTAGAGCACACAGAGAAATCCAATTCAGACCCCATGAGCCTGTACATGATATTAATGGGGGGGGGGGTCCAAACATGCATCACTTTAATCTCATTGACAATGAACTGTATTTTCTGCCCATTCACCCCATTTCGGGAGCTCTTTTTGGGGCTCCTTGCAATCTCTTTGTTGGAACAACCCTGGACAATTTACTGCCATCAGCAAACTTTGTCCCCTCCCTGCTCACTCCTAACTCTAGATCATTTATGAACAAGTTGAAGAGGCACAGGTCCCAATTCTGATCTTTGGGGGACTCCGCTTTCTGCTCCTCTCCATTCAGAGAACTGTCCCTTTATTGGTACGTGTTCTCTCCCCCCCCCCCTTCCTCCTTCCTTCTGTGCTGAGGAGGGAACCCTGCGGAAAAGTTATGGAGTGAATTTTGCTTCCCCACACATCCAACACTGCTCAGCATACAGGGAAATGGATGAGGAAAGCTGGCCACAATCCAAGAGACGGAGGTCAGCAGAAAGCCAAGCAAAGCCTACTCAAAGGGAAGCCACTTCAGCTTCCAGCCCCTCTGCTCCCACAATGGCTGAAGAAGAATCGTCATTTGGGAACGGTGGAGCTTAATGGAAGCGGGCGAGGATGCCCCACAATCTCTCCTGCTGAATGAATGTAGGGCACTGACCCCTATACTCAAAGGTGATGGCCAGGGATAAGGAAATCCCGGGTTCGGACAGGGAAGCAAGCCTCCAATGGGTCTATCTATGCCCTCCATCTTTCCCAACATCAGGGTTTTCCCAGGGAGTCTTCTCTTCTCATGAAGTGGCCAAAGTATTGGAGCCTCAGCTTCAGGATCTGTCCTTCCAGTGAGCACTCCGGGCGGATGGATAGGTTTGATCTTCTTGCAGTCCATGGGACTCTCCAGAGTCTCCTCCGGCACCATAATTCAAAAGCATCAATTCTTTGGCGATCAGCCTTCTTGATGGTCCAGCTCTCACTTCCGTACATCACTACTGGGAAAACCATAGCTTTGACTATACGGACCTTTATCGGCAAGGTGATGTCTCTGCTTTTTAAGATGCTGTCTAGGTTTGTCATTGCTTTCCTCCCAAGAAGCGGGCGTTTTCTAATTTCATGACTGCTGTCACCATTTGCAGTGATCACAGAACCCAAGAAAGTAAAATCTCTCACTGCCTCAATCCCATATCCCACCGCAATACATTGCTCCTCCTTCTCCAGTCCGGTTTCTGCTTCGGGAATTGGGGGGGGGGGAGCCCCCTGCTAAACTGCCTGCTTCTCCCGGAAGTGGAGCTCCAACGCCGGATTGCAGCTCTGCTCCATAGCTCTAGGGGAGCGCACATTTACAAAGGGGAGGAGGGGCCGGATGGGACCCCTCCCTGGATGTTGCAGGGAAGGAAAGGAGAATCGGGAGCGAGGACAAAGAGGTAACGGGGTCGCGGGAGGGGGGAGGAGAGGGGAGAAAAGGACCCAGAGACCCCCGCCAGCTCCCCAAAGCGCCTTTCCTTGGTCCCACTGGAAGGGTCTCGATCCCTGCACGCATGCCTCGAAGGGGGCTTTACATGACCCCCTTAAGTGCCATGACGGGGCGATCATGGGGCGCCCACCCAGGGGGTCCCCACAGGCCCCCTTTCCCCCGCGCAGGCATCCCTGGAACGCTGTGCGCTCCGCAGAGAGAGGTGGGTCATGAAATGGTTAAAGGGCGCGAGGGACGCCTGGATAGAGACCCCCCCCCCTGTCCCTCCTCTGCTCCTCTTGGGGTGGCCCCTCCGGATGGAAAGATGGGGCGCAGGGCGAGGGATGAGCCGCGCCAAGGGGGTCTCTGGGTGCAGGCGAGACTCCGGGAGAAAGGGAGGGGGTCAAGGAAGTGGGGGGGGGCGAGGGAAGCATCCCTGGGGCAGGGAAGTTACAGGTAGGTTGGTCTGCCGTAGTAAAAAATAAGAATATTCCTTCCAGTAGCACCTTACAGACCAACTAAGTTTGTTCTTGGTATGAGCTTTCGAGTGCATGCACACCTGTGTATCTGAAGAAGTGCGGATGCACAGGAAAGCTCATACCAAGAACAAACTTAGATGGTCTCTAAGGTGCTACTGGGGCAGAGAAGTGCAACATGGGGGGGGGGGGGTTAGGAAGACCAGACTATGGAGAGACATCCCTATCATTGGCCCTTGGGGCTGCCTTGGCTTCTCCCTCCGCCCAGGAATGGGTCACCCCTTCAAGGCGACAAGAGAGGGATCCCTGGAAAGTGGGGGGTCCAGTCCTCCACCCCTTCCTTCCTCCAAGCTCCACCCTCTTCCCACCCTGTAAGCCCCCCATAATCCCCTGCCCTGTCCAGGTGCAGCAATTCTGCCCAGTCCAGCCATTGTTCTCCTGGAGAGGAGAGGAAAGAGAGGAGGGGAGAGGTCTTCTCAGAAGTGGGTCGTTGTTTCTGCAATCCCACCCAGGAAGCAGCCAGAAACCTTTCTCCCTCTCTCAGGCTTCCATCTCTAAGCGTCTTTTCCACTGCCTGCTTCATTGAGGATGAGGATAATGCACACCTGAGATATAATCCATCATCATCCGATGACAGCCATTGCATGAATCTTCCCAGTCAAAGGACCCATTTTCATGATAGACAGTGCCTGTGGCTGGAGGCTCTACACACAGGGTGTGCCTATGCAGGCTGAAGACTGCCAGTATTAGCACAGGTGAGCTGTGCGACCTTCCCAAATTAACAGACTGTATGTGAATGAGAGTTTGTGGGTGGGATTATAGTTTATGGCAACCCTGAGATTTTCTCCACCCATAACATATCGTGGCCTGATATTGCAGTACGAATTCCAAAATAACTACAAAAAAAATCACAATAAGGATAATTGTAGTATTTATACCCCACCCATCTGGTTGGTTTTCCCCAGCCACTCTGGGGCAGCTTCCAGTACATACAAAAGACAGTAAAACATCAAACATTAAAATTATCCCTATCCAGCTGTCTTCTAAATGTCAGAGTTGCCCATTTCCTTGCCCTCTGAAGGAAGGGAGTTCCATAGGGTGGGGGACCCTCTGCCTGGTTCCCTGTAACTTTACTTCTGACAGCAAGGGAACCAGCAGAAGACCCTCGGAGGAGGACCTCCCTGTCCGTACTGAGCGATGGAGGTGGAGACACTCCTTCAGGTCTACATGGTGAGGCTGTTTATGGCTTTAGGTCGCAGATCTTGCTCCTCCTTAAGAGTCTCCAGAGCAAGTGTGGCGTATAATCAGCAGAGCAGGAAAAAAGGCTCAGAGGCAGCAAAAAAATAATTCAGCTGAGAAATTTATTACTGAAGACAAATAAGCATTTGTTGTTGTTCAGTCGTGTTCGACTCTTCGTGACCCCATGGACCAGAGCACGCCAGGCACTCCTGTCTTCCACTGCCCACCGCAGTTTGGTCAGAGCTTCGAGAACACTGTCCAACCATCTCGTCCTCAGTCGTCCCCTTCTCCTTGTGCCCTCCATCTTTCCCAACATTAGGGTCTTTTCCAGGAAGTCTTCTCTTCTCACGAGGCGGCCAAAGTCTTGGAGCCTCAGCTTCAGGATCTGTCCTTCCAGGGAGCACTCAGGGCTGATTTCCTTCAGAATGGATAGGTTCGATCTTCTTGCAGTCCATAGCACTCTCAAGAGTCTCCTCCAGCACCATAATTCAAAAGCATCAATTCTTCCGCGATCAGCCTTCTTGATGGTCCAGGTCTCACTTCCATACATCACTACTGGGAAAACCATAGCTTTAACTATACGGACCTTTGTTAGCAAGGTGATGTCTCTGCTTTTTTAGACGCTGTCTTGGTTTGTCATTGCTTTTAACAGGATCCAAAAAATAGCAAAAATGTAACTTCCAGTAAAACCCTGACTTAGCGTACCAAAGCAGCACTCAAGTAAGAAACAAACAGAAAGAGTAGAGTGATAGCAGAATAGGAAGTGGGACCAGGCGCCTTTCAATACTGTAATTTATATGTAATTCAATCTCAGAATAACCTTGGGACTAGATAACAAGCCTCCAGGCTGACGAGCCCCATCTGCCCTTCCCTTTCCTCTGCAGCACGGGCAGAATCTGCCTTCTGGACTGTGGGATTCACGGTTGTTCTCATCCTCTCCATCCACCAGGGCCTGCCTTGACCTGCAGCAGAATTCCCCAACCCACCAAGGATTTGAGACCCATCAGCTTTCCTCACCTGGTTTAGCTGGCCGGTTGAAGCCGTTGCTTGGATCACGGCCCCTGTTGCATGCTGACAGCTTCTGGAAGCCACAGGTGAGAGTTGAGTGCAGGGAGGGGACCAGTGGTGGATAAATTACCCCAGAAGGTGCATGACATTTCCCCCACCAATGGTACTACCGCTCCCCTAACACCCCATGACATCTGGATTCAGGTAAGTAGCCTTGTTGGTCTCGCACAGTTGAAATAAAAAATTAAAAAATAGTCCAGTAGCACCTTAAGAGACCAACTAACTTTGTTCTAGGTGTAACCTTTCGTGTGCATGCACACTTCTTCAGATGCCCTGAAAGAGATGCCACCAGACCCTTATATATTGTGGGAGGGTGGGGTGGGGCTTTCTCAGAAGGGTACTCCTACTATCATCATCTACTACCCTAACTACAGGTATATGAAGAAATGTGCATGCACACAAAAGCTTATACCTAGAACAAACTTAGTTGGTCTCTAAGATGCTGTCGTTGTGGTTATTGTTGTTTAGTTGAGAAGTTGCTAATGGTGCTTGATGTGTTCTCTTTCCCTTTGTTCTCTTCCTTGAAAACCAAACAGGATTTCCTTTCCGCCCACTCTGAAAAAGGTGATGGAGAAGACAGTCATAATTCCAGGGGACGAGGCACCTTTTGTTTAATTAGGAATAGCCATTAAAATGTGTGAAATGTGGTGAAATATATACTTCATTGAATGAGCACACATAGTTCACATCAACAAGCTCAAAAAGGGAAGAACCCATTTAAAGGTATGGAGACTGGAAAAAGCATCTGTTTCAAAGCAAAACTCAAAACACACCAGTGGACTCACACGGGGGGGAAACCATATGAATGTATGGAGTGTGGAAAGAGCTTCAGTCATAGTGGACACCTTACACAACATGAACGCACTCACCCAGGGGAGAAAAAATTTAAATGCATGGAGTGTGGAAAGAATTTTAGTGATGGTGGAAGACTTAGAAGACATCAACGGACTCACACGGGGGAGAAACCATTTAAATGCATGGAGTGTGAAAAGAGTTTTCGTAATAGTGGAAAGCTTAGAAGACACCAACGGACTCACACAGGGGAGAAACCATTTAAATGTATGGAATGTGAAAAGAGTTTTCTTTATAGTGGAGACCTTAGCAGACATCTACGGATTCACACAGGGGAGAAACCATTTCCATGCATGGAGTGTGGAATGAGTTTTCGTGATAGTGGAAAACTTAGAATACATCAACGGACTCACACAGGAGAGAAACCATTTAAATGTATGGAGTGTGGAAAGAGCTTCAGTCGGAATGCAGACCTTAGAATACATCAATGGACTCACACAGAGGAGAAAACATTTAAATGCATGGAGTGTGGAAAGAGTTTTAGTCATGGTAGAAAACTTAGAAGACATCAATGGACTCACACAGAGGAGAAACTGTTTATATGTATGGAGTGTGAAAAGAGCTTTAGTGATAGCGGAAGCCTTAGAAAACATCAACGGACTCACACAGGGGAGAAACCATATACATGTATGGAGTGTGGAAAGAGCTTCAGTCATAGTGGAAGCCTTAGAAAACATCAACGGACTCACACAGGGGAGAATCCATTTAAATGCATGGAGTGTGGGAAAAGCTTCAGTCAGAGTGCACACTTAAGTTCACATCAACGGACTCACACAGGTGAAAAACCTTTTCAATGCATGGAGTGTGGAAAAAGCTTCATTGGGAGTGATAAACTTAGAACACATCAACGGACTCACACAGGTGAAAAACCATATAAATGTATGGAGTGTGGAAAAAGCTTCTGTCAGAGTGGACACCTCAAAATACATCAACGGACTCACACAGGGGAGAAACCATATGAATGTATGGAGTGTGGAAAGAGCTTCAGGCAGAGTGGAACCCTTAGACAACATCAACAGACTCACACGGGGGAGAAACCATTTAAATGCATGGAGTGTGAAAAGAGTTTTCGTGATAGTGGAAAGCTTAGAAGACATCAACGGACTCACACAGAGGAGAAACCATTTAAATGTATGGAATGTGGAAGAAGCTGCAGTCAGAGTGCAACTCTTGATTCACATCAACAAACTCACACAACAGACAAACCATGCAAATGTCAGGAACGTACATAGAGTTTCAGTCCGGTTGGAAGTCCTACATCAACAGACTCATGGACAGGAAGAACTTTAAGGGTTGAAACCCTACAAGCCGTCAACAAACTCAAAGAGGAGAAGCAGTTTAAATGGAAAGATTGCAGAAAGTGCTTTCCTTATAACAGAGTGTTTAAGGAACATCTAGGGACTCTGAGAGAAGAACCCATTTAGATGTATGGAGTGCAGAACATATTTCTCTCAGAGTCCACTCTTTTCTTTACACAACGAACTCAGCAGGAAATCAGTCCTAAACATGTATGTGACATGTATGTGAAGTCCTGGTGTTTATATGTAAAATTGTATAGTAATGAAATATTGAAGGCAATGTCAAACAATGTGAATCTAATCTAAAATGTAAAGTACCTTTTGATAGAGAAGGGGAGAGGGTTTCTTTGAATTGCTGGTGGTGATTGAGGATTAGGGCTGAGCGATATATTGTCCAATACCGGTTTCTAGACCACATTGTGATAACCTTTCAAGAACAATGGATATGGCAATACACCGTGAATCACAGTGTGTGTTTCTGGGATGTGCATTTACCTGGAAGCAGCTGGCAGAAAGCTTTGCTTCATGAAGCCCCTGCAGAGTTGGTGACATCCCTCCCAAGCGAAACACACACCTCCATTGTCCTGTGTCGTTCCAGCCTCTTTCCTCCCTTGCTCCCTTCTGCCGGTGTGTGTGCCTCACTTAGAGATCCTGTGTGGTGTATTTTCCTACTGCTGAAACTGGTTTTGCTCTCAGGAGCTAAGTTTTGTGCCTCACTGGAGACCCAGTGAGAACTGTATTCTTTGAAAGCTCAGTAAACTATTACTGAAGACGTCCTGCTGCCTCTGTGTGTGTTCTTGACCTCAGCGTGGGACTTGCTCTACACGTGGCCCCTATCCCCCTGCTACTTGGCTCATGCCCTACTCAATCATGCAAGACGGTTTTTGCACCAAACTCTGTCACCACCCGGCTACACTGCATGATCTCCAAACCCTGCTTCTTCTCCAGAACTTCATCTCTGCCCCCGCACGTTATGAAGAAAACTTATAATACTGTAAGTTAATGAGAGATTTCCCCCCAAGCCTAATTGCAAGAGGGGGAAGGTGGGGCTGCAGGTACCAGGGAAGTCTCCTGGGGGACCCATCTTCACTCATGAACCCCATGGGGCAACCCCAAGGCTCCTCCTTATTCTGGGGTTAGGGGAAGATAGTACTTTTCCATAGTCCCAGAAGTTATTATTGCATCATGATACTGTTCTCCGACGTTTAGTGACCCTTGCCTTTCTATGGACAGCAGCCACACTCTCCGATATCATGCAGAGTGAATAAGACAGCGGAATGAGCCAGAGATATGTACTACTAGCTAACTTTATGACTAACTAAGAAGGACAGAGTAAAAACATGTGAGAGAAGACTGAAGAAGAAAGAACAAACAGGAAACCGTTTTACAGCGACATCCGTCTCCCTGACTTCCAACAATCTGTGCTGGAATGTGTAAACATAGTCTTGTGACTATGTTACTGCACAGTGAGAGGACATAGAAACCAACAGATACTAGGGGGTTTTCCTACCAGAGGATCACAGTGCATTTTACTATCATAATGACTTCACTGTTGTTGTTGCTGCTGCTGCTGCTGTTATGGACTGGCTGGGTGCAGGGGGGGGGGAGGCACCAGCTGGGGGACCCATGAGGGAAGAAGTCTCAGAGCCTGGGGACTGGTGGTGGGATGGCGATGAGCACAAAGAGGGAGAAAAGGGAGCAGAAGGGGAGGGGGAGGTATTGCAAGCTGAGGAGGAAACAGGGTTTGGTGAGCAGGAAGAGTCTGGGGCAGAGAGCAGGTCAGACTCAGAGGGAGGAGAGGAGGGGGGCCAGGAGACCCAGAGGAGGCCGGCTGCTGAAGCACCCAGAGAGACTCCCCCCTCCTGCTGCGACCAGCTTCCCTCTCCCCTGGTCTCCTAGAGCACACGGAGAAATCCAGTTCAGACCCCATGAGCCTGTACATTATATTAACGGGGGTGGTGGTGGTCCAAACATGCATCACTTTAATCTCATTGACCATGAACTGTATTTTCTGCCCATTCACCCCATTTCGGGAGCTCTTTTTGGGGCTCCTGGCAATCTCTTTGTTGGAACAACCCTGGACAATTTACTGCCATCAGCAAATTTTGTCCCCTCCCTGCTCACTCCTAACTCTAGATCATTTATGAACAAGTTGAAGAGGCACAGGTCCCAATCCTGATCTTTGGGGGACTCCGCTTTCTGCTCCTCTCCATTCAGAGAACTGTCCCTTTATTGGTACGTGTTCTCTCCCCCCCCCTTCCTCCTTCCTTCTGTGCTGAGCAGGGAACCCTGCGGAAAAGTTATGGAGTGAATTTTGCTTCCCCACACATCCAACACTGCTCAGCATACAGGGAAATGGATGAGGAAAGCTGGCCACAATCCAAGAGACGGAGGTCAGCAGAAAGCCAAGCAAAGCCTACTCAAAGGGAAGCCGCTTCAGCTTCCAGCCCCTCTGCTCCCACAATGGCTGAAGAAGAAGCACCATTTGGGAATGGCGGAGCAGGCTTTCTCCCTGGGCATCAATTGAGAGATAATGTCAGAATCATACTGGACATCAGCCTCATTTCAGCAGAAACTCAAATCAATAAATTGTTTGGGGAAGAAAGCGTCAAATCTTCGCCAAGGCCAACTATCCAGACTGGTCCTACGTGGGCCAGAAAAAAAGCCAGGGAAGTCCCCAATAGGGGTTCCATCACAGAAGGAAAAACGATATTTGTTGGATGTCAAACTCAGCCAAGAGCACAATGTCGAACAGATTCCTCACTGGCCTTGCAGACAATTTCATTGTCCAGAAAGTGGGAGAAGCAACAAGTTGTTGTTGTTGTTCAGTCGTTCAGTCGTGTCCGACTCTTCGTGACCCCATGGACCAGAGCACGCCAGGCACGCCTATCCTTCACTGCCTCTCGCAGTTTGGCCAAACTCATGTTAGTAGCTTCGAGAACACTGTCCAACCATCTCATCTTCTGTCGTCCCCTTCTCCTTGTGCCCTCCATCTTTCCCAACATCAGGGTCTTTTCTAGGGAGTCTTCTCTTCTCATGAGGTGGCCAAAGTATTGGAGCCTCAACTTCAGGATCTGTCCTTCTAGTGAGCACTCAGGGCTGATTTCTTTAAGAATGGATAGGTTTGATCTTCTTGCAGTCCATGGGACTCTCAAGAGTCTCCTCCAGCACCATAATTCAAAAGCATCAATTCTTCGGCGATCAGCCTTCTTGATGGTCCAGCTCTCACTTCCGTACATTACTACTGGGAAAACCATAGCTTTAACTATACGGACCTTTGTTGGCAAGGTGATGTCTTTGCTTTTTAAGATGCTGTCTAGGTTTGTCATTGCTTTTCTCCCAAGAAGCAGGCGTCTTCTAATTTCGTGACTGCTGTCACCATCTGCAGTGATCATGGAACCCAAGAAAGTGAAATCTCTCACTGCCTCCATTTCTTCCCCTTCTATTTGCCAGGAGGTGATGGGACCAGTGGCCATGATCTTAGTTTTTTTGATGTTGAGCTTCAGACCATATTTTGCGCTCTCCTCTTTCACCCTCATTAAAAGGTTCTTTAATTCCTCCTCACTTTCTGCCATCAAGGTTGTCTCATCAGCATATCTGAGGTTGTTGATATTTCTTCCGGCAATCTTAATTCCAGTTTGGGATTCATCCAGTCCAGCCTTTCACATGATGAATTCTGCATATAAGTTAAATAAGCAGGGCGACAATATACAGCCTTGTCGTACTCCTTTCCCAATTTTGAACCAATCAGTTATTCCATATCCAGTTCTAACTGTAGCTTCTTGTCCCACATAGAGATTTCTCAGGAGACAGATGAGGTGATCAGGCACTCCCATTTCTTTAAGAACTTGCCATAGTTTGCTGTGGTCAACACAGTCAAAAGCTTTTGCGTAGTCAATGAAGCAGAAGTAAATGTTTTTCTGGAACTCTCTAGCTTTCTCCATAATCCAGCGCATGTTTGCAATTTGGTCTCTGGTTCCTCTGCCCCTTCGAAATCCAGCTTGCACTTCTGGGAGTTCTCGGTCCACATATTGCTTAAGCCTGCCTTGTAGAATTTTAAGCATAACCTTGCTAGCGTGTGAAATGAGCGCAATTGTGCGGTAGTTGGAGCATTCTTTGGCACTGCCCTTCTTTGGGATTGGGATGTAGACTGATCTTCTCCAATCCTCTGGCCACTGCTGAGTTTTCCAAACTTGCTGGCATATTGAGTGTAGCACCTTAACAGCATCATCTTTTAGAATTTTAAATAGTTCTGCTGGAATATCATCACCTCCACTGGCCTTGTTGTTAGCAAGGCTTTCTAAGGCCCATTTGACTTCACTCTCTAGGATGTCTGGCTCAAGGTCAGCAACCACACTACCTGGGGTGTATGAGACCTCCATATCTTTCCGGTATAATTCCTCTGTGTATTCTTGCCACCTCTTCTTGATGTCTTCTGCTTCTGTTAGGTCCTTTCCACTTTTGTCCTTAATTGTGGTAATCTTTGTACGAAATGTTCCTTTCATATCTCCAATTTTCTTGAACAGATCTCTGGTTTTTCCCATTCTGTTGTTTTCCTCTATTTCTTTGCATTGCTCGTTTAAAAAGACCCTCTTGTCTCTCCTTGCTATTTTTTGGAAATCTGCATTCAATTTCCTGTATCTTTCACTATTTCCCTCGCATTTTGCTTGCCTTCTCTCCCCCGCTATTTGTAAGGCCTCATTTGACAGCCACTTTGCTTTCTTACATTTCTTTTTCATTGGGATGGTTTTCGTTGCTGCCTCCTGTATAATGTTACGGGCCTCCATCCACAGTTCTTCAGGCACTCTATCCACCAAATCTAAATCCTTAAACCTGTTCTTCACTTCAACTGTGTATTCATAAGGAATTTGATTTAGATTGTATCTTACTGGCCCAGTGGTTTTTCCTACTTTCTTCAGTTTAAGCTGGAATTTTGCTATAAGAAGCTGATGATCTGAGCCACAGTCAGCTCCAGGTCTTGTTTTTGCTGAGTGTATAGAGCTTCTCCATCTTTGGCTGCAGAGAATATAATCAATCTGATTTCGGTGTTGCCCATCTGGTGATGTCCATGTGTAGAGTCGTCTCTTGTGTTGTTGGAAAAGAGTGTTTGTGATGACCAGCTTATTCTCTTGACAGAACTCTATTAGCCTTTGCCCTGCTTCATTTTGAACTCCAAGGCCAAACTTGCCAGTTGTTCCTTTTATCTCTTGACTCCCTACTTTAGCATTCCAATCCCCTATAATGAGAAGAACATCCTTCCTTGGTGTCATTTCTATAAGGTGTTGTAAGTCTTCATAGAATTGGTCAATTTCAGTTTCTTCAGCACTGGTAGTTGGTCCATAAACTTGGATTACTGTGATATTAAAAGGTCTGCCTTGGATTCATATCGAGATCATTCTATCATTTTTGAAATTGCATCCCAGTACAGCTTTCACCACTCTTTTGTTGACTATGAGGGCCACTCCATTTCTTTTACGGGATTCCTGCCCACAGTAGTAGATATGATAGTCATCCGAACTGAATTCGCCCATTCCCGTCCATTTTAGTTCACTGATGCCCAGGATTTCAATGTTTATTCTTGCCATCTCATTTTTTACCACATCCAGCTTACCAAGGTTCATGGTTGTTATATTCCAGGTTCCTATGCAATACTTTTCTTTACAGCATCAGACTTTCCTTTCGCTTCCAGGCATATCCGCAACTGAGCGTCCTTTCGGGTTTGTCCCAGCCGCTTCATCAGCTCTGAATCTACTTGTACTTGTCCTCCGCTCTTCCCCAGTAGCATGTTGGACGCCTTCCAACCTGAGGGGCTCATCTTCCAGCGTCATATCTTTTATATGCCTGTTGTCTTTGTCCATGGAGTTTTCTTGGCAGGGATACTGGAGTGGCTTGCCAGTTCCTCCTCCAGGTGGATCACGTTTGGTCCAAACTCTCCACTATGACCTGTCCATCTTGACCTGTCCATAGCTTCCCTGAGTAATTCAAGCCCCTTCGCCACGACAAGGCAGTGATCCATGAAGGGGGAAGCAACAAGAGGATCAGCCATTTTAGATCTGGTCCTAACCAATAGTGATGACCTGGTTAGTGGGGTAGAAGTGGCAGGATCATTAGGTGGGAGTGATCATGCTCTTCTGGAGTTTATTATACAGCGGAAAGGAGCAACCAAGCATACTAAGACCCAAATTCTAGACTTTAAGAAAGCCGACTTCAGAAAACTTAGGGAAATGCTGGGTGTGATCCCATGGTCAGTAATACTAAAAGGGAAGGGAGTTCATGATGGATGGGAGATTGTTAAAAGGGAGATATTAAAAGCACAACTTCAAGCAGTACCAATGAGACAAAAACATGGAAGGTGTCTAAAGAAGCCAGGGTGGCTATCTAAAGTATTTTAATATTTGTTGGAAGCCGCCCAGAGTGGCTGGGGAGATCTGGCCAGATGGGCGGGGTACAAATAAAAAATTATTATTATTATATTATATAAAGAACTTTTAACTGAGTTAAGATTTAAAAGCGATATGTACAAAAAATGGAAAAAGGGGGAAATCACCAGAGAGGAATTCAAACAAATAGCCAGCACGTGTAGAGACAAAGTCAGAAAAGCTAAAGCACAGAATGAACTCAGGCTTGCTAGAGAGGTTAAAAGCAATAAAAAGGGCTTTTATGGGTATGTCCGTAGCAAAAGGAAGAACAAGGAAACAGTGGGGTCACTTAGAGGAGAAGATGGTGAAATGCGAACAGGGGACAGAGAAAGGGCAGAACTCCTCAATGCCTTCTTTGCCTCAGTCTTCTCCAAAAAAGAAAACAATGCCAGACCTGAAGAATATGGAGCAGATGATACAGCAGGGGAAACACAGCCCAGAATAAGTAAGGAGGTAGTACAAGAACACTTGGCTAGTTTAGATGTATTCAAGTCTCCAGGGCCAGATGAACTACCGTACATCCAAGAGTATTAAAAGAACTGGCAGAGGTGATTTCAGAACCACTGGCAGTAATCTTTGAGAATTCCTGGAGAACAGGCGAAGTCCCAGCAGACTGGAGGAGGGCAAATGTTGTCCCTATTTTCAAAAAGGGGGAAAGAGAGGACCCAAACAATTACCGCCCAGTCAGCCTGACATCAATACCAGGAAAGATTCTAGAGCAGATCATTAAGCAAACGGTCTGTGAGCACCTAGTAAGGAAAGCTGTGATCACTAAAAGTCAACATGGGTTTCTGAAAAATAAGTCATGTCAGACCAATCTGATCTCATTTTTTGACAGAATTACAAGCCTGGTAGATGAAGGGAACGCCGTGGATGTAGCCTATCTTGATTTCAGCAAGGCCTTTGACAAGGTGCCCCATGATATTCTTGTAAAGAATCTGGTAAAATGTGGGCTAGACAATGCAGTGGATTTGTAACTGGCTGACTGACCGAACCCAAAGGGTGTTCATTAATGGCTCCCCTTCATCCTGGAGAGAAGTGACTAGTGGGGTGCCACAGGGTTCTGTATTGAGCCCAGTCTTATTCAACATCTTTATCAATGACTTGGATGATGGGCTTGAGGGCATCCTGATCAAGTTTGCAGATGACACCAAATTGGGAGGGGTGGCTAATACCCCAGAGGACAGGATCACACTTCAAAATGACCTTAACAGATTAGAGAATTGGGCCAAGGCAAACAGAATGGATTTTAACAGAGAAATGTAAAGTACTACACATGGGCAAAAAAAAATGAACGGCACAAATACAGGATGCGTGACACCTGGCTTGAGAACAGTACATGTGAAAAGGATCTAGGAGTCTTGGTAGACCATAAACTTGACATGAGTCAACAGTGTGATGCAGCAGCTAAAAAAGCCAATGCAATTCTGGGCTGCATCAATAGGAGTATAGCATCTAGATCAAGGGAAGTAATAGTACCACTGTATTCCGCTCTGGTCAGACCCCACCTGGAATACTGTGTCCAATTCTGGGCACCACAGTTCAAGAAGGATACTGACAAGCTGGAACGTGTCCAGAAGAGGGCAACCAAAATGGTCAAAGGCCTGGAAACGATGCCTTATGAGGAACGGCTTAGGGAGCTGGGTATGTTTAGCCTGGAGAAGAGAAGGTTAAGGGGTGATATGATAGCCATGTTCAAATATATAAAAGGATGTCATTCAGAGGAGGGAGAAAGGTTGTTTTCTGCTGCTCCAGAGAAGCGGACACGGAGCAATGGATTCAAACTACAAGAAAGAAACATTAGGAAGAACTTCCTGACAGTAAGAGCTGTTTGACAGTGGAGTTTGCTGCCAAGGAGTGTGGTGGAGTCTCCTTCTTTGGAGGTCTTGAAGCAGAGGCTTGACAGCCACCTGTCAGGAATGCTTTGATGGTGTTTCCTGCTTGGCAGGGGGTTGGACTGGATGGCCCTTGGGGTCTCTTCCAACTTCCGGTTTTGCCGTGGCCGCGGTCGGGTGCAAATCGAGAGAGCTTAAGCTCTTGAGACAACAGCTGGGGTAAAAGGGGGGTTCGGAGGCGCAAAACCGGACCCGAAAAAAGCCAGGAGAGGGGAGATCTCCTAGCGAAACGTCGGTGGTGCCCCAAAGTTCACTTGACGGCTTTTTCGCGGAACGCGGAGGCGAGGAGAGAACTGGGCACGGAGACGAAATCCACCTAACCCTCCCAGCTGGAGCGAGCATACCCGGAGCGGAGCAAACGGTAAAATTCCAATCTATTTTTAATCTAACATAAATCCGAGACGTTAAAACCGCGCTAAAATTACTAATTGAAATCTAAAAAGAGAGGAACGCCACCCCCACCCCCAAACGCGACGCACCTTGAGCGGTGATAAATTTAAGAAAGAAAAGAGACTGAAGTGGGTGAAGCGTGAGAAGGGGAAGAAAAGGGGGAAAGCAGGAACTAAAGGAAACCAAGATGAATGAAAACTAAATTAACGCTGTCGGAAGAAAGCGAGGAATAACCAAATAAGATATAATTTGTGACTTACTATAACGGAGCATTCTTTATTGCAAAAAGGAAGACCACACATACAAACATCCTGAGTTGGAAAGAGGGTTTATAGGTGGAGAAGCTGCATAAGGCTTGTTAAAACAACGAGAGGAGAAGAAAATGGCGACGGCGTGCTGAATAGAATGAGAAAGCAAACAGAGGGGTAGAGAACAGGAAGTGACGAGAGGTAAAAGAGAAGGAAACCCTCAAGGTGAAGAGAAGTGCAGTTAAAGAAATACTACAATAAAACAGTGACACCTACAGGGGAAAAATAGTAAAATCCCCAAAAGACTTTTCTATATAATAAAAAGTGACATTGAGGGACTTAAAGGGAAGCTACAACCTGAGTGACTAAAATGAATGAAAAAATAAAGAAAACCCCAGGAATACAAACAAAGAGAGCTTCGGTAGCAGAAGCAGAAATGGACTTACGTGAGTTAATTTTAGGCCTGAAAGGGGACATAGGGGAAATAAAGCAAGAGCTCGCAGAAATGAAAAAAGATATAAATGATAAATTTAAAGGCATGGAAGAAAAAATGGAAAAGATAGAAGGAAAGATGGAAGAGAATGAAAAGGACAAGCAGGAAATGAAAGGCCAAATAAAAAGAATAGAGGAAAAAACCAAAGTAGCGGAAGAGGTAACACAAGAATTATTAAACAAAAATCAGACAATAGAAAATACATTAAAAAAATTACCAAAAGATAAAAGAGAAACAAAAAAAGAAATTGAACGACTACGGAAAGAACTAGAAACGCAGAAAACCCTCCATGAAGCAACACAGGATGCCCTATCTATGATACAGATGCAAATTCGTGAAAAAACAATAAGATTTAGAAATATACCAGAGATGCAAAATGAGGATGTGGAAAGAAGAATGGTAACGGAATTGGCCAGATGGCTAAAAATGGAGGAATTAGATGTACAAGTAAGAATAGAAAAAGCCTTCAGAGTAAATTCTAAGAAAGCAAGAATAAACAATTGGGCACAAGATGTTTTGGTCACATTTACAACTACATGGCTGAGGGATAAAATTCTCCAAACTAAAGGAAAAAATAAACTAAGAATTGATGGAACAGAAATAACAATTTTAAAAGAAATTCCACCAAGGCTTGTTCAAAAAAGACGAAAATACCACTTCCTGACAAAAGCACTGAGTGCTAAGAAAATCCTCTTTAGATGGGAATTCCCAGAAGGCCTATCATTCGTATTCAAAGGAAAAAAACGGAAGTTTGACAATGTAAAAGATGCGGACAGATTTTACAGGACTTATTCTCAGGAACTGGGAGGGGAGAGAACAAGGACGCTAAAAGAACAATTAGAACAACAAAGTCAACCAGGAGAAGCAGAAGAAGAAGAAGATCTCGTCGCTGAAGAAGAATTGGAGGAGGGGGAAGAAGAAGAAGAAGAAACAGGAGAGTAAAGATAAAGACTACGCCCCCAACTAGAAAAACAACCTCTGTGATGCTTTCTATGTATAGTAAGTGTTAACTTTGTAAAACTTTGGATTTATAATTTGAAGGAGTATTTTCATATATTTTCGACAATTTTTAATTAAATAATTAATTAATAAAAATGAAATTTAAAATTATTTCATGGAATGTAAATGGCTTGAATAACAAAAAAAAACGTAATAGAGTATCACAATATCTGAGAAAACAAAAAGGTGACCTAATTTGCCTTCAGGAAACACACATAAAGAAAAAATATGAAAAATTATTAAAAAATGAAAAACTTGGGATAGAATTTATCACAGCTGAGGAAAAAAGAAAGAAAAAAGGAGTGGTAATATATGTGAACCCAAAATGGAAGCCGGAATTATTGTGGAGAGACAATGAGGGTAGGATAATAATTGTAAAGATACAAATGGAAGAAGAACAATGGATATGTGTTGGCATTTACGCCCCGAATGGAGGTAAAATGGAACTTATAAAAAAATTAGAGGAGCAATTGATGACTTATATGGATAAAAAAATAATAATAATGGGGGACTTTAATGGAGTCATTAATCCGGAATTAGATAAAACAAGAAGTATTGGGGAAAAAAAGGAAAACAAACTACCCAAGCCATTCATGGAAATGATGCAGAACTTAGAAATGGTAGATGTATGGAGACAAAAATACCCAATAAAAAAGGACTACACTTATTTCTCCCACAGATATCAGTCAGCGTCAAGGATAGATGCGATTTGGGCAGCAAAAGAGCTGATGTTACAAATAGAAAAAGTAGAAATAAAAGCAAAGATTCTTTCAGACCATAATCCCCTAGAATTAATATTGGAAAAAGAAAAAAATGAAACAAACAAAAGATGGAGATTAAATGTATTTTTATTAAATAATCCAAAAATAATAGAAGGGGCAAATAAAACACTAGAAGAATATTTTGATATAAACAGTAAAGGAGATGTGGAGAGTCAAACAGTGTGGGACGCAGGGAAGGCTGTCATAAGGGGTTATTTTATACAAAAAAATGCAATAATGAGAAAAAAAATGAAAAGAATAAATTACAATTATTAGAAAAAATAAAAGAAAAAGAAAAAATACACTATAAAACAGGAAAAAAGGAAATTGAACAAGAATTAAAACTTTTGAGGTTAGAATTTGATAATATAATTGATAGAGAAATTGACCAAAAAAATCAATATTGGAAATATAAAAATTTTGAATGGGCAAATAAACCAAGTAAATTGCTAACATGGCAAATAAAAAAGAAGAGAAGTGAACAAATAATTAACAGACTAACAAAACAAGGGAAAATTATAGAAAAAACCCAAGAAATAATCAAGGAATTCGAAGAATATTATAAAAAATTATATAAAAAAGAAGAAATATGTGAAAAAGAAATTGAAGATTATTTAGATAAAGGAGCTTTACGACAAATTGACAAAGAAAAAGTCCAATTGTTAAACAAGGAAATTACAATAAATGAAATAAAAGAGGTAATACAAGAGATGAAAAAAGGAAAAGCTCCTGGGCCGGATGGACTTCCAATAGAATTTTACTCAAAATTGGATGACAAATTACTAATATGGCTAAAAGAAATAATGAATCAAATTTTACAAAAAGGAATAACCCCGAAATCTTGGAAGGAAGCATTAATTATATTACTCCCAAAACCAAACTCAAATTTAGAATTAACAACTAACTATAGACCTATATCATTATTAAACTGCGATTATAAAATCTTCGCAAAAATTCTAGCAAAAAGATTGGGGAAAATAATGGAGGAAATAATAAACAAAGACCAGGTGGGGTTTGTAAAAGGAAGAATGGCTAAAGAAAATGTAAGAAATTTAATCAATATACTTGAACATTTGGAAAACAAAAGAAATAAACAAGCTGCAATCCTCGCTGTTGATGCCGAGAAGGCATTTGACAATGTGTCATGGGTATATATGAAAAGTGTGATCCGAAGGCTAAAATTAGGAGATAAGATCGAAAGAGCGATAGATGCAATTTATAATAATCAAGAGGCGAACTTAATAATAAATGGTAAATTATCAGACAAAATAACAATAGAAAAAGGGACTAGACAAGGATGTCCTCTGTCGCCGTTTTTATTTATAATAATTATAGAAGTGTTGTTAAACAGAATAAGAGAGGAAAAAGAAATTAAGGGAATAGTAATTGGGAAAAAAAATTATAAAATAAAAGCATTTGCCGACGACATAGCTATAACAACAGAAAATCCACAAACTAGCATACCCAAAGCAATAGAAAAAATAAAGGAGTTTGGGAATCTAGCAGGTCTGAAAATAAATTATACTAAAACAATAATGTTGGTGAAAAATATGGAAAATCAAGAAAAAACCGAATTAGAAGAAATAACAGGGATAAAAATAAAAAATAAAATTAAGTATTTGGGCATAAATATGACCAACAAAGCCATAGATTTAATTCAAGAAAATTATAAAAAAATTTGGAATCAAATAAAAAAAGATTTAGAAATGTGGACCAAATTAAAATTATCACTATTAGGCAGAATTTCTTTAATAAAAATGAATATATTGGCAAAAATGATATATTTATTCCAAAACTTACCGGTTCTGGGTGGCTCCAATTTATTCAAAGAATGGAAAAAAGATATACAAAAATTTGTCTGGAATGGGAAAAAGCCAAGAATAAAATATAAAATAATGATTGATCAGAGAGAAAGAGGAGGATTCGGACTACCGGATTTAAATTTATATCACGATGCAGCAGCCCTATGGTGGCTAAAAGATTGGATAGAGTTAAAAGACACAGACCTGCTAGACTTAGAGGGTGATGACATTGGATTTGGCTGGCATTGGCACTTAATGAAAGACAAAATAAATAAACAAAACGTGTTTAGGCAAAATATAATTAGAAGATCGCTCCTGACAGTTTGGCAAAAATATAAAAGATTTTTCGAAACAAAAACACCGGGATGGATATCACCCATGGAGGTGGTGGCAGTTAAAAGAACGAATATGGAGGGAAATTGGCTTACCTATAAACAACTATTGGTAGAAAATAATGGTAAATTGCAATTAAGAGAGTATAATGAATTAAAACCAAAATTAACTAGCTGGCTCCAATATTTTCAAATCAGACAGAGATTTATGGAAGATAATAAGATTGGCTTTGAAAAAGAAAAATCGAAATTGGATGAAATTTTATTAGGAGGAGAGAGAAACAAATATATAAAAAATCTTTACCAGATACTATTGAAATGGGAAACTGAAGATGAATTGGTCAAAGAATCAATGATAAAATGGAGCCAGGATATTGGCAAAGCAATAGAATTCGAAAGATGGGAAAACCTCTGGCAAAGAGACAGCAAATTTACCGTAAATTATGATTTAAAGGAAAATCTTTTGAAAATGCAGAATAGGTGGCATTTAACGCCAGTAAGGATTGCAAAAATGAACAAGGGGGCAAAAAATATATGTTGGAAGTGCCAGAAAGAAGCAGGAACTCAAATGCATGTTTGGTGGCAATGCAAAGATATAAAAAGCTTTTGGGAAATAATTTACAAAGAGTTGAAGAAAGTAGTGAAATACTCCTTCAAAAAAACACCAGAAATGTTTCTTTTAGGAATATTGGGAGATGACATAAAAATAAAGGACAGGAAAATAATTATGTACGCGACAGCTGCAGCTAGAATTTTACTAGCAAAACATTGGAAATCGTTATATATCCCAACAAAAGAGGACTGGCAGATAAAAATGGTTGAATATTACAATTTGGAGACAAGATATGGAGAAATACAAGGAGAAATAAGAGAAAAAAGATTAAAAGAATGGGAAAACTTTAGAGTTTATATCGAAAGGCAAATAGAATAAGCTGGTGCCTCAGCAGCATAAGAAAGACTCGGGGAAAAGAGAACAGAGAAGAAAAATAGAAATAGGTATGTAATTACAAAGAAGAAAGTGATGCTTGCAACATAGAATGCTGAGAAGTAATGGGGGATTAAAGGGGGGAAACAAGGGGGGAGGGAAGAAGGAAAGCGGATTATAGGAAAATAAAGAGGATACAAAAAGGGTTTAAATATAAAAGTGATACTATAGATATATAAATTAGAAGGAAATAGGATAGAAAAAAGGGGCGTAAAAAAATGAAATAAAGATGTTAAAAGACAAAGAGTCATGGGGTGGGGGGTAAGAGATTAATAAAAAGAAAGAGTGTATTAATAGCAAAGAAAGGAAGTAGTAAAGTGAGGAATGAAAGTGATAGAATGAGTAAGAATGAATTAGTATGAATGCAGTAGTGAAAGGAAGGTGGTATCAGAATGTGAAAATGAGTTAATTTGAATGTATTAGTAAGAGGAAAGAGGGAGGAAAGAGCAAGGTAAAGATGTGTTAGTATGGGAGTGATAAGAGAGATTATATTAGAATGTGTTAGAGAGAGAATGAATGTATTGATCTAACAGGTTGCGTTAGAGTGAGTGAGTTATAATGAATGTATTAGAAAGAGAAGAAAAGAACATGCTAAAAACTTTGGGTTAAATATATTTCAGGATGAATGTATTAGCATGAGGAAAGAGTGAGAAAAGAGTGAGTTAAAGATGTGTTAGCGGAATAGAAGAGGAAGAAAGTGAAGATGGGAGTGATAAGAGAGAATGTATTAGAATGTGTTAGGGAGTGAAAGAATGTATAAGATGTAACAGGTTGTGTTAGACTGAGTGAGGCAGAATGAATGTATTAGAAAGAGAAGAAAAGAATATGTTAGAATGGGATAGAATGAGTCAAAAATGTAAGAAAAAATAAGAAATGTAAGAAAAGGATGTTAGAAAGAGTGGGATGATAGAAGAATGTAGAATGAAAAGGATGAATGTAGAATGAAAAGGAATGACTGTAATAACGGATGAATAGAATGTTGAATGTATAGATGTATAATTGGAGGATTGGATGTATAAAATGTGAAAGTATGTAAATTTTAAAAAGTATTAAATAAACTTTTTTCTCCAAGGGGGGGGGGGGAAAAAAAAAAACAACTTTAGGATTCTATGATTCTATCTCATTCAAATCAAATCAAATTTGATTTTGATATCTCATTTTGTGACGCAACCGGGGGTGTTTTAGGGGTGCTCTCTCTGTAACAAGGGGGGGGGGCCCTACTATCTAAGGGTGTCCAAATTGCAACACGCTTTAGTTCTGGGCTGCTTCACTCCTTGCCTGGGGGGTGGGGGCTCTGCGCGCAAACAGATCAACAGCTGCATTGCTTTCTTCCCGGCCTCATTGTGTTACCTGTGACGGAGACACAAGGGATGGATTTTACCTGGATGTCGGGGGAGGGGGGGTGCAAAAGCCCCATTTCCCCCGTAACACAGGAGTCACAGAGCCCAACCCGCTACTCAATGTGCACCAATACCTAAAACACTGACGGATCTAATCTCATGGCGTGGGGGGGGGAGGGAAGGATTTTGCAATGTAGACATTGTGGGGGGGGACCCCACTTTGCAGCTGGATTGCCGGGATCAGCCCATCCCCCGCTCTCCTGATCCCAGAAGGAAGAGGGATGGGGGGAAACCTCCCCCTCCCCCTACTCAATCCCTTCCCTCTCCTAGGGGAACATCATTCTCACAGCCCGCCCCCACAACCCCAAATCCCGCCCCCATACGTTGCACCCACCCCCCCCCGCAATACTGCTTCTGTTTCCGGAATGAGGGGGGAGAGCCCCCTCCCAAACTGCCTGCTTCTCCCGGAAGTGGAGCTTCTGCGCGGGATTGCAGCTCTGCCCCATAGCTCTAGGGGCGCGCGTTTTCGGAAAGGGGAGGAGGGGCGTCAGGGGACAATCCCCCCCCCCCCGTGGATGTTGCAGGAAAGGAAAGTGGAATCGCGAGCGAGGACAAAGAGGTAAAGGGGCGGGAGGGGAGAGAAGGACCCAGAGACCCCCCCCCCAACAGGTGTGCAGGGACCCAGGCTGCGAAGGGGGGTTTCCTTGGCCCCTTAGGCGCCTTGGCAGGGGCGGACATGGGGCCAGGGGCGTACCCAGGATCAAAACTAGGGGGGGGGGGGCAAGCCATGGTCGTTCAGGTTTGCTTTGAACAGACGCTGATCATTTTTGCTTCTGGGGGGGGCAGCTGCCCCCCAGGGTACGCCCATGCATGGGGCCCTCACCCAGGGGGTCCCCATGAGGACCCCGTATCCCCCGCGCAGGCATCCCCGGAGCGCTGGGGCCCCGTGGAGAGAGAGGTGGGCCATGAAAGGATTAACGGGCACGAGGGATAGAGACCCCCCTGTCCCTCCCCTGCTTGTCTTCTTGTGGCCCCTCCAGCTGGCGCGATGGGAGCCTCTGGGTGCAGGGGAGAGTCCGGGATAAAGGGAGGGGGTTGAGGAAGTGGGGGGGAGGGGAGCATCCGTGGGGCAGGGAAGGGCAGCATGGGGGGGGGGGGAGATAGGAAGACCAGTCTATGGGGGGACGTCTCCATCATGGCAGCTGCGGGAATTCTCCGGTGGGACATCCTTGGCCTCTCTCCATCCCAGGAATCGGCCACCCATTCAAGGTGACCAGAGAGGGATCCCTGGATAGTGGAGGGTCCAGTCCCCCCACCTCTTCCTTCCTGCAAGCTCCATCCTCTTCCCACCCCATAAGCCCCTCCCCTGTCCAGACGCAGCGGTTCTGCCAAGTCCAACTATTGGTCCTCCTGGAGAGGAGAGGAAATCCCAAGGGTCTTTTTTGCCACAATCCCACCCAGGAAGCAGGCAGAAACCTTTTCCTCTCTCTCTCTCTCAGACTTCCATCTTTCAGTGTCTTTTCCACTGCCTGGTTAATTCAGGATGAGGATAATGTACACCTGTCATCAGAAACAGAGGTGCAGAGTCCATGGAAAGGGTCTCAGGATTGATATAGAAGTTGCACCTCAAAAGCATTTCTGTTCCTCTTATTTTTTGCAGGCAATGTCAGAGTGACTGACAAGCTGAGAGACAACCCATCAGCATCCGATGACAGCGACTGCATGAATCTTCCCAGTCAAAGGATCGATTTTCATGATAGACAGTGCCTATGGCTGGAAGCCCTACACACAGTTTCTGCCTAGGTAGGCCAAAGGTGAGCTATCATATCACCCCTTAACTTTCTTTTCTCCAGGCTAAACATACCCAGCTCCCTAAGCCGTTTCTCATAAGGCATCGTTTCCAAGCCTTTGATCATTTTGGTTGCCCTCCTCTGGACACGTTCCAGCTTGTCAGTATCCTTCTTGAACTGTGGTGCCCAGAACTGGACACAGTATTCCAGGTGAGGTCTGACCAGAGCGGAATACAGTGGTACTATTACTTCCCTTGATCTAGATGCTATACTCCTATTGATGCAGCCCAGGATTGCCTTGGCTTTTTTAGCTGCTGCATCACACTGTTGACTCATGTCAAGTTTGTGGTCTACCAAGACTCCTAGATCCTTTTCACATGTACTGCTCTCAAGGTCATGTGGGTATCCCTTGTTGATTCCAGTATCCGTCCAGTCAGGGCCAGACCCGGAGGCAGGGATAGTCCTCAAGCAACGACTAAGCCTGCCTCCTCGGTAATGACGTGGTCTGGTCTAAGTGTAACTCCTCCTCCTGCCCGTGATCACTGAGATCGGATGTCCCAGTGCACCCCCCCCCCTGTGGAACTTGCCCCAGCCAATCCCCTTAAAAGGCAAAATACAAACTATACAGTAACTTAAGAAAAGAATAAAAAACAAAACGAGAAACAATTATGGTAAAATTAAACTACTCCCTGCCCCCTCTTATTCTTTTTTTTAATTAAAAATAAACTTTTATTGGTTTTAAAAATTTACACATAACACGGAAAAAGGAAATAAACATCACGAAATAAAAGAAAAAAAGAAAAACAATTTACACAGTATTATCATACATAGAATAAACAATCATGGTGCCCTCTCCCCCCCCCCCATATTGTGCTTACTTCCAGCCTATTCGTTTATTGTGGTTTCTGTATCTATATTTCTATGTATACCTAAACTCATTATTTCTCCTTGTTTAATTAACCTTGGACCCACTTATACGTTTGTTAGAAGGTTGGCTCTTTCCATTGTATTTCCTATATTATCTTTGAAAGCTTTCCACTCTTTTTCTATTGTCTGATCTGTTATTCCCCTAACTTCTCCTATCTTTCTTGCCATGTTTTGATACACTAATAATTTTATTTGCCATTCTTCCACATTTGGTACCATTGTACTTTTCCAATTTTTTTTGCGATTAGGAGCCTTGCTGCCGACGTAGCATACATTAGTACATGAAAACTAATGTAATGTACTAATGTTCCTCTTATTCTTTGTAGGCAGTGTCCGAGTGACTGACAAGCTGAGATACAACCCATCAGCATCCGATGACACCCATCTGGTTGGATTTCCCCAGCTACTCTGGGCAGCTTCCAGTACATATAAAAGACAGGAAAACATCAAACATTAAAAACCTCCTGATCCAGGTCTACCTTCTGCTGTCTTCTAAATGTCAGATAATTGTTCATTTCCTTGACCTCTGAAGGAAGGGCGTTCCACAGGGCAAGTGCCACCACCGAGAAGGCCCTCTGTCTGCTTCCCTGTAAGCTCGCTTCTCGCAGGAAGGGAACCAGCAGAAGACCCTCGGAGGAGGACCTCCGTGTTCAGACTGAAGGATGGGGGTGGAGACCCTCCTTCAGGTCTACAGAGCCAAGGCTGTTGAGGGTTTTAGGTCGCAGATCTTGCTCCTTTATAAAGATCTCCAAATCCGACGTATAGTTAGCAGAGTAGGAAAAAAACTCAGAGGCAGCAAAAAATTCATTCAGCAGATAAATTTAGTACTGAAGGTAAAGAAGCATAACAATCCAAAAACTTAATTTACAGTAAAACCCGACTTAGCATACGAAAACAGCACTCAAGTAAGAAACACAAACAGAGGAGAGAATAGCAGAATAGGAAGTGGGACCAGGCACATTTCAATACTGTAATTTATAAGCAATTCAATGTGAGACTAAGCTTGGGACTGGATAACAAGCCTGGCTCAGTCCAGTTTAAACCAGCTTCATCTGCTTCCCCAGAACAAGGAATGTCGCACCGATGGGGCGCAACACAAAGTAACGACATGTGAAGACAGGGGTGAAACGGGAAGGCGACCCTGGGCTGCGCCGGGTGCTCTGCTTTTATTGACAGCTCTTTGACAGGTTAATCTTCAGCCCCGCAGGGGCAACCTCAGGGCCCAAATAAGGTGATGGGCACTTGCATGATACCATGTATGGGATGACTGACAGTACAGGAAGTGGGTGACACCCCAATTTTGTCGCCATTACGGACGTGCTGCTCCTCATGTATGCACCCCTCCCTGCTCACCTTGTGACCTCTGGAGGGGCTTTCCACCACCCTCCATTGTCTTCTCCAGATGTGCCTTGCTCTATCAGGCCCAATCTGGTTAATCTGGTTCTGGCCAGCTCATCCTGCCTTTAGCTAGTGTGCCTGACCTAGGTCCCTGGATCAGCATGGCATGCCATCGCTGTAACTTTCCTAAGCAGAAACAGACGTGGAAAATAACTCATGAGTCAGTGAAGGTTTAGGGCCAGAGTTTTCCTTCTCGATGTGCTCCCTTCCCAAGTTAATGAGTCCCATCTGCCCGTCACTTTCTTCTGCAGCATGGGCAGAATCTGCCTTCTTGACTGTGGGATTCAGGGTTGTTCTCATCCTCTCCATCCACCAGGGCCTGCCTTCACCTGCAGCAGAATTCCCCAACCCACCAAGAAAGGACCCATCAGCTATCCTCACCTGGTTTAGCCAGCCGGTTGAAGCCGTTCCTAGGATTGTGGCCCCTGTTGCATGCTGACGGCTTCTGGAAGCCACAGGTGAGAGCTGAGTGCAGGGTGGAGACCGTAATCTGGTGAACCGGGTTCGCAATCCCGTTTCCGCATGCATCTGCTGGGTGACCTTGGGCTAGTCACACTTCTTTGAAGTCTCTCAGCCTCACTCACCTCACAGAGTGTTTGTTGTGGTGGAGGAAGGGAAAAGAGATCGTTAGCCACTTTGAGACTCCTTAGGGTACTGATAAAGCGGGATATCAAATCCAAACTCCTCCTCCTCCTCCTCTTCTTCTTCCTCTTCCTCTTCAATGCTGTGTAAGACCCCCAGAAATAAGAATCAGAAATAACTTCATGTCTCCAGAAGTAATACAACTTCAGGCCATCAATGAATCAATACTACATATTAAAGGTTGACGTTTTTATTAAGTGCAATATTCCATTTTCCTTTAATAACCAGCTTTTTCAGTGCCAGATTAGGATAGTCCTGTGTCAGAAGACGGGCACAAGATCAGGCAGCCCATCATTATTACAAAGAGCAATGGGGGTGGGTGTTTCCGTCAGGGATTCCCATGTGCCAGCTGCTTTCCTTCTGCTTCTGCTCTCTCCATGCAATGTGAGGCATGTAGACGGACGTCCATCTCCAAGAACATCAGCTTCCCTGAGCACCCATTCAGCTGACTCCAAGCACCAAGCTTTGTCACTAGTTCTCTGACTGACCGAGACCACAGTCCCTAGAAAAGATGTAGACCTGACACTTCCAAAATGGTCTATATGGACCTCCTGAGGCCAATGGGACTATGCAGGTGATTCATAAAGATCTAGAGATGGAAACGGGTGGATGGAGGATTATGATGCAGAGGATGGGAAATGTCCAAAGGAATGATGAACAAGAGAAACAGAGAGCCTGTTCATGTACAGAGAGCAACTGCTTTTCCTGTGAGGAAACAATTGATTTGAAAAGGCTGTATTCCAAAATCATGCTGCTTTATTAACGATGATTGAGGATTATGAAAGGTTGCTGATACATTACTATTTGATAAACTAGTAAATTAAGCCCGTTAAGATAACGGGCGCTAGAAAATATATGGGGGGAGCGGCGGCCACCCTCCTTTTCCTTTTAAACCCCGCCGCCCTCCTTCCCCTTGAGCCGTCCGAGGGAGCTCCGCGCCGCGCGTCCCGGAAGAGGAAAGGTCCGCGCGGCCGGCTCGCCTTCTCCCGGCCAGGGCGCGCAGCAGCCCTCCTTCCCTGCTGGGCTGCTCCGTCCGTCCCTCCTTCCCCTCCCCGCCAAGGCGGGCGCGCAGGAAACAGGGGCCGCGCGGCAGACAGCCTCTTCCTGGGGCTTTAGGTAACGTCTCGCCAAGCGCTACGGGCAGCAGCAGCCCAGCCTTCGCGACCCTAACATTTCCTAACTTTAATGATCAAATGCCCAGTGACCTCTTCAGCACTGGGATTTTAAATGACAGAAGCAGAGTAAAATATAGCCAGGAAGCTGAGAAGCTATATATTTCCAGGTGTTCCAAAGCTCTCATTATTAGTAAGTTACAGAACAATCCATACTTATGACTACTCAGATGTAAGCCACATTGATCTCAATGGGATTTACTCACACTGCTGAGTGTATGCAGGCATTCCTACCCCCCCATACACGTGATCGACTTTTGCCGGACTGCATATATGTGCGGCGCTGGGAAATAATTTAAGAACTCAAACCCAGAAATGGTGTGAGATTGCTAGAGAGTCCTTGTGGCTCGCAGGGACACCCCGGAGCCTGAAGAGGACATCGATGGAGACTTGAGGTGCAGCAGGGCTTTGTTTACGCTGTTCAGCTTCTCCGCCTGACAGCAGATTTGCAGGGTAGGTGAGCGGCAGCGGCTGCTTCCCTGCGCATCCCCCAGTCTCCAGCCGACCCCAGAGCTTCAATTCTTTCGGGGCGCTGGGGGCGGGAAGGGGTTCCCCCCTCCTCTCCCTCCCCGGGGGCGGCTGCAGCGGCGGCGGGTGTGCAGCGACCCTCTTCGGCCTCCGGAGCATCGGCGCTCCGCAAGGCGGGTCAATTGAGGCCGCTGGGGGGTGGAGAGGGGCTCCCTCCCCCTTCTTTTTTATTTTTCCGGGGGTGGCTGCAGCGGCGGCGGTAACGGCGGCGGGGATGGGGCGGCCCTCCTTGGCCTCCAGAGTACCGGCGCTCCGCTGGATGGGCCGTCCGAGGCCACTAGGCCTCGGAGTCCCCCGTTCTGGCCGGCCCCGGACGGCTCTCTTCTCTGGCACTCGCTCGCCGCCGCCGCTCATGGCCACGGCCTCTGACATGAAGCCGCCAGCACCGCTACACCGCGCTGGCGATCTTTGTCCTGCCAATGAGCCACCCCTTCCTCAAAGCTATTCACGTCGTCGCCGCTCGGGCCGGGGTCGCGAAGGGAGTTGGGAGCGACCATTTGGGCTGTGCATGCGGGGCAGGGCTGCCGTCAGGCGGCCAAGCCACCACCATGGCGGAGCCGCCTGTTGCCGCTGCCCTGCCGGCAGCCCCGGCGACGACGCCCTCCCTGCCGCCGCCATGGGCGGCTGAGGCGGGGAGAAAGAAGGGAGGGGGAGAAGCAGCAGCGCGCGGGGAGCGGCCGCCATTGCGGCTGAAGCGGAGAGGTTCGGAGGCTCGCAAAGCGCAAGCGCTTCGCTCGCGCTGCGCTCCAACCTCAGGCTCCTCCTCTCTGCGCTCCAATCTGTGTGTCAGTGGAGCGCATGCGCAGTTGCGATTTCCACTGACACACGGACGCGGACGCAGGGACATAGGGAGATTATTATAGAGGATTGCATTTTCATTTCCTAAAAATTGGGAACATGGGTAGGAGGCGGGAGAATGTACAATAGGTTGAAATATGAGATGGTGCTATTGGCATCTGATGTGCTCTTTTTTCCTGTGTTCTCTTCCTTGAAACCCAAACAGGATTTCATTTCCTCCCACTCTGAAGAAAGTGATGGAGAAGACAAGTCAGAATTCCGGGGGAAGGGGCACCTTTAGTTTAACAAGGAATAGCCATTAAAATGTGTGAAATGGGGAATATGCTTCACTGATTGAGCACACATAGCTCATATCAACGATCTCAAACATCAGAGAAACCATTTAAAAGTATGGAGAGTGGAAAATGTTTCACTGATAGTGGAAAACTTGGAACACATCAGCGGAATAACATGGGCAAGAAAGGATTCCAATGCAGGGAGTGTGGGAAGAACTTTGGTCGGAGTGGAACCCTTAATATACATCAACGGACTCACACAGGGGAGAAACCATTTAAATGCATGGAGTGTGGAAAAAGCTTCAGTCAGAGTGGACACTTAAGTACACATCAACAGACTCACATGGGTGAAAAACCTTTTAAATGTATGGAGTGTGGAAAGGGCTTTAGTCAGAGTGAAAATCTCAATGTACATCAACGGACCCACACGGGTGAGAAACCATATAAATGTATGGAGTGTGGAAAGAGCTTCAGTCAGAGTGCACACCTCAAAATACATCAACGGACTCACACAGGGGAGAAACCATATAAATGTATGGATTGTGAAAAGAGCTTCAGTTATAGTGGAAACCTTAAAATACATCAACGGACTCACACAGGGGAGAAACCATATAAATGTATGGATTGTGAAAAGAGCTTCAGTTATAGTGGAAACCTTAGAAAACATCAACGGACTCACACAGGGGAGAAACCATTTAAATGTATGGAGTGTGAAAAGAGCTTTAGTGAAAGTGGAAGCCTTAGACAACATCAGCGGACTCACACAGGGGAGAAACCATTTAAATGTGTGGAGTGTGGAAAGAGCTTCAGTCAGAATGGAGAACTTAAATTACACCAGCGAAATCACACAGGTGAAAAACCATATAAATGTATGGAGTGTGGAAAGAGCTTCAGTCAGAGTGGAAACCTCAATAACCATCAACGGACTCACACACGGGAGAAACCATATAAATGTGTGGAGTGTGAAAAGAGCTTCAGTCGGAATGGAGAACTTAAAGTACATCAGCGATCTCACACAGGTGAAAAACCATATAAATGTATGGAGTGTGGAAAGAGCTTCACTCAGAGTGGACACCTCAATGAACATCAACGGACTCACACAGGGGAGAAACCATATAAATGTGTGGAGTGTGAAAAGAGCTTCAGTCGGAATGGAGAACTTAAATTACATCAGCGATCTCACACAGGTGAAAAACCATATAAATGTACGGAGTGCGGAAAGAGCTTCACTCAGAATGGATACCTCAATAAACATCAGCGGAGTCACACAGGGGAGAAACCATTTAAATGCATGGAGTGCGGAAAGAGCTTCAGTTTCAGTGCAAGCCTTAGAGCACATCAACGGACTCACACAGGGGAGAGACCATTTAAATGCATGGAGTGCGGAAAGAGCTTCAGTTTCAGTGCATCCCTTAGAACACACCAACGGACTCACACTGGAGAGAAACCATATAAATGTATGGAGTGCGGAAAGAGCTTCAATCAAAGTGGAAATCTTAGAAAACATCAGCAGACACACAGGGAAGAAACCATTTAAATGTATGGGTTGTGGAAGGAGCTTCAGTCAGTGTGGAAGCCTTGATTTACATCAACAAACTCATACAAGAGACAAACCATATAAATGTCAGATAATTTGACTGAGGCTCAGTCCTAGTGGAAGTCCTACATCATCATACTCATGGCCAGGGAGAACTTTAAGAGTTCACACTCTCCTGTACATACCATCAATAACTCAAAGAGGAGAAGCACTTTAAATGGAAAGATTGCAGAAAGTGCTTTAGCTATAATGTAATGTTTAAGAAACACCAAGGGACCTTCAAAGGGTAGAACCCATTTATATGAATGTAGTGTGGGACATGTTCACAGCAATGATCTCAGAGGATATCCCTCTTCCTGCTTCAGGGCCAGCTGAGTCTGTTTCTCTTGTCATCTTCTCGTAGCTAGCTAATTCCAGTCTTACCAGCTCTGTGGCTGTGTCTCTCCCTGCTTCTGAGACCACAGGAAATGAAGGGGATGAATTTCCCCCCCTCCAGTTCCTCTTCTGAGGAAAGCTGATCTGCCTGAGAATGGATTCCCCCATTAAGGTGGGGGACCTTAATGGAGTCCCTTCATTAGAACTGGACAGGACAGAAAGGGAAAGGAAATCTAGAAAAGGGAGACTATCACATACATTTTTTCAAATGGTGGGCATCTAAGGGATGCCTGGAGACAAAAATCCACTGGAGAAACAGTTCACACATTTTCAGAAGCCAAACAATCGTCAGGGAGAAGTTATGTAATCTGAATCTCAAATAATTTAATAAATAAAATTACAAAATTACAAAAACAGAGATTCACCCAAACACAAAAGCAGATTATAATCCAGTGATATTAGAATTAGAAAATAAACAAAAGGGTAGTAAAATATGGCGATTAAATGAGAATTTATTAAACGATGAAAATTTGGTGATTAAATCCCTGGAATTGTTGAAAGAATTTTTTGAAATCAATAAATCACAAGACACTGGTATAAGACTAATCTGGGGTGCCAGTAAAGCATTTGTTGCAAGGAAAAAGAGAGCTTATGAAAGGAACTTAGAGTAGTTAAGAAAAGAAATAGCGAGCAATGAAAAAATACTAGTGAAGGAACCTAAAAATAAAAAGGAAGCACAAAAAATCAAGTTGTTACGAACACAATTCTCATCGTTGTTAAGCATTGAGCACAGGGAGAAATCCAGTTCAGACCCCATGATCCTGCATGTGAGGAGATTAGCTTTTAGGGTTAACATAGGGTTAACGGCTCACAGGATATGGTGCACTGACGCTGGGGGAAGCAAATAGCTCACATATGGGTATCTTTCCTTTGTTCTGATTTGCTTTTGTTTTCTGATTTACGAAGGAGAAGTCATAGGTCCTTCTCTGGGAAGCTGTTGTTTTTCTTTGCTGTAAAATAAAGGCTTTTTAGATTAGAGATATCGGAGTGGACTTGAGTTAATTTTCTATTGACAAGCTGCTTTTGTCTCCGCTGTGGAACTCTGCAAGACAAAGTGCAGATGCGCACAGAAGCGTACTGGATGGTGATTGTAAGTCCAACTGGAATGGTGGACGGGTCGTGGTTCGCCAACCCACAATAAATTTCTCACATGTTATGGTTTAGTGACGCACAGCAGCAGCAACGTCCTGAGGATTGATGGACAGGGCGATGGAAGGTCTGTGTGCAATGGAATACTGTTTTTCAGCCAGTTGCTGAAAGCCCAGTGTGTGAGGTCCTGCATCGTGCTAACGTCTTTAAGGCACAGGAGCAGTTTGTACCCTGCTGGTGAAACGCCTTCTCCGTTGCTGGAAGCTGGGAGCGTTTTATAGACGTGTGAGTAAACAGAAGCCCCACTGCCCCAGGGAGGGTGGCAGAAGCCCAGGAAACTTATGAAGTGCCATTTGCACGCTTGAACGCAAGGAATTGGGGGGAATGGTCCAAGAGGGTGCGTGTGTGGCTGGAGGCCAAACAGCTTTGGGACTGTATGTTAGCCCCACCTCAGCCAGCAGCCCCTGATGCTGCCGCAGCTGCGATTGCTGATGCAGAAGCAGCCCTAAGAAGGGACAAAAAAAGCTGTTGTACAGGGGAAGACCAGATGCCCCACATTGACGGGTTGACCAACGCCCACGACATCTGGGTGGCACTGGAACGCATGAATGCCAGAACTATGACTGGGGCCAAGATTCATGTCACAAGGAGTCTCTTTGAATTGAGACTGCAGCCCGGAGGGGATGTTCGGGAACATGTGACCAAGATCGTGTCTAATTTTTAATCTGCTGAGATGTGCCTTATACTGAGGAGCAGAAAGTGTATATACTGCTATCTTCGCTCGACAAAAGCTTTGAAAACCTGTCTTTGACTCTTGAGGCCATGCCACCTGACCAGCTCAACCTGGATTTTGTGTTGGGTCGCTTATGTGATGAAGAAGATCACAGGCAGAGAGAGAGAGAGGGCACGCTGCGAGAGGGAGTTGTTCTGCTATTCCCAGGAGCGGGGGGGGGGGCAATCAACTCTGAGGGCACAGTGAGTGCGTTTGCTTCAAGAAGGTGTTTTTGCTGCAATTCGGCTGATCACCTGTGCTGGGACTGTCCGCAGGAAGGCCCCAAGGTGGTTTCTCATAGCAACGTGATAAGAGCTGTGAAAGGCCAGCGTGGGAAGAGGGGCCAGCCCCGGGGGGGGGGGGCGAGGAGGAGACGGTGAAACTCATCACTTGGCAGCTGCTTCAGCCCTGATGGGGAAATACGACCATTGCGGTCTACAATGCTGGATCATAGACAGTGGAGTTAGTCACCACCTGGTGGCAGCATCTAGTGTCCAGTTGCAGAACTGGTGGGAGATAGAAGATGGAAAAATGGTGACTTTGGCTGACGCAGCCAAGAAAGCTTTAAAGACTGCTGGAACTGTTTTTATGCCTTTTTAAAATGCTGACATTGAAGCTTATGTTTTGCCAGGAATGAAAAGTTGCTTGCTTTCTGTTTGTGCTCTTGACAGGAATGGTTTCAGGGTTTGCTTTGAAAATCACGTATGCACCATATCAAGGGGTGGGGAAAAGCCACTGGTACAGGTTTGAAGCCAGAATGAGCTGTATCTTCTTGAATCAGGTAATGACACCTCTGAGAGGCACAGGCACAGTGTGCTAACGTTCCCACTCACGATTCCTGTTCACACCGATGGCATAGAAGAATGTCGCACATAGCCTGGGGTTATGTGAAGATGCTACCTGAGTGTGCTGAAGGGTGCAAAATAAAGGCGTGTTCTAAGTTCTTGGATTGCAGGGCTTGCAAGAAAGCCAAGGTCCGCATGTGCAGCTACCCCAGGTCCGAAAGGGTGACCCAGCGCCCGTTCCAGCTGGTGCATGCGGATCTCAGCGGTCCGATGCCCACAGCCAGCATGGGTGGCTCAAGGTGGGCTCTTTGTCTAACAGATGACAGGAGCAGGATGACCTGGATGGTACCTCTTAAAGATAAGGGGGAGGCAGCAAACATGGTTAAAGAGTGGGTGATAGTGGTGGAGCTCAAATTCTCCACCAGGGTGCGTGCTTTTCAGACAGATCGTGGAACAGAGTTAACTGGATCTGTTTTGCAGAACTTCTTCTGCTTGAAAGGGATCAAGCACCGCCTCAGTTCTCCTTACTTCCCACAGGAGAACGGGATTTCTGAACGCAAAAATTGCATGCGTTCAGAATTCGCGGAAGCGATGCTTTATGATTCAGGCTTGTCGCAGCTCTATTGGGCCGAAGCTCGGTGCGCTGCGTCTTTCACATTGAATCGCAGCTACAATTCCATGGTCCTGCAGCCCACAAAAACTTCAACCTTAATACTTTTATTAGCTTTGAAGGGGCCACTGGATAGTTGGTGGTCTTTTCTTCAAAAGACAAATATTTCAAATACTTTTAAAGTGATGTATGATGTAAAAAAAATTGCTTCTGTTTTCCTTATTCCACATCAGAGAGACTTTGATACACAGCTCTGAGCTCATCTCTCCGCCTGAAACTGCTGTGTTAGCCTGAATGGAAGCCTGGGCAGTGTGTTTGGGGGTCCTGGGCTGCCTAGACAACAAGACCCCCTCCTCAGCCAGGCTGATATGGTCCCAAGGAAAGCAGAGCAGTACATTTGGCACCAGCTTGGCTGCAGGAGTTGCTAGGAGGAGGTGTACAGGGCACCATCCAACCGTCTTAGAGACTCCACTCTGGATTTGTGTAGGTTTTCCTCCATAGCCTTTTCTTCTCCTGAAAATAACTCACAAGGCAGCTAAGGTTTAGGAACAGACCTTTCATTCTCGATAGGCTCCCTTCCCAGGTTGATGATCCCCATCTGCCCATCACTTTCCTCTGAAACATGAACAGAATCTGCCTTCTTGACTGTGGGATTCACTGTTGTTCTCATCCTCTCCATCCACCAGGGCCTGCCTTCACCTGCAACAGAATTCCCCAGCCTACCAAGGTTTTGAGACCCATCAGCTATCCTCACCTGGTTTAGCCGGCCGGTTGAAACCATTCCTGGGATTGTGGCCCCTGTTGCATGCTGACGGCTTCTGGAAGCCACAGGTGAGAGCTGAGTGCAGGGTGGAGACCGTAATCTGGTGAACTGGCTCAATTCCTCGCTCCTCTACATGCAGCTGCTGGGTGACCTTGGGCTAGTCACACTTCTCTGAAGTCTCTCAGCCCCACTCACCTCACAGAGGGTTTGTTGTGGGGGAGGAAGGGAAAGGAAAATGTTAGCCTCTTTGAGACACCTTCGGGTAGTGATAAAGCAGGATATCAAATCCAAACTCCTCTTCTTCTTCTTCTTCGCTGCATAAATTACCTCAGAAGGTGCACAACATGTCCCCCACCAAAGGTATTACTGCTACTCTAACACCCCCAATACATCCTATAATTACCATATTTTTTTAAAATAATATTTATTGGGTTTTACACATAAAGTGATATAACAAACAAACATAACATAACACAACAAAAAATACAATACTACAAAAACACACACACACTAAAATCATAAATTTCCTTCTTATTTCCTTTACATTTTGGTTTCACTTCCTCCATTCTTTCCCTCTGCGTTTCAATGTATATATATATTCTCTTTAGCAATTTCCTCTCATCGTTAACTACTAAATTCCTGGTATTCTATTTATGCTATCTTAATCTATTTTCCTGTCTTAATTCATTGTTTTCTTATCAAACCTTATCTCTTATATCACTTATATTTCTATTACTCAAGTTCTAAATCAGTTCATACATCATACTTTTACTTAATCGTTCCATGTACTATTCTGTACATTGCTTTTCTTCCAGCATTATCTTAACTCTAAATAGTACAATAACTTTTGAGATATTCTCTGAATTTCTTCCATTCTTTTTCCACCGCTTCTTCCCTCTGGTCGCGGAGTCTCGCAGTCAGTTCGGCAAGTTCCATATAGTCCATAATTACCATATTTAAGACGGTTCAGAAATAAATTCATGTATCCAGAGATAATACAACTTCAGGCCATCAATGAATCAATACTATATAGTCAAGGTTGAAGTTTCCATTAAGTACACTTATCCATTTGCCTTGAATAACCAGCTCTTTCAGTGCCAGATTAGGATAGTCCTGTGTCAGAAGATGGGCATGAGATCAGGCAGCACATCTTTATTACAAAGAACAATGGGGGTGGGTGTTTCCATCTGGGATTCCCATGCACCAACTGCTTTCCTTCTGCTTCTCCTGCTCTCTCCATGCAATGTGAGGCATGTAGACGCAGGTCCATCTCCAAGAACAGGAGCTGCCCTGACGTAGGCCTGGGTCTCACATAATGGTCCATATGGACCTCCTGAGGCCAGTGGGACTGTGCAGGTGATTCATGAAGATCTAGAGGTGGAAACGGGGGTGGATGGAGGATTATGATGCAGACAATGGGAAATGTCCAAAGGAACGATGACTTGAGAAAGAGAGGGCCTGTTCATGTACAGAGAGCAGCTGCCTTTCCTGTGAGGAACCACTTGATTTGAAAAGGCTGTATTCCAAGATCATGCAGGTTTATGAATGGAGATTGAGGATTATGAAAGGTTGCTGATGCATTACTATCATTGGATGACATTGCATCGTCATTTCCAAAAAATTGGGAACATGGGTAGTAAGCGGGGGAATGTAGGAAATGTTGAAATATGAGATGGTGCTATTGGCATCTGATGTGCTCTCTTTTCCATTGTTCTCTTCCTTGAAACCCAGACAGGATTTCCTTTCCTCTGACTCTGAAGAAGGTGATAGAGAAGAACGTCAGAATTGTGGGGGACGGGGAACCTTTCATTTCATTAGGAAAAGCCATTAAAATGTGTGAAATGTGGAATATGCTTCAGTGAATGAGCACACATAGCTCACATCAACAAACTCACAGGGGAGAAACCTTTTAAAGGTTTGGAGTGTGGAAAGAGTTTCATTTATAGTGAAAAACCTAGAACACATCATCAGACTCCCATGGGTAAGAAACGACTTAAATGCAGGCAGTGTGGGAAGAACTTCAGTCATAGTAGACACCTGAAATTACACGAACGGACTCACACGGGTGAAAAACCATATGAATGCAAGGAGTGTGGAAAGAGCTTCAAACAGAGTGGAACCCTTAAATCACACGAACGGACTCACACAGGTGAGAAACCATATGAATGTATGGAGTGTGGGAAGAAGTTCCGTCAGAGTGGAAGCCTTAAATCACACGAACGGAATCACACGGGTGAAAAACCATATGAATGTATGGAGTGTGGGAAGAGCTTCAGTCAGAGTGGAAGCCTTAAATTACATGAACGGAATCACACGGGTGAAAAACCATATGAATGCAAGGAGTGTGGAAAGAGCTTCAAACAGAGTGGAACCCTTAAATCACACGAACGGACTCACACAGGGGAGAAACCATATGAATGTATGGAGTGTGGGAAGAAGTTCAGTCAGAGTGGAACCCTTAAATCACACGAACGGAATCACACGGGTGAAAAACCATATGAATGCAAGGAGTGTGGAAAGAGCTTCAGTCAGAATGGAAAGCTGAAATTACACGAACAGACTCACACGGGTGAAAAACCATATGAATGTATGGAGTGTGGAAAGAGCTTCAATCAGAGTGGAAGCCTTCAATTACATGAACGGACTCACACGGGTGAAAAACCATATGAATGCAAGGAGTGTGGAAAGAGCTTCAATCAGAGTGGAAACCTGAAGTTACATAAACGGACTCACACAGGTGAGAAACCATATGAATGTATGGAGTGTGGGAAGAAGTTCAGTCAGAGTGGAACCCTTAAATCACACGAACAGACTCACAAAGGGGAAAAACCTTTTAAATGTATGGAGTGTGGAAAGAGCTTCCGTCGAAGTGATACACTTAGAACACATCAACGGACTCACATAGGGGAGAAACTATTTACATGTAGGGAGTGTGGGAAGGCCTTCAGTCTGATTGGAAGCCTCAATACACATCAACAGACGCATTCAGGGGAGAAACCATTTAAATGTATGGAGTGTGGAAAGAGCTTCAGTCAGGGTGGAAACCTTAGAAGACATCAACGGATTCACACAGGAGAGAAACCATGTAAATGTTTGGAGTGTGGAAAGAGCTTCCGTTTCAATGCAGGCCTTAGATCACATCAACGGATTCACACAGGGGAGAAACCATATAAATGTGTGGAGTGTGGGAATTGCTTCAGTTTCTTTGTATGCCTTAGAAGACATCAACGGACTCACACAGGGGAGAAACCATTTAAATGTGTGGAGTGTGGAAAGAGCTTCAGTCGGATTGGAACCCTTAGAACACATCAACGGACGCATACAGGGGAGAAACCATTTACATGTATGAAGTGTGGAAAGAGCTTTAGTGATAGTGGAAGCCTTAGAAAACATCAACGGACTCACACAGGGGAGAAACCATTTACATGTATGGAGTGTGGAAAGAGCTTCAGTTTTAGTGGAAGCCTTAGAATACATCAACAGTCTCACACTGCGGAGAAACCATTTACATGTATGGAGTGTGGAAAGAATTTCAGTTATAGTGTAAGCCTTAGAAGACATCAACAGACTCACATCGGTAAGAAACAATTTAAATGCGTGGAGTGTGGAAAGGACTTCAGTCAGAGTGGAAACCTTAGAAAACACCAACGGACTCACACAGGGGAGAAGCCATTTAAATGTATGGAGTGTGGAAAGACCTTCAGTTACACATCAACCCTTAGAACACATCAACGGACTCACACAGGGGAGAAACCATTTAAAGGTATGGAGTACAGAAAACGCTTCAGTCAAAGTGGAATTGGTAGAAAATGGAAAGATTGCAGAAAGTGCTTTACTTACAATGGAGTGTTTAAGGAACATCTAGGAACTCTGAGGGAAGAACCCATTTAGATGTATGGAATGCAGAATGTGTTCCTCTCGGAGTCCACTCTTTTCTTTTCTTCAGCAGGAAAACAGTCTTAAACGCATGACGTGTATGTGAAGTCCTGGTGTTTATATGTAAAATTGTATAGTGATGAAATATTGAAGGCAATGTCAAACAATGTGATTATAACCTAAGATTTAAAGGACCTTTTCATAGAGAAGGAGAGAGGTTGGATCTGGATTGCTGGTGGTAAGGATTAGGGCTGGGCGATATATTGATATATCTTCTAATACCGGTTTCTAGACTACATCGCAATAACCTTTGCAAAATAAATGATATGGCAATACACCAAAAATCACAGTGTGTGTTTCTGGGATGTGCCTGGAAGCAGCTGGCAGAAAGCTTTGCTTCATGAAGCCCCTGCAGATGCCGAGTTGCTGACTTCCCTCCCAGACGACAGGAAGCGAAATACACACCTCCATTGTCCTGTGTCGTTCCAGCCTCTTTCCTCCCTTGGTCCCTTCTGCCGGTGTGTGTGCCTGACTTAGAGATCCTGTGTGCTGTATTCTTCTACTGCTGAAACTGGTTTTGCTCTCAGGAGCTAAGTTTTGTGCCTTACTGGGGACCCAGTGAGAACTGTATGCTTTGAAAGCTCAGTAAACTATTACTGAAGACGTCCTGCTGCCTCTGTGTGTTTTTTTTACCTCAGCGTGGGACTTGCTCTACACGTGGCCTCTATCCCGCTGCTACTTGGCTCATGCCCTGGAGTTGCTCTACTCAAGCATGCAAGACGGTTTTTGCACCAAACTCTGTCACCACCCGGCTACACTGCATGATCTCCAAACCCTGCTTCTTCACCAGAACTTCATCTCTGCCCCCGCACGTTCTGAAGAAAACTTATAATACTATAAGTTAATGAGAGATTTTCCCCAAGCCTAATTGCAAGAGGGGGAAGGTGGGGCTGCAGGTACCAGGGAAGTCTCCGGGGGGGGGGGGGCATCTTCACTCATGAATCCCATGGTGCAACCCCAGGGCTCCTCCTTATTTTGGGGTTTGGGGAAGATAGTACTTTTTCATAGTCCCAGAAGATTTTACTCAATCATTCTGCTAGGGAGTCTTCCTACGAGGACCACAGTGCTGTGGCTGCTGCTGCTGTCATAGACTGGCTGGATGGGGGGGGGGGCGTAGGCACCAGCTGGGGGACAAGGAAGAAGGCTCAGACTGGTGGTGGGATGGAGATGAGCAGAAAGAGGGAGAAAAGGGAACAGACCAGGAGAGGGCGGTGTTGCAAGCAGAGGAGGAAACAGGGTTTGGTGAGCAGGAAGAGTCTGGGGCAGAGAGCAGAGGGAGGAGAGGGAGGAGAGGAGGGGGGCCAGGAGATCGAGAGGAGGCCGGCTGCTGAAGCACCCAGAGAGATTCCCCCTCCTGCTGCGATCAGCTCCCCTCTCCCCTGGTCTAGAGCACACAGAGAAATCTAGTTCAGACCCCATGAGCCTATTATATTATATTAACAGGTGGGGGTTTTTTTGGTCCAAACATGCATCACTTTAATCTCATTGACAATGAATGTATTTTCTGCCCATTTCGGGAGCTCTTTTTGGGGCTCCTTGCAATCTCTCTTTGTTGGAACAACCCTGGACAATTTACTGCCATCAGCAAACTTTGCCCCCTCCCTGCTCACTCAGGGGCGTAGCCAGGATCAAAACTAGGGGGGGGCAAGCCATGGTCGTTCAGGTTGTGACATTTCAGCACGGAAAAGGCGAATGAAACAAAAATTTTAAGAAAATTATATATAATTATAGCAGTGCTTTATTACGGTAGTTATTACAATTATTTGCTTTAATTTATTAAAAAATTTTATTATAGAATTCCTATGCACACTGCAAATATTGTACTTGTGGTGCCAAAACACAGGCCCATCCACATGCATTATTAAAAAAATTAAGGAAAAACGCGCCCGCCCCCCCGTTTCCCAGTTGTCGACCTTTTTTCCTTTTTTAGGAAAGGTTTTCTTCTTAAAATGACCACTTTAAAACAACGTAAAACAAACTTTTGTTGGCTGGGCAGCGCGCTTTGGAAAATCAAATTTAAAAATATGTATTTACACCAGGGTGGATAAAAATCAATGATTTTTTTTTTAATCGGATTTTTTTTTATTTCAATTGGATTTTTAAAATAAAATCTTTCTAAATATAGTCTTCTATTTAAGTTACATTGTAGTCCAAAGGCTATTCATCAGGAAATAAGGGTTTGTTTTAAGTTTATCAAGTGTGCTAAAACTCAGTCTAAGTTTTTTAAAAATGTTTAACCACATCAGTTAACAAACATGGATACATATGCTATCATGTTATTGTTATAGTTAAATAAATTGTTTAAATGGTTATCAAGGAAATGATTATTTTTCTCCTTCCAATAAAGTAGAGCAGAAAAGTTGTCCAAATATAAACAGTTAACTTATTTAACCTCACCATAATTTCATAATTATCTATGTATTTCTAGTAGTAAAACCAAATCAGTAATTTTTGACCTGTAAGAACTACTCTGAGAATTTATTATTCCAAAAATGAAACCTTCATATGGTTGTAAATATTAAGATTATACCAGCAAGAATGAATCTTTCTGTAAAAAAAAAAAAATTTAAATCAAGCCTTACTGACTAGTGATTTAAATCATGATTTAAATCAAATCCACCCTGATTTACACTTTATTTATTTCAGTGAAACTGCAGTATTTTCCAAAGGCAGGGACAATCAACCCACCAAAACTTAAAACGTTGCACTTGCAGGCATCCCCAAACTGCGGCCCTCCAGATGTTTTGGCCTACAACTCCCATGATCCCTAGCTAACAGGACCAGTGGTCAGGGATGATTTGAATTGTAGTCCAAAACATCTGGAAGGCCGAAGTTTGGGGATGCAAGGCTAACAACTGTCCTGAAATGGGCCATCTGGTACCTGGTCAGCTAGTAGTCAAAATGGTGTGAGGCCTGTCTTTCTGTGCTGTTTTCAGACATTCTGGGTTCAGTCACCCCTCTCTGTTCATGTCTCAAATAGTGTACTGGGGTGCTTTGAAAGGAGGCTCCCCCCCCCGAAATTCTTATAACAAGCTCAATACCAATCTGAGCATCCTTGACCCTGCCCCATGTCTCCTCTTGCCCTCCACCAGAAACCCATCAAGTGAAACAAAAGAGATATTTACATTTCCCTGTTTCCCAGCCAAGTTAATCACACCCCTTTGCCTTAATCTGCGTTTTGTTATCTCTGCAATAGCTTACCTGTTTGGTATCCTGGTAACATGATGCCATGAATTATTTTAACACCTTAAACAATGGTAAGATTCCCCCACCCACCCCCCTCTTTGCAGAAAAACACTTGGGTCAGCTTGGGAGTAAAAATAGTTGGGAGTAAAAATAGTTTTCAGTGGCCTTATTTGTATGGCACACTTATTATGAATATATATAAAATTCTTATTACACAAGGGGGTGAGGGACCTAGAACAACACCTTAAAATTCTTAAAACACCACAATGGAGAAAATACACAGCACTGCAGGCAAATGCCTGATATGTTTATAAAGGACAATGTGCCCACACACAGGCAGCAAGCCAAACTAAATTAAATGCAAAATCACTGGCAACTAAGAAACAGAGCAGACTGTGGAACATAACAAAAATGCAATGTTTATTAGGTTCCCCACTCCAAGAGACGGGGAAGTGGGGGGGGGCAGTTCAAGGAGAAGGGGTATAACCAAGGCAAAAAACCTCCTGTGTAATAGGAATTTTCTGGCACACACACACACGAAACCCCAAACCCCAGACACTCGTCCAATTTCAAAAGCCTATACTGCTGCTTCCAAATGAAGCCCACCCCTAGGTTTTATTTTTTTATTTATCTTTCTAAAGCTAGTGGTTTTTTCTTTGGAGGGGGCTAGGATCTAAGGAACCACCAGCAAACGGCAGCCCATGCAAGCCTCCCTTCTTGAGTGGTTAGCTAGCCAGTGACCCCCCCCCCAAACACATCCGCTTTCTCATCGGCAGAATTATGAATAACAAACCCCCCAACACACACACGCGGAAAGGGCGGGGGGGGGCCAAGAAAATTGAACCACAAGAAGAGGGGGGAAATCCAGCAAACACTCAAACTAACCTTAGGTTTTAGGAGATCAAGGGGGCAGGATCCTGAGTCGCAAGAAGGTCGTGGAGCTGCTGCTTGCTTGGAATCAAGAATCCTGGGCTGGGAGAGGGCTGGTGGTGGAGTCAGCAGCAGGCAGAGCTACGAAGACACGTGCAGGCAGGAGAGGAGGAAACAGCTGGGCTGGCCGAGCCCTGCCCTGCCCTGCCCTGCCCTGCCCTCTCAGCCATGATCTGCCCGCCCATTGGCCTGTCTGTGCCTCAGCGATAGGAGGGAGGGAGGGAGGAGGGAAGATGAGGAAGTGAGGGAGAGGGGGGGAAATAGGGGAAAAATGCTTTAAACGGACGCTGAATGCTTTAAACGGACGCTGATCATTTTTGCTTCTGGGAGGGGCAGCTCCCTTCTAGGGGGGGGCAATTGCCCCCCTCTGCCCCCCCCTGGCTACGCCCATGTGCTCACTCCTAACTAAAGTTGAAGAGGCACAGGTCCCAATCCTGATCTTTGGGGGACTCCGCTTTCTGTTGCGTAACAATAAAGGATCTAAGTCTACTGACTGCTGTTTTCCTCCAAATTTCCTTCTTTTACCGACCGCATGGACCCGCGGGGGACTTGGACCCCGATGAGCTGAACTGTTGAGTGGACTCTCAAACCAGAATTTTCCTTATCAGAACCTTTCTGCGAATGGCCTTTGCAACACAACTCACTGGATGGTAACTAAGTATACACATTTGCCTCTTTACAAGGGATGCTTTTTCTTAGCCCTGTTTCCTCAATGAATCCACCCATTTCTTGATGAAATATAACTTCTGCCAGTAAAACCTGAGCTGAAATAGTAAGGAGAGCAAAACAGCAGCCCTGTCTGACCCCAGTCAGCCTCCTGACTCCCCCAGTCACGTAGCAGGAGATTCTTCCGGAGCGCCCCCTCCCGTGACACAGGTATGACATCATGGATGATCCAATTATGATCCACATGATCCAAGCAGAGCAGATCCAAAGAACATATATCCATGCCTGAATGATTCTGGAGTCAAGAAATCCACCCTTTCCCATGATCTCTCAGGCCGGCCAGGAAAAGGCAGTGAGCAGGAATCGCCAGGCATCCCGGTTGACAGACTTGTAATGTTGCCAAAACATGAACTCGGAGTGTGATCTGATTTCCACGCACAACTCATTTTGTGACTTTGCTGCTGAATTGCCGGGATAAGCCCCTCCCCCGCTCTCCTGATCCCAGAAGGAAGACGGGAGGGGAAAAAACATTCCTCTCCTCACCCCTCCCTCAAATCTTGCCCTCCCCTCCCGGCACATCCTTCTCTCACCCCTTCCTCCTCCTCCTCCTCCTCCTCCTCTCCATCCGGATTCTGCTCCGGGAATGAGGCGGGAAAGCCCCCCCTCCCAAACTGCTTGCTTCAGCCGGAAGTGGAGCTTCTCCGCCGGATTGCTGCTCTGCACCGGACTACTAGGGGCGCGCGCTTTCGGAAAATCAACGGGGAGGAGGCAGTGGACACCCCCCCCGGTTGATTTTGCAGGAAAGGAAATGAGAATTGGGAGCGAGGACAAAGAGGTAAAGGGGTCGCGGGGGGGGGGGGGGAGAAAAGGACCCAGATCGCCGTTCGTGGGCCTGGATCCCTGCACGCGTGCTGCGAAGGGGGCTTTCCTTGCAGGGGCGGACCCCTCGCCCCGTTCCCCCTGGCTCCGCGCGGAGAAAAGCGGCCCATGAGAGACGCCTGGGTAGAGACCCACATGTCCCTCCCTTGCTCCTGTTGGGGGGGGGCTACGGATGGACGATGGAGAGATGGGGCGGGCACGACGAGGGGTCAGTCGCGCTAGAGTACAGGGGAAACTCCGGGAGTGAGGGAGGGGGTCGAGGATTTTTTGGGGTGGGGAGGAAGGGGAGCATCCCTGGGTCAGGGAAGTGCAGCATTGGTTTGGGGGGGGGAGATAGGAAGACCAGTCCTTGGGGAGAAGTCTCCATCGTGGCGCCCGCGGGGAATATCCGGAGGGGCCTCCCTGGCTTCTCTCCCGCCCAGGAATCGGCCACCCAGTCAAGGTGACCAGAGAGGGATCCCTGGAAAGTGGGGGTTCCAGTCCCCCCCAACCCCTTCCTTCCTGCAAGCTCCATCCTCTTCCCACCCCATAAGTCCCTCTCCAGACGCAGCAATTCTGCCAAGTCCATCCATTGATCCCCCTGGAGAGGAGAGGAAATCCCGAGAGGAAGAGGGGAGGGGGGAGGCCTTCTCGGAAGCGGCTCTTTGTTTCCGCAATCCCACCCAGGAAGCAGCCAGAAACCTTTTCCTCTCTCTCAGGCTTCCATCTCTAAGTCTTTTCCACTGCCTGGTTCATTGAGGATGAGGATAATGTACACCTGTCATCAGAAACAGGGGTGCAGAGTCCATGGAATGGCTCTCAGGTCTGATATAGATGTTGCACCTCCAAAGCATTTCTGTTCCTCTATTCTTTGTAGGCAATGTCCGAGTGACTGACAAGCTGAGATACAATCCATCAGCATCCGATGACAGTGACTGCATGAATCTTCCCAGTCAAAGGACCGATCTTCATGATAGACAGTGCTTGTGGCTGGAGGCTCTACACACAGGGTTTGCCTATGCAGGCCAAAGACTGCCAGTATTAGCACAGGTGAGGTGTTTGACCTCCGCAAATTTACAGACTGTATGTGAATGAGAGTTTGTGGGTGGGATTATAGTTTACAGCAACCCTGTGATTTTCTCCACCAATAACATTTCATGATCTGATATTGCAGTACAAATTCCAAAATAACTACAAAAATCACAAGATAATAATAAAAATTGTAGTATTTATACCCGGCCATCTGGTTGGATTTCTCCAGCCACTCTGGGCAGCTTCCAGTACATATAAAAGACAGGAAAACATCAAACATTAAAAAACTCCTGATACACGGCAGCCTTCAGCTGTCTTCTAAATGTCAGATAGTTGTTCATTTCCTTGACCTCTGAAGGAAGGGTGTTCCACAGGGCAAGTGCCACCACCGAGAAGGCCCTTTGTCTGCTTCCCTGTAACCTTACTTCTCACAGGGAAGGAACCAGCAGAAGACCCTCGGAGGAGGACCTCAGTGTTCAGACTGAAGGATAGGGGGGGAGATGCTCCTTCAGGTCTACAGGGCCGAGGCTGTTGAGGGTTTTAGGCAGTGGCGTAGCGTGGGGGGTGCAAGGGGTGCCGGCCGCACTGGGCGCAACATCTGGGGGGTTGCGCTCGCACTCTCAGCTCTCTGCCCCTGCCTGGCTCACTCACTCTCTCTCACTGCACGAGAGAGCCAGACGGGAGAGCGTTCGAGGTTGGCGAGGGAAGCGTTCTCACAGCGCAGGCGCGCGCCGTCCTCACAGTTGCGCCGGCCGGGCGGCAGTTGGTGCTGCCGGGGAAGCCTTCCCGGGCGGCCAATGGATGAAAGCGGGGAGGCGGAGCTCCAGCGCGGAGGGAGAGCGAGCTAGCGAGCGAGCGAGGGAGAAAAAGCGAGCCAGTGAGTCGGAGCCACGGTCGGCTCAAGTTGGTTCGTGCGCCGCGACGGCGGCAGCAGCAACAGAGAGCGAGGAAGGGGCGAAGGAGCGGCTGGGCTGAGAGAGAGAGAGGCGGTTGCACTGGCTGGGCTGGCTGGGCAGGTAGAAGCTGGAGCCGCTGCTGCATGTTCTCTCCATTCCCACCCCTTGGAGCCCTTTTCGCAGAGAAAGAAGGGGGGGTTCTTGTCTGTCAGTCAGTCACCCCCCTCCCAATTTCTCCTCCCGAGGGTCCTTTCTGCACCGGCCTTCCCCTTTGCCCCCCCCCTCACGGCAGCCCGGAGGCGGGACAGCGCTTCTCCCACCGCCCCCCCCAAACCCACCCCACACGCGTCCACGCGTCCATTCTATAGGCACGGACTATGGAGGTAGAATTCTAGAATGTACCACTTCAGACTACAGGGGTGTGTGTGCGCATGCTATTTTGAGTATGCGCCATATAACAAGGTCCTTGAATATAGAATGCTTGCACCAAGGATTAGGGAGAAATTAGATTCAGTTTGCATTTAAAGGCGGAACTACCAAATTGCTCTTTCCAAAACAATATATGAACCAAAACACAATCATCCTTTGAAATGCATACTTCTCCAAATTTTGCAATGCTGTTAATTCTCCAGCTAAGCAGTTGTGCAAAAGTGCACCTACTTGGATAAAGTGTATATAAAAAGGCATATAATGGTGAAAATAACATACAAAGTGGCATTATATTGGGAGGTGGAATGCTTTGCCAAAATCTGTACACTTCATAACAATGAGTTTAGGAGAATGTTACACTAAAATGCTGATAAATTTTCATGAGGATTTTTTTAAATCTGCAGATTGCTGCAGAAATGTGTAGAACTGAATTTAAGATTGGAAAAATGAAATAACCGAGAAAGCTGAAATTGGGAGATCTATCTCTAGCTATTACATTGGGGAGAGGGATAAACTTTTCCCATTATATGTTGGATTCCTATACAATTCCTCCTTACAATGGCATCTTGTGTCTGTAGCTGTTGAGAGCAGAAAAATGAAGAAGCAAAAAGATCTAAGTGAGTTTGACAAGGGACAGGGACACATTATGTAATGGCTAGATGATTGGGTCAGAGCATCTCCAAAACTGCAGTTCCTTTGGGATGTTCCCGGTCTGCAGGTCAAGACTGGCATGTTGAGCTGATCAGATGGATTGAAGTTTGGTTGGTTCAACAGTGACGAGACAGATTTCGATCCATATATAGCTGCTCCAGCTCAACATAAGTTGATGTAAGCCAGTGGGTCTAGCAACCTTTAATTTATTTATTTTTTTTGCTGAAAGAGTAAGGCAATAGGCATGAAGGTGAATAAACATTATGTTAAGAGTAAAGAAATGGTTATACAATGAAGGGGTGCTAAAAGTGCAGCAAGGCAAGAAAGTGATTTTCTTTTTTTTCTTTTTTTAGAATTTTAGCAGAATACTACACCTATATCATGCCATACAAAAAAGAATCTGGTGCACAAGGCAGGAAAAGGAGAAAGATAGAGACAAAGCAACAAGCTAAGTTAGCTGGAAGCCTTCACCAGTTTTTGGTGAGTACTGCTGAAATTACAGCAGGACCATCAGCAGCACCACAGGAGACTCATAATCCTGATCCTGTGTCGGTGGACATTCCTGTTCCTGCATTAGAAGCAGAGACAGTTTCATCTAAGGATGTTTATACTCAGCCAAATCTGCCAGAAAATATTGACCAAAAAGTTTATACTGATATTGGCTATTGGCCTGAAACCATGGATGAAACCTTGAAAACTGAACTTGTCAGGCAAGGGACAGAGGAACTGCAGAATAAGGATGCATGGTTTCCAAGAGACAGTAATGGCAGGTCATTTTCCAAGGATTGGTTCTACATACATTTGGAGAATGGTGAGACTATGTTAAGGACATGGTTGGTGTTTTCTCCTGTAAACAATGCTGCATATTGCTTTCCTTGCATGCTTTTTCAGAAGGCTAAAGGGAAAAGTTCATTTGGAAAGTCAAGTGGATTTAATGCATGGAGAAAGTTAAGCCCTAGATTACTAGAGCATGAGCACAGTTCATATCACTTGAGTGCATTTACAATGTGGAAAGAATTAGAAATGCGGCTGCATAAACAGGAGACTATTGATGCTGCTGCCCAGCTTGCACAACAGAGGTCATTTGAAAAATGGAAGGCAATCTTAGTCAGAATACTTGATTGTGTTCTGTATCTAGCCAGGCAAACCTTACCCTTACGTGGTCACTCTGAAGATTTAAATACAGATGGTAACTGTGGAAATTTCTTAGAAACTTTCAAGTTACTTGCCAAATATGACCCAGTTGCCAAACAACATCTTCACAGAGTACAACGCACAGATGGTTACATTGTGTCCTATCTCTCTCCACAGAGCCAGAATGAGTTTATTAGCCTGCTCGGTGATCACATTCGAACAGTCATCTTTCAAAATATCATAAAGGCCAAGTATTTTGCTATAATGTTTGATAGCACTCCTGATATTTCACACACTGACCAAATGTCCCAAGTGATTCGATATGTGCATATTGAAGATTCAGGAGTCCATGTGACAGAGTCTTTCATTGACTTTATTCAGTTATATGGGAAATCAGCTGATGTCATTACAAAACAAATTTGTGACAAGTTGCAAGCTGATGGCCTTAAACTAGAGCATTGCTACGGCCAGGGATACGACAATGCTGCGACTATGGCTGGACACATTAGTGGTGTACAAAAACGTATTTTGGATATGAATCCCAAAGCAATGTTTGTGCCATGTAACAATCACTCACTCAATCTTGCTGGGATGCATGCAGTTGGTGTTGGGACAAAGTCTGTTACTTTCTTTGGCACTGTGGAAAAGGTGTATGCATTTTTCTCAAGCTCCACCCACAGGTGGGATATCCTTAAGAAACATGTACCAATTCGTGTAAAGCAATCGTGTAACACAAGATGGAGTTCAAAGCATGAAGCTGTATGCGTACTTGCTGAACACACTGAGAAAATAATAGACGCTTTGGAATCGTTGAGAGATGGGCCGGAAGAAACCTCTGAAACCAGGGGTGATGCAGGAAGTCTTTTAGTTTGCATAATGACATATGTTTTTTTCTCTTTCTTGCATTTTTGGAACCCAGTACTAACCGAAGTAAATGATACTCAGATCTACCTGCAGCAAGAAGGACTTGCGCTTGATCAATGCGTGCAAAAGTTAAAAGCATTGGCTTTATTTTGTCATGAAAAACGTGATAGTCTAGTGTCAAAGGCAACTGAGAAAGCTCTGCAGGTATGCAAAACCTATTGCATACCTACAGAGAGAAGAGTTGGAAGACGCAAGAAGATGGATGGTGAGAACAGTTGCGATGCTGGCTTGACCTTAATACAGGAAACAAGCAGAGAACAACTGGAAGCAATTGATCAGCTTCAGGCAGAAATTAAAAAACGTACTACGCAGATGAATACGCTTCACCAGCGATTTGCTTTTTTGCAAATCCAAACATTGTTGGATACTGGAAAAGATGATTTTATTAAGAAACAAATTCAGCACACGTGTGCTCAGTACACAGAATTGAATGCTGCATCTATGCTCACCGAAATAACTCGACTTCGGCACCACATTATCTTGTATAAGGAGGTCAATCCTGATGAGCAGGTTGCAAACTGGTCAGCTTTAGATTTGCTTCGCTGGGTGTATAAGTGGAAGCTGCAAGAAAGTTTAACTAACTTTGTTGTCACATTAAGAATCTTTCTTACTATCACTGTTTCTACAGCGAGTTGTGAAAGAAGTTTCTCAAAACTTAAACTAATTAAAACATATCAGAGATCTACAATGAGCCAAGAAAGACTGAGCAATCTAGCAATACTGTCCATTGAGAGAGACTTTAATGTAGATTTCAATTCCGTTGTTGAAAAATTTGCGCTAATTAAAAGCAGGCGAATTTAAATTAATCTGTATATACAGATTGATATCTTGCACTTCTATTAAAGAATTACAATTAGAGGTACAGGATTGAGGAAGATGGCTCCATCTAGCCCAGTCTTGGATCATCTCCAAGGTATGGTTCCATTTTGATGTTTAGTTTTTGTTCTTGATATTTGTTGTCGTTTACGATGGTTGTGAGACGACATATAATAGCATGGCCCATGCTAGGTTACTACATTTGTAGATTTGTATTCATAGACCTGCTGAAAATGTGGAGAATGTGTAATGCATGTTCGCACTCAATAAAGTGTTTGAAAATAAACTTGTATTTAGATGCATTTTACTTTAATTACATCAGTATTTTCAGAACAAACAATACATGTGCTTAGGGGGTAAGGGTTTCTTTAACTAATCTAGTGGAAGAGACTCGAGTGCTAAAATCCACGGGTTAGGGGGCGCAAATTACTTGCCTTGCCCCGGGTGCTGACAACCCACGCTACGCCACTGGTTTTAGGTCGCAGATCTTGCTCCTCCATAATGATCTCCAAGTCCGACATAGTGAAGACAAATAAGCATAACAGAATCCCAAAACATAACTTACAGCAAAGTGCTTCTGTCTTGTCAGGATTCAACCTCAATCTGTTAGCCACCATCCATCGTCAAACCGCCTCCAGGCACTCACACAGGACCTTCACCGCTTTCACTGGTTCTGATTTGAAAGAGAGGTAGAACTGGGTATCATCCACATACTGGTGAACACCCAACCCAAACCCCCTGATGATCTCTTCCAGCAGCTTCATATAGATATTAAAAAGCATGGGGGAGAGGACGGAGCCCTGAGACACCCCACAAGTGAGCACCCAGGGGTCAGAGCACTCATCCACCAACACCAGTTTTTGGACATGATCCAGGAGGAAGGAACGGAACCACTACATAACAGGGCCCCCAGCTCCTCTAGAGGGTCAAGAAAGATACCATGGTCAAAGGTACCGAGAGATCCAGCAGAACCAGGAAACAGCTTCCCCCTCTGTCTCTAGCCCATTGGAGATCATCAACCAGAGCAACCAGGGCAGTTTCAGTCCCATTATGATGCCTGAATCCCCATTGGAAGGATAATGATGGCAGGACCTGTCCTGGTCCTGCAGCCCACAAAAGCTTCAACCTTAATACTTTTATTAGCTTTCAAAGGGCCACCGGATAGTTGGTGGTCTTTTCTTCAAAAGTCAAATATTTCATATACTTTTAAAGTGACGTATGATGTAAATAGTGCTTGTTTTCCTTATTCCACATCAGAGAGACTTTGATACACAGGTCTGAGCTCATCTCTCCGCCTGAAACTGCTGTGTTAGCCTGAATGGAAGCCTGGGCAGTGTGTTTGGGGGTCCTGGGCTGCCTAGACAACAAGACCCCCTTCTCAGCCTGGCTGATATGGTCCCAAGGAAAGCCGGGCAGTATATTTGGCACCAGCTTGGCTGCAGGAGTTGCTGGAAGGAGGTGTGCAGGGCACCATCCAGCGGTCTTAGAGACTCCACTCTGGATTTGTGTAGGTTTTCCTCCATAGCCTTTTCTTCTCCTGAAAATAACTCACAAGGCAGTTAAGGTTTAGGAACAGACCTTTCCTTCTCGATGGGCTCCCTTCCCCAGTTGACGAGCCCCATCTTCCCTTCAATTTCCTTTGCAACATGGGCAGAATCTGCCTTCTTGACTGTGGGATTCACTTTTGGTCTCATCCTCTCCATCCACCAGGGCCTGCCTTCACCTGCAACAGAATTCCCCAGCCTACCAAGGTTTTGAGACCCATCAGCTATCCTCACCTGGTTTAGCCGGCCGGTTGAAGCCATTCCTGGGATTGTGGCCCCTGTTGCATGCTGACGGCTTCTGGAAGCCACAGGTGAGAGCTGGGTGCAGGGTGGAGACCGTAATCTGGTGAACTGGTTCAATTCCTCGCTCCTCCACATGCAGCTGCTGGGTGACCTTGGGCTAGTCACACTTCTTTGAAGTCTCTCAGCCCCACTCACCTCACAGAGGGTTTGTTGTGGGGGAGGAAGGGAAAGGAAAATGTTAGCCTCTTTGAGACACCTTCGGGTAGTGATAAAGCAGGATATCAAATCTAAACTCCTCCTCTTCTTCTTCATCTTCGCTGCATAAATTACGTCAGAAGGTGCACAACATGTCCCCCACCAAAGGTACTACCACTACTCTAACATCCCCAATACATCCTATAATTACCATATTTAAGACGGATCAGAAATAAATTCATGTCTCCAAAGATAATACAACTTCAGGCCATCAATTAATCAATACTATATAGTCAAGGTTGAAGTTTCCATTAAGTACACATCCATTTGCCTTGAATAACCAGCTCTTTCAGTACCAGATTAGGATAGTCCTGTGTCAGAAGACGGACATGGAGATCAGGCAGCCCATCATTATTATAAAGAACCATTGGGGTGGGTGTTTCCGTCTGGGATTCCCATGCGCCAACTGCTTTCCTTCTGCTTCTCCTGCTCTCTCCATGCAATGTGATGAAAGTCCATCTCCAGGAACAGGAGCTGCCCTGACGTAGGCCTGGGTCTCACATAATGGCCCATATGGACCTCCTGAGGCCAGTGGGACTGTGCAGGTGATTCATGAAGATCCAGAGGTGGAAACAGGGGTGGATGGAGAATTATGATGCAGTGGATGGGCTATGTCCAAAGGAACGATGAACCAGAGAAAGAGAGGGCCTGTCCATGGACAGAGAGCAGCTCCCTTTCCTGTGAGGAACCACTTGATTTGAAAAGGCTGTATTCCAAAATCATGCAGCTTTATGAATGGTGATTGAGGATTATGAAAGGTTGCTGATCTATTACTACCATTTGATTACATTTCATCTTCATTTCCAAAAAATTGGGAACATGGGTAGGAGGCTGGTGAATGTAGGAGATGTTGAAATATGAGATGGTGCTATTGGCATCTGATGTGCTCTCTTTTCCATTGTTCTCTTCCTTGAAACCCAGACAGGATTTCCTTTCCTCTGACTCTGAAGAAGGTGATAGAGAAGAACGTCAGAATTGTGGGGGACGGGGAACCTTTCATTTCATTAGGAAAAGCCATTGACATGTGTGAAATGTGGAATATGCTTCAGTGAATGAGCACACATAGCTCACATCAACAAACTCAGGGGAGAAACCTTTTAAAGGTTTGGAGTGTGGAAAGAGTTTCATTTATAGTGAAAAGCCTAGACCACATCATCAGACTCCCATGGATAAGAAACGACTTAAATGCAGGCAGTGTGGGAAGAACTTCAGTGGTAGTAGACATCTGAAATTACACGAACGGACTCACACGGGTGAAAAACCATATGAATGTATGGAGTGTGGGAAGAAGTTCAGTCAGAATGGAAACCTGAAATTACACGAACGGACTCACACGGGTGAAAAACCACATGAATGCAAGAAGTGTGGGAAGAGCTTCAGTCAGAGTGGAACCCTTAAATTACACGAACGGACTCATACAGGTGAGAAACCATATGAATGTATGGAGTGTGGGAAGAGCTTCAGTCACAATGGAATGCTGAAATCACACGAACAGACTCACATGGGTGAAAAACCATATGAATGCAAGGAGTGTGGAAAGAGCTTCAAACAGAGTGGAAACCTGAAGTTACATAAACAAACTCACACGGGTGAAAAACCATATGAATGTATGGAGTGTGGAAAGAGCTTCCGTCGAAGTGATACACTTAGAACACATCAACTGACTCACACAGGGGAGAAACTATTTACATGTAGGGAGTGTGGGAAAGCCTTCAGTCAGATTGGAAACCTCAATAAACATCAACAGACGCATTCAGGGGAGAAACCATTTAAATGTATGGAGTGTGGAAAGAGTTTCAGTCAGGGTGGAAGCCTAAGTTTACATCAACGGATTCACACAGGAGAGAAACCTTGTAAATGTTTGGAGTGTGGAAAGAGCTTCCGTGTCAATGCAAGCCTTAGATCACATCAACGGATTCACACAGGGGAGAAACCATATAAATGTGTGGAATGTGGAAAGAGCTTCAGTTTCAGTGCAGGACTTAGAACACATCAACGGATTCACACAGGGGAGAAACCATTTAAATGTGTGGAATGTGGAATGAGCTTCAATCGGATTGGAACCCTTAGATCACATCAACGGACGCATACAAGGGAGAAACCATTTACATGTATGGAGTGTGGAAAGAGCTTCAGTTTAAATACAAACCTTAGAACACATCAACGGACTCACACAGGTGAGAAGCCATTTAAATGTATGGAGTGTGGAAAGAGCTTTAGTGATACCGGAACCCGTAGAAAACATCAACAGACTCACACAGGGAAGAATCTATTTAAATGCATGGAGTGCGGAAAGAGCTTCAGTTTCAATACAAACCTTAGAAAACACCAACGGACTCACACAGGGGAGAAGCCATTTAAATGTATGGAGTGCGGAAAGAGTTTCAGTCAAAATGCACACCTAACTTTACACCATAAAACTCACACAGGTGAAAAACCATTTAAATGTATGGAGTGCGGAAAGAGCTTCAGGCAGAATGGAAACCTTAGAATACATCAACGGACTCATACAGGAGAGAAACCATTTAAATGTATGGAGTGTGGAAAGACCTTCAGTTACACATCAACCCTGAGATCACATCAATGGATTCACACAGGCGGGGGGAAACCATTTAAGTGTATGGAGTGCGGAAAAAGCTTCAGTTACACATCAACCCTTAGAACACATCAATGGACTCACACAGGCGAGAAACCATTTAAATGTATGGAGTACAGAAAATGCTTTAGTCAGAGTGGAATTCGTAGAAAACATCAGCAGTCACACAGGGGAGAAACCATTTAAAGGTATGGAGTACGGAAAATGCTTCAGTCAAAGTGGAATTAGTAGAAAATGGAAAGATTGCAGAAAGTGCTTTACTTATAATGGAGTGTTTAAGGAACATCTAGGGACTCTGAGGGAAGAACCCATTTAGATGTATGGAGTGCAGAACATGTTCCTCTCAGAGTCCACTTTTCTTCAGCAGGAAATCAGTCTTAAACGCATGATGTGTAAGTGAAGTCCTGGTGTTTATTTGTAAAATTGTATAGTGATGAAATATTGAAGGCAATGTCAAACAATGTGATTATAACCTAAAATGTAAAGTACCTTTTGATAGAGAAGGGGAGAGGGTGGATCTGGATTGCTGGTGGTAAGGATTAGGGCTGGGCGATATATTGATATATCTTCTAATACCAGTTTCTAGACCACATCGCAATAACCTTTGTAAAACAAATGATATGGCAATACACCATAAATCACAGTGTGTATTTCTGGATTGTGCCTGGAAGCAGCTGGCAGAAAGCTTTGCTTCATGAAGCCCCTGCCGAGTTGGTGACTTCCCTCCCAAGCGAAACACACCCCTCCATTGTCCTGTGTCGTTCCAGCCTCTTTCCTCCCTTGCTCCCTTCTGCCGGTGTGTGTGCCTGACTTAGATATAATGTGTGCTGTATTCTTCTACTGCTGAAACTGGTTTTGCTCTCAGGAGCTAAGTTTTGTGCCTTACTGGGGACCCAGTGAGAACTGTATGCTTTGAAAGCTCAGTAAACTATTACTGAAGACGTCCTGCTGCCTCTGTGTGTGTTTTTGACCTCAGCGTGGGACTTGCTCTACACGTGGCCCCTATCCCGCTGATACTTTGCTCATGCCCTGGAGTTGCTCTACTCAATCATGCAAGACGGTTTTTGCACCCAACTCTGTCACCACCCGGCTACACTGCATGATCTCCAAACCCTGCTTCTTCACCAGAACTTCATCTCTGCCCCCGCACGTTCTGAAGAAAACTTATAATACTGTAAGTTAATGAGAGATTTCCCCCCAAGCCTAATTGCAAGAGGGGGAAGGTGGGGCTGCAGGTGCCAGGGAAGTCTCCTGGGGGGCCCATCTTCACTCATGATCCCCATGGGGCAACCCCAGAGCTACTGCTTATTCTGTGGTTTGAGGAAAATAGTACTTTTTTCCCCTGCAGTTAAAATGAAGCTTTATTAAGTTTAGAAAAGAAAAATTACATATTAACAACACAAACATCAAAAAGAAAAAAAATAGACAAGCCAGTAACAAATAACAACAAAGTGTCGACAAAATGTACAACGAGAACAGAAAAGTTTTCCCCTTCCCCCTGTGCTTGCCTTCCAGCCGTCCCGCCATTGTGGTTTTTCGTAACTCTATCTTATTATATACCTGATTCTATTGTTACTATTTTTTATAATTTTTCTGTGGACCCACTCCTATGTTCATCAGAAGATTGGCTCTCTCCACTTTATTTCCTATATAAGTCTGGAATGCTTTCCAGTTTTCCTCTATTGCCTGCTCTGATATTCCTCTCGTTTCTCCTATTTTTATTGCCATATTTTGTTATCCTACTAATTTAATTTGCCAATCTTCTAAATCTGGTACAAGAGTCTTGCTGCCGTGGTGGCATACATGATTATGCATTTGTCCTAGAATTCCTAACAGAAAGATTTCGGTGCTTTTAAAAAATGAATACTTTACCATTTTTTAATTTCATTATATATTTTCTCCCAAAATGGTTTTATGTTTGTACACTTCCACCAGATATGCATAAAAGTGCCTATTTCCCTATTTAATAATGGCTTGACTTCTGCATATTCTTTCAGTTTGATGTTATTTTCTGTTATTTCTAATAGTCCTTTATATGTTGGCCATGAAAATAGTACTTTTCCATAGTCCCAGAAGCTTTTATTCCATCATGCTGCTAGGGAGTTTTCCCACCAGAGGCCCACAGTTCATATTACTATCATTCTGATTTTACAGTTGTTGTTGTTGCTGTTGTTGTCATGGACTGGCTGGGTGCAGGAGGGGGGAAGCACCAGCTGGGGAACCCCCAAGGGAAAAAGGCTCAGATCCCGGGGACTGGTGGTGGGATGGCAATGAGCAGAAAGAGGGAGAAAAGGGAGCAGACTGGGAGGGGGAGGTGTTGCAAGCTGAGGAGGAAACAGGGTTTGGTGAGCAGGAAGAGTCTGGGGCAGAGAGCAGTTCAGACGCGGAGGGAGGAGAGGAGGGGGGCCAGGAGACCCAGAGGAGGCCGGCTGCTGGAGCATCCAGAGAGACTCCCCCCTCCTGCTGCGACCAGCTCCCCTCTCCCCTGGTCTCCTAGAGCACACAGACAAATCCAGTTTCAGACCCATGAGCCTGCACATGATATTAACGGGGGGGGGGGGGTGTCCCGACATTCATCACTTTAATCTCACTGACAATGAACTGTATTTTCTGCCCATTCACCCCATTTTGGGAGCTCTTTTGGGGGCTCCTTGCAATCTCCCTTTGTTGGAACAACCCTGGACAATTTACTGCCATCAGCAAACTTTGTCCCCTCCCTGCTCACTCCTAACTCTAAAGTTGAAGAGGCACAGGTCCCAATCCTGATCTTTGGGGGACTCCGCTTACTGCTCCTCTCCATTCAGAGAACAGTCTGTTTACTCTCCTGCCATTTCAGAAGGAGGGCTGCCTCCGATGGGGAGACGCATTTCTTTTAGGCGCAAATTTCTGAGGTCCCCATTGTGCCCCCCAGCCTGGCTCCAGTCTGCCAGGGCAGCTGCATTTGCTTTAGCTGCAGGTGAGCCTGTGCAATGTGGGGCTCTCAAAGGAACTTCTGGGGGGGGCAGAGGGGGGAGGTGGCATGGAGGAATCCGCGAGAAGGAGCTTTTGGAGTGGGGTTGCGTGAACTTTTAAGACCTCTGCCCCCTTTCCCATAATACATTTTTGGACAGCATCATCTATACATGACAAATATGCCATAAAGAGGGAGTGGTGGTCATGGGGTAACATGAGTCCCTCACCCACACCTGTCAATCACCCCTATTTCCTGTCAATCCACCTTCTAAGTACCCGCTTCCCAAAGAAGAATAAAACCATTTACACTTCTCTCTGCCTTCTGGACTTTCCTGAGTTTGCGCTTTGAGAGTACCTGGTTCCAATTCCCTCCACCAATGGATTTCTGCCTGGTTCATTGTTGCCCTCCAAAACCTTCTGTTCCTTATTCTGCTTCCTCCTGGGAAGGAGTGAGGTGTACGTAACCAAACGCTGGTAGGATTATGGAGGAGGGCTGTGTTATAACAGCCACCTTCCCAGTGGGAGGAAAACACCGTTGGAATGGAACCAACCGGTTGAGGCAACTGGTTTTATATGGATTTCTGAAGATTTTGTACGTTTCCCCCTTCAGCCAAGTTCAAAAGATACATTGTACCACTTCTAGGCAACCGAAAACAGAATGGAGACATTTTATGAAGCTCCTTCCATTGTCTGCCCAGCAGGAGGCGCTCAATCAATCTGCCAAAGGATGAGCTGCCTTCCCTGCCTAAGCATTGCAGTGATGCCCTGCCGATTGCACACTCCAGACACCAGAGGTCGCTGTTTTGTAACATCTGATTGGCTGGCTGCCAAAATCTAACGATCCTGATTGGTCAGTCGTTGCCCATTCACAGGAAATGCGGAGTTCATTCATAAAATAATGGTATTTCATGGAAGCATGCATTTAACAGTGGATTTCTCAAAAGAGGGAGGTTTGGGCTTTTAGGGTTGTGTCATGCTTCTCCGTACGGTGCAGGGGAACGGTCAGGTTCATGGTCTTACTTTAGCTCCAGACCATGGAGGGGATTTGGTACTACTTCCGGGGGCCACAACCCACCTCCCCGGCTTGTACTATCAGAAAAAGGGTCTGTGTTGCAACGGGTCTCGTGTCCCCTTCTGCCATGTGGACTCTGCCCCTGAATTAGCTCTGCAATTCTGGACTATCAGAAAGAACTGAGGGGGCGAGCAGAGCTTCGAGAGAGCTTACACTCTCAGGGAGACAGAATGGCTGCATCCATTTATTTTTTAAATAATTCTTTATTGGTTTTACATAAAATTATACACAATAACCATAACCATCCACCACCACCCTCCCCAGGTTATTTTGAACCTTGAGGCCTCCTTCCCTCCCTCCATGGGTATCATTTCTAAAAAAATCCATCTATTACCGTATATACTCGAGTATAAGCCGACCCGAATATAAGCCGAGGCACCCAATTTTACCACAAAAAACCTGGGAAAGCTTCATAGGAGCCACTGCCTGCCTCACTCAAGTATAAGCCGAGGGCGGCTTTTTCAGCACAAAAAATGTGCTGAAAAACTAGGCTTATACTCGAGTATATACAGTATATAATCATGATAACCATAACAAGTATCATTGTATTCCTGCCAATGATTTCAAATGTCTACAGTGGTCTTTATTAAAAGGCTATTCCAGTCTTTTACAAATACTTGGTCTTTCTGGTTTCTGATCTTTCTTGGGTACATCCAACTCCTCCCTGTGTAGACAGACCCAAATAAGGGCTTAATGGAGGGGTGAGGGACCCCGTAACTCGCGCCTCCCTGCTAGCTCCCCCCCTCCTGAAAAGGGGCTCCAGCTGCCTCATTGGCCAGGAGGCATCTCCAGGGTGGGGGAAAGTGGGGAGGGAGGAGCAGGGCAGCCAAGGGGGCCAAGCTATGGAGGAGGGGTGCAACACTCAGCAGCCATTTCACACTCTCCACCAGGGCAAAAAAAATTTCTTCGTGAAATGGGGTTTTATTAATCGATTTCTTGGGTCTGTATATAGTAGTAGTATACTACATAGTATACTACATTGTAGTAAGGAATGGCAAATGTCCTCTACACACAGTGGCGGAGGAAGAGGGTGCGGGGGAGAGTGCAGTTTGACCCAGGTGTCATCACTGGGGGGGGGGGGGTGTGACAAAATGACAAAAATATTAGTTAAAAAAACAACAACATTGGACTCATGAAACTTTAGTTCAGTCAACAAACATAATGAAAGGTGGCTGGCACCTGGGAGTGACGCGGCGGCTTGGGCGCCTGCAGGCTCCGTGCTGTATGAAATAGCAACATGGGGCTTGCGTCTGCCCATCGCCTATCGCTCAGCCGCCCTACAGCTGAGGGGTGTGGGAATGTTCAGGGAGTCAGGAGAGGATATATTGTTTAATAATATCCTTCCTAACTTGCGCTAGCAAGTTCTATAACTCAGTAGAGTTTTACATTCCCTTTTAAACACACAGGGGACCCAGGTGGCGCTGTGGGTTAAACCCCAGAGCCTAGGGCTTGCCGATCAGAAGGTCGGCGGTTCGAATCCCCGCGACGGGGTGAGCTCCCGTTGCTCGGTCCCAGCTCCTGCCCACCTAGCAGTTCGAAAGCACGTCAAAGTGCAAGTCGATAAATAGGAACCGCTCCGACGGGAAGGTAACCAGCGTTTCCGTGTGCTGCTCTGGTTCGCCAGAAGCGGCTTAGTCATGACTTGGAAGCTGTACGCCGGCTCCCTCAGCCAGTAAAGCAAGATGAGCGCCGCAACCCCAGAGTCGGACACGACTGGACCTAATGGTCAGGGGTCCCTTTACCTTTACCTTTAAACGCACAGCGGGTAGCTGGTTGCAGGCTTGTTTAAGATTCTCAGTATTAGATTCCTGGCAATTTCCCTTATATCCCTCTTAAAAGAATAGACACAACACAATCATGTGTAAAGTATATATTTTTTACTCACACATTCAGTTCACAGATGGCTCCCTGAAGGCAGACTTAGTTACAGAGTATATACATTTGGAATCTATCCCGTATGGGAATAGTCCCTTTGCCCTCTGTTGGCTGAAAGCATCTCTAGCTAAAAAGCTGGTGGTCCTACGATGGAGAGGAAGACAAAAGAGAGTGTGTGCAGCGTGCCTTGTCCTTTTGTGTTACCTGGGCAGGTAAGGTCACCTCCACCTCCAGTCACATGTAAGAGGAAGGATGTCCCAGTCAGGAGGAAACAGGAAGTTTTCTATTGACTAGAAGAAACATTCTCCAATAATAATAATAATAATAATAATAATAATAATAATAATAATAATAGTTTATTTATACCCCGCCCATCTGGCTGGGTTTCCCCAGCCATGCTGGGCGGCTTCCAACAAAATATTTAAATACAATAATCTGTTAAACATTAAAAGCTTCCCTAAGCAGGGCTGCCTTCAGATGTCTTCTAAAAGTCTTGTAGTTGTTGTTCTCTTTGACATCTGAAGGGAGGGCGTTCCACAGGGCGGGTGCCACTACTGAGAAGGCCCTCTGCCTGGTTCCCTGTAACTTGGCTTCTCGCAGCGAGGGAACCGCCAGAAGGCCCTCGGCACTGGACCTCAGTGTCCAGGCGGAATGGTGGGGGTGGAGACGCTCCTTCAGGTCTACTGGGCTGAGGCCGTTTAGGGCTTTCAAGGTCAACACCAACACTTTGAATTGTGCTCGGAAAAGTACTGGGAGTCAATGTAGGTCTCTACTGAAGAGGCCGGAAACCATCTTGGCTGCAAGTCCTGGAAGATGTGCTCCCTCCTTAGAGACTTCTCCATTTGGCTTGGGAAGGCGAGGTCCAGAGTGACTGATGGGCGGACAGACTCCAGCTACAAAGGCTGAAGCTGCTGAGAGGTCGGTTGAAGAGTACCATCTTGGCATGAGTCCTGGAAGAGCAGCTTCCTGCCTTGAAGGCCTTTCCCACCTGGCCTGGGAGGGCGGAACCAGGATTGACTCCAGCTGCAAAAGCTGAGGCTGCTGAACAGACTCTTGAATTTGTTAGGGGGTTGTTGCTGTTGGTCTTTTGTACTTATATTTCAGATCTTGTTGTGATTTATGTGCAAATTGTTCAGTTCAATTTTTCAGTCCCAGCATTCCAAACTAACCCTATCGCCATCTACCATTTCCTAAAATTTACTATTTTACTGTAATTACCATTAATATATTAATGCCATTGATACATGTGTATACAACTTGAAATACAAACACCAAGACATTGCACTGAAACTTCCAGTCAACGCGCATGCATGCACTTTCCCAGAGTCTCATTTGAGAGTCAGTGTGGTACAGGGCTTAAGAGTTTTGCACTAGGACCTGGGAGATCTGGGTTCAAATCCCCACTCAGCCTTGAAGCTCACTGGGTGATGGCTTCACAGCCTAACCTACCTCACAGGGTTGTTGTCAGGATTAAATGAGGAGGGGGAGAATAACTTTATACCATACTGAGCTTCTTGAAGAAACAGGTGGTATATAAAGGCAACCAATAAATTTCACTAAGAAGAAAGGTAAGATTCCGCACTTAGGCAAGAAGAATCGGCTGCACAAAAATAAGGTGGGGGATACTGGACTTGCCAGTAGTACATGTGGAAAAGACCTGGGGTCTTAGTGGACCACAAGACTAACATGAGTCAACAGCAGCGAAAAAGGCTGTTATTCTAGGCTGCGTCCAAATAAGTCTAGCGTCCAGATCAAGGGAAGTAATAGCCCCACTTTCTTCTGCCTTGTTGAGACCACACCTGGAGTCCTGTGTCCAGTTCTGGGTGCCCCAATTTAAGAAGGATTTTGACAAGCTGGAAGGTGTGCAGAGGGGGGTGACCAAGACAATTAAGTGTTGGGAAACCAAGCCTTCTGAGGAGCAGAAAGGGCTGTCAAGTGGAATATTGAACCAGCTTGTTTTCACCGGCTCCAGAGGCTGGGACCCAAACCAATGGATTCAAATTATAGACACCCTTGGTGTGTGAATTCTTTGATGGGCCATGAGCTTGGTCCTCTTACCGAAGCTCTTCCCACATTCCAAGCACTGATAGGGTTTCTCCCCTGCGTGAATTCTTTGGTGGGACATGAGATTGGTTTTCTGGTGGAAACTCTTTCCACATTTCTTTCATTGATAGGGTTTCTCACTGTGAATTCTTTGATGGGAAGTGAGACTGAAGCTCACAGTGAGGCTCTTCCCACATTCTGAGCACCGATAAGGTTTCTCACAACAGTGAATTCTTTGGTGTGCCATGAGATTGGCATGGTGACTAAAGGTCTTTCCACATTCCAAGCACTGATATGGTTTCTCCCCTGTGTGAATTCTTCGTTGGGAAGTGAGATCGGCTCTCTGGAGGAAACTCTTTCCACAATCCATCCATTGAGAGAGTTTATCTCCGGTATACTTTGATGGGTAGCGAGATGGGCGCTTTTACTGAAGCTCTTTCCACATTCCAAGCTCTGATAGGCTTTCTCACCACTGTGAATTCTTTGGTGGGAAGTGAGACTGCAGCTCACCGTGAAGCTCTTTCCACATTCCGAGCACTGATAGGGTTTCTCACCACTGTGAATTCTTTGGTGGGAAGTGAGACTTTGCTTCCGACTGAAGCTCCTCCCACATTCCGAGCACTGATAAGGTTTTTCACCACTGTGAATTCTTTGGTGGGAAGTGAGACTTGCCTTCTGGCTGAAGCTGTTCCCACAATTCACGCATTGGTAGGGTTTCTCCCCAGTATGAATTCTTTGGTGGGAAGTGAGACCGGACTTCACAGTGAAACTCTTCCCACATTCTGAGCACTGATAGGGTTTCTCACCACTGTGAATTCTTTGATGGGCCGTGAGATTTGCCCTGTGATTGAAGCGCCGCCCACATTCGAAGCACTGATAGGGTTTCTCCCCTGTATGAATGATTTGATGCGCTGTGAGATGGGTGCTCTGACTGAAGCTCTTTCCACACTCTCGGCATTGAAATGGCTTCTCCCCCCTGTGAATTCTCTGGTGTTTATGGAAGGCTGGGCTTGTATTAAAGCTTTCCCCACATTCCAACCACTGATAGGGTTTCTCCCTGCTGTGAGTTATTTGATGCGAAATGAGATGTGCACTGTTACTGAAACTCTTTCCATATTCCAAGTATTTCAGTGGGTCCTCCCCTGTGTGAATTATTTCCTGTGAAGTGAGGCTTTCATTCCAATAGACAGTTTCTCCCCATTCAGAGAACTGAGAGGGTTTCTCCTCAATAGCATTTCTTTGGTGGGTAGTCGAATGGGAGCCGTGACTGAAGCTCTCTCCACACGCCAAGAGTGGCAATGGCTTCTCCACTGTGTGGATTCTGTCATGGGCGCCCTCGCTCTCAATTTCCAAATCATCACCACCTGCAATGAAGAAAGAAATGGATTAGAGCTGCAGGAAGAAATGGAGTGCCACTGTATTGAATATTGGTCATTAACTCTTGCGATAGACGAATAATTCCATGCATCAACATACCTGACCACACACTAGAGCTGGTCAGTGTTAGAAAGCTAGGACCTAAAGGGCACCTTAAACCTAGGATATGGGCTCAAAAATGGAATGTCTAGGTCAGTGGTGGTGAACCTTTTAGAGACTGAGTGCCCAAACTGCAAACCATAACCCACTTATTTATCACAAAGAGCCCAGAGTTGTTGAGATTTTTGTTGGTTTTTTTGGGGGGGCTCCCCAAAGTTGTTGAGCTTTTTTGGGGAGCTGCTGACCAAAGTTTTGGAGCTTTTTTGGGGGGTCACAAAAGTTGCTTTGCTTTTTGGGGGACACCCCAAAGCTGTTGAGCTTTTTTGGGGGGGGGAGAGAACAAAAATACCATAAATGATGAATAATACCTTTGCTGGAACTAATGCGCAGCACCAACATCATTGTCTGCCAAAGGGCCAAAAAACCCCAGCACAATAAGGGTTAAAAAAAGAATGCTCTTACGCCCAATCAGAAACAACCAAATTGAAAACAGACCAATTGCCGAACACAATCTCTGGCTAACAGCAAAAAGAAAGAAAGAAAGAAAGAAAGAAAGATGAAAGAAGGGAGGGAGGGAGGAAGGGAGGGAGGGAGGGAGGGAGGAAGGGAGGGAGGGAGGGAGGGAGGGAGGAAGGAAGGAAGGAAGGAAGGAAGGAAGGAAGGAAGGAAGGAAGGAGGAAGGAAGGTTGGTTGGTTGGTTCCGGGTTTCAACAACGGACGCAAGCTATAGCGTGGGAGGGGGAGGGGGAGAACAAATGGGGGGAAACAACAACAGATGGAACAATGGCGTGCATGCCAGCAGTGAGGGCTCTGCATGACAAGTCTGACACGCGTGCCATATGTTCGCCACTGCTGGTCTAGGTGCACTCTTTTATGACAAAAATACAAAGCTGAAAAGGAATGAACAGCAGCTGAAATAATATGCTCATTTTTCACAAGGTCTAGTCCTTCCCCTGCCCACCCCCCAGATTTTTTAAGAAGGTCTCTCCTCCAGTCTTCAGAGAGTAGCTGGAAGTGGGGAGGCAGGAAAAGGTCCTCCTTTCCTTCCACCTGGCAGTTTTAATCCGAAATCTTAGGCACAGTACTGGTGCAGAGCTCAGAAACTGCTCGTGTCTATGAAATTCCCTGCTGCAAAATGCGCCTAGAACCATGGGAGTTTCAGGCACTAGAGGTGGTGGATGATTTTGTCTACCTAGGAGGTTCTACCATAACCAACAACCTCTTCATCGATGCTGACCTGGACAAGTGTATTGGCAAGGCAAATGGGTTGCTAACCGTTCAATACCAAAATGAAGGTCTATCAGGATTGTGTGTTGAGCAAGCTGTTAGTGAAGTGAGTCATGGACAATGACAACCATCAGAAACAACCCCTCAATGCCTTCCACAAGCTCCGTGTCAGGAAGATTTTGCGCAATGCAAGGCAGGAGACAGTGTCAAACAAGGATGTGCTCTCCTAACCTCAAATTCCCAGCATGTTCCCATTCCATTCTCAGCAATGCCTATGCTGCATTGGCCATGACCATGGTCAAAACAGTCAATAGCCCTCCTTTTAAGGTGAGTTTTGGGGGTATTCGAATCCCAAATGCCACAAGTGGCCCTGTTGTGCTCCACCAAAATCAGGGAGGCTTATCACAGAGAGATATGTGTGGAATTTCCAAACAGAGATTATGATCCACAAGGGAGCCTTACTGAGAGAGGCCACGATCCCACGATTCTCCTCCATGACTTCCTTATGCAGAGCTCTCTGGTCAGGATCCAGCAACGCCCATTCCTCATCTGTGAAATGAACAGTGACATCTTCAAAGCACACTGGACCCTAAGAGAGAAAGAAAAATGGCCTCTTTAGACAGCATAAAGATCATCTGCTACACATTGCTCTGTTTCTTTCTGCTCATTAAATGGTGTTTTGTTTCAATGGGATTGTTGTTTTAATTGTGGTTGCTCCTTTTAATGTCTTAATGGAATTATTTTCTTGTGTGATTTAGTGATGGACATTAATCTCTGTGTAAATGGGTGGAACGCTACATTGTGTTCTTACAATCCTTCTGTCTGTGCCAGATGGAAGGATCCCCTCTCTGCTCCCCATGTGCTGTTCTTGCGAGGGGGGGGGGGCTTCTGATGCCCTAAAGACAACTTCCAGAAGTACGTTGGGGGAAAGGGGGGGAGGAGAAGGGGGGAAACCCCATTGTGCAACAGATGCAGCAGGTTAGGTGAATCCTGGTGACAGTTTTTGAGGCTTGGTGAACTGCTTAGAAGCCTATTTTAGCCTTCAATGATAACTCTAGAAATAAAAGTACAATGACCATCAGAAGGCGAGTTAAGGCAAGGTGGCTGTTCCTTATTCTCAGCACATTAAGCTTCTCAAATGACATTTCCAGCCTCTTGGCTTCTGTCCAAGCTGCCCTTGACAAAGATGCCTTAAGAGAAGCTTGGACAGAAGCCAGGCGGAGGAGAGAGATTCCTTCGGGGCCAGAGGCACCCTGGCTGCCCCACCCCTCAGCCCCCTTCCCCACAGGGCTCCCTCCCTCTACCTGAGCTGCTTCCACAGCCGTTGCTTCTCCTTCACCACCATGAACAGATGGAAGAGGAGGTCTTGCTGGCATCATCTGGTCACCTGCAAGAGACAAAGATAAGTGGGAAGCCAGGAGTGCAGCTTCTCTCCAAAAAGTCTCACCACCTGAGTGCATCTGGACATTTGGACCCATTTCATAATTTAAAAAATACATCTCCCCTCCTTGGTGCTCTTGGCTCCAAGTGTCTTCCTGCCCCCAAATGAAAAGAATCCACAGAAAGGGGCCAAACAGAGAACGGACTCCTTCCTTACCCAGCAGCCTCTCTCTGGTGTCCAGCGGAGTCCTTTCGGTCTCAGAGGAATCTGGGCCCATTTCTGCAAACAGATCCTGTCTCCGAAATAGCAACAAAGATTCAATATGAAGAAGGGTTAGAAAAGGAATGACAGAGGTAAAAACCCAAGGGCCATCTGATCACATTCAATGGCTGCTTTCCAAAAAAGGATGCTATATTAATAGAGAATTTTCAGATACTCTCACTCTCATTTGGAGCCCCTTGGGAGTATCCAGAGGAAAGTCTCTCACCTGCTGCTCTGCCTGCCTTCTCTCCTCTGCCTGACTCAGGAGGAAACCTTCAGCCAGGGCCACCGCCTGGGAACTGGTCTCTGCTCCGCATTCCCTCACCCAGCTCTCCATCTCCAGGGGAAGGACAGCCAGGAACTGCTCCAAGATCACCAGGTCCAGCATCTCAGCTTTCGTATGCCTTTCTGGCTTCAGCCATTGATGATAAAGGCGGTAGAGTCGGCTGCAAACATCTCGGGGTCCTTTGGCCTCCTGGAAGCAGAACTGCCTGAACTGCTGGCTCTGCACCTCTGAGCAGAGGGTGTCCTCCTCACCCAGGATCTTCTGCACAGTGTTTTCCCAGAATCCCCCACTGCACCCAGTTCTGATGGCATGGCCTCTTCCTGCTTCAGGCCCAGATGAGTCTTGCTCATCCATCTGTGATCTCAGGAAGACTCCAAGAGAGATGAAGGAAACCCTTGATCTTCTGACAAGTTCTCTCTGAATTAGAGGTGCTAGGAAATTCTACAAAGCAAATACATTGTTCTATTACAAAACTGACATATTGCCTGGGGGAGAAAAATGTTCCATGAGGAAGTATGTATGAGTTTTGGGAGAGTCAGTTCTGGACTGGACCACAACCCAGACTCTGAGGTTTCTTTAAGGAGGAGGAGGAGGAGGAGGAGGAGGAGGAGGAGGAGGAGGATGTCTCCAGCCCTCCTAGAGGGAAAGTGACCATGCAAAATGTGCAGAGAAATGCTGGTCTTTCTGAGAGATGAATCAGCCTGGTTGCTCCTGCCTTTCAGAGTTTTCAATCAAGGAATGAAGTCAGAGCTGTGATTGACAAGTGAGTCCATTGTACTGTGCTTCTAGTTTGGGCCCTGGGTTATAGTGGGGGTCCCAACCCAGGGCTCCTCAAGAGCTGCACTCCTGCCCAACACTGTTTCAGGACACATTTATTCCCTTATCTGGCCAACCCCCTGAGGGCAATGTGGGTGTGGCCAAATGACATGTGGGTGAGGCCAAATGACATGTGGGTGGGGTCAAAGGACAGCACTCAAAAGCAAATAAAGTGGGACTCGCTTTTCTATGAGTGTTATGCATTTTCAACTGTTTTTAGTGCTGTTTGTATAATTTTGTAATCTGCTCTTGGAGATTTGGTTGACGGGCAGGTAACTAACAATAATGACGACGATGTTATATTGCTTAACACACGCACATCCCAGTCATGAATACTTGGGGACACACCTGGTTCCATCTTGGTGGCTTGAGGGTCAGGTGCCCATGTCTAGCTCAGGCTAGTTTGCCACCCCCAGACGTGGCCCTCCCTGCTCTGCATCAGATGGGATGGTTGCAACGCTCTCTGTGTGGAACTGCCCTGGAAGGCGACTCAGGAACTGGTTCAAAACGCAGCAGCCAGATGACCGGCGGGGCTGCCTCTCTTCATGAAGGACATTTCTCTCCAAGGAGATCAAGGCGGCATCCATGGGTCTCCCCCTCCTCACTGAGTCCCCCCACAACAAACACATTGGATTCCTGTTTTAAAACTGTTGCATTGGTTGTTTCCCTTCTAGCAGAACCTATCCTGCTCTGGATGCCTTGGCTTGTGCTTCCATAGAACTATAGAGTTGGATGGCACCCCAAGGATCATCTAGTCCAACCCCCAGCAATCTCAGAGGGCACAGTTGCATCTGGAGGAACTAAGCACTGGAGGAGAAAATGAGCCCTGCAGGATCAGGCTATAGGGCTGCCTCCGATGCGGGAACAAAATAAAAAACCAAAAAATTTCTTCCAGTAGCACCTTAAAGGTAAAGGGACCCCTGACCATTAGGTCCAGTCATGACCGATTCTGGGGTTGCCATGCTCATCTCACATTATTGGCCAAGGGAGCCGACGTACAGCTTCTGGGTCATGTGGCGAGTATGAGTAAGCCGGTTCTGGCGAACCAGAGCAGCGCACGGAAACGCCGTTTACCTTCCCGCCAGAGCGGTACCTATTTATCTACTTGCACTTCGTGCTTTCGAACTGGCAGGAGCAGGGACTGAGCAATGGGTGCTCACCCCGTCGCGGGAATTCGAACCACCGACCTTCTGATCGGCAAGCCTTAGGCTCTGTGGTTTAACCCACAGCATCTTAGAGACTAACTAAGTTTGTTTTTGGTATGAGCTTTCGTGTGCATGCACACTTCTTCAGATACACTGAAACAGAAGCAAGCAAGCAAACAAACAAACAAATAAAGCATGCACACGAAAGCTCATACCAAGAACAAACTTAGTTGGTCTCTATGGTGCTACTGGAAGGATTTTTTTTGTGGTTTTTTTGTTTTGACTACGGCAGACCAACACGGCTACCTACCTGTAACTGGTCCTATGGGGGAGACAGAGCAAAGGAGCCCCCCATCGCCCTCTCTGCCTCCACGGATTGGTCTCCCCCTCCTCTTTCAACGCCACCTTGATTGGTGGTCTCCCTGCCTCTTGTGGGAGGGAGTTCGACAGGTTTTACTCTGCCCTGCAAGATAAAGCGCTTTGTCTTTTCTGCCCTCCTTCTTTCCCTCCTTCCTTCCTTCCTTGCATAGGTGAGGTTTTAGGGACCAGGGTATGTTTCATGTCCGAATGTTCGCATCCGCCGACAACCTCTGTTATAAAAGGGGACTGAGCCATCCATCTGAATGGGGGTTATTTGCATGCGTTTCCCCGCTCCGGGACCCAAGACCCCTCCCCAAGGGGCCAGCAAGACGAGCAGAGCTGCCTCGCCCCTCCCTGGCAGGACCCTCCGCGCCCTGACTTGCCCCCCCCTCCGCCATGCAGCTCTGGGACCCCCGCTCTCCCCATGGGCCCTATGTTGGGAGAGAGGAGACTCACCGGATGCCAGGAGGCGCCCCCGAGGCAGCATCTGCAGAGCCGAAGCTACGGGGGGGGGGGGGGAGGAAAGACTTCTTGCAGAAAAGGGAGGGCTTGGGCTTTCGCTCTGGAGGACGTGCCCTCCCCGTCTTTCTTTCCTCTCCTCTCTAGGAATCCAGCTCGCTTCCGTTTAACCCTTGGCAAGCCGAGCGCACCCAACTGACACCTCTCCCTCTAACGAGAGCAGGAGCATCGCACACCAATGGCATCCCCAGAAGGCGGAGTGTTGTTGTTGTTCAGTCGTTTAGTCGTGTCCGCCTCTTCGTGACCCCCTGGACCAGAGCACGCCAGGCACTCCTGTCTTCCACTGCCTCCCGCAGTTTGGTCAGACTCATGTTGGTAGCTTCGAGAACACTGTCCAACCATCTCGTCCTCTGTCGGAGTGGGAGGTTCCAGTTACAGGTAGGTAGCCGTGTTGGTCTGCCGTAGTCAAAACAAAATAAAAAATAATAAAAATTCCTTCCAGTAGCACCTTTTGTTGTTGTTCAGTCGTTCAGTCGTGTCTGCCTCTTCGTGACCCCATGGACCAGAGCACGCCAGGCACGCCTATCCTTCACTGCCTCTCGCAGTTTGGCCAAACTCATGTTAGTAGCTTCGAGAACACTGTCCAACCATCTCGTCCTCTGTCGTCCCCTTCTCCTTGTGCCCTCCATCTTTCCCAACATCAGGGTCTTTTCTAGGGAGTCTTCTCTTCTCATGAGGTGGCCAAAGTACTGGAGCCTCAACTTCAGGATCTGTCCTTCCAGTGAGCACTCAGGGCTGATTTCTTTAAGAATGGATAGGTTTGATCTTCTTGCAGTCCATGGGACTCTCAAGAGTCTCCTCCAGCACCATAATTCAAAAGCATCAATTCTTCGGCGATCAGCCTTCTTTATGGTCCAGCTCTCACTTCCATACATCACTACTGGGAAAACCATAGCTTTAACTATACGGACCTTTGTTGGCAAGGTGATGTCTTTGCTTTTTAAGATGCTGTCTAGGTTTGTCATTGCTGTTCTCCCAAGAAGCAGGCGTCTTCTAATTTCGTGAGTGCTGTCACCATCTGCAGTGATCATGGAACCCAAGAAAGTGAAATCTCTCACTGCCTCCATTTCTTCCCCTTCTATTTGCCAGGAGGTGATGGGACCAGTGGCCATGATCTTAGCTTTTTTGATGTTGAGCTTCAGACCATATTTTGCGCTCTCCTCTTTCACCCTCATTAAAAGGTTCTTTAAATCCTCCTCACTTTCTGCCATCAAGGTTGTATCACCTTAGTAGCACCTTAGAGACCAACTAAGTTTGTTCTCCCCTTCATGGATCACTGCCTTGCCGTGGTTTTCTACAACCAAGCGGGCTGTAAATTTATTTCATAAGATAAATAAAATGTATTAATAAAATTGTGGCTATAGGTGGTCACAGAAGTTCTGGTCTGATGGGTCTTAGTCTGAGCAAGGGAGTTTGTTCTTGGTACAGTATGTGCTTTCGTGTGTAATTACTTCCGGCAGCGGATACATTCAGTTTTGGACAGCAGCTGAAAAGCCCCCTGACAGCTGGCCCTTGCTGGAACACGGGTCCTAAGAAATCTTCACTGGCTCCAGGTCCGTTTCCGAGCACTATTCAAAGTGTTGTTGCTGACCTTGAAAGCCCTAAAATGGTCTCAGCCCAGTAGAAGGGACCTGCATCGTTCAGCCTGGACACGGAGGTCCAGCTCCGAGGGTCTTTTGGCAGGTCCCTCATTGCGAGAAGTGAAGTTACAGGGAAGCAGGCAGAGAACCTTCTCGGTTGTCGTGGCTGGCCTGTGGAACGCCCTCCCACCAGATGTCAAGGAGATAAACCATTATACGACCTCCATAGACACCTGAAAGCAGCTCTGTATCGGGAAGCTTTTAATATTTGATGTTGGGTTATGTTTTCTTCTATTCTTTTGGAAACTGCCCAGAGTGGCTGGAGCAATCCAGTCTGATAGGTGGGGTACGAAAAACACGTTGTTGTGGCTGTTAGACACCCAGCTTTTGATAGCTAGCTAGGCAGGGATAAAGGGCTGCTTCGCTCTGTGCTTTTGGACTCGTATGTGGGCTTATGGTTCTGGTGCTTGTGGATCTCATGGGATTTAATGTCTTGGCATCATAAATGCACCGGGATAAGTGCATTTACACAGACACATTTCCGCAGAAAGACCCAAACTCCGGCATGTAGCCACAGGTGATACAATAGGAGCCTTTCTGCAAATGGCCTTTGCGACACAACTCACTGGATGGTAACAAAGTATACACATTTGCCTCTTTACAACGGATGCTTTCGCTTAGTCCCGTTTCCTCAATGAATCCACCCATTTCTTGATGAAATATAACTTCTGCCAGTAAAACCTGAGCTGAAATAGTTGTTGTTGTTCAGTCGTTCAGTCGTGTCCGACTCTTCGTGACCCCATGGACCAGAGCACGCCAGGCACGCCTATCGTTCACTGCCTCTCACAGTTTGGCCAGACTCATGTTAGTAGCTTCGAGAACACTGTCCAGCCATCTCGTCCTCTGTCATCCCCTTCTCCTTGTGCCCTCCATCTTTCCCAACATCAGGGTCTTTTCCAGGGAGTCTTCTCTTCTCAGGAGGTGGCCAAAGTCTTGGCACCTCAGCTTCCGGATCTGTCCTTCCAGGGAGCACTCAGGGCTGATTTCCTTAAGAATGGATAGGTTTGATCTTCTTGCAGTCCATAGGACTCTCAAGAGTCTCCTCCAGCACCATATAGTACGGATGGCTGAAATAGTACGGAGACACATGACATCATGGATGATTATGATCCATTGATAATCCACATGTTCCAAGCAGAGCAGATCCAAAGAGCCTGAATGATTCTGCAGTCAAGAAATCCACCCTTTCCCATGATCTCTCAGGCTGGCCAGGAAAAGGCAGTGAGCAGGAATCGCCAGGCATCCCGATTGACAGACTTGTAATGTTGCCAAAACATGAACTCGGAGTGTGAACTGATTTCCATGTACAACTCATTTAGTGACGTAACCGGGGATGTTTTGGGGGTGCTCTCTCTGTAACAAGGGGGGCTACTATCTGAGGGTGTCCAAATCGCAACGCGCTTTATTTCTGGGCTGCTTCACTCCTTGCATGGGGGGGGGGGGGGCTCTGCGCGCAAACAGATCAACAGCTGGCTTTGCTTTCTTACCGGCCGGAGACACAAGGGATGGATTTTACCTGGATGTCTCGTGTGTGTGTGTGTGTGTGTGTGTGTGTGTGTGTGTGTGTGTGTGTGTGTGTGTGTGTGTGTGCAAAAGCCAAAGCCCCATTTCCCCCGTAACACAGGAGTCACAGAGCCCAACCCGCTACTCAATGTGCACGAATACCTAAAACACGGACGGATCTAATCTCATGGCGTGGGGGGGCTGAGGATTTTGCAATGTAGACATTGCGGGGGGACGACCCCACTTTGCAGCTGGATTGCCGGGATCAGCCCCTCCCGCGGTCTCCTGACACTCAGAAGTAAGAGGGGAAACCTCCCCCTCCCCACAATTCTTTCTCTCCCTTCCCGGCACAACCTGCTTTCAGGCCGCCCCCACAACGCCAATTTCCCCGCTATAGTTGCACCTCCTCCTCCAATCCGGCTTCTGTTCCTGGAATGAGGGGAGGAGAGCCCCCTCCCAAACTGCCTGCTTCTCCCGGAAGTGGAGCTTCTGCGCCGGATTGCTGCTCTGCGCTGTAGCTCTAGGGGCGCGCGCTTTCGGAAAGGGGGGGAGGGGCGTCAGGGGAGGTTGCAGGAAAGGAAAATCGCGAGCGAGGACAAAGCGGTAAAGGGGTCTCGGGAGGGGGGAGGAGAGGGGAGAAAAGGACCCAGAGACCCCCGCCAGCTCCCCAAACCGCCTTCCGTGGGCCCCATAGGCAGGACCTGGATCCCTGCAGGCGTGCTGCGAAGGGGGCTTTCTTTGGCCCCTTAGGCGTCTTGGCAGGGGCGGACATGAAGCGCCCTCGCCCCATTTCCCCCGCGCAGGGATCCCTGGGGCGCCTTGGATTCCGCGCGGAGAGAGGTGGGCCATGAAAGGGTTAACGGGCGTGAGGAACGCCTGGATATAGACCCCCTGTCCCTCCCTTTCTCGTGTTGGGGGGGTGCTTTGGATGGAGAGATGGGGCGCGCAGGGCGAGGGGTTAGTCTCGCCAAGGGGGCCTCTGGGTGCAGGAGAGACTCCCGGAGCGAGGGAGGGGGTCGAAGAAGTGGGGGGGGGGTAGGGCGGGGAGAATTGGCGGGGAGGGGGCGGAATGAGAGATCGGAAGACCAGTCTTTATGGAGACGTCCCCATCGTGGTGCCCGAGGGGAGTCTCCGAAGGGGCTGCCTTGGCTTCTCCCTCCCCTCCAGGAATCGGCCAGAGAGGGATCCCTGGAAAGTGGGGGTTCCAGTCCCCCCACCCCTTCCTTCCTGCAAGCTCTATCCTCTTCCTCCCACCCCCCCCATAAGCCCCCATAAGCCCCTGCCCTGTCCAGACGGAGCTATTCTGCCAAATCCAACCATTGGTCCTCCTGGAGAGGAGAGGAAATCCCGAGAGGAAGAGGGGAGGGGGGAGGCCTTCTCGGAAGAGGCTCTGTTTTTCCACAATCCCACCCAGGAAGCAGCCAGAAACCTTTTCCTCTCTATCATGCTTCCATCTTTAAGTGTATTTTCCACTGCATGGTTCATTGAGGATGAGGATAATGTACACCTGTCATCAGAAACAGGGGAGCAGAGTCCATGTAATTGCTCTCAGGTCTGATATAGATGTTGCACCTCCAAAGCATTTCTGTTCCTCTTATTCTTTGTAGGCAATGTCCGAGTGACTGACAAGTTGAGATACAATCCATCAGCATCCGATGACAGTGACTGCATGAATCTTCCCAGTCAAAGGACCCATTTTCATGATAGACAGTGCCTGTGGCTGGAGGCTCTACACACAGGGTGTGCCTATACACACCAAAGACTGCCAGTATTAGCACAGGTGAGGTGTGTGACCCCTACAAATTCCAAAATAACTATATATAAAAAAATCACATAATAATAATAATAATAATAATAATAATAATAATAATTGTAGTATTTATACCCTGCCCATCTGGTTGGGTTTCCCCAGCCACTCTGGGCAGCTTCCAGTACATAAAAAAAAACAGTAAAACAATAAACATTAAATCCTCCTGATACAGGGCTGCCTTCAGCTGTCTTCTAAATGTCAGATAGTTGCCCATTTCCTTTCCCTCTGCCTGGTTCCCTGTATCTTCGCTTCTCGCAGGGAGGGAACCAGCAGAAGACCCTCAGAAGAGGACCTCCCTGTCCAGACTGAGCGATGGGGGTGGAGACGCTCATTCAGGTCTAAAGGACCGAGGCTGTTGAATAATAATAATAATAATAATAATAATTTATTATTTATACCCCGCCCATCTGGCTGGGTTTCCCCAGCCACTCTGGGCGGCTTCCAACAGAACATTAAAATACAGTAATCTATTAAACATTAAAAGCCTCCCTAAACAGGGCTGCCTTCAGATGTCTTCGGTCTGGTAGTTGTTGTTCTCTTTGACATCTGAAGGCTTGAAGGCTTTAGGTGGCAGATCTTTCCCCTCCATAATGATCTCCAGAGCAAGTCCAACGTATAATTAGCTGAGTCAGAAAAAAAGGCTAAGAGGCAGCAAATACTGTATTCAGCAAATACATTTATTACTGAATGCAAAGAAGCATAACAGGATCCAAAAAACAGCAAAAACCTAACTTAAATAAAACCCTAACTTAGCATACCAAAACAGCACTCAAGTAAGTAAAAAGAATTCTCCAGTAGCACCTTAGAGACCAACTCAGTTTGTTCTTGGTATAAGCTTTCGTGTGCATGCACACTTCTTCAGATACACTGGAACAGATTTCCCCAGATCCTTATTGTCTTGCCAAATGCAAGATGGTTCTTTTGAAATTTAGATTCAGAATCAATACAAACGCAAGGGGTTGAGAAGATCACAGATTTTATTCCAAATCGCAAGCACTTCAATTGGCCACTGGGAAGCCCGGTCAGAAGTGGCAAAGCGACCCCCAGGTAGTCTTGACGCATAGCACTGTGGCCACAGTCTATGCAGAGCTCCTGACTGGCATGCTAAGAAGCTAGGTATTTTATAGACCTGTGTCCTATTGGACTAGCACAGACTCAACTGGAGCTATTCTACATCAAAGGCTTTGCTGACCAGTTTCATTAATAATAATAATATTAATATTATTAATATTAATATTAATAATTTGTACCCCGCCCATCTGGCTGGGTCCCCCCAGCCACTCTGGGCGGCCTCCAACAGATATTAAAATACATTAAAATATCACAGGTTAAAAACTTCCCTAAACAGGGCTGCCTTCAGATGTATTTTAAATGTCATGTAGTTGTTGATCCCTTTAACCTCTGCTGGGAGGGCGTTCCACAGGGCGGGTGCCACCACTGAGAAGGCCCTCTGCCTGGTTCCCTGTAGCTTTGCTTCTCGTAGTGAGGGAACCGCCAGAAGGCCCTCGGCGCTGGACCTCAGTGTCCAGGCTGAATAATGGGAGTGGAGACACATCAACACACCAAGGGCCTTTTCACAAAGGATATTGCAAGCAATAAAACACAGTAACCAGAGTCAGGAAGGAATAACCAGAGGTGGAAGAGCTGGCCATGCCAGATCACTATCTCCTCGAAGTACAATAATCTTCTGCGATAATTATCCCATACACTTATACCGGTATATAGTGGGAGGGTGGGGTGGGGTTTTTCTCAGAAGGGTAGTAGGAGATGGGTGATTGGCTCAATGGGTATGGTAAACCTGTTGACAACTGTTATCAACTGCAATTAATCCTACAGGAAAAAGCATAGGATAGTATGCAGATGACCAAAATTAGCTTTAGCATGTGTAATGAGACAAGAATCCAATATCTCTATTCAGACCAGGTCTCTCCATAGTTTTCAGTTTAGTATTAATTTGTAATTCAGCAACTTCTCTTTCAGGTCTATTTCTGACATTCTTTTTTAATTTATTTTGACTGCATCAGACCCACACGTCTACCTACTTGAATCTAGCACTCAGGTAAGAAACACACAAGTAGAGAAATAGCAGAATAGGAAGTGGGACCCGGAGCCTTTCAATACTGTAATGTAGGAACATTTCAATGTCAGAGTAACCTGGGGACTAGATAAGAAGCCTGGCTCACTCCAGTTTAAACCAGCTTCATCTGGTTCCCCAAAACAAGAAAGCTACAGCAAAACCTCATAACAACTTATCCCACCACCTGCTCTCAACAGAAAGGACGTTCTGATTTCAGCTAACATGTTCCAGTTGGAGAAAACACCTGCTTTGAATCACAAAGAGTAAAACTACCAGAACTTTCCTGAACCAATAGACTAGGAATGATCTCTATCCATGATTAGATCAATACTTTTCTATGCCTGAAGATTGCAACCATGACAGCACCAACAGTGTGAATTGTGATTGGAAATGGGCTGGGAGCCAGCGAAGATCTATTAGGACCAGTGTTACGTGGTCTCGGTGGCCGCTCCCAGTCCCTATTCTGTCTGCCCCATTCTGGATTAGTTGCAGTTTCCAGGTCACCTTCAAAGGTAGCCCCACATAGAGCGCGTTGCAGTAGTCCAAGCAGGAGATAACCAGAGCATGCACCACTGGTGAGACAGTCCGCGGGCAGGGAGGGTCTCAGCCTGCGTACCAGATGGAGCTGTTAGACAGCTGCCCTGGACCCAGAACTGACCTGCGCCTCAAAGGTATCCAAAGCCGCTGAGAGATCTGGCAGAACCAGGAAACAGCTTTCCCCTCGGCCTCTAGCCCATCAGAGATCATCAACCAGGGCAGTTTCAGTCCCATGATGAGGCCTGAATCCCAATTGGAAGGATAATGGGGGCAGAAGCTTTCCTGGCACTGCACCCCCAAACGCTCCAGGCACAAGACTTTCATTAGCTTTCAAGGGGCCATCAGATATTTGGTGGTCGTTTCTTCAAAAGACAAAAATTTTGAATACATTTAAAGTGCCGTATGATGTAAATAGCATTTCTGTTTTCCTTATTCCACATCGGAGAGACTTTGATACACAGGTCTGAGTTCATCTCTCCACCTGAAACTGCTGTGTTAGCAGCACTGCAAGCCTGGGCAGTGTGTTTGGGGGGTCCTGGGCTGCCTAGAAAACAATAGCCCCTTCTCAGCCTGGCTGATGTGGAAAGCAGAGTAGTATGTTTGGCACCAGCTTGGCTGCAGGAGTTGAATGAAGAAGGTGTGCAGGGCACCATCTTTGAGACACCTCTCTGGATTTGTGTAGGTTTTCCTCCATAGCCTTTTCTTCTCCTGAAAATAACTCACAAGAAAGCAAAGGTTTAGGATCAGAGTTTTCCTTCTCGATGGGCTCCCTTCCCCAGTTGACGAGCCCCATCTGCCCTTCACTTTCCTCTGCAGCACGGCCTGAATCTGCCTTCTTGACTGTGGGAGCCACTCTTGGTCTCATCCTCTCCATCCACCAGGGCCTGCCTTCACCTGCAGCAGAATTCCCCAACCCACCCAGGATTTGAGACCCATCAGCTTTCCTCACCTAGTTTAGCTGGCTGGTTGAAGGTGTTCCTGGGATTGCAGCCCCTGTTGCATGCTGACAGCTTCTGGAAGCCACAGAGTGCAGGGTGGGGACCAAGGGTGGATAACGTACCTTAAAAAGTTCACGACATGATAATACTGCTCCTCTGACACCCCAAGGCATCCTATAATTATGATATTTAAGGCGGATCAGGAATAAATTCATATCTCAATAAATAGGACAACTTCAGGTTGTTAATGAGTCAATACTACATATTCAAGGTTGAAGTTACCACTAAGTACAGTTATTTCTTTGCCTTTTATATCCAGCTTTTTCAGTGCCAGATTAGGATAGTCCTGCATCAGAAGACAGGCACAAGATCAGTGACTTGGATGATGGGCTTGAGGGCATCCTGATCAAGTTTGCAGATGACACCAAATTGGGAGGGGTGGCTAATACCCCAGAGGACAGGATCACACTTCAAAATGATCTTAGTAGATTAGAGAACTGGGCCAAGGCAAACAGGATGAATTTTAACAGGGAGAAATGTAAAGTACTACACTTGGGCAAAAAAAATGAAAGGCACAAATACAGGATGGGTGACACCTGGCTTGAGAGCAGTACATGTGAAAAGGATCTAGGAGTCTTGGTAGACCACAAACTTGACATGAGTCAACAGTGTGATGCAGCAGCTAAAAAAGCCAATGCAATTCTGGGCTGCATCAAGAGGAGTATAGCATCTAGATCAGGGGTGTCAAACTCAAATTCATCGGGGGCCGCATCAGCAGTTTGGTCACCCTCAAAGGGCCGGTTGTATCTGTAGGACTATGTGTCCACTCTTTATTATCATAAATTATTGTCACTGCATTCAATTATTACTGTTTTTTGTAATAATGTAAGTAATAACTAGCTCTGAAAGCAGAAACATAGTCAGAATAATGGCAGGTAGATATTCAAATGTACAATTATTGTACAATTTATTGAAAAATGATTTTTGGTAACAGACAGTAATTTTTTTTTTTAAACATACAAAATATTGAGGGGGCTGGGCCCCTGCAAAATGGATGGGCATTGTCATTAAAATCAATGGTTGGTGTGTGCGAGCCGCATCTTGTGATTATGCAGGGTGGGGTTTACCTGAGCCGCCCCCCCTCCTATTTTACTCAATTTGGCACCCCTGCTAGAGCTCCTTCTCAAGGATTCTGGGTTGGCGGAGAGGGAAAGTGTGTGTGTGTGTGTGTGTATGGGAAAGCTAGGTGACCTGCCTCTTTGCAAAATCCCCGATGGCTGCACCTGCGAAAAAAGAGAGGCTCCCCATGCAGACGGCGGAGGCAGCAGCAGCACACCTGCCGGGACCTCCAGGTGCGCCCTTGAGGCCACCTCGCAGCGATGGGGGAGCCGGGTTGGTCCACTGCACATAAGCACCGCTTTACTCATTCCTAGGGTCGCCCTGCGAAGTAATGGTTGTGCTGATGAGAAAAGTGTGTGTGTTTGGGGGGGAGTGCACCGGCCAAGGGTGCACAAAGAAGAATCGCCGTCCACAATTAATAAATCGCAGGTCGTATCAGCTCATCATCCGGCATCTCCCTCCCTCTCTTAAAAGTCTGCATGGGCGCTTATGTCAATTGGTTTTCTCTCCCTAGCTTAGATTTTCCCAAGCGAGCAAAAGAGAGATCTCCACCACCCCGCCCCGCGCCTTAGCCTCTTTCCTGCGATCTTCTGCCCAAGATCCCTAAATCCAAAAGTGAAAGATCGCTCCAAACTTCTTCTTTTTTTTGCGGCGCCCGGGAGATGTTGAAAGGGGGGGGGGTGAGTTGCGCGGGGAGGTCGAGCGAGAGGAGAGCGAGAGGGAGAAGCCGCCCTTGCGCATGTGCGAAGGTGTCCAAACTGACAATGCTGGAGAAGATAGCAAGCTTTGGGGTTGGGAGAGAGAGAGAGAAACAGAGTGAGTGAGAAAGAGAGAAAGAAAAGAGTGGGGGAAGCAGGAAGGGTGGGAAAAACGGAGAGAAAGAGAGAGGGGGGGAAGCCCCTCCATTGATTTCCCTCCCCACCCCCCACCCCGACCCCAGATATCCCCCCCACCCCAAGCAACCATCCAAGCAACGTCCGTGGGATTTGGCAGCAATGCGATCCAAAGGCAGAGTGAGGAAACTGGCCGCAAGTAGGTGCAATCGCTCTTTCTGTTGCGCGCTCCCTTCTCTGCCCTGCTAGGCGTCCGGGAAAGATGTGGGTCCGTGGGGTGGGATGGAGAGGGCTCCGCTCTAGGTGGAGGGGCGGGGAGGGTGTGGGTCAGCCACTGGCCCCACAGATCTGGCCCGCCCCCGGCGCAGAACTGGCGCCCGAGAGCCTCAGCTGCCCAACGTCCATCCACCTCGCGGCTGGTTTGCTGGAAAGAGAGAGCGATGGTGTGCAGCGGCGGCACGTTGGGTTTCTCTCCTCTCTCTTTTCTCCCCACTTCCTCGCCTCCGACACGGGGAGCGTGGGGGGGAGGGGAGAAGTCCCGGCTCTGCTCCCTGGCTTGGCTTGGCTGTGCCCGGCGCTGTTTGTGTTTTGTCTGCCGGGGTGGCGGCGAGAGAGGGAGGGAGGGGGGGCGGGGAAGGATCGCTGGTGAACTTCAGCCGAGGCGGCGAAAGAGTTGAGGAAAAGTTCAGCCGCGCCGAAGAAGAGCGCCGCAAGTTGCTCGCTCGCTCCGGCGAGGGAGGGAGGGAGGGAGGGAGCCAGAGAGCGAGGCTGCAAGGACGCGGAGCGCCCCTAGTGGGCTCTGTGAAATAAACTTTAAAAACAAGTGCGTGGGGAAGGGAAGGAGGGGAGGCCGCAAAAGCAGGAGGAGGAGGAGGCGGTGGTGGCAACCTGCAGCCCAGGAGTTGGAGCAAGGCTGGCAGCCGGCGGAGGCTACACGGGCCACATGACGAGGTCTGGCGGGCCGCATTTGGCCCCCGGGCCTTGTGTTTGACACCTGTGATCTAGATGAAGGGAAGGAATAGTACCACTCACCTGGTCAGACCTCACCTGGAATACTGTGTCCAGTTCTGGGCACCACAGTTCAAGAAGGATACTGACAAGCTGGAACGTGTCTAGAAGAGGGCAACCAAAATGGTCAAAGGCCTGGAAACGATGCCTTATGAGGAACGGCTTAGGGAGCTGGGTATGTTTAGCCTGGAGAAGAGAAGGTTAAGGGGTGATATGATAGCCATGTTCAAATATATAAAAGGATGTCATATAGAGGAGGGAGAAAAGTTGTTTTCTGCTGCTCCTGAGAAGCGGACACGGAGCAATGGATTCAAACTACAAGAAAGAAGATTCCACCTAAACATTAGGAAGAACTTCCTGACAGTAAGAGCTGTTTGACAGTGGAATTTGCTGCCAAGGAGTGTGGTGGAGTCTCCTTCTTTGGAGGTCTTTAAGCAGAGGCTTGACAGCCACCTGTCAGGAATGCTTTGATGGTGTTTCCTGCTTGGTAGGGGGTTGGACTGGATGGCCCTTGGGGTCTCTTCCAACTCTATGATTCTATGAATTATTATTATCAGGCAGCCCATCATTAGTATAAAGAACAATGGGGGTGGATGTTTCCGTCTGGGATTCCCATGTGCCAGCTGCTTTCCTTCTGCTTCTCCTGCTCTCTCCATGCAATGTGAGGCATGTAGACAGAGGTCCATCTCCAAGAACAGGAGCTTCCCTGAGCACCCATTCAGCTGACTCCCAGCACCAAGCCTTGTCACTAGTTCTCTGACTGACCCAGGCCACAGTCCCTGGAAAAGACATAGACCTGGGTCTCCCAAAATGGTCCACATGGACCTCCTGAGGCCAATGGGACTTTGCAGCTGATTCATGAAGATCCAGAGGTGGAAACGGGGGTGGATGGAGGATTATGATGCAGAGGATGGGAAATGTCCAAAGGAACGATGACTTGAGAAAGAGAGGTCCTGTCCATGGACAGAGAGCAGCTGCCTTTCCTGTGAGGAACCACTTGATTTGAAAAGGCTGTATTCCAAGATCATGCTGCTTTATTAAAGATGATTGAGGGTTATGAAAGGTTGCTGATGCATTACTATCATTTGACATAATTGCATCTTCATTTCCTAGAAATTGGGAACACGGGTAGGAGGCGGGGGAATGTGGGACATGTTGAAATAAGAGAAGGGGCTAATGGCACTTGATGTGTTCTCTTTCCCTTTCTTCTCTTCCTTGAAACAAAACAGGATTTCCTTTCCACCCACTGAAGGAGGTGATAGAGAAGAACATCAGAATTCCGAGGGACGGGGAATCTTTCGTTTCATTAGGAATAACCATTAAAATGTGTGAAATGTGGAATATGCTTCACTGAATGAGCACACGTAGCTCAGATCAATGAACTCAAACAGGGGAAAACCATTTAAAGGTATGGAGAGCAGGAAAAGTTTCACTGATAGTGGAAAACTTAGAACAAATCAGCAGACTCACATGGGTAAGAAAAAATTCCAATGCAGGGAGTGTGGAAAGAGCTTCAGTCAGAATGGAAACCTTAAATTACATCAACGGACTCACACTGGAGAGAAACCATATGAATGTATGGAGTGTGGAGAAAGGTTCAGTAGGAATGATACACTTAGAATACACCAACAGGTACACACAGGGGAGAAACTTTTTAAATGCATGGAGTGTGGAAAGAGCTTCAGTCAGAATGGAAACCTTAAATTACATCAACGGACTCACACTGGAGAGAAACCATATGAATGTATGGAGTGTGGAGAAAGGTTCAGTAGGAATTATACACTTAGAATACACCAACAGGTGCACACAGGGGAACAACCTTTTAAATGTATGGAGTGTGGCAAGAGCTTCAGTCAGAATGGATCCCTTAATAGACATCAACGGACTCACACAGGGGAGAACCATATGAGTGTATGGAGTGTGGAAAAAGCTTCAGTTATAGCGGACACCTTAGAACACATCAAGAGACTCACATAGGTAAAAAGCGATTTAAATGCATGGAATGTGGAAAGTGTTTCAGTCAGGGTGCACACCTAAGAACACACCAACGGATTCACACAGGGGAGAAAGCATTCAACTGTATGGAGTGCGGAAAGAGCTTCAGTCAGAGTGGAGCCCTTAATAGACATCAACGGACTCACACAGGGGAGAAACCATATAAATGTATGGATTGTGAAAAGAGCTTCAGTGATAGTGGAAGCCTTCGAATACATCAACGTACTCACACAGGGGAGAAACCATATAAATGTATGGAGTGTGAAAAGAGCTTCACTCAGAGTGCACACCTCAATAATCATAAACTGATTCACACAGGGGATAAACCATATGAATGTATGGAGTGCGGAAAGAGCTTCAGTCAGAGTGGAACCCTTAATAGACATCAACGGACGCACACAGGGGAGAAAGCATTTAAATGCATGGATTGTGGAAAGAGTTTTAGTGAGAAAACAACCCTTAGAAAACACCAACGGACTCACACAGGGGAGAAACCATTTAAATGTATCGAGTGCGGAAAGAGTTTTAGTGAGAATGCAAGCCTTAGAACACATCAACGGACTCACATGGGTGAAAAACCCTATGAATGTATGGAGTGTGGAAAGAGCTTCAGTCAGAGTGGACACCTCAAAATACATCAACGGACTCACACAGGGGAGAAACCATTCAAGTGTATGGAGTGCGGAAAGAGCTTCCATTTCAATGCAAAGCTTAGAGCACATCAACGGACTCACACAGGGGAGAAACCATTCAAATGTATGGAGTGTGGAAAGAGCTTCAGTCAGAGTGGACACCTCAAAATACATCAACGGACTCACACAGGGGAGAAACCATTCAAGTGTATGGAGTGCGGAAAGAGCTTCCATTTCAATGCAAAGCTTAGAGCACATCAACGGACTCACACAGGGGAGAAACCATTCAAATGTATGGAGTGTGGAAAGAGCTTCAGTCAGAGTGGACACCTCAAAATACATAAACGGACTCACACAGGGGAGAAACCATTCAAATGTATGGAGTGCGGAAAGAGCTTCAGTCAGAGTGGACACCTCAATATACATCAACGTATGCACACAGGGGAGAGATCATTTTAATGAATGGAGTGCGGAAAAAGCTTCAGTCAGACTTGAAATCTTAGAGGAAAACATCTATAGACACAGAGGGGGGAAACCATTTAAATATGTGGCTTCAGTCAGAGTGGAACCCTTGATTTACATCAACAAACACACACAAGAGACAAACCATGTACAGATGAAACTCGAAAAATTAGAATATTGTGGAAAAGTCAATTTATGTAAGCAATTGTTTTCATTAGCTACCAGAGGTTAATATATGAGATAGACTCATGACATGCGAAGCGAGATATGACAAGCCTTTGTTTGTTATAATTGTGATGATTATGGCGTACAGCTGATGAAAACTGTTAAAATTGTTAATTTGGGGTTCTCATCAGCTGTACGCCATAATAATCACAATTATAACAAATAAAGGCTTGACATATCTCGCTTTGCATGTCATGAGTCTATCTCATATATTAGTTTCACCTTTTAAGTTGAATTTGTGAAAGAAATGACCCTTTCTACGATATTCTAATTTTTCGAGTTTCACCTGTATATGTCAGGAAGGTAGATAGAGGTTCAGTCCTAGTGGAAGTCCTACATCAACAGACTCATGGACAGGAAGAACTTTTAGAGCTGAAACCCTACAAGCCATCAACAAACTCAAAGAGTGCTTTACTTATAATGGAGTGTTTAAGGAATATCTAGGGACTCTCAGAGGGGAGAACCCATTTAGATGTATGGAGTGTGGAACGTGTTCCGCTCAGAGTCCACTCTTTTCTTCACAGCAATGAACTCAGCAGGAAATCATTCTTAAACACATGTCGTGTATTTGAAGTTCTGGTGTTTATATGTAATACTGTATAGTAATGAAATAATGAAAGTAACATCTCAAAATAGTGAGTATAATTTTAGATGTAAGGTACCTTTTGATGGGGAGGGGGAGAGGGTGACTCTAGATTTCTGGTGGGTGATTGGGGATTAGGGCTGCGCGATATATTGTCCAATACCGGTTTCTAGACCACATTGTGATAACCTTTCAAAAACAATGGATATGGCAATACACCGTGAATCACAGTGTGTGTTTCTGGGATGTGCATTTACCTGGAAGCAGCTGGCAGAAAGCTTTGCTTCATGAAGCCCCTGCAGAGTTGGTGACTTCCCTCCCAAGTGAAACACCCACATCCATTGCCCTGTGTTGTTCCAGCCTCTTTCCTCCCTTGCTCCCTTCTGCCGGTGTGTGTGCCTGACTTAGAGATCCTGTGTGGTGTATTCTTCTACTGCTGAAACTGGTTTTGCTCTCAGGAGCTAGGTTTTGTGCCTTACTGGGGACCCAGTGAGAACTGTATGCTTTGAAATATCAGTAAACTATTACTGAAGACGTCCTGCTGCCTCTGTGTGTTTTTTTTACCTCAGCGTGGGACTTGCTCTACACGTGGCCTCTATCCCGCTGCTACTTGGCTCATGCCCTGGAGTTGCTCTACTCAGTCATGCAAGACGGTTTTTGCACCCAGCTCTGTCACCACCCGGCTACACTGCATGATCTCCAAACCCTGCTTCTTCACCAGAACTTCATCTCTGCCTCCGCACGTTCTGAAGAAAACTTATAATACTGTAATTTAATGGGAGATTTCCCCCCAAGCCTAATTTCAAGAGGGGGAAGGAGGGGCTGCTGGCACCAGGGAAGTCTCCTGGGGGGCCCATCTTCACTCATGCACCCCATGGGGCAACCCCAGGGCTCCTTCTTCTGGGGTTAGGGGAAGATAGTACTTTTCCATTGTCCCAGAAGTTATTATTCTTCCAGCTAGAGACCACAGAAAAGCCTCCCTCAGCTGCACACCTGCCAGGCCTGGGCAGAGAGCTGGCAGCTGTGCCAAGGGGAGAGAGAGCCTGATCTCTGCAGCCCCCAGCCAGACATGAGCCTTCAAGCAAAACACAAAGTGAGAAAACTCCCCCCCCCCTTTTCCTCACAGCCCTCTTGGTTGAGCTTGAGACAATATGTAAACCTACACAGAGCTGGAATCCCACTGTTGCCTGATTGAGGCACCCACAGCTGGCAACCCACTGCTGCCAGGGGGGGGGTCCACACTGTTACGGAAATTATGGGGGGGGGGGACATCTTTAAAGTTGTTAAATGTTACAAATATTATGCCTGAATGTATCCTTTCAACTTGAGAGCTCAGGGAAGTTGCCTAGCTTTAAAAATCATATAAAATCAACTCCTTTGCCAGTTTTCTCCATTCCAACGCTATTTTGCCCTTGAAAAAGGGACTCCAGGAAGTGCCCAGAGGCGATAATTGCTGAGCTGGCGGAGGAAACCTTAATCCCATCCCCAGACTTGCCAAGGGGTCCAGACACGCAAAGGAAGTTCTGTTGCACTTTGGGTGGTGGGACTTCACAGGTGTTTGCCTAGGCTCACCTTATACCTGGGTCTTGCCCTTATGCTAATCTTGAACCAAGGACTTGCCTGGACATGTTTGCCAAGGTTAAACTAGTGTAACCCCTGTCTAGCCCTCCCCTTTGGTGACCTGTCAGTGATGTAAAGATGATGTACCAATGATGCTGTGTGAACTGTATCCTGGAATGTGGTGGGAAGTTTTAAAAGTCAATGTCGCCCCATACTCTGGGTTCAAAATTCCTCTTTGAACCTGTTGCGCAATAAACTTTGGTCTACAGCTATTTGCTCTGGTTGGTGGCTGGACTCCTTCCTTTATTCCGCAGGGACCCGCGGGCTCTGCCTGATGAGCTGTGTTGTTACGGAAAAATCTAGGTGCGAGGCTGCTCAGCCACCCACCTAGATTTTTTCGTAACAACACACACACAGCTGGCCCTCCAGTCCCAGCTCCCCTGGCTGAGCTGGAGACACAAGCGTCAATGCAAAAGACACAAAAAGAAAGCTCCCCCCCCAAAAAAACACGTGCAATTTAACTGCTAGCAAAACACACAGAGTAGCCCCCCCTTGCCTGAGACACATAGGGATCTGGGGGGCCGCTGCTCCCTCGGTTGAGGCACCCACAACTGGGTGGGTTCAAAGAAAGCCTCGTTTTATCCAAGTCACAGCACCAAATGTTGTATGCCCCCAAAGTGCATACCACTGTGGTGCAGGAGTGTAGTTGATCTATGGAGAATTCACTCTATGTTTGGGGTGGTGCTGGGGGCTGCTGCCTGTTTCCTGTCAAGACGGCTGATGCATGGATGACTCCCCCATCAGCGATCAGCGTGCAGCTCAAGGGAGCTCCGACAGCCTTCCCGACGTGATTTATAATGTCTTTTAGACACTGGGCACATCTTCAGCTGTCCAGCAGAGTGAACGCAGAGTAAGCAAGGCTTGAGGCTGTGTGCACTAATAGCTACTTTATTAAGCAAAGACAGAACAAAGGAAAAACATGTCTCCTCTCTTCGGAGAGCAGTCAGAACAGAAAGTAAAAACAACAAACGGAAACAGAGTACAGTAACATCCGTCCCCCTGATCCAACAATCAGTGCTGTGGAATGCATAACATAACACAGACATGTGACATCTGCACAGTGGAGGAAATAGAAACCTAACACTTCCCACCCCCTCTCCTCCCAAGGCTATAGGGACAAAAGTAGACGAGGCCCTTGTGGATGGCCCTTGTGGTCTTTTCCAACTCTATGATTCAAAGGGGCTCATCTAGTTCAGCATCCTGTTCCCATAACCTGAGGGCTGAGGCTGGCATCTGTCAGGTGAGCCAAAGCAGCGCCGCACCTGTGCTTTCTGTGCTTGGCCACCAGGGGGCAGGCTGGGACATGCAGGTCAAAGTTGCTGCTTTTTGCTGGAGTCTCTTTTTTAAGAAAATATTTTTTTAAGGTTTATAGAGAAAAATACAAAACGTAAAACCTTTTTCCTTTTTAAAAAGACCAAAACAAGACTTTTATTTAGATACAGTAAAAACACAAAGGGGGCAGTGAGAGATAGAGAGAGGAAAAAGAAATAAATAAAAAGGAGTAGAAAGCAGGTTAAAAGAGAATGATATAAAAATAAGATTCAGAAAGTAAAGAACATCTGTCTGCTCTATAAAAACAATACTCACTTTGTCCAATCCAATACAACAACCGACAAAACCACTTCCTATAAACAAACATTATCTTCCATCCTTAAATTCAGATGTCATCATTTCTTTTTCTTTTTCACGCAAAAAGTCTGCGAGAGGTTTGCAGTCTTTAACAAATATGAACAATGACTTTTCTCTGATTAGGTAAAGGTAAAGGGACCCCTGACCATTAGGTCCAGTCGTGTCCGACTCTGGGGTTGCGGCGCTCATCTCGCTTTACTGGGGAGCCGGTACAGCTTCCGGGTCATGTGGCCAGCATAACTAAGCCGCTTCTGGTGAACCAGAGTAGCACAAGGAAATGCCGTTCACCTTCCCGCCGGAGCGTTACCTATTTATCTACTTGCACTTTGACATGCTTTCGAACTGCTAGGTTGGCAGGAGCTGGGACCGAGCAACGGGAGCTCACCCTGTCGTGGGGATTCGAACCATTGACCTTCTGATCAGCAAGCCCTAGGCTCTGTGGTTTAACCCACAGAGCCACACGGGTCCTCATTTTCTCTGATTAAACATGCCCGTTTTGCCATCTCGGCTAAGCCCATTACTTTTAAGAATCATTCTTCCCTGGTTGGCAAGGATGAGTCCTTCCATCTTTGTGCAGATAAAAGTCTCGCCGCCGTGGTCCTATCTTGAAACAAAGCTGGAGTCTGGAAGGGCAAGCAGGAAGGCTGCCCCCCTTTCCTGAATGCCAAGGAGGCACAGCTCACCCACACAACACCCCTGCCCTGCTTGGCAAGAGAAGGCCCTGGCGGCCCCCGGAATGCACCCCCATTGTCTGGGCCAAAGGCCATCATCGCTTCCGCTCTGTGGCAGGGGACCCAAGCCTTACCCAACCTCCCATTGCCAAGAGAGATAGATGTTGGCAGCAGCAAGAGCAGCCACACACAGCCCTGGCACAGTGGGCAAAGCCTGCCCTCTTCCCGCCTGCTCAGGAGTACAGCAAAGATTGATTGATTATTGAATTTCTATAGAACTTCATCTATTAACAATATATCATAGCGGCAGAGAGAGAAAACTGAAGTAGCTGCAGACAAGCAAAATATTACCAATATTCTGTAATAAGTTTGGAGGGGGTGGCAGTGCCCAAACCTTGGAAATTAATAGATGGCAAGATTCTGGTGATTTGGGATGTGAAGGGAGAAATACAAGCTGCAGAGGAATTCCTGGGCTCGCCCATGGGAATGACCTGGCCAAGCTAGGGCCATTAAGAAACAATGCAGGGCCATTGAGGGCCATTAGCATGCAGAATCCTAGAATCCTAGAGTTGGAAGGGATTCCCTCAGGTCATCTAGTCCAACCCCCAGCAATGCAGGAATAACACCTAAGGGTTTACTGCCCAGATCAGGGGTAGGCAACCTAAGGCCCGTGGGTCGGATGCTGCCCAATCGCCTTCTCAATCCGGCCCGCAGACGGTCCAGGAATCAGCGTGTTTTTACATGAGTAGAATGTGTCCTTTTATTTAAAATGCATCTCTGGGTTATTTGTGGGGCATAGGAATTCGTTCATTTCCCACCCAAAATATATAGTCCGGCTCACCACATGGTCTGAGGGACGGTGGACCGGCTGCTGGACCGGTTGCTGACCCCTGGCCCAGATGGACCAACGGCTTCCCTGAGGAGAAGGCAACTTCCTATGTTCTTACTGGGGAGGAACCACCACTAAGCAGCCCAGCACCCACTTTTCATGCCGATGGTCTGGGGTTCAAAGCATCTCCAGGTGGGCTAAGAAGGATCACCCCTTTCTGTCTTGAGATCCCGGAGATCCACAGAAAGAAGGTTGCAGCGTTTGGGACATTTCAGGGCCGTAAATCAGTCTCTTGGCAGCGGCAATGATGCAACATTATAAATCTTTAGCCAAGGACCTTGGCAATCTCCTCTGTTGACTCATACGCAGGAGATGGTGGGAGTGTGTGATATCAGCCTTGGTCCAAGATAGCTAGAATAAAAGAGGAAGAGCCCCCCAGGCTTAAGCTGCTTAAACTGATCAGCCCCACAAGAAGTGTGAAAAACACGCTGTCTTCTGGCTCCAGACAGGAGAAATTGGATTATTCCTGCTTTATCTTTGCTACCTATCCCTCCCCTCCCCACCCCTTCTTCTCTCCATTCCCATTTTCTGAGCAGTAAAGGCATCCTTACAGAGAAATATATGCCTGATTTTCCTGATGTATTTTTTCAAAAGTGGCAATAGCCTCAAGAGAGGGTGGTTTTGAGCAGAGGCGTCACGTTGGGCAGGGGTGTAGCAAGGGGGGGGTGATGGGGGCGGGCCGCCCCGGGTTCCACCCCAGAGGGGGGTGACACTTTAAAAAAAATTTTTTTTATATAAATTAAAAAAAAATTTTTTTTTTTAACTTTATTGGAAAAAAGAGATAATAGACACACACACACACACAACCCCCCCCCCCACATCTCACAAAGTGGCACCATCAGTGGGGGGTGACACTTTTTTTTTTTTTAAAACTTTACTGGAAAAAAGAGATAATAGACACACACACACACACACAACCCCCCACACCTCACAAAGTGGCACCATCAGAGGGGGGGTGACACTTCTTTATTTTTTTTTTATTATTATTTTTAAATTAAATTTTAACATTATTGAAAAAAAGGAATAATAGACACACACAAAAAAACCCCCACACCTCGCAAAGTGGCACCATCATTTTTTGGGGGGTGGGGGTGACTTGCTATGCCACTGGGTGCAGCTCTGCCAGTGCCCTGGCAAAGTGGTGGTGGTGGGGGTGACAAAAAAAATTCCACCCCGGGTACCACCTGGGCCGGCTACGCCTCTGAGGTTGGGTGAACCTAAACTTTTCCTTGCTGTCCATTTTTCGGCTCGAAACCAATACCCAAGCTGGTTTTCATAGAATTGTAGAGTTGGGACCCGAGGGTCATCCAGTCCAACCCCTGCAATGCAGAAGTCGCCACTAAAGCATCCATAACAGATGTCCATGTGACCATCGATTAAAACCTCCCCAGTAAAAGGGAGTCTCTGGGAAAGGAGTTGAGAGACAGGAGTTTGGGGGGGGGGGAGAGAAATGGCAGCAGAAAACAGGTTCGGTCCCTCCACCTCCTAAGGCTGTTTTTTGTTTTTAAAAATCCTGACCTTTCGGACGTCAACTCAGGATTGCTGGTGGGGGCTGTGGACTCCGAGGGACATTCCTCCATTTCTGGTGGGAACGCCCTCAGGTTTCATTAGTCTGGCCTCAAGTATATCCAGAAATAGATAAAGCAATTCAACCAGCTGTTCAGGCTTCCCCACAACTGCAGCTAAGATTTCCCAGGATTGGAAAACCTTGAAAAATCTACATTTGCCTTCATTTGCCACAAGAATTTACGGACTTTGGCTATTGCAGAAAGAAAGAAAGAAAACCACACATAAACTGCATGCTTCCAGGAGGATACAGAATGCTTGCCTGTCATCCGGAGTGATTTTATTTCCCATGCTTTGGATTTAAGGTGCCCAACATCCAGCATTCATGACAGCTTTTTAAAAGGTGTCTTTTTAAAAATGGGTGTGTCGCCATCTCTCATTTTATTTATGGTTCATTTGCTTTGTCCATGGTGGTACGATGCGACAACCTGCAGCTGCATGTCTGCGCTGCCCTCAACAGCTGGAGGCAACCGTGCTTCTGAATCCCTGTTGCTGGAAACCACAGGAGCAGGGAGAGCTCTTGAGTTCGAATCCTGCTCGCTGGTTTCCCACTGGGACTTCTGTTTAGCCACTGTGAGAGCAGGACGCTGGTTCTCAATAATGTGTGAATGCCACTAGGTGCAGAAACCGGGTGGCAATGGAAACGCATGCCCCAGTATGGCTGACTCCTGCCAGCTGGACTTGTTTTCCTCTTGTGCCCCTGAATCATCCCGCGCAGCTGCAAGCGTCTCTCTCTCTTGCATCTTCTTCCCCAGGACGTTTTGTCCTGTCTGAGTCTCTTTCTGTTCTGCAGACTATCCCTGCTAACAGTCCTGGGCTTCCTCTTGCATCAGCCTGGCCTGGAAGAGGAGGAGAGAGGAGGAGGAGGGTGCAGGATGACGAGAAATCACCAGCCCCACCTCGGATGATTCAGGAGCACGTCCTCAGACTCCCCTGTGGGAGACCCACAGCCTGCATTGTGAGAACACGAGAAGAGCCTCATTGAGTCCATCCTCCTGTTCTCACGGGGGGGGGGCAACCAGATGTGAAGCCCTGAGCAGGATCTGAGCAGAAGAGCCCTCCCCTTCCCTTTGGTGATTTCCACAACTGGTGTTCAGAAACATCTAGTGGAGGCAGAGCAGAGCAATCCTGGCTAGGAGCCACGGAGAGCCAGTGTGGTGTAGTGGTTGAGAGCGGTAGACTCGTAATCTGGGGAACCGGGTTCGTGTCTCCGCTCCTCCACATGCAGCTGCTGGGTGAGCTTGGGCTAGCCCCACTCACCTCACAGAGGAAGGGAAAGGAGAATGTGAGCCGCTTTGAGACTCCTTCGGGTAGTGATAAAGTGGGATATCAAATCCAAACCTTCTTCTTCCATGAATTTGGCTAACTGCAGGCAAAAGACCTTCTCAGTAGTGGCGCCCACCCTGTGGAATGCCTTCCCGTCAGATGTCAAAGAGATAAATAATTATACGGCCTTCCGTAAACATCTGAAGGCACCCCCATACCAGGAAGCTTTTAGAGCTCAGTTTGTAGAGCATGGGGTGGGACCCAGGTGGTGCTGTGGGTTAAACCACTGAGCCTAGGGCTTGCTGATCAGAAGGTCGGCGGTTTGAATCCCTGCGACGGGGTGAGCTCCCGTTGCTCAGTCCCTGCTCCTGCCAACCTAGCAGTTCAAAAGCACGTCAAAGTGCAAGTAGATAAATAGGTACCGCTGCAGAGGGAAGGTAAATGGCGTTTCCGTGCGCTGCTCTGGTTCACCAGAAGCGGCTTAGTCATGCTGGCCACATGACCCGGAAACTGTACACCGGCTCCCTCGGCCAATAAAGCGAGATGAGCGCCACAACCCCAGAGTTGGACACAACTGGACCTAATGGTCAGGAGTCCCTTTACCTTTTACCTTGTAGAGCATGAGACTCTTAATCCCAGGCTTGTGAGTTTGAGCCTCACGTTGGGCAAAAGATTCAGGGGGTTGGACTGGATTATCCTGAAGGTCCCTTCCAACTCTGTGTGTGGTGTTCTGTTGTGTTTATATCCTGTTGGAAGCCGCCCAGATTGGCTGGGGCAGCCCAGTCAGAGGGGCAGCATGCAATATATTATTATTATTATTATTATTATTATTATTATTATTATTATTATTACAAAGCCATCTAGGCTGCTGATGATCACAGACTCCAGTTTCTAGCTTTGTTTTCTCCCCGAGCGCAAGTCATTCCGTGTGTTGCAGAACAGCATCCTATGGGGTCAATCTGCCACCTGCCCCAGCCAGACCCAAGTTCACCTCCGCAGTGAGAATGAGGCCACGGCTGCCACCTGCTCACAATGTCTCTCCCTGGGCTGGTACATTCAGTGCTGCCAGCAAAAGCTCGTTCCAGATTTGTCACCACGATTTCGAAATCAAGGGGAAGAGGCTGGTCTGGTCTGGAAGTGCAAGACCTGGACTCAGCTGCCCCTCGACCCTTGCCCACATTTGCTTGCTGGGTGGATCAGGGCCCAGGGACAACATCAGCCACAGCATCAGCCATATGGTCGGGTTCCACAGTGCAGAAACTGCCTGACACCCCACAACCTCAGGCATTGCTTGAATCCTGATATTATGAGACTTGTAAGACAATCTCTCTCTCTCTCTCTCTCTCTCTCTCTCTCTCACACACACACACACACAGAGAATCGTAGTTGGGACCCCCAAGGGTCATCTAGTCCAACCCCCCTGCAATGCAGGAATCTCAGCTCAAGAATTCATGACAGATGGCCATCCAACCTCTGCTTAAAAACCTCCAAGGAAGGAGAGTCCACCATCTCCCAAGGGAGACGGTTCCACTGTTGAACAGCCCTCACCATCAGAAAGTTCTTCTGTATGTTGAGCCAGAATCTCTTTTCTTGTACCTTGAAGCCATTGGTTCTTGAGTCCTGCCCTCCAGAACAGGAGAAAACAAGCTTAACTATGTTGCTTTAAATCAGACATAGGCAAACTTGGCCCTCCAGATGTTTTGGGACTACAACTCCCATCACCTCTGACCACTGGTCCTGTTAGCTAGGGATGATGGGAGTTGTAGTCCCAAAACACCTGGAGGGCCGAGTTTGCCTATGCCTGCTTTAAATGCATAATTTACATTTGACTTTCTTCAGGACTGCTTTATTCTTGATGGGTTTGTCTTAAAAATATAAAGTGGTATAGATGTTATGAGAGAAAACTGCTCCTTTATCCCTTATGGGGTATCCAAGAGCCCATGTAGAGTCACCGCAGAGAGGTAGGAAAACACCAGGAGGGCAAGGACATGTGGCCGAGCCCAGGCCCGACCCGAGCCTACTCCATGGCAGCTAGCGCTCCAAGAGAGCAGGCTGAGGCCCATAGGAAGGCCGCACGACAGAGGAGACCACAGAAGAGAAGATATTATTTATTTATTTTTAATATTTTTTTTTTTTTAAATTTCCTCTTTAAAAAAAAGTGTCCCTGGGTTCTTTGAAAAAAATCTGGTAACCTTACCCTTAAGCGACCCAGGTGGCGCTGTGGGTTAAACCACAGAGTCTAGGGCTTGCTGATCAGAAGGTCGGCAAGGATGGTGAAAGCCCAGGGGTCTAAGTAGGTGAAAGGGCAACTGGACACCCAGGAAGGAGGGGAGGGTCCCTCCCTGGTGATGCATCCAGGGGGCGTCTTGTGGGGGGGCACAAGGCCAAGGGGCAGGAGGGCTGAGTCTTTCCTTCTTGTTGGTTGAAAGAATAGGAAGCTGGGGGACGGTGGGGGGGGGGAAGCACAGGAGGGGAGCTCAGGTCCTGCTTGCGAGGGGTTCCTGTCATGGGCACCTGGTTGGCCACTGTGAGAACGCAACACTGGATTCTCTCCCTGCGCTATCCAGCAGGGCATTCAGAAGCACTGCTGCCCAGGGGCATAGCAAGGGGGGGCCACCCTGGGTTCCACCCCAGAGGGGAGTGTCACTTAAAAATTTTTTTTTTACATTTTTTAAATTTTTTTTATTTATTTAACTTCATTAAATAAAGAGATAATAGACACACACACACAACCCCCACACCTCACAAAGTGGCACCATCAGAAGGGGGTGACATTTTTTATTTTTTTTTTTATTTTTTACATTTGTATTATTATTATTTTTTAACTTTATTGAAAAAAAGAGAGATAATACACACACACACACACACACACACACACACACACATACACAAAACCCCAACACCTCGCAAAGTGGCACCATCAGAGGGGGGTGACACTTTTTAAATTTTTTAAAATTAAAGTGGTGGGGGGTGACAAAAAAAATTCCGCCCCGGGTACCACCTGGGCTTGCTACGCCTCTGCTGCTGCCTCTGACTGGGGAGGGTCACCCTGCCCAGGAGCCACCCAAACCTCTCTCCTCTTCCTGGAATTTCTCCACTCTTCTTTTAAAGCCATCCAGGTTGGTGGCCGTCGCTGCCTCCTGTGGCAGGGAGTTCCACAGGTTCGCTCCGCGCCAGGTGAAGACGGGCTGCCCTCCCCGAGAGAGGGAGAAAAGCTCTCATTCACCCGCTTTCTCCAGACATAAACTTATATCAATATCCTTTATGAGGCGAGGTAGCCAGAGCTTTACGCAGCCTTCCAAATCTGGTCGCACCAAACATTCAGGAAACACAGGATCGTTGAGTTGGGAGGTACCCCGGGGTCATTTAGTCCAACCCCCTTCAAGGCAAGACGACAATGGGCGTTTCGTTTCCAGTCCCTTTCCTAACGATGCCTCGCAGGGGATTTGTCTTTTCCACGGCCGCTGCCTCCCCCCTTCATCAAAACTGGGTGCTTGAGCGGGGGGGGGCAATTGGGGGGGGGGTAGCGCGCCTCCCTTCGGAGGGAGAGCCAAAAAAACCCGAGGAAGCGGTGCAGAAGTCGAGGGACGAGGCATCTTCGGAGGTGGCGGGACGCGGGGAGGAGAGGGGGGGGGGTGAGGCGGCGTGTCAGACGGGGCTAGAGCCAAGAGCCCAGTGGGTGAGAGGTTGGGCTGGGGGGAGAGGGCGGCTTCTGCATAGCCCGGGCGTGCGGCACGTGCAAGGCGTGTACAGCCGTCGGGGGGGCGGGGCGGGGAGGCGTGCAAAGGCAGCAGGGAGCCCCTCCTCACGCTCCCTCCCCGCCCCCGAGCTTTCAGGAGGGGAGGGGCCGGGCGATGCGCTCCGAGACCCTGGATCGGCCCCGCGACGCCAGTTCCCACGGCCGCCCCGTCCAACAAAGCTTCCCTTCCGGGCGGGGCGGGGTCAGCGCCGCCCCGTCGGAGGAGCCATAAGAGGCGGACGCGTGGTCGGCGGATGGGCTGCACGTCGCCGCTGCCGGGAAAGGAAGAGGAGGAGAGCCGGTGAGTCGTTGTCCCCCCCCCTTCCGTCCCGTCCATTGGTTGGGGGTCGTTCGGGGAAGAGGGGTCGGGGCTGCATTGAGCCTCGACGGCTCCTCGCCTCTTCCCCCCCACTGGGAAGAAGGGACGTCGGGGGTAGGGGAGCCTCTGCCCGTCGAAGGGTCCCGGGCCCATCGCCCACCGGGCGGACTGGCAATGGCGCCCCGCACACCTGGGAGACCTTGCAGGGTCGTCCCCGCCCACCCAGATGGTGTCCGGGTCGGAGAAGACAGTCGTCCCCCGCCTCCCCACGACACGCACGAGACTAACCACCCGCGGTCCGACGGGATCCGGGGCGAACCGTCAGCCCAGAGGGACTCTGCACATGCTCCGGGGTAGTCTGGTTTAGTAACATGGGTTGTTTCTTGGTCCAGGCAGGGACGTTGGCCTTCCAGTTCCTGCTTGCCTACTTCAACATTTTTTTTTGGGGGGGGGTGTATGGGCTGAAATCTACCCCTGCTCCGCTTTAATTGCTATATCTGGGAGACTGATGGCTGAAGCACTCGCAACAGGAGTCATGTGTTCCGGAGCACGTGCAGAGCGCCTCTCGTGCTTTTGGGCCGTTCAAATTCATTTTATTTATTAGTCTTCTATCCCACCCTTTCCTCGGAGGAGCTCAAGGTATGGCTTACATCATGGGTAGGCAAACTAAGATCCAGGGGCTGGATCCGGCCCGCGGATGGTCCGGGAATCAGCGTGTTTTTACATGAGTAGAATGTGTCCTTTTATTTAAAATGCACCTCTGGGTTATTTGTGGGGCATAGGAATTCGTTCATTTTTTTAAAACAAAATAGCCCAGCCCTCCACAAGGTCTGCGGGACAGTGGACTGGACCCCTGCTAAAAAAGTTTGCTGACCCCTGGCTTACATGGTCCCCCCCCCAGTCTCCTTTAATGCCACCAAGAACCCTGTAGGGTAGGCTGCGAGAGTAAGGGACTGGCTTTCAAGGTCCTATCCAGTGAACTTAATGGCCGAAATGGCGGGGCGGGATTTGAACCCTGGTCTCATTGAATCCCCACCACAACCCTGCGAGGAAGGTGAGCCTGAGAGGCAGTTTGGCCCCAGTTTCTTGCCTTGGCCCTGATGGCTAAGTGGCAGTCCCAGCCCTGCTTCTAGAAAGTGGGCCTCGCATGCTGCCCTCTGGCTCTCTTTGGGGGTCCTCCTGTGTGCAGAGCGGGGCTCCCCTTCCTTTCGCTGGAGGCGGAGGCTGGTGGGCAGCTGCGTAGGCCAGTTGGAACCTGCTCTTGGGGAAACTGAGGCACGTGGAGGAGTGGGGGAAAGAGCGCCAGGGAGGGTCTGAGCCCCACAGGGCCCATCGTGCATAGCCCAGCGTAGTTTCAGAGCAGATTCTCTAGCTGAGATTCCTGCATCGCAGGGGGTTGGACTGGATGACCCTCAGGGGTCCCTTCTGTTCAAGGAGAAATCTGAGGGCTCCCTTGGACAAAAAAACAAGGACACCAGCCAGGAATGCCAGAGCAAAACAGCAGCCAGTAGGCTTGGTCTTTATTGAAGACTGTCGCGACAGGACTTCCACCCACCACCAGGTGGAACAAAATGGAAGCCCCCGAACAGCAAGGGACCCCCAACTTTTGTTGTTGTTGTTCAGTCGTTCAGTCGTGTCCGACTCTTCGTGACCCCATGGACCAGAGCACGCCAGGCACGCCTATCCTTCACTGCCTCTCGCAGTTTGGCCAAACTCATGTTAGTAGCTTCGAGAACACTGTCCAACCATCTCATCTTCTGTCGTCCCCTTCTCCTTGTGCCCTCCATCTTTCCCAACATCAGGGTCTTTTCTAGGGAGTCTTCTCTTCTCATGAGGTGGCCAAAGTACTGGAGCCTCAGCTTCAGGATCTGTCCTCCTAGTGAGCACTCAGGGCTGATTTCTTTAAGAATGGATAGGTTTGATCGTCTTGCAGTCCATGGGACTCTCCAGAGTCTCCTCCAGCACCAGAATTCAAAGGATCAATTCTTCAGCGATCAGCCTTCTTGATGGTCCAGCTCTCACTTCCGTACATTACTACTGGGAAAACCCAACTTTTATCAGTTCCTAATTCCCCAAGCTACACCCCCAAATTACATCAGTACTGCATCACAGATACATCAGAAGTACATCACAAGTTGGGAGGGTCAGAGGAGGTAACCTCAGTTTTTTTGACACCTCTTGAACACCTCCCAGGCACACATATCTACAAGACAAAAGTGTTCTGAAGTTCCTGCCTTGGCCAGGTAGGGCTAATGACTGTCCTTTGTCCTAGCCTGGGTGATCAACCCATTTCCAGGTGCTGGGTTCTTGATGAGGGAAATGGCCCATCATCTGGCAGTTTTGAGTGGGCACATTCTCTGGCAGGGCTTGAACGCCCCCTAGGAGATTATGGCAGCCCTATGAGAACACCAGTCCACCCCCCCCCCCATGATAGATCTCCTAATATGCTGAAGAACAAAGGTGGAACGGTCCCGATCCAATATATGGTTGATTTTATATGAATTTATAACAGGAACACTATAGAGCAGGGGTGGCCAACTCCCGAGAGACTGCGATCTACTTACAGAGTTAAAAACTAGCAGTGATCTACCCCCTTTTTGGGGGTTCAGGTCAAAGTTGGTGAGCTTTTTTAGGGAGGGGGAAAGCCCCATTTTGGGGGGGGGCAGGGCAAACAAAAATGAGCTATTTTTAGGGGAGCCAAAGTTGTTGAGCTTCTTTGGGGGGAGCCAGTGATCAACCAGTGATCTACCACAGACGTCCAGTGATCTACCGGTAGATCACGATCTACCTGTTGGACGTGCCTGCTATAGAGAAAGAAATATTTTCACTCAAGTGTGTGTGAGTGCCTTGCTTGTGGAACTGGGTGGTACGGGGAAATTCCTGTAACACTTCCAACTCCTAGCATTGCTGACGGGAGTCGGCGTCTAAGACCTGAGCTCAGAGTTCACCTGCGAGATGGCCTTGCCCCCCCTGCGCCCCCACAACTGCTTCAGTCTGGCCCTTCCCCAGGAGCCACATAACCCCCCTTCCACATTGGTGAGGACTCAGTCACTTTGCATGTACCCTTTGGAACTCCCTGCCTATGGATATCAAGCAGGCGCCTTCGCCGGATTATTTCCAGCGCCTGCTGAAAGCATTCTTCCTTAGAGATGCTGATCCGAATTTTAACCGGGTGTAGTGTTTTATTTTTTTGAACGTTTTAACACATTGTAATCTTTTCTCTTTGTTTCCCTTATTTTATCTTTCTGCAAACCTCTCAGAGGCTTTTTTTTACAGTGAAGCGGTTTATAAATCCAGGGAAACAAATTAAATAAATGCACCTGATTTTGAGAAGGCTGAAGGATTAATCTGAGAGGCCTGCAAATGGTGTGTTGAATCTAAAGCTGCCTCTGAGAGTCAGTGCGGTATATAGTTTATTATGAAATATAAAATTTCCTTGTTATCATTTGTCCTCCCATCAGATGTCAAACAGATAAACAACTATCTGACAGACCATCTGAAGGCAGCTCTGTATAGGGAAGTTTTTTTTAATGTTGGATGATTTATGGCATTTTATACAGTATTTTTATATTGTGCTGGAAGCCTCCTAAAGTGGCTGGGGTAACCCAGTCAGGCTGCATATAATAATAATAATAATAATAATAATAATAGTAATAATAATAGTAATAATAATAGTAATAATAATAATAGTAATAATAATAATAATAATAATAATAGTAATAATAGTAATAGTAGTAATAATAATAATAATAATAATAATAATAATATCAGGTACCTGGGAGAGAGCAGGCTTCAAATGGCACGAGAAGCTCTTTCGGTGACCTGGGTGTGTGTATCGTCCACTGCCTTCTCTCAGCCTGACCTCGCAGGGTTGCTGTAGGGCAGGGGTACACTGAAATAGATATCTCTACCAAGAACTCTGGCCGGAGGTTTCAACGAAAGAAATAGTATCTACTCGTGAGTCAAAATCAAATAGGGTACATATTCTGTTAAGAATTACAGTCTTAGATACAATCGCAAATCAAACAGAAATTATAATTCCAAACTCAAGTAACAGAAATTATAATTCCAAACTCAAGTACTTGAGTTTGGAATTATAATTTCTGTTTGATTTGCGATTGTATCTAAGACTAATTCCTAACAGAATATATACCCTATTTGATTTTGACTCACGAGTAGATACTATTTCTTTCGTGGGGCAGGGGTCAGCAGCCTTCTTCAGCTGTGGGCCAGTCCACCGTCCCTCGGACCATGTGGTGGGCCGGACTATATTGGGGGGGGGTGAACGAATTCCTATGCCCCACAAATAACCCAGAGATGCATTTTAAATAAAAGCACACATTCTACTCATGTAAAAACACGCTGATTCCCAGACCATCCGTGGGCTGGATTGAGAAGGTGATTGGGCCCCATCTGGCCCACGGGCCTTAGGTTTCCTACCCCTGCTGTAGGGCTTCAGTGGGGATAACCATGTAAGGCACCTTGAGCTTGGAGGTAAACCTGAGATTTAAGTGCAGTAAATTAGATAATAGGGAGAGGGTGGGGCTTCTGTGGCCAAAATCAGAGGTGTGAGTTGCAGCCTCTCAGGGGTCTGTTTTGTCCTTTCAGGAGCAAGTCCCGGATCTGTGCCCCCCATCACCATGCAGTGGGTGGTGAAGATATACCTCCTGGGCCTGGTACTCTCTCTGCTGTCTCTGCTCTTCGGGCTGATGGGCTTCCTGGGAGACCTGATGCCCCCCCAGGGGCTGGACCCCTGCCTCCCCGGCCGGTGGGTGAAATCGAAGGGCAGCAGCCTTGCGGACGGAGCCCCCCCAGGCCCCTCGGGGGACGGCAAGCTCAGGACAAGCAAAGAGACTGGCTCCTACGCATGAGCCGAGGGGCTTCGCTGACGGCAAACCAAAGTGTCGAGGATTATGTGGGTTTTTTTTGAGGGATGGGGTTAACGTGGATGGGGCTGGGTTTGTATGTGGCTTTGCCAACCTGCCCTGGCGAAAGAGGGGGCTGGCAGCAGAAGCCCAGCTGGCCTGGGGGAGCAAGATGTCCCCACTTTGGAGAGCCTCTGCACCCTGTTAATTGGGAGACTTATGGGGCAGGTGTTGGAACCCCTGTGGATCGATATGGAGACGTTGCCATTAGTCCCACAGCAAGCCCAGACTCCGCAAAAGGGACGCCTTTTGATCTGCTGCGGGACACGGAGAAGAACACTGAGGACTAGCAACTTAGGGCCAAGAATGTAACTGGCTGTTTCTGCTTCATAGCCTTTTCCGAACGCAGAAAGCCTTGATTCTCAACAAACTGGGCTGCGTCAGGCTCACTGGGCTCTAGACTCTTGGCTACACACACAGAAAAGGTGTGCCCTGCGGCCGAGCCTGGCATGTTGCACGACTTGGGGCTCAGGATTGGGCACCGTGGGATCCTCACCCTCCTTGATTTCCAGAGCAAAATTCTGGGCTCCCTTCATAGAAGCATTTCCCCCTGTCGTTCGGCCCAGTAATGGATCTGTGTTCTCATCCTGGGAAAGTTTGCTAGGAATCTGTCTACTTACCCCAAGATTTAGCCACGCTGTCGCCAGCCCACCTGCAAGCAGCAGTTGGTGGAAGAGGCCTGCTGGACTGTGGATCATTTATTATTATTGTTTTGTGTGTTGGGGGGGGCTCAGGGGGTCTCTAATTGCTCCCCTGCTCCCAGCTGTGGGCAAGGCAATCCCAGGGGCTGGGGGGGGGCGGGCTGCAGAAGAGAAAGAGACCTGCCCCTGGTGTTGCCAGGCTGCCCTGCCCCCCCCCCCCCGTGAGGTGCTTCAAACAAAATCTCTGTGCTTTTAATACCTGTGGTTTATGAAGACGCCCCAAAAAGGATGCGATTTGGTCTGGAAGGAGCAAAGGAAGGGCTCTCGCATGCCCCCTGGTGGCGGCTGCTAGGAATTTCAATGGAACCAGCTAAAAGTATTTTTTTAAGGACAGACTTGGGGAAATTCTAGCCTTGGGGTGGGTGGGTGGGGGGTTCATGGGTGCCTTTTTGTGCTGCAAACCACCTCCTGGAAGAGCAGAAGGCTATATCCTAAATTCTTCGCTGCCTCTTCCTCTCCGAAGAAAGAAGCATGGAAATTTTAAGCCCGTTGAGCTGGCCTCTCCTGAAAGGAAACGTTTGTGATTACTTCAATAAATGGCAACTCTTTTTAAATAAATACATATATAACATTCAAAATAAGAGCTCTTTATTTGTGGGGAGGGATTCCTTTTTGGAGCAGGAAAACGGGGTGCTTGGAAAAGCTCCCTCCGTCACCCCAACTTGCTGGCAAGGGGTTCTGGTTTTGTGAAGGAAGGGTGACTGATTTCAAAACATGCCTTAAGAATAAATCTGTTGAGGTGCTCCTCCTCCCCAGAGGACAGGTATGGAAAACCCCCGTGAATGTTTATGATTGAAGAAGTAAGGAAGTAAGTAAAACCTCTATTACAGCCGTGGACCAGAAAATAAGAAGATAAAACAAAAAAGGAGAATATAGCAATATTACATGTAATAGATAATTATTAAATATCATCTTTTAATAGCACTATTTCAAAAACCATATTAACTTAAAATTTAGTTTAAAATTTAGTGGGAGGTAATTGAAGAAGCATTCTGTGCTACCCAGAAGCTTACTTCCAGAAGGGCTAAAAAGGAACAGAAATACACGCACACCCCTTCCTGTGGCCGGCTGTGTTGCTGATGCCTCCGCTGGGCAGCAACTGCCCCCTCCCAGGAACAGTCCCCCCTCCTGCTGGCCAGTGTGACATCACAGCTTCAGCCAGGTAGCCCCGCCCCTCTACAGGGTGTCATCGCTGATTCTATGGCAGAGGAGCCCGGCTGCTGCTGGCTTGGCTGGCTGGGCCAGGGAGGGCCGAGAGTGGCAACCGAGCCCCCCCTGAGGCATGCTCACCCCCTTGAGTGCCCATGTCTAGAGGGGCCTTGGCTCGCAAGCACAGTGCTGGGGAGGAGCTGGGCCTGGAAGGGGGCCTGCTCTGCCAACTGGTCCACTCCCCGGATTACAACCTGTTCCCCAACTCGGCGGTCTTCGAGAGCAACTTCATCCAGGTAGCTCCCCTACCCCGCGCCGGGAGGTTTTTAAGCAGAGGTCAGATGGCCACCTGCTAGGGATGCTTCAGGGGGTTGGACTAGATGGCCCCTGGGGGGGGTTCCCCTTCCAACTTGTGATTTTAGCCTGGTTTGGGCCAGGGGGGGGGTGCTTGCTTTCAGGGCCGGCGCGCCCATTAAGGTGAACTAGGCAGTTGCCTAGGGTGCCAAAATGGAGGGGGCGCTGCCCAGCCTGCCCCCCGCCAACCGGTGCCGCCCCTACCAGCCGTGGAGCAAGCAGCTTGGGGCGAAAACCGCGGTGGTGGGGGCGCCAAAATGGAGGGGGCGCTGGCCAGCCTGCCCCCCGCCACCCGGTGCCGCCCCTACCAGCCGCGGAGCAAGCAGCTTGGGGCGAAAACCGCGGCGGCGGGGGCGCCAAAATGGAGGGGGCGCTGGCCAGCCTGCCCCCCGCCGCCTGGTGCCGCCCCAACCAGTGGCAGAGCAAGCAGCTTGGGGCGAAAACCGCGGCGGCGGGGGCGCCAAAATGGAGGGGGCGCTGGCCAGCCTGCCCCTCGCCGCCTGCTGCCGCCCCAACCAGCGGCGAAAACCACGGCGGCGTGGGGCGCCCGGCTGGGCAGGGGGCGGGGCACTGTACGTCATGCGCAATGACGTCACGTGGCCCGCCCCCTCGCCTAGGGCGCCAAAATCCCTAGCACTGATCCTGCGTGCTTTTATCCGACAGGTGACAAAGAAGGGGAAATGGGTGGACATCACGAATTCGCCCACCATCGTGACCATGGGAGTGACTTCCTCGGACCCCTGCCTGCCGCTCCCCAACGTCTTGCTGATGGGGCGCCACAGGGTCCCGACCCGGAGGAGTCACAGCAAGGCTTTAAGGCGCCCCCCTCTAGAGCTGACCAGGTAAAGTGCAGAAAAGGGATCTGTTGCTATAGTCTAGCTCAGGGGTAGGCAACCTAAGGCCCGGGGGGCCATATCCGGCCCAATCACCTCAATTCGGCCCGTGGATGGTCCAGGAATCAGTGTGTTTTTACATGAGTAGAATGTGTCCTTTTATTTAAAATGCATCTCTGGGTTATTTGTGGGGCATAGGAATTCATTCATATTTTTTTCAAAATATAGTCTGGCATATTTTCCATGCAAATCAGTTTTCCACTTTTACAGCCATCAAAAATTATTTACTCTGTTGAAATTATCATAGTGCTGCCAGTGTTTTTATATGTAACATGAAGGAGAAGAAGGGCAGTCATTGGTTATTTTAAAGTTTGTAAAATGTTTATTTTGAAATGTAAAATTGAAAAATTTAATAAAAATTATTAATATAGTCCGGCCCACCACATGGTTTGAGGAATGGTGGACCGGCCCCCTGCTGAAAAAGGTTGCTGACCCCTGGTCTAGCATTTTTGCAACTCTTAGCTCTCTCTCTGGGGGTGATAAGAGGGATAACCAAGAGTTTGACTCGGTACGGCCTCGATTTGTCTCGTTTATTGACAATAGCACTGTTATTTCACAAAATTAATAGATGGCTTGATTGTAATAAGATATAATACCTCCCAAGTGGTTTACAGAAAGCTCCACAAAATTGTCAATGAAAAGAATTAGCAATAATTTTAAAACATTCTACAAAAAAACTAAAAACTGATCAAGATGCACATTGGCAATCTAAATATCTGGGTGGGCTTTGTTTAAACAGAAATGTTTTGAGCCAGAAAGAGTACAGGGAAGGCAGTGTCAATAGACAGGGAGTTGCCAAGTGTAGCTGCTGCCGCATGAAAGATTTGTGGAAGCAGGCTGTCAATCATAGTGGTCGAGGGGGAACATATTTGTTTGTTTGTTCCACAAAGTATGTACACCGCTTGATGGGGGGAACCCCTCAGAAGTGGTTTAAAGGTAAAGGGACCCCTGACCATTAGGTCCAGTCGTGTCCGACTCTGGGGTTGTGGCGCTCATCTCGCTTTATTGGCCGAGAGCCGGCATACAGCTTCCGGGTCATATGGCCAGCATGACTAAGCCGCTTCTGGCGAACCAGAGCAGCGCACGGAAACGCCATTTACCTTCCCGCCGGAGCGGTACCTATTTATCTACTTGCACTTTGACATGCTTTCGAACTCCTAGGTTGGCAGGAGCAGGGACCAAGCAACGGGAGCTCACCCCATTGCGGGGATTCGAACCGCCGACCTTCTGATCGGCAAGCCCTAGGCTCTGTGGTTTAACCCACAGCGCCACCTGGGTCCCTCTGGTTTACAAAATGGTAAAACAGTTCAGTGGAAGACAGGAGTGCCTGGCGTGCTCTGGTCCACGGGGTCACGAAGAGTCAGACATGACTAAACGACTAAACAACAACAACAACAAAACAGTAAGAGGAAGAATAATTCACAACCGTACCTTAAAACATGCAAAAGTTAAAATTCTAAACCAGATTGAAATCATCGTTCTTTCCTCCCAACTGGACTCTGGTTGTTTTACCTGGATAGATAAAGGATTTCCAGAGGGGCTCACAGAAATCAAGCAATATAAAGCAGGCATAGGCAAACTCCGGCCCTCCAGGTGTTTGGGGACTACAACTCCCATCACCCCTGACCACTGGTCCTGTTAGCTAGGGATGATGGGAGTTGTAGTCCCAAACATCTGGAGGGCCGGAGTTTGCCTATGCCTGATATAAAATAAAAATAAAATAAAATGTATTTTAAACATTGATATACCCTCCCGTCATCCTACTAAGAATTGTGTGTGTGTGTGTGTGTGTGTGTGTGTGTGTGTGTGTGTGTGTGTGGTGTATAACCAGTTCACATTCACGATGCAAATGATGAGGGTAAAATTATTCAAGTACTTCAAATGCCCGGCTGAGGAAGAATGTTGTGTCTTCCTGGGGCAGAGTTGCAGGGAAGGTGCCTGGGGGGTCCTTTGCAAGAGATTCTGGGCGGGGGGACTCTCTGCATCCCTGGGGGGCTCAGGGCTGCCTTGCTCCTGACAGACGGACTCCCTCTGAACACGACCGACTCTGCTTTTTTGGAGGTTTTTAAACAGAGGCTGGATAGCCACCCATTAGGGGTGTTTCTATCATGTATTTTGTGCTTTTATATTGTAACCGCCCTGAGATCTCTGGATGAAGGGCAGGATAAATAGGAAAAGGATTCCTGCATTGCAGAGAGTTTGACTTGATGGCCCTTGGGGTTCCCTTCCAAGTCTGTGATTCTAGGATTCATTTGAGGTTTCTGAGCAGAGGTTGGATGTCAGGGGCTCCTTTGTGGTGACTCCTGCATTGCAGAGGGGTTGGGCTTGATGGCCTTTGGTGTTCCCTCCCAGCTCTGCCCATCTATGAAATGCAAATCTTAGCTCCTGGGTGTCGGATGGTTTATTCATTCACTTATTTTTCTTTATTGCGTTCTATGACAAGCTGGAACGTGTCCAGAAGAGGGCAACCAAAATGGTCCAAGGCCTGGAAACGATGCCTTATGAGGAACGGCTTAGGGAGCTGGGGATGTTTAGCCTGGAGAAGAGAAGGTTCAGGGGTGATATGATAGCCATGTTCAAATATATAAAAGGATGTCATATAGAGGAGGGAGAAAGGTTGTTTTCTGCTGCTCCAGAGAAGCGGACACGGAGCAATGGATTCAAACTACAAGAAAGAAGATTCCACCTAAACATTAGGAAGAACTTCCTGACAGTAAGAGCTGTTTGACAGTGGAATTTGCTGCCAAGGAGTGTGGTGGAGTCTCCTTCTTTGGAGGTCTTTAAGCAGAGGCTTGACAGCCACCTGTCAGGAATGCTTTGGTGGTGTTTCCTGCTTGGCAGGGGGTTGGACTGGATGGCCCTTGTGGTCTCTTCCAACTCTATGATTCTATGATTCTATGATTTTATATCACTCAAGGTGGCATACATAGTGAGGTAGCTTAGGCAGAGAGGCAGAGTCTGGCCCGAGGTGAGCTTCACAACTGAGGGGGGATTCAAAACCGGGTCTCTCCTGTGTCCTCAGGGCCGGATTTAGGCTGGATGAGCCCCTAAGCTCCTGAAGGTAATGGGTCCCTTTATATGTCCAGCTGTCCTTTGTCAACAACAAATAGTTGCTGTTTTTGTGTTGAATGTATGCTATATGGTAAGTTATGGACCTAATAGGTATCTCAAGCCATTTGCACATGCAGAATGTAGGCACCCTATATATAGAAAGGAGCAAAGCAGTGATATTTGAGGGAGCAGGCTAGCAGGCGGGGCCCATGACTTACATCATAGGAGCCTACACAACAGAAAACTGTAGCTGTAGGTAGGTTTTATTTTATTACTTTTTTATCTTATATTTTGGAAATGTACACCCAGGGGTTTTTCCCCTTTAATTTTTTTTGGGGGCCCCCAAGAGAATCATAGAATCATAGAGTTGGAAGAGACCACAAGGGCCATCCAGTCCAACAAGCTATAGCTTAGAGTGGGGCCCTAAGCTATAGCTTGTTTAGCTTATGCGTAAATCCGGCACTTCATGTCCTAATTCAACACTCTAACCACTGCCAGAATGCGGCAGCTAGACTGGTGACTGGGAGCGGCTGCCGAGACCACATAACACCGGTCTTGAAAGACCTACATTGGCTCCCAGAACGTTTCCGAGCACAATTCAAAGTGTTGGTGCTGACCTTGAAAGCCCTAAATGGCTTCGGTCCAGTAGACCTGAAGGAGCGTCTCCACCCCCATCATCGTTCTGCCCGGACACTGAGGTCCAGTGCCGAGGGCCTTCTGGCGGTTCCCTCACTACGAGAAGCCAACTTACAGGGAACCAGGCAGAGGGCCTTCTCGGTGGTGGCGCCCACCCTTTGGAACGCCCTCCCATCAGATGTCAAAGAGAACAACAACTACCAGACTTTTAGAAGACATCCGAAGGCAGCCCTGTTTAGGGAGGCTTTTAATGTTTAATAGATTATTGTATTTTAATGTTCTGTTGAAAGCCGCCCAGAGTGGCTGGGGGAACCCAGCCAGATGGGCGGGGTATAAATAATAAATTATTATTATTATTATTATTATTATTATTATTATTATTCTTACCACACTGTGTCTGAGCCTCCCCTGCCCAGCAGCGCCCATATCCTGACCGGTTCCGCCGCTTTGCCCCAGGCTGCTCCCCCTGCGCTACGTCCGCCTGTCCGTCCACAATGAAGCCCAGCGCATCCTGCGCGTTCAGACTGTGACGGGGAAGGTCTACTACCTGCAGCTGCACCAGGAGCACCCCCGCGCCGTCTTCGCCCTGTGGACCCGCCTGGCCGAGATCCTGCAGAAGGGCCTCTCCATCACCACCAAGGACCCCAACATCCGCATCCGCCACAGCTTGGTCCCCAGCGGCAGCAGCCCCTCCAGCAGCTCCTCCCGTGAGGTAAGGGGGCTGCTCTTCTTGCAAACTCCAGTCTCTGTAATAGCTTCGTAAGGATGGGATCATGAAAGCTTTCTTAGCCTCTTTTGAAAATAATTTACAAGCTATGGGGCTTGTGTTTGAACCTTAGTGGAGGTTTTCACCTTGGAGAAGAAGCTAAATCGGGTGTTTTGAGTGGATAATTACCACGTTTTGTTTGGGAGCTTTCTGTTTGAAGTCCTTCGATTCTCCCCTTAAACTTAACAGCAATTATGCCTTCTTGGAATTATAGTTAACGTATTACCCTTTTTTTCCTTCTGATGAAACTGTTAGACTTTCAGTGAAACGAGTTTTATAGCTGGCACCTTGTTAAGGTTGTTTTGAAGTATTTTCATTATTTGTTATTTAGCAAGTTTGTTTTGTAGTATATTACATTAATTGAAGTTCAGTTGGAGGGCTCTTGCCATTATTTATATCCTTTAAGCAGTTTACTACGTGTTAGAGAAATTCTGTTCAGGAGCTACTCCAAAAAGTTTTTTTGAAAGCAACTTAGGTTGTGTTGCAGTATTTTTCATCATTTGAAGTTTTTTGGAGGGTTCTTTTCATTATTTATAGTCTTTTGAGTTCGTTTACAATGTGTCTGAACATTTCTGTTTGCAAGCAACTCTAAATAACATTTTTTTGAGAGTAATTTAACACATTTTTTGAATACACGTTTACCTCGTTTCAGGGGTTTTTCACGGGGTTATTTCCCTTCTTTTTTACCTTCTTGCAAACTCCGGCACAGGGAGGGACGTGGTCCAAGGTCTTCAGGGGGCGGGCGGTTCTTGTGGGATGTGTTCCATGACAGGCAGTCAAGTACAACATTCCTTGTAATGCTAGAGAAGACATGCGAGGGGATGTTTGGTCCAGCCAGTCGAAACTTCCTGTTCCTCCTGGCTGGATCATCCTTCCTTTGGGATGTGACTAAAGGTGGGTGTGGCCTCACCTGTCCAGGTAACAAAAGGACGAGTCACGCAGCACCCTGATCCAGTATGAAAAGCCACAATATATTTTAAAGTGATTTTATTTATTGTAAACCATTTATATCAAATACAGTGGTACCTTGGTTCTGAAACATAATTCGTTCCGGAAGTCCGTTCCAAAACCAAAGCGTTCCAAAACCAAGGCGCGCTTTCCCATAGAAGGTAATGGGATTAATCCGTTCCAGACTTTTAAAGACAACCCCTAAAACCGCAATTTAACATCAATTTTACCATCTAACGAGACCATTGATCCATAAAGTGAAAGCAATAACCAATGTACTCTACTATAAAATAAATAAGACAGTATTGTAGATGATAAAAATAAAAATTAATTCCCCCCCCTTAACCTGCACTGATGATAGTCATTGTTTGGATGGAGAGCTTTTACCCATTTCCGCAGTCACACAATCAATCAATCAATCAATCAATCAATCAATCAGTAACTGAACTGGGTTCCACACAGTCACAAAAACAATTTAACTGAAAAAGCCTCAAAAACAAAAACGCAAAATAGCAGAAACAAAAGTGGCAAACTTAATCCATTCCGGAAGTCCATTTGACATCCAAAATGTTCAAAAACCAAGGAGCGGCTTCTGATTGGTGCAGGTGCCCCAGAAACAATAGCCGACAACAGCATCGGATGTTCGGCTTCCGAAAAACGTTTGGAAACCAGAACCCACACTTCTGGGTTTTTGGTGTTTGAGAACCAAGGCGTTTGAGTACCAAGGTACCACTGTAAAACAATATTTAATCATTCATTCGAATCTAATAGTCAACCGTAAAATTAAACGCCCGCAAATAATAATTTGAAGCATGGTTAATCGGTGCTTGTTTGTAACTTTGGCAGAGTTTTGCATTATGATTGCTGGAAATGGCTTTGATAGGCATTTTTACGATAGAGCAGCAATCAGATATTTGTTATAAATAAATGAACTGGGTGGGGGGCAGTCAGGGGGAAACGGGGGGTGCCTTGGATTCACAACAGCCTCTCTGGTTCTCTCTCTCTCTCTCTCTCTCTCTCTCCCCCCCCCCCGTTATGGCCTCAGTACGTGGACAGGGCGACCCGGGGAAGGAGCGCAATGAAGAAAGCAGGCAAGAAGGTGGTGGGGGCCCTCTCCCACCTCTCGAAAAGCCCCCCGAAGGACAAAGGGAAGAGGAAGTAAGTGGCCTGGACTTATTTCATGGGGCTCGCTACCAATGAGTGCAAAATTGTAGAGCTGGGAGGGGGCCACCTAGGGTGATTTAGCCCAACCCCATAGAACGCAGAATTCACAGCAGAAATCACCCCAGGCAGGCAGCTACCAAAGAGGCGTAGCAAGCCCCGGTGGTATCCGGTGCAGAATTTTTTTTGTCACCCCCCCATGCTGCTTTCCCCCCATGGCAAAGCTGCACCCTCTTGGGAGTCACAGCTCCCGTCTGTCCCCCTCCCTCCCTGGCTCCAGGACCGGTGCTAGGGTTTTTGGCACCCTAGGAGAGGGGGCGGGCCACGTGACATCATTACGCATGATTTATGGTGCCCCGCCCCCTGCCCGCCAGGTGCCCCGCGCCGCCACGATTTTCAGCTCAACCTCTGCATAAAGACCTTCAAAGGAGGAGGAGGCCACCCCCTCTTGTGTCTTCCTGATGTTTAGTCAGAACCTCCTTTCTTGCCAGTTATGTTGTGAACTGCCCCCAAAACTACAGATGAAGGGGGGGCATGCAAAGTTAATAAATAATCATGATAATTTGGATCTGTTGGTTCATGTCCTAACGGGCGCTTCCCAGTACTCTCCGGCACAACGGCTGGAGTGTTTTTTTTGCAGGCTCGAGGGCACATTTTGGGCACCTCAAAGGGTGCCCTGGGAATGGTTGGCAGGCAATGAGACTGGGCAGGACTCCTCTTCCTCTGCCTGTGGCTAGCCTGGGGGGCAGCTGCCCGGGTCAGTGGGGAGGAAATGGCCGCTCTGGGCTGGAGGGGCAGAAAACGGACAAGCAGGGATCCCCCCCAGAGCAGCAAAGTCCACTCTGTGCTGTGCGATGGCTGGGAAAGTGGAATGAGCTTTAAAGGCAAAGAAGTTGCTTTAGTGGTGGACGCCTTGGTCTTCTGCATTGCAGGGGGTTGGACTAGATGACCCCTGGGGTCCCTTCCAACTCCACAATTTTGGGATTCTATGCAACGCATAGTTAATGGGGTACCTGTGCCCCTGAAGGACCAGGTGCGCAGCCTGGGAGTCATTTTGGACTCACAGCTGTCCATGGAGGCGCAGGTTAATTCTGTGTCCAGGGCGGCTGTCTACCAGCTCCATCTGGTACGCAGGCTGAGACCCTCCCTGCCCGCGGACTGTCTCGCCAGAGTGGTGCATGCTCTAGTTATCTCTCGCTTGGACTACTGCAATGCGCTCTATGTGGGGCTACCTTTGAAGGTGACCCGGAAACTGCAATTAATCCAGAATGCGGCAGCTAGACTGGTGACTGGGAGCGGCTGCCGAGACCACATAACACCGGTCCTGAGAGATCTACATTGGCTCCCAGGACGTTTCCGAGCACAATTCAAAGTGTTGGTGCTGACCTTTAAAGCCCTAAACGGCCTTGGCCCAGTAGACCTGAAGGAGCGTCTCCACCCCCACCGTTCAGCCCGGACACTGAGGTCTAGTGCCGAGGGCCTTCTGGCGGTTCCCTCACTGCGAGAAGCAAAGCTACAGTGAACCAGGCAGAGGGCCTTCTCGGTAGTAGCACCCACCCTGTGGAATGCCCTCCCATCAGAGGTCAAAGAGATAAATAACTATCTGACATTCAGAAAATACCTGAAGGCAGCCCTGTTTAGGGAAGTTTTTAATATTTAATGCTGTATTGTTTTCATATTTGATTGGAAGCCTCCCAGGGTGGCTGGGGAAACTCGGCCAGATGGGCAGGGTACAAATAATAAATTTATTATTAATTATTATTATTATTATTATTATTAATGGCGGGACTCACTGCCACCTGAGGCAGCGGTGACCACCAACTGAGATGGATTTAAAAAAGGATTCACGGAGGGAGGCAGCCACGCTTCTGAATCCTGTTGTTGGAAACCACGGGACGGGAAAGAGTTGCTCTTGTGCTCGATTCTTGCTTGCTGGTTTCCCATGATGGGCCATTGGCAGCCTCTTTTCATGCCTCCTGTGGGAGTCAGTTCCACAGATTAACTATCCCTGTTTAGGGAAGTTTTTAATGTTTGAAGTTTCATGCTGTTTAATATTCTGTTGGGAGCCGCCCAGAGTGGCTGGGGAAACCCAGCCAGATGGGCAGGGTATTATTATTATTATTATTATTATTATTATTATTATTATTAGCATTCCTAAAACAGAACACAGAGCTTTGAGGCACATTCCAAATGGTCTAAGCCACATCTTTGTGTTGCATTTTGTCTCCTTCTCTGACAGGGTCTCCTTTCAGGGAGATTACAGTGACGAACTCTCGGCTTTGTCCCATGACCTTAAAGGTAAGCAATCCCCCCCCCAAAAAGTGCTTATTTCCACCAATAGCAAGCACCCACCAGACCTGCCATGAGATGCTCCTGAGCCCCTCCAAATATCAGGTGTGCAGAGTCAGAGGGAGGGGGGGGACAGACCCTCAGGTCTCTGTGGAGCGGGTGCGTGGCATGGCAAAGGCCCTCAGGATCTGGTGGGGAGGAGGGTCAAAGTTAATGGCTCTGGGCGTAGGGCAGCCTTTCCCAAACCGGGTGCCCTCCAGGTGTGTTGCGCTATAACTCCCAGCCAGCACGGCGAATGGCAAAGGATGCGGGCAGCTAGACTCCTGCAACATCAGGAGGGAGCAGCACTATTATCGCAGTGGATTTGCTAGGGATCATGGGAGTTGTAGGCAAAAACATCTGGAGGGCCGCAGGTTGGGGATGCCTGCTCCAGAAGAGGAACCGCTGAGACAGACAATGGGTGCCAGAATCTTCTGGCGAGGAAGAAGGAATTCCTTTTCCTAACTGGGCACCAGAAACTCCCACTCTCAGCGCAACCTCTGCAGTGCAAGCAGCTGGAGCCCCCAGGCAGGACAGGTTTAACCATTTGGCGCTGATTAATCCGGATTAGTGGTTCTAGATTTGGGATTGTTAACAGAAGGAAGCACTTTGGTGCTCATTGCATCCACATCCTGCCTTTTCCTCCAAGGACCACAAGGGGACGTTTGTGGTTTCCTCCCCCTCCTCATTTAATCCTCCCAACAACTCTGTAAGGTAGGTTAGACTGAGAGATGGCAGTGACCAGCCCCCAGGGACACCCCCTGTGAGTTTAGGGTCAAGTGGGAATTTGAACCCTGGTCTCTCAGGACCTAGTGCTCATTTAATTCCCACAACAGCCCTGGTTAGGCTCACAGGCAGTGACTGACCCCAGCACCTCCAGTGAAAGCTTCAGGGCTGAGGGGGGATTTGAACCCGAGTCTCTCCCAGGTCCTAGTCTGGCACCCTAACCACTAGTCCACGCTGACTCCCTTGCTCAGACTAAGACCCATCAGACCAGATCTTCTGTGACCACCTATAGCCACAATTTTATTAATCCTCCTCTGTGGGATAAAACAGCATTGCCCAGAGGCTGCTAATACATTTTATTTATCTTAGGAAATTTACAGCCCGCTTGGTTGTAGAAAACCTCAAAGCAGTTTGCCAAAATAATAAAACAGTCTGATTTTTATCGGCAATTAAAATATTCAACAGTGATGAATCTAGCATTCATAAAATCAGCAGCTGAGTTATCTTTTTTTAGGTCAACGTGTTTTTTTGACTTTTATTATTGAAATTTTTGGGGGTGTATGTTACGTTTGGTGTAAACCGATTAGTAGTTTTCTAAACAAAATAAAAAATAAAACAATTCCTTCCAGTAGCACCTTAGAGACCAACTAAGTTTGTTCTTGGTATGAGCTTTCGTGTGCATGCACACTTCTTCAGATACACTGAAACAGAAGTCACCAGACCCTTATATATAGTGAGAGGGTGGGGAGGGGTATAGCTCAGAAGGGTGGTGGGAATGGGTGATAGGCTGATAGCTGTGGTAAACCTGTTGACGACTGTTAACGACTGCAATTAGTCTTACAGGAAAAAGCAAGGGGTGAGAAGGTTAAAAATAGTCTTTCCTGTAAGACTAATTGCAGTCCTTAACAGTCATCAACAGGTTTACCTCACCTAACAGCCTATCACCCATTCCCACCACCCTTCTGAGTAATACCCCTCCCCACTCTCTCACTATATATAAGGGTCTGGTGACTTCTGTTTCAGTGTGTCTGAAGAAGTGTGCATGCACACGAAAGCTCATCCCAAGAACAAACTTAGTTGGTCTCTAAGGTGCTACTGGAAGGAATTGTTTTATTTTTTTATTTTGTTTTGACTATGGCAGACCAACACGGCTACCTAGAAAACTAGTAGTTTTCTAATCATTTTTCATTTTTAAGCGATAAATCTAAAAGCCCATCCACATTACTGAGATCTGCGGAGGCTCATCTCAACAAACATGTTACTTGGCGCCGAAAAGCGATGTCAATAGGCAGGGAGTTCCAAAGTGTAGCTGTTTGCAAAGGCAAGACGGGGATTATGAAGCACCCATAGCAGTGCCAGTTCCACCGTTTGGAGCGGTGAGGAGGGCATATCTATGGGGCCCGGTGTTTGGGGTGGTCTCATGCCTTCCCCCTTAATTCTACCTTGCAGGGGCGCCTTTGCGGTGCGATCTGAGCCCTCCCACCTCCTTCACCCGCTTTCCTGTGCTCTGCCCCTCAGTGCTGTACTACGACATGCCTGCCCCCCTGGTTTGCGCCCGGTGCAAAGGGCGTCTCTCCAAGACCTCCCGCCGGCACAGCCGAGAGCTCAGGCCCTCTGAGACGGATTTGGACCTCCTGCCTTGGATGGACAGCAGGAGCTACGGACTTTGGCAGCAAGAGACGCCTTCGTGGCTGCAGCCCCTCAACCGCTTGAGCAGCCTGGCTGCCGCAGGCCTAAAATAGAGAGACGGGCAGAGGCGCGACGGCACTGGGGAAACAGGCGCCGGCTGGCAGAGACTAGAGAAAAATCCAAAGCGTAATAAAACTATATGGCTGGGTGTGAGCGGCATGGTGGGCAGCACTTTTTTTGGGGGGGGGAGGGGGTGTGGCTTGGCTTTTCCGGCTTATGTTCCTGCCCCTGCTGAGGTTTGCGAACTGTCAGAAGACCCTGGCTGTCTTCTTAATTAGGTCGCACGAAGTAAGAGACCAATCCATCAAGTTTTTCAAGGCTTTAATCTAAACTAATTGCTTTACAAGTGTAGCAGGTCGTAAAACCTCCTCATCCGTCATCATCAGATTCCGAAACTGCTTTTCGTCTATTCTCCCGCCAGGAAGCCCATCGTGGAAAGCGGAAGCACTTTGTTCTCCGCTTTTTCCTTTCCCCCTCTTCGTAACGAGGTCTCTGCCTGTTTAGCTGGAGCCTCTCCAACAACCCCCCTTCTCCACTGCTGGAGCCGGAAGGGGAACTGGATGAATCTGTCTTTAAGATCGGGGGCTGCTCTCGGTAGCTGCTTAACGCGGGACTGGAGGAAGGATGCAGCCCCCTGACATGAACTTTTTGTGTTCCGGTTTGCGAACTTTTTCCGGAAGCCGAATATGCTCCGTTTTGAGTGTTACGCTGAGGTCTGTCTGTTTTTACTATTTATTTTGCGTTTTTGAGGCTCTTTTTTGTTTTGTTTTTGTGACTGTGTGGAACTCAGTTCAGCTCCTGATAGATTCATAGAATCATAGAGTTGGAAGAGACCCCAAGGGCCATCCAGTCCAACCCCCTGCCAAGCAGGAAACACCATCAAAGCATTCCTGACAGGTGGCTGTCAAGCCTCTGCTTAAAGACCTCCAAAGAAGGAGACTCCACCACACTCCTTGGCAGCAAATTCCACTGTCGAACAGCTCTTACTGTCAGGAAGTTCTTCCTAATGTTTAGGTGGAATCTTCTTTCTTGTAGTTTGAATCCATTGCTCCGTGTCCGCTTCTCTGGAGCAGCAGAAAACAACCTTTCTCCCTCCTCTATATGACATCCTTTTATATATTTGAACATGGCTATCCTATCATTGTGTGACTGCAGTACATTGTTTGTTGCTTTCGTTTTATGGATCGATGGTCTCGTTAGATAGTAAAAATTCATGTTAAATTGCTGTTTTAGGGGTTGTTTTCCAAAGTCTGCAACGGATTAATCTGTTTTGCATTATTTTCTATGGGAAAGCGTGCCTTGGTTTTGGAACGGACTTCTGGAATGGATGAAGTTTGAGAACCAAGGTACCACACAGTATGTGCTAATTGCCTACCCTCTCATAGAACTGTAGGGTCGGAAGGAACCCCTAAGGGTCCTCTAGCCCACTCCCCTGCAATGTAGGAATCTCAACTATATCCTACATGACAGATATCCATCCAACCTCTGCTTTAAAATGTTCAGCGAAGGAGAGTCCACCTGGAATCCTTCCTCTGGGCAGTTTATGATAGATCTCGCAAGGATTCCCCAGGATTCCTTGCCACAACGGCTATTAAGCCAGATATAAGTCCAGTGTGGATATTTTTCTTAGCCCTCGGAGATGCCAGACTTGATCCAAAATCCATTTTTGAACACTCTGCCGTTTTGTGACACAAACAATAAACCCGAGTGCCATAGTCCAGGTTTTGCCTTTTCCATTCCATCCAAAAACTCCTCTTAAAACCTAACCCTGCAGGTGTCCTTCAAGTGTCCCGGAGGCACAACCTCAGCTGGCCAAGCAGAAGACACATTTAACGAAATCAACAATAATTCTGGTTCTGGGAAGAGGCCATTTCATCACTGAAATGAAGCAGAGCGATCAGGAGAGGAGGACAAGGAGCTGCCGGCGGATCAGGAGAGCAAATATTTGGGGAAGGCGGAGAGCGGGCTTACTGGATGGGATTACACCAGGCTCACCTGTTGTGGCCTGTAGCCTGCCAACCTGCTCAGGGGAAGCAGGTGTGCTTCAAATTGAGCAGGTGATAGACCAGTGATGGCGAACCTATGACACGCGTGTGAGCACTGACACGCATAACCATTTTTGATGACACGCGGCCGCATGCAGCCGCATACAGAGAAGTATGGGGCCGCATGCTGAGAAGGACGTTTCATCCTCGGCTACTGCACGGCCAGGTGCAGTAGCCGAGGATGAAAGATTTGCTGTAGTGTAGACACTCTGTGCCAGAGGTCTGTAGGCCAAAACAACAGAGCTCCGGCACAGAGTGTCTAGTTCTGGGACTTCCGGTTAGGGATCTTTGACCTAACATCCGGCCAGCGGAGCAGGGAGCAGCGGAATGCCGCAGGGGATGCATCTCTGGGGGCCGTGTGATTGCCATTACCACCAATCACATAACCACAGCAACCACCATCCAATCTACTGTTCTGGGGTGTCATTGATTTCTAATTTTTGGTTTATTAAATACAGTTATATATTACAACTAGTATATTAAGCCCGTAAAAATACAGGCGCTAGCGGAGCTGCCCGTCTGTGCTGCAGCAGCACGGACAGGCAGCCTAAGGAGCCGACGCTCCCTCGGCCGGTCGCTCAGTGACCGCGGGAGCAGCAGCGCCAGGCGGGATGCATCCCGCTCGGTGCTGCAGCTCCCAGCGAGGGAGTGGCGGCTCCTGGAGCTGCCTGTCCGTGCTGCAGCAGCACGGACAGGCAGCCTAAGGAGCCGACGCTCCCTTGGCCGGTTGCTCAGTGACCGCGGGAGCAGCAGCGCCAGGCGGGATGCATCCCGCTCGGCGCTGCAGCTCCCGGCGAGGGAGTGGCGGCTCCTGGAGCTGCCTGTCCGTGCTGCAGCAGCACGGACGGGCAGCCTAAGGAGCCGACGCTCCCTCGGCCGGTCGCTCAGTGACCGCGGGAGCAGCAGCGCCAGGCGGGATGCATCCCGCTCGGCGCTGCAGCTCCCGGCGAGGGAGCGTCGGCTCCTGGAGCTGCCTGTCCGTGCTGCAGCAGCACGGACAGGCAGCCTAAGGAGCCGACGCTCCCTTGGCCGGTCGCTCAGTGACCGCGGGAGCAGCAGCGCCAGGCGGGATGCATCCCGCTCGGCGCTGCAGCTCCCGGCGAGGGAGTGGCGGCTCCTGGAGCTGCCTGTCCGTGCTGCAGCAGCACGGACGGGCAGCCTAAGGAGCCGACGCTCCCTTGGCCGGTCGCTCAGTGACCGCGGGAGCAGCAGCGCCGGGCGGGATGCATCCCGCTCGGCGCTGCAGCTCCTGGGAGCGCCGCAAAGCGGCGCTTCCCCCGCGCTTTGGCTGGCGCTGCTGCTGCTGCTGTCGAGGCGGGCGCCGCCGGGCGCCGCTAGCAAGAAGCGAGGGAGGAGGCTCCATGCAAGGCGGCGGCGCTGCCCCAATTGACACCGCGCGTGCGCCGCCGCTGACTTCCGGCCTGCGTCCCTGTTGGGGGGGGGACAGTAGAGCTGTCCAATCCCTGCGTCCGTGTGTGCCATGCGCAGAACGCACTTCCGTGACACACGGAAAAGCAGGGACACTTCAAGATTATTATATAGGATTATACATTTTTGTTATTTAAACTATAAATATCGTGAAATTATGGTTTTTTCTCTCAAAGTGACACACCACCCAAGTTATGCTCGGTTTTTTGGCGAATTTTGACACACCAAGCTCTAAAAGGTTGCCCATCACTGTGATAGACGGACACCTCAGGACTAGGTTTACCTAGTTCAGCATCCTGTTTCTGATAGCTTTTGGGGAACAACAGGTGCATAGCTGACTGCCCTGCCTGGAGTGTCATTTCCGTGTGCCAGCGCCTCCTCTTCAGAGGCAGACGCTTCAAGATTGGAGAATTGATGCAGGGTTTTCTTTGTTGCAATGGCCATGATGCCAGCCCATAATATGCTTTCACTTTATCGGGATTTACCCTTGCAGCAGAAAAAGGTGGTAAAATAAAAAACATCCTGTTACATATCTGCAGCCAGTGCTGGTGGGGAAGCTCCATGAATCACAGATGTAAAGCATTGGGGGTTGGGGGGAACCTCAAGGGTCATCTAGCCCAACCCCCTGCAATGCAGGAATCCCTGGCAGGTGGTCCTCCAACCTCTGTTGAGAAACCTCCAATGAATGGGAGACCACCACCTTCCAAGGGCAGGGCTGTATGAACCACAAAGCAAATGGAACTTGCTGAGCTGACCGGGAAACTTCGTGACCAGAGGGAGGAAGACTGGAAGAAATTCAAATTATATTTTAAAAAGTATTGTAAGATTAAAGAGTAGAAGTAAGCTGAAAGATGGTGAGGCTGTAGATTTAGAAAATAGATTTAAGCTTTATAATTGTTTGATGAATGATATAGATAATAGAAAAGAAGAGAGGATAAGGTTAATTAATAAAAAATGTTTTTAATGATGTAAAGAAATTACTAATGATGGACAAGGTACGCAGGAAGAGAGGGCGGGAGGAAGTCAACCTACAATGATAAGAAAGAATGACAGGTTAAAAGGATTTTTGTATGTTTTATTTGTATTATTGTTTGGTGTATCTTTTTGATTTATTGTTGCTTGTTTACTTTTATTGTAATACTTGGTTAAAACCAATAAAATTTATTAAAAAAAAAGAAAAGAACCACAAAGCAAAATGAGCATGGGCTTAGGGCAAAAACTTATTTCCCCCAAAAATTATAATTGTTTTTAAAATTTGTATACTGCCCTATAACTGCAGATCTCAGGGCGGTTCACCCAAGATGATGATAAAAAAAGATGATAACACCAACTTGGGTGGGAATAAAATAGGTTCTGCTTGAAAGCTGCTTCAAATCCTCTCCTAGCTGATCTTTCATGGGACGGAGGGAAGCAGAGAGCAGAGATGCCTCCCCTGCTGCCGCCTGACCCCCCCCTCCGTTGGGCGCCTGCCCAAGTTGGCACAAATTGGTTGGAGGGACAGGATCCTCCTGAGACTTTGTTTGCAAGAGGTTTTGAGACATGCCAGGCCCAGGTTAAGTCTCCCCAGCCCCTCCCTCTTGCAAGGGTATATAGCAACCACTTGGCATCTCGGCCTCACTCTGCACCCGGGGACTAGCGCAGAAAGGGAGCGTTTTAAACACAGAGGTGAGTGACTGGTGAGAAAAAGGACCGTGTCCTTTGTCTAGTTTCATGAGGGCTGGAGCGGAGGGTTTCTTTGATTTTAAGCAGGCATTCCCTTAGAACCATAGAGTTGGGAGGTGACCCCAAAGGTCCTCTAGTCCACCCCCCTGCAATGCAGGAAACTCCGCTAAAGCATCCATGACAGAGGGCCATCCAACATCTGCTTAAATGCATCCAAGGAAAGGAGAGTCCCCAAACTCCCGAGTCGAGACCATTCCACTGTGGAGCAGCTTTTGCTGTCAGAATGTTCTTCCTGATGGCTAATTGGAATGTCCTTTCTTGTAATTGGAAGCCATGGGTTCGAGTCCTCCCCTCTGGAGCTGCAGAAAACAAGATTGCTCCATCTTCCTTGCGACAACCCTTGTTATCATTTCTAACAATTTCCCAGGAGTTTGAGGGTGGAGCGGCTTTCCTCTGAGACCTGCTAGCTGGTACCCCAAGCCTTCTGGAGTAGCCAGCCTGGCAGCCCAGCCTTGGGGCTTGCGGGACATCCTTGCCTCTCTCTGCTGTGCTTCCTTCCTTCCTCCATCTCCCTCCAGGCAAGGAAGGATCCAGGCCATGGGGACCGCGGCTTACGTCATCGTTGTTCTGAGCTTCCTTGGCCACTGGGCTGGCAGCCCTTCAGCGGCAGGTGAGTCGGGGTCCCTCCTCGCTCCTCTGTGCCTTGGAGAATCAGTGGGCAAAGGGAAGGGAGGGCAAAGGGCCAGACTGGCATTCAGAGGCACCACTGCCTCCAATGTGGGACAAAAAACCAGTGAGATTCATGGCTGAGTGGGGATTTCAACCCTAGTCTCCCAGGTCCCGATCCAACACTCTAACCACTACACCACACTGCCTGTTTCTTGCCTGTTCCTCATTTTGTTGACCTGGCTTAATGGGGAATTGAAAGAGCTTGACGTAAGTAAACTGGCTATCTTTGTTTTGTTTCTTCTGTGTTTACCCTGCTATTGTCTATGTGGGAAATATTCTTCTTACAGGAGATGGTGATTAATTTTTGCTGGTGACGCCAGATTGCTGTGCTGATCTTTGCACAAAGCCTTAAGAGATCAGGAAGCCTGCCAGGCCAATGGCCCACCTAGTCACAGAAATGTAGAGTTGGAAGGGATCCCCAAAGGCCAACTAGTCTAACCCCCGGCAGAGCAGTAACTGCAGCTAAAGAATCCCAGGATCCCCCCCCCTCTCTCTGGTCTTCACCCAACCCTCTTTCAAAAGCAGCTGAAGACTCGATGGAGGGATCCTCTTCTCCCTGCCCCACGGACTGGCTCTTCTACGAGGGCAGCTGCTACGGATACTTCTCCGACCGGAAGTGTTGGAGAGAGGCTGAGGTGAGTCCAGAGTTGCGCCTGGATCATTCACACCAGAACCAGCACCCTGCAGGGCTGCTCTTTCCAGAGAGACTCTCTTGAACTGACCGCTTATTCATTAATTAATAATTAATAATTAATAATTAATAATTAATAATTAATAATTAATAATTAATAATTAATAATTAATAATTAATAATTAATAATTAATAATTAATAATTAATAATTAATAATTAATAATTAATAATTAATAATAATTTATTTATACCCCGCCCGTCTGGCTGGGTTATTTATTTATTTACAAAAATATACATTAAAAAGCAAACAGAAAAAGCATACATAAAAAGAAAGGGGGGGGAGAGATAAAACAATCTTACAATGTAAAAAAAATACAAAATGCAAAATAGTCCAGTAGCACCTTAGAGACCAACTAAGTTTGTTCTGGGTATAAGCTTTTGTGTGCATGCACACTTCTTCAGATACTTCTGATTTATTTCGACTGCATCAGACCAACACGGCTACCTTCCTGAATCTAGAATTTTACAATGATTATTCTTAGACTGATGTAGATCTTGACTGATAGATAATGACATTATTTACAAATCTAAGATTTATATAGTAATATAGTTATACAATACAGTATCTAAGAAAAAACAAGAAAGAAAAAGAAGAGAAAAAACAACTGTGTCAAAATTACAATTTAAACAATATAAATACCTATCTATTGTAAAGTTATACTTAATATAATTCAAACCAATATTAGTGTTTTTTGTACATTTTAACCTTCAATTTGGGTTAAATCCCTTTTCAATTTATTATATTGTTGACTTCCTTCTACCTCATTACGGTTTCAGATCGAGTATTCCTATTTCCCCCCTGTATTTAATTGTTTTTCCTCATCTTGGAATGAAGAAAAATATTTTACTATCTGCCAGATTATTCAAGACACAGCCAAGTCTGATTGTTGGAACCTTGTTTTGTTAAGTAATTGTTAAAACATTCCCATTCTTCTTTTACTTTTACTCCCCCCCTTTTTTTTGCTTTCTGGTTCATAATTGCATCCATACAACATAGAATCCTAGAATCCTAGAGTTGGAAGAGACCCCAAGGGCCATCCAGTCCAACCCCCTGCCAAGCAGGAACACCATCAAAGCATTCCTGACAGGTGGCTGTCAAGCCTCTGCTTAAAGACCTCCAAGGAAGGAGACTCCACCACACTCCTTGGCAGCAAATTCCACTGTCCAACAGCTCTTACTGTCAAGAAATTCTTCCTAATGTTTAGGTGGAATCTTCTTTCTTGTAGTTTGAATCCATTGCTCCGTTTCCGCTTCTCTGGAGCAGCAGAAAACAACCTTTCTCCCTCCTCTATATGACATCCTTTTATATATTTGAACATGGCTATCATATCACCCCTTAACCTTCTCTTCTCCAGGCTAAACATACCCAGCTCCCTAAGCCATTCCTCATAAGGCATCGTTTCCAGGCCTTTGACCATTTTGGTTGCCCTCCTCTGGGCACGTTCCAGCTTGTCAGTATCCTTCTTGAACTGTGGTGCCCAGAATTGGACACAGTATTCCAGGTGGGGTCTGACCAGAGCCCACATAAATTTGAATTCATTGTTATCCACAACTCAAAGACATAAAAAAAGGAATATACATACAAATTTTCTAACAATAAATTTTCTTCAACATTTGACTTCCCATCCTTTCCATATTCCTTTCTTTTTAATATGGTAAACTTGTTGCTTAGCTTAACTATTTATTTAACAAATGGTCTTTTCTTTTTTTAACTTTGTCTGCTGATTGATTTCTTATTGACTCCGTCATTTTCACAATTCCTCTCTTGATAGTTTAAACAAAATAAAACAATTTCTTCCAGTAGCACCTTAGAGACCAACTAAGTTTGTTCTTGGTATGAGCTTTCGTGTGCATGCACACTTCTTCAGATACACAGGTGTGCACGCACACAAAAGCTCATACCAAGAACAAATTTAGTTGGTCTCTAAGGTGCTACTGGAAGGAATTGTTTTATTTTGTTTCGAGTACGGCAGACCAACACGGCTACCTACCTGTAACTAGATGGTTTAAGTTCGCTCTTTCAGCTACTAAATATTTGGCTACTAAAATTCTGGCTGCTGTCACTGCGTAAAGAAAGATTATTTTGCTTTCATTTGGAATGCTCACTGTTAGGATTCCTAATAAAAATGCCTCTGAACTGACCACATTCTTGTCCTGCCCTGGCTTAGGAAGCATGCCAGCAACAAGGATCTCACCTGGCTTCCATCCTGACCAAGAAGGAGTGCTGCCGCCTCCGCAAGTACCTCTCCAGGTTTCGGCCTGACGGGGACGTCTGGATCGGGCTCCACAACATTGTCAAGGTTGGTCTCTCCACCCCATGCGCACCCACAGACCCCCACCTTAAGCAACCCCCACTTCCCAGAGCGTAGCCCCTTCACACGATTTCATCCAGTGAGCCAGTGTGGGGTAGTGGTTAAGAGTGGTAGACTCGTAATCTGGGGAACCGGGTTCACGTCTCCGCTCCTCCACATGCAGCTGCTGGGTGACCTTGGGCTAGTCCCACTTCTTTGAAGTCTCTCAGCCCCACTCACCTCCCAGAGGGTTTGTTGTGGGGGAGGAAGGGAAAGGAGAATGTGAGCTGCTTTGAGACTCCTTCGGGGAATGATAAAGCGGGATATCAAATCCAAACTCTTCTTCTTCTTCTTCATTTTGTTCCTTATTGCCTTCCCTTCACCCCAAGTCCCAGAGCAGGTTGTAGCAATAAAACATAGCATTAAAAACAACAACCCCAGTTAAAAACAACTTGTCATTACAGGGATGAGTTGGGTCCCCAAACCATACATCTCAAGCAGGGACCCACATGCCACCCCCTCAGCCGTTTTGATCTGCAGAATTGGCACCGCTACATACCGTATTGGCCCAAATATAAGCCACACCCGCAAATAAGCCACGCCTTTAAAATTCAAGGGGGGGGGGAAGAGAAAAACAAGACAATACCCAAATATAAGCCACTCTCTTAAAATTCTGCAGGCACTCACACCCGTAAATGGCAAATGTAGAAGAAAATCCTACAGCGATATCATAAAAGCCAGTTTTTGCAAGGTAGTGAATTTAACCTGCACTTTTCACAGTCGGAATTTGAAAAAAAAGTGCGGTATTCAGGCCAATATGGTAATGCCCGTTGCACATTCATAAAGATAAATTCACAACCGTAGTTTAAAAGATACAGGAAGCTGAAACGCCAACACAGGTTAAAATTCACAGCACCTTTCTAAGCATCTGGGTGTAGGCTTGGCTAAAGAGGAATGTATTTTTTAGCAGGCGCTGAAAAGAGCAAAGGAAATCGCCTGCTTCATCTCAAGAGGCAGGGAGTTCCAGAGGGGAAGGCATTGCCACGCAAAATGATTTGAGTTCTTGAAAATGGGGAGCGGGCATTACGTGGCACCTGCAGTTGTGCCCATTCCGCCGATCTGAAGCAGTCAGGTGGGCTTCTGTGGGGTAAGGATATCTCACGGGTAAACGGGTCCCAAGTTATTGGGGACTTTATATACTAATAGTAACGCCTTGAGCTTGCCCCGGAAGCAAACTGGCCATCAGTACAGACTGGCTGCATGCAGTCTACACTCCTGAAGCACATTCAAAGAGCCGTCTTTCCTGCAAAGAATTCTGGGTGCTGTAGTTTGTTAAGGCTTTTCTGGGAATTGTAGCTCTGCGTGGCATAAAGGATGCTTTGAAGATGAGATTTCTTTATTGTCATTGTACAAGTACAAGTACAACGTTGTACAAGTGCAACGAAATTGGATGCCATCCCATAAAAACAAAGCACAAAAACAGCACAAAAAACAAAAGACAAAAAACCAAAAACCACATTTTCAGCCACACATGCACATACGTACACACCCATCACAACTCTCCAAGGTCATATTATCTGGTTACAGCATTTAAGATGGTTATAGCTCTTGGGTAGAAACTATTCTTCAATCCATTTGTTCTTGATCTAATTGTTCTATATCTTCTACCCGAAGGCAGTGGTGCAAATAGACTATATCCCGGATGAGATGGATCCTGTAAAATATTGTTTACTTTTTTAAGGCAACGGGAACTGTATAGTTCTTCCAAAGATGGGAGAGGATGACCAGTAATCTTCCGGGCTGTGGTTATGACCTTCTGGAGTACCTACCTCTCCCTGACTGTGCAGCTGGAGAACCAAGCACAAATACAGTATATAAGAATACTCTCTATGGAGCCTTGGTAGGACACCAGCAGTCTCTCACTCAGATTGTTCTTCTTTAAAAGTCCGAGGAAATAAATAAATAAAGGCAAGAAGGTGCATCAAATGTGCTTTAAAGGCCACCGTCTCCTTGCTGCTCTCCGTGACCACACTTTGAGAACTTTAAAATAATGCTTCTGACATTATTTCCATCTCTCTCTCTCTCTCTCTCTCTCTCTCTCTCTCTCTCTCTCTCTCTCTCTCTCTCTCTCTCTCAGAGAGAGAGAGAAGTTGACTGTTCCCATCAGTCCAGGAAATGCTCATGTCACTTATTATTATTTGCTAAATGACCGTGAAAAGATGACTATTGTCAACATGGGTGTGCTCCAAAAAAGGCTCTTAGCTTCTCCTCAGCCCTTTATTTGCTTCAGTTAATCTATGCTCTGTGCAAACTCCCTCTCCCTAGTGCACAAACCTGCACCATCCTTTTGTTTTAAATGGGGGAGGGGGGAAGCAGTGCATGAGTGAGCAACACCCTTGCATGAGAGACATGGGCTTGCATGAGAGACTTCAGAGAAGTGTGACTAGCCCAAGGTCACCCAGCAGCTGCATGTGGAGGAGCGGAGACGTGAAACCGATTCACCAGATTACAGGACTACTGCTCTTAACCACTACACAGTGGTGACCAGCTCCCAAGCCCACAGCCAATGAGCTTCTCGGCCAGTCCTTCTCAGCTCCTAGTCTGATGCTCTAACCACTACAACAGGCTGCCTCTCACTTAGTTGGGAACCCTCCCCAGATTGAGCCTGATGCCTGTGGCAGGGAGGTCCACTCCCAACCATTCCTGGGTGCTTTGGGGGAAGATTCCCCTGGCTGAACTTTGCTCTCATGAGCCTATGGGAGCCCATGTCCTCCTCCTCCTCCTCCTCCCACCCACCCCTTGGGGCACAAGGGCTACCTCTTCCTCTTTTTCTGTGTCCCCTCAGATTCCTGGAAACGCATCCTGGCAATGGAGTGACGGACTCATCGCCGACCACACTCAATGGAGCACCGGGCAGCCCAATAATCATGGCAAGACTGGCGAGTGGTGCGTGGAGCTGTGGCGAACTAGGGGTAAGAAGCCTGTGCACTGGTGTGCATTGTGCTTTGTGGGCTGGGAATCCCCCCCGCTCCCCTTCTTCCTCCCTGACCCATGGCGGAACAGAGATGGGGTGCGGTGGGTATTTGTCGCAGAAGCCGGTTGTGCACAGCGCTGACTGGCCAGTGCTTATGCTGCCACGAACACCGCCTTCCTCGTGACTTAGAACAGCCTGGCTTCAGCAGCTGGATCAGGCCCAAGGGAGCTGGGTATGTTTAGCCTGGAGAAGAGAAGGTTAAGGGGGGGATATGATAGCCATGTTCAAATATATAAAAGGATGTCATATAGAGGAGGGAGAAAGGTTGTTTTCTGCTGCTCCAGAGAAGCGGAAACGGAGCAATGGATTCAAACTACAAGAAAGAAGATTCCACCTAAACATTAGGAAGAACTTCCTGACAGTAAGAGCTGTTCGACAGTGGAATTTGCTGCCAAGGAGTGTGGTGGAGTCTCCTTCTTTGGAGGTCTTTAAGCAAAGGCTTGACAGCCACCTGTCAGGAATGCTTTGATGGTGTTTCCTGCTTGGCAGGGGGTTGGACTGGATGGCCCTTGGGGTCTCTTCCAACTCTATGATTCTATGATTCTAAGTGGGGTGGGGAGTCCACCTAGACCAGCATCCTTTCGGTAGAGCAGGAGACTCTTAATCTCAGGGTTGTGGGTTCGATCCTCATGTTGGACCAAAAGATTCCTGCTGTCCGACAGAGGTCTCCCTCGGAAGGTGGTGGCCTCTCCTTCCTTGGAAGTTTTTAGGCAGAGGTTGGCTGGCCTTCTGTCATGAATGCTTTCGTTGAGATTCTTGCATCGAAGCGGGTTGGGCTAGATGCCCTTTGGGGGACCCTTCCAACCCTACAATTCTGCTTCTGCTCTTCCCAAACATTGGCGCTAATTCCCGTCTCACCGCTTAGGTTTCAGAAAATGGAACGATGAGCTCTGCAGCCGTAAGAACAGCTTTCTGTGCAAGTATGAGGCTGAGATGGGTGCCGCAGAAAACGAGTGCGAGTGAGCAGCAGAGGCGGGGGCCTTCTCTGCTCTCCCCTGCCCTGGTGGGCTTCCATCTCTGCTGTTTGGCCTCTCCTGTGCCAGACAGAAAAAGGTCTTCCTTTCCCCTCTTTCGGGTCGCCACAGTGTGGAAGCAATAAACCGTCTCTGAAGCAAGCAGGTTTCTCTGTGCCTGTCCTTCCATCACACCTTGAAATCGCACGCCAACGATTCAGTGTGTGCACATTGCTCTGCCACCGAAATTTGTGGGTGCCCAGCCCCTTCACCACACTGGCTCTCTTGGATTTGTGACCAATGTCGGCCCTCACGCATTGTGCTGGTCCCGTGGGGTATCCAGAAGGCGAAGTCTAAGTCCGGTCCAAGGTCAGAGGTACACGTAAAGGCAGTCCAAAATAACTGGAGCAGGGTACAGGGCAGGGAGTCAGGCGAAGTCAGGAACGGGTGAACAAACAGGGAACTAAGGCGGGTCAGGAGCTCAGGCAGAACAACAAGACAGGGATCAAGCAGGAACTCGACAGCAACGATGTTGCTCCTGCAACTTGGGGCTGGGACTGGCCGGCTTTTATCTGCCCCGAGGCATAGGGTGGCTCCGATCCTCAGGTGACTCGCCTCTCCTGGCTTGGAGGCGAGCACTCCTCCTGCGGGAACTCAGTTCCCTTTGCCTCTCTGCCCTGAGCCTCTGCAGCTCAGGAGAAGCTGGAGGGCTACCGGACCCAGAGGCAACCTCAGCTTCCCCTGACAGGGCTGGGAGTGGAGCACCTGCAGGCAATGGGTCCTCCATCCCATCAGGATCCAGATCAACCTCAGCCAATGCCTGCACCTGAGGATCTAGCACAGGTGAGTCCCCTTCAGACTCAGGCCCCAGCCCTGGCTCTGCTGGTTCTGGAGACAGGGAATCCTGTGCAGGCTGGGATCCCTCAGGTTCAGCGTCTGAGTCTGAATCCCAGGCCATCACACGCATGTTCACTTCAGCAAATCTGGCCCTCTTTGAAAAAAGTTTGGACACCCTTTCAATAGAGCCTTGCAGCTTCCTGGGAACAGCCTGGACCTGCAGCTGAAATAACAGAATCAGATCACAGCAGGTGACGCAAATAATTCACCTTATAGCCTCCCAAGCACGATTCAGGAGAGCTGCTGCTTTGGGTTGCGAAAAGCAGCACACCAACACTCACCTGTTTATCCATTCATTCATGGGTTTATTCATTTTGAAAACTTTGATTTATATATTGTATTAAAAAGTGTCACCAACAAGCTCCCACTTGGATGCAACTTCATATTCAAGCCAGCTTGAGAAACTCCGAGGAAACGGCGGCGAGGCAATGAGATGAATTTTGCGCACGTGATCCATTATGGGCGAAGTTAGAAGAAGAAGAAGAAGAAAATCAAATGGGGAGGAAGATGCATTTAGCTTGTTACTAGCAAAGGACGGGTTGTGGGCTCTGAGATCCGGCAGGGGCAGCCCACCCACCATGCCCACGGGCACCCCTGGCATTGCCACCAGAGCCTGGCAGTCCTTAACAGCCCTCGGGTGCTACTCTTCCAGCGGCTGAGCTAGGGACCGATTCCATTTGTCTGAAACTTGGCTCCCGGGTGGCGCTGGAACTTGGCTTTGCAGCGGCTTCAGCGCCTGGAACTCAATCAGTGGTGGGGGTGTGCTAATCGTGACCCACGGCCTGTAAATCTGCCCATGCCAAGCTGGGGCCCTTGTCCTCAGACGCCACCTTCCCGGCCGCACGGACCACGGAGGAGGTGTGAGTCCCCAGATTGGGCCCTGGGGGTGGGGCGAGGCGCCCAGTCCCATGGGCCTTGTTCCGGGAGACATGCGTGATATAAAGGGACTTCCTCCTCTGGGCCCCCATGTGGGATGGGAGTTGGATCTTGGGGTGGACCAGGACATGGGAACAGTCTGGGGAGTGGTCTCGGGGGGTGGCCCAGGTCTGGTAGTGGACCAGACCACAGGAGGGGTCTGAGGGGTGGTCTTGGGGGGTGGCCCAGGTCTGGTGGTGGGCCAGACCACAGGAGGGCTCTGGGGAGTGGTCTTGGGGGGTGGCCATGGTCTGGTGGTGGGCCAGACCCCACGAGCGCTCTGAGGGGTGGTCTCAGGCGGTGGCAAAGGTCTGGTGGTGGGCCAGACCACAGGAGGGTTCTGGGGAGTGGTCTTGGGGGGTGGCCCAGGTCTGGTGGTGGGCCAGACCACAGGAGGGCTCTGGGGAGTGGTCTCGGGGGGTGGCCCAGGTCTGGTGGTGGGCCAGACCACAGGAGGGTTCTGGGGGATGGTCTTGGGGGGTGGCCAAGGTCTGGTGGTGGGCCAGACCACAGGAGGGCTCTGAGGGGTGGTCTCAGGTGGTGGCAAAGGCCTGGTGGTGGGCCAGACCACAGGAGGGCTCTGGGGAGTGGTCTTGGGGGGTGGCCCAGGTCTGGTGGTGGGCCAGACCACAGGAGGGTTCTGGGGGATGGTCTCGGGGGGTGGCCAAGGTCTGGTGGTGGGCCAGACCAAACGAGGGCTCTGGGGGATGGTCTTGGGGGGTGTCCAAGGTCTGGTGGTGGGCCAGACCACAGGAGGGCTCTGGGGGGAGGTCTTAGGGGGTGTCCAAGGTCTCGTGGTGGGCCAGACCACAGGAGGGCTCTGGGGAGTGGTCTCGGGGGGTGGCCCAGGTCTGGTGGTGGGCCAGACCACAGGAGGATTCTGGGGGATGGTCTCGGGGGGTGGCCAAGGTCTGGTGGTGGGCCAGACCAAACGAGGGCTCTGGGGGATGGTCTTGGGGGGTGTCCAAGGTCTGGTGGTGGGCCAGACCACAGGAGGGCTCTGGGGGGAGGTCTTAGGGGGTGGCCAAGGCCTGGTATATGGCACATTCTCATTTTGTCCTGGTTGGGGTTGTGGCCTTGGAGGTGGTTGTGGCTGTGGCAAAGCCTGGGGCTGTGCCATTGGCGGTGGTTGGTTGGTTAGTGAAAGGTCCTCGTTAGTCGTCTTCCAGTCAAGGTAGAACTGTGTGGAGGTATAGACCCCCGGCCTTGGAGGTGGCCAAGGTCTGGTGGTGGGCCAGATCACAGGAGGGTTCTGGGGGATGGTATTGGGGGGTGGCCAAGGTCTGGTGGTGGGCCAGACCACAGGAGGGCTCTGGGGAGTGGTCTCGGGGGGTGGCCCAGGTCTGGTGGTGGGCCAGACCACAGGAGGGCTCTGGGGGGAGGTCTTAGGGGGTGGCCAAGGCCTGGTATATGGCACATTCTCATTTTGTCCTGGTTGGGGTTGTGGCCTTGGAGGTGGTTGTGGCTGTGGCAAAGCCTGGGGCTGTGCCATTGGCGGTGGTTGGTTGGTTAGTGAAAGGTCCTCGTTAGTCGTCTTCCAGTCAAGGTAGAACTGTGTGGAGGTGTAGACCCCCGGCCTTGGAGGTGGCCAAGGTCTGGTGGTGGGCCAGATCACAGGAGGGTTCTGGGGGATGGTATTGGGGGGTGGCCAAGGTCTGGTGGTGGGCCAGATCACAGGCGGGTTCTGGGGGATGGTCTTGGGGGGTGTCCAAGGTCTGGTGGTGGGCCAGACCACAGGAGGGCTCTGGGGAGAGGTCTTAGGGGGTGGCCAAGGCCTGGTATATGGCACATTCCCATTTTGTCCTGGTTGGTGTTGTGGCTTTGGAGGTGGGCGCAGCCGTGGCAAAGCCTGGGGCTGTGCCATTGGCGGTGCGTGGTTGGGTAGCAAAAGGTCCTCATTGATCGTCTTCCTGATCCAGTCGAGGTAGAACTGTGTGGAGGTATAGACCCCTGGCCTCTTTTCCTGGCCACAGACGGACGGTCCCCAGCTGGCGATTCCAACCACCCAGTAGCGTTCGGACCTCTGCTCCCGGCACATGAGGGGGCCTCCTCTGTCGCCCTGCAAGCGGGAGAGAAAATGCTCCTGTGAGGATTTGGCCTTGGAAGGGCCTTCTCCTTCTCTCACGGCTGCTGCCTGAGATGCTGGAGGCTGAATCACAGAGAAGTCTTGCATGTTCAGAGCAAGTGCTCTGCTGTTCCAGGAACACCGGAAGGTTTCACCCCCAAACCAAACCCGCAGCCTTGATTTTGTCGTAGCTTCACCCACCTTGCAAGTAGCTACACCTCCTTCCATGCTTCCAGCACAGATGTTCTCCTCAAGGATCCTATTGGACCACCAGTCCGGGCTGCTGCAAGTTGCCTTGGGGATGAGGTCAACAGTACCCTCCTGCATGAGGTCGGGAAATTTTCTCGCTGAGAGCAGAGAAAAGGGAAAGTGGGGGGAGGCTCAGTTCTGATTTCACTCCCCACCCCACCTACACCACCAGGACTAATGGAGAGAGGCATGAAGGCATGTGCAGCAGAATAACTCCCCTAAAACCTAGTTGATGGACTGGGGGTGAGATCAGAGACAAGGGTATGTCAGGCTGCAGAGTAGGTGAGCTCCTGGTTTCTGGGGGCCCTTGGGGACCCCAAGACTCTCCATTTCCACCTGAAACCACATCCCTCCCTCCCAATCTTTCCATCTGTCCTAGTATTGCATACACTGAGTGATAGCAGCGTTAGACAGGAGTTTCCACCAGTCCTACCCAGATATGCCAACGATTGAAACTCAATCTTGTGTGCAAAGCCATCATTATTGAGCTGAGTTTTGGGGCCAAGCATCTATGTCTGGAGAAGGTGATCTGCCCAGAAGCCGTGAAGTGAAATGGCTCTCAAAACCAACCATCTCCATCCCTTTCTGCCCTGTGAAACATGCACACACCTGCCTCACGCCTAAGACTTCTGATGTACACAGCCCAACCATAACTACCAACTTAGAATCCTAGAGTGGGAAGGAAACCCCAAGGGTCATCCAACCCAACCCCTGCAATGCAGGAATCGAAATTCATGACCGCAATTACGGCCACTGTAATTTCTACCATTGCTACTATGTTTCTTTGGCGAAACTGATTGGCAGGGAAGGTGTGGTCTGCAAATTTACTTTAGGCACACAGCCAGGGCGCTCCTTCTGGGGGGCCTGGTTTCCCTGCAGATCTCACTTTTCGGGTCTATGATTCCAAAACCGCTGACATAGCAGTGACTGAGCAAGAAAACTGCCACGCTGTTGTCCGGCAAGCAGGCTGGCTGGATATAGTCCGAGCAGTTGACTGGCTCATTGAGCTCCACCAAGGAAATGTCGTTGTGCACTTTCCTGTAGGTATCGTTCAAGAAGTGCTCAAAGAGCTCGTGATTCACCAGCCTCTTGATCCTGCGCCTCTGGGAATCGGGGCCGGGGTTGGAGATGCGGTTGGCGCCAATCAACATGCTGATGTGCGGGATTTCCCTGGAACAAAGAATGCAAGCAGGGTGGGGGACTGTGCTCCTGAACAAAATGAAGGTCAGCCGAAGTTGGCTGGATGTGGGAGCACAGCTGGGTCTGAGGAGAGAGGGGAGCAGGCAGGCCTCATCACCCTTTGCCTCATTCCCCTTTCCAAATTTGCCTCTGACCTGCACATCTCCCTTCTTGCATAATGCCACCAGGTAGATTTGGAAAACCGGACGCAAACAACTTGCTCATCGGTGGTCCCTCATCAAACTGGGGCGAAGTTTTAAGTGAAGCAATGAAGAGTTGCTTTGATCCATGACTTTGCTGAAGGGGTGGAGGGAATCCTTTGGAAATTACATTTGGGGTGTCGGTTTTGGTTTCTATCATTTTTCTAATCTTCTCTGCATCATTTTTTTTTAAAGTTTCTTAAAAATTCATCATCGTTTTAGTGTAAAATTCTCTTAATGTACACATTTATGCAGAGCAATTTGCCCCCAAACCAATTGTTTTTGTACATTGTTTTCATGAAATATTGCATTTTAAAGGACGTTTTATGCATGCATTCTTACACAACTCTTAAAACCTCTAGTAAATATGCCAATTGCTTTCCTTTTTTTTTTTTAGTGTAATAAATTTGACTTTTCATCTACCTCTGCTGTTTTTGTTAAACTCTGGAGTGGCAAATTCTGGAGCAAAAGTTTCTCAAAAGAACTCCAGAAAGGCTTGTCTGGTTTGCAGATCTGTGGGTCTGCGTACAAATTGAAAACTTCAGTAACACTTGATAGTCGAAGGAGCCTATAGGATGAGTCTTGGAAACTTGAGTCAAACAGAAGGGGGCCAGTTTAGTCCTAGTGTCCTTCTTTCAAGTTTTGCAGGAGAACCGCTAGACCAGGATCGTCCAACTTTAAGTAGGTTGTGATCTACTATCCAGTATCAAAAACTGGCAGTGATTTACTACCCTCCGAAGTCATTTAAGTTTACGAAATAAATAAATAAATTGATCTCTACAGTATTTCACAAATTCATTAGTAATGTTTGGATATCATCATGACAGACCGAAATAGTTACAAGATGGACAAGTAACTAAACAAGTGAAAATCAGCCCCAATATTGACAAGGGCTGTTCTTGGGCTTCTGATTCCATTGACCTAAGACAGGTATATACGTACAAAGTCCATTTTGGTTGCTCAACTGGCCTGCCCGTCGGTTTAATCTGGCCCCTGTGGCAGTTCATTCCCTGGGGTAAAATCCTAAAAAAACCTTATCAACTTCAATCCTAAAAAAAGGTCATCAACTTCAGTTGGCCCTTTGGTCGGCCCTCACGGCCTTTCACTTCATCAAATGTGGCCCTCTTTGGAAAAAGGTTTGGTCACCACTGGAGGATGGCTCTGAGTTTTGAGACACTGTGATGCTGACAGTCACCACCCCTCTGAATGCAGAAGGTGGGACTCTGCTCCCATGAGATGCCCCTGCCCTGGATGCCAGGTTTGCAGATCCCATGACAACATTTCTTGGGAACCCTTTGCTTACTTTGCTTTCTGAAAACAGTGGGCTGTGCTGAGGACCCATCGAGGGCTGATCAGGGAGCCTCCACAGAAACTGAAGTATCCTCTAAAAGTACTTATTTGGAAGCTGACCATCCAGGGCCACGTTCCGGGGAGAACGTTGCTGCTTCCCCCAACCCGTGGAAGGTTCTGGCTGCCCGCCAGGGGACGCCTTCCGCAGACTCCACTGGAAAGCAAGACACAGATTGTGATCTACAGAGGATCAGAGCCATTACATATATATCACCTCCCCCCAGTTTGCCCCAAATACTGGACAGTAACCTCCTCTTGGCCATCCTGGGAAGAGAGGGATGAAACTGGAGATGCCCAGATGCACTTCTGGATGCCTCCAAAATGCCCATCACTCCCAGACTTTTAAGACAGAGAAGGGATATTTGGCTAGCCCAGGGGCCACATTGCCTTCTGAGGGCCACATCTCAGTGGTGGGTGGGGCCAGAGGTAAAAATGGACTGTTCAGCAAATCCAAATTAGTAAGCTATTTTCTACCCCTCTCCCCCACCCTCCCTCTGTCTTCTTTCTAGAAAAGAAATATTTCCTTCTGTCTGTCCCCCTGACTGGTCAACCATTCCGCTTCCTTGGGTGACCCAGATGGATTCTCGTATTCTGAGAGAGGGAGAAACATGCCCTTTGAGAACAGACTCTGTCTTTGCATGCTTGTTTTGACCCATCACAATGAAGAGGAGTGAGAGCAGCCATGGGGTCAGTTGTGCCTCCCTCCCCTTCAAGACCACATCCAGAAGGAGTTGGTGGGTGGGATTCCCCCTCCTGCCTCCTTGCCATGTCAGGCCTCTCTCCCCACTTACTCGCAGGTGGTTTCCTTGGCATGGGTGGGTCGAAAAGCAGTGAGGGCCAGAACGGGGAGGAGCCACCACCCCATCCTTCTGCCGGCTCTGGGTGCTGCTGCTTCCGCCATGTTTTCCTGGAATCCATGACATCACAAAATGGAAGATCTGTCAGATCAGCAAGTGGACAGTCTGACATCACCACAAGTTCTCTTCTCTTCTCTTCTCTTCTCTTCTCTTCTCTTCTCTTCTCTTCTCTTCTCGTCTCTTGAACAACCCTTCCGTTTGAGAGAAGTGTTTATATTTGCCCAGAAGCATGGAAATAGTAAGGCTTGAACCCAACTTTCTGCCCCAGGGAATGGACATCCTGTCATGCTGATCCCTGCAGGCGTTGGCCAACTGCAACATCCATTCTTTTCAGCACAGGGTGCCCTTCCTTGTGCCTACAACAGTGCCAGAGTGCCAAGGCAAAGCACCCATTATAGTACTCGAAAGAGAAGCATTGGCACCGTGCTCAAAAGCCTATGTTCTGGAGACAAGTTGTGTTTGCAAAGGGCTCCTTTTTGTTCCATGTGCCCCTTTCTCCCTGCATTCCCCGTGCACACTCAAACTGTGTACAACAGCGGACCCTCCTAGGGTCCCTGTTTTCCAGGGACAGTCCTGGATTTACTGGAGCTGACCTAGGTTCTGATTTGATCCCGGAATGTCCCACTTTTCCTTAGGATGTCCCTATTTTCATCAGAGCAATGTTGGAAGGTAAGGAGTTATGTGACCCCCTGGGACAAGGAGATAAGTAACTACACAACTTTTTGAAGACATATCTGTGATTTTCCCATCATGTGACTCATGCGAGAGTCAAAATGGGACATCCTGGGATCCAATAAGAAGCTGGCATGGCTTTTGTAATTCTGCTCAAAGTGTAACGGTTGAGGGGTATGTGCTGTGAGAACAGGATGCTGGACTGGATGGGCAATGGGTCGGATCCAGCAGCCTCTCCTAAGGTTCTTATGTCTATTCACCAATAAACTTCACCGAGGTCAAAGGGGTTACTTTAAAGAAACTCCTTGCCTGCTTCATCTTTGCATTGCCCATAGGTCAAGGGGGGCAGAAAAGACCCACTGCTTATCTTTGTTGCTGAAAGCTGATCCTTCATCCTATAAGCCAGTTGGGAGGCATGGGATCCCTCGATATGTGGGCCTTTTGTAGGCCTCATCCAGCTGCTAAAACAAGTCTGCATTCGGCTCCATTGGGAAACCGCAGCTGGACACAGAAGGGGGACTAGTCACCCTGGGGTGTTCTCCCATGGAGGGGCGATGTGTACGTGGTCTCAGCTTGAGGGATTATGGTGGACGGTTCAAGCCTTGCTGCCTATGTGACTTCCCATCCCTTGGGTAATGGTAGTGGGCAAAGGGGTGAAATTCCTTTCTACATAGAGTAAAACAGCATTGGAATTAAATGAATCGGCTAAGAAATGGATTTTATATGAATTTCCAAAGTTCAGCCCTTTTTTTAAGTTGCTAAAAAAAGCTAGGTTGGTTTCACAGCAGCAAGGATACACTGTAACAACCTTTGAGTGATCGAAACCAATTAATTGCTTATCCACAAACCGGGAACAGATGCTTCAAACATGGCCAATTATAATCAATTGCACTGTTAAACAATGATTATAAGATTTTCACAAACATTTTAGAGAACAAATTAAAAACAGTGTTAAATGAGATAATCCGCAAAGACCAAACTGGGCTTCTTCCCAGGCAACATATGCAATCCAACATTAGATGTCTGATTAATGTCTTAGAATATCTGGACTTGAAAATTGGTAAATCAGCTGCTATCATGTTGGTGGATGCTGAAAAGGCATTTGACAGTGTATCCTGGAAGTTTGTGAAAAAAACTAATGGAGGAATCAGACTTGGGGAAATTTTTTGTAAAGGAATAAATGCCATATATTCAGAACAATATGCAAAATTAATTATTAATGGCAGAATCACTGAAGATTGCAAAATAAATTAGGGAACCAGACAAGGATTCCCACTATCTCCATTGATATTTATTCTGATAATGGAACTTTTAAATAACCAAATAAGGAGTGACAAACAAGTCAAAGGCATTACGCTAGGAGCTAAAACCTATATGATCAAAGTTTTTGCTGATGACTTGCTTGTTAAGACTGAAAATCCCAAAGAAAGTCTGAAAAGAGTAATAGAATTGATTAAAATTTTTGGAGAAGTGACAGGCTTCAAGTTAAACATAACCAAAACCAAACTGCTAAGAAAAAATATAGCTGTGAGAGAAAAGAAAGAACTAGAAAAGACAATGGACTTGAAGATTTGCCAAAAAGCGAAGTATTTGGGTATTTGGATCACCCCCCCCCCAAAACATAAATCTCTTCCTAGAAAATTATACAAAAATCTGGTTGGAGATAAAAAACAACAACCTTGAAACCTGGAGTAGGTTGAAGCTGTCATTCCTGGGCAGAATTTCCATCATAAAAATGAAAGTATTGCCAAAATTAACATTCCTGTTCCAAATGATCCCAATCCTAGGGGGTTGGGCTGCCTCAAGGTATGGCAAACAGAGATTTCAAAATTCTTATCTAAGATGGCCTTTTAAAAGATTTTTAGGCACTATGTATCGTTAGCCATATTGTAGTCCCAATTGGGATCGTTTTGCAGGACCGGCACTCTAACGGCCTCTACTTCTGTCGGTCTGTTTGGTTGGTAATCGGGATACGCTAGCGCCTCTGTGGCTTTTGCTAAAATGTCCAGTTTCTCTGCCTTATTGAAGATGGCATTTAGGAGTACATGGATATCAGGCCAAGTAGGGTTGTGGATTGAAAAAATGGCGCTGACTTGGTGGTGGCATTTGTTACCAGGTGACTAGATCTGCCTTGTAGAATGGGTGATGGGTGTATACTATTCTGGGAGGTCCCCTGGCATTTATTGGTGGTATAGGTAAAGCCCCTAGAGGTATTTGATTCTGTGGCAGTCCCGTTAGGCCATCTGGTTTCTGCTTTGCCGACCGGTGACTACTCCTGTGGCTTCCCCTCCTGCCCCCTCCTCTTCCTCTCTTACGTCCTTTGGGTTTTCTTCTGGAGCAACCGGGTTGGGCTCTGGGTAGTAAAGGGACCAGAATGTGTTCTATGGTGTCGTCCTGGGGGTGCTTGATGGTTTCACAACTGGCATTTGTAATGCAGAGGTGTCGCAGGAATCCCTTGTAAGCTTTTGGATTCCCTCAAGGGCGGCTAAGTATTCTAGTTGGCGAGGTCTTTCATATTGTAAGTGCTTCCTTAGATTCTGCAGGCAGTCCTCATTAAAGGAATCGCCTGGTGGCAAGCGCAGTTCTGGTTTCCCAGTGGCTGTGCTTGTGGCCCAAGGGCCATGGCATAGGTCTTCTAATTTCTGCCTGGAGAGTAATTCAGGTCCTTTTATTGCTTTCCAATGAGCTAGCACATATTCCAAGGGAGAGTTGGGGTTCCTCCAAGACCGGGAAAGCTTCCGATAATCCTTCCTCTCAGAAGGAGCCCACTCATGTTTGGAGGAATGGGTACCCATTTCTTGGTCTCTGGTGGAACTATAGGCAGGAAGTATAAGGGAAAAGAAATAAAGGCATGGATTTAATGTAAGGGACTATATTCTATAGGATCCTCCCTCCCCCTTATAAAACAACATTTTTCAGTCTCATCACTTCTCTCCTTTGCCTAACTATTCCAGAGTTGGTCCTGAGTCCTGAGCTGCCTGGTTTCCTCCCCAGACCTTTCACACTTGCCTTTCCCTCTACCAAATCAGTGGGTGCTTCCTTTCCACTCTGCCGTGTCCCCCCAGTGCCCGCTAGGCTATCCCTCCTGGCAACTTCCTACCTATCGTTACAATCTTGAGAAAGGGAACCCTACTGGACACCAACGAAAGTGGTTCCGGCTCAGGTGTTCCTCAGATAGTAATTTCACAACCAAACACCCACTAGCTTTCAGAAGCGAGTTCACGCATGGCACATGTGTTACGTGACTAGACTGGTGCAGCTAAGGTGAAGACAGTATAGAAAGTTGGAAAAAGAGTTTCTGACCCCTTACTTTCAATGGGATCTCCCGCTTGTGGTGAGGTGGGTGTTGAAGCCGGTCCTCTCTATCTTACTTTGCAGGGCGCCCATGGCGCGGCTGGCCGGAAGGATTTAAAGAAGAAAAAGTGCTCAGAACTCCCTTTTCAAGTTGAGCGGTAGTTCACAGGCTCTCTCACTAGTCCCGACCAAGAGAAATGCAAGAAGAATGACAGAAAGGAGGGCAGATAATTCAGTTGCCAGGAGGTTCCACCCCACTCCCACCAGTGCACTGGATTTTAACCTATACTCACGTGTCTTCCTAGCGATCCCAGGATTGATGAAACAAGCCGGCTGAATCTGGCCTTTGTTCCTGGCTGGGTCCTTTGGGGATAGCTAGTTACTGCCTGTCAGGAGACTGCAAACCCCTCCTGCCTCTCCAGCTTTGAGCGAATACCGTGAACAGCCACCCATTCTGGAGACTGATTCCAGCGGAACGTCTGGAGGGAGCTCCAAGGAAGAGGAAGGAGTGAGAGGGCTTTCAACAGCCTCTCAGAGCCATCGCTCCGCACCAGGGGGAAGGAAAGGGAAGGGCACCAAATGTTTCCGTTTCCTGAGATGCTTTGGAAAGCGGCGGCAAACCCAACATCCGGCAGTTGGAGCAACTGATAGCGAGGAAGATTGATGCATTTACAATGTGCTCGGAGTTGTAAACCAATTAGTTAGTAATAAAGCTTTAATGGCTTAATCACTCGGAGTCTGTTTGAATGCCCAGCTGAATAGGAGTCCAGAGGGGCGTGACACTGCCCATGCGAGATGACCCGAGGTCCAGAGGATCTTCCCAAGCAAGAAAACTGCTGGGTGCTGGCCGAAGATTTCAGGGCTCCTGGTCAGTCACTCAGGAAAACCACCAGCCCCACGATGGGTGCCACATGAAAGGGCAAATTCCAGGTTGTGAAGTTACTCAACACACCAGCTCATTGGGCAGAGCCCACAGGTACTCGTGGTCAGAAAGGAAGGAGATCCCAGCCACGAACCAGAACAAAACAGCAGTCAGTAGACAGAGATATTTATTTGTTGTGCAACCAGTTAATAGCTTTTTAATACACTGAACCCATTGTTAGCTCAGCAGGGGGCTTAATGAAGCGTGCAAGGCTGAACAGTTTTGCAGAGCTGAGCTGGACAATTTTGCAGAGTTAAAGGAGCCCCCTGCTGGTTGAGCTTCTTGCCGCTAGGGGCCGCTGTTCAATATCCCCCATTGGCTAGCTGTCAAAATTGAGCTCTCTGGATTGGGCAGCAGCTGGTAGTATGCAGATACAAAGTTCATTCATACATTCAGAGTCCGTATTGTATAGCGGTTTAAAGGGACGGGGTTTTTCTTTATTTAGGGGCTTGTGTTCGTTTGTGCTTGTGCAACTGCAACACCCTCTAGTCTCCGCTTCTCAATTTGTATTGTACTATTTTATGTACTGTGGCTTGCCGTTGTTTTATTGATTATAGTTTAGAAATTATTTATTGTAACTGTTGAGTGGATTTCTGTTTAACATTTATATGTTGATATTCAGCAATTATTAGAATAGTATAAAATAATAATGTTACTTTTTTGATGTAGGTGATTTATTTTAAAGTTTTGTTTTATTGTCACTTTTTTGGATTGCATTAGATTGTTATAAGATGTACATTTTTTGTTTCTTCAGCTTGTAAACTGCCTTGAGTATTGTAAGACAGAAAGACGGTATCCAAATTAAAAAGGATGATGATGATGATGATGATGATGGTAAAGGGGTTAAATGGAGGCTTTTCTGTGCTCATTGTCCCTTGCCTTGCAGAGTGCTGGGCAGCGGGGTTTAGTTAAAAACGAGCTTCCGTTTGGGTGCCCCCCCCACCCGGGAATTTCGTAACAGAACACAGAGTCCTGGAAATACAGACATACAAAATACAGAACGTCTTGGCAAATGACAAAAGAAATGAGAACAAATTGACAATGTGGCAAGAGTAGAATAAATCCAATATTACAACACCCCCTCCACAAAACATTTAAGTTGAGAAATACCCAAAGCAAAGCACGGTTTTGCTGCACTCCAAAGAGCCTGGCTTTAATATCAGCTACAAATCCAGCTAACAGTCACCTTGTCCAGCCCTCATTCTGTTCGTATCTCTGCCAGAAGAGCCTCTGGGATGCATCATGTTTTATTCAGGAAAGAGCTGGTGAATTTTGCGCACGTGATCCATTATGGACGATGTTAGAAGAAGAAAATCAAATGGGGAGAAGATGTATTTAGTTTGTTACCAGCAAAAGACAGGTCGTGGATTCTGAGAGCTAGCAGGGGCGGCCCACCCACCATGCCCACAGGCACCCCTAGCATTGCCACCAGAGCCTGACAGTCCTTAACAGCCCTCGGCTGTTACTCTTCCAGCGGCTGAGCTAGAGACCACTAATTGTCTGAAACCTGGCTCCCGGGTGGCGCCGGAATTTGGTTTTGCAGCAGCTTCAGCGACTGGAACTCAATCTGTGGTGGGGGTGTGCTAATCGTGACCCACGGCCTGTAAATCTGCCCATGCCAAGCTGGGGCTCTTGTCCTCAGATGCCACCTTACAGGCCGCATGGACCATGGAGGAGGCGTTAGGCCCCAGATTGGGGGCCGGGGGGGAGTCGAGGCGCCCAGTCCCTTGGGCCTCGTTCCAGGAGGAAAGTACCATATAAAGGACCTGACAACCTTTCCTTTGGGCCACCGTGTGGGATGGGAGTTGGGTGTGGACCAGGCCATGGGACGGGTGTGGAGGGTGGTCTTGGGGGGTGCCCAAGGTTTGGTGGTGGGCCAGGCTGTTGGACGGCTCTGAGGGGTGGTCTTGGGGGGTGGCCATGGTCTGGTCGTGTACCAGGTTGCTGGAGGGCTCTGGGGGGTGGTCTTGGGGGGTGGCCAAGGTCTGGTTGTGTACCAGGTTGCTGGAGGGCTCTGGGGGGTGGTCTTGGGGGGTGGCCATGGTCTGGTCGTGTACCAGGTTGCTGGAGGGCTCTGGGGGGTGGTCTTGGGGGGTGGCCAAGGTCTGGTTGTGTACCAGGTTGCTGGAGGGCTCTGGGGGGTGGTCTTGGGGGGTGGCCATGGTCTGGTCGTGTACCAGGTTGCTGGAGGGCTCTGGGGCGTGGTCTTGGGGGGTGGCCAAGGTCTGGTGGTCGGCCAGGCTGTTGGACGGCTCTGGGGGGTGGTCTTTGGGGGTGGCCAAGGTCTTGTGGTGGGCCAGACCCCAGGAGGGGTCTTGTGGGTGGTCTTCGGGGGTGGCCAAGGCCTGGGATGTCCTGGTGTTGGAGGTGGGTGCGGCCGTGGTGTAGGCTGGGGCTTTGCCATTGGCGGTGGGTGTTTGGCAAGGGAAAAGTCCTCGTTGGTATTCTTCCTGATCCAGTCGAGGTAGAACTGCGTGGAGGCAAAGACTGCCGGCTTCGTTTCCTCTCCGCAGGATGGCGGTCCCCAGCTGTAAATTCCAATCACCCAGTAGCGTTCGGACCTCTCCTCCCGGCACATGAGGGGGCCACCGCTGTCGCCCTGCATGTGGGAGAGAAATGGCTCCTGTGAGGAGGAGCGTGTCCACAGCCCCATGACTCAGAAGTGGAGCTGTGTAAGAGGAAAGCTTTGTGAAGACATCATATGCAAACTCCAGCTGTGGCGTTGGACCTGTAACAGCACTTTCGCTCGTGCAAATAATCCGTTGCTGTTCTCAGGATGAAGCAATGTGTAAGGAATGGTCTTTTGGAAGGTGTTGGGAGCTGCGAAATCATAGAACTGGAAGCGTCACAGAGTTGCATCCTGCACCCTAGACCATCCATTGAGCTGATGGTTGACCTAGGTGAACTTCCAAGGAAGCTCATCTAATCTAAGGGAAGGCTGTAGCTCAGAAGCAGAGCTCTGAGAATCGTGGAGTTGGAGGGGTCCCTGAGAATCCTCTAGTCCAACTCTTTGCAGTTGTCCCATATGGGGATTAAATGAGCAACCCTGGATTTCTCAGCACCATGCTCGAACCAACTGAGCAATCCAGGACAAAGAAGGGCTTTTTGTCTCTGCTGAAAAACAAACCAAGGTGAGTTCCTTGGAGGGCAACTATGCTCACCACTAGAACACCACCATCAGTCTCTTGAGGCAGCTCCAGAAATGTGGCCACTGTCATTGACACCCTTCCACTTTGGGATTTACTATTTTGGCAAATATTTAAAGTAGAATTGAGCCGACCTTTTTGGTGGTTTGGCCGGTAAAGGACTCCTATCCACCACTGAGGCAATCACCCCTATTTGGGTTGTGACTCCTTCTGAGCCCAGATGCTAAGGGTGGCGACCTCCTGAGCAGAGCTTTGAGGGATGCTAAGGGCAAAGGGGATCATTTTCATCTGCCCTGTGTCTGTTAAGGAAGACCCCTGAACTCCAAGGTGGACATTCATGTTTATGTGGATGCCTTATGCCGAGTTTTGCACTGGTGAATCTTGCCTGGTATTTTCTGCTCTCCAAGGATTTGGCCTCAGAGTGGCCTCCTCCTTCTCTCACGGCTGCTGCCTGAGATGCTGGAGGCTGAATTGCAGGGAAATTTTGCATGTTCAGAGTAAGTGCTCTGCTGTTCCAGGAGCACTGGAAGGTTTCACCCCTAAACCAAACCTGTAGCCTTGATTTTGTCATAGCTTCACCCACCTGGCAAGTAGCAATGCCTCTTCCCATCTTTGCAGCACAGATGTTCTCCTCGAGGATATAGTTATACCACCACTCTGGGCTGCTGCAAGTCGCCTTGGGGATGAGGTCAACAGGACCCTCCTGCATGATGTCGGGCAATTCTTTCGCTGAGAGAAGAAAGGGGAAGTGGGAGGCTCAGTTCAGATTTCACTCCCCACCCCACCTGCACCCCCAGGACTAATGGAGAGAGGCATGAAGGCATGTGCAACAGAATCACCCCCCAAAACCTAATTGATGGACTGGGGGTGAGATCAGAGACAAGGGTACGTCAGGCTGCAGAGTAGGTTTGCTCCTGGTTTCTGGGGTCCCTTGGGGACCCCAAGTCTCTCCGTTTCCACCTGAAACCACATCCCTCCCTCCCCCTTTACAACAAAACACATTTGGACCAATATGGCAAACCCCTTGAGGTCTCAGGAAAATGCAGGCTTTAGTATTTCACTTATTCCTCTATTGTTTCCAGAGTAAATCCCAGGGAATTTGTTGGGGTTCACCTATTGCGATGAGTTAACCTTTCAACGGCCATTTTCCTTGTTATTTTTCCATTTTTAATTTGGATCTCCCCATTCATGCATCAGTTTGTGAATGTTTTTTTACAAAAATTCGTGAACATTCAGCAGGCATTTGGATATGAATTTCTCCAAAGAGAAACCTTTCTGCGAAGCGATTTTTCCTAATATAATGCATTTTTGTACATTATTTTCACAAATGCAGATGTTTTTAATGCACAGTCCACTCTAGCAAATCCCTCTTGGTACACGGCCATCCTACTATCTCTCCATCTGTCCTAGTATTGCCTACACTGAGTGACAGCAGCGTTAGACAGGAGTTTCTACCAGCCCTACCGAGAGGTTGAAACTCGATCTTCATGAAAAGCCATCATTACTGAGCTCAGCTTTGTGGGCAAGCATCTATGTCTGGAGAAGGTGATCTGCCCAGAAGCCGTGAAGTGGAATGGCTCTCAAAACCAACCATCTCCATCCCTTTCTGCCCTGTGAAACATGCACACACCTGCCTCACGCCTAAGACTCAGGGCTTCTGATGAACAAAGCCCAACCATAACTACCAACTTAGAATCATAGAGTGGGAAGGGACCCCCAAGGGTCACCCAACCCAACCCCGTGCAACGCAGGAATCAAGATTCAGGGCTGCAATTGCGGCCACTGTATTTTCCATCATGGCTACCATTGCTATTATGTTTCTTTGGCGAAACTGATTGGCAGGGAAGGTGCCGTCTGCAAATTTACTTTAGGCACACAGCCAGGCCGCTCCTTCTGGGGGGGCCTGGTTTCCCTGCAGATCTCACTTTTCGAGTCCGTGAATCCAAAACCGCTGACGTAGCAGTGACTGAGCAACGAAACCACCACACTTTTGTCCGGCAAGCAGGCTGGCTGGATATAGTCTGAGCAGTTGACTGGCTCGTTCAGCTCCACCAAGGAAATGTCGTTATGTATTTTGCTGAAGGTAGCGTTCAAGAAGCGCTCATAGTGCTCGTGGTTCACCAGCCTCTTGATGCTGCGTCTCTGGGCATCGGGGCCGGGGTTGGAGATGCGGTTGGCGCCAATCGACAGGGTGATCTCTGGTATTTTCCTGGAACAAAGGATGCAAACAGGGTGGGGGACTGTGCTCCTGAACAAAGTGAAGGTCAGCCGAAGTGGGCTGGATGTGGGAGCACAGCTGGGTCTGAGGAGAGAGGGGAGCAGGCAGGCCTCATCGCCCTCTGCCTCATTCCCCTTTCCCAATTCGGTTCTGACCTGCACATCTCCCTTCTCACATAATGCCACCAGATAGATCTGGAAAACCGGACGCAAACAACTTGCTCATCGGTGGTCCCTCATCAAACTGGGGCAACGTTTTAAATGGAGCAATGAAGAGTTGCTTTGATCCATGACTTTGCTGAAGGGGTGGAGGGAATCCTTTGGAAATTACATTTGGGGTGTCGGTTTTGATTTCTATCATTTTTCTAATCTTCTCTGCATCATTTTTTTTTAAAAAAAGTCTCTTAAAATTTCATCATCATTTTAGTGCAAATTTCTCTTAATGTACACATTTTTGCATAGCAATTTCCCCCAAACCAATTGTTTTTGTACATTGTTTTTATGAAATATTGCATTTTAAAGGATGTTTTACCCCAATGCATGCATTCTTACACACATTGCTATTTATTAATTCTGTTTAAAACCTCTGGTTAATATACCAATTGCCCCCCTTTTTTAGTGTAATAAATTTGACATTTCATCTACCTCTGCTGTTTTTGTTAATGCCTGGAGTGTCAGATTCTGGAGCAAAAGTTTCTCAAAAGAACTCCAGAAAGGCTTGTCTGGTTTGCAGATCTGTGGGTCTGCGTACAAATTGAAAACTTCAGTAACACTTGATAGTCGAAAGGGCCTATAGGATGAGTCTTGGAAACTTGAGTCAAACAGAAGGGGGCCAGTTTAGTCCTAGTGTCCTTCTTTCAAGTTTTGCAGGAGAAGCACTAGACCAGGCATGTCCAACTTTAAGTAGGTTGTGATCTACTATCCAGTATCAAAAACTGGCAGTGATCCACCACCCTCCAGTCATTTAAGTTTATGAAACAAGCCAGCAAGCCAGCAAGCAAACAAGCAATGGGCAACGGGGAATGGAGCGGGCAACGGGGAATGGAGGCAAGCTGGCGTTGGAGGAAGAAGACTCGGCTGGAGGAGGAGGAGGAGGAGGAGGAGGAGGATCTCAGGCTTGCCTGAGACTGGCAGCAGAGAAAGGATTTTCTTTCTCAGTCCGTGATCGACCAAGATTAGTCCCGCGATTGATGAGGGCTGTTCCTGGGCTTCTGAATGCTAAAAAAAAGCTGAACAACTTGAATCCTAAAGGTCAACAACTTCGAGACCCCATGACAACATTTCTTGGGAACCCTTTGCTTACTCTGGTTTCTGAAAACAGTGGGCTGCGCTGAGGACATATCGAGGGCTGATCAGGAAGCCTCCACAGGTACTGAAGTATCCATTATAAGAAATTATTTGGAAGCTGACCATCCAGGGCCACGTTCCGGGGAGAACGTTGCTGCCGCCCACAACCCGCAGGAGGTTATGGCTGGCCGCCAGGGGACGCCTTCCGCAGACTCCGCTGGAAAGCAAGACACAGATTACCATCTACAGAGGATCAGAGCCATTGCATATATATCACCCCCCCCCAGTTTGCCCCAAATACTGGACAGTCCCCTCCTCTTGGCCATCCTGGGAAGAGAGGGATGAAACTGGAGATGCCCAGATGCACTTCTGGATTCCTCCAAAATGCCCATCACTCCCAGACTTTTAAGACAGAGGAGGGAACTTTTTCTAGGCCAGGAGCCACATTGTCTTCTGAGGGCCACATCTCAGTGGTGGTGGGGCCAGAGGCAAAAATGGACTGTTCAGCAAATCCAAATTAGTAAGCTATTTTCTACCCCTCTCCCCCACCCTCCCTCTGTCCTCTTTCTAGAAATGAAATATTTCCTTCTGTCTGTCCCCCTGACTGGTCAACCATTCCGCTTCCTTGGGTGACCCAGATGGATTCTCGTATTCTGAGGGAGGGAGAAACATGCCCTCTGAGAACAGACTCTGTCTTTGCATGCTTGTTTTGACCCATCACAATGAAGAGGAGTGAGAGCAGCCATGGGGTCAGTTGTGCCTCCCTCCCCTTCAAGACCACATCCAGAAGGAGTTGGTGGGTGAGATTCCCCCTCCTGCCTCCTCGCCATGTCTGGCCTCTCTCCCCACTTACTCGCAGGTGGATTCCTTGGCATGGGTGGGCCAGAAAGCAGCGAGGGCCAGAACAGGGAGGAGCCACCACCCCATCCTTCTGCCGGCTCTGGGTGCTGCTGCTTCCTCCATGTTTTCCTGGAATCCATGACATCACAAAACGGAAGATCTCTCAGATCAGCAGATGGACAGTCTGACATCATCACAAGTTCTCTTCTCTTCTCTTCTCTTCTCTTCTCTTCTCTTCTCTTCTCTTCTCTTCTCTTCTCTTCTCTTCTCTTCTCTTCTCTTCTCGTCTCTTCTCGTCTCTTCTCGTCTCTTGAACAACCCTTCCGTTTGAGAGAAGTGTTTATATTTGCCCAGAAGCATGGAAATAGTAAGGCTTGAACCCAACTTTCTGCCCCAGGGAATGGACATCCTGTCATGCTGATCCCTGCAGGCGTTGGCCAACTGCAACATCCATTCTTTTCAGCACAGGGTGCCCTTTGTTGTGCCTACGAGAGTGCCAGAGTGCCAAGGCAAGGCACCCACTATAGTCCAAAAAGAGAAGCACTGGCACCGTGCTCAAAAGCCTATGTTCTGGAGACAAGTTGTGTGTGCAAAGGGCTCCTTTTTCCCTGCATTCCCTGTGCACACTTAAACTGTGTACAACAGCGAACCCTCCTAGGGTCCCTGTTTTCCAGGGACAGTTCTGGATTTACTGGAGCTGACCCAGGTTCTGATTTGATAATGGAATGTCCCGCTGTTCCTTAGGATGTCCCTATTTTCATCAAAGAAATGTTGGAAGGTAAGGAGTTATGTGACCCCCTGAGCTAGCCCAATTCCGATCATTTTATAAGAAGCTGCTCCGACATAAGAAATTGCTCTTTGCCAAAGAATGCTGGATGGAATTGTCCGTTGCTATTAAAGCCCGAGACGATAAGAAATTCTGGAATTTAATTAATGCAGGCCTAAGTCCCCTTATTCATTGCCAATAACATCTCTGCAGCTAACTGGCACTGCCATTTTGCTCAGCTGTACTTAGCCCCAGGCCCAGACGTAAATGAAGTCCCTGTCACTCCTGCTTCCTCCCTGCCTATCTGGGAACCAGTCTCCCCGGAGAGATGTAGCCAACTAATTAGCATGCTAACTGGTGGTAAATCTCCGGGGGAGGACATGATTCCACCTGAGGTATTCTTAACGAATCGGACGTGGTGGGCTCCTATATTGGCATCTCTCTTTACCACCATCAATTCTACTATTATGATTCCCCCCAATTGGAAGCAGAGTATAGTAATCCCAATACATAAAAAGGGCGACCCACATGATCCATCCAATTACCGACCCATTAGTTTGCTGGACATAACCTACAAGATTTACTCTAGATACCTGCTAGAGAAATTAACCGTGTGGGCAGATGAAACGAAGCTATTCCACCCTGAACAAGCTGGCTTTCGTAAAGGCCACAGTACATCTGGTCAATGTCTTGTCCTATCTACTCTGATTGATAAATATCTAAGTAGGTTTAGCTGCAAAATATACGCAGCCTTTGTTGATCTGTCCTCTGCTTTCGATTCCATTCCCAGAAATAGGCTTTGGCAGAAGCTTGGCAACACCAATATCGATAAAAGATTACTCCTTCTCCTCAGGGAAATTCATAGAGACATTTCTGCCAGAGTAAAATTTGGCCCCAATGGAGCCCTCTCTGACTCATTTCCCTTGTATAAAGGGGTCAAACAAGGCTGCCTCCTGGCCCCTTTCTTATTTAATTTTTATATAAATGACATAGTAACAACTATGAAGGGACTCAACCAACCTGCCCCCGCCTTACAACAGCTTAAGATCCCCATACTATTATATGCAGATGACATGGTGATCCTATCACTAACTAAGCAGGGCCTTAATAACATCCTCAGAGGACTCATGGCATATTGCGATTCCAACTCTCTCAAAATCAATTTCCCCAAAACCAAAATTCTGTCCTTTGGCATGCCAATTCAGAAGCCATTCTGGCACATAGAGGGCCATTCCATCGAACACTGCTCGGCATTCAAATACTTGGGTATTACACTTCAGCACAGGCTTAGCTGGACAGCCCATCTCAATACGACCTTACTGGCGGCCCGCAGATCCATAAGAGCCCTGGAGAAATTCTTTTATGCAAAAGGTGGCCAGTTGGTTCCGCCAATCAGAAAAGCATTCATCAGCAAAGTAATACCCATACTACTTTACGGGGTAGAAATTTGGGGGTGGAATCTAAAAATACTACAACACCTGGAGATTCTGCAAAACTCCTTTGCACGAAAGATACTAGGACTGCCCAATGGCACTGTTGCTGCACAGTTAAGAATGGAACTGGGCCTCCCCTCCATTGTAGCGAGAGCCCATATTAGGATCATTAATTTTTATAATAAACTATCAGAAGCTCCAAATTCCCTTTTAGCCAAGCAGGCTTTTTAAACTTGTTCCCGCAGCAGTACATGGCTTAAGGACATGGAGAACATCCTAACACGCTACTCCCTGCCGGAATTCGGCGCGCTGACATCCTGGGATCAAGATAGGATCCAGGATTGGATCCTTGTCAAGGATGAAGCAATGGACCTGGCACGGTCCAAGACAGCCCGCCTCTCTACGTGGCTCCCTAAAGTGAAGGTCGTAAGATCATTTTCTAATTATTTGAGCGATCTGACGGAGCCTGATTTGAGAAGAGCCTTTACTACGGCCCGTTTCCACACCACACCTACGGCCTTCCTACAGGGCACATATGATAAGATCCCTATTGTTCAGCGCCTTTGCCCATGTAAAACGAATGAGATAGAGGACTTCCTACATTTCTTCCTCTCTTGCCCCCTATATGAGCTAATAAGACCTAAGCTCCTTTCCTTGACCCCGTCCACCATTACATCCAAGGAAGATTGCTTGAAATTCCTACTTGTGGACGCAAACCCTCAAGTTTCACGCGGGGTGGCCATTTTCATCTTGCAGGTGCTGAAACTTAGGACTCCTCTGACAGGCTAGTACGTTCCAGCCCTGGTTCTGCTCCACTCCCTCTTCTTTATTTTTAGCTAATTTAGAGATGTTACCCCAGGTTCTCTTTGCTTGTGTGCTGGTCCCAAGGGATATCCGATAGGCGCGGTCTAGTCCAGTCCAAGGTCAGTCCAATCCAGAAGTCACAAAGCCGAAGTCACAAAGCCGAGGTCAGGATCAAGCCAGGAGTCAGAAGCCGAAGGGACAAAGCCGAGGTCAGGAACACAGAAACCAGGAACAGGAACTGGGCAGCAACGATGTTGCTCCTGCAACTTGGGACTGGGACTGGCCGGCTTTTATCTGCCCCGAGGCGCAGGGCGGCTCCGATTGTCAGGTGACTCGCCTCTCCTGGCTTGGAGGCGAGCACTCCTCCTGCGGGAACTTAGTTCCCTTCGCCTCTCTGCCCTGAACCTTTGCAGTTCAGGAGAAGCTGGAGGGTTACTGGACCCAGAGGCCACCTCAGCTTCCCCTGACTGGGTGGGGAGTGGAGCACCTGCAGGCAATAAGTCCTCCATCCCATTAGAAGCCAGATCCACCTCAGCCGATGCCTGCACCTGAGGATCCAGCACAGGTGAGTCCCCTTGAGACTCAGGCCCCAGCCCTGGCTCTGCTGGTTCTGGAGGCAGTGAATCCTGTGCAGGCTGGGATCCCTCAGGTTCAGCGTCTGAGTCTGACTCCCAGGTCATCACACCTTGCTTGCTTGTTTTTACATGCTATACATCTCTTAGTAATTTTAGATATCTGGTGTCAGTACTCAATTTTTGGTATCACTTACATCAGTGCAATTCAAAAATTTTTACTATTTTTCTAGGGCAGTTATGCAATACTGATTGAAATATGTTTCCTGTTGCGTGTCTTTGGTATTGTTTGTATGTTTTATCTTGCTGGGCTATGGCTGAAAGCTAACGCAATAAACTCTTGATGTGACCCCCTGGGACAAGGAGATAAGTAACTACACAACTTTTTGAAGACATATCTCTGATTTTCCCATCATGTGACTCAAGCGAGAGTCAAAACTGGATATCCTGGGATCCAATAAGAATCTGGCATGGCTTTTGTAATTCTGGGATGTCCTGCTCAAAGTGTGATGGCTGAGGGGTATGTGCTGTGAGAACAGGATGCTGGACTGGATGGGCCATGGGCCGGATCCAGCAGCCTCTCCTTAGGTTCTTATGTCTATTCACCAGTAAACTCCACTGAGGTCAAAGGGGTTACTTCAAAGAAACTCCTTGCCTGCTTCATCTACCCATTACAACAAGTCAAGGGGGTGGGGTGGGGGAGAAAAGACCCACTGCTTATCTTTGTTGCTGAAAGCTGATCCTTAATCCTATAAGCCAATGGGGAGGCATGGGATCCCTCGATATGTGGACCTTTTGTAGGCCTCATCCAGCTGCTAAAACAAGTCTGCATTCGGCTCCATTGGGAAACCGCAGCTGGACACAGAAGGGGGACTAATCAAGAATAAATTTCCAGAAAACTTGGTTGCCACCTGTCACGGATGCTTTAGCTGAGATCCCTGCATTGCAGAGGGTTGGACTAGATCTTTGCCACTCTATGATTCTGTTGCCCAGTGCCAACATGACTTAGGCCCATTAATTTCAGCAGCTTTCCTCTGAGTAGGACTAGCACTGGGGGAAACAGCAGCCCTTCTTACATTTGTGCCGTATGGGAATCTCACAGGAATTTCACCGACCAACCAGTTCCACAAGCATGACACTCAACACACACACACTTGAGTGAATATATTTCTTTCTCTATAGTGTTTCTGTTATACCGTATTTTTCGCTCCATAAGACACACTTTTTTCCTCCTAAAAAGTAAGGGGAAATGTCTGTGCATCTTATGGAGCAAATGTGTGGTCTCTGGAGCTGAACTGCCCAGGGGCAAAAGCAGATCGTTTTGTTTTTTTTAAAAAAAGAGAGTGAAGGGGGTGTTGAAAGGAAGCCCGCTGAGCAGCTGCTTAGCAAACGATTGGGGAGAGAGATAAGGGAGAGAAATTCCAGTCCCCCCACTTGCAGAGGGAGGCTGTTTCCCCAGCGACATGTGACTGGCTGATTAGATTATCTGTCTGGAAACTGTAGAAATGGCTCCCTTTACTGAAGCTGCAGAAGTGTGAGTTAAACCCCATAAAACAGGATTTTTTCCCTTTGCAAAGTAAGCTCAACAACTTTGAACTGATCCTCAAAAAATTGGGCTTTTCTCCTTTGCAAAAGAAGCTGCAGAAATTTGAGCTGATCCTCAAAAAAAATGGGGCTTTCCCCCTCTAAAAACTAGGTGCATCCTATGGTCAGGTGCGCCTTATAGAGCGAAAAATACGGTAAATTCCTATAAAATCAACCGTGTATTGGATCCACACGGTTCCACTTTTGTTTTCCACCATGGAAGAAGGACTATCGAAGGGGGATTTGGAGTGCACACAAGGCAGCCATAATCCCCTAGATGTAGCAGCATGTCCACAGTGAACTCTGCTCAGCGGACATACCAACAGGAATGGTGCCAGACTGTGGATCATTTCACTTACAAAGAGGCACCTTTTGGGAATGGATTCAGTACTGACTGAAACAAAGGACAGTGATCAAACCCTCCCTGGAAGATCAGGAAGCTGTGAGCATCTCTTTGTTCTCTGGAATGTGTACCTGGGAGGGGTGAGGGGAGGAACAAGACAGGTGTCAAAATGCTCAGGTTACCACCTCAAACCCTCCCTTTTTGTGATGTATCAATGATGTAGTTGTGATGTAGTGATGATGTAGTTTTAGGGGTGTAGCTTGGGGATTAGGAACTAATAAAAGTTGGGGTCTTCTTTTGTTCGGGGCTTCCATCTTGTTCCACCTGGTGGCAGATGGGAGTCCTGTCGCGACAGTCTTCAATAAAGACCAAGCCTACTGGCTGCTGTTTTGCTCTGGTTTTCCTGGCTGGTGTCCTTGTGCTTTTGTTCAAGGGAGCCCTCAGATTTTTCCGTTAACAGTTACCTTGGTTTCCAGGAAGAGACATGCATAGATGGATGGTTTTCTTAGATCATAGAGAGGGAGATTTGACCTCTTGCATGGGTGCTGGGTCAGAGCCGGTCTCTGGTAGTGGCAGCCAGCTGAGGGTGTCCGCATGGCCCATCGCCTTCCCAGGCCGCTGGACCAGTGCATACTGGTAGCCTGCGAGGAAGATTGACCACCTGAGGACGTGGAGGGGACAGTACTTGGGGGGGGGGTCTGCTTCTTGGGGTTGAACAGGCCAAGTAGTGGCTTGTGATCGGTCACCACAGTAAAGGGGTTCTGTACAAGAAATCATGATTTTTTTTTTTAATCCCTTCACGATTGCCAGACCCTCCTTGTCAATTTGCAAGTAGTTCCGCTCGGCTGCGGAGACGGTCTGGGAAAAGTATGCCACCGCCACCTCTCTCAAGTCCGGGAGTTGGTGTCCCAGGATAGCGTCAACGCCGTAGGGTGAGGCATCGCATGCCAGCACCACTGGCAGTCTCTCGTCAAATTGCGCCAGGACCGAGTGAGCAAGTCCATGACTGCCTGGAACACGGCCTCCTGGTGCTGCCCCCACACCCACGGGGCCCACTTGTCTAGAAGTCTGTGTAGGGGCTCCGCTACTGCCTCCTTCTGAGGAAGACATGGTAAAAGTTCAATAGTCCCAAGAAGGCCTGGAGTTCGGCCTTACCCTGGAGTGTCAGGGCATCGCAAATAGCCCGCACCTTGTCACTGGTCAGGTGCAACCCGTCTGCATCAATCGTAAATCCCAGAAAGTCCACCTGGGGCACTCCTAGCAGACACTTTTCCCACTTCACCTTGAGGCCAGCCATGTGGAAACAGTGATGGATGGTGCAGAGGCGGTCTCTGAACTCCCCCGGCGTGGCCCCGGCGATAAACACATCATCAAAGAAGGGGGTGACGCCGGTAATACCCTTGAAGAGAGAGTCCATTAGTTTCTGGAATATACCTGGCGCCACGCTGACGCCAAATTGCAACCGCTTGACATGGAACGCGCCCCTGTGCATTACAATCGTCTGTGCCTCAGCTGTGGCCTTGTCCACCCTCAACTGCTGATATGCTTGGCCAAGTCCAGCTTGCCAAAAATCTTAGACCCTGCCAGGGTGGTGGTGACATGGCTGATCACTGGCACTGGGTACGTGTGGGCCGTAAGGGCATTATTTAAGGTACATTTGTAGTCAGTGCAGATGCGTACCGAGCTGTTGGGCTTGACGGGCGTGATGATCAGGGTTTTCCAGGGGGCGTTAGGCACTGGCTCTAGCACTCCTAGCTCCGTGAGCCGGTCCAATTCCTCATCTATGCGGAGTTTCAGAGCGAATGGGACCCAGTGGGCCTTGAGCCTGATGGGTCGTACGGCGGAGTCCAGCTGTAGGGTGACGGGGAGGGGGCAGTATATCGTCCCAACGCCCCGTCTAAAACCTCTGGAAACTCGTTGCATGTGGCGTCCACGTCCACTTGGGAGCTGCTGCGGTTCACCCCGGTGATGGCTAGCCCCAGTGGCTCAAACCACGCCAACCCAAGTAAGCTAATATAGGGGCCCTTGACCATGATTCAGTCCAAACACAGCTTCCGCTCTCAATATTGTACCCTGAAGGTCCCCACCTCCAGTTCGTTTCTGCAGTGAAATATACTCAGAGTCTAATAGTGATTTCATGCTCTTTATTGCAGCTTGTAGTCAGCAGTGAATGAATGAATGAATGAATGAATGAACACCCCCCCAAAAAACCTCTGTATATATATATATATATACACCACACACACACACACACACACACACACACAATGGGTCATTCATGATTGCCTGAATCAACTTCCCTCCTGGAGCCTGATTGGGCGGTTCCTGCATTCCATTCCGTTGTTGCATTCCAGGATTGTTCTAGTAAAAGGCTACTTCACTTCCCTCCTTGCTGCATTCTAGGATCCTACCTGCTTATTGTTCTAGGATCCAGGCTCAAAACAGAACAATACCTTTATTTATGGCGAAACAAAAAATAAAATAAAAAAATTCCTTCCGGTAGCACCTTAGAGACCAACTAAGTTTGTTCTTGGTATGAGCTTTCGTGTGCATGCACACTCGTTTCTATCCCACTTCCCCTGCCCCCCCATGTTGCTCAAGGTGGCAGACATGATTCTCCCTTTCCACCCTTAACCTGATGAGGAAGGCTTAAGCAGAGGGGCAGCAACTGGCTCAAGGACACTCAGACCTTGCCCCGACTTCCTTTGGTGCTGCGTTTTGGTCGGGGCTTTCAAGCTCCATGTCCAAGCAGGTTTTTGGAGTTTTCCCCCTTGCTCTTTCCCCCTGGAAAAAAACCTCATTTTACCGCTGAATTGGTGGAACAATTGCCTCCAATTCAGTGGTAAAATGTGGATTTTGCCCGGGAAAGAGCTGGGACAGAAACAAAACTGTTTGGAGCCAGAGCTTTCAAGCATGCACCTGTGGCTGGAAAATGAGGTTTGGCTGCATCTTGAGGGAATGCCATGGTGTGAGAGGGATATGTGTCCTCCTCAGGAGTAAACTCGCATCAGACGGGTTTACTAAACTAACGGTTTTATTTACAGCTTAAAGTTAACAGAAGTTACAGTTCATCATCCGACTCCGTTGTGTCAGATCCCCCGAGTAAAGGCTTTCGATTTTGTCCCCAGCATAAAAGCTTAGCGAACCCCCAGCGCCGTCTCTCGCTCCTCCTTTTCCGCCTCCTAACCCTATCAGTTGCGGCGCTGGCTCCTTCCCTTTCGCTTTCCTCCTCCCTAGAAGTTGTTGTCGAGCCTCTGGCAAGATCCTCGACCCCCTGCTCCTCCTCTGTCTCCATTTCCTCGTCTCCTCCCATTGGTTGCCCGAGAGCCTCCGCTTCCTGTGACAGCACAGGCGGTGACTGCCCCTCGCTCTCACTTCTCCATACCTCCTTCCCTGTCTCTGGCGACAGCCTAGGTGCTGCCTCCTCCTCCTCTTCCCAAGCTCGCAACACCTCCTCCGGTGTCCATTGGTGGCTGCTTGGTTTCTCTACCCCTTCCGCCACCTCTCCTGACTCGGGGCAGCCCCTGACACATGGCTTCAGGAATCCCCTGTGGCACAGCCCCTGTTTCACCTGATGGAGGTACAGTAGGCCTGGCTTAGCCAATAGAGCCTTGCAGCTTCCTGGGAACAGCCTGGACCTGCAGCTGAAATAACAGAATCAGATCACAGCAGGTGACGCAAATAATTCACCTTACATCCTCCCAAGCACGATTCAGGAGAGCTGCTGCTTTGGGTTGCAAAAAGCAGCACACCAACACTCACCTGTTTATCCATTCATTCATGGGTTTATTCATTTTGAAAACTTTGATTTATATATTGTATTAAAAAGTGTCACCAACAAGCTCCCATTTGGATGCAACTTCATATTCAAGCCAGCTTGAGAAACTCTGAGGAAACGGCGGCGAGGCAATGAGATGAATTTTGCGCACGTGATCCATTATGGGCAAAGTTAGAGGGAGAAGAAAATCAAATGGGGAGGAAGATGCATTTAGCTTGTTACTAGCAAAGGACGGGTTGTGGGCTCTGAGATCCGGCAGGGGCAGCCCACCCACCATGCCCACGGGCACCCCTGGCATTGCCACCAGAGCCTGGCAGTCATTAACAACCCTCGGCTGCTACTCTTCCAGCGGCCGAGCTACGGAGCAATTACATTTGTAAGAAACGTGGCTCCCAGGTGGCACCGCAACTTGGCTTTGCAGCGGCTTCAGCATCTGGAACTGAATCCGTGGCGGGGGGGTGTAAATCTGCCTGTGCCAAGCTGGGGGCCTTGTCCTCAGGCGCCACCTTCCTGGCTGTGTTAGGCCCCAGACTGGGCGCTGGGGGGGAGCCCTGAACCTTATATTGGGTCTGGGACCCCCTCCTTTGGGCCACCGTGTACGACGGGAGTTGGGTCTGGCCGTATACCAGAGCGCCGGTCTCTGAGGGGTGTTTATGGGGGGTGGCAAACGTCTGGTCGTGTACCAGGCTGCTGGAGTGGGCCTGGGATATGGCACATTCCCATTTTGTCCCGGTTGGCGCTGTGGCCTTGGAGGTGGGCGTGGCCGTGACGTAGCCTGGGGCTGTGCCATTATCGGTGGGTGGTGGGGTAGGGAAAAGTCCTCCTTGGTCGTCTTCCTGATCCAGTCGAGGTAGAACTGTGTGGAGGTGTAGACCCCCGGCTTCTTTTCCTGGCCGCAGAAGGCCGGTCCCCAGCTGGTAATTCCAACCACCCAGTAGCGTTCGGACCTCTTATCCCGGCACATGAGGGGGCCGCCGCTGTCACCCTGCAAGCGGGAAAGAAAAGGCTCCTGTGAGGAGGAGCGTGCCCACAGCCCCATGGCTCAGAAGTGGAGCTGTGTAAGAGGAAAGCTTTGTGAAGACGTCATATGCAAACTCCAGCTGTGGCGTTGGACCTGTAACAGCACTTTCGCTTGTGCAAATAATCCGTTGCTGTTCTCAGGATGAAGCAATGTGTAAGGAATGGTCTTTTGGAAGGTGTTGGGAGCTGCGAAATCAAAGAACTGGAAGCGTCACAGAGTTGCATCCTGCACCCTGGACCATCCATTGAGCTGATGGTTGACCTAGGTGAACTTCCAAGGAAGCTCATCTAATCTAAGGGAAGGCTGTAGCTCAGAAGCAGAGCTCTGAGAATCGTGGAGTTGGAGGGGTCCCTGAGAATCCTCTACTTGCTTTGCAGCTGTCCCATATTGGGATCGAACCAACAACCTTGAATTTCTCAGCACCACGATTGAAGAACCTCAGCTACCCAGGACAAAGAAGGGCCTTTTGTGTCGGCCAAAAACCAAACCGAGGTCAACTGCTTGGAGGGCAGCTATACTTACCACTAGAACACCACCGGCAGTCCCTTGCGGCATCTCCAGAAATGTGGCCACTGTCAGTGACACCCTTCCACTGTGGCATTTTCTCTTTCGACAAAGATTTAACACAGAATTGAGCCGACTTTTTTGTGCTTTGGGCAGTAAAGGACTCCTATCCACCACTGAGGCAATGACCCCTATTTGGGTTGTGACTCCTTCTGAGCCCAGATGCTAAGGGAGGCAACCTCTTGAGCAGAGCTTTGAGGGATGCAAAGGGGATCATTTTCATCTGCCCTGTGTCTGTTAAGGAAGACCCCTGAACTCCAAGGAGGACATTCATGTTTATGCGGATGCCTTATGCCTAGTTTTCCACTGGTGAATCTCGCCCGGCATTTTCTGCTCTGGCCAGTGGCAGCTCTCCTAGGATTTGGCCTCGGAGTGGCCTCCTCCTTCTCTCACGGCTGCTGCCTGAGATGCTGGAGGCTGAATCACAGAGAAGTCTTGCATGTTCAGAGCAAGTGCTCTGCTGTTCCAGGAACACCGGAAGGTTTCACCCCCAAACCAAACCCGTAGCCTTGATTTTGTCGTAGCTTCACCCACCTTGCAAGTAGCTACACCTCCTACCATGCGTCCAGCGCAGATGTTCTCCTCAAGGATCTTATTGGACCACCAGAATGGGTTGCTGCAAGTCGCCTTGGGGATGATGTCTACAGAACCCTCCTGCATGGTGTCAGGCGCATTTCCCGCTGAGAGCAGAAAGGGAAAGTGAGAGGCTCAGTTCAGATTTCACTCCCCACCCCACCTGCACCCCCAGGACTAACGGAGAGAGGCATGAAGGCAGGTGCAACAGAATCACCACCCTAAAACCTAGTTGATGGACTGGGGGTGAGATCAGAGACAAGGGTACGTCAGGCTGCAGAGTAGGGTGAACTTCAGGTTTCTGGGGGCCCTTTGGGACCCCAAGTCCCTCCGTTTCCACCTGAAACCACATCCCTCCCTCCCCCTTTAGAACAAAACACATTTGGACCAATATGGCAAATCCCTTGAGGTCTCAGGAAAATGCAGGCTTTAGGATTTCACTCGTTCCTCTATTGCTTCCAGAGTAAATCCCAATGAATTTGTTGGGGTTCACTTGCTGCGATGGGTTAACCTTTCAACTGCTATTTTCCTCGTTATTTCTCCCTTTTTAGTTTGGATCTCCCAGTTCATGCATTAGTTTGTGAATGTCTTTTTTAAAACTGGTGAAATTTCAGCAGGCATTTGGATAAGATTTTCTCCTAAGAGAAACGTTACATTATTTTCCCAAATGCAAAAGTTTTTAATGCACAATCCACTCTAGTACATACCTCTTGGTACACGGCCGTCCTACTATCTCTCCATCTGTCCTAGTATTGCCTACACTGAGTGACAGCAGCGTTAGACAGGAGTTTCCACCAGCCCTCCCCAGAGATGAGTTTTCTGGGCAAACATCTATGTCTGGAGAAGGTGATCTGCCCTGAAGCTGTGAAATGGATTGGCTCTCAAACCAACCATCTCCATCCCTTTCTGCCCTGTGAAACATGCACACACCTGCCTCACGCCTAAGACTCAGGGCTTCTGATGAACAAAGCCCAACCATAACTACCAATATAGAATCATAGAGTGGGAAGGAAACCCCAAGGGTCATCCAACCCAACCCCCTGCAATGCAGGAATCAAGATTCAGGACTGCAATTGCGGCCACTGTATTTTCCATCATGGCTACCATTGCTATTATGTTTCTTTGGCGAAACTGATTGGCAGGGAAGGTGTGGTCTGCAAATTTACTTTAGGCACACAGCCAGGCCGCTCCTTCTGGGGGGCCTGGTTTCCCTGCAGATCTCACTTTTCGAATCCATGATTCCAAAACCGCTGACGTAGCATTGACTGAGCAAGGAAACTGCCACGCTGTTGTCCGGCAAGCAGGCTGGCTGGATATAGTTTGTGCAGTTGACTGGCTCGTTCAGCTCCACCAAGGAAATGTCGTTGTGCACTTTGCTGTGGGAATCGTGCTTGTAGAGCTTGTGATTCACCAGCCTCTTGATTGAGCGCCTCTGGGCATCGGGGCCGGGGTTGGAGATGCGGTTGGTGCCAATCGACAGTCTTATAAATGGTATTTCCCTGGAATAAAAAGAATATGGACACAGTGGGGGACTGTGCTCCTGAACAAAATGAAGGTCAGCCGAAGTTGGCTGGATGTTGGAGTACAGGGAGCACAGCTGGGTCTGAGGAGAGAGGGGAGCAGGCAGGCCTCATCACCCTTTGCCTCATTCCCCTTTCCAAATTTGCCTCTGACCTGCACATCTCCCTTCTTGCATAATGCCACCAGGTAGATTTGGAAAACCGGACGCAAACAACTTGCTCATCGGTGGTCCCTCATCAAACTGGGGCAACGTTTTTAGTGAAGCAATGAAGAGTTGCTTTGATCCATGACTTTGCTGAAGGGGTGGAGGGAATCCTTTGGAAATTACATTTGGGGTGTCGGTTTTGGTTTCTATCATTTTTCTAATCTTCTCTGCATCATTTTTTAAAAACGTTTCTTAAAAATTCATCATCGTTTTAGTGTAAATTTCTCTTAATGTACACATTTTTGCAGAGCAATTTGCCCCAAACCAATTGTTTTTGTACATTGTTTTTTTTTATGAAATATTGCATTTTCATGCAAGGATGTTTTACCCCAATGCATGCATTCTTACACACATTGCTATTTATTAATTCCGTTTAAAACATTTAGTAAATATGCTATTGCTCTCCTTTTATTTATTGTAAAAATTTGACTTTTCATCTACCTCTGCTGTTTTTGTTAAAGCCTGGAGTGGCAAATTCTGGAGCAAAAGTTTCTCAAAAGAACTCCAGAAAGGCTTGTCTGGTTTGCAGATCTGTGGGTCTGCGTACAAATTGAAAACTTCAGTAACACTTGATAGTCGAAGGAGCCTATAGGATGAGTCTTGGAAACTTGAATCAAACAGAAGGGGGCCAGTTTAGTCCTAGTGTCCTTCTTTAAAGTTTTGCAGGAGAACCGCTAGACCAGGCACGTCCACCTTTAAGTAGGTTGTGATCTACAGTGGTACCTCGACTAGCGAATAACTTGCCCAACGTATTTTTCACCTAGCGAATGATCGTGGCGGCTGCGGGATAACGAATTTCTTCGCCTTCCGAATCGGAAGCCGAGGGTTTTTTTTTTTTTTTTTTGTACAGGTCACATGGAAGGGGAGAGAAGGCGGGACTTCGCTCCAGCAGCCATTTTGGTTGGAGCGCAGCCCGGAGCAGCTGGAGGCTGCTTATTCTCCGCCTTCCACAACATGGCGGCACTTTGTTTTTTCCCCCGGGGCTTTTTTTTCGGGCCATTTTGGCCCAGCGCGGCTTTTTGCTATGTCGGGGGCGCCCCGCGCGGCTTTCTACTGTGTCAGGGATGCCCCCTGCACCATTTTTTCCTTGCCGGGAGATCCCGGCAAGAGTTTTTTTTCCCGGGCCGTTACGGCCCAGCGCGGCTTTTTGCCGCGCCATGGCGGCGGCGAGCACCCCTCGGAGCCGCCTGCAAGAGAAGGAGAGCTGCGAGAGCCTGGCCATCCACCTCGAAAAGGTAAGTGACCCCCGATTTCTCTTCCCATAGGAGCGCATTAATCCGTTTTTAATGCATTCCTATGGGAAATCGCGTTTCGATTAACGAATTTTTCTACTAACGAATGTGCATTCGGAACACATTAAATTCGTTAGTCGAGGTTCCACTGTACTATCCAGTATCAAAAACTGGCAGTGATTTACTACCCTCCGAAGTCATTTAAGATTACAAAATAAATGGATCTCTATTTAACCAATACAGTATTTATGTTTGGATATCATCATGACAGACCCAAATAGTTACTAGATGGACAAGTAACTAAACAAGTGAGAAAAGTCAAACTATATTTTTACATTAATTTACACAGATCTGAGGAGACAGTTGGAGCACACAGGGCTTCTCTCTCTACCCCCTCCCAAAGCAGCCCTTTCTCCCCCCCCCTCAAGTGCAGAGCAGGTAGCGGGGAAGGGAGGCAAGCTGGCTTTGAAGGAAGAAGGCTGGGCTGGACATGGAGGAGCTCAGGCTTGCACGAGACTGGCGGCAGCAGCGGCTGCTGCTTTGTCTGAGGCTGTGGAGAAAGGATTTTCTTTCTCAGCCTGCGATTGGCCAAGATCAGTCCCGCGATTGATGAGTGTATTGCAATCGACCTGTTTGACATGCCTGCACTAGACTATATGCACCTTGAAATCTGATCCAGCAGGTCGGTTCCTGGGCTTCTGATTCAGAGGATGGCTTTGAGTTTTGATGCACTGCGATGCTGGCAGTCACCACCCCTCTGAAGGCAGAATGTGGGACTCTGCTCCCATGAGATGCCCCCGCCCTGGATGCCAGGTTTGCAGATCCCATGACAACATGTATTGGGAACCCTTTGCTTACTTTGGTTTCTGAAAGCAGTGGGCTGCACTGACGACCCATCGAGGGCTGATCAGGGAGCCTCCACAGAAATTGACGTATCCTTTCCTTGTCAAGACTTGGAAGCTGACCATCCAGGGCCACGTTCCGGGGAGAACGCTGCTTCCACCCACAATCCGGAGGAGGTTATGGCTGCCCGCCACGGGGCGCCTTCCGCAGACTCCGCTGGAAAGCAAGGGACAGATTGCCATCTACAGAAGATCAGAGCCATTGCATATATATCACCTCCCCCCAGTTTGCCCCCAATATTGAACAGTCCACTCCTCTTGGTCATCCTGGGAAGAGAGGGATGAAACTGGAGATGACCAGCTGCACTTCTAGGTGCCTCCCAAATGCCCAACACTCTCAGACTTTTAAGACAGAGAAGGGATCTTTGTCTAGCCCAGGGGCCACATTGCTTTCTGAGGGCCACATCTCAGTGGTGGGTGGGGCCAGAGGCAAAAATGGACTGTTCAGCAAATCCAAATTAGTAAGCTATTTTCTACCTCTCTCTCACACCCTCCTTCTGTCCTCTTTCTAGAAAATAAATATTTCCTTTTGTCTGTCCCCTTGAGTGGTCTACCATTCCGCTTCCTTGGGTGACTCAGATGGATTCTCGTATTCTGAGAGAGGGAGAAACATGCCCTCTGAGAACAGACTGTGTCTTTGCATGCTAGTTTTGACCCATCACAATGAAGAGGAGTGAGAGCAGCCATGGGGTCAGTTGTGCCTCCCTCCTCTTCAAGACCACATCCAGAAGAAGCTGGTGGGTGGGATTCCCCCTCCTGCCTTCTCGCCATGTCTGGCCTCTCTCCCCACTTACTCGCAGGTGGATTCCTCGGCATGGGTGGGCCGAAAAGCAGCAAGGGCCAGAGCAGGGAGGAGCCACCACCCCATCCTTCTGCCGGCTCTGGGTGCTGCTGCTTCCTCCATGTTTTCCTGGAATCCATGACATCACAAAACGGAAGATCTCTCAGATCAGCAAGTGGACAGTCTGACATCATCACAAGTTCTCTTCTCTTCTCTTCTCTTCTCTTCTCTTCTCTTCTCTTCTCTTCTCTTCTCTTCTCTTCTCTTCTCTTCTCTTCTCTTGAACAACCCTTCCGTTTGAGAGAAGTGTTTATATTTGCCCAGAAGTATGGAACGAGTAAGGCTTGCACCCGACTTTCTGCCCCATGGAGTGGGCATCCAGTCATGTTGATCCCTGCAGGTGTTGGCCAACTGCAACATCCATTCTTTTCAGCACAGGGTGCCCTTTGTTGTGCCTACGAGAGGGCCAGAGTGCCAAGGCAAGGCACCCATTATAGTCCAAAAAGAGAAGCACTGGCACCGTGCTCAAAAGCCTATGTTCTGGAGACAAGTTGTGTGTGCAAAGGGCTCCTTTCTGTTCCATGTGCCCCTTTCTCCCTGCATTCCCCATGCACACTCAAACTGTGTACAACAGCGGACCCTCCTAGGGTCCCTGTTTTCCAGGGACAGTTCTGGATTTATGGGAGCTGACCTAGGTTCTGATTTGATCCTGGAATGCCCGCTTTTCCTTAGGATGTCCCTATTTTCATCAAAGAAATGTTGGAAGGTAAGGAGTTATGTGACTCCCTGGGGCAAGGAGATAAATAACTATACAGCGAGAGTCAAAACCAGACATTCTGGGATCCAATCAGAAGCTGGAATGGCTTCTGTAATTCTGGGAGATCCTGCTCAAAGTTTGACGGTTGAGGGGTATGCGCCATGAGAACAGGATGCTGGGCCGGATCCGGCACCCTCTCCTTAGGTTATTATGTCTATTCACCAGTAAACTCCACTGAGGTCAAAGGGGTTACATAAAAGAAACTCCTTGCCTTCTTCCTCTACCCATTGCAACAGGTCAAGGGGGTGGGGTGGGGGAGAAAAGACCCACTGCTTATCTTTGTTGCTGAAAGCTGATCCTTAATCCTATAAGCCAGTGGGCAAGCATGGGATCCCTCGATAAGTGGGACTTCTGTGGGCCTCATCCAGCTGCTAAAACAAGTCTGCTTTCGGCTCTATTGGCAAACAGCAGCTGGACACAGAAGGGGGACTAATCAAGAATAAATCTCCAGACTAGGAATAAATTTCCAGAAAACCTGGTTGCCACCTGTCACAGATGCTTTAGCTGAGATCCCTGCATTGCAGGGTGTTGGACTAGATGGCCCCTGGGGATCCCTTCCAACTCTACCACTCTATGATTCTGTTGCCCAGTGCCAACGTGACTTAGGCCCATTAATTTCAGCAGCTTTCCTCTGAGTAGGACTAGCATTGGGGGAAACAGCAGCCCTTCTTACATTTGTGCCGTATGGGAACCTTGGTTTCCAGGAAGGGACATGCATAGATGGATGGTTTTCTTGGATCATAGAGCGGGAGATTTAAAGGAGACACCCCCTAACTGGGTATAGATGCCAAGGGTTTGCAAAAAAGTTGAAAGAGAAACTACGCTGCGATTGCATCAGATATTTTAAACCACTCAAAGGAAGGAGACACAAAGAACAAATGTCATAAAATGGTCCTGATTTGGGTCTTTTTTCTACAAATCTGGGTCCGGCGAGGGTACAAAACTTATTGGTGCCCACTGCCCAAATTCCAAAAAGTCTGGTCAATTTGCCTTCATAGGTACATTATACATATCAATGGAGTCCTGGCTGCTTTGACTTGATGCCATGCTCCCCTCAGGGTGGCAGCTGCCCTGGCAGCAGAACTGGTGGCTGCGCTTGAGGCCTGGGGTTGATGTAACCCTGATCCCAGCTGTAAAAATCACCAAAGCCTGGAGGTGTTCCCCCCTGCTTCGACTTGGCACTAGGCCTGGCCTGGCCTGGTGGCCTTGCCCTCTCAGGGTGCCACCTTGTGGGTCTCAGCCTCCCAGGCGGTGGTGGACGACCTCGCCGGGTGGGCCTGGCACAAGGAGCCGTGTGCCGTCTTGCGGGCCTGGGCCAAGGCCTGCCAGTGGGCGGAGGTCTACGGTCCTGCTTTGTGCTGGGTGTGGTCGCATCTGGTGCCTGTCTCTGTGCCAGGAGCGGTTGGCGGCCAGGTGCAGAGAGGCTCTCCCGGGTGGTCCTTTCAATCCAGTGGAGGTAGTGCTGCGTGGAGACGTAGATGCTAGGATGCTTCGCCTGGCTGCAGATGGGCACCCCCAAGCTGGCGACGCCAATCACCAAGTAGCGCTCGGACCTTGCTTCCCGGCACATGAGTGGGGCACCAACGTCGGTCTGCGGGGAGGGGGGAGCAAAGGAGGGAGGGAGACAGTCAGCAGGTGGGCAGAAAGGAAGCCCTAAGGAGCAGCCGGCCACCTTTTGAGAAGGGCAGTGCCACCCAAGCCCAACTGCTGGTTCCTAGGCATAGCTCAAGAGAGAGCTGTGGGTCTGTAGAAGCTGGACTAGGAATACGGAGAAATGCTGGGTCAGATCATTCGGTCCATCCAGCGGAATATTCTCGACACTGACTGGCAGCAGTGACTCTCCAGGATTCCAGGCAGGGGTCTCTCCCAGCTAGATCTGGAGATGCCAACAGGACCTGATCTGAAGGCAGGTGCTAACTCTCCTGCTGAGCTATGGCCTTCCTGAGAGGGAGGCGGGCAGCTCAAGTGGGGCAGTGGGAGCTCTGTGGAAGGAGGGAGTTGGTGGCTGGATCATTCACTAGAGAGGAAGGTGGGGGGGGATGAGGAGTGCAGGAGGAAGGTGGGTCTGGAGCCGAGTGGGGTCCTCAGCAGCTGGGAAAGGGGAGGGATTGGGTGGGCAGAGGGGTGGCATTGAGAAAGGGGACTTGGCATGGGGGGTGGTGAGCAGTCCTGCAAAGTCAGTTGCAGAGGGGAATGAAGAAAATGGTCTGGGGGTTCAGGTCTGGATTGGGCAGGGTGTGAGTTTGTGTTGTGGGGACACGCATAAATCTGTCCCTGCAAGGGGGACATTTGATGAGGAGAGGAAGGCTGGGCTTGCATCTCCTGGTTTTCATCACCGGGATGTTGGAGGCTACGCGATTGCAGCCTGCCTGGCTCTATATCGCACTTGCACCATGCCAGCTCAGCTCAGCCAGTGTGCAAAGTCAGTGCTCTGAGGTGCAAGCCGCAGCCTCCTCAGGGGGCAGCAAACCCAGTCCCCCCTCTCCTCTCCAGCAGTAGCCCTGGAAGGCTTTGGCCCTTGCCTACCTCGCAGGGGTTCTCGCCTCCTTCTTCCTCGTATCCAGCACACAGGATCTCATCGACCAACTTCCGCTTCCACCAGCTCTCACTGCCGCAGATTTGTAGGGAAAGGAGTTTCACCTTTGATTCTTGCAGGATGCCAGATATTTTATGCCCTGTGAGCGGAAGGCAGGAAGAAGCGTTCAGTTTGCATGCAGGAATTAAATGAGAGATATTTACGGAGAATGTTGATTTATGACCCTTCGACCAACGCCACGTGGCAAAGGCAGCTGTTGAGACACCTGCCCTCCAAACCCTCAGAGATAGCCTGGGGATTATGCAACAATATTTATTTTGCTGTCTCCCACTCTCAGGCTAACCTACCTAACAGCGCTGGTCCTGAGGATGAAAAGGGGGTGGAGACCTATGTTTGCCACCTTGAGCTCCTTATAGAAAACTTGGGATATAAACCTAAGCATTAAATAAATTCAGGTAGGCAGCCATGTTGCCTGGCATGCTCTGGTCCATGGGGTCATGAAGAGTCGGACATGACTAAATGACTAATAATAATAATAATAATAATCTTTTATTTGTACCCCGCCCATCTGGCCGGGTCTCCCCTGCCACTCTGGGCGGCTTCCAACAAACATTAAAATACATCAAAATCACAAGTTAAAAACTTCCCTAAACAGGGCTGCCTTCAGGTATTTTCTGAATGTAGGATAGTTGTTTATGACTTTAACCTCTGCTGGGAGGGTGTTCCACAGAGCGGGCGCCACTACCGAGAAGGCCCTCTGCCTGGTTCCCTGTAGCTTTGCTTCTCGCAGTGAGGGAACCGTCAGAAGGACCTCGGAGCTGGATCTCAGTGTCCGGGCTGAACGGTGGGGGTGGAGACGCTCCTTCAGGTATACAGGACTGAGGCCGTTTAGGGCTTTAAAGGTCAGCACCAACACTTTGAATTGTGCTCGGAAACATACTGGGAGCCAATGTAGATCTCTCAGGACCGGTGTTATGTGGTCCCAGCAGCCACTCCCAGTCGCCAGTCTAGCTGCCGCATTCTGGATTAATTGTAGTTTCCGGGTCACCTTCAAAGGTAGCCCCACGTAGAGCGCATTGCAGTAGTCCAAGCGGGAGATAACTAGAGCATGCACCACTCTGGCAAGACAGTCTGCGGGCAGGGAGGGTCTCATCCTGCGTACCAGATGGAGCCGGTAGACAGCTGCCCTGGACACAGAATTAACCTGCGCCTCCATGGACAGCTGTGAGTCCAAAATGACTCCCAGGCTGCGCACCTGGTCCCTCAGGGGCACAGTTACCCCATTCAGGACCAGGGACTAAACAACAACAAGCTATGTTGGTTTGATGCAGTTGAAATAAATAATTTTTTTTTTGTCCAGTAGCACCTTAGAGACCAACTAAGATTGTTCTGGGTATAAGGTCTTCCTCCCAGAGCTTGAGAAGCAGAACTGTCATCTGGGAGGAAGAAGAGTCCACCACCTTCCTTGACCATTTGTTCACAACCGTTGTTGCGATTCTTGTGTGTTTGCTACACTTGGCATTGGAGGCATGGGGCATATTTTCACTCTGATCTCCCAGGGTGGGGTCAGTCCTCGCAGGGGGGGGGGCTGCTTTTGTGGCAGTGCTGGGGAGGTCCTGGGGCTCTCACTTTCCTCACCCATGTCGCCCCAGCCACTGATATAGCAATGAGTTAGCATCGAAAGTACCACGCTGTCGTCAGGCAAACAGGCCGGCTGGACGTAGTCGCTGCAGCGGACCGGCTCCTCCAGCTCCACCACAGAGAGGCCGTAGCGAAGCGACTCGTCCTCATGGAGTTTGTAGTCCACCACCCTCTTTATCCAGCGCTGCTGGGCATCGGGACCAGGCTGGGAGAGCCTGGTGAGGCCAACCACCACCTTAAAGACTTTTCTCAACCTGGAAGGGAAGAAGAGGTTCATTGCTGGTGGGACAATGTTCTTGGACATTGTCTCCCAGTATGTTTCCGAGCACAATTCAAAGTGTTGGTGCTGACCTTTAAAGCCCTAAATGGCTTCGGCCCAGTAGACCTGAAGGAGTGTCTCCACCCCCATCGTCCAGCCCGGACACTGAGGTCCAGTGCCAAGGGCCTTCTGGCGGTTCCCTTCCTGTGAGAAGTGAGGTTACAGGGAACCCGGCAGAGGGCCTTCTCGGTGGTGGCACCCGCCCTGTGGAACGCCCTCCCTTCAGATGTCAAAGAGAACAACTACCAGACCTTTAGAAGACATCTGAAGGCAGCCCTGTTTAGGGAGGCTTTTAATGTTTAATAGATTATTGTATTTTAATGTTCTGTTGGAAACCCAGCCAGATGGGCGGGGTAGAAATAATATATTATTATTATTATTATTATTATTATTATTATTATTATTATCAAAGGTTACCCAAAGAGGTCTGGATGCTCCTGGGAAAGGCCTAGAGCCCCAACCCTGACACAGCACAGCCTGATGGAGGAGCAAGAGGGAGAGGCAAGTCACAGCCAGGGAGTCTGGTCCAGATTTCTGGCCAGGGACCTCTTTCACACCTTTCCCTGCTTTTGTGACCCAGGTGGGAAGGGGCATTGGGTGAAGGGGCTAAAAGGGGGAAAGGGAGGGGGAGTTGAAGGTTTTAAAAGGGTAGAAGGAACCAGATCATTGTCTGGCAAGGTCATGTCCTGGGTCACTCTAAAACAGGGGTCAGCAACCTTTTTTAGCCGTCGGCCGGTCCACCGTCCCTCAGACCATGTGAGGGGCTGGACTATATTTTGGAGGGGGGGGAGAACGAATTCCTATGCCCCACAAATAACCCAGAGATGCATTTTAAATAAAAGGACACATTCTACTTATGTAAAAACACACTGATTCCCGGACCGTCCGCGGGTCAGATTGAGAAGTGATTGGGCCGCATCCGGCCCACGGGCCTTAGGTTGCCTACCCCTGCTCTAAGGGCTGCATAAATGCCATACATTTAAAGCACATGATGGCTCTGCCTCCACGGTTGGAGGCTGCAATGCTTCTGTAAACCATTTGCTGGAAGCCGCAGGAGGAGAGAGGGCTCTTCCTGGTCAGATGGCACTTTCAGCAGCCCTAAGGACTAGATGCTTGCTTTCAGAATGTCAAAACTGAGACAGATCCCCCAAGGACTGATCTAGCAGTGGCTTTCACCCATCATAACTAAAGAGACCTTCACGCTCCATGTTGGGCAAAGGCAGAAGGGGGGACTCTGCTTCCATGAGATGCCCCCAGGCTGCCTGGTTTGTAGACCCTGTCATGTTCTCCTGCCCAGGGAGCAGCTGCTCCTTTGGCTTACGTCTTGATCTTCAAGCAGTGGGCTGCACTGAGGACCCAGCGAGAGCTGATGAGAGAACCTCCGCAGAAATGGACCCAGTGCCCAGCTTGGCTTGGGTACTGGAAGCTGACTTGCCAGGGCCATGTTCCTGGCAGGACGTCGGTGCCACTCATGGCCTTCCTCAAGTACTGACTGACCGCCAGTGGACGTCTTCCACAGGCTCCCCTGGAAAGGAACATTGCCATTAGTTTTCAGCCACACATGTATTGCTGTCGTTGTAGAACTGCAGAAGTTTGGATGCTCCGTCCCTTGAGGAATTTACTTCCTTTCTTATGCTTTTTACACTATGTGCTACCTGCTTGTTTTGATGCCCAATAGATAGTTGCTGAGGGACCTGTGTGTTATATTCTTTTAAAATGCAATACCAGCAAACCGTGGTGCTTAGCGCCACATGGAAGAGGGAGCAAGCTTATTTTCTGCTGCTCCAGAGGGGAGGATCCGAACCAATGGATTCAAACTGCAAGAAAGGAGATTCTGACTATACACTAGTCCAGAGCTTTCTTGAGAGCTGCTCAAGAGTAGAACTACCGTATTTTTTGCTCCATAACGCGCACTTTTTTCCTTCTAAAAAGGAAGGGGAAAAGTCTGTGCGCGTTATGGAGCGAATACATGGTCCCTGGAGCTGAATTGCCCAGGGACCAAAAGAAGATCGAGCTTTTTCTTTTACAAAGAGAGAAGGGGGTGTTGAAAGGCTGCCGCTTTACAGCTGATCAGCAAGAGATCGGGAAGAGAGATAAGGTCGCTGCAGAGAGAAAGAGATCGGGAAGAGAGATAAGGTCCTCCTGCAGAGGAGGCTGTTGGTTTCCCCAGCGACATGTGACTGGCTGATTAGATTATCTGTTTGGAAACTGTAGAAAGGGCTTTGAGCTGATCCTTTTGCAACTGGGGCTTTTCTTTGCAAAGAAAAGCCCCAGTTGCAAAAGGATCAGCTCAAAGCCCTTTCTTTTCTCCTTTGCAAAAGCAGCAGCACAACAACTTTGAGCTGCTTCTTTTGCAAATGGGTCTTTTCTCCTTTGCAAAAGCAGCAGCACAACTTTGAGCTGATCCTTTTGCAAATGGGGCTTTTCTTCTTCCAAAAGAAGATGCACAACTTTGAACTGATCCTCAAAAAGGGGGGCTTTCCCCCTTTCCTCCTCAAAAAACTAGGTGCGCGTTATGGTCCGGTGCGCATTATGGAGCGAAAAATACGGTAATAACATCAGAAGGTGGTGGACTCTCCTTCCTTGGAGGTTTGTAGAGAGGTCGGGTAGCCTCTGCCCGGAATTCTTTAGCTGTGATTCCTACATTGCAAGGGCTTGGATCAGATCAGTGGCATAGCATGGGTTGCCATCACCCAAGGCCACACAGAGGGGATGGGTGGGTGGGAAACAGAGTGCACATGTGCATACAACTATAGGACCTCCGTGTCACCCAGGAGATCACAGCCACAGAGATAAGAAGAGTCATTCTGTCGTCTGGAGACATCGCTTCCTGCTTCACACGGAGAAGCCAGTTTCAACTGAGCCCAGTGACAAAAGCACATAGCTGTATTGAAGCATCACCGTGTGTTGAAATGTTGTGCCCTTAACAAATTTTGCATCCGGGGCATCTGCCCCTGTGCCCACCCCCACCCAAATGCTACACCATTTGGGGTCCCTTCCAACTCCACAGTTTTATGATTGTATAATATACCTGTTTAGTCTAGAATAAACCTGTGGGAGATTTCACTTTGCCTAGTGACCTGGGGGCAACTCACAGTTGATCTAAATGCCAGGGATCTGAAAATGTTCCTGTCAAAGGCAAAAGATGCCAAGTGCTTGTGCCCTCTCCAAGAATAGGGTTTGACCTTCCTTAGTAGAGGTCAGCACACTGCGGGGGATATAGATTGGGGAGAAAAAGGCCACTCGGGCTCAGTTGCGCCTCCATTGCCACAGAGGGCAATGCCTCTGTGCTGCCTCCTTGCTACATTGGCCTATTTTGGCACTTACTTGCAGGTAGTGTCTCCGGCATGGGTGGGCCGGAAATCAGAGAGGGCCAGAATGAGGAGAAGCCACCTGCTCATCCTTCTGCCAGCTCCGGGCGCTGCTTCCTCCACCATGTTTTCCTGGAATCCATGACGTCACAAACCAGGTGTGCCCAGGTTCTGACATCACACAACTGGCTTTGGCAAAGGTGCAAGAATGGAAGACGCCGGTGTGAAACTCAGGACTTGGCGAGCAGGAAGAGAAAGTGAAGGACACAGCAATGGACAGCTGGAATCAAAGAATTGTCAAGCCAGAAGGGACCCCAAGGATCATCTAGTCCAACCCCTTGCAATACAGGGTTAGGGAAGAGAGAGGATGATTTGTGGCATCAGGGAAACCTGGGCAGAAAGCCGAGAACTATCTGGAAGTCAGGAGGAGGACTTCATCTAAGTTGTGTGTATTTGTGCATGGAGGCAATTTGTGTATGGAGGCAGGGAGCATGGCTTAGCAGCATTTATTTTACTAAAACATTTTTACACCACCCTCCCTTGGAAATTCCAAGGTCATTAACAAAATATCACAATGGCATCAATGCAACAATCCTAGAAAAAAAATATCAAAATATCCATAGCAGAAGACAGCTGTCTACAGAGCCTGCAAACTCAATGGCCGATTGTGGAGAGAGGAAGTTAGGATGGGTTTGGTTCAGGGGTCGGTGGGTGGGAAACCTTCTTTGTCTGAAGTGACCACATTCCCTTCCAAATAATAATGGTGGGCGGGGCCAGGGCAAAAGTTGGTGGAGCAACAATTCTAAAGCTTGCCTTGGATTCTGCACCCCAGCCCTCTCTACCGGTCAAGTGAGGGGCATGATCAGAGTCCAAGGATACCTTCCATCCAGGTGAAAGCACCAAGGATGTTGGGAAGCAGGGCTGACATGGGGCATGGTCTATGGGGACCGGGTGTGGCTGGGAGCAAGTGAGGGCCAGTGAGAAAGGCTTGGAGCACCCCATTTGAGATCCCCCACTCCTGATTTTCCCTGCCTGAGATTCCCCACTCCTGATTTAGTTACAGCAGTGTTGGCTAATCTGGCTCTACTCCAGTTGCTTTGGGTTGCTGCTCCTGAACGTGTCCAGAGGAGGGCAACCAAAATGGTCAAAGGCTTGGAAACGATGCCTTATGAGCAGGACCGGTGCTAGGGCTTTTCGCACCCTAGGCGAAAATCGCGGGGCGCCTAGCGCGCCGGGGGCGGGGCACCGTACGTCATGTGCAATGACATCACATGCCCCGCCCCCTGCACGCCGGGCGCGGCGCGCGGTGGGTGCTGCCGGGCGCTGCACACGCCAGGCGCTGGGCGCTGCCGGGCGCTGCACACACCGGGCGCTGCCAGGCGCTCCGCGCGCCGCCGCAATTTTCGCCTCTGTTTGGGGGGCGGCGGGGGGCAGACTGGCCAGTGCCCCCTCCATTTTGGCGCCCTAGGCAACCGCCTAGTTTGCCTCAATGGTAGCGCCGGGCCTGATTATGAGGAACGGCTTAGGGAGTTGGGTATGTTTAGCCTGGAGAAGAGAAGGTTAAGGGGTGATATGATAGCCATGTTCAAATATATAAAAGGATGTCATATAGAGGAGGGAGAAAGGTTGTTTTCTGCTGCTCCAGAGAAGCGGACACAGAGCAATGGATTCAAACTACAAGAAAGAAGATTCCACCTAAACATTAGGAAGAACTTCCTGACAGTAAGAGCTTGTTCGACAGTGGAATTTGCTGCTAAGGAGTGTGGTGGAGTCTCCTTCTTTGGAGGTCTTTAAGCAGAGGCTTGACAGCCACCTGTCAGGAATGCTTTGATAGTGTTTTCTGCTTGGCAGGGGGTTGGACTGGATGGCCCTTGTGGTCTCTTCCAACTCTATGATTCTATGATCAGCATCAATTGACACAGCCTTGTCAGCTGAGACTCATGGGATTTGTAGAATCATTGAATCATAGAATCATAGAGTTGGAAGAGACCCCAAGGGCCACCCAGTCAGGCCCGGTGCTAGGGCTTTTCGCGCCCTAGGCGAGAGGGCGGGGCCACGTGATGTCATTGCGCATGACGTACGGTGCCCCGCCCCCTGCCGCCCCGCGCCGCCGCGATTTTAGTGAGCGCCGCATCGGGAACTTGGGAAGGGCGCAGAGCGGCAGGTCGCGCGCGGCTTGAATGACCAGCTCGCGCACGCCCTGCCGCTCTCCACAGAAGGGGCGGAAGCGGAGCGCCCGACCGCCAGCATGGGGCTGTTTTTGCGCCCCCTCCATTTCGGCGCTCTAGGCAGCTGCCTAGTTGGCCTAAATGGAAGCGCCGGCCCTGCATCCAGTCCAACCCCCTGCCAAGCAGGAAACACCATCAAAGCATTCCTCACAGGTGGCTGTCAAGCCTCTGCTTCAAGACCTCCAAAGAAGGAGACTCCACCACACTCCTTGTAGTTCTAAGCCGCTGGAGGACATGAGGCCGGTCAAGCCTGATTACGAGCATGGGAGGGGTTTTTTTTATGTTGCTGGTTGCGAGTTGTTTCATTGCTTCTTCACCCCAAGATTCTGATCCTGTTGTCCCTAGAATAAGTCTCTGGGCTCATCCATGATTCTTCCACTTGCTAGAATGCACAGGTTTGGGCAGTTTCCCACTTGTCCAATGTTTTCCAGGCACAGGTCCAAGTAGCTTTGCCTTTGTCTCGCCGCTTTCTCCCAGAAAACCTACTCTTTAGTGCTAAATCAGCAGAAACCCAATTGCCGTTTCCTCCGATTGAGCAACTTTCCCCATCAGAAAGTGGCAGGGAAGTGGAAATGTGCATGAGCCCCCAGTCATGTTTTTGGAGTCAAAAAAAGTCCAGGAATGCAGGATTTTCTAGCCAGAATTGATGTTGTTAAGGTTAAAATGCCACCTCCCCTCCCTAAGGTAATATTTCTAAAATGATATTGGTTGGTAGCAGTGCCATCTGTTTGTCTGACCAGGTTTAGGGACACGCCCCCTCCTCCCAACCCTTGTTGTTGTTGTTGTTTAGTCGTTTAGTCGTGTCCGACTCTTCGTGACCCCATGGACCAGAGCACACCAGGCACTCCTGTCTTCCACTGCCTCCCGCAGTTTGGTCAGACTCATGTTGGTAGCTTCGAGAACACTGTCCAACCATCTCGTCCTCTGCCGTCCCCTTCTCCTTGGGCCCTCCATCTTTCCCAACATCAGGGTCTTTTCTAGGGAGTCTTCTCTTCTCAGGAGGTCTTCTCTTCTCTTCTTCATCTTCTCCCACCCCTAGGAATGAACAAAATCTAGGATTTTGATTAACTGGGATATGGATTAAAGTACAAGCTGCAGGGCTGTGCCAGACAGGGAATTTCTGGGCTGGCTTTGTCAGTTTGCATTTTGTAGAGCAGAAAGTATTGATCTGATGTGTAGAGAGAGATCTTTGCTATTCTACTTAATTCAAGAAGGTTCTGGAAGCTTCTCTGGGTGAAAGAAGCAAGCAGAAGGTTCCTGATGTTTGGGTTATTCCATCAGAGGAGCTGAGTACACCTGGTTTAAACTGGTCCTGTTATCTCTTTCAGTCAAGGTTATGCTGACTATAATAATAAGGCCAGGAGGAGCCTGGGTTTCACTTTCTCTTTCTTTCTCTTTCCCTTCTTACGTGGTGTTCTGTACATAGTATACTTTGTGTTAAGGGTTTAGACCAGGCATCCCCAAACTTGGCCCTCCAGCTGTTTTGGGACTACAACTCCCATCATCCCTAGCTAGCAGGACCAGTGGTCAGGGATGATGGGAATTGTAGTCCCAAAACGGCTGGAGGGCCGAGTTTGGGGATGCCTGGTTTAGACTTCTTTTTGTTAGGATCGTCCTACTCGTGTGTAGGACCCTGGCAGAGACACATGCACGACTGGCATGTTCCCTCCCTCCTGGTCGGTCGTTCGGGAGCTTCAAAAGCTTTCTCCAGCCCGAACATCACAGTGACTAATACCAAGAGGCATCGGCACGCTTAGGATCCTGCAGAGTGTTAGCAGCTCACATAACAGACACAGTAGCACAGCATTTTTTGCTAAGCTACTTTATTTACATATAATACACTCGGAGCATTCTGACTCAGGTCCTTCCTCTTTCTCATCAGACAGCAAAGAGAGAAAGGACAAAGGACAATAATCCCACATCACGGAACACAGTAGCACAAACATCCTGTCTCCGTCACTTTCCACTATGTGGAATGAAAACATACACCGTCATGTGATAGAAAACAAGCCCATGACTGCAAGCACGGAGCAAGAATCCTAACATCCTCCCCCGATTCGGGAACCGTGTTGTAGTCATCAGTGTAACTGCAACAACCATACAGATGTCATACACATAGTATACCCCTGTATCACCCGTTCCACCCTTGGAACTACCTGCAACTGGACTAGCCTTGGGCCTTACCATCCTGCACTCCGGACTAGTCTTGGCATCATAGCTCTCCTGACTATCAAGAAGTTTCACACCTAGCTTTGTTGGGACTCGAACCCTAGCCTCGTTCCTCTCTGAGGAAACAGTGTCTACCCTTACAGCCTTTGGGCGTGGCTTCCCGTCCTTTCAGCACAAACCCTGTACCCCTTTCAAGACTTCGGGTTCCAAGACCTGTGTCGAGCTACTAGCCACAGTTAAATCTGCTACAGCTGTGTTAGCAAACTCCTGAGCATACCTGGTAGTAGCTGTCTCAGATCTGCGCATCAAGCGCACGTCTTTCACTGTATCAGTGGAACTCACCTCACTTTTAGGAGCAGCAGAGACTGTACTTCCTGAGAGTTCTAAGGAAAAACCATCTTCCACAAAAGCTGCTGCTTGCCTTCTATCCCTGTGCCATTGAGAGCGTGCTCACTTATGGCTTATGTGTGTGGTACGGAAGCTGTACTACCCAGGACAGGATGGGGTTGTGCTCGCTCTCCACCTTAGAGCAGATTTATGCCATGAGGTGCCACAGAAAGGCACTGGACATAGTGAAAGATCCATCGCATCCTGGTCACCGTCTCTTTGAACTTTTGCCATCGGGACGGAGATGCAGGACGATGAAGACAAGAACAAGCCGTCTTAGGAACAGCTTCTTCTCCAGAGCGATCATGGCCTTGAATGGGAAGCCTGGACTTTGAAGTCATCTAGTCTTACCTGTTATGTTTTATCATTGTATGGTTTTAATCAGTGTGTATGGTTTTAATCAGTGTTTTTGTAGTTGTTTTGTCTTTGCGTGGAGTGCCCTATCTGGGTGGATGGAGCAGCCAAGTAATTTCGTTGTCCCCAAAGGGGACAATGACAATAAAATATATTCTATTCTATTCTATATATTCTATTCTATTCTATTCTTTTAGCAACAGCCGCAGACTAAGTATCTGAGCCTTCAAAAATGGGGTACCCTTGGAGCAAGAATCCTAACAATTTTAAGTTATTATAAGTTTAGGTCAAGTCTGCCACAACTGGATTTCTTACGCTCAGTGCCAATCCTGATTGTATTGGATTTGTGACCATTATGCTCATTTGCCTTCAATAGCAGTAAAGCTCTGCTGGATGAAATACAATTGTCCCTTGTCTATATTTTTTTAAAAAAATAAAAATCTTGCAATGTGTTAAAGTTGTTACTCTGCTAACTATACATTGGAATCTGCTCTGGGTCAATACAGAGTAGAATTTCAATTACAGGTAGGTAGCCGTGTTGGTCTGTCATAGTCAAAACAAAATAAAAAATAAAAAAAATTCCTTCCAGTAGCACCTTAGAGACCAACTAAGTTTGTTCTTGGTATGAGCTTTCGTGTGCATGCACACTTCTTCAGATACACGAAATGCACACAAAAGCTCATACCAAGAACAAACTTAGTTGGTCTCTAAGGTGCTACTGGAAGGAATTTTTTTATTTTTTATTTTGTTAGAATTTCAATGGCAGTTTCTGAGCATTGTTTATAACCTCCTCAAGATACAAAGGTCTTTCAGATACCGTATATACAGTGATCTTGAGATGGATAATGCAATCAAAGATGAGATGTTGTAGACCGGCTGCATATTTGTTCTAAACACAGCAAAGAGCTAACATTTATAGATATGCTAAATGACTGTCCTAGAACAAAATAAAAAAATAAAAAAAATTCCTTCCAGTAGCACCTTAGAGACTGAAGAAGTGTGCATGCACACGAAAGCTCATACCAAGAACAAACTAAGTTGGTCTCTAAGGTGCTACTGGAAGGAATTTTTTAATTTTGTTTCGACACGGCAGATCAACACGGCTACCTACCTGTAACTGTCCTAGAACAGTTCGTAATGGAATTGACCAGAAGAACATAAACTCTGGGTTTAATCTTAAGTGACAGCCAGGATCTGGTTTGAGATGAATGTGTTGCTGAACTAATTGGGAAGAGTGACCACAGTGGTATCAAATTCAATTTATATATGTACTGGACAATTGCCAAGTAAGTTCATTGTAGTCACGCTTGACTTCAAAGAAAGGAACTTCCCCCAAATGAGGGAGCTGCTAGGAGCTGGTAGAAAGGAAGGTGAAACGCAAAAACCCTGCAGAACACTTAGGGGTTGTTCAAAACCACAATAAGGGGATCTCAGCTATAATGTATATTGCAGTTCAGGAAAGAATACCACCGGAGCCAAGAGGATGGCAGCATGGCTAAAGAGCAGAGTCCAGGAACCAGGGAACCAGGCAGAGGGCCTTCTCGGTGGTGGCGCCCTCCCTATGGAACACCCTCCCTTCAGATGTCCAGGAGATAAAGAACTATACAACTTTGAGAAAACATCTGAAGGCAGCCCTGAACTGGGAAGCTTCTAACGTTTACAGCTTTAAAATGTTTTAATTGTTCTGTAAGCTGCCCAGAGTGGCTGGGGAAACCCAGCCAGATGGGTGGGGTATAAATATTGTAATAAAATAATTATTGTTGATGTTACTATTATTATCCTTGTTTTGGCATCTTACCCTGGTGCTTCTGTTAATATTAATAAAAAGAGAGAGAGGAGGAGGAGGAGGATAAAGCAGCGATGATGCAGGCTGCCCACATGCTCTCTGGACAGAACCTGGATTCATGTGTTTTATGATGTCATGAATTCTAAGAAAAGGTGGTGGTGGTGGACCCCGTAGCCTTGGGAGCGGCCCGAAGGATGAGATGGTTGGTCCTCTCTGTTCTGGTCCTTGCTGCATTCCAGCCCATCCATAACGCAACCGTCAGCAATTGCGAGTAAGAGGCCATTGGGATGATGGGTGGCATTTTGTAAGGAAAGACAAAATAGAGAAGAAGTTTTTTTCCTGGAAAAAGACCCCAGGTGGTCTTCTGTCTGCCTGTCCATCTACCGGGGTTGCTCTCCTTCCATTTTGTCTTGAGGGTCTTGTGATATTTGAGGACATTTCATCCAACCCTCTGGAGTAGACCCATTGAAAGCAATGAACACATTAATTTTGGTGGATTAATTTTGATGATTACTACCTATAGCCATGACATCTGGCGAGATCTCCCAAGGTTATGTCATGTTGGAGGCAACCAAAATCTTACTCAAAGATTGGACTGTAGAGCAGTCCAAACAGGAAGGTCCTAAGACGCAAACTATTGCATATAATTATATTGTGCCGCTTGAAGCAACTGGATGCATGCAAAACTGGCTCCTTTTGGAATGAAACATTGTCCAGGCCCATAAGTTTGATTCAATGCTTTACTTGCGGAAATTTATTCGAAACAGAACAAAAACATCAACAATGCATCTAAATAAATGTACAATATCTTGTGCATATCCAGCACAGGTTCAGCATCTTACAGTGAGGGGGGGAAAGAATTTGATCCCCTGCTAAATTTGCCTGTTTGCCCTCTGTCGAAGAAATGACCAGTCCATAATTTTAATGGTAGGTTTATTGTAGCTGTGAGAGACAGAATAACAAAGGGCCAAAGACCAACTCCCCAAGATGGTGATTTGCACATTGAATATCTTACTCATGTGACCTAAGGTTAAACACCCATGCGCTAGATAGCAGAGAACAATAGCAGTTAATTATCAAGCCATCTAGGTGCTTGGAGAGATCTTCTTGCTCTTCAATGGAATCTTCCAGTTAAACCCTTTCAGCATTCTCCATCTCAGTGTGAATTAAGCAATTATACTTAACATCAACCGCCCTGGTCTTCTGCAAGGACGTTTGCAGGTGGCAAGCCCTGGAGGGCACCATGTTGTCCAAAGCTGACTTAGCCCATGGGCAGTGAATGAGATTTCTGGTGCACAGGGATCTGGTCCCATGGGTGTCTCCAGCTTTGTACTTCACTCTGCCGAGGTGGTCAAGAAAGAGATGCTTGTCTGCTGCAAGAAAGCATTTCGGGTGATGTGTGGAGGTCTCTTATGCCAGCTGCACAATCCAGTCACGTTGTGTGCATGAACTGTTGCTGATCTCTATCTTTTTCAGTGGCATCTGCGGAAGGCGACCCTTGTCAAGCAGCCACAAGTTGATGCGTATTATGGGTGGCAGCGATGTTCTTCCAGGGACGTGGCCCTGGATGGTCAGCATCCAGACAAAAGTACGAGGGAACTACTACTTCCCTACCTGTGGAGGTACACTCATCAGCCCCCAATGGGTCCTCAGCGCAGTCCACTGCTTCCCAAAAACAAAGTAAGCAGAAGGGGAAGTCTGCAGAAGACCGTCCCTGGGGAGGGTTGTGGAATCTGCAAGCCCAGCAGCCTGAGGGCATCTCAAGGAAGCAGAGTCCCTTCTTCTGCCTTCCAGGTGATACTTGGAGGAACTGCAGTTTGCCTGAACTCAGAGCCGTCCTCTTGGGATGGTGGAGTCTACAGCCCAGGAACTGCCCTCCTGGATCAAGACTAAGGTCCAGCTAGTCCAGCGTCCCATTGGGAACCTCAGAGGGCTGGGCACTAGGGCCGATCTGCCCCAGTTTGGGTCATAGGAATATAGGGCTAACCCACAATTCCATTTGTCCTGTGACCTGTAGGCACAGATCCGAGAGGCTTCTCTTTTCTTCCACTGCTTTCCCCAGGAAAACACACTGTTCATCGCTGAATCAGAACAAGTGTCAATCGGGTTTTCTATGAATTCATGTTTGCTCCGATTTATATTTAAACGGTAGGTTTTCCCAGGGAAAGCGGCCAGGCACAAGAATGAGGATTGAGGACATGGGCCCGACCCCTTGTGCTAAAATTATGCTTTTAATAGGGGTGATGTTTTAACTTGGGTGGGTGTTGTTTATTGTTCTTAAGTGTTCTATGTTAATTTGTATTTTGTATTTGTCTTTTTTTGTTTTATAAAGCTGATTAATATTCTACAGTTTTTTAAAATGTGTTCCTCCAAACTAAAAAGTCCCAAGTGCTGCAGCCTTTCCTCGTAGGGGAGTCCCTCCACCCCCTGATAATTTTGGTGGTCCTTTTCTGGGTATCCTTTGGGAGGTGAGGCCAGCTTCATTGGATATCCAGGTGTTCTAGCCTGGTGAGAGAGGGAGGGAGACATTTTTCTCCATCCTTTCTCTGACATTCAGGGAGTCCAAGAACAGCCCCCCACAAGCCGTATATCCCTGTTCTTGGTCCCACCTGCAGAGACCAGTACAAGCTTGTTCTTGGCTCCAACCGGATCAAGAAGCTGGGCCCCGAGTCGGAGGAGCGCTTCATTAAGAGGCTGGTAAAACACGAGAAGTACGAAAACAAGCTGAGCACCGGAGACGTAGTGTTCGCAGACATCGCCTTGCTGGAGATGGACGAGCCCGTCAACTGCAGCGATTACATCCAGCCAGCCTGCCTGCCTGACGAAAGACTGGAGGTTTTGACGCTCAGCCATTGCTACGTCAGCGGCTGGGGTGGCCTGCAGCCAAAAGGTGAGAGCAGCCTTGTGAAAAGCAGGAGGACTGGCCCACCCAAAGTGTTTGAAAGAAAATCATTGCCTGTACCTTCACTGCCAGCCGGCATTTTCAAGGGTGGTTTAGGGCTCATCTGCGCTTCTGCTTATCCTGCTGTTTCCCGCCAGGGAAAACCTGCAATCGAATTCTCCACAGATTGCTGTTTGCTCCTATTCAGCAGTCAAGAGTGAGTTTTCCTGGGGAAAGCAGCAGGGCAAGCAGAAAACCTCTCGGACTCAGGCTTTCTAGGAAGGGGACTAGTGGAAGTGTGGACAAGCCCTTCCAGTGGGAGGAAAGTGAAGAAGTGTGCATGCACACGAAAGCTCATACCAAGAACAAACTTAGTTGGTCTCTAAGGTGCTACTGGAAGGAAATTTTTTATTTTATTTTGTTTTAAATAAAATGGAAATGACCATGGCAAAAAAGATAGTTCTGAATGAATAAATGCTTCTGGTTGGGCTGCACAGGGTTCCTTCCTTGCAGGAGAGGTTTTCTTTCGGGGTGCTCCACCCCTGTTTCACTTCCCCTCTCTCTTGCACGGATGAGATTTTCCTCATTCTTGCCTGTAATTATTCTTTTTTAATAATATACTGCAAATAACAAAAAAAACCCTCAAGATAAACTTCCAAATAACTTTGACGAGTTGCTGGCTAAGATTTTTGTTTCACTGTTATGATCTATCCGTTTCCTCTGTAGGAAAAAATGCATTTATATAACTCAAAATAGTTTGTTTGCTATTACATCTAGGGGGAGGGTTAAAGAAACTTCAGAAAAACACTCCCAAACAGTAAGTGGTAATTATCCAAACTAGGAATTCTAATTTTGCTTCATCCAAAAGGTTAAAATCCTAAACTCAAGTTCGAAAACAAGCTCCATAGCTTGTAAAACACGTCGACAAGGGGCTATGTAAGCTCACACGATCTTATTTTTACGAAGCTATTGCAAAGACTGGACTCAGGATATCTATTTATGAAATTAAACATGGTTAGCAGGGCTTTTTTCAGCCATAACTCACTGGAACTGTGTTCCGGCACCTGGGCACCATTGCCAGTATAAGAGACCAAGAAAGGCGATTGTGCTGAGTTCCGGCACCTCTTTTTCTAGAAAAATAGCACTGATGGCCCACAGACTGAGAGCAGCTAGCTGTTAGGCAGGTCTTAGGGCTTGTCCACACGTCTGCTTCCTAGGCATGACTCTGAGGGGTTTCCCCCTTTCCTCTCACCTTTCCCTGCCCCAGTTAGGATTCATGGGCAGGGCACCCCCCTGGTCAGACGTCCAACCGTCTATCTCCATTCCCACCCCGCTGCTTTCTGCTCACAGATTCCACCCCTCCTGACATCATGCAAGAAGGGGCGGCGAGTATCTACAGTAGAATCCAATGTGGGATGCGGTGGGGCAGGAGGATCCCTACACAGAACGTCTGTGCCGGACACGAAGAAGGAACAATTTCAATCTGCCGGGTAGGGTGAACCACGGTCAGGAGCCAAGGGCAGGATTTTGTGCTCATCTGATGCAGGGGGTGGCGCCCAGTGGCACTCCGTGGCTCCACATCGGAGCTCTTTTGTGGCCCACCAATGCTCCAAGTTTCAACGCCTGGCAAGCTGAGCTGAGGCTGCTAGCCGAGGCTATCTACACACCACAAGTGCAGGACTCCCGCTGCCCCCCCCCGAAAAAAAGAATCACGAGAACTGCAATTTGGGTGCCAGGAATCAGATCTCCATGAGGAGTGAACTACAGTTCCCAGGATTCGGGGCGGGGGAGTCACACACTTTAAATGTGTACTCAGCACTCTTTAAACGTAGGGTCTTGGTATATGCTTCAATCCGTTTTTAGTTTGCAGCTGGTTTTATCTACTGAATGTTTTCAAGAGTTGGTTTTACTCGTTATTGTTTTGTTCTCTTCGTTAACTGCATTGAGGTTGTCGTTGTACAATCAAGCTTGCAGATGACACCAAATTGGGAGGGGTGGCTAATACCCCAGAGGACAGGATCACACTTCAAAATGACCTTGACAGATTGGAGAACTGGGCCAAGGCAAACAGGATGAATTTTAACAGGGAGAAATGTAAAGTACTATACTTGGGCAAAAAAAATGAAAGGCACAAATACAGGATAGGTGACACCTGGCTTGAGAGCAGTACATGTGAAAAGGATCTAGGAGTCTTGGTAGACCACAAACTTTACATGAGTCAACAGTGTGATGCAGCAGCTAAAAAAGCCAATGCAATTCTGGGCTGCATCAATAGGAGTATAGCATCTAGATCAAGGGAAGTAATAGTACCACTGTATTCCGCTCTGGTCAGACCCCACCTGGAATACTGTGTCCAGTTCTGGGCACCACAGTTCAAGAAGGATACTGACAAGCTGGAACGTGGCCAGAGGAGGGCAACCAAAATGGTCAAAGGCCTGGAAACGATGCCTTATGAGGAATGGCTTAGGGAGCTGGGTATGTTTAGCCTGGAGAAGAGAAGGTTAAGGGGTGATATGATAGCCATGTTCAAATATATAAAAGGATGTCATATAGAGGAGGGAGAAAGGTTGTTTTCTGCTGCTCCAGAGAAGCGGACACGGAGCAATGGATTCAAACTACAAGAAAGAAGATTCCACCTAAACATTAGGAAGAACTTCCTGACAGTAAGAGCTGTTTGACAGTGGAATTTGCTGCCAAGGAGTGTGGTGGAGTCTCCTTCTTTGGAGGTCTTTAAGCAGAGGCTTGACAGCCACCTGTCAGGAATGCTTTGATGGTGTTTCCTGCTTGGCAGGGGGTTGGACTGGATGGCCCTTGGGGTCTCTTCCAACTCTAGGATTCTATGATTCTAAGCAGGGTATACGCTTAGAACTGCAGAGTTGGGACCTTGGGGATCATCTAGTCCAACCCCTTGCAAGGCAGGAATTTGATGCAATAAATAAGTGAAATTGGTGTGCTGTGCCCTGACAGGATGGCTGTGCCTTGTATCCTTCTCCCTTTTTGCCTCTTTTCAGTAGCGTCTGCCTCGGTCTCCACAGCATCCTGCCTGCACCTCATTCCACCAACTTCTTTTCCCCATCCCAGGGTGACAGCGGAGGCCCCCTGATGTGCAGGGAAGAGAGGTCTGAGCGCTACTGGGTGATTGGAGTCGCCAGTTTCGGACCGGTGTACTGCGGCACAGCGAAGCTGCCAAGCGTCTTCATCTCTACGCAGTACTATCTAGACTGGATCCAAAGGACCTCTAAGCTGCAGCTCTCAGCTCCCACGCTTACCCCGCTGCTGGCGCAGCCCCAGGTCACAACAACAAGCAAGCCCAGGACTTTACCTACCAGACCAAGACCCCACAGGCCTCCCTGGGTGAGGCCCCAATGGTGGGATGTGAGGCCTCCTCCCCCACCTACAAGGCAATCCTTCCCTCCCTGGATGAGGGAGAACTATTTTTGGGGTAAAAGGAAGCCTGGCCGCAGGACTAGGTACAGATCGCTGCTGCCCTCGTTCCATATGGCACCTCAAATTGAGTTCGCAGATCCACCAGGGTACTACCCTGGCTCCGAAGACTACGCCGATCTGTTTGTGCCCTCAGAAGAGCAGGATTGAGAGTGTCAGTTGAAGCAGAGGGGCCAGGCTAGGGCCCACCATGATAAGCATCAGATATTCTATAGAATAATAAAACGGAGATATTTTGAGCAAGCGGCTTGGAATTTGGCAATGGGTCTTTGTGTTTCACACCACCATCTCACCAGATCTCAGAGAGATGTGTTGGGAAATGGCCAAATCCAGAGCCATATTCTCCTACTTATGTTCATAATTCATCCAGATCTTTCTTACGTTAAATGGAAGTGGTGGAAAAAGAAAACAAGAAAGAAGGGAAGGGAAGGAAGAAGGATATTCCACGTTTAAGAATTCCAAATTAGAAACACTTTATATTTCACATTTTACAGTTTAAACTACAAATCAAAACTATTGCAGTTAATCTATTACCCCAAAAGAGTTTGAAATGTGGGGTGCTCACGCAAAGGAAACACGGCTTAGCAAATAACCTGCTATAAAACCATTAAGACACTTTCCAGCCTCCCAGGCCTAATCATCACCTACTCCTTTAAGATAGGACTACAGCTTATTTTACCACTATTAGTAGGCAAATATAAACGTCCCCTGAATGCCAGTAAAACAGCTTCCAGCTCCCCTCCCCTCTGGGTTCTCCATGCCTCCTAATGCTGAATCTGCACCAACCACTGACAGCCATCTCTGGAATCAAGCCTATTCCAGCTTCTCGCCACTGCAAGGCTGTTCCACAATAGCTACCCAGCTTGTAAATCACCACAGCCGGCATCCACTCCAGCTGCTTCACCACTGCTGCCCAGGCAAGGGGACTCTCCAGGTCCTCCTCATCCTCCGGCATTTTGGTGCAGCTACTCCTTCGCTCATTCACAGCAAACACTCTGGCACTGCACAACCAGATCTCCTCAGCACTCTGCTCAGCCTCAGGAACCCATCAGCACATCAAAAGAACGTTCTGGGCCCATAACCTGGCAAGAAATTCTACTCAATATTGATCCAGAGCAGAACTCTGACGTATAGTTAGCAAACACTTTGCAGGATTCAAACAAACAAACAAACAAACAAACAAACAAATAAATAAAATAGACCAGAGGCAATTAATATTTCATCCAGCAGAGCTTTACTGCTACTGAAGGCAAGTGAGCATCATGGTCGCAAATCCAATACATTCACTGTCCATAAGAAATCCAGTTGCAGCAGACTTGACTTAAATGTATAATAACTTATAATGTCTAAACCTTAACACTGTATAAAGAACACCACACCAGAAGGGAGACAGAAAGAGAAAGTGAAACCTAGGCTCCTTCTGTCCTTACTTTTATAGTCAGCATGACCTTGAAGAAGAGATAACAAAACTAGTTTAAGTCAGCTGTACTCAACTTTTATGAAGGAATAACGCAAACATCATGAATCTTCTGTTTGTTTGTTTCACACAGAGAAGCTTCCAAAACCCTCTTGAATTAAGTAGAATAGCAAAGATCTCTACACATCAGAGCAATACTTTCTGCACTAAGAAATGCAAACTGACACCCCACCCCCCAATTCCTAGGAATTAATAAAGTCTAGGATTTTGATTAATTGGGATATGGGCTAAAAGGACAAGCTGCAGAGCTGTGCCGGACAGGGAATTTCTGGGTTGGGTTATGCAAACCAGCCTGGCTGACTTAGGGAAGAGGAAACCTGTTAACATGACAAAAGGTGTTGATGGGCCATGGGAGAGAATCCTTTCACTTGGGGAGTGAGACCTGACCAAGGTGATGGGGTGTGTGTTTGAGGGGACAGGGAATGGGAGATATTTGAGCAAGGTCTGTTGGGAAGGAGAAGCAGGGAGAAGAGCTGAGATCCATCTTGGGCAGACTGGCAGACGGTTGCCTACACTGCTGCCTCTGGAAATGTGTATGTCGTAAGATCTGGACTCCTTCCATGTAGACTAGAGGTGTGACCAGGAGAATAAATCATATTTCTTAAAGCCGCGACAGTCTCCGCCATGTCTTCAGTTCTCCAAAGGAGCACAGACCCCGTGTGAGTGCCTGGACCCCATGGGCTCTTACCATCACTTGGCAGAGAGAGGTAGTTGCCAGGCATGGAGAATCCTCTCCTCCCCCAGTAGCACCAAAGGCAAGAAGAACAAGCACGTTCGTATTTATGGTTTTTATTCAGTCATCTGGTAGCAAGACAAAGAATCCATGTCTCCATGCAAAGGAGACATTGCCTACTCAGAGCCATTCTCTTCTGTCCCCAACAACATCCTGAGTACCTAAGTAAAATCCCAGGTGTCACACTCCTCTGCAATCTCTGTTCTTGAATGCAAAGGGACCGCCAGGACCTTGGAGAAGGAGGATCTCCCAAACTCTCCAGAGAGGTCTCTGCTTGCTGCTCTCTCCCTCCTCCCTCCTCCTCTACTATCTCGTAACTAGGCAATTCTTCATCCAGCTGTAATTCAGCCCTGTCTCCTCATCTAGCATCATGAGCCCAGGCTGCCGTCTTGATAACACAGCATGCAAGTCGCAATTAGCTTGAAGATTTATTGCAATACAAACAATTAGCCTCTGACATCTAACTGAGCATCCGTGCCTTACGAGTCAGTTGACACTTCTGAGGAGTGCTTCCTGGTTTTGCAGAATATCCTGAACCTATGACCCTTACATTTCTGGGTTTGTTTCCTGTCTAATACCTTTCCTATACATCTACTCTTTGGGCTCAGGGGATTTATTGCCACCTCTTCCAGTGAGGAAATGCTACCCCTCCTGCTTTCCGAAGCTGCCTGTGTTTCTTGAGTGAGCTGACTTCTCTCCCTCCCACTCTCTGCTAACGCCTTATCTACATTCCATTCCGTGTCAGGGGGAGGGGGACTGCTCCCAGCTGTCTGCCTGCTTCCTAACTCATGCTGTGTTTCTCTACTTGGGGCAGATGTGTTCATGACATCTAGAAACTGCTGGAAACAAGGGGGGGGGCAAAGCTTCCCCCTCCTCTTCCGAGAGGAGCCGAGCAGACCGAGGGGACACTTCCCAGCCTTCCTGTTCGGTCCAGTCCCTGACATCACACCCCTATTCAGAGCTTTCTTCCTCCCCCCACCCCTTTGGTATTGGTCTGTTGGTGTGGCTCCCTTTGCAATTCCCGGGCATGAACATGTTCTGCATATTCCCACGATCTTTCTTCAGGCCCATAACCCTTCCATGCATTCAAGTATTGCAGCCTCTTTCGTGTCATGCGTGAGTCTAGAATCTGCTCTGCTTCAAACTCCTCCTCTCCCTCTACCAGAACAGGAAGTGGGGGCTCTTGCCTGGGAGTTTGTTAGGCGTGGGCTGTCACTACTGGGGACAGCACAGATATTTGGAATACAGGGTGTATCTTCATTGATACTGGCAATCTGAGTCTGAAAGTTCACTTCAAATGGCCCCACCTGCTGAGGGTCTAACTTCCTGCATCTACCTCTCTGGGGCAAATTGTGTGTAGACAGCCACACCTGACCCCCCACCTTTATCTCACTACCTGGTTGTCTATGGGCATCTGCAACTCCTTAGCATAGTCCAAGCATTTCCTTAGCAAACTTCGGCTGGCTGTTAAGTCTTCTACAAAGTCCTCTGCTGCTGGTACTGATGGTGTCGGTCTGTGATGGTATCTGTAACTGGCAAAAAAGGGGATCTGCTGAGTTGAAGTGTGAAGTGCATTGTTGTACGCAAACACCGCCAAGGGAAATTTGGACACCCAATCATCTTGCTGGTAGTTCACATAACACTGGAGGTACTTCTGTAACGTGGCGTTAGTCCTTTCCAACTCCCCATTAGTCTCTGGGTGTCAGGCTGAGGTGAATTGGGTCCCCCAATCTGAAATCACTTTAAGGGGGAGCCCATGCAACTTAAATACATGGTATACAAGGAGTTGTGCTGTCTCTTGTGCCGTCGGCAGTCCCTTACAGGTCATGAAGTGAGCCATCTTTGTGAACAGGTCTACCACCACCCAGATCACTGTCTTCCGCAGTGACTCTGGCAGATCAGTAATGTAGTCCATAGCTATGGCTTCCCATGGTCCTTGCAGTGTGGTTGAAGCAATCCTGCAGGTGCTTCCCTGGGTCTTTTTGCCCACTGACAAACCTCACAGGCTCAGGGGCATCCCTTGACCTCCTCCCTCAATCTTGGCCACCAGAATTGCCTCGTCACATGTTATAGCATTTTGTGCTGCCCAAAGTGTCCCACTGTAGTGTTGCCATGTATTCGAAGCTGCCATACCTAGTGCAGAACATTGTTTTCCACTCATCTCCCTCCCTCACACAGATCAAGTTATAAGCCCCCCTTAAGTCCAGCTTCGTGAAAATTTTCGCTGACCTCAGCCTTTCTAACAAATCCCCAATACGTGGTAGAGGATAATGATTAGGAACCATTAGGGCAGTGTTTCTCAACCCTGTGCCTCCAGATGTTTTTGGCCTACAACTCCCATCATCCCTGACCACTGGTCTTGCTAGTGAGGGATGATGGGAGTTGTAGGCCAAAAACATCTGGAGGCACAGGGTTGAGAAACACTGCATTAGGGCATTGATCTTCCTATAGTCCATGCATAATCTAAGTTCTGTAGTGTCCTTCTTGCTCACAAATAGCATTGGGGTGCCGGGTGCCTTGGAAGGTCTGATGAAGCCCCTTACCAGATTCTTCTCAAGGCTGCCATTTGTGTCTCGGACAGGCAGAAACTCATCTTTGGTAACAATATTTTGGTATTGTTTCACAACTGGTGTTGTGAGTTGCCTTGAGCACAAGATGTGGGTTTGAGCAGGTGAAGAAAGACAAGGCTTAGTGTCAAAAGGGTGCAGGAAGACTTTATAAAAAATGACTGTTTTCTCACTCTAATTAAACTGGCAATTACTAAGAAATATTGTGTAACATTGCACATTGGGGGAGGGTTTTTGTTTTCACAGGAACATAATGCATTTTATACATTTTGGAATTCTTAAACGTAGAATATCCTTCTTCCTTCCCTTCCCTCCTTTCTTATTTTCTTTTTCTTTTTCCACCACTTCCATTTAACGTAAGAAAGATCTGGATGAATTATGAACATAAGTAGGAGAATATGGCTCTGGATTTGGCCATTTCCCAACACATCTCTCTGAGATTTGGTGAGATGGTGGTGTGGAAGACACAAAGACCCATTGCCAAATTCCAAGCCGCTTGCTCAAAATATCTCCGTTTTATTATTCTATAGAATATCTGATGCTTATCATGGTGGGCCCTAGCCTGGCCCCTCTGCTTCAACTGACCCTCTCAATCCTGCTCTTCTGAGGGCACAAGCAGATCAGAGTAGTCTTCGGAGCCAGGGTAGTACCATGGTGGATCTGCGAACTGACTTCGAGGTGCCATATGGAACGAGGGCAGCAGCGATCTGTATCCTGGCCTGGGGCCAGGCCTTGGGCGCCTCCCATACTTCTTCCTCATCCAAGGAGGTATGGGGGATGTTGTGGTCTTTACCCAGGGAGGAAGCCCCCCACTCCACAGCGGGGGCCTCACCCAGGCAGGCTTGTGGGGTTTTGGCCTAGCTGTGGTAGGTGAAGTCCTGGGTTTGCGTGGTTTTGTGGTGTGGGGCTGTGCCAGCAGTGGGGTGTTTCCGGCAGCTGAGAGCTGCAGCTGAGATTTCCTTTGGATCCAGCCTAGAAAGTACTGCGTGGAGATGAAGACGCTTGGCAGCTTCGCTGTGCCGCAGTACACCGGTCCGAAACTGGCGACTCCAATCACCCAGTAGCGCTCAGACCTCTCTTCCCTGCACATCATGGGGCCTCCGCTGTCACCCTGGGATGGGGGAAAGAAGGTGGTGGAATGAAGTGCAGGCAGGATGCTGTGGAGACCTAGGCAGAAGCTACAAAAAGAGGCAAAAAGGGAGAAGGATACAAGGCACAGCCATCCTGTCAGGGAGCAGCACAGTACACTAATTTCATTTATTTATTGCATTTATGGCCGCAGAGCGCCACCCCCTGCATCAGGTGAGCACAAAATCCTGACCTTGGCTCCTGACTGTGGTTCACCTACCTTGCAGATTGAAATTTTCCCTTCTTCATGTCCGGCACAGATGTTCTGTGTAGGGATCCTCCTGTGCCACCACTTCATACATTTTTTTCTGCTGAAGGTATTCATTGGCGCTTCCTGCATGATGTCAGGAGGGGTGAAATCTGTGAGCAGAAAGCAGTGGGGTGGGAATGGAGATACCTGTAGACAGTTGGATGTTTGCCCAGGGGGTGCCCTGCCCATGAATCCTAACTGGGGCAGGGAAAGCAGAGAGGAAAGGGGGGGGACCCCTCAGAGCCATGCCTAGAAAGCATGTTAGGGATAATTCAGACAGAAATTCCCAGGTGTCAAAAAAGGTTATTTATGTATGCCACTACTGTGGTTCGTACTATGCTAGCCCAAAACAAGCAAGGTTCCAACTAAAGAAGAATGGCATCTTAAACTGATGGAATATGCACAGCTTGTGGACCTAACCTATAGAATAAGAGAACAAGAAGAACATACGTTTAAAGAAGATGGGAAAAAGTTTATTGAATATATGGATGAAAATTGTGTACATTTGAAAATGTTGGTAGCATTAGCATAAATACAACAGTGTGAATAAGTTTTGATGGATGCAATAATGGAATACTGAATGGTTTAGTTTACACAAAATATGCAGGGATTTATGGTATGCAAAATGAACCATGGAAAGAGAAGAAGGGAAGTCACAGACATTTTAAAGTTGTGTAAATGAATATTCTAAAAGGTAAAGCAGAAAAACGTAATAAAAATTATGGAAGAGGTGCGAGAAAAAGAAAATAGAAAGGATGAGTCTGAGAGGTTTTCTGCTTGCCCTGCTGCTTTCCCCAGGAAAACTCACTCTTGACTGCTGAATAGGAGCAAACAGCAATCTGTGGAAAACTCGATTGCAGGTTTTCCCTGGGGGGAAACAGCAGGATAAGCGGAAGTGCAGACGAGTCCTAAACCACCCTTGAAAAGGCCGGCTGGCAGTGAAGGTACAGGCGACAATTTTCTTTCAAACACTTCGGGTGGGCCAGTCCTCCTGCTTTTCACGAGACTGCTCTCACCATTTGGCTGCACGCCGCCCCAGCCGCTGACGTAGCAATGGCCGAGCGTCAAAATCGGCAGTCTTTCCTCAGGCAGGCAGGCTGGCTGGATGTAATCGCTGCAGTTGACAGGCTCGTCCATCTCCAGCAAGGTGATGTCTCTGTACACCACCTCTCCGCTGTTCAGCTTGTTGTTGTACTTCTCATGTTTCACCAGTGTCCGGATGAAGCGCTGCTCAGCCTCAGGGCCCAGATTGGTGAGCCGGTTGGAGCCAAGAACAAGCTTGTACTGGTCTCTGCAGGTGGGGCCAAGAACAGGGATATATGGCTTGTGGGGGGCTGCAGGGACGTTCCGAGGTGGGGGGGCAGGCACGCCCCGGGTGCCATTCCAAAGGGAGGGTGACCAAATGCCGACCCCCGATCGGCGGCTCCCCCTGGGACGTGCGCCACACCCCCGGGACACACACCATGCCCCCCCCACGAGCAGCACGTTATGTCCCCTCGGACACACGCTGCTCCGGGTGCCACACATAGCTAAGCTGGGGAACTTGCCCACACAAGAGGCAGCAATGGTCACCAGTCTACATGGCTTTAAAAGAGGATTGGGCAAATTCTGGGATAGTTATGCTCTTCCTTCACAGTCAGAAGTAGCAATGCTCTCTATAGGCTCCTGCACACTTCTGTTTGTTCCCTTCAATTTTATGATTCCTCGTGATTTCTAGGCATAGGTTTGAGAGGTTACATTTTTTTTAATTTGACTTGATTTGATTTGTATACCACCCTTCATCACAAGCTCTTAGGATAAAAATCCAGGGTAAAAACACAATAGTCAAACAAATAACGAAACAATAACTCTGTTCCTACAAACACATTAAAAAAAATTAGAATATTAATCGGCTTTATAAAACAAAAACAAAAAAGACAAATACAAATTAACATGTAACACTTAAGAGCAATAAACAACATCCACCCAAGTTAGAACATCACGCCCGTTAAAATCACAATTTTAGCACAAGGGGGCTGGGCCACATCCTCGTTCCTCGTTCCTTTGCCGGGACGCTTTCCTTGGGAAATCTGCCGTTTACCTCTAAATCAGAGCAAACATGAATTCACAAAAAAAAATTGACATTTGTTCTGATTCAGTGATGACAAGTGTGTTTTCCTGGGGAAAGCAGTGGGAGAAAGAGAAGCCTCTCGGATCTGTGCCTACAGGTCACAGGACAAATGGAATTGTGGGTGAGCCCTATATTCCTATGATCCAAACAGGGGCAGATCGGCACCCAGAATGGCGTACACCCAGGGAGCGGGGCTAGCCGCCCACGGGGGTGGGGATGGCATCCCAGGAGGGTGAGGTGAGCGTCCTAGGGGGGCTCCACCCACATCTAGTGTCCTGGGGTTGCGCGTCCCAGGGGTGCGCTGCCCACGACGAGCGTCCCGGGGCGTCGTGGTGGTGATGTCACCCCCCATTGATGACACCCAGGGCGGACCGCACCCACCTTGCTCCGCCTCTGAGTGCCCAGCCCTCTGAGGTTCCCAATGGGACGTTGGACTAGCTGGACCTTAGTCTTGATCCAGTAGGGCAGTTCCTGGGCTGTAGACTCCACCATCCCAAGTGGACGGCTCTGAGTTCAGGCAAACTGCAGTTCCTCCAAGTATCACCTGGAAGGCAGAAGAAGGGACTCTGCTTCCTTGAGATGCCCTCAGGCTGCTGGGCTTGCAGATTCCACAACCCTCCCCAGGGACGGTCTTCTGCAGACTTCCCCTTCTGCTTACTTTGCTTTTGGGAAGCAGTGACCCGCACTGAGGACCCATTGGGGGCTGATGAGCGAACCTCCACAGCTATGGATGTAGTCCTTCCCTCGTACTTTTGTCTGGATGCTGACCATCCAGGGCCACGTCCCTGGAAGAACATCGCTGCCACCCATAACACGCATCATCTTGTGGCTGCTTGACAAGGGTCGCCTTCCGCAGATGCCACTGAAAAAGATAGAGATCAGCAGTTCAGCTTTGGACAACATGGTGCCCTCCAGGGCTTGCCACCTGCAAACGTCCTTGCAGAAGACCAGGGTGGTAGATGTTAAGTATAATTGCTTAATTCACACTGAGATGGAGAATGCTGAAAGGGTTTAACTGGAAGATTCCATTGAAGAGCAAGAAGATCTCTCCAAGCACCTAGATGGGTTGATAGTTAACTGCTATTGTTCTCTGTTATCTAGCGCATGGGTGTTTAACCTTAGGTCATATGAGTAAGGTATTCAATGTGTAAATCACCATCTTGGGGAGTTGGTCTTTGGCCCTTTGTTATTCTGTCTCTCACAGCTACAATAAACCTACCATTAAAATTATGGACTGGTCATTTCTTCGTCAGAGGGAAAACCGGAAAATTTAGCAGGGGATTAAATTCTCCCCCCCCTCACTGTAAGATGCTGAACCTGTGCTGGATATGCACAAGATATTGTACATTTATTTAGATGCATTGTTGATGTTTCTGTTCTGTTTCGAATAAATTTCTGCAAGTAAAGCATTGAATCAAACTTATGAAAACAAACAATGTTTCATTCCAAAAGGAGCCAGTTTTGCATGCATCCAGTTGCTTCAAGCGACACAATATAATTATATGCAATAGTTTGCGTCTTAGGACCTTCCTGTTTGGACTGCTCTACAGTCCAATCTTTGAGGAAGATTTTGGTTGCCTCCAACATGACATAACCTTGGGAGAACTCTCCAGATGTCATGGCTATAGGTGGTAATCATAAAAATTAATCCACCAATATTAATGTGTTCATTGCTTTCAATGGGTCTACTCCAGAGGGTTGGATGAAATGTCCTCAAATATCACAAGACCCTCAAGACAAAATGGAAGGAGAGCAACCCCGGTAGATGGACAGGCAGACAGAAGACCACCTGGGTTTTTTTTTCCCCAGGAAAAAACTTCTTCCCTATTTTGTCTTTCCTTACAAAATGCCACCCATCATCCCATTGGCCTCTTTGGCCCCTTACTCGCAGTTGCTGACAGTGGTGTTATGGATGGGCTGGAATGCAGCAAGGACCAGAACAGAGAGGACCAACCATCTCATCCTTCGGGCCGCTCCCAAGGCTACGGGGTCCTCCACCACCACCTTTTCTTAGAATTCATGACATCATAAAACACATGAATCCAGGTTCTGTCCAGAGAGCATGTGGGCAGCCTGCATCATCGCTGCTTTATCCTCCTCCTCCTCCTCCTCTCTCTCTTTTTATTAATATTAACAGAAGCACCAGGGCAAGATACCCAAACGAGGATGCACCAATTTTTTAATATTCCTTCTTTTCAGTTTGCACTTTTTTTTTTTTTTGGCCAAAGTTTGCATTCCTTTGTTTTCTCCCATTTACTTCCATTTTTTCGAGGAAGCCTTCCTGCCTCTAATAGCTTCCTAACAACAGCAACAGCAACAACAACAACAACAACAACTTTATTATTTATACCCCACCCATCTGGCTGGGTTTCCCCAGCCACTCTGGGCAGCTTACAGAATAATTAAAACATTTTAAAGCTGTAAACGTTAGAAGCTTCCCAGTTCAGGGCTGCCTTCAGATGTTTTCTCAAAGTTGTATAGTTCTTTATCTCCTGAACATCTGAAGGGAGGGTGTTCCATAGGGAGGGCGCCACCACCGAGAAGGCCCTCTGCCTGGTTCCCTGGTTCCTGGACTCTGCTCTTTAGCCATGCTGCCATCCTCTTGGCTCCGGTGGTATTCTTTCCTGAACTGCAATATACATTATAGCTGAGATCCCCTTATTGTGGTTTTGAACAACCCCTAAGTGTTCTGCAGGGTTTTTGCCTTTCACCTTCCTTTCTACCAGCTCCTAGCAGCTCCCTCATTTGGGGAAAGTTCCTTTCTTTGAAGTCAAGCGTGACTACAATGAACTTACTTGGCAATTGTCCAGTATATATATAAATTGAATTTGATACCACTGTGGTCACTCTTCCCAATTAGTTCAGCAACACATTCATCTCAAACCAGATCCTGGCTGTCACTTAAGATTAAACCCAGAGTTTATGTTCTTCTGGTCAATTTCATTACGAACTGTTCTAGGACAGTCATTTAGCATATCTACCGTGTTTCCCCTATTTTAAGACACAGTCTTATATATTTTTTCCTCAAGAAAATGCACTATGGCTTATTTTGAGGGGATGGCTTATTTTTATTACGTAAGCAAGCCTTGGCAAGGCCACGCTTGAGTTCTGGGGTTGCGAAGGACGGGACGGGCGTGGAGCTCTTTGTTTGCTTGCTGGCAGCGGGGGGAGAATCCAAGCTGAGCTTTGAGGAAACGGGCACCAGAGAGACCCGCTTTCGCTGGGCGCTCTCTCCTGCTCCTCCTCCTCTGCCTTCCCTCCTCAAAACTCAACAGAAGCCTTGTTTTCCAAGGGGCCTCTTGGGCAACACGCGGGGCGGCTCGGGGGATTTTGTCTCTCTGCCTCTCCGCCACAGCGACCGCCCTGTGCGCTCTGCGCCGAGCAGAGTTGGGCAAGCAAGCAGGCGAAGACACCTTCAGAGTGCCTTTGTCACGCCCGCTGCCCCTTCCTGTGCGCCCTGCTCTGCAGAGTTCCTGAGCGCTGCTTCTGGGGCTGACTGGTTTTGGTAGCGGGACTGGACGCCCAGCCCCGCCTTTTCCTTGGCGCCCTCCAGAACTGCGCCTATCACTATGGCTTATTTTCGGGGTACGGCTTATATTTCGCAAATGCGAAAAAATCCTGCTATGGCTTATTTTATGACTACGTCTTAAAATAGGGGAAACAGAGTATAAATGTTACCTATTGGCTGTGTTTAGAACAAATATGCAGCCAGTCTACAACATCTCCTCTTTGATTGCATACTCCATCTCAAGATCACTGTATATACAGTGTCTGAAAGACCTTTGTATCTGGAGGAGGTTATAAACGATGCTCAGAAGCTACCCATTTTGATGCCCTCAAAGTTTCCTATGCACAGGCTTGGATTTTCCATTTGTTTTGCAGTTGTAATACTGTAAGTTTGTATACAAGGAGCCAAGACTGTTTCAGTCTAGTCAGCACTACTGTAGGAAGGCACAGTGGGCAAAAGTGAACATTTAAGGCCTGTGATTGACATGTGATTTTCTATTAGAGGTATGCTGAGTGAAGTCACACAATGCCATCTTGAGAGGCAGAGTGCAGCTCTCTCCTTCCTTTGATCACCCCTCTTATCCAGCTATAAGACCGCCTTAAGATCCCAGACATATGACCCCCATGGGCACAACTAATGCACCAGTTAGTCTGCTCAGAAGGATGTGGTCTATAAAACTGAGAACCGGAGGCATTGCCAGGGAGAGCCCAGCCTGGACCAGGAGGAGCCAGCTGCAACTAGGAAGGGGTTCATCCATGGCCGTTTCTATGGGTTTCCTGACAGCAAGAGAGAAGTCAGATGAAGCAGCCTGAGAAAGCTTCTGTCAGGGATCTGCCTCCCCCTGCCAGTCCAGCGCTGAGTGTTTATAGGGAGCAGCCGCCTGTTTTGACTACTGACTCATCTGCGAGTGAAACCAGCAGTTCCTCGGGGGAGAAGCAGTTAGTGGCTGGGAGAGAAGGTGTGCCAGGGCTCCAGAGATTGAGTGAGAGGCCTAGCACCACCCAGCAGGCTTGGTCGGAGGGAGAACCGTCAGGTCCAGTGCAGAGATTACGTAGGAGGAGGCAGCGATTTTGGCTGCCAAGAATGTTGTGTTGGCGCCAAAACCAGAGGCAGGCACTTCCGGATTCTGCTAGTGAGTGAACAGACATGATAAGATTGAGCTCTGCACTGTATATAATTGAGCACTGATTAAAAGAACTAAAAGACAGATGCCGTGGCTCTCTTATTGAACAACCGACAAGGGGGGAACCTGACAGCTTCTATCCTAGTTGTGTTTAAATGCTCTAGCTTAGTTAAATTAGCTCTGTGTGGGTTTATTGTGCACCTTTATGCCTGATACTTGCTGTGCAATAAACCTGGTGTGATTGTAGTCTCTAAACCCACAAAGAACAGCTGCTGTTGGCAGAAAAAAATTGTCCCAAGAATCCCAGCTCAGAGCAATGGTAACATATTCTCTGTAATAATTTTCTCCTGGGCCCTGGTGTCACCACCCACAGCGATTGTGTTGGCTCTGTGTCCCACTTGAGGTACCGAGTGACACCGCCTCCGGTGTGCCTTTTGCCTGTCCTTCCTGTGGAGTTTATAGCCAGAGATGGATGTTCCACTTGTCGTCTCCATTCCACCAGGTTTCCTCTAAGACCATAAAGGTAAAGGGACCCCTGACCGTTAGGTCCTGTCGCAGACGACTCTGGGGTTGCGGCGCTCATCTTGCTTTATTAGCCAAGGGAGCTGGCGTACAGCTTCCGGGTCATGTGGCCAGCATGACTAAGCCGCTTCTGGTGAACCAGAGCAGCGCAAAGAAACGCCGTTTACCTTCCCACCAGAGCGGTACCTATTTATCTATTTGCACTTTGACGTGCTTTTGAACTCATGGTGAGTACCGGTGCCTATTTGTCTAGAAAAAAAGCACTGGTTGGAAGGCACCCCAAGGGTCATTACGTCCAACCTCCTGCAATCTCAACTAAAGCATCCAAGGGAGATGACTAAGTCATCCAGCTCACCCATCTTGGCTCAGAAGCTTCTCGTATTGCCATAGTGTTGCCCGCCACCTCACGACCCTTGAACTCCCCATATACGACCCAGTGCAACTGCACCAACATATACATTAGAGGAAATTCACACTAAAACGCTGTGTGTGTGTGTTCCCCCACCACCACCCACGAATAAAGAATTCTCAAACTGATACGGACATGTGGAGAATGTACCAAGCAACAGAATAAGCAGGGAGAGCCGGCTGAGAAAGCACCAATTTATTGCAGATGTGCCCTGCACGTTACAGAACAGCTGCCACGAGACAGCTGGAACCACAAGGTCTTCCCACAAAGGCACAAGGGCACTGAAATGTCCGGGGTGCATTTGGGAACCCCCTTGCCCCTCTAGTGCCAGTCAGCCCCAGGGGGGCAGAGTCCAGGCAGCGGCGTTGGGTCCTCTGGAGCAGACTGATCTCAGAAGCGAGCTTTGCCCCTACATGCAACGCTCGCCTGTTTCCTGGCCCATCCCTCCAGCAATTTCCAAGGCTTGCCAAAAAAGCGCATATGCGTGTGTGTGTGTCTGTATCTCTATGTACTTAAAAGATAACCTTTTTGCCCCGGGAAGATGGCTTGTGAGATCTGATTTCATGTGCCGTAAGGGAAGGGGAACCGAGTTGATGGCTCCAGCAGCTTGTACAGGGTTGGTTTGGAAAGGGCAGCTGAGTGGCCAGGGGCCGGGATGGACTGTCCGGCTACTTGACTGGCCTGTTCTTCCTAATGTTCCAGTAGTAAGTCCCTGCCCAAGAAGGCTTACCGAAGGTCCACTTATGCGTGTGCCTGGTCCATGGGGTTGTTCTGGGGGGAGGTCTGGTCCACGAAGGGTACTGCTGCACATCGTATGGTGGTTGGGTTCTGGGGGGTGGTCTAGTCATCCACATATTCCATGTTGGCCGGGCCGGAGCCACGGTCCACGTTGGGGTCCAGCCGTAGGCCCCCCAGGGTGGCTGGGTTTGCACGGGCTGCAGGGGGGGTTCGGTCTCGGCTGGCGGTTGCTGCCAAACAGGAGGGGGGTTCACCACGACAGGCTGGGTGTAAGCCCAGTTCGCAAACTGCTGGATTTCGTTGGGGGATGCCGGCCGCTGCCTGCTGGTTTTCTTCCAAGGATTGGGAAAGGTCTCGAGCGGCCTGCTGACGTAGGGGCCCGTGGGCCACCACACCTTGGACGTTGTGCTCACTGCCGGGGGCGGGGGAATCGTTGAGGGTCTCCCCCCAAAGCCACCCTGGAAGAATTCCTCCTTGGTCGACCACTTTATCCAGTCGAGGAAGTGCTGTGTGGACGTGTAGATGCCCGGCCTCTGTGCCTTGGCGCAGCCCGTCCCCCAGCTGGTGACTCCGATGACCCAGAAGCGCTCGGACCTCATTTCCCGACACATGAGGGGCCCCCCGCTGTCACCCTGAGGCAGGAGGGAAAGACGGGAGATGAGTGAAGAGGGTGCAGCTGCACTCAGGAGCACCGGGTCGCACATCCGCCGGCAGCAGCACCAAGGAGATCTTATGACAACCACAAAGGATGGAGGCATCCCTCATTGCACATGCGAGAGAGACAGGGTCATAGAATCATAGAATCATAGAGTTGGAAGAGACCACAAGGGCCATCCAGTCCAACCCCCTGCCAAGGGGGTCACAGGGCTTCTGCAAATCGGCAGAGAATATTGTGCCGGGGTTGTTTCACTCAGGCTTTTTCTCAGCTCTATTTCAGCGGGGAGGTGAAATTCTGGGAAGGGCAAAGCGAAAGAGAGCCATACGACCGCCGAAAGCCACCTTACACTAAGTCAGCCTGTTGCTCCAATTATCTCAGAACTGCCTACGCTGATTGGCAGCACCTCTCCAGGGTCTGAGGGCTCATTAATAATAATAATAATAATAATAATAATAATAATAATTTATTATTTGTACCCCGCCCATCTGGCCGGGTCTCCCCAGCCACTCTGGGCGGCTTCCAGCAATATTAAAAACAAAACAAAACAATACATTAACATATTACAGATTAAAAACTTCCCTAAACAGGGCTGCCTTCAGGTATTTCCTAAATGTTAGATAGTTGTTAATCACTTTGACCTCTGATGGGAGGGCGTTCCACAGGGCGGGTGCAACTACCGAGAAGGCCCTCTGCCTGGTTCCCTGTAGCTTTGCTTCTCGCAGTGAGGGAACCGCCAGAAGGCCCTCGGCGCTGGACCTCAGTGTCCGGGCTGAATGGTGGGGGTGGAGATGCTCCTTCAGGTATACAGGACCGAAGCCGTTTAGGGCTTTAAAGGTCAGCACCAACACTTTGAATTGTGCTCGGAAACGTACTGGGAGCCAATGTAGATCTCTCAGGACCGGTGTTATGTGGTCCCGGCGGCCACTCCCAGTCACCAGTCTAGCTGCCGCATTCTGGATTAATTGCAGTTTCCGGGTCACCTTCAAAGGTAGCCCCACGTAGAGCGCATTGCAGTAGTCCAAGCGGGAGATGACCAGAGCATGCACCACTCTGGCGAGACAGTCCGCAGGCAGGTAGGGTCTCAGCCTGCGTACCAGATGGAGCTGGTAGACAGCTGTCCTGGATACAGAATTAACCTGCGCCTCCATGGACAGCTGTGAGTCCAAAATGACTCCCAGGCTGCGCACCTGGTCCTTCAGGGGCACAGTTACCCCACTCAGGACCAGGGAGTCCTCCACACCCGCCCGCCTCCTGTCCCCCAAGAACAGCACTTCTGTCTTGTCAGGATTCAACCTCAATCTGTTAGCCGCCATCCATCCTCCAACCGCCTCCAGACACTCACACAGGACCTTCACCGCCTTCACTGGTTCTGATTTGAAAGAGAGGTAGAGCTGGGTATCATCCGCATACTGATGAACACCCAGTCCAAACCCCCTGATGATCTCTCCCAGCGGCTGCACATAGATGTTAAAAAGCATGGGGGAGAGGACAGAACCCTGAGGTACCCCACAAGTGAGGGCCCAGGGGTCTGAACACTCATCCCCCACCACCACTTTCTGAACACGGCCCAGAAGGAAGGAGCGGAACCACTGTATAACAGTGCCCCCAGCTCCCAACCCCTCTAGATGGTCCAGAAGGATGTTATGGTCGATGGTGTCAAAAGCCGCTGAGAGATCCAGCAGAACTAGGAAACAGCTCTCATTCACTCTTCCATGTTCTGCCTCGCTCTTTCCATGGTTTTAAACGTTAAGGAAGGGTTAAGGAATGGCTCTGAAAATGAATATGGACACATGATGTTCCGCTTTTAACGTTTTAGAACAACATATCTAATAATGTTCTAGTTATGTTAAACAGGTCAGTGTAGATCCAACCTAAGTGTCTTTTTTGCCCCATGAAAACCTGCGCTTTAGCACTCTATTTGAGCAAACGTCAATTTGGGTTTTCCAAGGATTGTGTTTGCTTTCGCTGAGCTTTACAGAATGGGGCTTTGGAGCAAAAAATAAATAAAAGGGGGCGATCAGACGCAGAGCTTTAAAGCACAGACCTGTGCCTGGAAAGAGCAGAGGAAAGGTAATTGTGGATAAGCACCCAGGCAGAGAAGCTGCCTGGAGATGCCCAAGCCTGAGACCTTCTGCATGTAATGGAGATTTGGTGGACCATTGGTCTGACTCGGGATAAAAGTAACAACAAAACCACTGCACATCGGCTGAAATAATAATGACAAAAATAATAATGATAATATCAAAGATACTGTAATATAAATCAAACAATTGAACCAATTAAAATTCAAACAATGAATCCAAATATACTTATATACATGTAACGTATATGCCCAAAATCAATACATATGAACCATTCAGCTTAAGCTGTGCCTACATCATTTGTATGTTTGATTGATCATATATACTTGAAGAACTGATGAAGCTTCCTTTGCGAAACCTGTTGTAATCCGAAACCTGTTGTAATCCTGTTGAATTTTAATTGGTTCAATTGTTTGATTTATATTACAGTATCTTTGATATTATCATTATCATTATTATTTTTGTCATTATTATTTCAGCCGATGTGCAGTGGTTTTGTTGTTACTTTTGCTGGTTAGCACCACTGCGGTACTTTCCTTTGTTTGTGTTCTGACTCGGGATAAGGCAGCTTCCTATGTTCTCAGTGCCAAAAAGATGAATAATCTGGGAACAAGAGGACTCTGTGGTGGGACAGGCAGACCTTGGAGGATGGGGAATTCTGAGGGGCAGCCAAGCACATCTTCTGGAGCAGGCGAGAGAGACCCCCAAACGAGATCATTTGCCTGCCTTGCCCTCCTTGCTGAGAGCTGCAGTGTGGCGTAGTGGTCAGATTAGGACCTGGGAGAGACCAGGGTTCAAATCCCCACTCAGCCAGGAAGCTAACTGGGTGACCTTAGGGGGCCATTACTGCCTCTCAGCCCAACCTACCTCGCAGGGTTGTTGCGGGGATTAAACGAGGAGGGAGAGAACCACGTATGCCACCTGGATCTCCTTGGAGTGAAAGGTAGGAAGATAATAACATATTGATAACCGCAGAGGCTGCCTGAATATGGGATGGGAAGGAATTTCCCTGGGTGGGGCAGAGTTAGGCCATTCCTCCAAGAGGAGGGGTCTTCTCTTGTCCTGCCCCTCCCCACCGCTTGCCTTCCTCCCTGGAGAAGCAGCCACTGCGTACCTGGCAGCTGTCGATGCCCCCTTGCTCGTGCCCAGCACAGATGTTGCTGGTGTGGATGCGCTTATTGTACCAGTTGGTGCTGTTGCAGATGTGGGAAGGGATGAGGTTGACTTTGGCCTCTTGCAGGATGTCCGAGGTCACGCCTGGCCCTGCAAGCAGGAAGTCTCACTTTAGCGTCTCGCCTCGGGATGCAACCTGGCTTCCAAGTCAAAGCAACCGATCTGGGAACTCTCTGAACCAGCTCTCACCAACCCGGTGCCCTCCAGGTGGTTTTGGGCTATGATTCCCATTGGCCCCTCTTATCAGCTGGGGGGGGGGGCTACAGCCTCTGGAGAAGCAATATCTGCTTCCCAGTCCTGCCATCTTTGGCCATCTGGATGCACCCCTTGGTAGGTAGGAATATAGCCACCCACCAACCCTACCTGGCCCAGGAGCTAGGTGATTCACAACATTTCTTTTTAGGTTAGGAACTCCCAGTACATCCAGGAGGAAGCTGGTTTCTGGTTATGTACGCATAGGGTAGCAGATGTGGTGTCCTCCCACCAGGTGTTGCCGGGCAACACTTCCCCTGTGAGACCCTCATTGATGTACATCCCAGGACTCTCACTTGACACATCTGTCACTCCCCAGCCGCTGACGTAGCAATGGTTCAGAGCCTTCACATCCACGTCCATGTCAGGCAAGCAGGCCGGCTGGATGTAGTCGCTGCAGTTGAACGGCGCATTCATCTCCATCAAGGCGATGTCGTTGAGGTTTATCCGTTGGACGTACTGCGGGTGTACGATCAGGTCCTTGATGGTGCGTGCCTCGGCGTTGGGGCCAGGGTCAGAAAGCTGGTTGGCTCCCATCACCAGCTTCCATTGATCAAGAAACCTGTAGCAGGGAAAGATGGAGAACTGGCCCACCAAGGGGGAAGAAAGAGGCTCTCTTCTAACGGTGTGCCATTCATATATGATTTCGGGGAGAGATTCAGGAACCCCATGAAAAGCGGTTAGACTGAATGGTGTCTCTGGGTTCCCAAGGATGGTGTGAGGGAGGGGCTATTTTAAATTGTTGTTGTTGTTGTTTCTATCAGAGGGGTAGGAAGGTCAGGTGGTACCCGGTGCGGAAAATTTCTTGTCACCCCCCCCCCATTGATTTTTTTTTTTTTTGCCTGCAAAAATGGTTTTACGTTATTTCATATTTTCTTACAAAGGAATAATAATAAGTAAAAATAAACTTTTATTTATATCCCGCCCTCCCCGGCCGAAGTCGGGCTCAGGGCGGCTATCATCAGATACATAACATTGATATAAAATCAAACAATAATTAAATTACCTCCTAAAAACATGTCAAAATCAAATTAAAGTCTAATTAGATGGCTTTCCGCAGGGTTAGGGTTGGGAACAGTAAGTGCTCCACTGAAATGAAATTTCAGCCTTCACGACATTGGAAAACAGCCAAGTAAACAGCTATTTTTGTGGAGGAGGGTCAAGATATTAACTGATATGCATGAAATGTCATATATACAGGTAGCTATATAATCCCTAGTGTAGTAAGATAAGACCTTTGGAGCAGGCATTTAAAAAAAAAGTTTTACCCTAGTAGGGCAGTAATTGTTCCTTGATAACTTGTCACCCCCTCCATGATGGAACCTGGGACGGACCGCCCCCACCCCCCACTTCCTAAGCCCCTGGTTTCTATGCCACCCTTCACCGGAGGACGACAGGGCAGTTTACAATATAAAAACACAAAAATACATAACATAATAACGAATATAACAATACCTGCCACAGTTTAAAAGGCCATAAATGGTTTAATTAGCCAGAGGCCTGAGAGAAGGGGAACGTTTTTGCCTGGTGCCTAAAGATATGTGATGAAGGCGCCAGGTGAGCCTCCCTGGGGAGAGCATCCCACAAGTGGGGAGCCACCACAGAAAAGGCCCTGTTCTCATGTTGCCACCTTCTAGGTAAATGGGGAAGTATTCATATAATATAATGTCATATATAATTGTTATATAATACATATGCTATATATTATCTCAGTCAGTAGAGTGTGAGACTCGTAATCTCAGCATCGTGGTTTTGAGGACAAACAATTCCTGCATTGCAGGGGTTGGACTAGATGACCTTTCTGGAACCTTCCAACTCTACAGTTCTATGATTCTGTGATTTGAACAAGGAAATTCCTGACTCCCTGCAGCACTGCTCAGGGCATTTTGTGGAGAGAGATAAGTACCATGGGCGTGGCACCTAAATAATAATGCCAGCGATAACGATGGCCATTGCTTTTGCTGTTATTTCAGGGTGGCTAGCAGAATAGATATTAAGCAATTGTTGTAATGCACCATACCCATGTTAATGATACAAAACAGTTAATAAAATCACAGGGTTCAGACTAGGCTTAGGTACCCCATAGACTTAAACTAGGTTAATGCTAATTTCACCCCCCCCCCGGAACTGTAATGCTGCGAGAGGTGACAAAATGTGTAGCATGTCAGCGCTTGCCACTCTGGTGCCATCCAAATGTTTTGGACTACAACTTTCCTAAAGCACTCATTAATTCCTGTTACAGGTTGGTAGCCGTGTTGGTCTGCCGTAGTCGAAACAAAATACCGGTAAATAAAAAAAAATCCTTGCAGTAGCACCTTAGAGACCAACTAAGTTTGTCATTGGTATGAGCTTTCGTGTGCATGGTATCTGAAGAAGTGTGAATGCACACGAAAGCTCAGACCAATGACAAACAAGTTGGTTTCTAAGGTGCTACTGGAAGGAATTTTTCTACAGTGGGACCTCGACTTACGAGTGACCTGACTTACGTGTTTTTCGACTTCCGAATGACTTCCGGAAGAAAAAAAATGGCTGCTGCAACCGAATTTTTCGACTTCCGAAAGGAAGTCGCGGCCGCTTTGAATAGGATTTCTTCGACTTACGAATTTTTTTCGCTCAATGCATCCCTATGGGGACTTGACTTACGAGTGTTTTCGACTACCGAAGATCGCGTCGGAACGCATTATCTTCGTAAGTCGAGGTCCCACTGTATTTTGTTTCATTAATTCCTGGCTGAGGAAGGACATGAACTTGGGGTTTTCTGGCACACACCCCACTGCACCGATTTTAAATGCTGATCTTTAAGAACTTTAAGTAGCTAGAAACTATTACCCGAGTTTCTTTCCCCCCTCCCTCCTGATGCCCTTTCCTTTTGTGCCATGCCTTTTAGATATGAAGGAGGGAGCCATCTTTCTGCTGCTTGTTGCCTTCCCGACCCCCTTTTTTTGGCTGTGGTGAGGGGCAAAAATCTTTTAAAGGATGAAATGAGCTATAATGATCTCTGGCAGGCATGCAGCCTGATAAGCAATAATGTCTCTCTGTCAGTTTTATGTAGGTTTATTTACAATAAAAACACACCCAGAGCACAGCTTCCCATTTGTTTGTATTAATGGTAGTTGGTCAGTCTGAATCACCATCCCTCTCCCAGCAGGAAGTACGCCAAAATCCTGCCTTTCTTCTCCTTCTCTTCCGTTGTTCTCTGAGCCTCTCCAGTCTACTAGTATGGGAACTCCTAGTACTGCCTCCTCCCCACTCCCAGATGACGCAGCATCAGACCCTGGCTTATCTGCTGGCTGCCTGGCAACACTCTGGCCACCTTCCAACTCTCCCTCTTCTTGAGAGCAAACAGCGTCTTCCCTGGGAAGGAGGGGGCCCAGACTGCCCTTTCTAGACAGTCAGTTTTCATTTGGAGAGTCGGCCCCTTGCTCGCTTTCTGAGGCCAACTCTTCCTCTGTGCTTGGGGGTGGGGCACATTCCTGACATGAGCTCCACAGCTCAGCCGGCATTACATCTGCCAGGCTGAATAATCTGCAGGGACAGCACATCTGGAGACTCTACAGCAAAGCCCCCCACCCCTTGCTGCATGCAGCTGCCCCCTGGCCCCCTGCTCACCTTCTGTCTAAGAAGCAGTGTGCTGCAGTGAGGACCCAGCGAGCACTGATGAGGGAGCCGCCGCAGGTGTGCCTGTAGCCCTGGTTGGATGGGATCTGGATGCTGACGAGCCAGGGCCACGTCCCGGGGAGAGCCTGTGTGCCTCCAATAATCCGAACTGAGCCACCATGGCTGGGCGCCAACGGACGTCTCCCGCAGACTCCACTGGAAAGGGACACAAAGCGCAGGCAGCCCACACATGCCATGTGGGACAGGTAAGAGGCACAGGAGACTTAGGAAAGCAGAGCGGCCCTCCGCGAAAGGTCCGCCTTCTGCCACAGAAACCTGCCCAAGCCAAGCCTTCTCCAGAGGCCCTTTCCCAAACAACCCCACCTTGGGATGCAAGGCAGGTGACTTCGTGGGAAAATGACTTCTCTGTGATGGCACCCAAGTTGTTGTTGACATCTTTCTGTCCCAAGAGACAATGGGGTGCACCTCCTGCATTAGCAGGACCGAAGTGACTTTCCCAGGGTCAAGCCTGGACGATGTGTTTGGAGGTCCTGGGCTGCCCAGATGACAAGACCCCCCTCTCGGCTCATTGATGCATAGCTGTCAACTTTTGGATTTGAAAATAAGGGATTTTTCCCAACTTTTGGATTTGAAAATAAGGGATGCCATGAGGGCAGTGCAATGGTACCAAGTAGCCTCGCCACCCTGCGCTCCAGAGGCTGCACACGAACGGGTGAGCGAAAGAGCGAGCGCGTAGACGGCAGGCAGGCTGTCTGTCTGGTTGGGCGTGAGGGTCTGGCTGCACAAGGCATGCAAGCTCTGCCCCCAGTCGGTCTCAGACTCCTTATTGGCAGCCGAGCAACGCAGCTGAGGAGCCTCCCTGGCCGGCAGGGAGGGAGAGGAGCTGCTTCCTTGGAAATCCGGGAAATTTAAGGGATATCAACAATCCGGGATAGCAGCGGGAAACGGCATTGGAATAAGGGAGTTTCCCGCAAAAAAAAGGGAGGGTTGACAGCTATGCATTGATGTGGTCCAAAGGAGAGCAGAGCAAGATGTTTGGCACCAGCTTGGCCACAGGAGTTGCCAGAAGGAGGCATACAAGACGCAAATCCAACTGCCTTAGGGACTCCACTCCAGATTTGTGTAGGGCTTACTCCTGAGCCTTTTGGTTTAGGACCAGAGTTTTCCTTCTCCTCCACGGTCTCCCTTCCCAGGTGGATGAGCCCCACCTGCCCCTCACTTCCCTCTCCAGCATGTGCAGAATCTGCTTTCTTGACCGTTGGACCCACTCTTGGTTTCTTCTGCTCCATCTGCTGGAATCTGTCTTCACATGCAGGGAAAGCCCCTAACTCACCCAAGTTGTAAGACCGTGGCAACATAAGACAAGCCTGCTGGATCAGGCCAATGGCCCCTCCAGTCCAGCATCCTGTTCTCACGGTGGCTGGCCCATGGCAAACCAGAAAGCAGGATTCAGTTATGGAACTCCCTCCCTAGATGTGTTTGCCTAGTGCCCTGCAGCCCATGTCTAATCACATCTACTCAGTAGTTGGTCCCATTGAGTTCAATGGGGCTTACTTCCAAGTAAGTGTGGTTAGGATTGCAGGCATGTTCTAGGTTGGAACACAGCTGAAAGGCACCGGCGTTGGTGGAACAACAGGAAGGATGTCAAAGAGGGGATTCACTTCATTTAAAGTGATCTAAATGTCTAACTTAGGGCTCATTCATAATAATAATAATAATAATTTATTATTTCTCCCCCGCCCATCTGGCCGGGTCTCCCCAGCCACTCTGGGCGGCTTCTAGTAAACATTAAAATACATCAACACATCACAGATTAAAAGCTTCCCTAAATTCACACTTCTGTTTGCCCTGTTCCTTTCCTCCAGGGAAACCCATGGGGTAAATAGCAACTCACAAAAAAGCCGATTGCCGATTGCTCTGGGCTAATCCACACTTCCTCGTCTGCCATGCTTAGAAAACATGGGGCTAAGAGGCTTTCCAGCTGAAATTCCAGCTGAACTAGTTAAAATTTTAAAAGATGATGCTGTTAAGGTGCTACACTCAATATGCCAGCAAATTTGGAAAACTCAGCAGTGGCCAGAGGATTGGAGAAGATCAGTCTACATCCCAATCCCAAAGAAGGGCAGTGCCAAAGAATGCTCCAACTACCGCACAATTGCGCTCATTTCACACGCTAGCAAGGTTTTGCTAAAAATTCTACAAGGCAGGCTTAAACAGTATGTGGACCGAGAACTCCCAGAAGTACAAGCTGGATTTCGAAGGGGCAGAGGAACCAGAGACCAAATTGCAAACATGCGCTGGATTATGGAGAAAGCTAGAGAGTTCCAGAAAAACATTTACTTCTGCTTCATTGACTACGCAAAAGCTTTTGACTGTGTCGACCACAGCAAACTATGGCAAGTTCTTAAAGAAATGGGAGTGCCTGATCACCTCATCCGTCTCCTGAGAAATCTCTATGTGGGACAAGAAGCTACAGTTAGAACTGGATATGGAATAACTGATTGGTTCAAAATTGGGAAAGGAGTACGACAAGGCTGTATATTGTCTCCCTGCTTATTTAACTTATATGCAGAATTCATCATGCGAAAGGCTGGACTGGATGAATCCCAAACCGGAATTAAGATTGCTGGAAGAAATATCAACAACCTCAGATATGCTGATGATACAACCTTGATGGCAGAAAGTGAGGAGGAATTAAAGAACCTTTTAATGAGGGTGAAAGAGGAGAGCGCAAAATATGGTCTGAAGCTCAACATCAAAAAAAACTAAGATCATGGCCACTGGTCCCATCACCTCCTGGCAAATAGAAGGGGAAGAAATGGAGGCAGTGAGAGATTTCACTTTCTTGGGTTCCATGATCACTGCAGACGGTGACAGCAGTCACGAAATTAGAAGACGCCTGCTTCTTGGGAGAAAAGCAATGACAAACCTAGACAGCATCATAAAAAGCAAAGACATCACCTTGCCGACAAAGTTCCGTATAGTTAAAGCTATGGTTTTCCCAGTAGTAATGTACGGAAGTGAGAGCTGGACCATAAAGAAGGCTGATCGCCAAAGAATTGATGCTTTTGAATTATGGTGCTGGAGGAGACTCTTGAGAGTCCCATGGACTGCAAGAAGATCAAACCTATCCATTCTTAAAGAAATCAGCCCTGAGTGCTCATTAGAAGGACAGATCCTGAAGTTGAGGCTCCAGTACTTTGGCCGCCTCATGAGAAGAGAAGACTCCCTAGAAAAGACCCTGATGTTGGGAAAGATTGAGGGCACAAGGAGAAGGGGACGGCAGAGGACGAGCTGGTTGGACAGTGTTCTCGAAGCTACTAACATGAGTTTGGCCAAACTGCGAGAGGCAGTGAAGGATAGGCGTGCCTGGCGTGCTCTGGTCCATGGGGTCACGAAGAGTCGGACACGACTGAACGACTGAACAACAACAAAGAGGCTTTCCTCTTGTCACACTGCTTTTTCCTAGGGAAAGGTGCTCTTGAGCACACAGTCGGAAGAGAGGGACGTCGAGTATAATTGTTTAATTGTACATTAAAATGGAAAATAACTCTGTATGTGTGCTGCTAAATGCAGAGCATGGAAACTTCCACTGCAGCTAAACAAAGGAGTTGCAGAGAACCCAACAGGTTGATAATTAACTTTGAATGTGTCTCTGCTACTCTGTCACAAGGTGTTTAACCTTTAGATCCCACATGGTGTATTCAATTAGTATTCAAGAAGAAAAGACCCGAGCAGGTGATTCTCTCTAGGAGAACACAGCCTCCAGCTGTAATGGGGGCTGTGGGAGAGACAGGGCTTTGTTTTCCGCTCTGGAAGAAGTAATTTTATATTTCCAAGATGCTGTACCTGTGCTTGGGCAATCACGTGATATCATGCAACTATTTGGATGTAACTTACTTTGTTTTTATGTCTGTTTTGGAACAAGTTCTATTAGTAAAGCTTATGAACCATATTTTTGGACTGGGCAATTTTTATTCGAAGAAGAGTCGGTTTTATCCATCCAATTACTTTCCTATGTGCAATTTGAATAACTGCAATAAGAGTGATTCAGATTCCTCCCTGATTGTCATTTGTTCCAATCTATCACTAAAGAGCGGGTTTTCCATGGAAAATGAGTGGGGGGAGAGGAAGACCGCTTGGACCCCTACATTTTAGGCACGGGGAAAGTGGAAGTGTGGGTGAACCCTAAATTTAAGGAGGCCAGGAAAGACCAGCCAGGAACAGAGGCAGGGGAGAAAGTGTCTGTAGCGGCTGCAATATGTGTGACCTGATACAAAAGCCCAAGGCAGGGGTTGGTGCCCACCACAACGGATGCCTGTCTGAGCAGGAGGGCTGAGCTGGGGCTCTCATCTCCCTCCCCCCTTCCCACTGGATTCTGGTGGCACTTACCTGCAGGTTTCACCTAGAGCATGTTCAGAGCAGAATACGGAAAGGACCAAAAGAGGAAGAGGAAGCCACTTCATCCTACATGTCTTGGCAGGTGGCAGCTTCCGCTGCCTGTTCCCTTTGCTCATGTGACATCACAAACCATGCGCTTCTGGAGCCTCAGTCAATCAGCACCAGGCAAGTATGACATCACGCCGGAAGAGCCTGCCGTTCTCTTTCAGTGGAATGGAAGAGGGTCTCCCGTGGAAGTTCTGTGAGGGGCCGGCCTGAGGCACGGTTGGCCAGGCAACGCAGCAGAACAACCTCTGGCTCTCCTCATGTGCCATAGCCCTTGTAACCCAGAGAGTATTGTCCTCAAGAAGGGCCATGGCTCAGGAGCAGAAGACCCCCAGTTTCAATACACACTGGCATCTCCAGATGTGGAAAGTTGCTGCCAGTCAGTGCAGACAATACTAAACTAGGTGGACCGTTGGTCCAACTAGGTATAAGGCAGTTCTGTATGTTCCACATATTCTGTTCAAATCATGGGTTGGGAAGGGGGTTGGAATCCTCATCCAATAGGGGTTGTTTCTGGCATTTGAAATAATTTTTATTGATTTTCCATGGGTCTCCTGTGGCCAAAGCCAATAGAATAGAATAGAATAGAATAGAATAGAATAGAATAGAATAGAATAGAATAGAATATATTTTATTGTCATTGTCCCCTTTGGGGACAACGAAATTACTTGGCTGCTCCATCCACCCAGATAGGGCACTCCACGCAAATACAAAACAACTACAAAAACACTGATTAAAACCATACAGTATGAGACAACATAACAGGTAAGATTAGATGAGGGCAACTCTAGACTAGGGGTAGGCAACCTAAGGCCCATGGACCAGATGCGGCCCAATCGCCTTCTCAATCCGGACCGCGGACCGTCGGGAATCAGCATGTTTTTACATGAGTAGAATGTGTCCTTTTATTTAAAATGCATCTCTGGGTTATTTGTGGGGCATAGGAATTCGTTCATTCCCCCCTCCCCCAAATAGTCCGGCCCACCACATGGTCTGAGGGACGGTGGACCGGCCCACGGCTGAAAAAGGTTGCTGACCCCTGCTCTAGACCATCTGCAAAACCTACCAAGTTCCTACATAGCCTTTTGTCTGCTCATGTGGTGGGCAAGAGCTATAAAAGGGTGTAGCAACATTTATCTTATTGTCACCCTGTTTGCTGCAGTCTCCAGTCTCTGCTACTCCTTTTGCAATCTGGAGGCGGTTGAAGGATGGATGGCGGCTAACAGATTGAGATTGAATCCTGACAAGACAGAAGTACTGTTTTGGGGGGACAGGGGGCAGGTGCATTTGGAGGACTCCCTGGTCCTGAATGGGGCAACTGTGCCCCTGAAGGACCAGGTGCGCAGCCTGGGAGTCATTTTGGACTCACAGCTGTCCGTGGAGGCACAGGTCAATTCTGTGTCCAGGGCAGCTGTTTATCAGCTCCATCTGGAACGCAGGCTGAGACCCTCCCTGCCCGCGGACTGTCTTCCCAGAGTGGTGCATGCTCTGGTCATCTCCTGCGTGGACTACTGCAATGCGCTCTACATGGGGCTGCCTTTGAAGGTGACTCGGAAACTGTGGGATGTATAACACTGGTGCAGTCAATCACAACATTCCTAGAGTGTACACAAGGGGTCTTGGTCCTCCAGGTAGAGTTTCCTGTGCCAAGACTGAAATCATTTCCTTTATGTGACCAGAAGTGGGAGTGGCCTTACCTGAAGCACAGAGGTCAGAAGCCATTCTCCCCTCTCTTCCCACCAGGACTCTGAGGATGCAACATCTCAAGAGATGCACTCTTGGCTTCCAGCCGAGAGGGCCCAAGTGGACCCTTCTCCCTTAGGGAGAGTGTCCACATGTACATACATTTAATCTAAGCTAGCCTGCCTTCTGAGACTTGTAAAAGCCTGAAAGTCTGTGAGTAAAACCTTTATACTTTTATAAGCTTATGTGTCGTGTATTTTCTTTTAAGAGGGAACCAGGGGAAATATGTGCCAGGATCTGCCTTGTTCTAGAAGTTCATAGGAACTTAAACGCCACATTTTGCTGCGCTTTATTGGGGATGAGAAACTCTGCTAGTTTGGAGCTTGTTAGCACAAGCTGGGATAGGAAATATTAATCAATATTCCCTCATCCACATTCCCTCTCATCTTCCACAGAAACTGCAACTAATCCAGAATGGGGCAGCTAGACTGGTGACTGGGAGTGAGACCACATAACACCAGTCCTGAAAGATCTACATTGGCTCCCAGTATGTTTCTGGGCACAATTCAAAGTGTTGGTGCTGACCTTTCAAGCCCTAAACGGCCTTAGCCCAGTATACCTGAAAGAGTCTCTCCACCCCCATCGTTCAGACCGGACACTGAGGTCCAGCTCCGAGGTCCTTTTGGCGGTTCCCTCCCTGCGAGAAGTGAGGTTATAGGGAACCAGGCCGAGGGCCTTCTCAGTAGCGGTGCCCACCCTGTGGAACGCCCTCCCATCAGATGTCAAGGAAATAAACAACTATCTGACTTTTAGAAGACATCTGAAGGCAGCCCTGTTTAGGAAAGCTTTTAATATTTGATTAATTATTGTATTTTAATATTTTTCTGGAAGCTGCCCAGAGTGGCTGGGGGAACCCAGCCAGATGGGCGGGGTATCAATAAATTATTATTATTATTATTATTATTATTATTATTAGTAGTAGTAGTAGTAGTAGTATCATCCTTAATCTATGAGATCCCAGCCCTGTCCTGCCAGCCCATGACAAGGGTTATGGGGTCACATGGCAGTTTGCTTCTGCCAGGAGTACAGTGGACGCTCGGGTTGCGAACGTGATCCATGCGGGAGGCACGTTCGCAACCCACAGCGTTCACAACCCGCAGCGCCTTGTCTGCGCATGCGTGGGTCGTGATTTGGCGCTTCTGCACATGTGCGAGCACTGAAACCTGGAAGTAACCCGTTCCAGTACTTCCGGGTTCAGCGCGTCCATAACCTGAAAACACGCAACCCACAGCGAGCGCAACCCGAGGTATGACTGTACTCCTTTCTCTGCCACTGCTAAGTGTTGGTGAGGCATCAGGGCCAAGTCCAAGGAGCATCTTGTTGCAGTGCTGCTGTCAAAAACACGGGACACTCTGAGGCCTCGTCCACACTTTGGCCTGTCCTGTGTTTTCAAGGCCCGGGTCCAAGAGGTTTTCATTTGCTGTTGCATTACACTGCGTTGCGAAGAGTTGCGTGAGTTCAAAAGAAAGACAGACAAAGAGTTCTAACCTGCAAAGCTCTGAGTGGAAAGTGCACCCCGCACCTCAGGCTATTTTTATTAACACAAAACCTTTGCGTTTACCGTAACAGGTCAGCAAACACTGAGATACGTGACTATCCCATCTCAGGGTTATGGAAGCAGCAGTAGCCAATATCTTGCCAATTTATGTCATGTATAATTGTCATAAGAAATCATACTTTAATCCAGACCAGCAAGGAACCCGTCATTACACACAATCAATAATTGATAATTGATCTCGGAACGCCCGGGCTCTACTCGCACATGAATGGAAAATATATAATCTCCTAATCATAATTCTACATGAACACCACAATTTGCCCTGCTCTTTGCCTGGGAAAACCCACTTTTGAATCAGAACAAACGCCACTCCACAGAAAACCCAATTTTCTTTTCTTCTGATTCAGCGGTAAACAATGGGTTTTTCCCAGCAAAAGCAGCAGGACAAGCAGAAATGTGGGCAAGCTCTCAGACTATTAGATTAATTGTCGGTTGATTTAATATGGGTTTTATTTTATCCTGTGTTTCCTCCATTTTTAAGCTGCTTTGGAAACCCATGTAGAAAAGGAGGGCATTGATGAGAATTTGTGTCAGGAAAGAACAGATTCCTGGACACAGCAGAGTGCACGCGGTCCTTCAGGAAGCTTCTGGCAGTATAGCAATGACTGAAGACGATGACGCAGGAACTCGCTGCCACTAGTAACTTGATAACTATATACAGCTTTATTGAAGCAAAACTGTATCCACAAGTTACTATATACAGACTTAGGAAAATAAAGAAACAAAAGCAAAACCTTTCCTCTCGCTATCTCTCTCTCACAACCTTCTCCAACAATCGCAAACTCCATCAACCACACCAACCACATGAGCACATGGTCACTCTTGCCTTTATGGAACTTTCTACCCAATGAGATGGTTGTTACTAAGGCCCTGTTACCAGGCAGAGATAGAGAAGATCTTGGCCTTCAGCCAACTCTTAATTGCTTGATGTGCATAGCTGCATGTAGGCACTTCCAGAGTTCCTAACTAAATAAATTGAGCTGAACCAAACAGGACTCTGGTGTGTTCTTTACCTTTCTGAACTATTGGTCAAAAGAGTCTGCAACACCCCACACCACACCCCGAAATGTTCATCATGTTGTACCTGTGTTCTGTACAAGACAGAAAAGTGGATGGAATTCCTTGTTTTGTGTTCCACCCTCTAGATTTTATAATTAACAGCAGAGTAGTTAAAACCAAACATTCCTAAATACTATCAGAAAAGAACATGCCAAATAGAAAGAGAAAGGCTTGTGCTACCGAAATTGTGCAATCCAGGTTCATCTATTTCGAAATTAAATTTTGTAAAATATTGCAGTGAGTTGTGTCAATCATCCTGCTCCATGAAGGAGAAATTGTATGTGTATTTTTCAATTGGTAGGAGTTGAAGCATCTGAGTTTGTCACAAAAGAGAGGAAAAGTTATTTGGATGTCTTGTCAGGAATGAGCCAGCTCTGAGCGAAGGTTTGCAGCCAACTGCAGAAAGCAGCCAGGAACAGAGAGGCTTTGATGTTAGTCAGGCAGGGGAGAGACAGCAGCTACAGATATCGGCTCTTCCTGACCTTGACGGGCAGGCTGATAAGGCAGTAGCTGAGAGCAGGCTAGAACACAGCCAAAACTCACTGGAAGCACAATCAGGCATGAATAAAGAAGAAGAAGAGTCTGGATTTGATATCCTGCTTTATCACTACCCGAAGGAGTCTCAAAGCGGCTAACATTCTCCTTTCCCTTCCTCCCCCACAACAAACACTCTGTGAGGTGAGTGGGGCTGAGAGACTTCAAAGAAGTGTGACGAGCCCAAGATCACCCAGCAGCTGCATGTGGAGGAGCGGAGACGCGAACCCGGTTCACCAGATTACGAGTCTACCACTCTTAACCACTGCACCACACTGGCTCAGAAATAGCCTCTCAGAAAAGGAAGAGGTTGGAGCTGATCCACTAAGTCAGAAGAGTCGGTGAATGGGAGGGCTGCTAGATAGGAAGCAAAACAAGAGACGTAAAGTTTGTAAGTTCAATAACTTCTGTCGACGCCGGAAGGAGTCTTCAGAAGAGTCATCTTGAGTAATGATGCCAGAGGCTTTGTTAGAGCCGTCCAGAGCTATCTGTTTGCTTTTGCAATAAATGCTCCTTTTTAATTATCTACGCTTACTGTGTTATCAAACTGGGAACCTGGACTCTTGACATGTCTGTACATTGCGGCTGCTCTCATAAGAAAGTACGTTATTTGACAAGACCTACCGGGTATATGTGGTCAAGTCATTTTGGAAAGATGGCCTAGAAATACTATAAATACCTATAGATAAATGGAAAGATGGACCATGAAGCCTGGGGTCAAAAGGATGCCTGGAAAAGTGGAGGGAGGAGATGCAGATAGGCCAGTAATCCTCTCTTAGGGCTCATCCACACTCCCTTTCATACTGTACTTTCTAGGGATTTCAGGTCTGTGCCCAAGTGGCTTTTATTCCCCCCCCCCCCACTTTCTCTGGGAGAACCTGCATCTTACCGCTGAGTTGGAGCAAATGGCAGTTGGTTTTTCCGCAGCAACGACGACGACAGCAAAGGCAACATAAATTCTGAAATTTCAAAGCTTGCAACACTGGGACTCCAAGCAATCACCATTCGAACACCAGCAAAGTTGGCACAAACATGGCATATATTTATTTTTAAGCACAACGATTTCAACACACCATTTAAGCACGATTTCAACACACCATTTCAGAACACTTTGCTTGCGTAACTGAACGCTTATAAAGTTAATAAAAGGACGGGCTTAGTCGCAAATGCCGACGTCAGGCTTGCGAAGGTGCCCGTTTGACAGGCCAGTTACCCCCAGTTACCCCAACTGCTGCCGTAGTGGACGCTGGTGATCATTTCTGTGCGCCTTTTGCGGTATGTTAGTGGTTTGATATCATATTTGGTCGTTGTTGTGGGTGTTGTCGTTGTTGTTGTGGGTTTCGTTGTTGTGGTGGTAGTAGTGGTGGTGGTGGTAGTGGTGGTGGTAGTGGTCATGGTCGTGGTCGTGGTGTCTGTTACAGGCAGCTGTGGAAACCGGAGCAATGCCGGTCGTTTGGGTTCCTGCGGCGGGGCTAATATCTCTGGCCAGTCCGACTCAAGCATGTGCAGATGTGACTTGACTGGCGGAGGCGACTCAGTTTCTTTGGCCGTCTGCCAGTTCGATCTTGTGTAGCTCTGGATCCAGTCAAAGAAGTGCTTTGTGGACGTGTAGACACCGGGCTTCTGGGCTCGGGCACAGCCCAGTCCCCAGCTGGTGATCCCGACCACCCAGTAGCGCTCGGATCTATCTTCCCGGCACATGAGGGGGCCGCCACTGTCACCCTGCAGTGGGAAGGGAGAGGACAGCCGTTTGAGGAAGGTGAAAGCCAGCAGCTCAGTGGATAGAGCCCCTGCCCTGCAAGAGGGCAGGTTCAGTCCCTGGTGGCATCTCCAGGTGGACCGGGGAGACTCCTGCCAGAAACCTGGAGGGCCATGGCTGCCGGTCAGTGTAGACAATACACTGTAGGATACAGTGTAGGATAGTGTTGTGAAGAATTATCAAAACAGCAGAGAGTATTATTGGCTGTTCACTACCTTAGAACGTATCTACACCATCAGGTGCCACAGAAAGGCATTAGATCTATCAAGAGATCCATCGCACCCTGGTCACCGTTCTTTGAGCTCCTGCCATCAGGACGGAGATACAGAATAATGAAGGCGAGAACGAGGCATCTCAAGAACAGTTTCTTTCCTAGAGCAATTTTGGCCTTAAATGGAAACTCTGGACTCTGAAGTCATCTTATTTTATTTGTTATATTGTTCTGTATTGTATTGTGTTTATCAGTATTTTTAAATTATGTGGAGTGCCTTATTTGAGTTGATATAGCAACCGAGGAATTTTGTTGTTCCCGTGAGGGGACAATGACGATAAAGATTTATTCTATTCTATTCTATTCTATTCTATTCTATTCTATTCTATTCTATTCTATTCTATTCTATTCTACTGTGCAAGATGGACCAGTGGTATGACTCAGGGCTCATCCACACTGACTTTTCTAGGCACAGGTCTGTGCTTCCAAGCTCAAGCTCTGAGTGCTTTTCGTTTGTTTGTCCTGCCACTTTCCCCAGGAGAACACATTCTTTCGTGTTCAATCGGAACAAATAGCAATTTGGGTTTTTCTGCAGATTGCTGTTTGCTCCAATTCGGCGGTAAAGAGCAGACTTTCCTGAGGAAAGGAGCAGGAATTAAAGAAACCCACATGGACATGGCACTTTAAAGTGTGGTTCAGTGCCTAGATATGCAGCAGGAAAGGAAGTATATAATAAAATAATAAGTCATAGAAAAAATGCTGTTATTATTTTTATATAACAACATTACCTCAATATACTATTTTTATATATTACATTATATTAGTTTTAATAATATGTTGTTTTAATACAGGCATAGGCAAACTTGGCCCTCCAGACATTTTGAGACTACAATTCCCATCATCCCTGACCACTGGCCCTGTTAGCTAGGGATGATGGGAATTGTAGTCTCAAAACATCTGGAGGGCTGAGTTTGCCTATGCCTGTTTTAATATAATAATAATAATAATAATAATAATAATAATAATTGTACCATCTGGCTGAGTTTCCCAGCCACTCTGGGCGGCTCCCAATCGAATGTTAAAACAATACAGCATTAGATATTAAAAACTTCCCTAAACAGGGCTGCCTTCAGCTGTCTCTTAAAAATAGGATCCCCTACCACTCTCTGGAAGCCAATTGGATCCATTAAGTGGCGGGGGTGGACCATCCGAATCAGTCCCACCTCCCTGCAGAGGGGAAGGGTTGCGGAGAAGTCCAGTTGCACCAGGAAGTGATCTGACCATGGCACTTCTTTTGTTTCGCTTTTACTTAGTGTCAGATCACCAACATCCATAGAGGTAAACACCAGGTCTAAGGCATGTCCGCGGCTATGAGTTGGGCCAAAATTATTCAGGGACAGCCCCATGGAGGCCATGCTTTCCACGAAGTCCCGCATCATCGAATCATTGAATTATAGAGTTTGAAGGGGCCCACAGGTTATCTAGTCCAAGCCTCATGATGCAGGAATCTTAGCCAAAGCATCCATGGTAGATGGCCATCCAACCTCTGTTTAAAAACCTCCAGGAAAGTCCCTCATCTTCCCTTCACGCAGGGCAGCTTCCTCTGTGTGAGGAGAAGGGGCATTGGCTGGCTGGCTGGCTTGTGGGGTAATGAAATCAAGAGCAAGTGAGGGAGAAGAAGGCAGCCATCTTTGCCAGGGAGTTAGGATTGAGGAGAAGAGCAGGCTGCCACGGCCAGGGGAGACGGGAAGGGGGACCTCAGAAAGAGAGGCAGCCTGTCAAGGTGTAGAAGCAGCAGCTGCTGTGTGAGTCTCATCATAAATTAATTTTAAAATAAATAAAAATAAATCATGGCCATAGCTGTCAACTTTCGGATTTGAAAATAAGGGATTTTTTCTAACTTTCGGATTTGAAAATAAGGGATTTTCCCAAACTTTCGGATTTGAAAATAAGGGATGCCGCGAGGGCTGTGCGATGGCACCAAGTAGCCTCGCCACCCTGCGCTCCAGAGGCTGCGTGTGAACGGGAGAGCGAAAGAGCGAGCGCGTAGACGGCAGGCAGGCTGGCTGTCTGGTTGGGCGTGAGGGTCTGGCTGCCCAAGGCATGCAAGCTCCGCCCCCAGTCGGTCTCAGACTCCTGATTGGCAGCCGAGCAACGCAGCTGAGGAGCCTCCCTGGCCGGCAGGGAGGGAGAGGAGCTGCTTCCTTGGAAATCCGGGAAATTTAAGGGATATCAACAATCCGGGATAGCAGCGGGAAACGGCATTGGAATAAGGGAGTTTCCCACAAAAAAAGGGAGGGTTGACAGCTATGATCATGGCCAAGGAGCAAGAGGAGATGGCCTAAGGGCTGGCCAGCTAATAAGGCTTCCATCTTAGCCATGTCTTCTCAGAAGTAAGCCCTGCTGCGTCCAGTGGGCTTACTTGGGGTTTAAGACTAGCAGTCTTTTTTAGATCAAGAAATAAGAAAAGACAACTGGAAATTACTTATGTATGCAACAACAGCGGCAAGAATTCTACTAGCACAAGTTTGGAAGACAGAAGAAACCCCAACGAAAGAACAATGGCAAGAGAAAGTCATGGAATATGCAGAATTAGCAAAATTAACAGATAAATTGCATGAAAGGGACGACAAAGACTTTAAAAGAGAATGGGAACCATTTACAATATATATGAAGAGATTACACGAAGAGTTGGACTCATTGGCAGGGTTTGAGTAAACATTCACAAATGTATATAATAATAAAAAAAATAGATGTAAATGTATTAGGAATTAATTGGGGAAATAATACGCAGGATGAATAAACTGAAAGTAAAATGAAGTGGAAGTATGAGGGAAGTTCAGGGGAGGGAGGAGGCAGGAAAAATGGAAAATTGTTAGAGAGATATTTCATAAAGGATGTATATATCGAAAAACCAATAAAAACTATTTTTTGGAAGAAAAAGGAAATATTGGAAGAAAAAGGAAATACCAGATATCAAAGAGTGGCAGGAGAAATTATTTAGCTTTTTAGAACTAGCTAGACTAACAGACGTAATCAGAGGCTGCAGTACCCAAAACTTTAAATTAGGCTGGGATAAATTTGGAGAATATTTAAAGAAACAATGCCCCGCTATGAGGACTTGGATACATTTCTACCGGTAATTATTTCGTGCTGGAAACATCAAGATTTGGAATAAATAAAAGGTAATATAAAGGAACTTAAAATCAGGAAAATTAAAGTAGCAATAAGGGATTGCAAAACAACCTGAGGAAGAGACAAGCGGAAGCCAGAGGGGGGAGGGGAAGAGGAATGAGTGAGGGAATAAAAGCAATGAAGTATGTAATGATGAAAGAAGAGAAGAGACAACCGAAGATTCAAGTCTGATTGTAAGTAGGTATAATGGTATGATTGAATGCTATATATGGTTGATTCCTTTTTTCTTTTTGTATGTATGTGTATTGATGTATATTAGAAGTGTATATTTTAACTTGCACCCGCTGGAGTTTCTGGGTCAGCCTCAAAGGCAGCCCTGCATAGAGCGAGTTACAATAATCTAGTCTGGAGGTGACCGTCGCATGGATCACTGTGGCCAGGTCAGGGCGAGAGAGGTAGGGGACCAACTGCCTAATACGGCGGAGATGGAAAAATGCCACCTTTGCTGTGGCTGCAACCTGCGCCTCCATGGAGAGGGAGGCGTCAAAGGTTACCCCCAGACTCTTGACAAAAGGCGCTGGCCCCCCAACCCCATGTCGTCCCGACCTAGCCAAAGGACCTCTGTCTTCGAAGGATTTAACTTTAATTGGCTCCCATGCATCCATCTAGCCACAGCTTCCAAACACCTGGCCAGTGTGTCTGGGACTAAGTCGGGACGGCCGTCCATCAACAGATAAAGCTGGGTGTCATCAGCATATTGATGACAACCCATCCCAAAGCTCTGGACAATCTGGGCAAGAGGGCGCATAAAGATGTTAAAAAGCATCGGGGAAAGGATTGCACCTTGGGGCACTCCACACACCAAGGAGTGCCGCAGACATCTCATTCCCTAGTGCCACTCTCTGTCCCCAACCTGAGATAAAGGAGCGCAGCCATTGTCGGACTGTGCCCTGAATCCCCACGTCGGCAAGGCGGTGGTCCAGAAGTTCATGATCGACCATATCGAAGGCTGCTGACAAATCTAAGAGAATCAGCAGTCCCGACCCGCCTCGATCCAGCTGTCTACGGAGATCATCCGTTAATGCGACCAAAGCCGTCTCCGTCCCATAACCAGGGCGAAAGCCGGACTGAAATGGATCCAAAGCCGATGTTTCCTCCAGAAACCCACCGCTCTCTCAATTACCTTACCCAAGTATGAAAGATTCGAGACCGGGCGGTAATTGGATAGATCTAAAGGATCTAAAGAAGTTTTCTTTAAGAGCGGACGCACCACTGCCTCTTTCAACTCCCCTGGGAAGGTCCCTGTGCCAAGGGACAAGTTGATAATCTCACCCAGGGGGGCCCGCACCTCGTCCGGGCACGCTCTAATCAGCCAGGACGGGCACGGGTCAAGGGGGCAAGTAGTGGGCCTTCCAACTCGGAGGAATCTGTCAACATCGGCAGGGAGAATCTGATCAAAGTGGTCCAATACTGGACCCGAAGACAGTCGAGGGGCCTCCAGTTCCGTTATTGTATCCAAATTGGCAGGGAGGTCATGGCGGAGCAGCAAGACTTTCTCTGCAAAAAAGCTCGCAAATGCCTCACAGCTATGGGTCAAATTCATATTTAAATTTGGTTGTTCCTCTAGGGTTGTTAGAGACCTTCCTGACAGTAAGAGCTGTTGGACAGTGGACTTTGCTGCCAAGGAGTGTGCTGGAGTCTCCTTCTTTGGAGGTCTTTAAGCAGAGGCTTGACAGCCACCTGTCAGCAGGACCGGTGCTAGGGATTTTGGCGCCCTAGGTGAGGGGGCGGGCCACGTGACGTCATTGCGCATGACGTACGGTGCCCCGCCCCCTGCCCATCGGGCGCCCCACGCTGCCGTGATTTTCGCCGCTGGTTGGGGCGGCACCGGGCGGGGGCGAGGGGCAGGCTGGCCAGCGCCCCCTCCATTTTGGCGCCCCCGCCGCTGCGGTTTTTGCCCCAACCTGCTCGATCCGCCGCTGGTTGGGGTGGGGGCGGGCGGGGGCGGGGGGCAGGCTGGCCAGCACCCCCTCCATTTTGGCACTCTAGGCAACTGCCTAGTTCGCCTAAATGGACGCGCCAGACCTGCCTGTCAGGAATGCTTTGATGGTGTTTCCTGCTTGGCAGGGGGTTGGACTGGATGGCCCTTGGGGTCTCTTCCAACTCTAGGATTCTCTGATTTTCTGATTCTCTGGGACGTTTGCAAATTGCTTTGACTTGCACGCAGAAGGTGCTAGATTTCATCAGACTGGGAGCACATACGTTTGAATGGCACAGAACACAATGGTGGCAGATGCCCTAATTTTATCCCCTTGCCGGTGGCGGACTCTCCTTCCTTGGAGGTTTTTCAGCAGAGGTTGGATGGCCCTCTGTCCGGGATGCTTTAGCTGAGATTCCTGCATTGCGGTGTGGGGGGGGTTGAGGTAGATGTCCCCCTGGGGTCCCTTCCAACGATTCTACTCCCCTTTTAAACGCTTGGCCTTGATGCCTGCTGGGACACACCTCAACCCTGCTTTGTAACTTTTCCTTAGCACCAGCCGGTGATGAGGGAATTGGAAAAGTTTCTGCCCGAAGATGCAGGAAAGTTGGAAGATGCAGGTGCGTGGCAGCTGCCCAAATTCACATACCTGGCAAGTGTCGATGCCTCCTCCCTCGAACCCTGCACACAGGTTGTTGACTCTGATGCTTCCATAGTACCAGGCAGTGCTATTGCACTTTTCTTGGGGAATAAGTTCCACTTTGGCCTCCTTCAGGATGTCGGATGGAGCTGTCGCTGTAAGGAGAAAACAGTTACTAAATTTCTACATGTACAGGACCTGTCCAGTTACAGGTAGGTAGCCATGTTGGTCTGCCGTAGTCGAAACAAAATAAAAAAATTCCTTCCAGTAGCACCTTAGAGACCAACTAAGTTTGCTCTTGGTATGAGCTTTCGTGTGCATGCACACTTCTTCAGATACACTGAAACAGAAGTCACCAGACCCTTATATAGAGTGAGAGGGTGGGGAGGGGTATTACTCAGAAGGGTGGGAATGGGTGGTTGGCTGATAGGGGAGGTAAACCTGTTGACGACTTTTAACAAGTGTGCCCTTTGCAGCCCTATATGAATCTGTGCACCCTTCCCTCCCTCCTCTTCATCCCTAGCCCCCACTTTTGTGCATGGTTCTGTCTTTTTGGAAACCAACTCTGTCATTTGTGCTGTTCCAACTCTGCATATCAAAGGACGTGACTTGAATTGGGACAATAACCCACAGACTTGAACTGGTCTTGTAGTTATATCACCAAGGGACCCTGGGATGAGTGTTAAGAGATCTCTAACACAGTGTTTTTCACCCTCTTCTGGGCAACAGAACACCTGTCTTCGGGAAAAAATCTCGCGGCACAGCACCCACAGCGCACGGCTTTTTTTCTATGGGGGGGCCGGCACAGTTTTTTTTCGGGCCTCCGAGGCCCGGCGGGGCTTTTCCCCGCGTCGGAGAGGCCCGGCGGAGCTTCGGCTCACGCCGGGAGGACCCCGGCACAACTTTTTTTTTCGGGCCTCCGAGGCCCAGCGCGGCTTCTTCCCGCGCTGGGGAGGCCCGGCGGGGCTTTTCCCCGTGTCGGAGAGGCTCGGCGGAGCTTCGGCTTCGGCGGGGCTTTTCCCCGCGGCACAGCAGCCGGTGTCTCGCGGCACACTTGTGTGCCGCGGAACACCGGTTGGGAAACGCTGCTCTAACACATACATCTCCACATCCTCACAAACTACAATTCCCAGGATTCCCTGGGGCAAGCAACAACAGCTACATTGATGCAGAGCCAAACTGAGTTTGCAGGCTACTGCTTGCAGTCCAATATTACATGGTGTGCCTATTTTTCTCCTTTGACGCCCTCACTCTTTCTCTCTCGGCTTTGCCACCCCTTTCTTGCTTTCCCTATTTTTCTTCTTCTTTTCATAGAATCATAGAGTTGGAAGAGACCACAAGGGCCATCCAGTCCAACCCCCTGCCAAGCAGGAACACCATCAAAGCATTACTGACAGGTGGCTGTCAAGCCTCTGCTTAAAGACATCCAAAGAAGGAGACTCCACCACATTCCTTGGCAGCAAATTCCACTGTCAAACAGCTCTTACTGTCAGGAAGTTCTTCCTAATGTTTAGGTGGAATCTTCTTTCTTGTAGTTTGAATCCATTGCTCCGTGTCTGCTTCTCTGGAGCAGCAGAAAACAACCTTTCTCCCTCCTCTATAGGACATTCTTTTATATATTTGAACATGGCTATCATATCACCCCTGAACCTTCTCTTCTCCAGGCTAAACATACCCAGCTCCCTAAGCCGTTCCTCATAAGGCATCGTTTCCAGGCCTTTGACCATTTTGGTTGCCCTCCTCTGGACACGTTCCAGCTTGTCAGTATCCTTCTTGAACTGTGGTGCCCAGAACTGGACACAGTATTCCAGGTGGGGTCTGACCAGAGCGGAATACAGTGGTACTATTACTTCCCTTGATCTAGATGCTATACTCCTATTGATGCAGCCCAGAATTGCGTTGGCTTTTTTAGCTGCTGCATCACACTGTTGACTCATGTCAAGTTTGTGGTCTACCAAGACTCCTAGATCCTTTTCATTTGTACTGCTCTCAAGCCAGGTGTCACCAGGTTTTAAAAGCATACATAACCGTTCTTAGCTCAAAGCATCTCAGTTATGACCTCAGCCCACCAACTGCAGCCCCAAGGTGTATGGAGATCATATGCCCTTGGCTCATGGTACAGCATTGATGCTTTTAGGGCCTGGGAGGCTGGGTTTTTGGGGGGGTGGGGTGGGGAGAGAGACTGCCAGCCGAGACTGGGCTTCCTTCTGATGAATCGCATGGTTGTTCCACTGCTTCCCATCCTTCCCCAGACCTAGAGGCATTGCTGCCTTTCTCTGCAGCTCTCACATTTCTCCTGCGTGTAACCCCAGCCAGCGATGTAGCAATGGGCCATGGCAGACAAGTCCACAAAGCTCTCTGGCAGGCAGGCGGGCTGGATGTAGTCGTTGCACTGGATTGGGTCGTCCAGCTCCACCAAGGCAATGTCGTTGACTTGCTGCTGTGGCACATAGCTCTCGTGCTGCACCACCCTCTTGAGGAAGCGCACCTCTGCATCAGGGCCAGGCCGGGAGAGCATGGTGGAACCCAACAGCAGCTCCCAATGTTCTAGATATCTAGAGCAGAGAAAGAAAACAGGAATCGTCTTATGCAACACTTTGCCCACTTACCCCAGTATTGTCTGCTCTGATGGGCAGCAGCTTGGGGGGGGGTTGTCTCTTCCCCATCACCTGCTCTCTGATCCTTTTTTGACCGTAGCTGACAAGGGTTGAACCTGGGACCATTTGATGGCAATGTCTGCGCTCTACCACCGAGTTCTGCCCCTTCCCCAAGAAGGGGAGTGTAAGCTAGCACTGGGGTTGCCAGAGTGGCACCTATGGGTGCAAAGACCCCCTTCAGGAGTTTCCTTGGTGCCTGTGTGAAATCTCTGCCCTCTCCCTCCCTCCGCTGTCAACGCTCACTGCTCTCTTCGTGAGGTCCTGAAGGTCAGAAAAGTCCTGCAGCAGGGTCAGACCAAAGGAGGCCCATCTGGTCCAACATCCTGTCCTCACAGTGGCCAATGAGATGTCCCAGTGAGAAGCCAGCAAGCAGGACTTGAGTGCGACAGTGTGGGATGGATCATCACTGAAGCGGTCAAGCACAGCATTTCCTGTTGCCTAGAGTGGACACACAGGGGAATGTGGCTCCGGACAGGAAGGACGTCCTGTCATACCTGATCTGGAGCCTCCTCCCCCTGTGTGTGACCAGGTAGATGGGCGTGACCTTAACAGACCCTACAAAAGGGCTAGCCATCCAGGCATCTCCCTCTTTTGGGGCTCTTTTGCTCTTTTGCCATCTTCCTCTCTGCTGGCTCTTAGCCAGCAGCACATGGTCCATCCTTCCAGAGGATGGAAGCCACAAGGTAGAAAGTCAGAGGCCTAGCTCAGACTTCTTTTCTCTACAAAAGTCTGCCTTCAGGACAATACTGTAAACTGAACGTAAGTAAACTTTACTGTTTGTTATGTACTGAGCTTGGATCCTAGAACAAGAGGCAGGTAGGATCCTAGAATGCAATAACTGGTTGGTGTGCAGGAGCAGCCCAATCAGGCTCCAGGAGGGAAGCAGAGTCAGCCAATCACACGGGACCCGTTGTGTAAATAATGTATATAATCCCGGAGGGTTTTGGGGAAAATTCATTCACTCTTTATGAGCTGCAATAAAGAGCATGAGATCACTAGGCGACTTGCCGAGTTATTATTTTTGAGAGGGAAATAAAAGGGGAAACTTACCAGGAAGAATCCAGACTGGACAAGCCAGACTGGATTGCTCAACTTAAGTGATTCTAACGAATCCATCAACTTGGTGCCAGAAATGTGCTCTGCTGCTTGCTCACTAGTGGGAGTGAGGAGGGATAATATTTAATCAATATATCCTCTCTTACTTTCCTCAACATTCCCACAGACAGCAACTGTCTCCACTTGTGATTCTCACCAGCTGGTATTCAGAAGCATGAGGGGCAGAGCATAGGCACTGACAGCTTCGACCTCTGTGATTTTGTCCAGCCCTCTTTTAAAGCCGCCCTACAAGTCTATTTCTCGCCCCAGATCCTTTGGCTCACCTCTTATCTCTAAAGCAGTGGGCTGCGGTCAGAATCCACTTGGCACTGATGAGGGACCCTCCGCAGGTATGCTGAAAACCTGACCGGAAAGGTGTCCGGATGCTGACCATCCAAGGCCAGGTTCCCGGCAGGGTGTTGACGCCTCCCCCCATCTGAAGGGAGCTGCTGTGGCTAGATGCCATGGGGCGCCTCCCACAAATCCCACTGGAAACGAGAACAGCGGAAAGGGCATCAAGGCTACAGGCAGGATTTATTCCTCGGTTAGCTTATATATATCCTGCCCTTCAATAACTTCCCCAAGACCATTTACATCACTGTAAGAAATGAAAATGTTGTGCTCCTCCCCCCCAAAAAGGCCAAAAGGTTACAACAGCCAAGTAAAAACCGACTCGCTTAGAAGCTTATCTTTAACAGGGCTTGTGATTAGAACACCTGAAAACAGTGCATCTTGCAGTTGAAATGGGGTTTATCTATACGCTTCAGCAGATATAGAACCAGTGTATCACTTGAGTCAATGTGTCAAAGCCTAGGAACACAGACTAAATAAGGATTAAAATAATTAGGAGGGATGGTTGCCGAATTTAGAGTAATGGGAGATGTCGACAAAGGCGAGGATTTTAGTATTTTAATTAGGTTGTAAACCCTGCACATAACCCAGCCAATGGGGAAACAGGGGAGGGAGCCTGCTCTCTGGGGGGGCGGGCAGATAGAGGATACAGTGGACGTTCGGGTTGTGAACATGATCCGTGCGGGAGGCACGTTCGCAACCCGCAGCATTCGCAACTGTAGTTAGCGCTTCTGCATATGCGCAAAGCGCGATTTAGCGTTTATGTGCATGTGCGAGCGCTGAAACCCAGAAGTAGCCAGTTTCGGTACTTCCAGGTTTGGCGCGGTGCGCAACCCGAAAACACGCAACCCAAACCGTCTGTAACCCGAGGTATGGCTGTATAAGCTTGTGTTTTGCTGATTCCGGGTGTGCCTGCAGTTTATATCTCACAATTGCCTAATAAAATCAAGATAAAGATAATATACAAAGACTGAAACAGCAATGTTCAAGCTGTTATACCTTGAGACTGAAAAGGAATTCATGTGTCTCAAAGGGGTCCATAGCTGTCAACCCTCCCTTTTTTTGCAGGAAACTCCCTTATTCCAATGCCGTTTCCCGCTGCTATCCCGGATTGTTGATATCCCTTAAATTTCCCGGATTTCCAAGGAAGCAGCTCCTCTCCCTCCCTGCCGGCCAGGGAGGCTCCTCAGCTGCGTTGCTCGGCTGCCAATCAGGAGTCTGAGACCGACTGGGGGCGGAGCTTGCATGCCTTGTGCAGCCAGACCCTCACGCCCAACCAGACAGACAGCCTGCCTGCTGTCTATGCGCTCTCTCCTTTGCTCTCCCATTCGCACACAGCCTCTGGAGCGCAGGGTGGCGAGGCTACTTGGTGCCATTGCACCGCCCTCGCGGCATCCCTTATTTTCAAATCCGAAAGTTTGAAAAAATCCCTTATTTTCATATCCGAAAGTTGACAGCTATGAAGGGGTCTAACATGGCATACTTTACTTAGGAAGCTGCCTTCTCCCAAGTAAAACCATTGGTCTTTGTAGCCCACTGAGCTGATTGCCAGTGACTCTCCAAAGTTTCGGGTAGAGAGACACCTGCCTCCCACTTCGTGGGCCTTCCTGACAGCTGTTTCCTCTTGGACAAGCTAGATGTTGCAGCTCCTCCAATGATCACTGATTTTTGGAGCACATCGTGAAATGAAGCCCTTCCCATTGGAAGGCTGGGGAACACATGTCCAAAACTACCCACCCAGCCTCTGTCAGAATCATAGAATTGTAGAATCGTTGAGTTGGAAGGGATCCCAAGGATCATCTATTCCAATGCTTTCAGGAGCTGAACCCAACTCTTCTAAATTCAGGGGGTGTGGGCTATCCTATCCTACCCGGAGGGGTCCGCCTCTCTGCATTACTTATGCTGCCTCTCAGAGGGGTGATTTGTAGGATCCACAATTTCGGTGATATCCTAAAAAGAAAGCTCAACAACTTGTGGGGTGTCCTGGTTTTAACTTTTTGAAAGATAGCAACCCTAGGTACCGTATTTTTCGCTCTATAAGGCGCACCTGAGCATAGGATGCACCTAGTTTTTAGAGGGGGAAAGCCCAATTTTTTTGAGGATCAGCTCAAATTTCTGCAGCTTCTTTTGCAAAGGAGAAAAGCCCCATTTTTTGTGGATCAGCTCAAATTTTTGCAGCTTCTTTTGCAAAGGAGAAAACCCCATTTTTTTGAGGATCAGCTCAAATCTCTGCAGCTTCTTTTGCAAAGGAGAAAAGCCCCATTTTTAGAGCATCAGCTCAAAGTTGTTGAGCTTACTTTGCAAAGGGAAAAAAATCCTGTTTTATGGGGTTTAACTCACAGTTCTGCAGCTTCAGGAAAGGAAGCCATTTCTACAGTTTCCAGACAGATAATCTAATCAGCCAGTCACATGTCGCTGGGGAAACAGCCTCCCTCTGCAAGGGGGTGGGGCTGGAATCTCTCTCCCTTATCTCTCTCCCCGATCATTTGCTGAGCAGCTGCTCAGTGGGCTTCCTTTCAACACCCCCTTCTCTCTCTCTCTTTTTTAAAAAAAGCAGGATCTGCTTTTGCCCCTGGGCAGTTCAGCTCCAGGGACCACACATTCTCTCCACAAGATGCACAGACATTTCCCCTTACTTTTTAGGAGGAAAAAAGTGTGTCTTATGGAGCGAAAAATACGGTAACTAGTAGCACCCAAGCCTGCCCATCAGCCTGGCAAAGCTATGCGCCCTGCAGGCTGCGGAACCGATGCCATCTGCATAACTCAGCTTTCTGGGAAGGACGTCTTTGCAATGAGCTAGTGGTATCATCCAGGGGAACAGAGGCTGCTCTTGCTGTGCCCGCTCACCTGCAGCTGTCATCTGCGGCGTGCATAGGGCAGGTTGTGACGAGGGCCAGGAGAGCGAGAAGCAGCCTTCTCATCCTCTTTGCGACTGCTGCTTCCTGCTCTCTTGCTGCTTGACATCATATAGAACTATGTTCTATATGACATCACACAGAAGTGCCGTCAGTTGTTCTGTAGTTTCCTATGGAACGAGTTATTGATTCCCCAGGAAGGTGCATTGAGAAGTCTCAGGGCTGCACCATGGATACATTCAAGCACCTGAGCATGGAGCTAGAGGAAAACTGGGAAGGAACCTTTAACCATAGCTGTCAACTTTCGGATTTGAAAATAAGGGATTTCCCCAAACTTTCGGATTTGAAAATAAGGGATGCCGCGAGGGCTGTGCAATGGCACCAAGTAGCCTCGCCACCCTGTGCTCCAGAGGCTGAGCGAAAGAGCGAGTGCGTAGACGGCAGGCAGGCAGGCTGTCTGTCTGGTTGGGCATGAGGGTCTGGCTGCACAAGGCATGCAAGCTCCGCCCCCAGTCGGTCTCAGACTCCTTATTGGCAGCCGAGCAACGCAGCTGAGGAGCATCCCTGGCCGGCAGGGAGGGAGAGGAGCTGCTTCCTTTGAAATCCGGGAAATTTAAGGGATATCAACAATCCGGGATAGCAGCGGGAAACGGCATTGGAATAAGGGAGTTTCCCGCAAAAAAGGGAGGGTTGACAGCTATGCCTTTTAACCCTTTATTCACCATGCTCCACTGCCCAGCTGAAGAGGAGGATTTCCGTAACCCCCCAGAGTGCTTGAAGATAGTTTACTTAGAATCATTACTATTATTATTTGTTAAATTTGGATTAGAATAGAGCCTGTGCAGTGTAGGGTTGGACTGGAACTGCGGGGACCTGCGTTCAAATCCCTCTTCAGTCATGAAGCTTACAGGGTGGCTTAGGGCAATCTGCTGTCCCGCTTCTTAAACCACAGAGTTGCAGCAAGAACAAAATGTGGACTATGCAGAGATGGCAAGATTGACCAGGAAAATAAAAAACCAGGAGGATCAAAATGTCAACAAAGAATGGGACAAATTTATATTATATTTGAAAGACCACTGTAAACACCTGAACTCTTTGGCAGGTTTTAAATGACTCTTGTAATGTTACACAGATTTTGGATACAATGGAGGATTGTAAATTAGATGGACTTATAATATCCAGTTTTAAAAAGTTACTGAAATAACCCACGGAAGGGAGGAGGAAAGTCTTGAGATTCGGAAGAATCTTGTGTAATGTTTATTATTTGTGATTATGAGTTTGAATGAATTTGTAAAATAAAATAAATTTTTTAAAAAGACAATAAAATATAGAGGATCTCTTATGCATAAATGTGATCACGTGAGGGATACAAAATTTTGAAGTGGCTTATTCGTATATTTTGAATGACATCATAACCGATTATACTGTATATTCACTAACAGTTATTAGCAAGCGTGTTGCGTTTGCATTTTTGTAGATTGTTTCATTTTGCAACACAGGGGTTTGTGTTTATTCAGATTCTAGAAATTCAGCAGAGAGAAGCTTCAGTTGTTAAGCAAATAATGTCTTGTCTTATTCACACTCATCTCTTGTCCGACGCCTTCCAGGAGCATGTGTGTGCCCTTCCCCTGGGAGCTTTCCCCATGAAAACCTGCTCTTTAAAGCTGAATCGGAGCAAAAGTCAATTCAGGTTTCCCGTGGATTGCCGTTTGCTCTGATTGAGCTTTAAAGAGCGGATTTCTGTGAAGAAAGTTTCCATGTGAAAAAGGGCACTTGGACACAGAGCTTTAAATTGTGGGCTGTGCCTGCAAAGAGCAGCGGAAAGGTACTGGTAAGTGTGGATGAGTCCTCAGATGGTGCAGTTGCTGTTGCATTTAGTCAAATATCTCACCTGCAAAGGCAGGAATACCACATGCAGATATATAGTCATGTATACTGTTGTTAAGCACCATCAATGTACATGGTGCTCTTCAAAGTAAAAAAAGGGTGGAAGGGGGAATACAATAAGGGCTCATCCACACTCACCTTTTGCCTTGTGCTTTTTAGGTACAGGTAGCTGAGCATTTTATTTATTTATTTTTGCCTCAGCACTTCCCCTACAAAACTTGCTCTTTAATACTGATTTGGAACAAACAACAATTTGGGGTTTTTGTGTGTTGACGTTCAGCAGTAAAGAGTGGGTTTTCGTGGGGAAAGCACTAGAACGAAAAAAAGTGATCAAACGCGGCACTGTAAAGCACGGACCTGTGCCTTTAAGCACTAGCCAGATCAAGCTTTGCTTTCCTGGCTGAGTTCCACAAAGAACTATCATTGCCACTTGTAAAGGGAGGCTGGAGAGATAGAAAAATCCCCTGGCAAATAGCCCAGTCCGTGTTGAATTTTTTAGTTCCCTGGATCCCTTAAACAGGATTACTGAGCAGTCCCTTCACCTTATTTGCGTTAACCACTTCTATATTTGTGCATTGATCGCTGTCCTTTCCCATTACCATTGCTGATAGTTTATTTGCAATTCTCCAAGACTGGATTCTGTCTACGTGATCCTGCGCCTTGGAGATTATGGCAGTTTGTGGTTGGGTCAGGCATTGCAACCTGGAACCTCTTTGGTTAACATTTGTGATCTTTGCTTTGACTTTTATTTGCAATTAAACCATTTCTGTACAATTTGTAGTGTTCATTCATGTTTCTCCTGAATTTTCATTCATAAAATTGGCCAAGATTAATAACTCCTGCTAATTGCAGCCTTATCTGACCCCGCTGGTTTGCCAAGTCTCCGTCGTTCTCCGTTGCTTTCAGTGGAGGTGATGCCTGCAGTTCTTCACCTAATCCCTACAGGGGGAGCTGTTGCGTAAGGGGATTTAAAGTTTAAATGGCCCCTAGGGACTCAGCTACATTAGTCAAATTACAACATTATAAATGCGTTATAACACTGTGACACTAGTGTAGAGCTGAAATCGCAACACAATGGTATTTTCCATTGTGAGCTTTACAATGATCCCCCCCCCCAAGAGTGTTTTCAGAGTGGGGTGTGTTTTTTTTACAGCTTCGTAGATCTAGCCTAGGTCTGGTTGGATCGCTGTTGGTGGTGTGTTTGGTTGCATATATTGGTGTATGGGTGTATGTGAGAATACACTTATCTACATGCACCAATGTCTCTGAATGCTAGTTGCTGGATACCTCAGGAGGGGAATCATAGAATCATAGAGTTGGAAGAGACCCCAAGGGCCATCCAGTCCAACCCCCTGCCAAGCAGGAAGCACCATCAAAGCATTCTTGACAGGTGACTGTCAAGCCTCTGCTTAAAGACCTCCAAAGAAGGAGACCCCACCACACTCCTTGGCAGCAAATTCCACTGTCAAACAGCTCTTACTGTCAGGAAGTTCTTCCTAATGTTTAGGTGGAATCTTCTTTCTTGTAGTTTGAATCCATTGCTCCGTGTCCGCTTCTCTGGAGCAGCAGAAAACAACCTTTCTCCCTCCTCTATATGACATCCTTTTATATATTTGAACATGGCTATCATATCCCCCCTGAACCTTCTCTTCTCCAGGCTAAACATACCCAGCTCCCTAAGCCGTTCCTCATAAGGCATCGTTTCCAGGCCGTTGACCATTTTGGTTGCCCTCCTCTGGACACGTTCCAAGGGAGGGGGCCCTTGTGCTCATGTTTTGCCCATAGGCATCTGACCGGATGCTGGACTAGATGGACCCCCTTTGGCCTGATCCAGTAGGCTATTCTTATGTTCTTGTGATCCTTTGGGGAGATAAAGCTGCAGGAGCTGGCAGGTCACTTCTTGCAGCTTGGTGGGCTGGATCTGGCCACCCTAGTGTAAATATTCATATCTGAGAAATGATTGGATTGGTTCTGCTAGAAAAGCCTAGCAGAGGGAATTAATTCAGAGATTCACTGCTGGGCAGTGATACTATTAACCAAGATACTATTAGTATCTTAGACTGGATACTATTAACCAGGTTGTTGTTTTAAAGAGATTTACGGAGCCATCGTATGGAAGTGTACTTGGAAGTGCATCCCAGCAACAGTCTATATGATTTCAACCTTAATATTTGCAATCCTATTTTTGTTTGCAGTCCCTGTGTCTCTGCGTCCAGTCCGTGTGTCAGTGGAATTGCGCTACTGCGCATGTGCCGCACGGACTCAGGGATTGGACGACGTAGAGACTTCGGGCGCATGGCTGGCGGGGCGCTGAGAGGAGAGGAGGGCGGCGGCGGGCATTTTGAACCGAGCCCCGAACGGAGCGCCGATGGCCAGGCAAGCGCGACCCCGTGATGGGGCTTGAGCAGGGGGGATATGGACGTGCGGAAGCTGCGCGTCAACGAGCTGAAGGAGGAGCTGGGCCGGAGGGGCCTCGACACCCACGGGCTGAAGGCGGCGCTGGAAGCGGAGGAGGCCCGCGGAGGAGCGCCGGGAGCGGGCGCCGTAGAGCAAGAGGAGCTGCCGGACGGACATTGTAAGCGGCGGGGAAGGAGCGGGAGCCTCGCCGCCGGGGAGCGCCAAGCTGGGGGATTGGCGCCTCCGCTCCCGGGGAGAGGCATGGGGGCCTCCCCGTGCAGATCCGCGCTGGGGACCCGCTGCATCTGTTTCTCTCCTTCCCCGGGAGAGGCATGGGGGCCTCCCCGTGCAGATCTGCGCTGGGGATCCGATGCACCTCTCCTTCCCTGGGAGAGGCATGTGGTCTTCCTGGTGCTGCTTGGTGCATCCGCTGCCTAGGAGGACATGCACGTGGGCCTCCCGGGGCAGCTCTGCGCTGGGGCACATTCGGGTCCTGCTTCAATTCTAGCGCCCGTTAATTTAACGGGCTTCATGTCTACTAGTTAAAAATAAATAAGCACAGGCCAATTTAATTTCCCCTCCCTCTTTTTATAATAGATGTTTGCCCACCATATTCTGAACCAGAGTTACTGGAGCAATAGCTTTCTGTCCTCCAGGGGGAATAGAGCACAAGGCAGAAGAGGCAGAACTCCTACACCGCCAGACTTCCTCCAGTTGCCTGTTGTTCCTGAGGGTGAGGGAGGGCACTGGCAGGACCCGGAATCAGGTTCTCAGGCACATGCCAGACCTGCATGTTTTCCAAGCAAGCATGGTAGCATTTTGCTCCGACTGCTTCCCCTCTGGAATTAAGACATTCCTGCAGCTGCAGCAGAGGGTGAGCCCACGTGGCAGGTCTGTGCGTGGATTCTCAGTGATGTGGATGTTCCCTCATGCATCTCCTCCTCTTTTACTTTGAATTAATCACCTCGTAGTCCCAAAGCCACCAGCGACATAAAGCAGGGCAGGTTTTGCACCCTGTGTGCCATGCCGTTGCTCCGCCGTAAGTCCACATGTTCCCACTGAGAGCTCCTTCCTGACAGTCCTGAATAGAAGTCCCACATCTGCTACGGACTGGCGATCAACTGCTTTAATCGCATCCCTTCTCTTTGGTAACCTTGGAACTCCAAGGAAGCTTTGGGCCCTGGCATGTGAGGATAGAGGTCATGGTATCGAAGTGCAAGTTATGGTATTTGGGAGAGGGATGGCACTTACTGCTGCGTGGCCTTTTGAAGAACTGGCTAGTTGAGGGTCAGACGGACAAAGAGCTGTAGGCAGGATGCACCCCATGTGTGGACTCTCTTATTTGGAAGGTTGCCAGCGTCGGCCTGGAGCAGCCGCTCGGTGAATGTGAATAGCATAGAATGCTGGAGAACGCTTGTAAGACTTAGGAGGGTCAGCAGCCACTTGAAAGCTATATGGTGGCTCCGTGTCCTCAGCTGAACCTTCTGGGATATTTTGGGCCTCTGGAGGTATGTATGGAGGGTATTGATCACTGTACGGGGTCTCAGGGGGAATGTAGGGGGCTTCCAGGGTGACAGGTGTCTCTGGGAGATTGTATGGAGGCTCCACAGTGAGAGGTGTCTCTGGGGGAATATATGGAGACTCCAGAGTGACAGGTGGTTCTGGAGGAATATATGGGGGTTCTAGGGTGGCAGGTGTCTCTGGCGGGGTGTATGGAGGCTCCAGAGTGGGAGGTGGCTCTGGTGGGGTGTATGGAGGCTCCAGAGTGAGAGGTGTCTCTGGAGGGGTGTATGGGGGTTCTACAGCGGTAGGTGTCTCTGGAGGGGTGTATGGGGGTTCTACAGCGGTAGGTGTCTCTGGAGGGGTGTATGGGGGTTCTAGAGTGGCAAGTGTCTCAGGAGGGATGTATGGGGGTTCTACAGCGGTAGGTGTCTCTGGAGGGGTGTATGGGGGTTCTACAGCGGTAGGTGTCTCTGGAGGGGTGTATGGGGGTTCTACAGCGGTAGGTGTCTCTGGAGGGGTGTATGGGGGTTCTACAGCGGTAGGTGTCTCTGGAGGGGTGTATGGGGGTTCTAGAGTGACAAGTTTCTCTGGAGGGGTATATGGGGGTTCTACAGCGGTAGGTGTCTCAGGAGGGATGTATGGGGGTTCTACAGCGGTAGGTGTCTCTGGAGGGGTGTATGGGGGTTCTACAGCGGTAGGTGTCTCTGGAGGGGTGTATGGGGGTTCTAGAGTGGCAGGTGTCTCAGGAGGGATGTATGGGGGTTCTACAGCGGTAGGTGTCTCTGGAGGGGTGTATGGGGGTTCTACAGCGGTAGGTGTCTCTGGAGGAGTGTATGGCGGTTCTATGGTGACTGATGTCTCTGGAGGAGTGTATGGAGGTTCTAGAGTGACTGATGTCTCTGGAGGAGTGTATGGAGGTTCTAGAGTGACTGATGTCTCTGGAGGAGTGTATGGCGGTTCTATGGTGACTGATGTCTCTGGAGGAGTGTATGGGGGTTCTATTGTGAGAGGTGTCTCTGGAGGAGTGTATGGGGGTTGTAGGGTGACCGGCGTCTCTGGAGGAGTGTATGGGGGTTCTAGGGTGACCGGTGTCTCTGACAGGGTGTATGGAGGCTCCAGAGTGACTGGTTTGTCTTGAGGCATGTATGGAGCCTGTAAAATGATGGGGTTCTCTGCGGGGACGATTGGGGGTTCTATAGTGACTGGGTTCTCTGGCGGAGTGTATGGGTGATCCAGAATGGCAGTTGACCCTGGGGGTGTTTCTTGGGGAATGTATGGAGGCTCTAGAGTGACTGATGCCTCTGGAGGAATATATGGGGGATCCAGAATGAGAGGTCTGTCTTGTGGGACATACTGTGAGGAATTGGATGAGACACCACCTTGTTTTGGAGAGATGTATTTGGGTGGTGGGGGGAGAAATGGAGGCTCTGGAGCGGTGTAAGGCTCCCCCAGAGGAATATAGGGGGGCTCCAGAGATGAAGTCACCTCGGGGGGCATGTAGGGGGCCTCTAGAGGCGTGGGCTCTATGTCTTTAGGAATACGTGGAGGAGCTATAGGTTTGGGTGCTGTGTCTTGGGGAAAATAGGGTGCTTCCAGGGTGACCGCTTGTTCTGAAGGGACATATGGGGCTTCAATAGCGGGAGGTTTAATTACTTGGGGTATGAAAGGGGGCTCCACAAGGATGGTTGGCTCTGGATCTTTGTGTGGGGACCTCAATGTTGCCTTTGGCCATTGAGGACGGCGTTTGGTGGGATATGCTGAGGGAGCACGATGGGCTTTTGGAGAAGCAGCTGTGGGCAGAGGGACTGTGAGCACCTGTTGGGGCTTTTTGGAGGCATGTGTGGGCAGAAGGACTGTGAGCACCTGTGAGGAACTTTCTGAGGCATCTGTGGGCAGAGGGACTGTGAGCACCTGTGAGGAACTTTCTGAGGCATCTGTGGGCAGAGGGACTGTGAGCACCTGTGTGGAAGTATCAGAGTCATCTGTGGGCAGAGGGACTGTGAGCACCTGTGTGGAAGTATCGGAGTCATCTGTGGGCAGAGGGACTGTGAGCACCTCTGTGGGGGTTTCAGGAGCACTTGTGGACAGAGGACCAGTGGTTGTTGGCTCTTGTGTCGTCAAGATGTCCTCTCTATTAGGCAGGAGCGTTATTCCACCTGGTGACGTTGACTTCCTCTTCCTCCTCTTGGCCTTCTGCCCTGTGCCTCCCACCATCTGCCCCAAGATCCATTCAAGGAAGTCCTTGGTATAGGTATAGATCCCTGGGTTGTTTGCCTGGGCACAGCCCTTTCCCCAGCTGGTGATGCCAATCACGTAATACGGGGAATCCTGGCTTGTCTTGCACATCAGGGGGCCCCCACTGTCACCCTGCAGAGAGAAGGAAGGAAGGAAGGAACTTAAGTGCTCTTTCAGGAAAGCAAAGCAGGGTCCCCTCACGCTTATGGTGTAGGTGCAAGCCACGCCCAGCCAGCCACCGGGTCCAAAGACCACATGAGCCTTCTGAGCTGCTACATGACATTACAGACTCACCCCCTGCCATTCATCTCATCATTGCTTGCCAAGAAACGCCCATCCGTCTTGTGCTTCTGACTGTGTTACCAGGAACACATCCACACCATTCATTTAAAGCACATGGTTCCCCCCCCCCAAGAATCCCGGGAACCATAGCTTATCTTTCACAGAATTACAATTTCCAGCAAACTGCAGTTCCCAGGATTCTTTGGGGCAAGCCATGTAATTTAAATTGTCTTTAAATATATGGCGCTATCACAACATAATGAAGTTGTCATTTTCAATGCTATACATGTCATGTGCAGTGCTATATAAGTCACATTTATACTCATATTGTTCTACTTTGGCTATGTGTTTAATAAAATATTGAATTATTGCATTGTGAAAAATGAAGATTATGGTGAAAAGTGAAAAACATGAATTGCAAAAAAAAAAAAAAACCTAGAGCTTACAGAACAAAACCAACTTCAGATATGAAATCAGCATGTTGAAATTAGGTTAGAACAACTGCAGGTGTCAATGCAACCAAAATTTTGTTCCCCAGTGATCTCCAGATGCAAGAAAAAGCTAAATACTACTAGATTCAATTAATCTGGTCTCTGAAATAAGCATACATATGTATAGAGAGATCTGCTAACACTATCCCCATAGTAGCTTATGTTGCTGTGTAAAGCTCACAGCCTTTCCCCCGACTCTCGCAGATTCAGAATCAGACCCTGACGGCAAACAGGACAAAGCACAAACGTGCAACAGGACATGAACATAATGAAAGCAATGCCCTATTATGCCCATTGGTCTACATTCCTGGACCAATGGGAGGGTGGAAGAATCGGCAAGTCATACACTCCACCTCGCGGGTGTTGCTTTGGTAACCCAGTGCACCTGAACATCCAGACATGGGAAGATGTGCTAACTCAAGACATGAGCCCAAGAACTGTGCAGTTTCACCTGCACATGACACCAAACCATTCCTCCCCATGCTTTCTGGGCAGGAGACAAGCAGGAAGTATGGGCAGTATGGGCATGCTTTCTGGGCAGGAAGTATGGACGAGCCCAAACACAAAAGTAAGATGAGGGAAAGCAGGCCACAGTAATGCAGCAAAGGCAGACAGAAAGCAGAGAGTGGGGTATTATTAGAGTGTGGGGCAGGGGCAAGGAACCTGTGACCATAGCTGTCAACCCTCCCTTTTTTGGCGGGAAACTCCCTTATACCAATGCCGTTTCCCGCTGCTATCCCGGATTGTTGATATCCCTTCAATTTCCCGGATTTCAAAGGAAGCAGCTCCTCTCCCTCCCTGCCGGCCAGGGAGGCTCCTCAGCTGCGTTGCTCGGCTGCCAATAAGGAGTCTGAGACCGACTGGGGGCGGAGCTTGCATGCCTTGTGCAGCCAGACCCTCACGCCCAACCAGACAGCCAGCCTGCCTGCCGTCTATGCGCTCGCTCTTTCGCTCTCCCATTCGCGCGCAGCCTCTGGAGCGCAGGGTGGCGAGGCTACTTGGTGCCATTGCACCGCCCTCGCGGCATCCCTTATTTTCAAATCCGAAAGTTGACAGCTATGGTCTAGAGCAGGGGTCGGCAACCCGCGGCTCCGGAGCCGCATGTGGCTCTTTTACACCTTTGCCGCGGCTCCGGGCGCTGTACTGGCTGTGACGTCGCATGGGCAGGCCCGGAGTAAAAGGGACGAGACCTGGTCGCGAAGGAGCGAATCAGAGAGGGGGAGGGAAAGCAGGAGGTGAGAGCCGCCCTTCAGCCTGCGCTCAACTTCATTCGTGCGCGGTGGCGGCTGCAGCAGGAGAAGGAGGAGACGGAAGGCGCGCCTTCCCGCCCGCCTCAGGTTTGGTGTCCGCCCTTTCTTCTTACCTTCCTATTGCAGGATACTGACCAATTTGTAACCTCACAAATGGCAAAATTTCTAACCTCCGTTCTGACACACAAGAGACGTAATGGATTATTAGTAGGAACCTGAAATTGCTTGGAAATAATTATCTATATTTTTTGGGTAGTTATTAAGTTTTATTTCCACTAATCTTATCGTTTTAATTTTCCAAATCTGATGTGAGTGAAATTTTTTCTGTCTGTGTTTTCTGTCTTGTTTTTGATATGAGCTTAAAGCTGAAATAAAGTTGTTGTTGTTTGGTGTCCGCCGACGGCCAGAGACTGGGTCCCCGTCGCCGGCTTCTGAAGCTTCAGGCAGCGGTTGCGAGGACGACCGAGACTGCCTGGAGGGCTGTTGCGGAAGAGGCGAGGAGTGCGCTGCAGGAACAGATGGCTCCCCCTACTGTGCGTGTGTGTTTGTGGAGCAGCGGTGGCGGCTGCCGGATGGTGAAAGAGCTTCGAGAAGTTTGTTAGCCGGGAGAATGCATTATGAGGAGCCCTCTTCGCCGGCCTTGCAGCGCCCGCGCTATGGCTCTAAGTACCCCGGCGCTGACTTGCCTCTCTTGCTGCCAACTCACTTTATTGATTACATTTGGGTTTGCGCGGGGTTCTGGGGAGAGACTCTGGGGACACGTGTGCGGGAAGGAGGGGTGTCCGCCATGTCGCCGAGAGGGAGGGCAAATTGGCTCTGGCGCTGCTGGCTGCTGGCCCAGAAGCTCGGAAGCGGGGAAACAGAGCTGCCCAGGCCAGGCTGGCCCAGAAAAGGGGCAGAGCCTCTGCGGGGAAGCTCCCGCCCCCGCCTGGAGGAAGCATCGCGGCGCCAGGGCCGCTCTCCCCTGCTTGTCCTAGGGAGCGCCGCTTGCGCACGTGGGCGGATCAATGGCCCGGTGCGGAGCGGTGGTTCCTGTGTAAACGGAGGAGGTGGGAAGAGGTTTGTTGCGTGCCATCGCTTGCTGAATTGGGTGGGAGAGGGAGGGTGGCTGGCTGCCGGTCTTCTTCCCCTTCCCCCTTCCCCCTTCCCCCTTCCCCCTTCCCCCTTTCCCCTTTCCCCTTTCCCCTTTCCCCTTTCCCCTTTCCCCTTTCCCCTTTCCCCTTTCCCCTTTCCCCTTTCCCCTTTCCCCTTTCCCCTTCCCCCTTCCCCCTTCCCCCTTCCCCCTTCCCCCTTCCCCCTTCCCCCTTCCCCCTTCCCCCTTCCCCTTCCCCTTCCCCTTCCCTTTCTCACCCTTTCCTTCCTTCCTTCCTTCCTTCCTTCCTTCCTTCCTTCCTTCCTTCTCTCTCACCCTTTCCTTCCTTCCTTCCATCCTTTGGTGTCCACCAAAAAGTGACAAAAAAGTTATTTTTATAATGACGAGGATGACATCAGGCACTGATTTACATCAGGCACTGATTATGATTTATGGTACACTGGGGCCCTGATTAATTTTCTATGGCATTTTGGGGCATTGATTATTGGGCATAGCAAATTTTGCTATGGGGCCCTCTGATTTCTAATTACGATCCTGTATATATAGCATTAAGGTAAGAAACAATATATGCAGTGTTATATTTGTTTTAAATGTCGCAATGGTTTTGCGGCTCCCAGTTTTTTTTTTCCTTCGGAAACGGGTCCAAGTGGCTCTTTTTGTCTTAAAGGTTGCAGACCCCTGGTCTAGAGTGTCAGCGGTTCCCCACCCTTGGTGGAGGGGAAGAGGTGAGGAAGAGTGGTCTCAAGTTGTAGGTTCAAAGGATTATCACTGTGTGTGGGAGAGGGCACTGCACCAGTTGCCCAAAGCAAAAAGCGTTCCTTGGCTCAGTGATGGAGGAGGAGGAGGAGGAGGAGGAGGAGGAGAAGAAGAAGAAGAAGAAGAAGAAGAAGAAGAAGAAGAAGAAGAAGAAGAAGAAGAAGAAGAATTTTTTATTTGTACCCCGCCCATCTGGCTCATCAAAGGTTCAATCCTGGGTATCTTCAGTTAGTGTCAGGGACTGGGTAGAGGAGGGAGGATGGAGACCGCCTCTCCAGCTTGACCCTTCCAGAGAAGAAGGAGACAGTTCAGAATTACAACAGGGGTTTGAGGGAGGTCACAACTCAGAGGCAGATGAGGGGGAAAGCTGGGAAAGAATGAGGGAGGAGGAGGGGAAGAGAAGAAGCACCAGGGGAGCGACAGCTGATGGACTCAGTGTCTTTAGAAAGCATTCCAAGACACGGCGGGCCTTGAAAGTAGGAGAGCAAAGAGCTCAAAGGCAGAGGACACTTTCCAGCACCCGTAGCAATGACTCATGAGGAAGTGGGAGAGATGGAGGGGGTGGAGACTCACTCCGAGCAACACCATTATTCTGAGACACCACATTCCCAAGCCTCTCTCTGTGAATATTGAATAAAAGCAGATGGTTAGGACTTTTCCTTGTCCTGTCCATCCCTGGCAACCAGCCGTGGGAGTTGGTCCCTCTGCCGCCTGAGAGTTAGAGGGATCTCAAGCAGCTGTGCTAAGGAAGACCCATCTCTGCCAGCAATGCTGGAGAGTCAGTGCCAGTGTGAATAAACAGCAGTGGGTCCCTCACCTGGCAGCTGTCAATGCCCCCTTCCTCATATCCTGCACATATGGTGTGAGGACTCATGGCCCCATTGTACCAATGGCTGCTGTTGCATTTCTTGATGTCCAGCATGTTGATTTTCGCCTCCTGAAGGATGTCCGATGTCTTCACACCTGTCAGGAAAGTCAGCAGATTAAGTTGGTTTCTGCTTTCTCCAAGCACTGCAACTCACAGCTCTTCCCTTCCCTAACCACACACAAACACACACGCAATGTCCCTGCTGGAATATAGCTTGGCACAGAGCGAAACTACATGTAACATTAAATAGGTATTTGCAGTAGCTGTTGTTGTTAAAGTCGCAGGTTCAGATTCACACACACAAATGAAAATATGCATTCAATGTAAAATGTAGCTTGGCACAGGAAGAAACCAAAACAAGTTACATCCCTCCCCCCTCATTTTGTGTGCTACCCAAAGCATGCCAGCACCTTAGGATATTTTTAAAGCTCCTGTAAGCAAAATGGAAGGAGGAAGGTGTGGGAGTTGCAGAGAAACATGCAAGAGTGCTAGTTAGTGCATGAAGGGGTTAAGACCAGCTAGGCCACTCCCCCTTACCTCCGTGAGGGAGGAAGCCAAACTGCTTCTCTTCCTTTTGCTCACTCTCCTCTAGTCATATAACTGACCAGGACGGACACGTCTGAACTTGTTCCAAAGTACAGACCGCATGCTTGAAACTATAATCTGTATTTTACATCCAAGAGAATTCTACCCGTGTTCTCCTTGCTGCTGCAGGGAATAATGCATGAACCAGACCTTTGGATTTAGTAAGTAAAGTTTTTAAACTTACTTGCCTGTTCATTGCAAGAGGGGTGAAGAAAGTGGGCAAAATATCCCAATTTCTGCACTATTCTGGTGGTTGAGAGTGTTGTAAGCTCTGCGGGAGGCTCTCTCCTGTGAGAGAGTGTGCATAGCCTCATGTTTTAAATCTAGGCACCTGGCCAATTTTTTTTTAGTATTAATTACCCACATGTGGGTTGAATCGATTTCCCACTTCCAGAGAAGGAAACACCAGACAGCAACTACATTTGTATGCAGGGGAAGCAGCCAGATTTCCATCTGACCTGAAATAAGCCTTCATTCATTCCTGTTCTCCCAGATCTGAAGTTTGTGGGCACTGGGACACCAGCCATCCACAGCAGCACCTCTGTCTCCCCTGGCCCTGTGTGTTATCTACACAGCTGCATTCCCACCCCTACTTGAGCTGCCCCCTGCCTCCCTCTGCTCCTGCTCTCTCACTGTTCTGGGAGGTGGTGCCCCAACCACTGATGTGGCAGTCTGAGAAGCTGGTATCAGAGCCCATGGTGACAGGAGGCAGGCAGGCTGGCTGAACGTAGTTGTTAAAAGTCACAGGTTTCTCGAGCTTTATCAGTGCAATGTCGTTGGCCTCCGTGCGCGGGTTGTAATCCTGGTGGAGGAGGACTTTGTTCACTGAACGGATTTGCACATCGTCCGGCAACTTGGAAATGTCCGTGGCACCCACCACAATCCTCCAACGATTCAGTGAGCTGCAGGTAAAACAGAACAGGATTAGAGCGAGGCCCTCCAGAGTTCCTAAAGACAGAGTTTTCCCTGACTGCTTCTGCAAAAAGGAAAATAATAATAATCTTGGACACCTTAATACTGATAAACATGGGCTGAAGGCCATCAAGCCATGAGGCGCAGCTGGACTATTTACACCAATTCCAGCTTCATGCAGATGTTCACATGCCAGTCTTGTGGCTTTGTTGGATGCTGGCGTTGAGCAAATAGTAGGAATGACTGATGAGTCGCGCTGCACACATTTTGTTGCACTGGGCTGAAGTTACCTATAAAGGTAAAGGGACCCCTGACCATTAGGTCCAGTCGTGTCCGACTCTGGGGTTGCGGCGCTCATCTCGCTCTATAGGCCGAGAGCCGGCATACAGCTTCCGGGTCATGTGGCCAGCATGAGAAAGCCGCTTCTGGCGAACCAGAGCAGTGCATGGAAACACCGTTGACCTTTCCGCCAGATCGGTACCTATATATCTATTTGCACTTTTACATGCTTTTGAACTGCTAGGTTGGCAGGAGCTGGGACCGAGCAATGGGACCCGTCGCAGGGATTTGAACTGCTGACCTTCTGATCGGCAAGCCCTAGGCTCTGTGGTTTAACCCACAGCGCCACCTGGTCCCTGAAGTTACCTATAGATCTATGTAAATGTGCCAGTATGCTTTTACAGTTAGTCCAAAATGGCTTGCCCAGCGTTCTGGACGGCCACTGAAATCACAAAGTACATGTATCAGAATAGCTGCTCCTCTTGTCCCTCTTAATGCCCCCACCCCTGGGAGTCAGCCAGGTATCAGAACCAGCCATTGCACAAACAGCTGCTGAAGCAGGAAAGGGGTGACCCACTGCAGGGAAACACCTGATGTGCAGATGAGGCAACATAAAGTTTCTGAGACATGGCGGAAGGACAGGAGGAAGTGGGCAGCTCTCACCAGCGTCCACTTTCTAGCAAGCAGCTGAGTCTGCCGAGAGCAGCCTTTCTCAATCTTGGGTCCCCAGATGTTGAACTACAACTCCCATCATCCCTGACCACTGGTCCTGCTACCTAGGGATGATGGGAGTTGTAGGCCAAAAAACATCTGGGGACCCAAGGTTGAGAAAGGCTGGCCTAGAGTCTCTGCCCACTATTCTGTGGGATGTAATCCACTGGGAGCAGTCAAGTCCAACATTCCTTGTTTTGCTAGAGGGGACATGCAAGGGAATGTTTGGTCCAATCAAATATCTTTATTACGGTCCAAGACCAGAAAGCAATTTGTATAAAATGTGATAGTGTAAGTTGTATTATCTTACAAATAGAGATAGAAATACGGGCCAATTCACAGAATTGGTGCTTACATTTAAAACCATATTTCAGCCTCTTAAGGTTTAAAATTTAAGTTCATAAGTCTCTGCTGTCTATTATCGGACCATCAGGGTTACATTTCGGACCCCATTGCTGATATCACTACTCGTCTTGTTCTGGAATGTTTGGTCCAGCCAGTCGAAACTTCCTGTTCCTCCTGGCCTGGAGCATCCTTCCTTGCAGGTGACTAGTGGGTGGGCGTGACCTTTCCAGACCTGGTAAAAGGACAAGTCACACAGCCACTCTCTCTCTTTCCCATCTTCCTTTCATCCTGCAAACTTCCTGGACTGGACTGCTGGCTGCCAGTCAACAGTTCCCCCAGGTCATCTCCCTTATGGGGTAATCCTGTTTCTATACATTTGCAACTTTAAGCCTAAAGCCTGCCTTCAGGGATCACACTGTGCTCTGCCTGATCATGAGTAAACTTTCTTTTTATTGCAAATGAATAAGACTGTGGTGTCTTTATTCTTTTAGGAGGGATCAAAGGGGTCTTACCAGGAAAATATTACCGGTAGAACACATTTCAATCTGGACGAGCCAAATTAAATTGCGTATTGTCTTAAGAAACTCACACAGGTTTGCAACTAGTTTTCAGCTGTGTAAAGTGGAATGCACTCTGCTCAGTAAAGGAACTTGCTAGCACAAGTTAGGAAGGATATTAATAAACAATATATCCTCTCTTGCCACCCTGAACATTCCCACATATTATGACATGTTGGAGAGGTTCTTGTGGATGGACAAAGGCAATCTGCACATGCTCAGAGGCCCCAGACATCTTCAGCCTGGGACAGAAATCTTGCCTTGCCTTCCCACCTCGGGGACATTCTGCTTGCCCTCTGCAGGCAAGAGGTCCATTTTCCTGCCATCTTTTCTACTTGCCTTCTCTTAGTCTTGAAGCAGTGAGCTGCTGTGAGGACCCAGCGCTTAGAAAGGACGGAGCCCCCGCACGAGTGCCGCGTTCCCTTGTAAGAGGGGATCTGGACGCTGACAAGCCAGGGCCACTCTCCAGGCAGGGCGTCAACACCACCCACAATTCTCATGCTGCCGCCGTGGATGGGTGCCAGGGGTCGCTTCCCGCAGTCTGACGGGGAGGAAAGAACGTTGGAGGTGAAAGTGGCTCAGGGAGGCAGGACTACAAGAAAGAAGATTCCACCTAAACATTAGGAAGAACTTCCTGACAGTAAGAGCTGTTTGACAGTGGGATTTGCTGCCAAGGAGTGTGGTGGAGTCTCCTTCTTTGGAGGTCTTTAAGCAGAGGCTTGACAGCCATCTGTCAAGAATGCTTTGATGGTGTTCCTGCTTGGCAGGGGGTTGGACTGGATGGCCCTTGTGGTCTCTTCCAACTCTAGGATTCTATGATTCTATGACTTCAGGGATGTGCAGCAAACACCTAACCGACTTCTTCAAGAAAGCACCAGAGGACGAAAGGCTCTGCAGCCGACAGGGTCCAACTTGCCAGGGAACTTTGCTCCAGCCTGGTATCAAGAAAGATGGGGGTGGGGAGCTTGATTCAAGAAGTTAAGCTGCTGGGGCTCAAGAAATCCTGGCAGCAAATTTTGGCCCCGAATTAAGCCATACTTGCACCAGCTCTACTTCCACTTGCATCAGCCCCAGAGAGCATGGCCAGAGCTCATGTTCAGCAACATCTCAAGGGCCAAAGATTATCTCCGCCCCACACTGGGACCCACTCTCCAGTGTGTTACGGAAATGACAGGGTGGGGCCCATTTTTAAAGTTGTTACAATGCTACAAGTAAGTACGGTACATTTGTTCAGCGTTTAAATATGAACAGTAAGGGTCAGACTAGATGTGAGATCATTCATACTCATGCATTTGCCACATTCATGTGTAAAGATGGACAGGCTGATCCTGTTTCTTTCATTATCATTAACCTTTTGTTGTAAAAATTAGCATCTCATTCTCCATTCTCCTCTTTAATGCTTCATAGAATCATAGAGTTGGAAGAGATCCCAAGGGCCATCCAGTCCAACCCCCTGCCAAGCAGGAAACACCATCAAAGCATTCCTGACAGGTGGCTGTCAAGCCTCTGCTTAAAGACCTCCAAAGAAGGAGACTCCACCATACTCCTTGGCAGCCAATCCCACTGTCGAACAGCTCTTACTGTCAGGAAGTTCTTCCTAATGTTTAGGTGGAATCTTCTTTCTTGTAGTTTGAATCCATTGCTCCGTGTCCGCTTCTCTGGAGCAGCAGAAAACAACCTTTCTATATGACATCCTTTTATATATTTGAACATGGCTATCATATCACCCCTTAACCTTCTCTTCTCCAGGCTAAACATACCCAGCTCCCTAAGCCGTTCCTCATAAGACATCGTTTCCAGGCCTTTGACCATTTTGGTTGCCCTCCTCTGGACACGTTCCAGCTTGTCAGTATCCTTCTTGAACTGTGGTGCCCTGAACTGGACACAGTATTCCAGGTGGGGTCTGACCAGAGCGGAATACAGTGGTACTATTACTTCCCTCGATCTAGATGCTATACTCCTATTGATGCAGCCCAGAATTGCATTGGCTTTTTTAGCTGCTGCATCACACTGTTGACTCATGTCAAGTTTATGGTCTACCAAGACTCCTAGATCCTTTTCACATGTACTGCTCTCAAGCCAGGTGTCACCCATCCTGTATTTGTGCCTTTCATTTTTTTTGCCCAAGTGTGGTACTTTACATTTCTCCCTGTTAAAATTCATCCTGTTTGCCTTTGCCCAGTTCTCTAATCTGTTAAGGTCATTTTGAAGTGTGATCCTGTCCTCTGGGGTATTAGCCACCCCTCCCAATTTGGTGTCATCTGCAAACTTGATCAGGATGCCCTCAAGCCCATCATCCAAGTCATTGATAAAGATGTTGAATAAGACTGGGCCCAAGACAGAACCCTGTGGCACCCCACTAGTCACTTCTCTCCAGGATGAAGGGGATCCATTAATGAACACCTTTGGGTTCGGTCAGTCAGCCAGTTACAAATCCACTGAATGGTAGCATTGTCTAGCCCACATTTTACACGCTTCTTTACAATAATATCATGGGGCTTCAGTAGGACAGACATCACATCTAATTTGGCATAGCAAGAAAATAACAAATAGGATACAGGATGGTTTAATTCGCTAGAAATGGATTATATTTTATTATGTTGATTTATACTATACCTGATGATACTACAAATATTATGCCTGAATGTATCCTTTCGACTTGACAGCTCAGGGAAGATACCTAGCTTTATAAATTCGTAGAAAATCCGTACTTTAAACGACTCTCCTCATTCCAATGCCATTTTAACCCTAAAAGAAATGGGAATTTGGGCTCCACCTCCCTCCATGAACCAAGAAGCAGGAAGTCACATAGGCATCAGGAACAGGGCATCCCACCATAATTCCCCAACCGTGAGAGCACAGACATGGCCCCCCACCAAGGAAGTGACCAGGGGGGCAACAATAGACATCCCCAGAGGCAGTTGAGCAAGTCAGGTGTTCTGAAAGTCCATCTCCAGACAAGTCCTGAGGGCAAGGAGATGTCAAGAGTTTTATTGTTCTTCCAGTGATGGGGACTGAAGAGGTGTTGGGAAAGGTGTCAGATAAAGTGACCTCATGTTGAACTTGTGTAACAGTTGTATATAAGGTAAAGGGACCCCTGACCATTAGGTCCAGTCACGGACGACTCTGGGGTTGCAGCGCTGATCTCACTTTATTGGCTGAGGGAGCTTCCGGGTCATGTGGCCAGCATGACTAAGCCGCTTCTGGCAAACCAGAACAGAGCACGGAAACGCCGTTTACCTTCCCGCTGGAGCGGTACCTATTTATCTACTTGCACTTTGACGTGCTAGGTAGGCAGGATCAGGGACCGAGCAACGGGAGCTCACCCCGTCACGGGGATTCGAACCGCCAACCGTCTGATCGGCAAGCCCTAGGCTCTGTGGTTTAACCCACATCGCCACCCGCGTCCCTTGTAGCTGTTAGCAAAGGAATGAGATTTGGGTGATTGGCAGGCCAGCTTTGCTCTGTAGGTGCTTGGTTGTCAAAGCAACGTCTGCCTTCAGAGGGAGCTCTCCAAGGTCCTTCCTGCCAGAGCGTTTACCTTCCCGCCAGAGCTGTACCTATTTATCTACTTGCACTTTGATGTGCTTTCGAACTGCTAGGTTGGCAGGAGCAGGGACCGAGCAACGGGAGCTCACCCCCTCCCGGGAATTTGAACCGCTGACCTTCTGATCGGCAAGCCCTAGGCTCTTGTGACATGCTAGTGATGTAGTGATGATGTATCAGTGAAGCCTCTCAAAGTGTCTTCTGGGGGAAAGAGGGAAGTTCTAAAAGCCAATGTCACCCCATGCTCGGGGTTCTTACTCCTGGGGGGACCTGTTGCACAACAATAAAGATCATGGTCTACTGACCGATGGTTTGCTCCAAATTACTTGGCTGGAACTTCCTTCTTTTACTGACCTCATAGACCCATGGTTGACTTGCACCCCAATGAGCTGGGCTGTTGAGTAGTCTCTCACCACAGAATTTTTTTCCTTCACAAGTGATAAACTCCCATCTCTTGCGGGGGCCCAATTAGTGCCAGCGCCTTCTGTCAAGAGTTTAGGTGTAACCTTCGACGCCTCCCTTTCCATGGAGGCGCAGGTTGCAGCCACAGCAAAGGTGGCATTCTTCCATCTTCGACGTATCAAGCAGTTGGTCCCTTATCTTTCTCACCCTGATCTGGCCACAGTGATCCATGCGACGGTCACCTCCAGGCTTGATTATTGTAACTCGCTCTACGCGGGGCTGCCCTTGAAGCTGACCCAGAAACTCCAGCGGGTGCAGAATGCCGCGGCGAGGCTCCTTACGGGGTCCTTGCCGCGGGACCACATTCATCCAGTGCTTTACCAGCTTCACTGGCTCCCGGTGGAGTACAGGATCAGGTTTAAGGTGCTGGTTTTGACCTTTAAAGTCTAGGACCCTCGTACCTACGGGACCGCCTCTCCCGGTATGCCCCGCAAAGGACCTTAAGGTCCACAACTTGTTGGAGGTCCCGAGCCACAAGGCTGTTAGACTGAGCTCAACTATGGCCAGGGCCTTTTCTGTACTGGCCCCAACTTGGTGGAACACTCTGTCACAAGAGACCAGGGCCCTGCGGGATTTGACATCTTTCCACAGGGCCTGCAAGACAGAGCTGTTCCGCCTGGCCTTCAGGGACTCAGTCTGATGTTTTCCTCCCCTTGGTTTTTTTGGGGGGGCATTTTATACATGAAGCGGCATTTTAAATTTTAAATTCTCTTTTAACCTGTATTTTAATTAACAGTTTTTCTTTTTATACTTTATTGTAATTTTACTTATGTGAGCCGCCCTGAGCCCGGTTTCGGCTGGGAAGGGTGGGGTATAAATAAAATTTATTGTTGTTATTATTATTATTATTATTATTATTATTATTATTATTATTATTATTAATTGGAGCAAACATCAATCCAGAGAAAACCTGATTGACGTTTGCTCTGATTCAGTGGTAAAGACCGTGTTTCCTTGGGGTAAAAGGCACACCTGGTGAGCCCCTAGCCTGCATATTTAGGGCTCAGCCACCTTTTCGTTTGTCCTGTGAGTTCTAGTCACACACCCAAGGGGGTTTCTGTTTGCCCTGCTGCTTTCCCCGAGAAAACCCTCTGTTTACTTCTGAATTGGAACAAATGCCAGTCAGGTTTTCTGGACTGACGTCTTTACCAGTTCAGCAGTAAACAGAGGGCTTTTCCTGGGATAGGGGCAGGACAAATAAAAAAACTTCTCAGACCCATGCCCTTAGTGTAGCTGCATTTGCAGAAGTCTCCAAAACACTGTTAGGTTCAGTTTTATTGGCAACGGGCTCATCCACCCTTCCTCTTGGGCTGCTCATTTTTCCCAGGGAAAACCACTCTTTAGTGCTCAATAAGAACAAACAGCAATTCAGATCTTTCTCCAGATTGATGTTTGCTCCAATTTAACACTAAAAAGCAGGTCTCCCGTGGGAAAGGAGCGGAGCTTGGGGAAACCCAGTGTGGACAAGTCCCAAGTCTCTTCTTGTGTTCATTACTTGTTTTATGCTGGCTTGAAACAGGTTTTATGCTGCTGTTCTTGTGGTGGTTTTCAGATAGTTGAGGGTTGCATTTACTGATATGTATTGTTTATTGTTTTTTCCTTGTCCCCCTCCCCCCCGTCACTTTTCACGGAAGTTTATATTTTTAATAATGCCGTAAACCACCCAGAGGACTGAGCTAGTGGGTGGCATAAAAATGTAATAAATATTTATAATACTGGATGAGCTTGCATGGCTCTCTGCACCATTGCAAAACACACACACACACACACACACACACACACACACCCCTGTCCTTTGTGTGTGCTGCACATCTGATCTTCAAACCAGTAAACACTTTGGAGCCTTGACAGGTCTGGATTTCCCTGGAAACTTCTCAGTATGCAAGGAAATTAAGAAAAATCTCAGACCTCTTTTTATGTATGCAACCACAGCGGCTAGGATTTTGATAGCAAATAATTGGAAAGGTGATAACCTCCCCACAGAAACTGACTGGCAAGCGAAAAGGATAGAATATTTACAACTCGCAAAGATGACAGGGAGAAGAGGAAATTCAACACAGAAAGTTAATAAATATTGGCTAATATTTAAAGAATATCTTAAAAATTACTGTGACAATATTAACATCCTGACACTTAGAATGAATCTTTAAATATAGAGAAAGTACGGTACATAGCAAAATTTTCCTGATAAAAAAATGGGAAAGTAGAATAATAATAATGAAATGTGTATAGATAAACAAAATGTAAAATAGCACGACGAGAAGAGTTGGAAGTTAGTGTCTATGGTGTGTCAATGTATTGTATGTATTGTCTAAGTTGTATGTAAATTGATGTAAACTGATATATAATAAAGGTGATTTAAAAAGCAAAGACCCATACCATGTTGGAGGGGGAAGATGCACCCACCCAGACCCAGGAAGAGAAGGCGGTAGAGGCGGCCCATTCGGGAATATTTTTGCCCTCTACCCGCCTCCCCGCCAACCCCAAAGGCTCAGCAAATTACTCCTTCTGAGCATGCAAGGAAGTTTGATTCTGAGGTCTCATCTCCGGTTTTTGGCAGTCAGTGGTGCCATCGTGTGGCCAGCTTGTGCAAAGGCACCTTGAATTTCCCACAAAGGGGGACATTCTGGCATCAGAAAGCCTTCATCATAGGATAGTGCAGTTCTTTACTTCTAGGAAAAAGGCACCGGTACTTGCCATGACCCCTTCATGGATCACTGCCTTGTCGTGGCGAAGGGGCTTGAATTACTCAGGGAAGCTATGGACAGGTCAAGATGGACAGGTCATAGTGGAGAGTTTGGACCAAACGTGATCCACCTGGAGAAGGAACTGGCAAGCCACTCCAGTATCCCTACCAAGAAAACTCCATGGACAAAGACAACAGGCATATAAAAGATATGACGTTGGAAGATGAGCCCCTCAGGTCGGAGGCGTCCAACATGCTACTGGGGAAGAGCGGAGGACAAGTACAAGTAGATTCAGAGCTGATGAAGCGGCTGGGCCAAACCCGAAAGGACGCTCAGTTGCGGATATGCCTGGAAGCGAAAGGAAAGTCCAATGCTGTAAAGAAAAGTATTGCATAGGAACCTGGAATGTAAGAACCATGAACCTTGGTAAGCTGGATGTGGTAAAAAATGAGATGGCAAGAATAAACATTGACATCCTGGGCATCAGTGAACTAAAATGGACGGGAATGGGTGAATTCAGTTCGGATGACTATCATATCTACTACTGTGGGCAGGAATCCCGTAAAAGAAATGGAGTGGCCCTCATAGTCAATAAAAGAGTGACGAAAGCTGTACTGGGATGCAATTTCAAAAATGATAGAATGATCTCGATACGAATCCAAGGCAGACCTTTTAACATCACAGTAATCCAAGTTTATGCACCAACTACCAGTGCTGAAGAAACTGAAATTGACCAATTCTATGAAGACTTACAACACCTTATAGAAATGACACCAAGGAAGGATGTTCTTCTCATTATAGGGGATTGGAATGCTAAAGTAGGGAGTCAAGAGATAAAAGGAACAACTGGCAAGTTTGGCCTTGGAGTTCAAAATGAAGCAGGCCAAAAGCTAATAGAGTTCTGCCAAGAGAACAAGCTGGTCATCACAAACACTCTTTTCCAACAACACAAGAGACGACTCTACACATGGACATCACCAGATGGGCAACATCGAAATCAGATTGATTATATTCTCTGCAGCCAAAGATGGAGAAGCTCTATACACTCAGCAAAAACAAGACCCGGAGCTGACTGTGGCTCAGATCATCAGCTTCTTATAGCAAAATTCCAGCTTAAACTGAAGAAAGTAGGAAAAACCACTGGGCCAGTAAGATACAATCTAAATCAAATTCCTTATGAATACACAGTTGAAGTGAAGAACAGGTTTAAGGATTTAGATTTGGTGGATAGAGTGCCTGAAGAACTGTGGATGGAGGCTCGTAACATTATACAAGAGGCAGCAACGAAAACCATCCCAATGAAAAAGAAATGCAAGAAAGCAAAGTGGCTGTCAAATGAGGCCTTACAAATAGCGGGGGAGAGAAGGCAAGCAAAATGCGAGGGAAATAGTGAAAGATACAGGAAATTGAATGCAGATTTCCAAAAAATAGCAAGGAGAGACAAGAGGGTCTTTTTAAACAAGCAATGCAAAGAAATAGAGGAAAACAACAGAATGGGAAAAACCAGAGATCTGTTCAAGAAAATTGGAGATATGAAAGGAACATTTCGTACAAAGATTACCACAATTAAGGATAAAAGTGGAAAGGACCTAACAGAAGCAGAAGACATCAAGAAGAGGTGGCAAGAATACACAGAGGAATTATACCGGAAAGATATGGAGGTCTCGTACACCCCAGGTAGTGTGGTTGCTGACCTTGAGCCAGACATCCTGGAGAGTGAAGTCAAATGGGCCTTAGAAAGCCTTGCTAACAACAAGGCCAGTGGAGGTGATGATATTCCAGCAGAACTATTTAAAATTCTAAAAGATGATGCTGTTAAGGTGCTACACTCAATATGCCAGCAAGTTTGGAAAACTCAGCAGTGGCCAGAGGATTGGAGAAGATCAGTCTACATCCCAATCCCAAAGAAGGGCAGTGCCAAAGAATGCTCCAACTACCGCACAATTGCGCTCATTTCACACGCTAGCAAGGTTATGCTTAAAATTCTACAAGGCAGGCTTAAGCAATATGTGGACCGAGAACTCCCAGAAGTGCAAGCTGGATTTCGAAGGGGCAGAGGAACCAGAGATCAAATTGCAAACATGCGCTGGATTATGGAGAAAGCTAGAGAGTTCCAGAAAAACATTTACTTCTGCTTCATTGACTACGCAAAAGCTTTTGACTGTGTTGACCACAGCAAACTATGGCAAGTTCTTAAAGAAATGGGAGTGCCTGATCACCTCATCTGTCTCCTGAGAAATCTCTATGTGGGACAAGAAGCTACAGTTAGAACTGGATATGGAATAACTGATTGGTTCAAAATTGGGAAAGGAGTACGACAAGGCTGTATATTGTCTCCCTGCTTATTTAACTTATATGCAGAATTCATCATGCGAAAGGCTGGACTGGATGAATCCCAAACTGGAATTAAGATTGCCGGAAGAAATATCAACAACCTCAGATATGCTGATGATACAACCTTGATGGCAGAAAGTGAGGAGGAATTAAAGAACCTTTTAATGAGGGTGAAAGAGGAGAGCGCAAAATATGGTCTGAAGCTCAACATCAAAAAAACTAAGATCATGGCCACTGGTCCCATCACCTCCTGGCAAATAGAAGGGGAAGAAATGGAGGCAGTGAGAGATTTCACTTTCTTGGGTTCCATGATCACTGTAGATGGTGACAGCAGTCACGAAATTAGAAGACGCCTGCTTCTTGGGAGAAAAGCAATGACAAACCTAGACAGCATCTTAAAAAGCAAAGACATCACCTTGCCAACAAAGGTCCGTATAGTTAAAGCTATGGTTTTCCCAGTAGTAATGTACGGAAGTGAGAGCTGGACCATAAAGAAGGCTGATCGCCGAAGAATTGATGCTTTTGAATTCTGGTGCTGGAGGAGACTCTTGAGAGTCCCATGGACTGCAAGAAGATCAAACCTATCCATTCTTAAAGAAATCAGCCCTGAGTGCTCACTGGAAGGACAGATCCTGAAGTTGAGGCTCCAGTACTTTGACCACCTCATGAGAAGAGAAGACTCCCTAGAAAAGACCCTGATGTTGGGAAAGATGGAGGGCACAAGGAGAAGGGGACGACAGAGGACGAGATGGTTGGACAGTGTTCTCGAAGCTACTAGCATGAGTTTGGCCAAACTGCGAGAGGCAGTGGAGGATAGGTGTGCCTGGCGTGTCTTGGTCCACGGGGTCACGAAGAGTCGGACACGACTGAACGACTGAACAACAACAACTTGCCATGAAGCTGTTACAGTAAGTGCCACACTTTTAGCCAGTGCTTTTCTTCTGGGAAAAATGGTGCTGGTATCTTCAGTGCCCCTGGGGGGTGGGGTGGGGTGGGGACAAAATAAAAAATATTCCCCCCCCCTTCCAGTAGCACCTTAGAGACCAACTAAGTTTGTTCTTGGTATGAGCTTTCGTGTGCATGCACACTTCTTCAGATACACTGAAACAGAAGTCACCAGACCCTTAAATATAGTGAGAGGGTGGGGAGGGGTATTACTCAGAAGGGTGATTGATTGGCTGCTAGGTGTGGTGGGAATGGGTGATAGGCTGATAGGTGTGGTAAACCTGTTAACGACTGTTAACGACTGCAATTGGTCTTACAGGAAAAAGCAAGGGGTGAGATGGCTTAAAATGGCTTTATCATGTATAATGAGATAAGAATCCAATGTCTCTATTCAGACAGGTCTCTCCATGTTTTTTAGCATAGCTGTCAACCATCCCTTTTTTTGTGGGAAACTCCCTTATTCCAATGCCGTTTCCTGCTGCTATCCTGGATTGTTGATATCCCTTAAATTTCCCGGATTTCAAAGGAAGCAGCTCCTCTCCCTCCCTGCCGGCCAGGGAGGCTCCTCAGCTGCGTTGCTCGGCTGCCAATAAGGAGTCTGAGACCGACTGGGGGCGGAGCTTGCATGCCTTGTGCAGCCAGACGCCCAACCAGACAGACAGCCTGCCTGCCGTCTATGCGCTCGCTCTTTCACTCACCCGTTCGTGCGCAGCCTCTGGAGCGCAGGGTGGCGAGGCTACTTGGTGCCATTGCACCGCCCTCGCGGCATACCTTATTTTTAAATCCGAAAGTTTGGAAAAATCCCTTATTTTCAAATCTGAAATTTGACAGCTATGGTTTTAAGTTTGGTAATAAGTTGCAATTCGGGGGGGGGGGAGCACTGGGAGAGAGGACACTTACGTATGTATCATAACAAAATAAAAAAATTCCTTCCAGTAGCACGTTAGAGACCAACTAAGTTTGTTCTTGGTACGAGCTTTCGTATTTTGTTTTGACTACGGCAGACCAACACGGCTACCTACCTGTATGTATCATAGTGTGGGGCTCTAGGATGTCATGCGCCTGCCAGCTTTTAAAAGACAACCCAATATCTGAGCCAGGCTGAAGGATGGAACTTGGCAGTCAAGGGGCAGAATTACAGAACTGACCTCGAAGGGCAATTGGGAAAGGAGAAGGGTGTGTGTGTGTGTAGGTGTTTTCATTTCGGTTTTTGTTGTTGTTGTAATCCTCCTGGAATTTTGTGTGGGAAAAGAGGTTGGGGGAGCTCTTCTGCAAAGGTTTCCTCTTTCAGAATGATGTGTGTTGTGGCTTCTAAAGTGGCGTTTTAAAATAATACAGCTCCAAACCTTAAAGGTCAAAGTTTCAAAGATACAGTTCAGTGGTGGGGCTCACGGTTTGCGAATGAAAGCTCTAGGTTGAGTCTCTAGCAGCGGCGGAGCATTTGCCCGAGCTGCCCAGGGTGGGCACGCTCCTGAGGGGGGCGTGGCACGGAGGGTACCCTCCCAGGCGCGGATAGCCGCTCGGGTGCCCGGAGTGTCGCACGCACCCTGCAGCCGGGGGCGGAGCGAGCCGTCCATGGCGGATATTCAGCGCACCGCCTTCCCGTGACTCCCAAGCCTTCCCCAAGCTGTCAAAACGAAAGGGGAAGGGGGGGATGCCGCTGGCAAAGCGGCGCAGCTCCCCCCTTACCCCGAAAGCTCAGGGTAGGCTTGGGAGTCGTGGCCGGCCAGCGTGTGGAATGTCACCCCCCTCAGTGAGGGTACCCGGGTCGGTCTGCCCCCACCGCCTCCCTTCCTACGCCCCTGTCTCTAGCATGCCCAGGTAGGGCTGGCAAGGCCCCCATTTGAAACCATTAAGATATACCTGAAACTAACGTACCAGCTGTCTCACTCAGCCTAAGTGCTCATCTTCTGTTTGTCCCATAATCTTTTCCGTTTGTCTCATGTTTTCTAGGGCTGCAAGAGGTTTCCCCCCCCCCTGTCCTGCCACTTCCCCTGGGAAAATCCGCTGCCTACCACTGAATCAGAGCAAATGCCCATCCTCAGTAAACCCAATTAGCATTTCCCCCCCTGATTCAGCAGTAAACCTCAGGTTTTCCTAGGGAAAGAGACAGCAAAAGAGAAAAACTATGGACCCATGCCTAAAAATCACGGGGCAAGTGTGGATGAGCTCTAAGGCAGCACCTGTGTTTCTATAAAAGAAATAATTTTAGACTTGCTGATAGTCCTGAGCTTTTAATTGCTGCTCTGAGAATGCCCCCCCCCCCGCAAACTGAGACCTGACAAGGGACCTTACCCATCAAGGGGATATCTGGTGGGGCCCCTAAAATAGAGACAAACTGGTTGCAAGAGGCAGATTCAAACAGTTGCTAGCACTTGCATTCCCAAAAGCAGATAACTAACTGTAGCCTGAAATGATGTGTGTTAAAACGTGAAAGATTTATACGATCTGAAGAGAAACCACTTCTGTTTCTCTTGCACCTAGTAAGGATGGTTCTGAAATGGTTTCTGCTTGCCCCATGCTTTCTAGCCACGAGTCTGAGCGGTTTTCAATTTGCCCCATTTCCCCCAGGAAAATTTGCTCTTTACCGCTGATTCGGAACAAATGTCAATCCACAGAAAACCCAATTGACGGTTGGTCCGATTCAGAGGTAAAGAGCAAGTTTTCCTTGGGGAAAGCGGCGGGACAAGCGGAAGTCTGGATGAGCCCTCAGTCTAGTAAAAACTTCACTCCTTCTGCCTCATCTTAGGATGGGAACGATGCAGAGAGCACCACCATCGTGCTCTTTGCAAGAACCATCCTTCCCCCCCTTTTACATTTATTCTTTGTTTCCTCAACATCTAGCTAGGGAAGGACCTCCTGCGGCACTTGAAAGTGCTTTGTGAGTTTGGGTTGGTCTTAATAAAAGATCTGTTCTCCATCTTGGGGCAAATCTACGGCAATTTCTATCAGATACTCAGTATTTAGGATACTCAGTATTGTCCCTTAACACATATTCATCATCTCTCCAAACTCTCAGGGTGATAGCGAGAGTGGTTTGCTTTCACTTCTCCAACATATAGACATTTCTACAGCTGCCTACCGGTACTTAGCAGAGCACTAAGCGCTCCAAGTGCTGACTTGAGATGGTGCGAAATGAATTATTGCTCCAACACCAATTTTTAGGCAGGAGGGCCGTTTGAATCCTGGGTTTTCCAGCTCGCAGCAACCAGAGAATCAGGCCCTAAAGCAGGCAATGTGATCATATTCCACCAGGTATGTTGAAGAGCTGGTTGGATGCCCTGACTCTCAACATCTGCGTGCACCAAAGCCTCAGACACAGTGCCAAAATTATGAGGACTTGGTAATGGGTGGAACGGGAGCCTCTCTTATGTTGAGCTTCCTTAACCAGACTTGTCTCAGAACAGGAGCCCAGGAGATGACCATCATTTTGCTTTTCTCTTCTGCCCTAGTTAATTTGAATAAAACACAGCCACAATTCATCTCTCATGGATCACAAGCAGCTCCAAAAATGGGTGGGGCTGGCTTCATTAAGATCTGGGTTGTGCTTTGGTGGGAACATGCCTAAAGACGACGGCTGAGTGAGAGCTCTAGGTGTGGGCCTGGCCAAAGGGACTACGAGATAAAGGTCTCACCCCAGCCACAGACCCCAAGCCCCACTTACCCGCTGGATCGTAGCCATGTGCCCCCAACAACCTCAGCAAGGCCACGACCCCCAGAAGCAGCCCAGCTGGGGCGCCCTTTATGAGCTGTGGTTCCTGGTAGCGGTTCCACATCGTTTGGCCTCAGCAGCAAGATGTCGACATCGGTGGGTTCTCATTCTGCGTTGCTAGGAGACAGAGCCTGGCCATGTCCACCGAGGAAGGGGGTGGGATGAACAGGTCACCCATCCCCCATGGACCAGACACAGGGTAGCAGCAGCACCAAGAGTCTCCAGGAAGCAGGCAGAACCTCTCTGCGGCAAGTAGAGCACTGGGCGTTACAGTGTCTCCAAGGAACTTATGGAGGAGGACTGGTCATCATGGCCGGGCTGTGGAACCTCTACACAATAGACCTTCTGGAAGCCTGCAATCTTCTGGAAGCCCAAGCAAGGCCTTTCTGTTTGGTCTGATCTGAGCAGCAGATGTCGGGGCTCAATCCACAGCCTGCCCAATTACACAAATAACCCCAGCGGTCCCTTGGAAGGATGCTCATAGAGAAACCCATAGAGCTATGGAAACATCACAGGGGCTGTTGAGAGCAACTCAACTTTGATCCAGCGACCGATCACCTCAGCCTGCAAAACACCTTGGGGCCAGGCTGGCAAATGCCTCCACATCACCAAGAGACCTTTGGGCAGGTGGTGAGGCAGAAATCGGTTTCCCCATTCCTTCTCTGACGTTTCTTGTGCCCAAAGGTGGTTCTTCCAGGCAGAGCTGAGATGATGAGTCAACAGTGTGATGCAGCAGCTAAAAAAGCCAATGCAATTCTGGGCTGCATCAATAGGACTATAGCATCTAGATCAAGGGAAGTAATAGTACCACTGTATTCCGCTCTGGTCAGACCTCACCTGGAATACTGTGTCCAGTTCTGGGCACCACAGTTCAAGAAGGATACTGACAAGCTGGAACGTGTCCAGAGGAGGGCAACCAAAATGGTCAAAGGCCTGGAAACGATGCCTTATGAGGAACGGCTTAGGGAGCTGGGTATGTTTAGCCTGGAGAAGAGAAGGTTAAGGGGGGATATGATAGCCATGTTCAAATATATAAAAGGATGTCATATAGAGGAGGGGGGAAGGTTGTTTTCTGCTGCTCCAGAGAAGAGGACACGGAACAATGGATTCAAACTACAAGAAAGAAGATTCCACCTCAACATTAGGAAGAACTTCCTGACAGTAAGAGCTGTTCGACAGTGGAATTTGCTGCCAAGGAGTGTGGTGGAGTCTCCTTCTTTGGAGGTCTTTAAGCAGAGGCTTGACAGCCACCTGTCAGGAATGCTTTGATGGTGTTGGCAGGGGGTTGGACTGGGTGGCCCTTGTGGTCTCTTCCAACTCTATGATTCTATGATCAAATGTCATATCCACTTTCCTTAGCTAGCTAGTTATTCTTCTAAAACTGATTACAGTGGTACCTCATGTTACAGATGGGATCTGTTCTGGAGACCTGTCCGTAACGTGAAATGCCCGCAACTAGAAGTGCTGTGTCTGCGCAGGCGCGTGGTGCGATTTAGCGCTTCTGCGCATGCACGAGCGGCAAAACCCGTTCCGGTACTTCTGAGTTGTCGCGGGACGTAACGTGAAAAGATGCAGCATGAAGCAGACGCAACACGAGGTATGACTGCATAAGTTGTTGTTATATTAGCAAATGCAAATTGTATGCCCTTCTTTATTCTTATTACCTATATACATATGTTTTAAACCAGACAATAAACAGCAAATAATCCATATAATACTACCCCCCACCCATTTTTTAGAAACAAAATTACCAGGCAAAATGCAGACCTGACTATAGCTCTTTCCTGGAAAAAAAATACCTCTGTGAGCCCAAGTTTATTATAATTTCCTTTATTATTCCTGGGACTGAAGGATCATATACCAAAATATGGTATGAAAGGTGAAATAAAAAGTCTGCTTTTAAAAAGGGCATTTTGAGCCTTGAAAGCATATCTCAGCCACATTTGCAACATCCTTATTAGGCAGACCACTGTCACAATTCCCAGCTGGGGGAAAGGAGGAAGAAGACTGCCCACAAGCCAGGATGGCATTCAAATCCGCACAATGCTTCATCAGCTCACAAGCAGAGAGATATCACGAAGATTCTGGCCTTCCTCCAAATTAGTGCACCATTTGCTTCCCATGAGGAAGTTTGCTTTTAGTTTCCAGAAGATTTGCCTCTCCAGTCACCTGCAGGAAATACCTTCCTGATGCTGCTGCTGTGGCAGCCCCTGCCGGTGCCTCTGAGAGATTGCAGGATACTTTCCTCAACATTGTATACCTGAAGGAGTGTCTCCACCCCCCCACCGTTCAACCCGGACACTGAGGTCCAGCTCCAAGGGCCTTCTGGCGGTTCCCTCCCTGCAAGAAGTGAGGTTACAGGGAACCAGGCAGAGGGCCTTCTCGGTGGTGGCGCCCGCCCCGTGGAATGCCCTCCCAATGAAATATCTGACTTTTAGAAGACATCTGAAGGGAGCTCTGTTTAGGGAAGTTTTTAATGTTTGATGTTTTATTGTGTTTTTAATAGTCTGTTGGGAGCTGCTCAGAGTGGCTGGGGAAACCCAGCCAGATGGGCGGGGTATAAATAATAAACTATTATTATTATTCTCATCGCCCTGAGCATTTGGGCCACAGAGCCTTCTTGGAGCTGCCCAGCTGCTGCCCCCACTCCAAAAACTGGGATGATCCCTTTTGATGCCTGCTTCCTCCCCCCTCCCCACCTCTGGTGAGGACTGGACCTTGTACATAGCTGGCTTTCCATGGGGTGAGGGCACATGGTGCCACCAGTTTGCTGATGCTGAACCTGTGAAGGTCTGGCCAACGCATGGGTGGTTGACCACTTAGGAAACCCACCGGTTCCATGGAGGAAGAAAGGAATATCTGGGCTTCTCAAGTTCTTTATTATTGCGTACATCAACCATGTAAACAGCTTGGCTTCTTTTTGTGATGCGTTGTGGTTCTAGCGCTGCCTTGTAGTTTTCTTCGGTGATGAGCCGCATCCTTCAGGTGGAAGGGCCGTCCGATGGGCTGAGAGAAGGTGTGACAGAGGGCATAGGGAAGGTGTAGGGAGACGATAATCCCGATGTATGCTTCCACAGTTCAGCCAAGCCCTGCCTGAAGACTGGCAAATTCCAATGAGCAGAGAGACATTCGTCACAGAGAACACAGGGCAAACCGGGCAACCTCTGGCTGGGAAGAATTGTTTCCTAAATGCAAGTCACCCAGAACTCTTCCCTCGGGGGAGATGAGCGAGGCACGGTTGGAAGTTGATCTGACAAAGTCCTCCTCCAAGGAGAAAGAGGAAGAGGATCAGTCATCGCGAACACTCCAAGTGGCAAGGTTTTACAGAGTACGTTGGCATGCGCAGAGGCAAGGCTGCCTGCTGCAACCACCTCTAAGACCCTGTCTTGCTTTCGCACTGTTGGCCCAGCCTCTCTGAGGATCCATGGACATTTAAAGGATGAGGCTTGCATGATATTCTCATCTCTTGGATGTAGAATGGAGCAGCCCCCTTTTCCTTGGGGCAGGGAATTGGGCACCCGAGGAGAGACTGGAAGGGGCCGTACCCTAGCAATTGACACATCTGCAAGAAGCATTTCTCATTCAAGAGCTGACTAGCCAGTGTGGTGTAGTGGTTAAGAGCGGTGGACTCATAATCTGGTGAACCGGGTTTGCTTCCCCGCTCCTCCACATGCAGCTGCTGGGTGACCTTGGGCTAGTCCCACTTCTCTGAAGTCTCTCAGCCCCACTCACCTCACAGAGTGTTTGTTGTGGGGCAGGAAGGGAAAGGAGAATGTGAGCCGCTTTGAGACTCCTTCGGGTAGTGAAAAAGCGGAATATCAAATCCAAACTCTTCTTCTTCTTCTCAGTTCACAACCTCCGTCTTAAGAGCTATTCCACGAGTTGCTCTCTGACACGGTAAAATCACATGGAAAGCGTTTCACCTCGTCGGTCTCCTATGCTGAATACGTTGAATGAAAATGTCCCCACAATGGCAAGAACTGGTACTTTCTCGGTCACGGCAAACGTCAGAGCTCTGTGCTTGAGGTGGCACGGAAAACACTACCATCGGCTCACACAAGAGTCTTTACTATTGAGCATAGCTTTGCAATAATATAAAACAAAACCAAGACAGGTCTCCTCTCCGAGGACCTAGAACTTGTCAAAGTGGAAGGAAAGGAAGGGCATCTCAAAGCAACTCTGCCGCTCCGCAAGACGACGTTGAGGACCACCCATTGCTCAGTGATGAAGCACCCGTTTTGCATGTCCTGAGTGCAAATCCTGGATCTCTAGGCAGGGCGGGGGACATTCCTTCTTTGAAACCCCAGGAAGCTGCTGCCAGTCAGTGTAGACAATACAGACCTAGCTGGGCCAAATGGCCTGACTCAGTATGAAGTAGTTTCCTATCTCCCTAAGATGTGGATTTCCCTCAGTGAAAAGGGTGCTGAAAGCCCTCACTGGAGTTCACAGCTGTTCAGCTGTGCATGTACAGAGTACAAGTGGCAGAAGCTTATGCAAGAGAGGCTGCAGGCTAAGAGGCCGACGCGCAGCTGCAGCACAAAGGCTTTGGGCTACATGAAGGAGAACAGCAGGGCTCCAGCGACGGATCGCTGCCCCTCGCAAGCTGACTCTCCCCAAACTCCATCCGTTTATCGAAAAGCGCCTTCTGCAGACAGAGCTCCTTGAGGGCAGACAGGACGTCGGGTCCCACAGCCTCGCCCTGAAGGAGGTTGTAATTCTCCGCAGGGTCTGACTCCAGGTCAAAGAGCAGCGGGGGCTCGTGGCCCGTCAGGGGGGTCAACGCATGGCAGTCCTTGTCGGGGGTTGTGTCGCTATGGAAGGCTCCTGCAAGGACACAAAAAGGAGAAATACCACACTATTGCCGTCCCAGGTCAGGAAGGGGGTCAGAGGGCCAAGGGGAGAGCAGGGCAGGATCAAGCCCTGGGCTTACCTTGCGTGAAGAAGTGGGCTTTGTATTTTCCGTAGCGGACTGCGAAGACGCCGAGTGTCTGGCTGGGGGCTGGGGGGTAATAGAACATGGTCTGACGGGGGCTCTGAAAGAGGAGACAGAATGATATGCCTTGTGATATACAGTGGGACCTCGACTTACGAGCGATTCGACTTACGTGTTTTTCGACATACGAATGACTTCCGGGAGAAACAAAATGGCCGCCGCAACCAAATTTTTCGACTTACGAATGGAAGTTGCGGCCGCTTTAATAGGATTTTTTCGACTTACGAATTTTTTTTCGCTCAATGCATTCCTATGGGGATTCGACTTACGAATGTTTTCGACTTACGAAAATTGCGTCGGAAAGCATTATCGTCGTAAGTCGAGGTCCCACTGTATGGTTGAAAGGCAGCATATAAATTTAATGAACAACAATGTGCTGGTCCTATGGGGTATCCAATAGGCGAGGTCTAAGTCCGGTCCAAGGTCAGTGGTACATGTAAAGGCAGTCCGAAATCACTGAAGCAGGGTCCAGGGCAGGGAGTCAGGCGAAGACAGGAACGGGTGGGCAACCAGGGAACCAGGGCGGGTCAGGAGCTCAGGCAGGAGAGCAGGACAGGGATCAAGCAGTAACACCGGCACGAACTGATCAGCGACGATGTTGCTCCTGCAACTTGGGGCTGGGGCTGGCCGGCTTTTATCTGCCTCGAGGCATAGGGCGGCCCCGATCCTCTGGTGACTCACCTCTCCTGGCTTGGAGGCGAGCACTCCTCCTGCGGGAACTCAGTTCCCTTTGCCTCTCTGCCCTGAGCCTCTGCAGCTCAGGAGAGGCTGGAGGGTTACTGGACCCAGAGGCAACCTCAGCTTCCTCTGACGGGGCTGGGAGTGGAGCACTTGCCGGCAATGGGTCCTCCATCCCAGCAGGAGCCAGAGCAGACTCAGCAGATTCCGGCACCTGAAGATCCAGCACAGGTGAGGCCCCTTCAGACTCAAGCCCTCTGCTGGTTCTGGAGGCGGGGAATCCTGTGCAGGCTGGGATCCCTCAGGTTCAGCATCTGAGTCTGAATCCCAGGCCATCACAAACAATATGGGGAAGGTAATATGCAAAGCATGACATTTCCGCACGGGGAGGTCAGAGAAAACATTGAGCGGGACAGCATCAGCAAAAGGTCTGCTTTGGGGGATATAATCCATTGGTGCAGTCAAATGCAACATTCCTTCTTTCCCTAGAATGGGCACAAGCAGGGGGACATCCAGTCATTGTAACTTCCTGTTCCACTTGTCTGGAGCATCTCCCCCTGCCGCTGGCAGAGGAACGGGACGGGGGTGGGGGAGCGCACCGCCCCCGGCACCATCAGGGAGGGGGGTACCATCATGGCCGCCCCCCCAGACATGAGCCACGCACCCCCCACCGTGCCGAACACCATGTGCCTGCGGGCGGCACACCACTCCCCCAGGATGCACACCACACCCCCACGGGCAGCAGGCCATGCCCCCACCTGCTCTCCGCCCCTGGTGCCAGAGCATGCAGCTTCGCCCCTGCCCCCTGCATGTGACCAGGGAGACAGGCATGCCTCTGGCTGACTCCATTAAAGAGCCGAGTCATGCAGCCTTCTCTCTCTTTCTCGTTGCCATGCTGCTCTCCTGCTGCCATTTTTGTTCTCTTGATGCTGTTCTCGTAATCTATTTTGCTGTCTGCTGGCTCTCAGCCAGCAGCACATGGGCCTCGATCCTTACAAAGGATGAAAGCCACACTTTTCTCTGTATTTGTAACTACTAGCTAAAGCCTGCCTTCGGGGATCATACTGTGAACTGAATGTGAGTAAACTTCTTGTTACTTTTAAGGGGAGACTCTCGTGTCTTTATTCTTTTAAGAGGGATAAAAGGGGACACCAGGAATAATCTAGCCTGATCAAGCCAGACTGCTTAACTAAAGAGATTCAAACGAATCTGCAAACTATCTGCCTGCTGTATTGAGGGGAATCTGCCTGGCTACATGATTCACTAGAAATAGAAGGGCTTTATTGTCACTGTACCACTTGTTTACAGTGAGATTAAACGAGCCCCCCCCCCAATCCCTCAGTCCTTGTTACACTCTATGTGCTATCGTACGACCACCAACCCCCAGCTGCAATGTTGTTGCAATGATTCACTAGCAGCAGTGGCTACTGAAGGTAATGGGGCCCTTGATATGTCCAGCTGTCCTTTGTCAACAACAAATGGTCGCTGTTTTGTGTGTGGAATATATGCTATATGGTAATTTATGGACCTAATAGGTATCTAAAGCCTTTTGCACATCACAAAATATGAATTTTATCAAAGTAATTGTTGAACTGAAATACAATTAAGGAGAAGTATATTAATAGTGCATTAACTATTAAGCTCTAACTTAATAAAGAAAAACAAAAAACAAATATAAGATAAGAAACAAAATAAAACCTACATCCAGCAACAGTGTTGTGTTGGCTCCTATGATGTAAGTCAGTGTTTCCCAACCAGTGTGCCTCCAGATGTTTTGGGACTACAATTCCCATCATCCCTGACCACTGGTATTGCTAGCGAGGGATGATGGGAGTTGTAGGCCAAAAACATCTGGAGGCACAGGGTTGAGAAACACTGATGTAAGTGATGGGCCCCGCCTGCTAGCCTGCTCCCTCAAATATCACTGCTTTGCTCCTTTCTATATATAGGGTGCCTGCATTCTGCATGGACTGGTTGCATGGCAGTATGTGCAAATGGTTTGAGATACCTATGAGGTCCATCAATTACCATATAGCATATATTCAAGACAAAAAACAGTGGCAATTTGTTGTTGACAAAGGACAGCTGGACATAGAAAGGGCCCCATTACCTTCAGTAGCTGAGGGCCTCATCAAAATATTTTAATGTAGTTTGATATTTGTTGGAAGCTGCCCATAGTGGCTGGGGAGACCCGGCCAGATGGGCGGTACAAATAATAAATTATTATTATATTATTATTATAAACCTAAATCCAGCCCTGGCTGCACACTTTCAAACTAGGTAGCACAGCTGCTCTCTAGTGTCACCAAGGTCCCCCCAAGCCTCAGAGATTCGCTCGACGCCTTGCGGTCCCTCAAATGGTGTCAGAGGGAACCTGGTGGAACGGCCGCATCCCGGAAGACCAGTCTGCAGCGGCACCAAGGAAGCAGGACGGAGAGGGGTCAACGGAACACCCCGCTTCCCTGCCCCTGCCTGCCCCCCACCCACCAGCCCATTTCCAGTCACGCTGACTGTGACAGCCGCCGCCGAGACAGAGAAACCGACCGGAAGCTCACCTTCCCATTTCCAAAGAGGACGGGGCTGAGGTCATAGCCATCCAGAGTGACATTGGGGAGAGGAACCCCAGCCAAGGCCGCCACAGTAGGCAGGATGTCTAGGGTGCTGGCCAGCTCATGGGTCACACCTGAATGCAGAAACAGACAGGAAAAGAAGGGGCAGCGAAAGACAGAGCCTAGGGCTTGCCGATCAGAAGGTCGCCGGTTCGAATCCCTGCAACGGGGTGAGCTCCCGTTGCTCGGTCCCAGCTCCTGCCCACCTAGCAGTTCGAAAGCACGTTAAAGTGCAAGTAGATAAATAGGTACCACTCTGGTGGGAAGGTAAACGGCATTTCCGTACGCTGCTCTGGCTCGCCAGAAGTGGCTTAGTCATGCTGGCCACATGACCCGGAAGCTGTATGCCGGCTCCCTCGGCCACTAAAGCGAGATGAGCACCGCAACCCCAGAGTCGTCCGCGACTAGACCTAACGGTCAGGGGTCCCTTTACCTTTTACTTTAAATTTTGGCGTTGACTTGTTTTAGCCCACCCGGGGAGGGTATACCCCCGAGGAATCCATTATAAATAGTATTACTTATAATACCCCCATGTAACCGACAGGTAAGCAATACACCCAGTTTCGCCGCCAGCCAAAGCAGCCCCTGTCCTGCCTGCTGGATTGTAAGCATGGCCTGCAAGGTCCAGGAGGGGGAGACAGTCCAGCCCCGATTGGGAAGACATGTGCTGTGACATCCTCTGAACACAAGGCAGGCAGGGCAGATCCAGGCAGTGGCGTAGCAAGGTCAGGTGGTACCTGGTGTGGAAAATTTCTTGCCCCCCCCCACTGAAATCTAGTTGGACTCCCAAGAGACTGCGATCTACTCACAGTATAAAAAGACTGGCTGTGATCTACCCGTTGTCATTGTTACGAGTTCTTCAGCTTTTTTAAGGGAAAGATTGACCAAATTTGTTGAGCTTCTTTTGGGGTTACAGGCTTTGGATCCTGAGTTGAGGGAGATTCTGCTTCTGCCCTCCCCCCTCCGCTTGTTTGCTCGCCTGCCTCCTTCCCGTCCTCTCCCTCCCTGCCTGCCTCCTAAAGCAGCCCAGGAGCGCAGGGCTGTCAAGACGAAGGGGGAAGGGGGAGGAAGTCCGCCTGCAAAGTGGCGCAGATCCACCCCTTCCATTAGGCGGGAATCGCAGGCGGGCGGTGCACCTAATGTCACCCCCTCGCTAATGACACCTGGGGCGGTACGCCCCCACCGCCCCCACCTTGCTCCACCTCTGGATGCAGAACTGCACCTGCTCTAGCGGTTGCTGCAACCCTGAGGCCACAAGGGCTGGACGTACCTGGGGAAATGCGGCCTGGCCAGTAGGCTACAGCTGGCTCCCTCACTCCTCCCTCATACGTTGTGCCTTTGCCACACTTGAGGAGGCCAGAGCTCCCTCCTCGGGACATGCGCATAGTTTCAGGGCTGTCAGCGAGAGGAAACGAACATTGGGATGTAATATTCCCCCACTCCACCCCCTTTTCATTTAAAACATTTCAATATATTCATTTAAGCAACCTTAAATCAATAACTTCCCTTCCCAGTGTGGTGTAGTGGTTAAGAGCGGTAGATTTGTAATCTGGTGAACCGGGTTCGCGTCTCCGCTCCTCCACATGCAGCTGCTGGGTGACCTTGGGCTAGTCACCCTTCTCTGAAGTCTCTCAGCCCCACTCACCTCACAGAGCGTTTGTTGTGGGGGAGGAAGGGAAAGGAGAATGTGAGCCGCTTGGAGACTCCTTCGGGTAGTGATAAAGTGGGATATCAAATCCAAACTCTTCTTCTTCTCTTCTTTCCGTGGTTCATTTTACATACCTTATATCCCTGCATATTTTACCTCAGCAATCCATTGTTACATCCATCAAATCTTATTTGCACTGTTGAATTCATCTTAATGCTACCAGTGTTCTTAAATGAACACAATTTTCACCCATATATTCAGTAAACGTTTTCCAGGCTTCTTTAAATGTGCATTTTTCTTGTTTTCTTATTCTATATGTTAGATATATTCCATCAGTTTAAGCGGCCATTCTCCTTTTGTTGGGACCTCGCTCGTTTGCCATTAAAACTTCCCCTTTCTAACAAACTTGGTGCAGATCACTTGCGTCTTACGCAGGGATTAATGTCCCAGGGCTGAGTGTGCAAAGCCGAAATCGCGTCTGGTCAAAACAACCCCTTGGAAGCGCCTCCGTGTGATCATCTCCTTTAACTTCCAGAGCCGGCATGCCAAACGGGTCTTAACCACAAGCGGGACAGAGAGCTTTCAAAACACGGAGACTTACTTACTGGCCTCTAGGAGGCTCTTGCGAGATCTTGCATGGCCATCCCAAGATCTCATGAGAGCCTCTCAGAGCCCAGTAAGCAAGTCTGAGAGTTTAAACGCTCTTTCCGCACTGGGGAAACCCTGTGCAAAAAGAGCTTTGAAGCTCTCCGCCTTCCATGTGTTTAATTTGTGCAATGTCAACCTCATACAGTTGAACTTGCATGTGTTAAATGCACATACCGTATTTTTCGCTCCATAAGACGCACTTTTTAAAGGGGAAATGTCAGGGACTGGCCCGAGCCAGGGGAGGTGGCGGAAGGGACAGAGGCATCAGGGGGCTACCCATGGGCGCCAGAGGAGATATTGCGAGCATGGGAGCAAGAAGAGGCAGCACCTAAGTTGTCGCCTGAGACAGGGAAGGGGGTGTGGAGAAGTGAGAGTGAAGAGGTGTCGCCTCCTGTGCTGACGCAAGAACAGCGAGTGGAGGGGGAGCCCTTGGGAAGGGAGGAGAACATGGAGACGGAGAGAGAGCAAGGGGTCGAGGATGTTGCGGGAGCCTCGGCAACAACCTCGAGGGATGATGAAAGCGAAAGCGATGCAGGGACCAGGAGGGTCAAGAAACGGAAGAGGAGGAGTGAAAGGAGACGTTGGGGTTTCAAAAGGCTTTTATGTTGGGGGAAAAGCGGAAGTCTTTACTTGGAGAATCTGATTCATCGGAGGAGGAGGAGGTGTAAAGCTGATCGGTGAAATAAACTTGTATATGAACTGAACGGACTGCTGAGTCGCTTACTCTCGAGGAGGACACATATCTCCCCTCACAGGAAATGTCTGTGCATCTTATGGAGCAAATGTGTGGTCCCTGCAGCTGAACTGCCCAGGGGCAAAAGCAGATCGTGCTTTTTTTCAAAAAAAGAGAGAAGGGGGTGTTGAAAGGAAGCCCCCTGAGCAGCTGCTCAGCAAACAATCGGGGAGAGAGATAAGGGAGAGATTCCAGCCCCGTCCCCTTGCAGAGGGAGGCTGTTTCCCCAGCGACATGTGACTGGCTGATTAGATTATCTGTCTGGAAACTGTAGAAATGGCTCCCTTTCCTGAAGCTGCAGAAATGTGAGTTAAACCCCATAAAACAGGGTTTCTTTCCCTTTGCAAAGTAAGCTCAACAACTTTGAGCTGATCCTCAAAAAATGGGGCTTTTCTCCTTTGCAAAAGAAGCTGCAGAAATTTGAGCTGATCCTCAAAAAATGCGGCTTTTCTCCTTTGCAAAGAAAGCTACAGAAATTTGAGCTGATCCTCAAAAAAATGGGGCTTCCCCCCTCTAAAAACTAGGTGCGTCCTATGGTCAGGTGCGCCTTATAGAGCGAAAAATACGGTAAGTTGCCTGGAACTCAAAGCTTCCCAAATTCTGCTGCCGTATCTTATGGCCAGATAGAGCAATTTGCCTTCAAAGAGCTCAGGAGCTCGTCCATGGTCAAAAGGTGTATTAAGGCAGCAGAACTAGTCTCCAATGTCAGCAATTCACAGCCCGTCCTAATCAAATCCGCAACAGTCTTTGCCAATCTTTCCTGCTTCCCGAGCGAAAAACCCCCTTGAGACCTGGCTCTGGGTTAGATACCTTGGAGATGAGACGCACCCTTACCCGTTGTCGGCGGTGAAGAGCACCAGGGAGTTTTCGGCTACCCCGCCGTCCTGCAGCGCTTGCAAAATGTGCCCCACGGATCCATCAAACTCAAGGAGGGCATCTCCAAAAGGGCCCCTGGGCGAGCGGCCGGTGTATTCTTGGCTCCCAAACTGGGGGTAATGCGTGTGCTGTGGACGAGCAGAGAACAAGGCGCTTGTCAATGTTCCTAGCTGGCTCTTCGGCAGAATAGTTTCACCAGGAAACCTCGGAAGAGCCCTGCTGGTTCCATTGCCCAAGGTGGCCCAGCAAGACGCCTCTGGGGAGCTTGCAAGGAGGGTGCGGGAGGGAATAGCTCCCTCCCCCTTTAGGCATCCTGGCTCATTGCAGTTGATAGAGCAGATGCTGTGAAATTAAAACTATATGTGTACCGCCATGCTCCACCCCCCACCCCCAGCTTAATTTGTCCAAAAGTTGATCCCTACCATTTCCATTTTCCTGGCTGGGGCTTCTCTGTGGTGGCTCCCTTGTTATATATACCCTGTTTCCCCTTTTTTAATACGTATTCATAAAGTAAGCCATGGCAGGGTTTTTTTACCTTTGTGAGAAGTAAGACGTACCCCAAAAGTAAGCCGTGGTGCCGCCATTGTTCCCATCACCTCCTCAGCCCCTCCTGCATGCGCAGGGAGCCAGCAAACCAGTGAGAGGCACGGGGGGGGGACGCGCCTCTTGCGGAGTTCTGTCCCGCCTGCTTAGCGTGCAGGGAGAGGCGCGCGGGGGGGGGGAGACGCCTCTTCCTGCCCCACCTGTTCCCCATGCGCAGGGAGCCAGCGAGAGTCACAGGGGGAAACGCGCCTCTTGTGGAGTTCTGCCCCGCCTGCTCAGCGCGCAGGGGGAGGCTGTACTGTACCATACTGACATAATCAAAATAAGACATCCCCCCAAAATAAGCCACCCTGTGTTTTTTTGAGGAAAAAAATTTATAAGACGGTGTCTTAAAAAGGGGGAAAGACGGTACCATATTTTTCGCTCTATAAGACGTATAGACACTCTACCTGGCAATAGGACACACCTAGTTTTTAGAGGGGGAAAGCCCCATTTTTTTGAGGATCAGCTCAAATTTCTGCAGCTTCTTTTGCAAAGGAGAAAATCCCCATTTTTTGAGGATCAGCTCAAATTTCTGCAGTTTCTTTTGCAAAGGAGAAAAGACCCATTTCTTGTGGATCAGCTCAAATTTCTGCAGCTTCTTTTGCAAAGGAGAAAAACCCCATTTTTTTGAGGATCAGCTCAAATTTCTGCAGCTTCTTTTGCACCTGCCCTATGGAAGGCTCTCCCACCAGATGTTAAGGAGATAAACAACTATCTGACTTTTAAAAGACATCTGAAGGCAGCCGTGTTTAGAGAAGTTTTTAATGTTTGAAGTTTTATTGTGCTTTTAATATTCTGTTGGGAGCAGCCCTGAGTGGGAAACCCAGCCAGATGGGCAGGGTATAAATAATAAATTATTATTAATAATAATATTAGCTTCAGAGGGGAGCGGGATGCGTTAAAATCCCCATCAACAAGAGAGGTGGAAGACCATTCTTGCCTGTGTGGCAAAGAAGCCCTCTCACACAGCAGCAGCAGGCAGAGCTGGAGCTCCAGCCCATCCGAAGGACAGGAATAAAACTCAACTGCCTGGGTTCTTTGCCCCCAGCCTGCACAAAGAGCTCCGGAACTTACGTGGGAGGCATAATATAGCAGGAAGGGCTGGTTGCGCCGCGCGGAAGCGGCAATGAAGTCTCGGGCAAAGGTGTTGTAGCGAGGCTGCAAGCGTGGGAAGGACAGGGGCTGCTCTACGATGGTCTGGTTCCAGAACAGGGGGACGGAAACCACTTCTTGGTCGCAGGTCCCAAAGCAGGGCGTGTCCGGGGGGAAGCAGGTGAGGTTCTGGCAGGGACCCTGCAGCAGGACGAAGAAGGGGAAAGGTGGTGGTATCATAGGAGAGAGAAGTCAGAGCATGCCAGAGGCACAGAATGCAGAACAAACACACCCATGTACACAGAACCACAGGAGCTCATTACCTTAGAAGCCCATTTAAGGAATTCCACTCGTTCCAGCTCCACCAGCACCACTCCCATATGGGCAATGAAGAAGATTAACCTTAATATCTCTATCTCTCACACACACATGGCCAGATTTAGGTTTGATGAGGCCCTAAGCTCCTGAAGGTAACGGGTCCCTTTATATGTCCAGCTGTCCTTTGTGTTGAATATATGCTATATGGTAATTTAAGGGACCCAGGTGGCGCTGTGGGTTAAACCACAGAGTCTAGGGCTTGCTGATCAGAAGGTTGGCGGTTCGAATCCCCGCGACGGGGTGAGCTCCCGTTGCTCGGTCCCTGCTCCTGCCCACCTAGCAGTTCGAAAGCATGTCAAAGTGCAAGTAGATCAATAGGTACTGCTCCGGCGGGAAGGTAAACGGTGTTTCCGTGCGCTGCTCTGGTTCGCCAGAAGCAGCTTTGTCATGCTGGCCACATGACCCGGAAGGTGTCTGCGGACAAACGCCTATAGAGCGAGATGAGTGCGCAACCCCAGAGTCGGACACGACTGGACCTGATGGTCAGGGGTCCCTTTACCTTTACCTTTAATTTATGGATCTCATAGGTATCTCAAGCCATTTGCCCATGTTACCATGCAACCAGTCCATGCAGAATGTAGGCACCCTATATATAGAAAGGAGCAAACCAGGGGTATTTTAGGGAGCAGGCTAGCAGGCAGGGCCCATGACGTACATCACAGGAGCCTACACAACACAAAACACTGTTGCTGTATGTAGGTTTTATTTTATTTGTTTTTTATCTTATATTTTGGAAATGTACATCCAGTTTTTTCCCCCTTTAATTTTTTGGGGTTCCCCCAAGAGAGTGGGGCCCTAAGCTAGAGCTTGTTTAGCTTATAAATGGCTTCGGTCCAGTATACCTGAAGGAGCGTCTCCACCCCCATCAGTCAGCCCGGACACTGAGGTCCAGTGCCGAGGGCCTTCTGGCGGTTCCCTCGCTGCGTGAAGCCAAGTTACAGGGAACCAGGCAGAGGGCCCTCCCTTCAGATGTCAAAGAGAACAACAACTACCAGACCTTTAGAAGACATCTGAAGGCAGCCCTGTTTAGGGAGGGTTTTAATGTTTTATAGATTATTGTATTTTAATGCTCTGTTGGAAGCCGCCCAGAGTGGCTGGGGAAACCCAGCCAGATGGGCGGGGTATAAATAATAAATTATTATTATTATTATTATTATTATTATTATTATAATACGTAAATCCGGCACTGCTCACTCTCACACACAATTCATCAACATTTCACAGCGAAGAACTTAACAAGAGACTTGCCGGAGCAGACCAAATACGTGTCCAAGCCAGCAGCCCATTCCTAAGAGGGGCAACTACATAGATACTCCCAGGAAGCCCCCAAATTCCAGGCCCAAAGGCAACAGCCTTCTCCTGCTGTCGCTTCCCGGTAAATGGGGCTCAGGGCCACATTCTGAAATGTAATGTTTAAGGTTCTGTGCGTTGCTAATTTAATGCTTAAACATCCCTGCATTGCAGGGGGTTGGACTAGAGGACTCTCGGCGTCCCTTCCATCTCTACAGTTCTGCGATTCGTTTGTGAGAAGCATTTCCCAAACAATTAAGTGATCTTGTATTGCCAATATAATATCAAGGTAAAGGGTAAAGGGACCCCTGACTGTTAGGTCCAGCCGTGTCCGACTCTGGGTTTGCGGCGCTCATCTTGCTTTATTGGCCGAGAGCCGGTGTACAGCTTCCAGGTCATGTGGCCAGCATGACTAAGCTGCATCTGGCGAACCAGAGCACCGCACGGAAACACCGTTTACCTTCCTGCCGGAGCGGTACCTATTTATCTACTTGCACTTGACGTGCTTTCGAACTGCTAGGTTGGCAGGAGCAGCGACCGAACAACGGGTGCTCACCCCGTCACGGGGATTCGAACCGCCGACCTTCTGATCGGCAAGCCCAAGAGGCTCTGGGGTTTAGACCACAGCGCCACCCACGTCCCTAATATCAAGGTAGTCAGACCCAAATCCGAACCTGCTGAATTCAGTGCTTTTCTTTTAACTATATACCGGTATATAAAAGTTTATAAAAGTATTTAATAGTGTGTGTGTGTGTGTGTGTGTGTGTATACAGGTGAAACTCAAAAAATTAGAATATCATGGAAAGGTTCGTTTCTTTCAGTAATTCAACTTAAAAGGTGAAATGAATATATGAGATAGACTCATGACATGCCAAGCGAGATATGTCAAGCCTTTGTTTGTTATAATTGTGATGATTATGGCGTACAGCTGATGAGAACCCCAACTTAACAATTTCAACTTTGGGGTTTTCATCAGCTGTACGCCATAATCATCACAATTATAACAAACAAAGGCTTGACATATCTCGCTTGGCATGTCATGTATATTAAACTCATATATTAAACTCCAGTAGCTAATGAAAACAATTGCTTACATAAATGGACTTTTCCACAATATTCTAATTTTTTGAGTTTCACCTGTATATATATAGATATAAAAACTAACAAACCACCAAATTCACAGTGAATGCTGTAATTATGAAGGGGAAAAACCCCTCGCATTTCCCCAAGCAGATCTGAGTTAGACCCTCTCATTAAAACTGCTTCAACTGCAGCCTAAAGCACGGCACAAGGGTCCTCCTAGCACAGCTCTCCTCCCTCCCTGCAGCGACTCCAAGCCTCCCCCTTCTGAGCCTGCGCTGCTCCCTGCTTTGCCCACCCGGCCGCATCTCACCTGGTCATGCGAGTAGGGCACCCCCAGAAAGTGGTCGAACCCTTGGCGCGTGGGCAGGAACGTCCCATTGGGTCCGAGGCCCAGGTGCCATTTGCCTACCATGGCGGTGGCATAGCCCCTCTCCTTCAGCAGCTCCGCCAGAGTCACCTCGGACAAGGGGAGACCTCCCCAGGAGCCAGGGTAGAACACGCCGGGGTAAATGCCGGAGCGCGTCTGGTAGCGACCCGTCAGCAGGGCTGCCCTGGAGGGGGGAGAGCAGGTAGGAAAGACGCTAGACCTCCGGGCCAACAGCCAGGCAGCCACATAGCTCCAGCCAAACCCAACCCACTCCGAAAGGAACATTCACTCAATGAGAGGTGCCCCAGGCAGCGCCAGATTTAGGGCAATGTGGAGAGTCCCCCCCCCCACAATTGGGCGCTGAGCAGAGCGGGTGCAGAATAATACCGTACTGGCCTGAATATAAGCCTCACTCCCCCCCCCCCCGAAATTCCGACTGTGAAAAGTTAAACTGCAGCTTAAATTCGCGACCTTACACAAATTGGCTTTTAGGACATCGCCGCTGAAACAGACGTACGGGGAAACGGGGGGGGGGGTGCAGGGGCGTACCCAGGATCAAAACTAGGGGGGGCAAGCCATGGTCGTTCAGGTTTGCTTTGAACGGACGCTGATCATTTTTGCTTCTAGGGGGAGGGGGCAGCTGCCCATGGGGGTGTTTTCTTGCCAATTTGTGATCTTGAGACTGTTCATTTGCCCTTTACGAGGGTGAGTGCCTGCGGAATTGTAGCAACTGAATAGTGATTTGTGATTTCAGCGGTTATAGGGGAACTTTTGCGGGCTTACAAAATCAAAGGCTTAAATTGGCTCGGAGTTACAATTCTACCAACCGCAGCGATTTTCAGCCTGTAACCCAATTTTGAGGGAGCGGCTTATATTCAGGTATTGTCTTCTTTCTCTCTCCCCCCCCCCCCGAATTTTAAAGGTGCGGCTTATATCCCGGCCAATACGGTAATAATAATACTCCATAATAATGACTCAAGGTTGGAAGGGGTGCCATATTTTGTCTTTGCTCAGAGTGCCATATTACCAAAGCCCAAGACTGAGGGAAGGGAGCGATAGAATATGCAAGGATCAGTTATCGTGTGTGTATTGGTGTCCAGAACATTTTACAGTTAGCATAATCTGTATAACTGCATGTCTGGGGTGCATAGCTGTCAACTTTCGGATTTGAAAATAAGGGATTTTTCAAACTTTCACATTTGAAAATAAGGGATGCCGCGAGGGCGGCGCAATGGCATCAAGTAGCCTCGCCACCCTGCGCTCCAGAGGCTGCACACGAACGGGTAAGCGAAAGAGCGAGCATGTAGACGGCAGGCAGGCAGGCTGTCTGTCTGGTTGGGCGTGAGGGTCTGGCTGCACAAGGCATGCAAGCTCTGCCCCCAGTCGGTCTCAGACTCCTTATTGGCAGCTGAGCAACGCAGCTGAGGAGCCTCCCTGGCCGGCAGGAAGGGAGAGGAGCTGCTTCCTTTGAAATCCAGGAAATTTAAGGGATATCAACAATCCGGGATAGCAGCGGGAAATGGCATTGGAATAAGGGAGTTTCCTGCAAAAAAGGGAGGGTTGACAGCTATGCTGGGGTGTGGGGAGGAGGGACTGAGTCCGGGAAAGATGACTGTCCACTTTGGTGTGACTTATGTCACATTAACTAACTCCCAACAATTGAACAAGAAAGGGAGATGGGGACTGACGTACCGGGACGGGCTGCAGACGGGGCTGCTGCTATAGAAGTCGGTGAACCGTAGGCCGGCGGCCGCCATCTTGTCCAGGTTGGGGGTCGAGGAGGTGGGGTGCCCATAGCTGGCCAGATCTCCAAAGCCCAGGTCATCGGCGAAAATGAGGACAATGTTGGGGGGCTGGCTGGCTGAACTCGGCAGAGCCAGGGCCACCAGGCACAGAAGCACAAGTCCCAGAGAAGGCATGGCTAATGAAGGCATGTTCTCAAAGCCCGTCCCCGGATGCTGCTCAGGTACCTAATGCCAAGGTTGGTGCCAGGAAGCCTGTTGGTCAGAAGAAGGAGGGGTGGCTAATACCCCAGAGGACAGGATCACACTTCAAAATGACCTTAACAGATTAGAGAATTGGGCCAAAGCAAACAAGATGAATTTTAACAGGGAGAAATATAAAGAAAGTACTACACTTGGGCAAAAAAAATGAAAGGCACAAATACAGGATAGGTGACACCTGGCTTGAGAGCAGTACATGTGAAAAGGATCTAGGAGTCTTGGTAGACCACAAACTTGACATGAGTCAACAGTGTGATGCAGCAGCTAAAAAAGCCAATGCAATTCTGGGCTGCAACCATAGGAGTATAGCATCTAGATCAAGGGAAGTAATAGTACCACTGTATTCCGCTCTGGTCAGACCTCACCTGGAATACTGTGTCCAATTCTGGGCACCACAATTCAAGAAGGATACTGACAAGCTGGAACGTGTCCAGAAGAGGGCAACCAAAATGGTCAAAGGCTTGGAAACGATGCCTTATGAGGAACGGTTTAGGGAGCTGGGAATGTTTAGCCTGGAGAAGAGAAGGTTAAGGGGTGATATGATAGCCATGTTCAAATATATAAAAGGATGTCATATAGAGGAGGGAGAAAGGTTGTTTTCTGCTGCTCCAGAGAAGCGGACACGGAGCAATGGATTCAAACTACAAGAAAGAAGATTCCACCTCAACATTAGGAAGAGCTTCCTGACAGTAAGAGCTGTTTGACAGTGGAATTTGCTGCCAAGGAGTGTGGTGGAGTCTCCTTCTTTGGAGGTCTTTAAGCAGAGGCTTGACAGCCACCTGTCAGGAATGATTTGATGGTGTTTCCTGCTTGGCAGGGGGTTGGACTGGATGGCCCTTTGGGTCTCTTCCAACTCTAGGATTCTATGAAGACCAAAGAAAGAAGACTCTTTTAAAACCCAAGAAGAACCTTGCTGCATCAAGTCAAAGGAGGCCCATCTAATCCAGCATCCTGTTCTCACAGGGCCAACCAGTGGGAAGCCCCAAGCAGGACCTCAGCGCAACAGCTCCTCTCCCCAGTTGTGAATCCCAGGAACTGGTGTCCTGACTCTGGGGAGCCCAGCCAGCGTGGCTAAATGGCACTTACCGGTATCTGCCAAACCCTCTTTTCAAGCCATTTAAGGCGCCAGCCAACACTGTTTAAGGATACACTGAGTGAAGGAGGACTTCCTTTCGTCTGTCCTGAAATCTTCCAATCACAGGAGGGCTCTGAGTTCCAGCATTATATATACCGTATTTTTTGCTCCATAACGCGCACTTTTTTCCTTCTAAAAAGGAAGGGGGAAAGTCTGTGCGTGTTATGGAGCGAATGCATGGTCCCTGGAGCTGAATTGCCCAGGGACCAAAAGAAGATCGAGCTTTTTCTTTTACAAAGAGAGAAGGGGGTGTTGAAAGGCTGCCGCTTTACAGCTGATCAGCAAGAGATCGGGAAGAGAGATAAGGTCGCTGCAGAGAGAAAGAGATCGGGAAGAGAGATAAGGTCCTCCTGCAGAGGAGGCTGTTGGTTTCCCCAGCGACATGTGACTGGCTGATTAGATTATCTGTTTGGAAACTGTAGAAAGGGCTTTGAGCTGATCCTTTCGCAACTGGGGCTTTTCTTCTTCCAAAAGAAGATGCACAACTTTGAACTGATCCTCAAAAAGGGGGGGCTTTCCCCCTTTCCTCCTCAAAAAACTAGGTGCGCGTTATGGAGCGAAAAATACGGTATATATATTTTAAATGATTTTTATTGGGTTTTACAATTTTTTAAAGCACAACATCATGGTTAAATTTTCTTTGCTTCCCCCCTCTCACCGTGGGAAGCACACTTTTCATCACCCCCCTCTCACAGAGGCCCATAATCATTGTACATTTAACCAAATTAATACTCCTTCATAACATTGCTTAAGCCTAGCTCTACTCCTTAGCTAAGCATTTCCATTTTTCCAAATATATTTTACTGTTGACTTCCCCGACTCCCCGCTAGTGGATTCATCTTTAATAATCTTTATCAGGTTTCTAATTCCTCTTCTTATGCAACCTCTTTTATATACTAATTTCCGTTATTTAATGCTATCTTTTATCCTAGGCCTTTTCCCCCTAATTACCACACAATGTTCGCCCCTCCCTCCCCCGTTCCTGGCTGTTTTATCTTCCTCTACTTATTTCATTATCACATTCATCTTTATTATTTACTCATACCATTAACCATGTCCATTCTCCTAGTTTTCAGAGCCGGAAAGGTAACCAATTTTATATAGACATTACCTTAATTATCCCACACCCACCCTTTTTGCCACCCAACAGTTCTCTTGGTCACAAGGACCTTCTTCCTTCTTACGCTGCAGTCTCTTCAGATCTTCCTTCCCTGTTCGGCCTCGTCCAGTTGGATGATTTGTTTTTCTTTTCTTTCCAAAAGTCTTTTTCCTTTCAGAGTCTTTTTTTCTATCTATTTTGTTGTTTCCAGTCCTCGTCCTTTGATTCTTTTTTCCATTGACAGTTCCAAGAGCTTTACGTCTTTTGTTTTGCCGGCTGCAGCAGTTTTTTTTCCAGTTTTCCTTTTTTCTCACGGTCTAGGATGTGTTTTTCTTCTGTTACATCTGTTGCCTTTCCCACCATTGTTACATCTGGTATGATGTCATTGTTGTTTTGGTGGTCTCGCAACCATTCATTGGATGCTCTGACGGAGTCTCTTATTTCAAGTGCCATCTCCAAGATTTTTTCAAGTTCCTCTACCGTCAGGTCATTCGCCATTTTTTCCAAATATCACAGTCTCAACATGTAATTCTTAAAGTCTAATCCATCAAAACTTATTTAAAGCCAGGTTCCCCCAGAACCACAGGGAGACAGGGTAACTGTTTACGCTAATACAAAGTTTCCTTTTTGTTTCCACTTTCACTTCGCCTTGGCTACACAGTCCCCTGTTACATTATTTCCACCGCAAATGGATCGACCTCCATGTTTGAAATCCCTTGCCCAGTCCAAATTAGTCCAAATTTGTCATCAACTTACAATTCTGGTGTTTCCAATCCTTTTTTCCTTTTCTTGGAGGAATTAAGTGCTCCGAACGGCCGGTTCGTGCAGCTTCGCTCAATAAAGGCAGTCGATAGACCCGATGAGGCTCCGTCTCCACCCGGCTCTCTCTCGATCGCACTTACTAGGGCTCCCAGGGAGCCAGGGAGACGTCAGAAGCCTCCGCCGAATCACCATGCCCCCGGGACGCTCTTCCCGGGGTTCTTGGGGTCCGCGGCGCTGGCGCGGTTCCCCCCCCTTTAATGAGCCGGGGATCACGGAGCGCGATTTCCCCCCGACCAGCCGTTCCGGCACTTAACCGGAAGTCCTGAGTTCCAGCATTATAAGAGGGGGAAAGAAACCTTTGCTCTTTCCACTTCCCCCACACCCATAAGTTTCCAATATTCATAGAACCTGTAATAGGAGGCCAAAAAAAAAATGTATATGCCCTATTCTTCTCATTTTTCACAGGAAGTTATAGCCAGCTCCACACTTTCTGTGTTCCGGCCGGAAGAACTTCTGCAGAGAACTCCTTAGGAAGCCTCTTGGGCACCCGGGGCGGCGGTGCGCAGAGGCACCCCCTTGGGGCAGGGCATCCTGACGCATGCGTCATGACGTCACGACGCATGCGTCAGGATGGACTGTGCATGCCCGGAAATGCCGGGCATGCGCAGTGCAACCCGCCCGGCACTGCAGCCAGGGCCGGCGCGTCCATTAAGGTGAACTAGGCAGTTGCCTAGGGCGCCAAAATGGAGGGGGCGCTGGCCAGCCTGCCCCCCCGCCCCCCGGTGCCGCCCCAACCAGCGGCGGAGCAAGCAGCTTGGGGCGAAAACCGCGGTGGCGCCAAAATGGAGGGGGCGCTGGCCAGCCTGCCCCTCGCCCCCCACCGCCGCCTAGTGCTGCCCCAACCAGCGGCAAAAACCGCGGCAGCGTGGGGCGCCCGGCCGGCAGGGCGCGGGGCACCGTACGTCATGCGCAATGACGTCACGTGGCCCGCCCCCTCGCCTAGGGTGCCAAAATCCCTAGCACTGATCCTGGCTGCAGCTCCCGCAGCGACCCACCGAGCGAGCGCCGGCTCCTGGAGCTGCCCGTCCGTGCTGCTTTAAAGCAGCACGGACGGAGCAGCCCCACGAGCCGGCGCTCGCTTTAGGCTCCCGGCTCGGCTTGCGTCGCCAATCGCGGGGGTGGGGCCGGCCCCGAGAGTGTCACCCCCCCAGGGGAAAGCGGCCGGGGCCCGGCTGGCTGAGAGAGGGGGCCGGCCCCACCCCTGCGATCAGGCGACGCAAGCCGAGCCCAGAACCTTGCTCTGTGTGCAACGGTGGCTGGCTTGCTTTATCGGTCGCTCTCTCAGCCAGCCGGCGCCCCGCCCGCTTTCCCCGGGGGGGGGGGTGTGAAACTCTCTGTCACCCCACCCAGGGGAAAGCGGGCGGGGCGCCAGCTGGCTGAGAGAGCGACCGATAAAGCAAGTCAGTCGCGAACAGAGCAAGGGTTTGGGCTCCCGGCTCGGCTTGCATTGCCGATCGCGGGGGTGGGGCCCCGAGAGTGTCACCCCTGCAGGACGGAACCCGGGGCGGCCCGCCCCCTTGCTCTGCCACTGACCACTGTGCAGAGCACATTACAAATGATCCGCAATTTTGTTTTCGATCCTTAAGGAACCCTAGCATGGGTTAATGATCCCACGATGCCAAGATCCCATTCCAGGTAAGTCACAGCCTGGTCAGACGCTGTCAGCCTCTGTGTGAATTCAAGATTTGCCCCAGTTCCCATCAATTTACACTTACACCTGCCATTTTGTTGTCATCCAGTTTGGAGAAATCCTTCTGAAACTACGCACAATTCTTTTATGTTTTGACCACACAGAATATTGTCATGTTATCTGGAAGCAGGACCACTTCACTGCTAACCCTTCTTTGAGATTATTTCTGAATGATATTTTTTTTTAAACCACACTGGTTGGGACTTTGGATTTTGGAGGACTCTGCGTCACAGTCCGGGCTCTTAGCAAACAAAGTCCCAGCAAGGCACGTCAGGAACCGGGGCAAGATGGCAGGAACAAGAGTCCAAAGAGCAGGGGTCCGAGGGTCGAGCAGCAAGAGGTACGAAGTCACAGTCCAAGGGTCAAGGAACCAGAAGCACGTAGTCACAGTCTGAGGGTCAAGAAGCCAGAAACACGAAGTCACAGTCCAAGGGTCTGAGGATCAGGAACCAGGAATCAAGGAGCCAAGGGTCTGAGGATCAGGAACCAGGAATCAAGGAGCCAAGGGTCTGAGGATCAGGAACCAGGAGTCAAGGAGTCAAGGAGCCAAGGGTCTGAGGATCAGGAACCAGGAGTCAAGGAGCCAAGGGTCTGAGGATCAGGAACCAGGAATCCAGGAGCCAAGGGTCTGAGGATCAGGAACCAGGAGTCAAGGAGTCAAGGAGCCAAGGGTGAGGAACCAGGAGTCAAGGAGCCAAGGGTCTGAGGATCAGGAACCAGGAGTCAAGGAGCCAAGGGTCTGAGGATCAGGAACCAGGAGCCAAGGAGCCAAGGGTCAGGAACCAGGAGTCAAGGAGCCAAGGAGCCAAGGGTCAGGAACCAGGAGCCAAGGGTACGAGGATCAGGAACCAGGAGTCAAGGAGCCAAGGGTCCGAGGATCAGGAACCAGGAGTCAAGAAGCCAAACGCAGCAAGGCAGGAAAGGCGTTGCTGTGGCAAAGAGCGGAGGTGAAATGCTGGCCTTATATCTCCTGCTGGCTCTTGACACCAGGTGCAGCGAGTTACCACTCAGCCTCACCAGGTTCAGTAAATTATCAAGCAGCTTCACCTGTGTGGCCGCGCCCTGGCTCTCCAGAACAAGCCAAAGCTCTGCTGGTCCCAGGGCCTGGCTCTTGCACACACTCCTGACACTCTGCTTTCCACATCCCTCCACCAGTAAAACTCTCCACTGATTCTTAGTATCTTACTCTTGTATTTCTGTTCTTTAACAGGTTACCAGTCCACATGAGGTTACCTTTTCTCACCTCCTTACCAAGTCGCCATGGGGTGAGGGCCTTTGCGAAGTCTAAGTACACCGTGTTCACCAGCAAAACCTCCCCATCTGGTTTTTTACATTCACAAAGAACTCAAAAAGCTTAGGGCTCATCCACACCAAGGGCCGGATTTTGGTTTGATGAGGCCCTAAGCCAGGCACCCTCAAACTCGGCCCTCCAGATGTTTTGGGACTACAACTCCCATCATCCCTCACCACTGGTCCTGTTAGCTAGGGATGATGGGAGTTGTTAGCTAGGGATGATGAGGGATGATGGGAGTTGTAGTCCCAAAACATCTGGAGGGCCGGGTTTGGGGGTGCCTGCCTAAGCTACTGAAGGTCATGGGGCCCTTTCTATGTCCACAACAACAAATTGTTGCTGTTTTTTCGTGTTGAATATATGCTATAAGGTACCGTATTTTTCGCTCTATAAGGCGCACCTGACAATAGGACGCACCTAGTTTTTAGAGGGGGAAAGCCCCATTTTTTGAGGATCAGCTCAAATTTCTGCAGCTTCTTTTGCAAAGGAGAAAAGCCCCATTTTTGGAGGATCAGCTTAAAGTTGTTGAGCTTACTTTGCAAAGGGAAAAAATCCTGTTTTATGGGGTTTAACTCACAGTTCTGCAGCTTCAGGAAGCCATTTCTACAGTTTCCAGACAGATAATCTAATCAGCCAGTCACATGTTGCTGGGGAAATAGCCTCCCTCTGCAAGGGGGCGGGGCTGGAATCTCTCTCCCTTATCTCTCTCCCCGATCGTTTGCTGAGCAGCTGCTCAGGGGGCTTCCTTTCAACACCCCCTTCTCTATTTTTTTTTTTTTAAAAAAAGCACGATCTGCTTTTGCCCCTGGGCAGTTCAGCTCCAGGGCCCACACATTCGCTCCATAAGACGCACAGACATTTCCCCATACTTTTTTGGAGGAAAAAAGTGCGTCTTATGCAGCGAAAAATACGGTAATTTATGGACCTAATAGGTATCTAAAGCCATTTTATTTGTTTTTTACCTTATATTTTGGAAATGTACATCCAGGTTTTTTCCCTTTCATTTTTTTGGCCCCCCCCCAAGAGTGGGGCCCTAAGCTATAGCTTGTGCGTAAATCTGGCCCTGATCCACACCCACCTTTGCTCCCCATTTCTAGTTCCCTGTCTGAGTGCATAATTACTTCGTTTTGCTCACCTCCGCCTGATCCAGTGGGGCTCTTCTTCAGCCTCTGCATCTTAGGCCAGCTTCCAAGGAAGAGCACCTGCATTAATCTTTCCGAGCAGCACCTGCGAAAGCTCCTCTTAGTCCCCCACCCCAAAGCCCACATCCGCCCAGGACAACACTCACCCAACCTCAGAAATGCTCCAAGAATATGCCTGGCTGGAGGGGTGCAGGCGAACGTCCCTGGCGTCACCTTGAGGCATCAGGAGGCACAGGGTCCGGCAAGTGACTTCTGGGGCCACGCCCACACTTCCACTTCCCCAATGCTTCAAAGGGGATGGAAGGAAAAGCATTAAAAATGCTCAATTATCTGAGGTTCTGCCCCCCCCCCCCCGCAGAAGCCCGCCCCACTCCACAAAAAAAGCACAACAATTTTGGGGCGATCGCAGCCCTCCCTAACAAAAATTCTGGCTACGCCTGTGCACTTTCCCCCGGCAAACGTCACTGGGTCTCCCCCGGATTGAGTTTCGCTCCGAATTCGCTCTAGGCACATGGCACAAGCAGAAGTGTGGCCACTCTCGAGCCCCGCCCCGTGAAGCGAGCCTCTCGCTTCGATCCCGGGCATCTACCTCCCCGTTTGCAGAACTTGGGGGGACCAGGGGCGGCGGAGCCCGGGGCGCGAGAGCGCAAAGGGCGCGCGGAGGGGCATCGCGGTGCCAGCTGTGCCCGCAGAGAGAGGTCGTCCGCCCGCCCGCCCGCCTGTCCCTTTCCCCACGACCCGGCGAGGCTGCAGGCCCGCCATCATGATCCGCCCGGCCCCCCGCCTTCCCTCCGCGCGCCTCGCAACATCGCGGGGAGACCCACCGGGTTGAGCGACAGCGGCGGCGACAGCTGTACTTGCGCGCGCCCTCCGAGATCCCGAGGCGCGGGGCATGCTGGGAATTGCAGTTCCCCGAGGGTTGGCAACGCCTCTGAAGGGCGGGGCCCAGGAACGGATCCCAGAAGCGGTCCCGAGCAGGATCCGCTCCTGGCGCTCGCTTGGCCTCGCCCTTGCGCCTCCTCCGGTTGGAAGGGGTCCCCCAGCAGCCAGGGTCATCTAGTCCGACCCTTTGCAGTGCAGGAATCTCCACTGGGATGATTCGTTCTCCCTATTCACCCCCCTTCCTTCCTCCCTCCCACCCCATTTTCCTTCCGGTAAAATACAACAGATCAGTAGGGCTGGCTGATTCTCAGGCAGACATGAAGCGCATTCTGTGTATGCTCAGGGGTCTCCAGTAAAGCTCCCATGCTCCGTGCCTTTTAAACATGCCCAGGATCGGATGCTGTGCTCACCCCGTCTGCCCTGCCTCTGTTGGATCTCAGCTGCGTGTGCAAAGCCGTGTCGCTGGTCCCGGCGCTGCGCTGGGGGTGGAAGGCGTGGGATGACGCGAGCGACACCACGGGCACAAGGCAGCATCTTCCGGAGAGCTCTCTGCAAAAAGCACAGCGCAGCTTTCTGTCTGAACGCCGGTAGCGCTGGATCAGGGCTGACGCCGCGTGAACCTTTTGCGAGAGATCGTGGGCAGCGGAGATGCGGGGAGGGAGCCGGCCCTTGCCTTCTTGCCGAGCAAGGGCTTTGCTCTACAGAAGGCTGGCCACTCAGGCGCAAAAAAACTATGATAAATTCAACAGAGTAAAAATAATTTTTGATGGCTGTAAAAGTGGAATGGATCACTGCCTTGTCGTGGCGAAGGGGCTTGAATTACTCAGGGAAGCTATGGACAGGTCAAGATGGACAGGTCGTAGTGGAGAGTTTGGACCAAACGTGATCCACCTGGAGAAGGAACTGGCAAGCCACTCCAGTATCCCTACCAAGAAAACTCCATGGACAAAGACAACAGGCATATAAAAGATATGACGCTGGAAGATGAGCCCCTCAGGTCGGAAGGCGTCCAACATGCTACTGGGGAAGAGCGGAGGACAAGTACAAGTAGATTCAGAGCTGATGAAGCGGCTGGGCCAAACCCGAAAGGACGCTCAGTTGCGGATATGCCTGGAAGCGAAAGGAAAGTCCAATGCTGTAAAGAAAAGTATTGCATAGGAACCTGGAATGTAAGAACCATGAACCTTGGTAAGCTGGATGTGGTAAAAAATGAGATGGCAAGAATAAACATTGACATCCTGGGCATCAGTGAACTAAAATGGACGGGAATGGGTGAATTCAGTTCGGATGACTATCATATCTACTACTGTGGGCAGGAATCCCGTAAAAGAAATGGAGTGGCCCTCATAGTCAACAAAAGAGTGGCGAAAGCTGTACTGGGATGCAATCTCAAAAATGATAGAATGATCTCGATACGAATCCAAGGCAGACCTTTTAACATCACAGTAATCCAAGTTTATGCACCAACTACCAGTGCTGAAGAAACTGAAGTTGACCAATTCTATGAAGACTTACAACACCTTATAGAAATGACACCAAGGAAGGATGTTCTTCTCATTATAGGGGATTGGAATGCTAAAGTAGGGAGTCAAGAGATAAAAGGAACAACTGGCAAGTTTGGCCTTGGAGTTCAAAATGAAGCAGGGCAAAGGCTAATAGAGTTCTGTCAAGAGAACAAGCTGGTCATCACAAACACTCTTTTCCAACAACACAAGAGACGACTCTACACATGGACATCACCAGATGGGCAACACCGAAATCAGATTGATTATATTCTCTGCAGCCAAAGATGGAGAAGCTCTATACAGTCAGCAAAAACAAGACCTGGAGCTGACTGTGGCTCAGATCATCAGCTTCTTATAGCAAAATTCCAGCTTAAACTGAAGAAAGTAGGAAAAACCACTGGGCCAGTAAGATACAATCTAAATCAAATTCCTTATGAATACACAGTTGAAGTGAAGAACAGGTTTAAGGATTTAGATTTGGTGGATAGAGTGCCTGAAGAACTGTGGATGGAGGCCCGTAACATTATACAGGAGGCAGCAACGAAAACCATCCCAATGAAAAAGAAATGCAAGAAAGCAAAGTGGCTGTCAAATGAGGCCTTACAAATAGCGGGGGAGAGAAGGCAAGCAAAATGCGAGGGAAATAATGAAAGATACAGGAAATTGAATGCAGATTTCCAAAACATAGCAAGGAGAGACAAGAGGGCCTTTTTAAACGAGCAATGCAAAGAAATAGAGGAAAACAACAGAATGGGGAAAACCAGAGATCTGTTCAAGAAAATTGGAGATATGAAAGGAACATTTCGTACAAAGATTACCACAATTAAGGACAAAAGTGGAAAGGACCTAACAGAAGCAGAAGACATCAAGAAGAGGTGGCAAGAATACACAGAGGAATTATACCAGAAAGATATGGAGGTCTCGTACACCCCAGGTAGTGTGGTTGCTGACCTTGAGCCAGACATCCTGGAGAGTGAAGTCAAATGGGCCTTAGAAAGCCTTGCTAACAACAAGGCCAGTGGAAGTGATGATATTCCAGCTGAACTATTTAAAATTTTAAAAGATGATGCTGTTAAGGTGCTACACTCAATATGCCAGCAAGTTTGGAAAACTCAGCAGTGGCCAGAGGATTGGAGAAGATCAGTCTACATCCCAATCCCAAAGAAGGGCAGTGCCAAAGAATGCTCCAACTACCGCACAATTGCGCTCATTTCACACGCTAGCAAGGTTTTGCTAAAAATTCTACAAGGCAGGCTTAAGCAGTATGTGGACCGAGAACTCCCAGAAGTGCAAGCTGGATTTCAAAGGGGCAGAGGAACCAGAGATCAAATTGCAAACATACGCTGGATTATGGAGAAAGCTAGAGAGTTCCAGAAAAACATTTACTTCTGCTTCATTGACTACGCAAAAGCTTTTGACTGTGTCGACCACAGCAAACTATGGCAAGTTCTTAAAGAAATGGGAGTGCCTGATCACCTCATCCGTCTCCTGAGAAATCTCTATGTGGGACAAGAAGCTACAGTTAGAACTGGATATGGAATAACTGATTGGTTCAAAATTGGGAAAGGAGTACGACAAGGCTGTATATTGTCTCCCTGCTTATTTAATTTATATGCAGAATTCATCATGCGAAAGGCTGGACTGGATGAAGCCCAAACCGGAATTAAGATTGCCGGAAGAAATATCAACAACCTCAGATATGCTGATGATACAACCTTGATGGCAGAAAGTGAGGAGGAATTAAAGAACCTTTTAATGAGGGTGAAAGAGGAGAGCGCAAAATATGGTCTGAAGCTCAACATCAAAAAAACTAAGATCATGGCCACTGGTCCCATCACCTCCTGGCAAATAGAAGGGGAAGAAATGGAGGCAGTGAGAGATTTCACTTTCTTGGGTTCCATGATCACTGCAGATGGTGACAGCACTCACGAAATTAGAAGACGCCTGCTTCTTGGGAGAAAAGCAATGACAAACCTAGACAGCATCTTAAAAAGCAAAGACATCACCTTGCCAACAAAGGTCCGTATAGTTAAAGCTATGGTTTTCCCAGTAGTAATGTACGGAAGTGAGAGCTGGACCATAAAGAAGGCTGATCGCCGAAGAATTGATGCTTTTGAATTCTGGTGCTGGAGGAGACTCTTGAGAGTCCCATGGACTGCAAGAAGATCAAACCTATCCATTCTTAAAGAAATCAGCCCTGAGTGCTCACTGGAAGGACAGATCCTGAAGTTGAGGCTCCAGTACTTTGGCCACCTCATGAGAAGAGAAGACTCCCTAGAAAAGACCCTGATGTTGGGAAAGATTGAGGGCACAAGGAGAAGGGGACGACAGAGGATGAGATGGTGGGACAGTGTTCTCGAAGCTACTAACATGAGTTTGGCCAAACTGCGAGAGGCAGTGAAGGATAGGCGTGCCTGGCGTGCTCTGGTCCATGGGGTCACGAAGAGTCGGACACGACTGAACGACTGAACAACAACAAAAGTGGAAAACTGATTTGCATGGAAAATATGCGGGAATGATATGTAAAATGAAGGAGAAGAAGGGAAGTCATTGGATATTTTAAAGTTTGTTAAATGTTTATTTTGAAATGTAAAATTGAAAATTTAATAAAAATTATAAAAAAAAAATATACTGTATCTCTCCTTGGCAGTAGCAGAAGCGGTGAAATAGAGAACAGAGGCATGGCAGGTTGGGGGAAGCAGAATTGAGATGGGGTGGGGGGACTTGAGAAACAGGCTGGGTGGGGAGGAAGGGAGAGAAAGGGAGAGGTCTAGATGCAGAGGCGTAGCCAGCCCAGGTGGTACCCGGGGCGAAAAATTTTTTGTCACCCCCCCCCACCACTTTGCCAGGGCACTGGCAGAGCTGCACCCAGTGGCATAGCAAGTCACCCCCACCCCCCAAAAATGATGGTGCCACTTTGCGAGGTGTGGGGTTTTTGTGTGTGTGTGTGTGTGTCTATTATCTCTTTTTTTTCAATAAAGTTAAAATTTAATTTAAAATAAAATAAAATAAAGAAGTGTCACCCCCCTCTGATGGTGCCAACTTTGTGAGGTGTGGGGGGTTGTGTGTGTGTGTGTGTGTGTCTATTATCTCTTTTTTCCAATAACCCTTGCTATGCCCCTGCTAGATGGGGCATGTGCAAAGGCCAGAAGTGGGCATGGTAGGAAAATCAGAGAGGGCACGACATGGGCAGCAAGCAGAGGCCTCCATGTTCGAGGAGGGTGCCCCTTTCGTGCCCAGCCCTCCCCCACCCCCCACATCCTTGCTCACAGCTGGCAAGGGCCTCCCGTTGTCTTGCCACAAAGATGCCCCCCCTCCCGGATCTGGCAGCGCCTGCTTGAAGACGGGTCTCGCCCACCACTTGGGCACAAGTGGCACAGGGTGGCATTTCCAGGAGTCGGCCCGGTGCCCAGGCAGAAGGGGGGGGGCGGAGGGGGCACTGGGCCAGGCAGAACCCCAGTGACAGACGGCTCGGGGGGTGGGTGGGCCAGACGGTTAATTGCAGGCCTGCTTCATTTGTACTCAATTAGCATACTGGAGAGCTGGTGCTTTGAACATGGAGCTGCTGCCAAGGAAATGCCAGGAACAGGGACCCAGAAAGGGGGGGGGTGAGGTGAGAGGAAGGTGGGGGGCATGGAGGGAGAGAGAGAGGGGGAAAAATCATCCAGCATTAGCACCCAAAGGGAGCAAGCATGACAGCTAGCCGGGGCTAGATTTTGGGCGAGGAGCAATACATTTTACAATGTAAAATATCTTCAGCCAATTAAAAAGTAAAACTCTGAATACGGAAGCCCCTGAGGTCTCCTGGGTTTAACCCTCTCTCACCGCAGCCATGCTCTTATGCAGAAGGCGCTGTCATGAAAAGTGATGCTGACCTCCCCCCCCCCCCTTACATGGGTGTTTTCTTTTTTAAAAGGCTTATTAGATAAAATTCCTAGAGAATTAATGGGCTGTCTGTGGGGAGGGGGGGACATGTCTCCAGATTATATCATCCCATAGCAAACTCATTCCCTGACCTTAGAGAACGTTATTGCCTGGGTGGGGGCCAATAAATTGAATCTTGAAAAGATGGAGGTATGAGATGTCTTCCAAGTTCTCGAGTCCAAGGGGGGGGGGGGTGACAGCTTGTTCTGGGTGGTCTTGCATGCCCCTGGGAGGAGCAGGGCCAGAGCTTGGGGTGTCTCTTGGATCCAACATGTTCACTTGAAGCCACAGTTACCCGAGTGGCCAGGAGTGTTGGTGTCTGCCTCTGGCTGGTTCACCACCTACAGCCCCTTTTGGACAGGGATGAGTAGGCCATATGTAACGGAGACACCAAGCGAGCCTCCCTGGGGAAAGCATGCCACAGACGGGGAGCCACCCCAGAAAAGGCCCTGTTCTCGTGTTGCTGCCCTCTGGACCTCTCGTAAACCACTTAGAGGGTCTTACAACAATCTGGTGGAATCTGAGGGCTGGATGAACTCGATATGGGATGTGGTACACAAGTAGAAGAGTTTGGATTTGATATCCCTCTTTATCACTCCCCGAAGGAGTCTCAAAGCGGCTCACATTCTCCTTTCCCTTCCTCTGTGAGGTGAGTGGGGCTGAGAGAGTTCAGAGAAGTGTGACTAGCCCAAGGTCACCCAGCAGCTGCGTGTGGAGGAGTGGAGACGCGAACCCGGTTCCCCAGATTACGAGTCTACCGCTCTTAACCACTACACCACACTGGTAGCAGTCAAGTACCACATTCCTTGTTTGCCTAGAGTGGACATGCAAAGGGGCTGTTTGTTCCTGTCTCTTAAGAGGGAAAGTAAGAAGAAGCCGAAGAAGAAGAAGAAGAAGAAGAAGAAGAAGAAGAAGAAGAAGAAGAAGAAGAAGAAGAAGAAGAAAAGGTGCAATGAGGTAGAGGGAACGTTCTTTCACATGTGGTGGACTTGTAAAAGGGACATGGGAGGCCAATTCTGACTCTACACGTCCTTCCAGATAAGATAAGATAATTTATTGTCATTGCACAAGTACAAGCACAACGCTATACAAGTGCAATGAAATTGCATGCCCCCCGTAAAAACAGAAGGAAAGAAAAAACAAAACAAAAAGCAGCACAAAACACACACACACCAAGGAAAGCCACACATACACACACATACACCCATCACAGCTCTCCAAGGTCATATTATCTGGTTACAGCGTTTAAGATGGTAATAGCTCTTGGGTAGAAACTGTTCTTCAATCTATTTGTTCTTCCACAGTGGGGACATAGGTTTCCGGGCAGGAGTTGATCACGGTGCGGATTTGCCAAGCGTGTCTTCCTCTTAGCGCTCTCTCTCTCTCTCTCTCTCTCTCTCTCTCTCTCTCTCTCTCTCTCTCTCACACACACACACACACACACACACACACACACACACACACACACACACACACACACACACACAGCTTCAGTGCAAAGATGGGCACTTCCCCTGCTGCCTTTTGTACAGTTTGCTGAGTTAGATTAACAGGGACGTGGAGAGGTGGGAGTTTGGGGGCTTTTTTTCCCCCAGGGGGCACAGTGCCAGCCACTTCCCCATCACCCTCCCTGCAGCAGCCATCCAAGGGGGCACCGGCTGAATGGGCAGCTTGATGGCCCCAGTGCCTTGGCAGCAGTCTCTGAAGCGTGGGAGGGGGATTCCTTTCCTTGCATGCCTGTCCCCCCCCCATCTACATTGAAAGGCCTTTTTTGTGCAAAGGGTGGGGGGGTGGATTCCAGCAGGCAGCTGCTAGGGAACAGCTAGCAGAGACTCTTTCCAGGGAGGGCCTGGGCCACCCTGATGGGTTCCGTCTTCCCCTCCGGCCGCTGCCAGCCCCCTCCCCCAGGAAGCCACCCGCTCTGCCCCTGGCTCTTTCCCATTGGGAAGCCGGGCATGGCTGAGCATGCCAGGCGCCCATGCTGCCCTGCTGCAGGCCAGCGGTCCCTTCCTGACGCCAGGACATGCGCTGCCAGTCACCTTGAGGGACAGGCAACGTTCAAGGACAAGCGCGGGTCTGCCAGACCCTGGTTGGGATCCTGCTGCCAAGGTATGTGCTGCCACCCTCTGAGCTTCTGCCACCCCCACCCTCAGGTGCCCTGGCATGGCCTGAAGCTTGGAGGAGGCTGGGCTTCATCCGGGATGAATTCAGGCTTGAAGGTACAGGCTGTTTGGGGGTAAGGCTGCTCTCGGGTGCCCAGGTGGCTGCTGTGGCCAGGCCTGCTTTTGCCCAGCTTTGACTTGGGTGCTAGCTGAGCCCCTTCCTGCAGGATGTGGATCCTGCCACGACGACACACACCTCAGTCACCTTTGGGCTAGATTACTGCGATTTGCTCTGCATGGGGCTGCCCTTGAAGAGCGTTCTCCAAAACGGCCGCTAATGCAAAATGCTGTTGCCAGACTGCTTTCTGGTTTGTGTTGGTTGGACCATCTCAACTGCACTGGCTTCTGGTCCCAGTTCAAGGTGCTGACCTACAGAAACCATAAACAGCTTAAGTTCAGTGTATCTGAAAGACGGCTGCCTCCCCTATAAACTTGAGCTGATCTTCCATTGTCCTGCTATACGTCCCTCCATCAAAGGAGGCTCAGCTGGAAAGAATACTAGTGGCAGCAGCCAGAGGAGGGATCATGTGCTGGCAGATTCTTATGTCTTTCACCTGCGCCACAAAAACATTTTCATTCCACTTGGCTTTCATTGTTTCCTAATTTGAGTTTGACTGCGCTCCTCTTTTTTTCTCTTTTCTTTAGTACTTCTTTTAATTCTGTTACCCTTTAAAATAGTTCCTTGCATTTTCATTTCCACCATTGTAAACTGCCTTTGGGGGCCTTCAGTCTGGAAAACTGGTACTTTTGCAAGTGTTTTGCAGCGCTCGTTCCACTCTGGTAAGGAATCGATCTTGATATTAGGCAAGTGCCTTTGCTGTATTCAGGGGTGGAGAGTCTCAGGTCCTTCAGGGCTCCCCATCTGGCCCTTGGAATTCTACCCAGGCTGCAACCCTTCCCCAGCCACACACCCCACAGACCCATTTCTCACCTTGAGTGTTTCTCTCTTGACTGGAATGTGCCCAAGAACTCCAAGAAGGCTTCTTGCATGTCTTGATGGAGGACAGAGAGGTTTTGTGCAAGGCTGTGTAGAAATTATTCCAGTGTTCACGTGTGAACATATATTTTGATCCATGAAAATACGCAGAGTAGTTTGCCACAATTATACATAAAACAATATATAAAAAAGTTTAAATGGAGAGATGACGACCGGCCAGTGAGGTGGCTAAGTTTGCTGATGAAATTCTCCAGGGTGGTGAAAACCAAAAGGTTGCAAAGACCCTCTGAAAGGACCTCTCCCAACTGAGGGGATAGTAAAAAGGTAGATGCAAGGCAACGGAAACAAGTGTAAAGTGCATGTCGGAACTAAAAATCTGAACTTCACATACACGCTCCTGGGGTCTGAACTGGGGGTGATGGACCGGGAGCGAGACTCTGTGTTCATAGCAGAGAGCTTGATAAGGATATTGACCCGTGAGAAAGGCAAATTCCATGCTAGGGATCATTAGGAAAGGGAAAGAAAGCTGCCAGTATCATCATGCCATTGCGCAAATCTACAGTGTGTGACTGCATTTCGAATACTGTGTACCTGTTCTGGTTGCCTAACCTCAAAAGGGATACTGCAGGGGTCAGCAACCTTTTTCAGCCGTAGGCTGGTCCACCATCCCTCAGACCACATGATGGGCCAGACTATATTTTTGGGGGGGAAATGCCCCACAAATAACCCAGAGATGCATTTTAAATAAAAGCACACCTTCTACTCATGTAAAAACACGCTGGTTCCTGGACCGTCCGTGGACCGGATTGAGAAGGCGATTGGGCTGCATCCGGCACACGGGCCTTAGGTTGCCTACCCCTGGGATACTGTATAATTGGAAACGTTTCAGACAAGGGCCACGAAAATGACCCAGGGGATAGAGGGACTTGGCTAAGAGAGAAGGCTGCAGCGTTTGGGACTTCTTAGAGTAAGTGGCCACATGGCAAAAGTGTTTAAAATCATGCCTGGCCTGCAGTAAGGTGGGCATCTGGTGGGAGACTCCAGACGGAAAGTACAGCAGGGCTGTGCCTTGGCCATGGGGTGTCTTCCGTGTGCCCAGGGCCATCTTAAGCAAATCTGGAGCCATGGTGCAAAGATCCCGCGGAGGCTTGGGAAGGAAGCTGCCTGCCTGCCAGCCATACGGTTGATGGGGCACAGCTGGCGGGTGTGCAGGGAAAGGGGAGCCCACCGGCAAAGCCATGCAGCTCCCCCACTCGCTGGTGCGCCCCTGAGAGGTTGGCGCCCTGGTGCAACGCACCACTAAGCCCAATGGGAAAGACGGCTCTGCGTGTGCCCCTGGGCCTGCCATGAAGCAAGATCTGGCGTTTGCCACTCAAAGGCTGCTGTGCCTTCTCTCTCTCTCTCTCTCTCTCTCTCTCTCTCTCTCTCAGCGCTGGTGTCTTTAAGAGCAGGAACGGAGCGAAGGTTTAACTTGGCAAGGGAGACGAAAGGATGAGAAAAGCTTCACCCACATAAATTCTGTGTGTCAGGCTGCTGCTAAAGGCATAAGGACAGGGCCAGGGAAAAGCTGGCAATGCTCTGTGCCCACTTGCTTGGCTGTGTGACTGTCGGCAGGACTGAGTTTAGTAACCCAGGAAGCTGCCTCAGCTGGCTAAGAAGAGTCCTGGTGGATCAGGCCATCCTCCTCTAGTCCAGCATCCTGTTCTCACAGGGGCCAACCAGATGCCCCAACGGGAAACCCCTGAACAGATCCCAAGCCCCAGAGCCCTCTCCCCACCTGTGGTTTCCAGCAGCTGGGATTCAGAAACATTGTCTCCTCTGACCATCCTCGCAAGGAGCCATTGAGAACTCTCTTTGCCATGAATTTGCCTTTTTGTTGTTGCTTAGTCGTTTTGTCATGTCCGACTCTTCGTGACCTCATGGACCAGAGCACGCCAGGCACTCCTGTCTTCCACTGCCTCCCGCAGTTTGGTCAGACTCATGTTGGTAGCTTCGAGAACACTGTCCAACCATCTCTGTCGTCCCCTTCGCCTTGTGCCCTCCATCTTTCCCAGGATCAGGGTCTTTTCCAGGGAGTCTTCTCATGAGGTGGCCAAAGTCTTGGAGCCTCAACTTCAGGATCCGTCCTTCCAGTGAGCACTCAGGGCTGATTTCCTCCAGAATGGAGAGGTTTGATCTTCTTGCAGTCCATCGGACTCTCAAGAGTCTTCTTGAATTTGCCTAATCCTCTTTTAAAGTTGGTGGCCATCACTGTATCAGTCCATTTTGCTCAGTATTGGCTCTTAGCTGAAAGTCAGTGGCTCTCTGGGGTTTCAGGACAGGTGTGCTGGGCCCGTGGGGAATCAAAAAGGCAAGGTCTAAGTCCGGTCCAAGGTCAGAAGTACACGTAAAGGCAGTCCGAAATAACTGAAGCAGGGTACAGGGCAGGGAGTCAGGCGAAGTCAGGAATGGGTGAACAAACAGGGAACCAAGGCGGGTCAGGAGCTCAGGCAGGAAAGCAGGACAGGGATCAAGCAGGAACACCGGTAGGAACTGGTCAGCAATGATGTTGCTCCTGCAACTTGAGGCTGGGGCTGGCCGGCTTTTATCTGCCCCAAGGCATAGGGCGGCTCCGATCCTCTGGTGACTCGCCTCTCCTGGCTTGGAGGCGAGCACTCCTCCTGCGGGAACTCAGTTCAGTTCGCCTCTCTGCCCTGAGCCTCTGCAGCTCAGGAGAGGCTGGAGGGTTACCGGACCCAGAGGCAACCTCAGCTTCCCCTGACGGGGCTGGGAGTGGAGCACCTGCAGGCAATGGGTCCTCCATCCCATCAGGAGCCAGAGCAGACTCAGCCGATGCCTGCACCTGAGGATCCAGCACAGGTGAGGACCCTTCCGACTCAGGCCCTAGCCGGGGGGCTCTGCTGGTTCTGGAGGGAGGGAATCCTGTGCAGGCTGGGATCCCTCAGGTTCAGCGTCTGAGTCTGAATCCCAGGCCATCACAACAGGCGACATTCCCAACCCCACCTGGCACCTTCTACATGCCAAGCAGGCGCACTGTCTCCCTGAGTTGACCCCTCTTCCCCTTGAATTTGCATCAGCCAGGCTGTGAACCAGAGTCTATCGCCGTCAGTTCCCTGAAAGGGAGAAGGCAGCCTTTCCAAACCTCGTGCACCCCAAAAATTTGGGACTACAACCCCCCATCAGCCCCAGCAAGCACAGGCCAATGTGAGCTGCAGTCTAAAACATCTGGAGGGTGCCTGGTTGGGGAAGGATGAGGTGTTCCTCTGAACATATGCAGAGTGCCTCCTCTTGCTGCCAGCTTGCTCTTGCTTTGGGGGCCGTGGGAAAGGCTGAGTGCAGTGTTGTCACTCACTGCTTCTTTCTGTCAGAAAACAGGGGGGGGAGAGGGATTGGCGACCGGAGAGGGGAGCTCTCATTGGCAGGCCCCCCTGGGGATCAGCAAGGGCAGCCGTGAGGCGCTTAAGCCAACTGCAGGAGGCGAGGGAGCCGGATTAAGGGATCCGGGAGGTGGCTGTGCTTGGCTGGCTCTCCCTTATTAAGTCTCATTTTTAATAAGCGTCCAGCCAAGGGAAACGACAGAAAGAGTGAATACGTGCTGGGGGTGAAGATGGGCAGGCTGGGTCCTCGGGGGGGGGGGGGTTCTCTCTCTCTCTCTCTCTCTCTCTCTCTCTCTCTCTCTGTGTGTGTGTGTGTGTTGGGAAAAGCTCAGCCTTGCATCCAAAGGGGAGGTCAAAAGAAAGGAGGCTGTGATGACCTAGGAGTCAGACTCAGACGCTGAACCTGAGGGATCCCAGCCTGCACAGGATTCACTGCCTCCAGAACCAGCAGAGCCAGGGCCAGAGAACCAGCAGAACCAGCAGAGTCAGTCTCAAGGGGACTCACCTGTGCTGGATCCTCAGGTGCAGGCATCGGCTGAGGTGGATCTGGCTTCTAATGGGATGGAGGACTTATTGCCTGCAGGTGCTCCACCCCACCCAGTCAGGGGAAGCTGAGGTGGCCTCTGGGTCCAGTAACCCTTCAGCTTCTCCTGAGCTGCAGAGGCTCAGGGCAGAGAGGCGAAAGGAACTAAGTTCCCGCAGGAGGAGTGCTCGCCTCCAAGCCAGGAGAGGCGAGTCACCTGACGATCGGAGCCGCCCTGTGCCTCGGGGCAGATAAAAGCCGGCCAGTCCCAGTCCCAAGTTGCAGGAGGTTGCTGCCCAGTTCCTGTTCCTGGTTCCTGTGTTCCTGACCTCGGCTTTGTCCCTTCGGCTTCTGACTCCTGGCTTGATCCTGACCTCGGCTTTGTCCCTTCGGCTTCTGACTCCTGGCTTGATCCTGACCTCGGCTTTGTCCCTTCGGCTTCTGACTCCTGGCTTGATCCTGACCTCGGCTTTGTCCCTTCGGCTTCTGACTCCTGGCTTGATCCTGACCTCGGCTTTGTGACTTCGGCTTTGTGACTTCTGGATTGGACTGACCTTGGACTGGACTAGACCTCGCCTATCGGATATCCCTTGGGACCAGCACAGAGGCACAGCTCAGAGGAAACCCTGGCATGAAGCAGAGGCAACTCAGCTGGGGCATTTAGGGTCCCATTGAAGCCCAGCAGAGATGGAGGCAGGGAGATCTGACTCAGGAGCGAGGTGTTTGCGTGTGCCACAACTCATTGGGACGGTCTCTTGCACCAAGCCACGCCGAAACAAGTAGGGCACCAAACAGGGACTGGGGAGGTAAAGTTTCCCCATTCCATTTTTTTAAAAACCCATTTTCAGGTATATGCATCTTCCGCACAGACTCCGCACACAGATGCAGGGCTCATCCAGCCAGGCTTCCTTTTGTGCCTCATTTTGCGCTTCCCCAGCTCTGTGGGTTCATAGGGCTCAGATGCACAGCACTGAACATTGTAAGGTTCAAACTCGCACACCTTTCAATCTGGTGCCCTCCAGATGTTGCACGCCACAACTCTCGCTGGCCGTGCAAGGGCAAGTGAGAGTTGTAGTCCGAAAACATCTGGGTTGGCGCACCGGGTTGGCGAAGGCCGGTGTGCACACAGACACAAATTCTGTTGCCATGGCAGTGAGTCATGCCCCCTCCTGGCTCTCCTGCCCAGCTGTGTGATTGGCACCTGCCAGAAAGTGTGAGTCAGGCTTGAGGTGGAGGCTCCACAGCATGCTTCTCACTCCCTTGCTGTGTGACTTTGCTCCTGTTCCGGGAGGAAGGCCGACGGAATACACTATTTGGTGCCAGGGATGAAAAATCTCTCCTCCACCCCACACTCTGCACACATACCAATTAGCAGCAGACTCAATCTGCAAGGAGATTCTGGCACACATCCCTCGTTGACCTGAGCACCCTAAGCCCATCATCACTTTAGGGATCGGCATAAAATGCATTGGGCTACCACTGCGCCTGAGCTCTCTTTCTCTCCCACCTCCACAGCCATCTTCTCCCACTTGGTGCAGGTTCTGTGCAGTGGTGTAGGAAGCCACTCGGGCAAACATGACGTGCACCCGGGAGCAAGGTGTCGCTACGTAGCACGCATGCACAGCTCTGGAGGGTAGGACCCAAGCCAATGGATTCAAGTTACAAGAAAGGAGATTCAAACTAAACCTTAGGAAGAACTTTCTGACACTGGCATCAAAAGGGGGGTGGGGGCGGTATGCCCCGGGTTCCACGGGAGGAGGGGGTGACACTTGGGCTGGCCCCGCCCTGCTCGGGGCCCGCCCGCCGGCGCTGCTCCCACGGCACCCTTGCGAGCCGCTGCGCCAAAAGCAGCAGCGGAGGGGCACCCCCACGAGCCGCCGAAATGCCGCACTCCATCCAAACCGGCACCGCTGCTTCCGCGGCGCCCTTGCTAGGCGACGTGCCAAAAGCAGCAGCAGCAGGGCACCCCAGGAGCAGCGGCAGCCCGGCAATGGAGAGTGCACGCGCGGCATTTCGCGCATGCGCACTCCATCGTGACGTCACGATGCAACGTCACCACGCCACGCCCCCAGGGGGAAGCCTTCATTCGCCGCCCCGGGTGGCGAGGGTGGCTACTGTAAGAGCTGTTCAAGAGTGGAACAGTCTCCCTCGGGAGTCTCCTTCCTTGGAGGTTTTTAAGCAGAGGTTGGATGGCCACCTGTCATGGATGCTTTAGTTGTGATACCTGCATTGCAGGGGGTTGGACTAGATGACCCTCGGTGTCCCTTCCAACTTTACAGTTCTATGATTCTAATCCTGTCCAACATTACCCAGTCTGGGCCGGGTAATGTTAGAAACAACTGGGGCAGCCACACCAGGCCTGCACAAATGGGTTTTGCTGCATGAACCAAAGTGCTTTACGCAGGTTGTGGTCTCTTCCACACGGATAAGTGAGCTGTGAATCTTATAGATGCATCCCTGTAGAGAATGGGCTTCCTCTGTACTGCTCAGTCCAATCTTGCCCTACAAATCCTGTCTGAATCTTCATTACGTGAGTTGACAGATGCAAGTTTATTTCTACATTGTGGTGGGTGGAGAGGCGGTTATTTTGGGCCTCGGCTGCGCTCCAGAATCTAGGTAAGCCCCGTACTGTGAAATAGTTGCGATGCTAAAGAGAAGGGAGGTTCTGAGCATGTACAGACTGCTTTCCTCAATCACATACAGAGTGCTTTCCCTGCGTTGCTGCTATGAAGGATATGGGGCTCTAGATCAGAGCAAGGGATCTCTAGGAAGGGTTGGGATCTAGCTCCACCTTCCTTCCTTTTCGGTGCAGACACCGAGGGTTTTCCAGGCCAGTGGGGTTGGGGCGCAAGGCAGCTGACTGTCAGAGTCCAGTAAGAGGAGTACAACTCTGATGAGGAATGACAGGAGCCTCCCTCATGGCCCTTCCTCATGGCCAGGATCCTGAAACTCCACAGGAGCAATGGAGTAGTGTTGATTTGGAACTATGGTTTGCTGAGGGGCACAGATCAGAGGGCAATAGTTGGGTAGAACTGGGAGGTGAACAGCAAGAAGAGGAACGGGAAGAGAGTGAGCTAGCTGACTCTCTCACTGGAAGAGGTGCACTCTCTCAGTCCCAAGGCTAGGAGGTTAGATAAAGTGGCTTCACAAAAGGCTCGATGGTTGAGAAACCAGGTGGCTAGGAGATGAAAGGACGGAGGTGACTAGAGGGAAGTGAGCGGAATCTTAATTGGGTTCACCTGCACTCCGAGAATGGTCGTGTCGGGGACGTGCCCTCCCCTGCCAGTCCGGCACTGAGTGGGTACCGGCAGCCTCAGCCTCTGTTGTTGATGGACACGTCTCCCAGTGAGTCTGCCAGCTCCTCCCTGGGGGAGGAGGAGTTGACGGGGAGTGGCCAGGTAGGAAGGGGTCCCCAGGATGATGCAGAGAGACCCAGCACCGCTCAGCAGACCCACTCTGAGGGGGAGACACCGCTTCTGGAGCCTGCTTTACGCAGAAGGGTCAGGGGAGAAAGGAGGTGGCACTTTATGGTGCCGAGACTCTGGTGTTGGCGCCGCAGCAGGAGGGGGGCACTTCCGGATTCTGCTAGCGACTAGATCAGTGATGGCTAACCTTGACACTCCAGATGTTTTGGAACTACAACTCCCATCATCCCTAGCTAACAGGACCAGTGGTCAGGGATGATGGGAGTTGTAGTTCCAAAACATCTGGAGTGTCAAGGTTAGCCATCACTGGACTAGATGGTCATGTTTTAGGATAGCTCCGCACTGTACATACCGTATTTTTTGCTCCATAAGACGCACTTTTTTCCTCTTAAAAAGTATGGAGAAATGTCTGTGCATCTTATGGAGCGAATGTGTGGTCCCTGGAGCTGAACTGCCCAGGGGCAAAAACAGATCGTGCTTTTTTAAAAAAAGAGAGAGAGAAGGGGATGTTGAAAGGAAGCCCCCTGAGCAGCTGCTCAGCAAACCATCGGGGAGAGAGAGAAGGGAGAGAGATTCCAGCCCCGCCCCCTTGCAGAGGGAGGCTGTTTCCCCAGCGACATGTGACTGGCTGATTCGATTATCTGTCTGGAAACTGTAGAAATGGCTCCTTTTCCTGAAGCTGCAGAAGTGTGAGTTAAACCCCATAAAACAGGGTTTTTTTCCCTTTGCAAAGTAAGCTCAACAACTTTGAGCTGATCCTCAAAAAATGGGGCTTTTCTCCTTTGCAAAAGAAGCTGCAGAAATTTGAGCTGATCCTCAAAAAAATGGGGCTTTCCCCCTTTAAAAACTAGGTGTGTCCTATGCTCAGGTGCGCCTTATAGAGCAAAAAATACGGTACTTTGCACAATGAAATAGCTGAAAGACAAGACGGACGTGGTCTTTACTCATGAGCAACTGTTAGCGAATCTGACAGGTCGCTTGTTCTTTTGCTGTGTTCATTAAACATTTCTGTTGCGGGTAAGAGACTGCTTTCTCTTTGTACTGCTTATCTACAGCCAAGGGGGTAGGAAGCCGAGCCCCCAAAGCCTGACATTGACAGGCACTAGGAGCCAGTGGCGTAGCAAGCCGTTTGGGCACCTGGGGTGGCGCAAGTGCCCTGCGCCCAGGGGCAGGACCAACAGCCCATGGGGTGGGGTAAGCCAGGGCAGGACACTCCGCGGGACCTCGGAGGAGTCTGTCTGCCTCCTCCTACAGCTGCCCTACAATTGAGGGGTAGGCAGCGAGCAGACCATTTGGGGCAGTGTGGAGCCTGCGGGGGCCCAAGCCACCATGTCACTCCCAGGAGAGATGCATGGCTTGGGCAGTGTGATGGCCTGGGATTCAGGCTCGGACTTGGAACCAGAGGAGTCTCAGTCTGTACAGGATCCTCTGCCCCAGACATCGCCTGAACCAAGTGGGGCCTGATCCTGAGGAGCCCCAGCCTGCACAGGTTCCCCTGCAACAAGCACCAGCTGAGCCCAGTCAGGGGCCTGAGCCTGTCCTGGCTCCAGGTGCGGAGAATACCTCCTTGCCATCACTGTCAGCTGCTCCAGTGTGAGAGCCAGTGTGGAGTAGTGGTTAAGAGCGGTAGACTCGTAATCTGGGGAACCGGGTTCGTGTCTCCGCTCCTCCACATGCAGCTGCTGGGTGACCTTGGGCCAGTCACACTTCTCTGAAGTCTCTCAGCCCCACTCACCTCACAGAGTATTTGTTTTGGTGAGGAAGGGAAAGGAGAATGTGAGCCGCTTTGAGACTCCTTCGGGTAGTGATAAAGCGGGATATCAAATCCAAACTCTTCTTCTTCTCTTCTTCTTCTCCACTACCGGCTGGGTCAGGAGAGGCTCCTTGGGTCTAGCAACCCCCCAGCGTCTCCTGAGCTGCAGAGACTCATGTCTGAAAGAAGGAGAGACCTGAGTACTCGCAGGAGAAGTGATTGTCTTTGGGCGAGACAGGGTGGTGAGTCGTCGGGGGATTGGGACCGGCCATGACCTCGTCAGAGATAAAAGGCTGCCGGACCCCGCCCCAGGTTGCGGGAGCAACTTTGCTGTTTGCCTGATCCTGCCTGTGTCCCTGTACCTGACCTTGCCTGGTTCCCTGCTCCGTTCCTTGCTTTGACTTTTCTGGACTGACTCCTCGCCGACTCTTCGAACTCGGGACCAGACCTGGACCTCGCTTCCCGGATACCCTCGGGCCAGCACAGGCATGCTGCAAGCCCCGTGGTGAGTGCTGCCCAGCATTTTGTCACCCCCCCATAGTGGTGACACCCAGGGCAGCTTGCCCCCACTGCACCCCCGTTCCTCCACCCCTGCTAGGAGTGATCCTTGACCCACTGCTGCCGCCAGCCTCTTTCTCCGCAGAGAGTGGTGGCTGCTTGCCTACACAGGTCATCTCACCATGCAACCTGAGGGTGGTCTCCCCTGGGAAAGACACTGCGTTATAGGAGGCTGAGGTGTAGGCTTGGCTCTTATGTCACCTGATGCCCAGGAACAGGATTCTGGGTGCTTGGGATGGCTTGAGCTGCCTGGGTGGTCCTTTCTCTGGTCAGCAACCTCATGGGCCAGAAAGCAAGGAACCAGCAGGAGTATTGAGGATGGTGAATCCGAGGAAGGCTGCTGGACCTGATGGCATCACGGGAAGAGTGTTGAGGGGCTGTGCGGATCAGCTGGCGAGGGTCTTCACTAAGATCTTCAACAAGTCTCTACACCAGTCTATTGTCCCACCCTGCCTGAAGTCGTCAACTATTGTTCCCCAGCCTAAAAAATCCACAATTAGCAATTTAAATGACTACAGACCAGTTGCACTGACTCCTATTATCATGAAGTGTTTTGAGAAACTGGTACGCAGTCACATTATTTCCTGTAACCAGATAATATGACCTTGGAGAGCTGTGATGGGTATATGTGTGTGTATGTGTGGCTTTTTTGGTGTGTGTGTGTGTGTGTGTGTGTGTGTGTGTGTGTGTGTTTGTTTTGTGCTGTTTTTTGTTTTTTCTTTCTGTTTTTTACGGGATGGCATGCAATTTCGTTGCACTTGTATAGCGTTGTGCTTGCACTTGTGCAATGACAATAAATTATCTTATCTTCTGTGCCCTGTGCCCTGAAGGTTGCGTGAAAACCGCTTGCTTATGGCTGACCAGATGCAACAGGTAGTTCTTTGCCCCAGAAGGATTGCCCTAGGTCAGTGATGGCTAACCTTGACACTCCAGATGTTTTGGGACTACAACTCCTATCATCCCTGACCACTGGTCCTGTTAGCTAGGGATGATGGGAGTTGTAGTTCCAAAACATCTGGAGTGTCAAGGTTAGCCGTCACTGCCCTAGGTCCTCCTGCCCCACCCGCTGTCCCCCTGGCTCAAGGCAGTGCAGGAACCTGTACAGAGGCCACTTTGGGAGAGGGGTCAGCGAGCTCCCCCTTCGTCCAGTGTAGGGCGGCTTTCTCAGCCCTACATGAGCCCCACCCCATCTGGAAGACGGAGGGTGCTAGAGAGGAGTGTGCATGTGTGCCTGGCAATGCGCAACGCACATGTGCGCGCACACAGAGAGGGGAGACTGACTGGAGGAGCAGCCCGTTTTATCTTAAGCAAGGTCACCATGGAAACCACAAGCAGAGTGGGGAAGACTTGCCAAAATGAAGGCACGGGAGAGAAGGGGGGAGGCTAGGAGGAAGGAGCCCTCGTGGGCACTAAGCGGAAGGGGCAGCGCAGGCAAGGGCGAGGGGGGAGCAGGGGAGCTGTGTCTCAAGTGTGGCCATAGCTGGCAGGACAACCCTAGCTGGGGTTATGCACCTCTAACCTCTGAGGCCACCTGGGCACCAAGACCTGATGCTGGATCGAGGGGTCTGGGCAGGCTGTGTGCCAGCTCATTCAAAGGGAGCCCAAGCACACTGAAACCAATTGCCCAGAGATGGGACGTGCCCACCAACAGTGCCCTTGTCTTTTCAGGATCCTAGCTCCTTTGTAAGGACTGAAAACAGCCCCTCAGCCCTGCGCAAGCTGTTCACAGCTGCTTCAGGAAACGGTGTGTGTTTGTAACCATCCATCGCTGCTTCACCTGCTTCCCTTGGGAATGAGAGCCAACCTCCTCTGTTTGCTTTGAATCTTACCTATGTGGGAACATATTGGTGGCAGCGAGATCATGGGTGCCTGGCGATGGCTACTGGACCCACCAGCCTTTTTTTTGCTGCCAGCGGGGATGAGGGCGCCCAAGAACCAGCGTTTTAAGAGCCCATGTGCTGTAGCGCTTAGAGTTTCGTACTACAGCCTGGGAGAGCTGGGTTTGAATCCCTGCTCAGCCATGAAACTCACTGGGTGACACCTTGGGCCAGCCACCATCTACCTCGCAAGGTTGTGGAGATGATTAGGAGGAGGAGGACCCTGAGTGGCCCCTTGAGCCCCTTGAAGGGAAGGGTTGGTAGGGCATGATTGCCACTGTTGTAAGAAATCAAGGTCTTATATATATATCATAATTGTTCATAAGTGTGCCAAGCAAAACAAGGCCACATGTCTGAAGCAGCACAGGAGGACAGGCTTGTCTCCATTTTGACTGAAAACTGTTTCTCTGCAAGGAAGGAGGGGGTGATTGTCTCAGGAAAATAAAGTGATAATTCTGGCATCCTGATGCCTGAGTGCCAGACATGGGCCATTTCCCTCACAAAGAACCCACCACCTAAAATGGATTTGGATCCTTAGCCCTACATTAGCCCTGCCAGGCCAGGGCAGGAAACAAGAAACCTTTTGCTTTGCTGAAATGTGTGTCTGGGAGGGGTCAGGGAGAGATGGCACAGGTGTGAGAATCCTCAGGTTACCCCCTCTGACCCTCCCAATCTGTGAGGCAGCTGTGATGTATCTGGGGAGTGGTCTGGGGTTACACCCCTTCCGTGATGTATGTGGGAGGTATCTGGGGTTGGACTCTGAGGAGGAATTTTTGAAATGTCTTTATAAGAGCATGGGCTCCTTTTGTGTGGCCCCTTTCCCCTTTACTCTTTGGTGTGGGGGGCAAAAATGCCATGTTTGCAACAGAAATAAATTCTTTGCTTCTCAATTTTTCTCCGGTTGGCCTCTGTAATTTACTCCTTCCGATGGAGAACCTCAAAAGGCTCTTGTGTACCCCATAAGGGAATAAGAGCAGATTTCTGATTATTTCACCACAGAGAAAGAACTAGGAGCCAGGGGCCCATGAACTAAGGAGCCTCTTTCTGGTCTCAGGGAGAACCTGCTTGACCCAGGAGGACTCGGTTCAGAGGAGAGTTGGCCCAGCACTGTCCACTTCCTCCGTATCCAGGCAGCCGAGGCAGCAGCTGCTCCCCCAATTCAGCCCCAAACAGCTTGGCTTGCCGTTTGCCACCCTTTTGGCTGAGCTCATTTCCTGTTGCTTCGCTCGCGTCTGTTTTTAGCTCCGGCTACGCACCCTCTGACCTTTCATTCAAACGGCACAATGCGAAAAGGCAGGGTGGGGGGAGAAGGTGGGGGGGGGAGAGCAGAAACAAGCAGGGAGACGGACTCCTCGGCCAAAGTCCTCTGACATACCTTTGCCCCCCAACCCTGCAATGAATGACTGAGGTGGGCCCATCTCTCTCAGAGCTGCTCTCTGGAGTGGGGTCTTCCCCAGACCTGCATCCTTTTGGGATGTTCGTTATCCCTCACTGTGATCATTAAAGAATTCTACCTGGTAAGAAGACTCTGGCATGCTTTCGAACTGCTAGGTTGGCAGGAGCTGGGACAGAGCAACGGGAGCTCACCCCATCACACAGATTCGAACCGCAGACCTTCCACCAGTGTAACCTTGGCAAACATGTCCAGACAAGTCCTTGGTTCAAGATTAGCATAAGGGCAAGACCCAGGTATAAGATGAGCATAGGCCAGTAGTGGCTAACCTTGACACTCCAGATGTTTTGGAACTACAACTCCCATCATCCCTAGTTAACAGGACCAGTGGTCAGGGATGATGGGAGTTGTAGTCCCAAAACATCTGGAGTGTCAAGGTTAGCCACCACTGGCATAGGCAAACACCTCTGAAGTCCCACCACCCAAAGTGCAATAGAACTTCCTTTGCATGTCTGGACCCCTTGGCAAGTCTGGGGGTGGGATTAAGCCTTCCTTGGCCAGCTCAGCAATTGTCACCTCTGGGCACTTCCTGGAGTTCCTGACTCAAGGGCAAAATAGCGTTGGGATGGAGGAAACTGGCAAAGGAGTTGATTTTATATGATTTTTAAAGCTAGGTAACTTCCCTGAGGGCTTGCTGATCAGAAGGTTGGCAGTTCGAATCCCTGCGACGGAGTGAGCTCCCGTTGCTCGGTCCCAGCTCCTGCCCACCTAGCAGTTCGAAAGCATGTCAAAGTGCAAGTAGATAAATAGGTACCGCTCTGGCGGGAAGGTAAACGGCGTTTCCGTGCGCTGCTCTGGTTCGCCAGAAGCGGCTTAGTCATGCTGGCCACATGACCCGGAAGCTGTACGCCGGCTCCCTTGGCCAATAATGCGAGATGAGCACCGCAACCCCAGAGTCGTCCACAACTGGACCTAATGGTCAGGGGTCCCTTTACCTTTACTTTAACTTCCCTGAGCTATCAAGTTAAGAGGATACATTCAGACATAATATTTGTAACATTTAACAACTTTAAAGATCTGCCCCCCACCCCCGGTAATTTCCGTAACAGCACAGACTTGTGTCTAGAAGAAAAGGTTGAAATGTGGCCCAGAAGCCCCTTACGACAGAGACCTGCTTGCTTAGCTTATGCTACTCGATAAAGTGGCAGGGTTTCCCACAGGCACCTGTTTGGCCACTGTGAGAACAGGATGCTAGACTAGATGGGTCTGACCAGCACAGCGCTTCTTAGGTCCTTATGACGTCAGTGGTGCTGCATAAGAACACAGCACACTCATGGCTTTTGGACAGGCTGCAGGGATCGGGGGGGGGGGAGTTGTGGTCTGATCCTGCTGGCACATGGGCTGCCAAAGTTCCTTAGAGGCGGAAACTCCAAAAGGTGTGTTTCCCTGTCGTCTCAATGTGTGTATGCATTTTAAATAAATGTCACTGATGTGGCTATAAGGCTGTGTACTGTGCACATCTATCTCCAAAATACGGCCATTTGAAGCATTCCAAAATTCAGCCTAGTTGCTCGATGGGGAGACACAGAACTGGCACATTGTACCAGCCGAGCAGTTGGTTCGTTAAGAGGATACACACCAGTATTATGCGCCCAGGCTCCACTAGGAAATGGGTCACACAGAGAGAAAATAGTGGCTGTCCCTAGGAAATGAGTATAACTCTGGGTTTGCTTACATAATCCACACTCAAGTGGCTGTTACCTTGGATTTGCTCTCCTGAGACAACAGGCTCTCTTTGCACAGGTGAGGAATCCTGTGGTGTCTGGGGCCCTGCCTCCTTGCCAGCCTTCCCCAGGCTCTCCAAGAAGACCTGTTTACTGAGCATGCACCCTGACCTCTTTGCACAAAATGTGTGCAGGGGCTATGCAGTGCCACTGTTGATTGAGTATGCAACCTGATTTGTTTGCTAAGGTCACCATTACTCCACGCCCCCCACTGCACTTTCCCTTCCCTTTCCCTCCCACAAAAAAACTTTTTTGAAAGAGCGGGTTTGTTGCCAAGAGTTGCCAAGCTCACCTTTAACAGTGCGGTCCCCAGTATAGAACTGACTCGGGATGCTTCCACAGGATGGATTATTGTGGTCTTGCTGCTGCTGGATAGCTCTGCTGGTAGACCTTGAGACTCTTAATCTCATGGTTGTTGGTTTGAGCCCTACGTTGGGCAAAGGATTCCTGCATTGCAAGGGGTTGGACTAGCACAGGCACGTCCAAAGTGAGTTCTCAGAGAGGTCCCGTTGCGGGGCGGGCAGGAAGGCATTTCATGTTTGGGTTTTGTCACTTGGCGCAGCTTCCAGGACCTGCCTGTCGTAGGGCAGATTTTTATGTTGCAATTTTAAGGACAGCCCAGCGTCCTTATATTAGATCCCCATGCGGATCTCGAGCTTACTCGTTTAGAGCTACGGATCTCCCACCCCCCCTTCCCTGGTATAGGTTGATGTTGACCTTGCTGTACCGGGTAGGGGTCGCCTCTTCTTAGGAGGGGCCTGGTAGGAATTTTGTCCATTTGGCGAATTGGCCGTGCCATTTGGTTTTTGCCTACTATACAGCAAATAGTCACAACTTGTAAGGTTGGCGGTTAGGCATTGGTTCCATGATTGGGTGGGCGGTACCCACCGAAAGTGATGTGAGTTATGGGAATTCCGCAAAGGAATCCGGGGACTCAACTTTGCTGTCCAAACCCTGGCGGGTGCAGGGCCATGCAGGAGTCCCTGTGGACCCCTGGGGAGGGGGAGACACGTTGATCCGGTCCCACTAACTCTCTTCAGCTAATGGTTTCCCTTCGCTGACAAGTGGTCAGCTCTGTCCCGCTCGACAGCTAGTCTCGCTGACTAGGGTCAGCTCTGTCCCGATTGGACAGTTTGAACCAATGCCTACGCAACCACTCACTTGATTTGTATTCAATAAAGTTGTGGCCAAAATAGTGCCATAAACCCAAACCAAAATTTTGTCTCCAGTGTGAATTGATTGGGAAAGAATTGTCTGGTGCCCTGCACCCGCAACTCCCAAGTTACTGCGATCTACTCCCATGCGAAAGGCTGGACTGGATGAATCCCAAGCCGGAATTAAGATTGCCGGAAGAAATATCAACAACCTCAGATATGCTGATGCTTTTGAATTCTGGTGCTGGAGGAGACTCTTGAGAGTCCCATGGACTGCAAGAAGATCAAATCTATCCATTCTTAAAGAAATCAGCCCTGCGTGCTCACTGGAAGGACAGATCCTGAAGTTGAGGCTCCAGTAATTTGGCCACCTCATGAGAAGAGAAGACTCCCTAGAAAAGACCCTGATGTTGGGAAAGATGGAGGGCACAAGGAGAAGGGGACGTCAGAGGATGAGATGGTTGGACAGTGTTCTCGAAGCTACTAACATGAGTTTGGCCAAACTGCGAGAGGCAGTGAAGGATAGGCGTGCCTGGCGTGCTCTGGTCCAGGGGGTCACAAAGAGTCGGACACGACTGAACAACAACTCCCAGTATATACCGTGTTTCTCCTAAAATAAGACATGCCTAAAATATAAGGCATAGAAGGATTATCACGGGGTCGCAAAATATAAGGCATACCCCGAAAATAAGACGCACTGGGTACTGGTGGAGGGCGGCAAGGAAGAGGAAGTTGGCGCCCGGAACCGGATGCTGCTGCAGCCCCGCTGCAGCGCGCACCACGTGGGGCCCCAATCCAGCTCCCGCCAGCTCTCTCTCCCCCAGCAGCAGCAGCGGCACCGCTTGGATCTGATCCAGCGGGACCCAGCCGCAGCTGCAGCGCGCGCCAGTGGATCCCCAATCCACCGGGAGGCAGCAGCAGCGCGCTGAGCGAAGCCCTGAGTGGCCGGGACCCGGACCCAGCCGCAGCGCACGCCACGTGGGTCCCGATCCATTGGGACTCAGCAGCAGCGCGCCGCGCGAAGCTCTGAGTGGCCGGGACCCGGACCCAGCCGCAGCCGCTGGAGGAAGTAGCAGCATCCTCGCTAGTTCCTCCACCAAACCCCGCGCAGCCCGCTGATCCCAAAAGCAGGCTTCTGCTGTTGCCTGCCTCTGATGCTCGCAAGAGCAGGGATCGGAGGCGGCGGGGGTGGGGGGGACAAGCAGGAGAGGCTGCGGCAACAGCAGCAGCAGCACCATCAGCCCCTCCAAGTCCTCCTCCTCGCCACCTCTAGCCTCGCCTTCGCCCTCTCCGCCCTAAGGGGCCCTCACGCAGCCCTCGCCCTCCAGCGTCCTCCTCCTCCTGGCCGCTGCCGCTGTCGCTGTCACCTCAGGTTAGGCACGAGGGAGAGCCTCCTCAATCCTGCACACTTTCACCTCAGGGCGCTTCCCACCCTTGCAGGGAGAGGGGCTTCCCCCTCCCTCAGTCAGGTGTGTAAGGGCTGTCTCCTCCCCCCCCCCACCTCTCCATTTTATTCGGCTCCTTCATTGCTCTCCTGCTGCAATCCAAACCTGATTGTGGCTTTTCTCTTTTCTCTCTCTCCCTCCCTCCCTCCCTCCCTCTCCCTCCCCTCAACTTTCCCCATGCTTTCCTCTCTTTCTTTTCGTGCTTGCAAAAGCCTGTCGTGCTTGCAAAAGCCTTCCTTCCTTCTCCCTCTTTCTTTCACTCTTTCTCACCCCTTCCTTCTCTCTCTCTCTCTCTCTCTCTCTCTCTCTCCCTCCCTTTTTCCTTCCTTCCTTCCTTCCTTCTCTCTCTCTCTCTCTCCCCCCTTCTGTCTGTCTGTCTGTCTGTCTGTCTTCCTTCCTTCCCTCTGTCTCTTCCCTCCCTCCTTCCCTCTCTCTTCCCCCCCTCTCTCTCACTCCTTCCTTCCTTGTCTCTCTTCCTTCCTTCCTTCCTTTCTTTCTCTTTCTCTCTCATCCCTTCCTTCCTTCTCCCTCTTTCTTTCACTCTCTCTCACCCGCCAACCCCGTTCGCCAAAGCAGGCTTGTTTTTGCAATCGGGGTTGGGGGGGAAGAACCAGCAGCATCCCTCCACTGCCCCTCCCAGCCTTTTAGAGGAAGAAAACCAGAAAAATATGCCCTATGGTCTGGAGCATCCTAGGGAGTGAAAAATTATAATGGAATAAATGTAGATTGCTGTATCACACTTAATAAAAATAAGACATCCCCCGAAAATAAGCCATACTGTGTTTTTTGGAGGATAAAAAGATTATAAGACGGTGTCTTATTTTAGGAGAAACACGGTATATATAAAAGGCAGTGATCTACCCATTGGCATTTTTTTTGGAGGGGGGGGGGTTTGACCAAAGTTGTTGAGTTTTTTGGGGGGAGAGTTACGGAGCTTTTTGGGAACAGCCTTTCACAGAGCTAATGCACTTCTTTTAGGGGGGTTGCAAAAATGCGCTCATACAATTATCCACTGCTTAAAATAGCACGCAGCGCTCCAGCCACCAAACAATTGCCCGTTTCCTGAACCACCTCAGTCGCCAGCGCCGGGGAGGGGAAAAAAAAGTCAGCACACCACGCCCCCTAATTTGGGTCCTGTGATCAACCGTGATCAACAGCAAGCACCCCAGCGATCTACCAGTAGATTGCGATGGACCGGTTGGACATGCCTGGACTAGATGACCCAGACGCCTGTGAGGAACCTGCAATTGCAACTTCAGCGTAAGAGCCCTGTGCCCTCCAGCGGCTTCAATTGCTGCCTCCCGTTGTGAAGGCAGAGCATAGACATTATGGCTAGTAACCTTGGGCGATGGCCCTGTTCTCCATGGATTTGTCCCATCCTATTTGGAAGTCCTCCACCTTGGCGGCCATCACTGCTTCCCCTGTGGCAGGGAGTTCCATAGTTCAGCTCTGTGCTGCTTCCTGTGATCTGTCCTGAATCTTCCAACATTCAGCATGGCAGCCTTAACATGGGCATAGTTGTAATAATAATAATAATTTTTTATTTGTACCCCGCCCATCTGGCTGGTTCTCCCCAGCCACTCTGGGCGGCCTCCAACAGATATTAAAATACATCAAAATATCACAGGTTAAAAACTTCCCTAAACAGGGCTGCCTTCAGGTATTTTCTGAATGTAGGATAGTTGTTTATCACTTTAACCTCTGCTGGGAGGGCGTTCCACAGGGCGGGCGCCACCACCGAGAAGGCCCTCTGCCTGGTTCCCTGTAGCTTTGCTTCTCGCAGTGAGGGAACCGCCAGAAGGCCCTCGGAGCTGGACCTCAGTGTCCGGGCTGAACGGTGGGGGTGGAGACGCTCCTTCAAGTATACAGGACCGAGGCCGTTTAGGGCTTTAAAGGTCAGCACCAACACTTTGAATTGTGCTTGGAAACGTACTGGGAGCCAATGTAGTTCTCTCAGGACCGGTGTTATGTGGTCCCGGCGGCCACTCCCAGTCACCAGTCTAGCTGCCGCATTCTGGATTAATTGCAGTTTCCGGTTCACCTTCAAAGGTAGCCCCATGTAGAGAGCATTGCAGTAGTCCAAGCGGGAGATAACTAAAGCATGCACTACTCTGGCGAGACAGTCTGCGGGCAGGGAGGGTCTCAGCCTGCGTACCAGATGGAGCTGGTAGACAGCCGCCCTGGACACAGATTTGATTGGGAGTTTATCAGGTGATGTCCTGGGGGCATGCACAGGTATACACACCTGGGAGGGACGAATCTGTCCATTTTGCTTTCTCTCAGTTTCTGGTTTGCATATTGTTTTGGCTATTGTGAATGAAGAGCGTTCCCCTTTAGAAACGAACAATATCCCCCGACCCTTGCGCACAGATGCACAGACCATTTTGAGGGGTCCAGGAGGAGACATCCTGGCAGGCCCCTGGGTCAACTTCCCCTTCCAGCCTCCTTTGTTCTCTCCTGTTTGCAGCCCTGATCGGGGCCACTTCCTCCCCAAGGTCTCTTCCTGTGCGGACGTCATTCTTGTATCTCCCGAATGACTCAGTTCCCTCCCCCACCCCAGGTGCCTTTGTCTGTGCATATCCGGTCCTTCACAAGGCTTACAGTCATCTCCACAAGCTGCAGCCCTGCTAGTCTCTTGCCTGAAAGAACAAGGTGGCTGCGTCACCCACTTCTCAACACTTTGCCAGCAATCATGTTTCTTCAAAGCAAAGCCGTGCCTTCTGCCCTGCAGACAACCCTTCTTGTAATCCGGGGCCCCTCCAAATGTCCTTTTTAAAAAAAAAATATTATTATTATTATTACTTTTCCATTTAAACATATATAATCACATCATTATTATCCACTTTACTTCTTTGGCTCTTCAGAGCCTGTCGACTTCCTTCCCCTCCCACCTCTTGGCTTTCAAAACTAACCTTTATATCACAGCATTTTATATATTTTCGAATTCTAATATAACTCATTACAAAATGCCTCCAAATTTAAATAAATATAGAAAGGTAAAAAAAAAAAAAAATTCTCATTGCAAGTCTTCAGGTAACCTTGCTAGTGTTAATTGCTTACAATGAAATTTCAAGTATTGTATGAATTTGGAACACTTGATCGCACTGGTTTCGGATTTTTCCCGTCAGCTTCACCAGTTCCGTAAAGTCCATAGAATCATAGAACCCTAGAGTTGGAAGAGACCCCAAGGGCCATCCAGTCCAACCCCCTGCCAAGCAGGAAACACCATCAAAGCATTCCTGACAGGTGGCTGTCAAGCCTCTGCTTAAAGACCTCCAAAGAAGGAGACTCCACCACACTCCTTGGCAGCAAATCCCACTGTCGAACAGCTCTTACCTTCAGGAAGTTCTTCCTAATGTTCAGGTGGAATCTTCTTTCTTGTAGTTTGAATCCATTGCTCCATGTCCGCTTCTCTGGAGCAGCAGAAAACAACCTTTCTCCCTCCTCTATATTACATCCTTTTATATATTTGAACATGGCTATCATATCACCCCTAACCTTCTCTTCTCCAGGCTAAACATACCCAGCTCCCTAAGCCGTTCCTCATAAGGCATCGTTTCCAGGCCTTGGACCATTTGGGTTGCCCTCTTCTGGACACGTTCCTGCTTGTCAGTATCCTTCTTGAACTGTGGTGCCCAGAACTGGACACAGTATTCCAGGTGAAGTCTGACCAGAGCGGAATACAGTGGTACTATTCCTTCCCTTGAGCTAGAGATGCTATACTCCTATATATTTTCGAATTCTAATATAACTCATTACAAAATGCCTCCAAATTAAAATAAATTTAGAAAGGTAAAAAAAAAAATTCTCATTGCAAGTCTTTGGGTAACCCTGCTAGTGTTGTTAATTGCTTACAATGATCTTTCAAGTATTGTATGAATTTGGAACACTTGATTGCACTGGTTTCGGATTTTTCCCGTCAGCTTCACCAGTTCCGTAAAGTCCATAGAATCATCTGCTGCTCTTCTTTCGTTGGCACTTCTTCTTGTTTCCATTTTTGGGCTAAAAGGATTCTTGCCGCTGTTGTTGCAGACATGAACAGTCTTTTATCTTTTTTCGACATCTCTTCACCCACTATACCCAATAAAAAGGCTTCTGGTTTTTTAACAAAAGTGTTTTTAAACAGTTTCTTTAACTCATCATATATCATTTCCCAGAAAGCCTTTACCTCTTTACAAGTTCACCACATATGGTAAAAGATACCTTCCTTTTCTTTGCATTTCCAACACTTGTTAGATCTCCAAATGTCCTCCTCATGATGGTGTTGGGGTAGTTATACGTGATTCTGCGTTCAAGGCAGTTTACACTTGGAAAAGTTACATGGATGTCTGTGTGCCACCTCCAAGGTCAGAGAGGGCCACATGATCTGCCTCTGGGCTTCCCATGGTCATTTGACTGGTCACTGTGGAGATGTATAGAGGGTTTTGTCCAGGACTTTCCCCCCTCCCCACCAGAAGTGGCTGGTCTTAGCCCCTGGGCTCTGCCTGCAGGTGTCACGGGCTTCACACATTACTTTGATCTTCAGTGCAGGCAACCTCCCACCTCCCCACCCTCCCACTATATATAAGGGTCTGGTGACTTCTGTTTCAGTGTATCTGAAGAAGTGTGCATGAACACAAAAGCTCATACCAAGAACAAACTTAGTTGGTCTCTAAGGTGCTACTGGAAGGATTTTTTTTATTTTGTCACATAAACATTTATTCATTTTATTTTTTAAAAAACTGGTTTTATGGACCTCTTATTACACACAGACCCCCAAAGCAGCTTGCCTGGGTTGCTTTCTCTGACATACAGGCAGGCTGAGAACTTCCTCCTTGTTAGGGAGCCCAGCTAAGTGAAGGTGTCTCAGCGGGCGGCACAAACATCAAGGAACAATAATTTGTGGCATTTCCTCCTTGCAACAATTGAGTGTTGGAACCTTCCACAGGAAAGGGGCAGAAGCATGCTGTCAAGAGAAGTGGGCACCCCTCTTCAAGGCCACAGGAAGCTTTCCCTCTTATTTTTCCTAGGCCCAGAGTGAGAAGAAGAGTTTGGATTTGATATCCCGCTTTATCACTACCTTGACCCAAGTATACATTTTTTCTGTGGCACCGCTGTGGGACTCAGAAGCCCAGTTGTGTCACCTCTTGCCTGCAGAACTGGCAGCCTCTCACCCTTTTTCGAACACCCTTCCTTGTGGAAGAAGAAGAGGAGTTTGGATTTGATATCCTGCTTTATCACTACCCGAAGGAGTCTCAAAGTGGCTCACATTCTCCTTTCCCTTCCTGCCCCACAACAAACACTCTGTGAGGTGAGTGGGGCTGAGAGACTTCAGAGAAGTGGGACTAGCCCAAGGTCACCCAGCAGCTGCATGTGGAGGAGCGGGGAAGCGAACCCGGTTCACCAGATTATGAGTCCACCACTCTTAACCACCATCGCTGTCAACTTTCGGATTTGAAAATAAGGGATGCTGCGAGGGCGGTGCAATGGCACCAAGTAGCCTCGCCACCCTGCGCTCCAGAGGCTGCGCGCGAACGGGTGAGCGAAAGAGCGATCGCATAGACGGCAGGCAGGCAGACTGTCTGGTTGGGCGTGAGGGTCTGGCTGCACAAGGCATGCAAGCTCCGCCCCCAGTCGGTCTCAGACTCCTGATTGGCAGCCGAGCAACGCAGCTGAGGAGCCTCCCTGGCCGGCAGGGAGGGAGAGGAGCTGCTTCCTTTGAAATCCGGGAAATTTAAGGGATATCAACAATCCGGGATAGCAGCGGGAAACGGCATTGGAATAAGGGAGTTTCCCACAAAAAAAAGGGAGGGTTGACAGCTATGCTTAACCACTACACCTCACTGGATCTGAGGGCCGGGGGAATGTGGCTCTTGGAAGAAATGCGTGACTCTCTCTGAGGCTCCTGCATTATTAGCTTGCCGTGTGTCAAGCACAGCAAGGAGTGAGCTGGGTCCATTGGCCAGCAGACCTACCACCTCCTCCTTTTGAGTGGGGGCACCACGGTTTCAAAGCACTCATGCCCCCCTTTGAAATATGCCCTCTTGACTCTGCCTTTCTTCCGATCTGTTTTTATCTTCAATCCGTTTCCTGCATGACATTTCCTGGGCAATTAAGGTGAGCGCGGAGAGGGGTGGGTTTGATGTGCACTTTGCAAGACCGCTGATCCTTTGCAAGCAAATTTAAGGGAAGCCTCACAGGTCTCAGGTTGTTGCATTGCAACACACAGTTCCCGGCGAGGCCTCAAGTCCTCTGCCAAGAAGGTAGGGGACACTTTGCTAACCTGAGCTGCCAAGTTTTGACTAGCAGGCTAACGAGGAACAGGGTGGAATAAGAAAAGATGCTTATGCAGGGATTCTGGCAACGAGGTGTGGCATCAGGAGGAACCACAGTTGCTAAGGCTGGGCTCTGGCAATTGCCATGAGCCTGCTGTGAAGGAAAATATTGCAATGACCAAAGGTTGCAAGAGAAGCACGATGAGGCTGGATGGACTCGGCTCCTTTGCTGCGACCTGTGAGCTGTTAGCCAGTGGGGTGGGGAACGAGGGTGTGCAGGCAGCGGAAGAGTAAGGCTTCCATTTTAAGGAGAAAAGCTGGGTTCCTTTAACTGAAATCGAGGTGCTTTTGCTCTCGCTGTATCTCTGTGCTCTTGATTTAAAGGCAGGGTGTCTCTGCTGTGCCCTAAAACAACCACAACAAATTGCAATTCAAGGAGGAGGAGGAGGAGGTCTGCAGAGGCTTTTCCCGCCAAGCTGGAGGTCTGGGGGCTTTTCAGCTCAGCTGCCATGGAGCAGGAGGAAGTCACAATCACGGCTCCGGAAAGCTGTCCAGATAGTTTATCCTGCCTGCATCCTGAGACAAGAGGCCCTGACAACAGCCAGATCTTCCTCTCCTTCATCCAGTCTCCAGCATTGGCCCCTCCCCTTTGACCTGCAGATGCCACATGGCCAGGACTGAGCTCTACGTTATCTTGAATCATAGAGTTGGAAGGGACCTTGAGGTTCATCCAGCCCAGCCCCATGCAATGCAGGAATAGGCAGCTGTCCCTTACGGGGATTGAACCTGCAACCTTGCTGTTATCAGCACCTTGCCGTAATCAGCTGAGCCATCCAGCCATCCAATAGGACTTAACTGTCCTGGGATTCCCAAACTCTGCTTAGTACTGTATCTCCAGTCCACCTGGAAGGAGGACCGAGTGCTTGGTTTTGCTGCAATCCTTCAGGAGCTGGAGCCAAAGGAAAGCCCAGCTGCTGGAACAGACCCAAAAGGGGCCCACCAAGTCCAGCATCTCCTTCCAGCGGCCCCCCAATGGGAAACCTACAAGCAGGGCACGAGGGCAGCCACAACTCTCCCACTACTGTTCCCCACTGTCTCATGTTTGAAGGCCTGGTGCTCCCTTCTGATTTGAAGATACTCTAATAAAGAGTCGTGATGACCCAGTGCCATTGAGATCCTGTTCCTCCAGTTCTGGGCACCACAGTTCAAGAAGGATACTGACAAGCTGGAACGTGTCCAGAGAAGGGCAACCAAAATGGTCCAAGGCCTGGAAACGATGCCTTAGGAGGAACGGCTTAGGGAGCTGGGTATGTTTAGCCTGGAGAAGAGAAGGTTAAGGGGTGATATGATAGCCATGTTCAAATATATAAAAGGATGCCATATAGAGGAGGGAGAAAGGTTGTTTTCTGCTGCTCCAGAGAAGCGGACACGGAGCAATGGATTCAAACTACAAGAAAGAAGATTCCACCTAAACATTAGGAAGAACTTCCTGACAGTAAGAGCTGTTCGACAGTGGAATTTGCTGCCAAGGAGTGTGGTGGAGTCTCCTTCTTTGGAGGTCTTTAAGCAGAGGCTTGACAGCCACCTGTCAGGAATGCTTTGATGGTGTTTCCTGCTTGGCAGGGGGTTGGACTGGATGGCCCTTGGGGTCTCTTCCAACTCTGACTCTATGATTCTATTCTATGATTCTTCTTCTTCTTCTTCTTCATTGAACTGCCCTATCTATACCTGGAGGTCTCAGGGCTGTTCACAGAATAGAATAAAACATAAAACCACAAAATACATAGTTGAAATAAAAACAACAACCCAATAACCCCTCACTCCCCAAAACCCACATTTTTTAAAAGGACATAGGATTCTCCCAACATTTAAGGTAAGGCAGAAGCCACTCATTGGAGTGACCACCCACCAGACCTGCTGCCTTTCCAGGTAGGCAAATATGCCACTAAACGTGGCTGGAACTGGGAAGAGGGAAGTGGGGTGTGCCTAAGAGTCTAGTGTGTGCCTTTTTTATTTTTATTTTCCTGGCAGGGAGGCAGGCGGGCTGGAGGAAGGAAGGAAGGGGGCTGAGCCGGGAGCTGCAGCTCTGCTCTCCGAGTCCATCCTGAGTCCAGAGGGAAGCTGGACTCGGAGTGTGAGCCTCTACAAGGTAAGGGATGGGGCCTTTGTGGGACTGGGAGGTGGTGGCAATGCAAGGAGAGGGGCACAGGGGGTCCGATGTAAGGCTGCTGGAGTGCTGGGCTTGTTGGACCTTGAGCCATGCAGCTCCCCTTGTTTTCTCTAGGGAAAGCGCACGGCAAATGGCAAGTGTCAGATAAACAATATTGGGGCGGGGAGGAAGTGAAACTGCCGAGATCGTAATGGCGCTGTACAAATCCATGGAGCGAGCATGCTTGGAAGACGGTTCTGGCCGCCTCACTTGTTGAAGGATGCTGTAGAGATGGGAGACATCCAGAGAAGGTCAGGGAAATGGACCAAGGGGGTGGAGCGGCTATTCCCTTGTGAGCAAAGGCTGCAAAATGTGGGCCTTTTAATGCAATGAGGTTTTGAAGCAATGAGGTAGAAGGAATGTTCTTTCACATGTGGTGGACTTATAAAAGGGGCATGGGTGGCTTCTTCTTCTTCTTCTTCTTCTTCTTCGGCGATCACTCGTAGCCAAGTAAGGTTGTCTTCCATAAACACGATCAGGGCCGTCTTAAGCTTATCTGGCACTGTGGTGCAAGGATCCCTCCGGCGCCCCCCACCCCCACGTTTCCCTCCGGGTGGGCAGCAGCTGGAGGGCGGCTTGTCCAGCGGGGCGGAGGCTCCAGGTGCAGCGCGGCATGGTGGAGGCGGGCGAGGGTGGCGCTGCCGGCGGGGCTGGAGGGCGGCTCCTCCAGCGTGGTGGAGGCGGATGAAGGTGGTGAGCTGATGCCGGGAGGCTCTGCATCCAGCCTCCGCCTCTTCCCTGGCGCCCTCTAGAACTTGGCGCTGTGGTTCCCTGCGCCACTAGCCTCTATGGCTAAGACACCCCTGAACACGGTTTTAACAATGAGTCCGTAAGTGACTGTGGAGGTCAATTCTGAATCCACACGTCCTTCCACAGTGGGGACATTGGTTCCCAGGCGAGAGTTGATCACAATGAGGGTTTGCCAAGTGTGCCTTCCTCTTAGCATGTTTCTCCCGTTTGTCCTGAGTTCGAGTGTCTTCAAAGCCCATGACACCTTTGGTCAAGGCTGTTCTCCAACTGGAGCGCTTGCAGGCCAGTGTTTCCCAGTTGTTGGTGTTTATACTACATTTTTTTAGATTTGCCTTGAGACAGATCCCCACAACTGGGTGAGCTCCCGTTGCTCTGTCCCAGCTCCTGCCAACCTAGCAGTTTGAAAGCACGCCAGTGCAAGTAGATAAATAGGTACCGCTCCGGCAGGAAGGTAAATGGCGTTTCTGTGCGCTCTAGTTTCTGACACAGCTGGCCACATGACCCGGAAAACTGAACAAATGCCAGTTCCCTTGGCCTGAAAGTGAGATGAGTGCCTCAACCCCATAGTTGCCTTTGACTGGACTTAACCGTCCAGGGGTCCTTTACCTTTACCTCTTTAAAGAGTATTGGGAAAAAGAGTATTGGGAAATAATCCATAATGAACTGGGGAAAAAATGTTTAAAAGTACTTTCCCAAAAAACCCAGAGTCCTTTCTGTTGGGGATAATTCAGACCGAAATTCCAAGGTGTCAAAAAAGGTTATTTATTTATGCCGCTACTGCGGCCTGCGTTTTGTTAGCCCAAAAATGGAAAACGAGCGAGGTCCCAACCAAAGAAGAATGGCAACTTAAATTGACGGAATATGCGCATCTTGCAGATTTAACATATAGAATAAGAGAACAAGAAGAACATACGTTCAGAGAAGACGTTTATTGAATGTATGGGAAATAATTGTGGACAGCTGAAAACACAGGCAGCATTAAGATAACTTCAACAGTGTAAATATGTTTTGATGGATGCAATAATGGAATACTGAATGGTATAGTTTTTGTAAAATATGCAGGGATTTAAGATGTGTAAAATGAAAGAGGAAGGGAAGTCATTGATATTTTAAGGATGTAAAAATGAGTATTTAAAATTGTAAAACAGAAAATGTAATAATATTCTCGAGTTGGGAATCCACAAAACCTATATATCTACACAAACAATGGCACAACAAAAAATGTAGTCTACCATCAAGTCCTATAATACAAACAACAAAACCTAACCTAACCTAAACTCAACATTACACCTAAGCATTACAAAAACATTTCAAAAACCACAGCAACGCGTGGCCGGGTCAGCTAGTAATATATATATCTCCAGACAGGCAGCTCCTATGCCCTTTGAATGGGCTTAGCTCAGGGCAGGTCATTTGTGGCAATGCAGAAGGCATTGGGGAATAGTTCAGAACAGGATTAGTTGTTCCCAGGAGCAAAGGTGAAGTTCCAAGTGGCGTTTGCCTGGGCCAAACCTCTCGACCCTGGGCTTCGAGGTGAGCAACAGCTCAGTCAGTAGAGCATGAGACTCTTCATCCCAGGCTTGTGGGTTCGAGCCCCACGTTGGATGACATATTTCTGCATTGCAGGGGGTTGGCCTAGATGACCCCTGGTGACCCCTTCCAACTCTACAGTTCTGTGAGGACACTTGATTTGTTTTTGATGTACCCAGTTTAAAGACGCATCTTTGCTTTTGGTCTTGACAATGACAGGAGAAGGCAATTGAATGACATTTATCTTACGTGTTGGTGCCAACAAGGTGTGATGAAATCAATGTTAAAAGTGGACTCCCCCCTTCTAATTAGAGTTTGCTTTTATTAATTAACCTGAAAATTACCTTTCCCTTCCTTCAACAGCCTCCAAAAGACAGGTGCGATGAGCTTTGGATAACAGGCAACTATTTTTTTTTTAAGATTATTGAGTTAACTGGCTAAAAGGCAGATGATGAACTCTGCCTTGCTCAATTGATGCCCTCTGGGTGTTGTCAAACGACATAGGTAGTGCCAACTGGGGCCGATGAGCGTTACAATCCAACAGCATCTGGAGGGCACCAGGTTGGGGAAAGCTGGCTTGCTCATCTGTTGGTTCACTGCCCTTGTACCAACAAGAGCTTCATGCAAGTTCCTTGCTGTGCATCGTTGGGTCTGTGGAGACTCCATTTCCAGAACCGTGGCTGGGTTCAGCGCAAGGTCTTACTCTTCGCATGCAGCATTTAAGTCCAATTGAAGTGAAGCCAAACAGCAAGAGGCCTGGGTATTCTGGAGGGAGACTCAGCAAATATTGTTCTCAAAGAGCCAAGTAAAATAACACACACTGGAAATGACTTTTGTTGTCACACGCCTTGCCAGAAGCAGCCGTAACCTTTTCACGTGGTGTTTGCTGGGGCCCAGATCTCTCCCTATGAATTACTTTTGTGCTCCCAAAGGCTTTTCGTGGCTGACCGAGGTTCTCAGTTTACTCTGTGTGGGAGAAAGTGTGTGTGTGTGTGTGTGTGTGTGTGTGTGTGTGTGTGTGTGTGAGAGAGAGAGAGAGAGAGAGAGAGAGAGAGAGAGAGAGAGAGATTGCAGGATACGCTTTTGGTCCTTATTCTCTGTATGTTGTGTCAATTTGCTGGTCGACGCAACTGCCTAAGGAACACAAAACTATGGTGTGCAGATCCAGAAGGGTTGTCCCTTGTCCCTTAGCTATGGTTGCTAAACGGAACCTCCAGTTCAGAGGCAGTCTACCTGCCATTGCCAGTCACTGGGGGGGGGACACACAAAATCAGATCAACAGTGGAAGAGCTGTTGCCTTCGTACTTCCAGAGCCTGCTGTGGAGCTCCCTTGGAAGCATCTGCATGGTTGGGTGGGCCTGCTTTGGTTTGGGTCTAGCAGGGCACTGTCTGTGTTGTCTTCCTTGGTTCAGAGGAAGGCAATACACTCAGCCAGGGTGAAGAAGGGAAGCAATTCCTGTGAGGGAAGGTTGAAAGAACTGGTTATGCTTAGCCTGGGGAAGAGAAGACTGGAGAGGGACCGGAGGAACAGAAGAGGAGGAGGAGGAGGAGGAGGAGGAAGAGTTCAGACTCGATATCCTGCCTTTTGTTAGGGATGCGGGTGGCACTGTGGTCTGAACCACAGAGCCTAGGGCTTGCCGACTGGAAAGCCGACAGTTCAAATCCCCGTGACGGGGTGAGCTCCCGTTGCTCGGTCCCTGCTCCTGCCAACCTAGCAGTTCAAAAGCACGTCAAAGTGCAAGTAGATAAATAGGTACCGCTCTGGCGGGAAGGTAAACGGCATTTCCGTGCGCTGCTCTGGTTCGCCAGAAGCGGCTTAGTCCTGCTGGCCACATGACCTGGAAGCTGTACGCCAGCTCCTTTGGCCAGTAAAGCGAGATGAACGCCACAACCCCAGAGTTGCTTGCGATGGGACTAATGGTCAGGGGTCCCTTTACCTTTATCCCACCTTTCACTCCCCTTAAGGCAGGATTCCTCAACCTCGGCCCTCCAGATGTTTTGAGACTACAATCCCCATCATCCCTGACCACTGGTCCTGCTAGCTAGGGATCATGGGAGTTGTAGGCCAAAAACACCTGGAGGGCCGAGGTTGAGGAAGCCTGCCTTGGCAGTGCCTTAAGGAGTCTCAAAGCGGCAAACAATCTCCTTTCCCTTTCTCCTCAAACACTCTGTGAGGTGAGTGGGGCTGAGAGATTTCAGAGGAGCATGACTGGCCCAAGGTCACCCAGCAACTGCATGTAGAGGAGCAGGGAAGCAAACCCGGTTCACCAGATTATGAGTCCACCACTCTTAACCACTACACCACGCTGGCTCTCATCATGAAATGAGCAGAAGAGACTTGCAGCTGGACCACACCAGCGACCCATCTATTACTATTATTATTTAATTAGTTTTACACAAAGATTATACAGAACAAACATAACAATTTTCCCCCCAAAAAAGGTTCTCTTGAACCTTCAGACCTCCCTCCCTCCCTCCCTGGGCTCCATTTCTAAGTTTTATTCCTGCATCTTTTACTGTAATCTATCCATTATATTTCCAAAACATCCAAAATTCATGTTACTTTACAAGTGTCATTGTATTCCTGCCAATGATTTCAACTGTTTACAGTGGTGTCTCGGATATGTTAAAAAGTTATTCCAGTCTTCCATAATTGGTCTTCCTGGTTTCTGATCTTTCCCATCAGTCTTGCCATTTCAGCATATTCCATCAGCTTGGTCTGCCACTCTTCTCTGGTCAGTACTTTAACTTCTTTCCACCTCTGGGCTACACCAGCGACCCATCTAGTCCTAGAATCATAAAAGGGACCCGAGGGTCATCTAGTCCAACCCTCTGCAGTGCGGGAATTGCAGCGAAGGGCTCACCCAGGCACGGAGGCACCTGCTTCTTCTTCCACTTTCCCCCACGAAAACCCAATCTTTACCGCTGAATCAGAGCAAATGTTATCAGGTTTCCCATGGATTGTCACTTGCTCTGATTCAGTGCTAATGGATGGAAAGTGTTGGGGGAAAATGGGAAACCCCTTTCTAGGTTTCCCTAGATTGAGGTTGAATCCTGACAAGACAGAAGTACTGTTCTTGGGGGACAGGGGGTGGGCAGGTGTGGGGGACTCCCTGGTCCTGAATGGGGTAACTGTGCCCCTGAAGGACCAGGTGTGCAGCCTGGGAGTCATTTTGGACTCAGCTGTCCATGGAGGCGCAGGTTAATTCTGTGTCCAGGATGGCTGTCTACCAGCTCCATCTGGTGCACAGGCTGAGACCCTCCCTGCCCGCGGAAGTCTCGCCAGAGTGGTGCATGCTCTAGTTATCTCCCGTTTGGACTACTGCAATGCGCTCTACGTGGGGCTACCTTTGAAGGTGACCTGGAAACTGCAATTAATCTAGAATGCGGCAGCTAGACTGGTGACTGGGAGTGGCCGCCAGGACCACATAACACCGGTCCTGAGAGATCTACATTGGCTCCCAGTATGTTTCCGAGCACAATTCAAAGTGTTGGTGCTGACCTTTCAAGCCCTAAACGGCCTCGGTCCTGTATACCTGAAGGAGCGTCTCCACCCCCATCATTCAGCCCGGACACTGAGATCCAACGCCGAGGGCCTTCTGGCGGTTCCCTCCCTGCGAGAAGCAAAGCTACAGGGAACCAGGCAGAGGGCCTTCTGGTAGTGGCACCCGCCCTGTGGAACACTCTCCCATCAGAGATCAAAGCGATAAGCAACTACCTGACATTTAGAAAATACCTGAAGGCAGCCCTGTTTAGGGAAGTTTTTAATCTGTGATATTTTAATGTATTTTAATGTTTGCTGGAAGCCGCCCAGAGGGGCTGGGGAGACCCGGCCACATGGGCGGGGTACAAATAAATTATTATTTATTATTATTATTATAGGCATGGGATGAGCGGAAATGTGGGGAAGCCCTACAGCATCCCTGACCGATGGCTACCCCACTTCTGCTTAAAAACCTCCCATGAAGGACAGCCCACCACCTTCAGAGGGTGTCCATTCCTCTGTTGAACAGGTCTCACTGTCCAGCATCCCGTTTGCACAGCGGTCAAGCATCTGCCCCAGTGAGAAGCCCACGGTCAGGACACAAGCACAAGAGTCGTGTCCAGCAGCTGGCATTCAAAAGCATTGCTGCCTCCGATTGCGAAGGCAGAACAAATCCATCAAGGTTAGCAGCCATTGATAGCCTTTCCCTGCATGAATTTGTCTAATCCTCTTTTAGAGCACTCTTCGAATGCCTGAAGGGCTCTCTCGCATAGAATGGGGAAAATATTTCTTCTCTGCAAATCAAGAGGGTAGTGCTAAATTTAATGGGTCTGAGTTAGAGGGAGGTAGATCTCGGTTTAGAATAGAATAGAATATATTTTATTGTCATTGTCCTCTTCGGGGACAACGAAATTACTTGGCTGCTCCATCCACCCAGATAGGGCACTCCACGCAAAGACAAAACAACTACAAAAACACTGATTAAAACCATACACACTGATTAAAACCATACAATGATAAAACATAACAGGTAAGATTAGATGACTTCAAAGTCCAGGCTTCCCATTCAAGGCCGAGATCGCTCTGGAAAAGAAGCTGTTCCTAAGACGGCTTGTTCTTGTCGTCATCGTCCTGTATCTCCGTCCCGATGGCAGAAGTTCAAAGAGACGGTGACCAGGATGCGATGGATCTTTCACTATGTCCAGTGCCTTTCTGTGGCACCTCATGGCATAAATCTGCTCTAAGGTGGAGAGCGAGCAGCCAACAATGCTCTCTGCTGCCTTAACAACTCTGCACAACCCCATCCTGTCCTGGGTAGTACAGCTTCCGTACCACACACATAAGCCATCAGTGAGCACGCTCTCAATGGCACAGTGATAGAAGGCAAGCAGCAGCTTTTGTGGAAGATGGTTTTTCCTTAGAATTAGCAACAGGAGAACTGTCTTAGGGCTTGCCCGGACTTCCTATTGTGCCACGTTCCTAGGCACAGGCCAGCACTTTAAGGCACCCTGTCTGAGTGCCTTAAATGTTTGCCTTAGTGCTTTTCCTGCAACCCCCCCCCCCAAGGCATCAATGAGCTGGAGGGATGAACGGATGGGCTCTCTCCATTGTTGGAAGTCTTCAAGCCTCTGCTGGAGATGCTCTGGACTTCCTACATGGAGCAGGAGCCTGGACGAGGGGGCCTTCTGAAGACCCCCCCCCCCCGAGGCAGACCCCGCCACGGGGAGGCAGCTCGAGTAACCATTTCTAATGGAAGTTTAACAAGGCATTCTCCAAAGGCAAAAACAGGATGAGTAGTTTAGCAGGGCCAGAGGCCAGGAAACTAGTGATATATCCCCAGTAAATTGGGATGGTTAAGCATAATGCTCTTAAGGTACGGCCATCCAAATGGATCATTTTGCTCATTTAATTTGCAAGCTCTGTTAGCTTGGGAAAGAGCAGCACCCTGGAGACTTCTGTGCTGTTTCGGGAAGCGATGCCCCCTTGAACACAGGCAGCAGGTTGATGTTGCGAGAGCTCTGGGGATTTGCGTGCTGTGATGATCAAGATCCCTGGGGCTGATGGGAGTTGTAGTCCAAAACATCTGGAGGCAATGGGTTGGGGAAAGGCTGTATTCGGAGGTGATGATCGTCTTGGTTTAAGTTACAGGTAGGTAGCTGTGTTGGTCTGTCATAGTCAAAACAAAATAAAAAATAAAAAAATTCCTTCCAGTAGCACCTTAGAGACCAACTAAGTTTGTTCTTGGTATGAGCTTTTATGTGCTCAGCTGTCACCCCCTCCCCACGTGGAACCCGGGGTATATCGCCCCCTCCGGCCCCCTTGCGACGCCAGTGCAAAACACTGTTGCTGGATGTAGGTTTTATTTTATTTGCTTTTTATCTTATATTTTGGAAATGTACATCCAGGGTTTTTTTTCTTTGATTTTTTTTGGGGGGGCCCCAAGATAGTGGGGCCCTAAGCTATAGCTTGTTTAGCTTATACATAAATCCGGCACTGGGGCTGACCGGGACAGGATCTAGCCCAAGCCCCCACCTTCCCCAGACCTGGAGCCGTCTTTGCAATCGGCCGTTGCTCACGGGCAGGAAGGCTTTGGGTGGGGGAATGGCGTCCCTGACTCTGATTCAGCTTCCGGAGGATCTGTGCTCTCCCTTTTCTTTTCTCGGAAAGTTTCGATGTCACAGAGTGCTTGAAATAGGCAGGGAGTGCCTGGCAAGTTCCGGTGCTCAGCTGAGCCAGGCAGCCTTTGGATAAATGGGTCTTGCGTGTGTGTCTCTTCCATGGAAAACCCCACAGACTCTCTGGCACCCCCAAATGCCCTTCTTTCCTCTTTCGCCTCCTTTTGACATGGGTGGTGCTGTGGGTTAAACCACAGAGCCTAGGGCTTGCCAATCAGAAGGTCGGTGGTTCGAATCCCCGTGACGGGGCGGTCCCTGCTCCTGCCAACCTAGCAGTTCGAAAGCACGTCAAAGTGCAAGTAGATAAATAGGTACCGCTCCGGCGGGAAGGTAAACAGCATTTCCGTGCGCTGCTCTGGTTCGCCAGAAGCTGCTTAGTCATGCTGGCCACATGACCCGGAAGCTGTACACCGGCTCTCGGCCAATAAAGCGAGATGAGCGCTGCAACCCCAGAGTTGTCCGCAACTGGACCTAATGGTCAGGAGTCCCTTTACATTTAGCTTTCACAGTGGCGGCCGTGGGAAGGCTGAGACCACCCTGAAACTGCATTTGAAGGCTTAGCATTCATAGAACCATAGAATTGCAGAGCTGTGGGAGGGACCCAAGGGTCATCTAGTCCAACCCCCCTGCAATGCAGGAATCCCAACAAAAGCCTGGAGGCAAGCTGGTCTTTGTACAGCGATATTTTAGCATCAGCCGGAGTCCCTCACCATCAGTCACGCTGCAAAAGGTCCCCACTGGACTTGCCTCGTGAGGTGACAGGCCACTATCTATGATGCCTCAGTGCTGGTGTCTCCTTCTCTGCAGAAGGTCACAGCCTAAATCCTCTCTGGTGAAAAGGATCGAGTAGCAGGGAACCCTGCACTGCAGGGGGTTGGACTAGATGACCCAGTACGTTTCTGAGCACAATTCAAAGTGTTGGTGCTGACCTTTAAAGCCCTAAAAAGCCTTGGCCCAGTATACCTGAAGGAGCGTCTCCACCCCCATCATTCTGCCCGGACACTGAGGTCCAGCTCCGAGGGCCTTCTGGCGGTTCCCTCCCTGCGAGAAGCCAAGTTACAGGGAACCAGACAGGGGGCCTTCTTGGTGGTGGCACCCACCCTGTGGAATGCCCTCCCATCAGATGTCAAGGAAATAAACAGCTATCTGACTTTTAGAAGACATCTGAAGGCAGCCCTGTTTAGGGAAGTTTTTAATGTTTGACGTTTTATCGTGTTTTTAGTACAGTATTCTGTTGGGAGCCACCCAGAGTGGCTGGGGAAACTCAGCCAGATGGGCGGGGTACAAATAATAAATTATTATTATTATTACTAGTGGACGTTCAGCCCGTTAAATTAACGGGCGCTAGAACATCCGTTCTTCCTTCCCTGTTTCTCCCTCCCCCCTCCCTCCCTCTGTTCTTCCTTCCTTCCTTCCTCTCTCCCTCCATTTTTCCATTCTTCCTTCCATGTTTCCTTCCTTCCTTCCTTTCTCCCTCCCTCCCTTTCTCTATTCTCCCTCTCTCCCTCCATTTTTCCGTTCTTGTTTCCCTGTTCCTTCCCTGTTACTTCCTTCGCAATGACGGCGCCCCCGCCCCCGCCAGCCTCTTCCTCCTCGGTGTCCGCGACCATGGCTCCGTCATCGTTGTCCGCGGCGGCGGCGGCCTGAGGAGGAGGTGGAGGCGGACACGGCAATGCCGGCGGCATAGTTTCGGCCGGCCGCTCGAAGTGTCTCTGCGTCGTCCAATCCCTGTGTCCGTGGGGGACATGCGCAGTAGCGCAAACCCACGGACGGACGGACGGCACGCAGAGACACTTGCACTTTATTATATAGGATTATTATTATTTATTATTAGGGGACCCCTTCCAACTTTCCAGTTCTATGATCCTGTGATACTCTTCTTCCTGACACCCCCAGGAAGCCACGGCCAGTCAGCAAAGACCATGTTGTGTTGGGTCAGTTGCCCCCAACCTGGTGCCCACTGGTTGTTTTGGACTCCAGCTCCCTTGAGTCCGGCTAGAGACTAAAACATTTGCAGGGCTGCACCTGGCCTAAGTCAGATTCTGATGCTCTGACTCATTTTCTGCAGCTGTTACTGACCCTCAGGCAAGCCCAACAATGTCCAGGGGCTGCAGATCCACCTCGCTCAACCTGGCAACCTTCAGATGTTATGGATAGTTAACCTGTGGAACTCCCTCCCACAGGAGGCAGAGACAGCCAGCCCCTTGGATGGCTTTGAAAGAGGGTTGGACCAATTCATGGAGGAGGAGAGGGCTGTCGAGGGCTACTAGCCAGGGTGCCTATGCTCTGCCCTCCAGATTTTGGAGGCAGAGATGCTTCTGAATGCCACTTGCTGGAAACCGCAGGAGGGGAGATTGCTCTTGTGTTCAGATCCTGCTTGCTGTTATCCCTCTGAGCAGCCACTTGTGAGAACAATATATTGGACTAGGTGGGCCATGGGCCTGATCCAGCAGATCCTTCCACGGAGCATGCACAAAGTGCCCATCCCCTTCCGATTCCGTAGCAACAACCAGTTCATTCCAAGCCAGACACTCTAACTTCCTGGTGAGCCTGAGACCAGCAGCAATCTCCTGCAAGAGGCAGGAGGGACACGGACAAATATTTCAATGGGGGTGGGTGGGAAAGGGGCAATGCCCCCTCCTCCCCTAAGGCCTGGTCTCTCTTCACCCAGGGATCCATCCCTCCGCCTTTGCCTGCCTGCCTGCCTGCCTTCTTGCTTGGCCCTGCTTGGCTGCAGCCTGGAGAGGCATCCGACAGCCAGCTCTGAACTTTTCCTGCTTCTCTCCCCCCCCCCCATCACACATACCCCCGTTGCCATGACAACACTTTAAACTAACACTCTGTTCCCCAGGCTGCCGAGGGGGCTGAGTTCTGAGTTCGCAGCAGAAAATTTATCTTTCTGGTTTCTTTCCTCTCCAGACACTCTCTCCCCCTCCCTCTCTCTCTCTCTCTCCCCCCCACAACTCCATCCGCCCCCCTGTTCCCTCCCTCCTTCCCTTACTCTCCAGCAAGCGAGGGAGCGAGCAAGCAAGCGCTGCTATGGTTGCTCAGGTCCTGACAGCCCACCCCAGAACTGCCAGTGGTCTCTCCTCCAAAGGTAAGGGTCCCATAGGGTCCGGGCAGGAGGGCTCCAAACGGCCCCTTGGCGCACTGCGGGGGCACCTGCCAAACTCTGGGCAAAGAGGCGGAAGCGATATGTGTGGGCACTGGAGAAGCGGAGGGCGGAATGGGGCCAACTCACTCGCCGGAAGAAAGTGAGTGGCATGCGATGGAAGGAGGCACGTTGGCCAAGGTGGGCATGGAAGAGTCAGAAGACCCCCGGTCAGCATGTGAACTCTTGAGGGTGGGCACAGAGTGTTCTGCAGCGGGATGGCAGTTGCAGCTGGGCAGGCAGGCTGGCAGGGGGAAGAGGGTGCCAGGGAAAAAGGGTGCCTGGCGCAGTATGCCCAGAGGGACGTGGACGGGGGTTAGCAGGAGTGGGCACAAAGTAGGAATTACTTTTGCGTTAGTGTGCCAGCCCGAAGTGCACTGGAGAAAGTGTGTCAAGGTGAGCGTGAGAGAGGCGTGCAACTAGGATGACTCAAGTGTTGTGGCTGCACGGCGAGGGTTGTGCCAACATATGGGCGCAGGGGGTCAGCTCCGTGCCCTAGTGAGAGAATCGGCATGTGGGTGGCAAGGGCTTGTGGGAGGCTGTGTGCCAGTGTGAGTTGCAGCATCAATGTGCGATCGCACATTGGCACACCCTCCCTGTGCCCAGTGGGGAAGACTGGACCTGCGTCTCAGTCTTCTTTGGCAATCCCTCGTAGCCGAGGAAGATTGCCTTCCACAAACACGGTTTTAACAATGAGTCCGAAAGTGACTGTGGAGGCCAATTCTGGATCCACACGTCCTTCCACAGTGGGGGCATTGGTTTCCGGGCGGGAGAGACGCCTAAGGAAGATAAAATTATCCTCCTGGGGGATTTTAATGCAAGAGCTGGGCGAGATTTCGTCTCAGTACAGGGGAGTGTTGGAACAGTCCTGGAGGTGGGGACTAGTGCCCCCCTGTCTCTGGGTCCACATCTGTATGCAAGAGTAGCATGTGTGGGTCACAGGCCTATAGAACAGCAGGTGTGACTTGCGCTATACAGGGAGCCTCTCCTGCCCCTGCTGACCTTGGCGTTAGGGCTGTCTAGGCACAAAGGAAGGACTCAGAATGCCCGTGGCATGCTGGGAAATGTAGTCTGCTACATCTGGCACTGTTGCACTCCTCCTTGTGGCAAGAGAGATTCTCGGGAAAGGGAGCTGGGTGAAACACCGGTGGGAGGCAGGGCGAAGCAGGCGGCAGCTGGAGGCCGCTGTGCCTCTTCTCTGGAAAATGCCCTTGTCAGATGTGACCAGCTGCCTTGGGCCGATGTGGGAAGTTTTAGGAGAGCTTTGTGGGGTGCGGGGTTGGGCTGGGCTCAGCTAGAAGGCAGGCAGGCAGCGTTGCACAAGGACTGAATGGTGGTTCTCATAGGAATGTGCGTTCTGGTCACCTTGCACAGTGTGGTGCTATACTTTTTGGCACGTGTGGCTTGTTTTTCTTTGAGCATCGCCCCTTAGTTAGGCAAATGATGCCCAGATCCTGATCTGCAAACAAAGTAGACAAATCTAATGTCGCCACCACCCTTATCATCACATTTACACCCCACTTTTCCTTCAAGGAGCTGAAGGTGGGGATCACCTCTCTATTTTATCTTCACAATAACAATAACCTTGTGAGGTAGGTTAGGCCAGTCCGGCATGCTACAGTCCGGCATTCTTAGGGGGACATTTCTTAAGGGTTCATCCACACTGACCCATGCCTAGAAAGCATGGATCTGAGTGGTTTTCCAGTTTGCCCTGCAACTTTCCCCTGGAAAAGCACACTCTCTAGCCCTGAATCAGAGAAAACACCACTCTGCAGAAAACCCAGGACAAGCGGAAGTCTGGATGAGCCCCAAGTGTGGGGAAAGTAGTTTGAATGAGCTTTCTTGGTGGTGACCTCAGATGCAAAGTGTGCTCTTCAGTCACTTTCACCACCCTTTGGAGTGCGTGGCTGCCTTTACTTCCCCGAGTGATCCATCCAGGTCTACATATCCACACAACCCAAATGAGGTTGCATCCAAAAAGACCACAGCGCCTTTGCTGACTTCTTTGGTGATCTCTCGTAGCCGAGGAAGATTGTCTTCCATGAACACGATCTTAACAGTGAGTCTGTAAGTGACTGTGGAGGCCAATTCTGGATCCACACATCCTTCCACAGTGGGGACATTGGTTTCCGGGTAGGAGTTGGTCATGGAGAGGGTTTGCCAAGCATGCCTTCCTCTTAGCACATTTCTCCCTTGTGTCCTGAGTTCGATGTCTTCAAAGCCCATGACACCTTTGGTCAAGGCTGTTCTCCAACAGCCTTGCAGGCCAGTGTTTCCCAGTTGTTGGTACAACAACAACAACATATTAAAAACAAAAGAAAAAAGAAAAAAAAAATCCTTCCAGTAGCACCTTAGAGTCCAACTAAGTTTGTTCTTGGTACAAGCTTTCGTGTGCATGCACACTTCTTCAGATACACTGAAGAACAATATATTATTTATACCCGACCCATCTGACTGGGTTTCCCCAGCCACTGGGCATCTTCCAACAAAATATTAAAATACAATAGTCCGTCAAACATTAAAAGCTTCCCTAAACAGGGCTGGCTTCAGATGTCTTCCAAAAGTCTATACTAATTTTTTTTTTAGATTTGCCTTGAGACAGTCTTGAAACCTCTTTTGTTGGCCACCAGCATTACGCTTTCCATTTTTAAGTTCGGAATAGAGTAGTTGCTTTGGAAGGCGATAATCAGGCATCCGCACAACATGACCAGTCCAACGAAGTTGATGTTGAAGAATCATCGCTTCAACACTGGTGATCTTTGCTTCTTCCAGTACACTGGTATTACCCTATATACTCGAGTATAAGCCTAGTTTTTCTGCACATTTTTTGTGCTGAAAAAGCCGCCCTTGGCTTATACTTGAGTGAGGCAGGCAGTGGCTCCTATGAAGCTTTCCCAGGTTTTCTGTGGTAAAATTGGGTGCCTCGGCTTATATTCGGGTCGGCTTATACACGAGTATATACGGTAGTTCGCCTGTCTTCCCAAGTGATGTGTAAAAAATTTTGGAGACACCTTGATGGAATCTTTCAAGGAGTTGGAGATGGCATTCATAAGTGGTCCATGTTTCACAAGCATACAGTCAGGACCGGTGCTGGCAATTTTGGTGCCCTAGACGAGTGGGCGGGCCACGTGATGTTATTACGTATGACGCATGTTGCGGAGCGGTGCCCCGCCCCCTGCCCTGCCAGGCGCCCCTCGCCGCCACAGTTTGCTTGCTCCGCCGCTGGTTGGGGTGGCAGGCTGGCCAGCTCCCCCTCCATTTTGGCACCCTCGCCGCTGCGGTTTTCGCCCCAACCTGCTTGCTCCGCCGCTAGTTGGGGCGGCACCGGGCGGGGGCGGGGGGCAGGCTGGCCAGCGCCCCCTCCATTTTGGCGCCCTAGGCAGTTGCCTAGTTTGCCTAAATGGACGCGCCGGCCCTGCGTACAGTAAGGTTGGTAGTACAATAGCTTTGTAAACAAGCCCTTTTGCAAGGGATGGACCAGTGGCCACGTCAATCTTCATGCAATTGCGGGCAAATGGAGAGGAGCAATGATTTTCCATCTTGGTCTGCTTGAGAGATTTCTGGGGGGTTCTGCTCGGCCACTGTAGGGCAGAGGCCCCTCTGTTGAGACTGTATGGTTCACAGGCCTCTGCTTTAAAAAAGACCCTTTTCTGGTGGACCTGTCCCTGAACTGGCCCACGCGCTGCCGACACTTGTTCCTATGTGATCACGGCCACGAGGCAAATGCATTCTGGATTCTGCCCCCGCACCCACAAGCCCCATTCCTCTTGCAGGCAGCTCAAGAGGTCTCACTCTGTACATGGGTTGTGCTCAGAGAGAAAACAACCGGTAGGTGGATGCAGGGGCGTAGGAAGTGGGAGCGGGGGAGCGGTCCGCCCCAGGTTCCATCATGGAGGGGGTGACAAATTATCAAGGAACAATTACTGCCCTACTAGGGTGGTTCATAAAAACCTTTCTTAAAAAAATGCCTGCTCCAAAGGTCTTATCTTACTACACTAGGGATTATATAGCTCTATATGAAATTTCATGCATATCAGTTAATATCTTGACCCTCCTCCATGAAAATAGCTGTTTACTTGGCCGTTTTCCTATGTCGTGAAGGCTGAAATTCCAATTCAGTGGAGCACTTACTGTTCCCAACCCTAACCCTGCGGAAAGCCATCTAATTAGACTTTAATTTGATTTTGACGTGTTTTTAGGAGGTAATTTAATTATTGTTTGATTTTATATCGATGTTATGTATCTGATGTTAGCTGCCCTGAGCCCGACTTCGGCCGGGGAGGGCGGGATATAAATAAAGGTTTATTTTTACTTATTATTATTCCTTTGTAAGAAAATATGAAATAACGTAAAACCATTTTTGCAGGCAAAAAAAAAAAAAAAAACCACCACTGTGTGTGTGTGTGGGGGGGGTGACAATAAATTTTCTGCACCGGGTACCGCCTGACCTTCCTACGCCTCTGGGTGGATGAACTTAACCAGGCCCACTTCTGACCGCAGTTGCGTGAAGCGGCGTGGCCTGAGGGGGTCACGCAGCCCCCTCCCCGGAGTGCCTCTTCATACCTGGGGGGGCAGAGGGGGCAGCTGCACCCCCCCAGAAGGCAGCCCTAGAAGCAAAAATGATCAGCGTCCATTCAAAGCAAACCTGAACGGCCATGGCTTCCCCCCCCCCCCTAGTTTTGATCCTGGGTACGACCCTGTTCTATGTCACGAACTGCGTTGTGGAGATGCCCAGCTGCACGGCTGCGACCCGTGCGGGAGAGGCGGAAACGGGCGCTGCTGCCCATCCCTTCTGAAAGCATCCCCTGGACTTGCCCCGTAATCTTAGCCTGCGTCTGGTCGCCACGGGAGACACTGTTACCGGAGAAGGAAGCTTCGCGGGGAGGCTCGGGGAGGTCATTAAAGATTGAAAACGTCGCCGTTGCTCATTCCCCCCCCCCCCCCGTCCCCGTGTGCGTCTCTGGGTTCGCCACCGACGAGTCTGCGGTGGCCGTGCAAAGCGGTCGGGGCAGATGCGAGATTGGTAAGGGGCTGGCAGCACCTGTGGGGTGTGGAGTGTGTGACTTTCCATCCATGTCCTCCTCCTGCCTCCCGCACCCCACCTGTAATTGTAGCAGGGGCGTACCCAGGATCAAAACTGGGGGGGGGGCAAACCATGGTCGTTCAGGTTTGCTTTGAACGGACACTGATCATTTTTGCTTCTAGGGGGGGCAGCTGCCTTCTAGGGGGGGCAGCTGCCCCCTCTGCCCCCCCCTGGGTACGCCCATGAATTGTAGCCCTTGCTTCCGCTCGGTGCCCACAGGAGCAGCCCCCCCACTTGGGGGAGAGTTTCCTTTGCAAGCTGCCTGGCAAAGGCGACTCTCTGTTCAATCCCGTCCCCGTCCCCCCCCCCCACCTCCTCGGTCTTCTCTTTCTCTGCTCCTGGGGGCGGCTTTCCATAAAAAGCCCAGCAGTGTGCCGCGTGGCTGTTCTAAAGGCAGAACTGAATAAAGGGAGCAGGAATGTTCTGCCCCCTCCCCTAGAAAAGGGAGCAAGCTGCATGTAAATGCCGGTGGGGGCGTGGTGGTTGGGGGGGGACCTTCCCTTGCAGCGTTGCCTCAAGCAAAATTATCTCTTTGGACATGAGTAGGGATGCAGGGAAGCACAGGGGAAATGTTTTAAGACAAAAGGGGTGGGAGGGGAGAAACATCATTTTTTCTCCGGAGGAAAAACACTGCGCGCCCCGGTCTTAAGAAATATTGCAATATTTGCAGCGTTTACTTGACTATCAGTTGGGGGTTTTTTAGGAAAGGTGTTTGAGTGGCAGTGGAACTGTAGGGCAGTCTTGGATGAAGCAGTTTGTCTAGATCAGCAGGCATGTCCAAAGTCTATTTCGGGGGCCTCATCCGGCCCACCAGTCGGTTTAATCTGGCCCCTGTGGCAGTTTACTTCCTGGGGTAGAATCCTAGAATCATAGAGTTGGAAGAGACCCCAAGGGCCATCCATTCCAACCCCCTGCCAAGCAGGAACACCATCAAAGCATTCATGACAGATGGCTGTCAAGCCTCTGCTTAAAGACCTCCAAAGAAGGAGACTCCACCACACTCCTTGGCAGCAGATTCCACTGTCAAACAGCTCTTACTGTCAGGAAGTTCTTCCTAATGTTTAGGTGGAATCTTCTTTCTTGTAGTTTGAATCCATTGCTCCGTGTCCGCTTCTCTGGAGCAGCAGAAAACAACCTTTCTCCCTCCTCTATATGACATCCTTTGATATATTTGAACATGGCTATCATATCACCCCTTAACCTTCTCTTCTCCAGGCCAAACATACCCAGCTCCCTAAGCCGTTCCTCATAAGGCATCGTTTCCAGGCCTTGGACCATTTTGATCCTAAAAAAAACCTCAACAACTTCAATCCTCAAAAAAGGTTAACTTTGGTCGGCCCTCACAGCCCTTCACTTCAACAAATCTGCCCCTCTTTGAAAAAAGTTTGGACCCATCCCAGTCTGGGCTCAGGCCAGGTTTGGGGATGGAATCAACTTTGGCTGCCCTGAGAGATGACCTGTATTGGGGGAGAGACAGGAGGAAATGTAACCCAGCTGGTCCCCTTGATCAGAGGCGTAGCAAGCCCAGGTGGTACCCGGGGCGGAATTTTTTTTGTCACCCCCCCCACTTTAATTTAAAAATAAAAATAAAAAGTGTCCCCGCCCCCTCTGATGGTGCCACTTTGTGAGGTGTGGGGTGTGTGTGTGTGTGTCTATTATCTCTTTTTTTTCAATAAAGTTAAAATAAAAAATAATAATAAAAAATTGATAAAAATTAAGAAACACTTTGTGAGGTGTGGGGGGGCTGTGTGTGTGTGTCTATTATCTCTTTTTTTCAATGAAGTTAAAATTAAAAAAAAAATTAAAAATTTTTTTTTCAATTTTTTTTTTTTTTACAAAAAGTGTCACCCCCCTCTGGGGTGGAACCCGGGGCGACCCGCCCCCCGCCCCCACCCCCCCATTGCTACGCCCCTGCCCTTGATCACACTGAGGATTTTACTGCCATTGGTGCTATAGCATCCTTCTGGAGCAGATTTGCAGCTTGGGAAGTTGTGGGCGCAGCTTTGCCATGGTTTCTGCTCCTCGCTGCAAGGCTGCTGCCAGAGTAGCTTAGGATGACAGCGGCCGATCCCTTGGCTTCTGGGTTGTGGGCTGCCACAGGTTTCATTCTGTCCCTGGCATTGTGCAACATCTGTTGTTGTTTAGTCGTGTCCGACTCTTCGTGACCCCCTGGACCAGAGCACGCCAGGCACTCCTGTCTTCCACTGCCTCTTGCAGTTTGGTCAGACTCATGTTGGTCGCTTAGAGAACACTGTCCAACCATCTCGTCCTCTGTCGTCCCCTTCTCCTTGTGCCCTCCATCTTTCCCAACATCGGGGTCTTGTCCAGGGAGTCTTCTCTTCTCATGAGGTGGCCAAAGTCTTGGAGCCTCAGCTTCAGGATCTGTCCTTCGAGTGATATGGAATAACTGATTGTGCAGCATCTATATGATGCCATTGAGAGCAGTAGAGGGATTTGGAAGAGGGGTGGTGGTGGTCACCAATATGCTGGATTTACCCAATTTTATTTCTCTACCAAATGTGTCTGGTGAGGCTGTGCAGGTCTTGGGCTGATGCTTGGATGCAGGGGCTGAATCTGGATCCTGACAAGATAGAGGCACTGGTAGTGGATGTGCACAGGTCTGGGAATTGGGGAGGTTGCCTCTTCTAGACAGGGCTGCCCTGCCTCTGAAGGGCCTGGTGCATAGTCTAAGGGTGCTTCTGGAGCCATCAGTTGAAACTGAGGTGACCTCTGTGACAGATCTGTGGCAGATCCAGCTGGTTTGCTAGCTCTGACTGTTTCTAGACAAGGAGAGCCATCCTGTGGTCCTGAATGGGGCAACTGTGCCCCTGAAGGACCAGGTGCACAGCCTGGGAGTCATTCTGGACTCACAGCTGTCCATGGAGGTGCAGGTTAATTCTGTGTCCAGGGTGGCTGTCTTCCAGCTCCATCTGGTGTGCAGGCTGAGACCCTACCTGCCCGCGGACTGTCTCGCCAGAGTGGTGCATGCTCTAGTTCAGGGGTCAGCAACTTTTTCAGCCGTGGGCCGGTCCACCATCCCTCAGACCATGTGGTGGGCTGGACTATATTTGGAGAGAGAACAAATGAACGAATTCCTATGCCCCACAAGTAACCCAGAGATGCATTTTAAATAAAAGCACACATTCTACTCATGTAAAAACACCAGGCAGGCCCCACTAATAACCCAGAGATGGATTTTAAATAAAAGGACACATTCTACTCATGTTAAAACATGCTGATTCCCAGACCATCCGCAGGCTGATTTGAGAAGGCGATTGGGCCGCATTCGGCCCCCGGGCCTTAAGTTGCCTACCCCTGCTATAGCTATCTACCACTTGAACTACTGCAATGTGCTCTACGTGGGGCTGCCTTGGAAGGTGACCCGGAAACTGCAACTAATCCAGAATGCGGCAGCTAGACTGGTGACTGGGAGTGGCTGCCGAGACCATATAACACTGGTCCTGAAAGACCTACATTGGCTCCCAGTACGTTTCCGAGCACAATTCAAAGTGTTGGTGCTGACCTTTCAAGCCCTAAACGTCCTCTGTCCTGTATACCTGAAGGAGCGTCTCCACCCCCACCGTCCAGCCCCGGACACTGAGGTCCAGCGCCGAGGGCCTTCTGGTGGTTCCCTCACTGCTAGAAGCGAAGTTACAGGGAACCAGGCAGAGGGCCTTCTTGGCAGTGGCGCCCTCCCATCAGATGTTAAGGAAATAAACAACTACCTGACTTTTGGAAGACATCTGAAGGCAGCCCTTTTTAGGGTCATTTTTAATGTTTGATATTTTATTGTTTTTTTTTAAATATTCTGTTGGGAGCCACCCAGAGTGGCTGGGAAAACCCAGCCAGATGGGCGGGGTATGTATAAACAAACAAACAAACAAACTAATAAATATTGATTATTATAATATTAATACCGGGCTACTGCAATGCACTCTCTGTGGGACTGCCCTTGAAGATGGCTTGAAAGCTGCACCTAGTGCAGGATGCATGAGTTAGGCTTGTCTCCGGGGCGCCCTACCAAGAACATAGGACACCAGTTTTGAAAGGACCGAACCCTCACTGCTTGCTTGCTACCAAGCCCACTTTCAGGAACTTGCATGGACTTATAAAAGGCCAATAGGACCTGCTCAGGTTTTGGGTTGGCAGCCCTGCAGCCCTGGAGCAAGGAAAGGCTGGAGGGAGAGAGAAAACGTGTCCTTTATCCCTTCTTTATTCTGGGTCTGAAGAGCATCACGAGCCTCCTGTTCCACAGTCCTCCATTTGCAGGGCAAAGATGCCTTGTTTTGTGCCTGGTCCAGCTTGTGCCACTGAGTTTATTCGCAGAGTCCACAATGAGTGTGGCACTTTGCGGAAGGCGAGGCCCTCCTGCCCCGGGAGGCTGGCCATCAGACTGTTCAATATAGGGGGAATTAAAGAGCGAGGCGGAAAGAGGGGGAATGGGCTGGTGTGCATTCTGAGCTTTGCGTGTGTGCTGGTCCCGTGGGTTACCCGAGAGGCGAGGTCCAAGTCCGGTCCGTGGTCCGAAGGTTCAATGTGGAGACAGTCCGATGTAGCCGGGCAGGGAGTCAGGCAAGGGAGTCAGACCATTGCCCGGGACGACGACCACATGAAATACCTATTGGTAGATGCCAACCCTCTGGTCACACGTGGAGTGGCTATCTACATTTTACAGGCACTGAAACTCAGGGCCACCTCTTCGGCTAACTTGCCCTAGACCAGTGTTTCCCAACCTTTGGTCTCTAGCTGTTTTTGGACTACAGTTCCCATCATCCCTGACCACTGGTCTTGCTCGCTAAGTATGATGGGAGTTGTAGTCCAAAAACAGCTGGAGACCCAAGATTGGGAAACACTGCCCTAGACCTAGATCTATGTAACTTCCTGATATAGCCACTGTTGACATGCCCCGTTACTGCTTCTTGTTTTATTTGTTTCACTCAGTATGATTTTATACCTAAAGATTTTAGATGTATTTGTGCAAAGGGTGCAGGGTGTATCTGTTGTATCCTGTGTACGTTTGTGGCGGGTTTCCGCCTGGTTTTTCATTGTGTGTTATGGCCATATGGCTAATGCAATAAATAATATTTGATTTGAGTCAGGCAAGGTCAGGAACAGGTACGCAGGCAGGAAACCAGGGCAGGGCAGAAGCAGGAACACCGGCATGATCTAGCAACCAACAATGTTGCTCCTGCAACCTGGGGTGGCGTCTAACCGCCTTTTATCTTAGACGGGGTAACGGTCGGTCCCAATCCCCTGGCGACTCATCACCCTGTCTCGCCTGAAGGCAAGCACTCCTCCTGCGAGTACTCAGGTCTCTCCTATCAGCCCTGAGTCTCTGCAGCTCAGGAGACGCTGGTGGGTTACTGGACCCAGGGGCTGCCTCAGCCTCAGCCGGTAGTGGACCAGCTGCTGGTGATGGCAACGGCTGACGGCTGACGACAATGAGGTCTTCCCCGCATCTGGAAGCAGGGCAGGCTCAGGCCCCAGACTCGGCTCAGCTGGTGCTTGTTGCAGGGGAGGTTGTGCAGACTGAGGCTCCTCAGAATCAGGCCCCAGACTTGGTTCAGCAGAGGATCCGGTGCAGGCTGAGATTCCTCCGGTTCAGAGCCCGAGTCCCAGGCCATCACAGTGTGTCTCAGGCAGGCATGGGGTGGTGGGGTTTTGCTGGAGGCTTTGCAGAAAAGGTGGACATTGTGGAAACCCAGAGAGAGAGAGAGAGAGAGAGAGAGAGAGAGAGAGAGAGAGAGAGAGAGCGCAGTGTGTCTGAGCTGTCAAGACCCTGCCCTCGAGGCGCCAGCCATGGGTGTCTCCCCTCCTCTGGAAGAACTGCTGTTCTCATTCCATTGAAGTGGCGGCTGCAGCTTCCTGTCCGAGATCCTCCACCTTTTTTTTAGATGCTCTGGGGGCCTTGAAGAATGTCAGGAAAAGCCGCCGCCAAGCCAGCGCTGGTCCCAGGCTGCATTGTTTAGGGGAGGCCAGGAGCTGTATCCAGCCAGGCTGGGCCTTGGCCAAAGGTCTTAGGAGGCTTGTTGTTGAAATCCCACCTGCTCCTCCCTGCCAGGCAGCCTCCTCGACCCAGGACTGGTCCAAGAGGGCACTGGATTCATGGGCAATCTTTGCCATGGCCTGGTCTGAGGATTATAGGTCGGCATCCTTCGGGGCAGTGATGAAAGGGATCCTGGGGCAGCAAAATGCATCTTGAAGACCGGGGGCCCCCAGCCTCTCACCTTCCCCAACGGCATTTATTGGTTTCAGGGAAATGCCACTAGCAATCAAAGAGGATCTTTGCTTTGCATCTTCTGGGGAGCTGTGAGAGGGCTTTCCCCCCTTCCTCATCTGGTGAAAAATTGGCTTCTCGTTGTGCCCTCCGTCCCACCCACCGCGAGCGACACGTGCACCCATCTCGGCTACAGACCGAAGCGACCAGCGAAACCACGATGTTTACATTCCAGGGGTTGCATTTGCTCAGATAATCTAATTCTCTGCTAAAAGTGGGAGCTTTGTTATGGAGGAGTTTGGCATTATGAACGGTTTCGGGCTGAGAAATAGGCATAAGCTGTTCTTTATTCTTCTGTTATGTTTGTCACTTGTGTAAATTAGACAGCTCCTGCTTAGCTTGCTGAAAAAAAAGCAACTAATTAAGAAACTCGGCTAAACCTGAATTGACAGGTAGTTCAGGCCGAGAGTCTTGCAAAATCCGTAAACCGGGACAGAATTATGTTGGTGCATCGTGAGGGAGCCAAGGGCAGAGCGGAGCTCTCTCTCTCTCTCTCCCCCTTGCCGCTTTCTCTTTCCCTCTGTGTAACAATTGCTTTCTCTTACGTGAGCATTTGCTCTCCGACGGGATGCATTTCAGTTTGAATTTACTCCTTAGCTGGCTGAGTGTCATACATTAAAGGGAGGAGGAGGAGAAGGAGGCGGGAGAGGAAGTGGAGCTTAAGGGAAGAGGGGCTTTTGTGTCTCTGTGGAGGCCGAGACAGAGAAGCAGGACTGTTCTCCCTTCAAGGCCTGGATATCACCCATAATGGAAGTGCCCATCAGCATTAAGCAGCCTGGCATCAAATGCCAGGGTAGGACTGGGGTTTAGTTGGAGCCAGAGCCCACCAGGGGCTCTGTAAGCTCAGACCTGCAACTCATTTCCATGCCAAGGCTCCGCCCACGTACATGGAGCAGTGACGTCGCGAGGGGGGGCGGTGCGCCCTGGGTTCCAGGGTAGGGGGGTGACACAGACCGGTCTCGCCCCACCCCACCGGCGGGCCCCCAGCTATGGGGCAGCCGCGTGCGATCGGTGGCTCGTGGGGCTGCCCCGTCTGTGCTGCTTTAAAGCTCGGCGGGTCGCCGCGGGAGCAGCAGCGCTGGCCGGGATGGACTGCACATGCCCGGATATCCGGGCATGTGCAATCCATCCATCCCAGCCGGCACTGCTGCTTCTGCGGCGACCGGGAGAGCTGCCGAGCGAGCGCCGGCTCCTGGGGCTGCCCATCTGTGCTGCTTTAAAGCAGCATGGGCGGGGCAGCCCCACGGCTCGCCCGGCGGCTCTCCCTTCGCTGTAGCGCCAGCTGGGATGGACTGCGCATGCCCGGAATTTCCGGGCATGCGTAGTCCGTCCTGACACATGCGTCGTGATGTCACGCCGCATGCGTCAGGATGCCCAGCTCCTTGGGGGGGGGGGTTTCCTCCGCGCGGCAGCGCCGTCCCGGGTGGCGAAGAGTCTTCCTCTGCCACTGACATGGAGGGATAATTACGAATGATGGCAGTGCCTCTGAGCATGTGCCAATGGCCGTTCCCTCCCTGCAGGATAGTCAGAGCCCACCCACAGGTCACTGGGATTAGCTGGCAGGGCTTTCAGATTGGAATTCCAGGCAGCTTCCAGTCCTGGCAAGATTCTTTTTCAGAAATCAACCCTTTTGGGGAACTCTAGACGTAACCTGACAAGCATAGTCTCCGTCCTCCTCATGAAGGCTCCTCCTCCAGGCACCAAAGAACAAAATATTGAATAAAACCCATTCTTCCTTTCTTCTAGAGCAGCGGTCAGCAAACTTTTTCAGCTGTGGGCCGGTCCACCGTCCCTCCGACCATGTGGGGGCCGGACTATATTTTGAAAAAAAATAATGAATGAATTCCTATGCCCCACAAATAACCCAGAGATGCAATTTAAATAAAAGGACACATTCTACTCATGTAAAAACACGCCGATTCCCGGACCATCCGTGGGCCGGATATAGAAGGCGATTGGGCAGCATCCGGCCCTCGGGCCTTAGGTTGCCTACCCCTGAATTAGAGCATCTTTGGCTTCCACAGGAAACCATGGCTGTTTCTGATAGTAACTTCCGTAAAACATTTTCTTAGGGACGCCCCGCCCATCCTGATTTTTAGTTTTTAAATCAGTCGGGGTTTCCCAGAGTTACTGGCAGATGATGAACAATTTAATTAAAGCATATCTAGACTGCAACTCACAGAATCTTGGCAAATCTTGGCAAAGGATACTCATTTAGGATGTGGTAGGAAGCCGTGATTTGGACATGCATCACTGTTGAACCATTCACAAGCTCAATGAGGAGCGTTAAGGTCCCCTGAAAAGAAAAAGCCAAGGTGGCCGGCCTATTGAAAGATGGCTTTTGGGGAGATTATCTTGAAAGGCCTCGAATGGTGGAGATCCTGGCTATACAAGAGACCAGAGTTTGTAGTTTTGCCCGGCTGGTTCTTCTTGTTCAGACACCATCTTGCCACTGAGCTTCCAGATTTGTTCCATGATCAGGCCTTTCTGTGTAGGAGCCGACTTCATCCTGCAAAACCTCTGCCTCTTTGCCTTGAAAAAGCGCTCGAGTAGCCTGGGGAAAGCTGCTCGTTGGCTCTAAATCGGAACAAACTTTTATGCTCCAAACCACCCTGAGGTCTTTGGATGAAGAGCGGCATACAAATTCAAGAAATAAATATGCAGTGAATAAATAAATGGCAACCTGCAGAAAACTTAGAATCATAGAATCCTAGAGTTGGAAGAGACCCCAAGGGCCATCCAGTCCAACCCCCTGCCAAGCAGGAAACACCACCAAAGCATTCCTGACAGGTGGCTGTCAAGCCTCTGCTTAAAGACCTCCAAAGAAGGAGACTCCACCACACTCCTTGGCACCAAATTCCACTGTCAAACAGCTCTTACTGTCAGGAAGTTCTTCCTAATGTTTAGGTGGAATCTTCTTTCTTGTAGTTTGAATCCATTGCTCCGTGTCCGCTTCTCTGGAGCAGCAGAAAACAACCTTTCTCCCTCCTCTATATGACATCCTTTTATATATTTGAACATGGCTATCATATCACCCCTTAACCTTCTCTTCTCCAGGCTAAGCATACCCAGCTCCCTAAGCCGTTCCTCATAAGGCATCGTTTCCAGGCCTTTGACCATTTTGGTTGCCCTCCTCTGGACACGTTCCAGCTTGTCAGTATCCTTCTTGAACTGTGGTGCCCAGAATTGGACACAGTATTCCAGGTGAGGTCTGACCAGAGCGGAATACAGTGGTCCTATTACTTCCCTTGATCTAGATGCTATACTCCTATTGATGCAGCCCAGAATTGCATTGGCTTTTTTAGCTGCTGCATCACACTGTGGACTCATGTCAAGTTTGTGGTTTACCAAGACTCCTAGATCCTTTTCACTTGTACTGCTCTCAAGCCAGGTGTCACCCATCCTGTATTTGTGCCTTTCATTTCACCTGGAATACTGTGTCCAATCCAACTGTGGTGCCCAGAACTTGATTGCTGTTTGCTCCGATTGAGCAATTTCCCTAGGGGAAAGCAGTGGGACAAGACCTCTGGGTACAGGGCAGTATATAAATTCAATAAACAAAATAATACGTTGAATTGCACCTGCCATTTTAATGCCCATTGATGCAGTTTTGAGAGCTCCTCACAACCCCTTCCTTTCTTTACGATCATCCCTTGAGACCCTCCATCTCTGTGACAGCAGAGAAATCTCTTGTTCCCTGAGATCCTTTTAGAGGTTTCACTGCCGGCTTCTGCCTTTAGTGCCCCCCGCTCTCTTCCTCTCTGTTTCATCATCTCTCTAAATCTGTGTTCGCTTGGCTCTTATTTTACTGTCTTCTTTCATGTAAAGCACCCAGAATACCAGCCGCTACATGAAGAGGTGTTGGCTGCTGTTGTTGTTGTGCTGGAGTCATAGCAAGAGGTAAACCTGGGGTGGCTAATACCCCAGAGGACAGGATCACACTTCAAAATGACCTTAACAGATTAGAGAACTGGGCCAAGGCAAACAGGATGAATTTTAACAGGGAGAAATGTAAAGTACTACACTTGGGCAAAAGGCCTGGAAACGATGCCTTAAGAGGAACGGCTTAGGGAGCTGGGTATGTTTAGCCTGGAGAAGAGAAGGTTAAGGGCTGATATGATAGCCATGTTCAAATATATAAAAGGATGTCATATAGAGGGGGGAGAAAGGTTGTTTTCTGCTGCTCCAGAGAAGCGGACACGGAGCAATGGATTCAAACTACAAGAAAGAAGATTCCACCTCAACATTAGGAAGAACTTCCTGACAGTAAGAGCTGTTAGGCAATGGAATTGGCTGCCAAGGAGTGTGGTGGAGTCTCCTTCTTTGGATGTCTTTAAGCAGAGACTTGACAGCCACCTGTCAGGAATGCTTGGATGGTGTTTCCTGCTTGGCAGGGGGTTGGACTGGATGGCCCTTGTGGTCTCTTCCAACTCTAGGATTCTATGATTCTATGAAACTGGGTCCATCTTGCTTCTGAAGACCCTGCAGGGAAGGAGATCCATTTCTCTGGTCAGGGCTGCTTCCTGACAGCCTGGGAGATGGGCTAGAGCAGCCTTCCCCAACCTGGTGCCCTCCAGATGTTTTGGACTTCAGCTGTTATCCCCTCCAGCTGGCACAGTCATGCTTCCATCAACCTCAGGCAGTATCTGGAGGGCATAAGGATGGGGAAAGCTGGGGTGGATGAAAGGTAGGTGAGCAGGATCGTGCCTTCTACACATCTGCCCAACTTGTCCAGGGCCTATGGTGGAATCACTAAGATAAAGGTCTTAACCCTCACTTCCTCTTCTTCTGTTGCTTTCCCCTAGGGAAAACTGCTCTTTAGCGCTCAATTGGAGCAAACAGCAATTCGGGTTTCCCAAATATTTCCATTTGCTCCCATTTGGAGAAAGCACGGGTCAAGAAGAAAACCCCTCAGACCCGTCCTTTCTAGGCACAGGTTGAGCAGAATTGTGGGCAAGTGCAGAGTTACAATAAGGGGTGCCCAAAAGGAATTTGGGGGGTGGCACATTGCTAAAACAATGAAGACCAACAACAAAAATGTAAAGCAAGAAAGATCTCTGTTGGGTTGAGATGAGAGTGAACCAGATCAGTGGGATATAAATAATAAAATCATGAATTATTATTACTTGTTCTGAAGTGATCTGCTATGCACAGCTAATCTAGGGGATTGGCTCCCACAAGAAATGCTGGTGGCCACCAACTTTTGGACGGCTTTAAAAGAGGATTAGACAAATTAACCGAGTGGAATAAAGCTATCAGCAGCTACTGGCTGTGCTGGCTATTCTGCCTCTGCTGTCGGAGGCTGCATGCGCCAAGATTGCCAGCTTCTGGGCATCGCACATGGTCCGAGTGCTGCTGCGCTCAGGTGCTGCCCAGTGGGGCGTCTAGTTGGTCACTGTGGGAACAGCATGCTGGACTCAATGGGCCCCGCTGTGGTCCAATCCAAATGTAGGGCTCTTCTGCTGTTCTTGTGCGTTGACTCCAAAGAATGCCGCAGAGAAACAAAGCTGTGTGCTACTTAAATTTTAATTGTGGCAATGAGGGAAGGGAAGATGAAAGCGAAGATGCCTCTGGCTGTGTGAAAACCCACAGCGGCAGTTGCTGCAGCCGGCAGAATGCATGGAGCTCGCAGGGGTATTGCAAGAGCAGCAACGGCTGTCACAGGTGCTACTGAGAGATGGCCGTCACGAGCATCAGCAGCAGAACCCAAAGGTTCTGGATACTAGCACCAGAAACTCATTGAGGTTGTGCCTCCCACTAGTTCCTAGCACTCAGCGGCCTCTTCTGATCATAGAATCATAGAATCCTAGAGCTGGAAGAGACCACAAGGGCCATCCAGTCCAACCCCCTGCCAAGCAGGAAACACCACCAAAGCATTCCTGACAGGTGGCTGTCAAGCCTCTGCTTAAAGACCTCCAAAGAAGGAGACTCCACCACACTCCTTGGCAGCAAATTCCACTGTCAAACAGCTCTTACTGTCAGGAAGTTCTTCCTAATGTTTAGGTGGAATCTTCTTTCTTGTAGTTTGAATCCATTGCTCCGTGTCCGCTTCTCTGGAGCAGCAGAAAACAACCTTTCTCCCTCCTCTATATGACATCCTTTTATATATTTGAACATGGCTATCATATCACCCCTTAACCTTCTCTTCTCCAGGCTAAACATACCCAGCTCCCTAAGCTGTTCCTCATAAGGCATCGTTTCCAGGCCTTTGACCATTTTGGTTGCCCTCCTCTGGCCACGTTCCAGCTTGTCAGTATCCTTCTTGAACTGTGGTGCCCAGAACTGGACACAGTATTCCAGGTGGGGTCTGACCAGAGCGGAATACAGTGGTACTATTACTTCCCTTGATCTAGATGCTATACTCCTATTGATGCAGCCCAGAATTGCATGGGCTTTTTTAGCTGCTGCATCACACTGTTGACTCATGTCAAGTTTGTGGTCTACCAAGACTCCTAGATCCTTTTCACATGTTCTGCTCTCAAGCCAGGTGTCACCCATCCTGTATTTGTGCCTTTCATTTTTTTTTGCCCAAGTGTAGTACTTTGCGTTTCTCCCTGTTAAAATTCATCTTGTTTGCTTTGGCCCAATTCTCTAATTTGGTGTCATCTGCAAACTTGATCAGGATGCCCTCAAGCCCATCATCCAAGTCATTGATAAAGATGTTGAATAAGACTGGGCCCAAGATAGAACCCTGTGGCACCCCACTAGTCACTTCTCTCCAGGATGAAGAGGAGCCATTGATGAGCACCCTTTGGGTTCGGTCAGTCAGCCAGTTACAAATCCACTGAATGGTAGCATTGTCTAGCCCGCATTTTACCAGCTTCTTTACAAGAATATCATGGGGCACCTTGTCAAAGGCCTTGCTGATCATGTTTCCATGATTCTGCCATGCCAGCAGGACAAAGCCAATGCAAACTGACCTTTCCTTAGGGTTGTTGAATAGGGGAGCAGAGCACCCTCTTCAGTGGGTGGCTTGCAGGGTGGCGCGAGATGTCACAAGCTGACAGCATCCGTTTGTTTATTTGCTTATTCGTGTGTTGCATTTATATCCCACCTTGCCTCCAAGGAGCTCAAGGTGGCGTACAGAGTTCTCCTCCTCCCCATTTTGTCCTCCGAATAACCGTGCGAGGTAGATTAGGCCGAGAGGCAGTGACGGACGCCAACGTCACCCGGTGAGCTTCATGGCCAAGTGGGGATTCGAACCCTGCTCTCCCAGGTCCTAGGCCAGGCATAGGCAACCTTGGCTCTCCAGATGTTTTGGGACTACAATTCCCACCATCCCTGACCACTGGCCCTGTTAGCTAGGGATCATGGGAGTTGTAGTTCCAAAAATCTGGAGAGCCAAGGTTGCCTATGCCTGGCCTAGGCCGACACAGCCATCTTATCTGGCCATATGAAGCTGCCAGTTGTGCTGAGTGCGAATGCTGCCCCATCTTGTTCAACGCTGTCTGCTTTGACCAGTAGCAGCCCCAAGGTTTGGGTCTTATTTTCTGTGGCTGGTTTAGCGAGAGCATAGCCCCTTACCCAAACGTCGTGCCCTACAAGCTCAGCCTACGAGTCTGGCTGGGGCTGATGGGAATTATAGTCCAGAGAGCACCTGAAGGGCGTCAGTTTGGGGGAAGCCATCCCATCCCATGTACTCTGCTCCCTTTCAGTAAATGCCCACCTAGCTAGAGCCTAGTGTGCCTCTGGGAAGGTTTAAAATGCACCCAGAACTGTCATCGCATGCTGGATGTTTTCCTTCGTATCGCAACACCAGCTCATCTGCATAATTTATACTCCTCCGAAGAGATTTAATCTATCGGTTCCAATAATAAACTCGTAAATCTCCCTCCCAGTTAGGAGGAGCCGGGTAACGACAAGATGCATATGCAATAAGCATTTAATTTATTACCCACACGGCCCCCTGGGTGGATTAATGCCTCGGACGCTGGATCTTCGGGTTTCATCTAAGCCAAGGGGACAGAGAAAGTAATTTGCCCATTTGTCTCCAAAGCCGTTATGTGGTCCGGAGGACTTGATGCGTTGTCGGGTGTGCGCATGAGAGAGTCGGAGAGTGTGGGCTCCGGGTCTAGTCCTGCCCTTGAGGCGGGAGTCCTATTTTGCCTGCTGTTGCCTGGAGTGAGGGGGGTGGGATAATTCCATTCAACCGGATGGGTGGAGGAAATATTGGGCCGAGAAGCATTTTGGCATAGATGCCTCCCCCAGGGGCCTCTCTTCCTGTGCCTCAACCACAGACTTGGACTCGAAAGCCCTGATTTCCCACCCAACCATCTCCCCACCCCCCTATTAATTTATGATTTATTTGATGCAGGAGCAGATTCAAGGTCAGTTTTGAAAAAGGACAGGTGGTGCCTTCTGCTGAAAAGACACAGCACAAAAGGAGAAAGGCACGGGTAGGGGAGAGGAAAAAAAGCAATATTGGGTACCAGGGTCTGGAGTTACAATGAGCAGCTAGGGTAGAAAGAGTTCTGCTTGGTGACAGAGGAGGGATGGGAGGAAGCCAACCTGGTCCCTCTGCAAAACCAACAGAACAGACCTGCTTCACATCCCTGTCTGTCTCTGCTGCAGCCTCTTCCCATCTTCATCTCTGCACCTTTCAGAGGTCACTCACCTGAGGACATGTGGGCAGGGGCATAGCATGGGGCTGCCAGGGGGACTGTGGCCCTGGGCGCACAAATTTTGAGGGGCCAGAACCAAGCACACTGCACAGGCAGGCAGGCAGCTCAGTGGTGCTTATTTAACACATCCCATACCTGTGCTCTGACGGCTGCAAGCCAGGGAGCTGAGTGCAGGTGTATCTCTCTCCCACCTGGCTGGGCTCGAGCCCACAGCGTTGTGGTAGCAAGACGCCGTTTAGCAATTGTTGTTGTTGTTTAGTTGTTTAGTCATGTCCGACTCCTGTCTTCCACTGCCTCCCGCAGTTTGGTCAGACTCATGTTGGTAGCTTCGAGAACACTGTCCAACCATCTCATCTTCTGTCGTCCCCTTCTCCTTGTGCCCTCCATCTTTCCCAACATCAGGGTCTTTTCCAGGGAGTCTTCTCTTCTCATGAGGTGGCCAAAGTACTGGGGCCTCAGCTTCAGGATCTGTCCTTCCAGTGAGCACTCAGGGCTGATTTCCTTAAGGATTTTCTTGCAGTCCATGGGACTCTCAAGAGTCTCCTCCAGCACCATAATTCAAAAGCATCCATTCTTCGGCGATCAGCCTTCTTGATGGTCCAGCTCTCACTTCCATACATCACTACTGGGAAAACCATAGCTTTAACTATACGGACCTTTGTCGGCAAGGTGATGTCTCTGCTTTTTAAGATGCTGTCTAGGTTTGTCATTGCTTTTCTCCCAAGAAGCAGGCGTCTTCTAATTTCGTGACTGCTGTCACCGTCTGCAGTGATCATGGAACCCAAGAAAGTGAAATCTCTCACTGCCTCCATTTCTTCCCCTTCTATTTGCTAGGAGGTGATGGGACCGTTTGGCGATACAGATGCTTAAAAAAGGATGTCCTCAGAATACGGATATGCATTTTGCGCGGTAAAGGGAAATGCATGTTTTGAAAAGCGTACTCCTGGTGCTTATCTCGTGAGGCAAGCCTCTGCCACCCAATAGAGCAGAAGGTGCTTGTGTGTGTATTTTTGCTGGCTGCAGGGTATCCAAGGGACTTCTTCGTCCCTTCATGTCTCTAGCCGGCAGCCTCAGACTCCTATTTTCCACGTTCATGAATACAGGGTAGGGGGTGCAGTAGGAGAGCCCCCCCACCGGCCCTAGATGCTGGGGGTGGCAGGCAGCCTGGGCTCAGAGACCCTACCTGTTGCTATGGCAACCGTGCTGCAGGATGCTCCTGGCTGCCTCAGGGCCCTGCTCTGGTGCTACTCGATGGAGCGCCGTAGGAAGTTGGGCCTTGGGTCTGATGAGTTCTCTGAGGAGTCTCTGCCGGAGGCAACCTCCATGGAAGGGCCCCAAAACAGTTCCCCGGGGGTGTCCATTGAGTCACCCAGGCAGTTCGGAAACAGAAGACCTCTGGATCATCCTAAGAATGGGGCAAGAGATGGGATGTTTTGTGCCGTCTCCTCCTGGGATCCTGGCTCTTTCTGGCCGGAAATGACGAGAGAAGCCATGTCAGCTTGAGGACTCGTCTCTTAGAGTGGCAGAGTCAGGAGGGACCATGAAGGTCATCTTGTCTCTGAACTGCAGGAGTCTTCTGCCCAGCGTGGGGCTCAAACCCACAACCCTGAGATTAAGAGTCTCATACCCTACTGACTGAACTAGCCAAGGTCAAAACAGGGGCTTGAGCCTTGGGCAGCCTCCAACAGATATTAAAATACATTAAAATATCACAGGTTAAAAAGTTCCCTAAACACGGCTGCCTTCAGGTATTTTCTGAATGTCAGATAGTTGTTTATCTCTTTGACATCTGCTGGGAGGGCGTTCCACAGGGCGGGCGCCACCACCGAGAAGGCCCTCTGCCTGGTTCCCTGTAGCTTTGCTTCTTGCAGTGAGGGAACCGCCAGAAGGATCTCAGTGTCCGGGCTGAACGGTGGGGGTGGAGACGCTCCTTCAGGTATACAGGACCGAGGCCATTTAGGGCTTTAAAGGTCAGCACCAACACTTTGAATTGTGCTCAGAAACGTACTGGGAGCCAATGTAGTTCTCTCAGGACCGGTGTTATGTGGTCCCGGCGGCCACTCCCAGTCACCAGTCTAGCTGCCGCATTCTGGATTAATTGCAGTTTCCGGGTCACCTTCAAAGGTCGCCCCACGTAGAGCGCATTGCAGTAGTCCAAGCGGGAGATAACCAGAGCATGCACCACTCTGGCGAGACAGTCCGCGGGCAGGGAGGGTCTCATCCTGCGTACCAGATGGAGCTGGTAGACAGCAGCCCTGGACACAGAGTTAACCTGCTCTTCCATGGACAGCTGTGAGTCCAAAATGACTCCCAGGCTGCGCACCTGGTCCTTCAGGGGCACAATTACCCCATTCAGGACCAGGGAATCCCCCACACCCACCCGCCCCCTGTCCCCCAAAAACAGTACTTCTGTCTTGTCAGGATTCAACCTCAATCTGTTAGTCGCCATCCATCCTCCAACCGCCTCCAGGCACTCACACTGGATCTTCACCACCTTCACTGGTTCTGATTTGAAAGAGAGGTAGAGCTGGGTAAGCCCTGGTGGGTGTTTAAAAGTCTACCCATTTCTGCAAACTGCAAAGTGGCACCATTTCACATGCCGTTTTGCATCCTTCTTTCCATTTACACCCACTCACGCCGGCCTTGAGGTTGCAGCTGTGGACATTACTGCAGCACCGTTGAGAAGAGGCCATTTGCCTCCCCGCGTTTCTCAGAGAGCATTAAACCAGCTCTCTTCAGATCCTCCCTCTCTCTCTCTTCCCAAAGGCCCTTGCCCTCCTCTGGCTCCTTGGCTTATGTGCCATTTTACTGACCCAGTTACAGCCTGCATCTCGGAATCTGTATTATTAGACTGCCAGAGTTGGCAAGCAAGGGTTAGCCTGCCTCGTGGAAGAATTTAAGACCGTGTGTGCCAATGAGCAAGGAAAAATTAAGTGGAGCCTCCATGTTTGGAAACAGTCTACCTCCGAATACCAGAATGTGGGGACAAAGAACTGGGGAGGGCTCTCTCCATCATGCCCTCCTTGTGTACAGCCTGGGAGCATCCGATGGTCACTGGTCAAAGAAAGAAAAATAGAAGCTGGAGTGGAAGAAAGAGTTGTTGTTGTTGTTGTTGTTGTTTTAAACCAGTTCCCTCTAGGGGTCTTGGGGGGCCACAAGCTGAAAAGGAGTCCACAGTGTGATGCAGCAGCTTAAAAAGCCCATGCAATTCTGGGCTGCATCAATAGGAGTATAGCATCTAGATCAAGGGAAGTAATAGTACCACTGTATTCCACTCTGGTCAGACCCCACCTGGAATACTGTGTCCAGTTCTGGGCACCACAGATCAAGAAGGATACTGACAAGCTGGAACGTGTCCAGAAGAGGGCAACCAAAATGGTCAAAGGCTTGGAAACGATGCCTTATGAGGAACGGCTTAGGGAGCTGGGTATGTTTAGCCTGGAGAAAAGAAGGTTAAGGGGTGATATGATAGCTCACCTTTGGCCTACCTACGCAGAAACTGTCTGTAGAGCCTCCAGCCACAAGCACTGTCTATCAAGAAGATCGGTCCTTTGACTGGGAAGATTCATGCAGTCGCTGTCATCGGATGCTGATGGGTTGTCTCTCAGCTTGTCAGTCACTCGGACATTGCCTGCAAAAAATAAGAGTAACAGAAATGCTTTTGAGGTGCAATTTCTATATCAGCCCTGAGAGCCTTCCCATGGACTCTGCAGCCCTGTTTCTGATGACAGGTGTACATTATCCTCATCCTGAATGAACCAGGCAGTGGAAAAGACACTTAAAGATGGAAGCCTGAGAGAGAGGAAAAGGTTTCTGCCTGCTTCCTGGGTGGGATTGTGGAAAAACAGAGCCTTGGGATTTCCTCTCCTTATATTCTATATAAGTCTAGTGTCCAGATCAAGGGAAGTCATAGTTCCACTCTATTCTGCCTTTTAATTTTTTGGGGGGGCCCCAAGAGAGTGGGGCCCTAAGCTAGAGCTTGTTTAGCTTTATACCTTAATCCGGCAATGCACCCAATTTGAACCTTGGTCTCCCAGGTCCCCGTCTGACACCCCTGTGCAAGGTAAGGTAAAGGGACCCCTGACAATTAGGTCCAGTAGTGTCCAACTCTGGGGTTGCAGCGCTCATCTTGCTCTATAGGCTGAGGGAGCCGGCGTTTGTCCGCAGACAGCTTCCGGGTCATGTGGCCAGCATGACAAAGCCACTTCTGGCGAACCAGAGCAGCGCATGGAAATGCCGTTTACCTTCCCGCCGGAGTGGTACCTATTTATCTACTTGCACTTTGACGTGCTTTCGAACTGCTAGGTTGGCAGGAGCTGGGACTGAGCAATGGGAGCTCACCCCGTCGCGGGGATTCGAACCGCCGACCTTCTGATCGGCACGCCCTAGGCTCTGTGGTTTAAGCCACAGCGCCACCCGTGCTGTGCAAGGTGGGCAGGTCTTAATCCAATATTGCAGATGGAAGGCTGCCTAGCAGAAATAAGATTTGACCCAAGGACTTGGCCTTTTGCACTGCCTCTGCCACTGGGACAGAGTTTTGTGCTTTGTGATAAAGGTGGTTCAGGTGATCTCCCCCCCCCCCATCCCAGGGATGGAGATGGCTGAGAGGGGGAGGGGCCAGGGAGGGGGAGGAGAGGAGATTAGCTGCTCAAGTCCAGACGAACAGATGGAGGCTCCTTGATCCTGATTAGCATAGCTGGGCTCACTGCTGGGTTCGGCAAAAAGCCCTCTCCGACCCACGCCCTGCCCCTGCCACAGGCGCAATGCTTTGTCTGGCCCCCCAAGCGATGGACGATGCACATGGGGGTCTGGAGAAGACGCCCTCCTTGGCCGCACGGTGACATCTGCAGGTCAGTTTCATGTCCTTTGGTTTCCGAAGGAGGGATTGGCCCTGTCCACTCTCTGGTGGCGAAAGGGAGTGGGGGGCATCTGGGCTGCCTTGCAGGGGGGGGGGGTTGGAGGGAGCTGCCTCTGGGCCTCTGCTCACGACTGCCCTTTGCTCCCCGGGTGCTGGCTGGGATGTGTTCAAGTCAGGGCTGGCTAGCTGCCCCAGGTCACAGCCAATTCCAGACGGTCCTTTCATAACAGATCCCCACCTGGAATAATGTGTCCAATTCTGGGCACCACAGTTCAAGAAGGAAACTGACAAGCTGGAACGTGTCCAGAATAGGGCAACCAAAATGGTCAAAGGCTTGGAAAAACGATGCCTTATGAGGAACGGCTTAGGGAGCTGGGTATGTTTAGCCTGGAGAAGAGAAGGTTAAGGGGGGATATGATAGCCATGTTCAAATATATAAAAGGATGTCATATAGAGGAGGGAGAAAGGTTGTTTTCTGCTGCTCCAGAGAAGCGGACACGGAGCAATGGATTCAAACTACAAGAAAGAAGATTCCACCTAAACATTAGGAGGAACTTCCTGACAGTAAGAGCTGTTGGACAGTGGAATTGGCTGCCAAGGAGTGTGGTGGAGTCTCCTTCTTTGGAGGTCTTTAAGCAGAGGCTTGACAACCATCTGTCAAGAATGCTTGGATGGTGTTTCCTGCTTGGCAGGGGGTTGGACTGAATGGCCCTTGGGGTCTCTTCCAACTCTAGGATTCTATGAGTCTATGATTCTTCTCCCCCACAATAAAATTTCTACACCACTTGATTGTAAAAAAACACCCCTCAGTTTACAAAAAGGATAAAACGATACAACTATCCGCAAGAAGAATTAGCAACAGCAATTTAAGACTTTCAGAGAGTTAACATTAAACAGAAAACAGATTAAAACCTGCACCAGCTTTTAAAAGTATCTAGCCAGGCTTGTTGAAACTAAAACGCTTTTAGCAGGGCCCCCATCCATAGCACCCGCTGCCGTAAGCAAACAAACACATGCTGCAGATCCACCCGGCCACCTATGGCACGGCACCACCACTTTAGCTCTCTCATGAATCACATCCAGGCAGAGATGTGAGGCAGAGGAATGTCTGGCAAAGTGTAATGTGGGATGGGCTTCTGCAAGTCGCCTTACTCATGCAGACATCATTTTATTTGCATGCCTCCTTTCCACAGTTCAAACCACGCTCAAGGCGGCTTACAGCATGGAAAAAACAACCACGTAACTACAACGTAACAAAAGTTAGAAACAGTAAATAAAACTTAGTGCCTGAGAATCTGAGAAGTTGGAATGTTTGGGTAGGACCGAGGGAGCAGGGCTCCTTTGGAAGTCGCTTTGAGTTACCGTATATTACGGCGTGTAAGACGACTGGGCGTATAAGATGACCCCCAACTTTTCCAGTTAAAATATAGAGTTCGGGATATACTCGACGTATAAGAAATACGACCCGGTGTATAAGAGGATCCCCGACTTTTGAGAAGATTTTCCTGGGTTAAAAAGTAGTCTTATACACAGGAATATACAGTACCTTTCATTAAAAAACAACACCCTGACAAGTGCATTAAATAATTTGTAGTCATTTAGTCGTGTCCGACTCTTCGTGACCCCATGGACCAGAGCACACCAGGCACTCCTGTCTTCCACTGCCTCCCGCAGTTTGGTCAGACTCATGTTGGTAGCTTCGAGAACACTGTCCAACCATCTCGTCCTCTGTCGTCCCCTTCTCCTTGTGCCCTCCATCTTTCCCAACATCAGGGTCTTGTCCAGGGAGTCTTCTCTTCTCATGAGGTGGCCAAAGTACTGGAGCCTCAACTTCAGGATCTGTCCTTCCGGTGAGCACTCAGGGCTGATTTCCTTCAGAATGGAGAGGTTTGATCTTCTTGCAGTCCATGGGACTCTCCAGAGTCTCCTCCAGCACCAGAATTCAAAAGCATCAATTCTTCGGCGATCAGCCTTCTTCTTGGTCCAGCTCTCACTTCTGTACATTACTACTGGGAAAACCATAGCTTTAACTATACGGACCTTTGTCGGCAATAAATAATAATACTAATGAATGCTCCAGAGAGGACTGTGTGGGAAAGAGAGGACTGTGCACATGGGGGAGCATAATCGGAGACTGTGGCAGAGGGCCAGTGTGCAGGGGTATATTTGGGGAGCCGGGGAGCCCTGAGGCTGAAATATTCTGCAGTTGCTGCCTCTGCCTTTCCCGAGGGTTTTCTGGAACTAGGGACTGAATCTGAATCTGACACATTCTGAATCTGAAATTCTCCAGGATCCAAATTCAGAGCCAGATGGTGCTTCCTGGGGTAAAGCAACCCTTTTGCAGAAACAAACGGGTAACCTCAAGCGTCCTACCCACGTTGCTATGGAAGTATCTATTTGATTTGGCCGGCTCCTTATTCTGCTTTGTGTTGCAATGCTCTTTTCCATTTGTTGCCTGCCTTGAGCCTCTAGGATAGCCATTTATTTATTTATACCCCACCTTCCTACCAAACAGAGCAGGAGAGATGTTTCCAATAAATATTAGAAAGAGGGAGCCGTTGTTTGTTTGTTGCTGTTGTTTGAATGGCCTTTAACTGCTCACATCTGAACCCCTGTGCCTAAGAGACCTGGAACATGTTCCTGAGTTTAAGTTCTGCACTCTCTCCAAAATACCCACCTCTCCAACTGCTGTTAGGAATCCTCTGCTCTTCCAGGGAGAGGGTCTGTGCCATGTTTTCTGTTTGGCAGAAGAGATGTCTTTAAGGTAAGGTTCATCGCTGTCAACCCTCCCTTTTTTTGGCGGGAAACTCCCTTATTCCAATGCCGTTTCCCGCTGCTATCCCGGATTGTTGATATCCCTTCAATTTCCCGGATTTCCAAGGAAGCAGCTCCTCTCCTTCCCTGCCGGGCAGGGAGGCTCCTCAGCTGCGTTGCTCGCCTGCCAATAAGGAGTCTGAGACCGACTGGGGGCGGAGCTTGCATGCCTTGTGCAGCCAGACCCTCACGCCCAACCAGCCTGCCTGCCGTCTACGCGCTCGCTCTTTCGCTCACCCGTTCGCACGCAGCCTCTGGAGCGCAGGGTGGCGAGGCTACTTGGTGCCATTGCACCACCCTCGTGGCATCCCTTATTTTCAAATCCGAAAGTTGACAGCTATGGTAAGGTTGCCTCCTTGGTTGGGTACTTGGGGACAGGAAAATGGGCTTCCTGCAAATTGTTCCTAGGAAAAGGCTGTGTTCCAGAAGAGCTGCGGAAATAGGGAGAATGCCTTGCGGGGAATCTGGTGGCCATCCAGTCCACCCCCTCTTGTCGCAAGGCAAGACTAGCTCCCCTCCACCAACCCCTGCCACCCACACCGCAAACAGGGAGCAGGTGGTCATGCCACAAGAGGTGTTTGCAGGGACAGGAACTCCTAAGGATGGCTGCAAGTGAGCTACGGGGAAGGCAATGCCTAGGTAGAACTGGAAGGGACCCCCGGGGGTCTTCTAGTCCAGCCCCCTGCAATACAGGAACCTTTTGCCGAATGCGGGGCTCAAACCCAAGAAGCTTTGGAGAACTGTTTTGGAGGAAAGGGCTGGTGCTGTGCTGTTTTTTGTTGTTGCTATCGTCTGTGTTTTTAGCAGATCTGTTTTACATTTTCAAAATTCTATTTGTGTTTAATTACCGTATTGGCCCGAATATAAGTCGCACCCGAATATAAGCCGCAACTTTAAAATTCAAGGGGGGGGAGAGAAATACCCGAATATAAGCCGCTCTCTTAAAATTCCTCAGGCACTCACACCCGTTCCGTTTTACTGTATGTCTGTTTCAGCAGCGATATCCTAAAAGCCAGTTTTTGTAAGGTTGCAAATTTAAGCCGCACTTTAACTTTTAAAGGTTGGAATTTGGAAAAAAAAAGTGAGGCTTATATTCAGGCCAATACGGTACATCTTAACAATGACGTTTTCTATGTTTACCGGGATTAGTTTTCCTTTTTACCTGCATAAGCCGCCTTGAGTCCTGGAGTGGAAAAATGAGGGATATATATATATATATATATATATATATATATATATATATATATATATATATTATAACAATTTCCTGACATCTGCAGGTAGGACTGGGAATAGCCCCTGTTTGGTACCCCGGAGAGAGCTGCTGCCAATCGGTGTAGACAGCACTGGGCTAGATGGAGCAGTGCTCTAACTCACCTGTAAGGCATCTTCCTATGTTCTGGTTATAATTCAAAATAAAAACTGCTGCTTCGCACAGGACACGTCTAGTTAAAAAAGAAAAGTCAGGGCCTGGACATTTTCTGAAAATAGTTTTTTTTTGGGGGGGGAGGCTTGGTAGAAAGACCTCCCCCCCTCCAGCTGGGGCAGGCCCCCTTCCCCCCGAGTTTTCTCCGCTGTGACGCTGCACCCGGGTTCCCATGGTTACGCAGGTTAGTGTGTTAACTGATGTTCCTATGGCTACAGAGGCAGCGTTTGCTTCACACGGTTCCTGTGCCAAGAAGATGTGCTGAACATGTTAAAAGCCCCCCCTTCCTGCCCGCCCACCGCATGCCAAACCTGAACCTGCCCCATAGCTCACTGGGCCATGCCCCCTCGCCTAGGTCAGAGGACAGCCTAAGGACCATGGGTTGGGGTAGGGAGTTACTGGGCTGGGCCAATTTTGCTTTAAACGTTAAATAAATTGGAGTTCTTGTTCTTAGTTATACTGAAAGGAAATATACTCCAAGAGCTCTGGCCAGAAATTTCAATACTAGGAATAAATCCTACTCGTGAGTTATAGTCAAATAAAAGCATGTACAGTGGTACCTCGACTTACGAGTAACTCGACTTACGTTTTTTTCGAGTTACGAGTGACTTCCGGTAAAACAAAATGGCCGCCGCATCCGAATTTTTTCGACTTACGAAAAGACGTCGCGGCCGCTTTTAATAGGATTTTTTCGACTTACGAATTTTTGACCCGGATTTTTCGACTTACGAATTCCCCCCCCATGCATTCCTATGGGGATTCTACTTACGAATTTTTTCGACTTACAAAAATCGCGTCGGAACGCATTATCGTCGTAAGTCGAGGTACCACTGTATTCTGTTAAGAATTACAGTCTTAGGCAGAGAATGTCAGTTCAAATAAGAAAAACAGTTTCAAGTTCACAATAATATGTGTAGCTTCAAATGAAAAATACAACTCCAAATTCACAGTAGTATGAGTAAACAATAATTCATTACAGTATAAGAACATGAGAAATTTCAAGTAACAATAAATGTATATCAGTTCGTATTCAAAAGGATTCAAAAGGATCATTTTATAAGCATAGCTGTCAAGTTTTACCTTTTCTCACGAGGAAGCCTATTCGACATAATGGAATTTCCCTTAAAATAATGGAGAACTTGACAGCCGGAGGGAAGAGTCGGTTCAGGAAAAGCAACCAGGATAGGGCCCTGTTTCGATAGGGATGTCTTCGTCAGCTGGTAATATCAAACAATGCATCAAATTACATCAAAGTTCTAAATTCTAAATTTAAGTTTTACAGTATTATATAACATTTAAGTTTTCCTTTTGTTGGCCGCCTGCACTACAGCTGTGGCTTCCCGGTGGCATCCTGCCCCCATGACGCCGGCGGCCTGACCCTGGCATTCCCAGCGAGGCCTTGCGACAGCCATGTTTGCGCAAGCCGCCCTTTGAGCGACATCTGCTGCCTTTTAACAGCTGCACAGACATTCAACAGGTAGAGCGTTCTTTTTAGCATAATGGTAGATGCAGCTCTCGCTTAAGTCAGAAGCGGCAAGCTGGTCCCTTTAGCTGAGAATAGCCAAGAGGAGAATATTCCCCTCTCTCCTCCACCTCCATAATTTTGGTCAGTCCTGGTGTTCCTCTGTGAACGAGGTGTGCCTCGCTGGTAGAGCAGCTGCCTTGCATGTTGAAGGTCCCACATTCAACCCCCAGCAGCATCTCTGAGGAATATCCCTTCTCTGAAACCTTCACTGGAGGGTTTTTTAAAGAAAGGTTGAGTGGCCACCTGTCAGGGACGCTTCAGTTGTGATTCCTGCATCACAGGGGGTTGGACTAGATGGCCCTTGGGGGGTCCCTTCCAACTCTACAGTTCTATGATTCTATGAAGCCCTGGAGATGCACTACTGGAAAGTGAAGATGGCTGGCTTTCAGCTGATGCGTTGGAAGCCGGTGGCCCGCCTCGTCCAGCATCCTGTTCTCAGTGTGGCCAACCAGGTGGACCAGTAGTCTAAGCCTAAGGCAGCTTCCAGGGACGCAGGTGGTGCTGTGGTCTAAACCACAGAGCCTAGGGCTTGCCGATCAGAAGGTCGGCGGTTCAAATTCCCGGGAGGGGGTGAGCTCCCGTTGCTCGGTCCCAGCTCCTGCCAACCTAGCAGTTTGAAAGCACGTCAAAGTGCAAGTAGATCAATAGGTACCGCTCCGGCGGGAAGGTAAACGGCATTTCCGTGCGGTGCTCTGGTTTGCCAGAAGCAGCTTAGTCATGCTGGCCACATGACCTGGAAGCTGTCTGCAGACAAACGCCGGCTTCCTCGGCCTATAGAGCGAGATGATCGCCTCAACCGCAGAGTCGTCCGCGACTGGACCTAATGGTCAGGGGTCCCTTTAAAAAGGGACCCCTGACCATTAGGTCCAGTCGTGTCCGACTCTGGGGTTGCGGCGCTCATCTCGCTTTATTGGCCGAGAGCCGGCGGTTTAACCCACAGCGCCACCTGGGTCGGGGTCCCTTTACCTTTACCTTTATATATAGATTGCCTACATTCTGCATGGACTGGTTGCAAGGCAACATGTGCAAATGGCTTGAGATACCTATTAGGTCCATAAATTACCATATAGCATATATTCTACACAAAAAGCAGCGACCATTTGTTGTTGACAAAGGGCAGCTGGACATATCAAGGGCCCCATTACCTTCAGGAGCTTAGCTCTTCATCAAACCTAAATCTGGCCCTGGATGAAGCCCCTGTTTCTTGAAAGGCTTGAAGGCACACCCTTGTACCTGATGTCCCATGCCCCGTTTCCATTTGCAAACGAGTCTTCTGTGAAAAGGCCCTTAGCCTGAGTGTGGGGCTGGAGAGGGAGAGCTGCAGCCCCCAACCCGCTCCCTCTGCCCCGCAAGCTTCTCCCTTGCAAAACAGGAAGCGTGGCTGACAATTCCTGGAAAAAGCTGGCACGTGTGTGTGTGTGTGGCAGAGAGAGACTCCTTGGAGCGTGAAATGTAGCTGGGGGGGGGGGCGGGGAGAGACTTGGCTGGAGGGAAACTGAGGGACAGCTGCATTGGTGCCTTGGTGAAGATTTGACGCTTTCTTCCCCAACAGTTTTTTATTTGAGTTTCTACTGAAATGAGGCTGCACTTTAATGTTGCATTTGAATTTTGTTTTTAAGTTGTATTTTAATCAATTGTTTTTATGCCTGGGGTTAGCCGCCCTGAGCCCGGTCTTGGCTGAGGTGGGCGGGGTATAAATAATATTTATTATTATTATTATTATTATTATTATTATTATTATTATTATTATTGGAACTACAGTAGCTCCAAGATGCAGAGAACTGGGGCTGTGCTGTGTCCTTTCAACCTCTAGGTGGCAGCACCCATGTGGCAGCAGGCCATGTAATGGACTGGATTGGAAAGTCCACATGGGGGACAGAGGAAGCTGCCTTATGCTGATGGCTCAGCCACACACATTTCCCTAAGTGCTTTCTGGGGACAGCTCCACACTTTTCCTGCCCATGTCCGTGTGTGTCCGTGTGTGTGTGTATGTGGTGTTTTTTTTTGTCCTGCTTTTCCCGCAAACCCCCACTCTTTAATGCTCTCAGCAATCTGCGGGAAATCCATATTGCCATTTGTTCCGATTCAGCATTAAAGAGCAGGTTTACCAGGGGAAAGAGGGGCAAAAGAAAAAGCGCTCGGACATAGACTGCGAAAGCACGGGCCAAAAGTGTGGATGAAAAAATTAACTCTCAAAGTATCAGCAGACAACATAAATTCTCTAACAATTGCAATTAAAGGTAAAGGGACCCCTGACCATTAGGTCCAGTTGTGTCCGACTCTGGGGTTGTGGTGCTCATCTCGCTTTACTGGCCGAGGGAGCCGGCGTACAGCTTCTGGGTCATGTGGCCAGCATGACAAAGCCGCTTCTGGCGAACCAGAGCAGCGCACGGAAACGCCGTTTACCTTCCCGCCGAAATGGTCCCTATTTATCTACTTGCACTTTCGAACTGCTAGGTTGGCAGGAGCTGGGACTGAGCAACGGGAGCTCACCCCGTCGCAGGGATTCGACCAACGACCTTCTGATCAGCAAGCCCTAGGCTCTGTGGTTTAACCCACAGCGCAAACCCCCACGCTTTAATGCTCTCAGCAATCTGTGGGAAATCCATATTGCCATTTGTTCCAATTCAGCATTAAAGAGCAGGTTTACCAGGGGAAAGAGGGGCAAAAGAAAAAGCGCTCGAACATAGACTGCGAAAGCACGGGCCAAAAGTGTGGATGAAAAAATTAACTCTCAAAGTATCAGCAGACAACATACCCTATATACTCGAGTATAAGCCTAGTTTTTCAGCACATTTTTTGTGCTGAAAAAGCTGCCCTCGGCTTATACTCGAGTGAGCCAGGCAGTGGCTCCTATGAAGCTTTCCCAGGTTTTTTGAGGTAAAATTAGGTGCCTCGGCTTATATTCGGGTCGGCTTATACTCGAGTATATATGGTAAATTCTCTCTTAACAATTGCAATAAGTTATTACTAAGCTATAATTAATAAAATAGCAGCAAGTCATAATGCATAAAATACCTAGATAAAAGGATCAAATTATGAAACAATGACACACAACTTGTAAAATTATTATTGTTTTTTTAAATCCCTGTTTCAGGGATCCTTCTTTGGAGGTATTTGAGCAGAGGCTTGACAGCCACCTGTCAGGAATGCTTTGATGGTGTTTCCTGCTTGGCAGGGGGTTGGACTGGATGGCCCTTGGGGTCTCTTCCAACTCTAGGATTCTATGATTCTATGATTCACTTGCCCCTCCCTTCCCTCTCCGGCCTTGAAAATTCAATTTTACTTTGAATTTGTAAGCTCCTCGGGGCAGAGGCCACTTCTGGTGTCATCGTTGTTCGTTCCGGTAAAATATAGATAAATGGAGAAGTGGGTTGGAAACAGTTGTGAGATGATGTGTTGCTGGAATGGTCAGACGTGAATCTGATCCCCGCAGCTGCCGTCTCATTCCTGGACACAGGCAAGCCCAGGAAAGCCTTGGGATGACTTGCCCCTCTTCCTGCAAAACAGGAAAATGAACTCAGGCATTTCCTCTCTGCTTTGGAAGACCAGGCATATCTGAGGCCCTTTGGGAATTAGCTTGATGCAGTTTGAAGTACAGACTGGATCAGGATCTGCCCTGGTCCTGACAAGCTGGAACGTGTCCAGAAGAGGGCAACCAAAATGGTCAAAGGCCTGGAAACGATGCCTTATGACTTATGCCTTATACAGAAGACACATGGGTTTTTGTCATGAGGGCATCACCACGCAGCATTTGCACCGACCCCTGCCCTATTTTAGCATCATCTGCAGCTCTCATCTCCAGGTTTCCCTTGTGGTCCTTAGGTGCCCTGCTTCTGGGTGTTGAATGCTTCACCCAACCTGGGTTTGCAGTTGATCATAGGCTCAACTGATAGCCTCAGCTAGTCCTGGCCTCTCTGAAGAGTGTGCCTGTACGAAACAAGAGTTTTCAGACGCCTGCTTCCCATGTCAACAGTTTAAATTTTTCGCTACATAGCTTTAAATAACCCAAAACGCCACCTTCTTCCATATTCACGACATGGCCCAACAATTACCAGCTTGTGGGAATAGAAAGATAGACTTTGCCATTGATTGTACAGGGTCTACTGGATGCCCTCTGCATGTGAACGCCAGAGGCTCTCGAAGACACACCTGTTTACACAAACATTTCTCTAATCCCTTGATTTGGATCTGGCTCTCCTGTTTTTACTGTTGTGTTTTCAAGATACTATGTTGCTTGGTATTTTACTCATGGGTTTTAATCGGTTTCATGTATTCGGCTTTTCTATTTTGTACACCGCTGTTCAGGCATTAACTGGTATTTAAAGTGATCATAATAATTGTCCGTTTGTGACCCAAAAGCAGCAGTTCTCTTTTGAGAAACGAGAAGGGTGCCTCTGTGGTTCTTCAAGCCAGGTGTGAACCACATTGCAACATCCATTGCAGCGCTTTGTCCTGGGTGGTTCAGGGTGCAAAACCTCCTCCTCCTCCTCTTCCGCTTTCCCTGTGCTACCTCCCCCCTACCTCCCCCTCCTGCCTCTTCATTTCTGCTCCTGGAAACTGTAGAGGACTCCACAAGCCACACACCCCAACTCCAGCCTTACCATAGAATCATAGAATCCTAGAGTTGGAAGAGACCACAAGGGCCATCCAGTCCAACCCCCTGCCAAGCAGGAACACCATCAAAGCATTCCTGACAGGTGGCTGTCAAGCCTCTGCTTAAAGACCTCCAAAGAAGGAGACTCCACCACACTCCTTGGCAGCAAATTCCACTGTCAAACAGCTCTTACTGTCAGGAAGTTCTTCCTAATGTTGAGGTGGAATCTTCTTTCTTGTAGTTTGAATCCATTGCTCCGTGTCTGCTTCTCTGGAGCAGCAGAAAACAACCTTTCTCCCTCCTCTATATGACATCCTTTTATATATTTGAACATGGCTATCATATCACCCCTTAACCTTCTCTTCTCCAGGCTAAACATACCCAGCTCCCTAAGCCGTTCCTCATAAGGCATCATTTCCAGGCCTTGGACCATTTTGGTCGCATGCGAATGCATCCGGAGTCCCGGCTCGGAGGGTGGGGGCGAAGGGGGGCCGTGGGCCCAAGCACCTCCGTACCTGGATCAAGGATCCAGCGTTCTCCTTGGAACGGAAGGAACTCTGGGTCCCCTTCTTCCTGCGGATCAGGTGGGCGAGATGCCGCCAAGATGCCTGCCACGCTTTTATTCCCATTTGCTCGCCCCCCACTCCTCCCCCGCAATGCCTTTCTCCTTGCTATTCACTCTCTCTTTCTCTTTCTCTTTCTCTTTCTCTTTCTCTTTCTCTTACGCACTCATTCACACACTGCTTCTTCAGTCCGCTTCCTCTGTCTCCCTCCTGCATCTGTGTCCTTGACCGAACTGCCTCATTTCAGGCCTGAGGATAAAAGTGTTTGTGTGTGCAAGAGAGAGAAAGTGCAAGTGTACAGGCCTGCAGAGTGGCAGCCGGGACCTGCCATTCCTCTCCCCGCCACGCCTCCAGCCAAGGGGGTTCTGTCGCTCTGCCAGCCCGAGCTTGCCAGGGCTCTCCATCCTCTCCCCTCCTGCCATGTGGATTCTTGGTCCCTTCTTGGTCCCCCACACACCCCCACCCCCACGCCACACAGAGCACCGAGATGCTGCTCGAGGCAAACCTTGGAGAGAAGCAAGATGGAGCTCAATAGGTAGCCCAAGTCCTGGGGCATCTCTGAGCCTGCTTTCGATAGAAGCTCTCAAGGCTGTTCCCTGCGTCTTTCTGGTGATGCTGTTGCACTGAACCCAGAATGCATGTTCCCATGATGACGTTGTCATGCTGGATCTCTCAGTGGCCTTTGATACCATAGACCATGGCATCCTTCTGGGCCGTCTAGAGGAGTTGGGAGCTGAGGGCACTGTTATGCAGTGGTTCCACTCCTTCCTCCAGAGCCATGTCCAGAAAGGGGTGTTGGGGGATGAGTGTTTGGACCTCTGGTCACTCACTTGTGGGGGTGCCTCAGGGTTCTGTCCTCTCCCCCATGCTTTTTAACATCTACATGAAGCTGCTGGGAGAGATCATCAGGGGGTTTTGGCTGGGTGTTCACCAGTATGCAGGTGATCCCCAGCTCTACCTCTCCTTTAAACTGGAACCAGTGAAGGCGGTGAAGGTCCTGTGTGAGTGCCTGGAGACAGTTGGAGGATGGATGGTGGCTAATGGACTGAGCTTGAATCCAGACAAGGCAGAAGTACTGTTTTGGGGGGACAGGGTGCAGGCAAATGGGGAGGACTCTCTGGTCCTGAATGGGGTAACTGTGCCCCTGAAGGACCAGGTGCACAGCCCGGGAGTCGTATTGGACTCACAGCTGTCCATGGAGGTGCGGGTCAATTCTGTGTCCAGGGCAGCTGTCTACCAGCTCCATCTGGTACGTACGCAGGCTGAGACCCTAGTTACATTTGGCTGCAATGTCCCATGCTTCCTTCCTTCCAAACATACACCTTGCTGGATCAGGCCAATGGTCCATCTAATCCAGCCTCATGCTTTCACAGTTAGCTGAACAGTTGCCTGAAAGTAGGATTTGAGCACAAGAACAACACTCTCCCCTCCTGTGATTTCCAGCAACTGTTTGTTCAGAAGCATTGTCTCCAGCTATAGAGTGAGGGCATAGCCATGATGTGCAGTAACCATTGATATCATGACTAGTAGCCCTTCCTTCCTGGGTCTCTGTGCAGCCCCTCTTTCAATGCTTCCTGCTTTTCTGACCACCCCGCTCCACATAATCCTCTTCCCTTTGATTTCCTGATGCATCTCCAAAGCAGGTCTTCTTCATTTTGGCCGTTGGCTACCTGGTTCCCAGTTCTCTCTCTTGCCACGGTTCCTGTCCCTGGGGCAGTAGGCAGGAATCCCCAGGACTTTCGCATTGCAACACCCTTTCTACCCAACGCTTCTGGTCCTGCAACTTGATGCTGTTGATTCTGTTGTGTGACAGGAGAGCCACCTGGCTGAGATGGTAGGGACCCTAGACGTTGCTTCCATGCCTGAGTCTGAGGGTCTGGGTTGTGAAGCTTCCTTCATAACTTTCAAGGCAGGAGGTCATTATCTGTAGATGTTCTGGGAGCCACTGTGGTGTAGTGGTTAAGAGCAGTGGACTCGTAATCTGGTGAACCGGGTTCGCGTCTCCACTCCTCCCCATGCAGCTGCTGGGTGACTTTGGGCTAGTCACACTTCTCTGAAGTCTCTCAGCCCCACTCACCTCACAGAGGGTTTGTTGTGGGGGAGGAAGGGAAAGGAGAATGTGAGCCGCTTGGAGGCTCCTTCGGGGAGTGATAAAGCGGGATATCAAATCCAAACTCTTCTTCTTCTTCTGTGCTGGCAGAATCTTTGATATCTGCAGATGTGCAAATTATATCCTTATGCCATGGAGATTAACAGCAGGGCAGCAAAAGCGGATGTTGGGAGACCTTATGATTGCCAAGGTGGATAAATACATCTGTCCATTATACAAGGGTCCGAGGACCTTGCTGCTCTTGTTGCAGTTGAATATATATATTTAATAAACAAGTATATATTTCACTTTCTTGGGTTCCATGACTGCTCCACAGGAGTCATGAAATTAGAAGACGCCTGCTTCTTGGGAGAAAAGCAATGACAAACCTAGACATCATCTTAAAAAGCAGAGACATCACCTTGCCGACAAAGGTCTGTATAGTTAAAGCTATGGTTTTCCCAGTAGTAATGTACGGAAGTGAGAGCTGGACCATAAAGAAGGCTGATCGCCGAAGAATTGATGCTTTTGAATTATGGTGCTGGAGGAGACTCTTGAGAGTCCCATGGACTGCAAGAAGATCAAATCTATCCATCTTGAAGGAAATCAGCCCTGAGTGCTAACTGGAAGGACAGATCCTGAAGCGGAGGCTCCAAGACTTTGGCCACCTCATGAGAAGAGAAGACTCCCTGGAAAAGACCCTGATGCTGGGAAAGATGAAGGGCACAAGGAGAAGGGGATGACAGAGGACAAGATGGTTGGACAGTGTTCTCGAAGCTACCAACATGAGTCTGACCAAACTGCGGGAGGCAGTGAAGGATAGGCGTGCCTGGCGTGCTCTGGTCCATGGGGTCACGAAGAGGCGGACAAGACTAAACGACTCAACAACAACAAACAAAGCATTGAAGCATCAGGGCTGATCCTGCTGTGACTGCAGATGCCACAGCTGTCGGGGTCCCACATGCGATCATCCTGACCTGGGTTCTCACTGAAGCCACGGGCCAACAGAGTGGTTTATCTGCCGCCTCCCATGCTAGATTCTTCCAGGTAGTGGCTAGATTCCTCAGCAGCACGTTTTGCAAAAGCAGCTACTGTCTCTTGGTGATCTGCCAGCGGGCAGGTGCGGCCTTTGGGGAGAGAAAGAGAGAGCTCTGGGAAGATGGCTGAGGGCTCTGGCTGGGGGCCAGAACGATGCCGCTCAGTCAGCACAGGAGGGAGGTCTCTCGGCTATCAGTGGCGCATCATTGTTTGCTGTCGGGAAGATGTTGCTGTTGCCTAACCACAAGCCCCAGCGAGGCATGCCTTGCTGAAGAGCTGCTCTGGGTCAGGAGGCAGGAGTTGGGAAGCCCAGGGAGTCACCACCACGTCATGCGCCCATGTTCCCCATCAACCCCTCTTCTGTGGCTGCAGTGGTAGAGAAGCCCTTTTGAGCCTGAGGGCCACATTGCCTCCTCGTTAACCTTCCAGGAGCCACATGGCAGTGGTGGGTGTGGCCAGAGGCAAAAGCAGGCGGCGCGGCAAATGTACAATTTTCACCTTCCTGCCATTCTCTGGTTTCAACTTCCTACACCCTCGCACCCACTCCCTCTGTGCTTCATCCCAGCAATGGAGAGGCATCAGAGTTCCAAGGGCATGTTCCAGCCAGGCAAAGTCATTCCGGGAGGGTGCAGAGCAGGGCCGGCGAGGAAGGATTGTGTCCTGGGGAGAGGCAGGCCACACTTGACCTCGGGGCTTGAGGTTCCCCACCTCATTGGAGGTCTTCAAGAGACCTAATATATCGATCATGCCAGTAGCCCAGATCATCTTCCTTTGGAGGTGATAGAAGGGGAACATTGGTGTGAGAAGTGCCAACCTGATCCAGGCTATGCATGGGATCAGAATCCCCAGATCTCACTTAGGAACCAGACCAGGATGGCAACCAGCTTACCAAGATTCTCCTTCACACACAGGTGTATCTGGTTGCAGGTCCAGGGACCCTCGGGCCAGAGTCAGGGGGACAGCAGAGGCAGCGGCTGAGCTGCAAAGGACTTACTCAGACTGAGCTGGGTGTCAAGAATGGCAATATTATATGGACCAATGGACCAATGAGGTGGCTGAGAAGCACTTGACAGTGACTCAGCATCTCCTTAATGCTCCATGCTTTGACAGCCTGCTGGGGCTTCTGCCAGAGAAACCTCTGGGTACGCCGATAGCCCGGGAACAGATCTGGCAAGTGTGACTCTGGGTTTGGGTGACTCGGCTTGTGGCTGGCTCCGCGCTGCCACCGTCTCCATCAAGCCCGTGCTGTCATCCGCCCGCTGACGAGCCGCAATTGGCAGGCCTTTGGCTTTTAATCAGTTGCGCATCCCTGGTGACCCACTAACCTTGGCAGGAAGAGGGAATGAAAATCAATTGGCTGTGGAATTACCCATCAAGCTCCGCCGTGTGCTCTGTAACCGGGCGTGATCAATGCTCCTGCCAGCCCCAAGCCCCCCTGTCCTCGCAGCGCATGGAGCCTCCAGCCCCTCGCATAGTGCGCACGGGGGCGGGAGGACCATGCAGAGCATCTCCTGCTTTAGGGGGTTGCAGCAGCAGCAGCAAACTTGGAAGGGATGCGCATAAGGCAGCCATTTGTGTTTCCTGCATTGACTGGTGCCACTGTTTCCACTTTCAGCCCTCACTTGCCCACACGTCACAAGCTGTCGCGGGACAGACCTGCAAAGTCCTGCCACCAGCCCTTGCGGCAGCCGAAGGAGCCCCAAAAGTGAGGCTGGGCCCAAATGGGCCAAGTCTGGAGCATGGGCATCCCGATCAAGTTTGCAGATGACACCAAATTGGGAGGGGTGGCTAATACCCCAGAGGACAGGATCACACTTCAAGGTGACCTTGACAGATTGGAGAACTGGGCCAAGGCAAACAGGATGAATTTTAACAGGGAGAAATGTAAAGTACTACACTTGGGCAAAAAAAATGAAAGGCACAAATACAGGATGGGTGACACCTGGCTTGAGAGCAGTACATGTGAAAAGGATCTAGGAGTCTTGGTAGACCACAAACTTGACATGAGTCAACAGTGTGATGCAGCAGCTAAAAAAGCCAATGCAATTCTGGGCTGCATCAATAGGAGTATAGCATCTAGATCAAGGGAAGTAATAGTACCACTGTATTCCGCTCTGGTCAGACCCCACCTGGAATACTGTGTCCAGTTCTGGGCACCACAGTTCAAGAAGGATACTAACAAGCTGGAACGTGTCCAGAGGAGGGCAACCAAAATGGTCAAAGGCCTGGAAACGATGCCTTATGAGGAACGGCTTAGGGAGCTGGGTATGTTTAGCCTGGAGAAGAGAAGGTTAAGGGGTGATATGATAGCCATGTTCAAATATATAAAAGGATGTCATATAGAGGAGGGAGAAAGGTTGTTTTCTGCTGCTCCAGAGAAGCGGACATGGAGCAATGGATTCAAACTACAAGAAAGAAGATTCCACCTCAACATTAGGAAGAACTTCCTGACAGTAAGAGCTGTTCGACCGTGGAATTTGCTGCCAAGGAGTGTGGTGGAGTCTCCTTCTTTGGAGGTCTTTAAGCAGAGGCTTGACAGCCACCTGTCAGGAATGCTTTGATGGTGTTTCCTGCTTGGCAGAGGGTTGGACTGGATGGCCCTTGGGGTCTCTTCCAACTCTAGGATTCTATGATTCTATGGTTGCAGGGCATTCTCCAGGGGAGGAAAGGGGTCTCCTGCTCCTCCCACTAAGGACCCTGCTCCAATTTCTGCACATGCTCCCTTGCCGACCCCTTCTCTTGGAATGGAGGAGCATCTCACTGCTGCCCTTCCATACACCCACACACCCACACACCCCTCTCCTTCTCCTCCTCCATCCATTTTGCCCCATCTCCTTTGCGCCACAGAGCAATGCTTGGCCTAAGAGCACTTCCTTCACCTCCCTCTGCAGGCCTTTGATGCCACCTGCCTCTCCCCCTCTCTACCCCCTCTCTTGTCAGCCCCCTCTCCTCCCTTGCCTCTTCATCTAAGGGTGTTTTCACACATGACACTCAAGACGCTTTCTGCATATCTGAATTTGGTAATGCGGTTGCTAAACCTCCGCCGGCCGCGAAGGAGAAGGCATGTGATTCTGTTTCCGAGGGGGTCCCTTTCTGCTTTCAGTCCTCCCACGTTTGCAGTGTTCAGCGAGGCAGGACGGCTCGGAGGTGCTTTTTAGTGGCGAGTGTGAAAACCGCCTAAAAGGGCACCAACCCTCCTGGGCAGAGATTTAAAGCGGCGAACCGAAGCCCTCTTAAGTCAGGTTCACTGGAACCCGTTGGACTAATGCCTTACAATTGGGATGCGTTTTGCTTCCGGACGACGTGTTTGTTGAGCGTTCATCTTGACTTGCTCAAAGTTTGCAGGAAAGTTGCGTGGCATTCCGCTCTTTTTTGTGTTCAGTTCTGGACAGCATCTTGCGCCCCGGGCGATGGTTGCCAACGACAACAGGCCAGCCTCTCTTCCTGGAGGGGAAATCCTCAGAATGTAAGACAAGCCAGGCCAGAGGGGACCCATCAAGTCCAGCATCCTGGTCTCGCAAGGGCCACCCAGACACCTGTGGTAAACTCTCAAGCAGGACCCACATGCGCAGGAGCGTGGCCTCAGTGGCCCAGCGTGCCTTCCATCAGCTTCGGCTGGTGGCCCAGCTACGCCCCTATCGGGACAGGGACAGCCTAACTACTGTTATCTATCCTCTAGTAACCTCAAGGTTAAATTACTGCAATGCGTTGTATGTTGGGCTGCCTCTGAAGTCGGTTCGAAACTTCAGCTGCTGCAGAATTCAGCGGCCAAGTTCACCGGAGCCCAGACAGTTTGAGCATATTACACCGATCCTGGTCCGATTGCACTGGCTACCAATTAGTTTCCAGGCCCAATTCAAAGTGCTGGTTTTGACCTATGAAGCCTTAAACGGATCAGGACCGCAATTCCTCAAGGACCGCCTCTTTCCATATGAACCTACCTGGACCCTGAGACCATGTTCTGAGGCCCTCCTTCGTGTGCCTACTCCTTGAGAGGTCCGGAGGGTGGCAACACGAAAACAGGGCCTTCTCTGCAGTGGCTCCCCATCTGTAGAATGCTCTCCCCAGGGAAGTTCGCCTGGCACCTTCATTATACGCCTTTAGGTGCTAGGGAAAAACATTCCGTTTTAACTAGGCCTTTGGCCTGGGGCGTAGCTAGCTGCTCTGGCGCCCGGAGCGACGGGGGCGTGGTGATCCACACATGGGGCGCTGTGGTGATCCGCCCAGGGGGCGCCATGGTGAGCTGCCCACGGAGTCCGCCTGGCCGACGCAAGCCCCACGCTGCCATTTTGGGCAGTGCGTGGCCCCGAGCCACCACATCACTCCCAGGAGAGACGCGCAGGCCAGGCCACGGTAAGTGCCGCCCCCCCGCAGTGTGCCGTTTTGTCACCCCATCAGGGATGACACCCGGGGTGGACCGCTCCCCCCTTCCTATGCCCCAGCCTTTGGCTGACCTAATCAAAATCCTATACCCTTTAAAATGTGGCTCTGGGAGAGGGGGGCTATTGGGTTGTTATTTTTATTAGGTATTGTCAGGGGGCTGCCTACTCCTTCCAGCCCGGCATTGAGTGGCTATAGGGAGCAGCCCCCGATCTTGATGACCTATTCCTCCTCCCCCTCTGAGAAAAGCAGTGGAGAAGGGGAAGCAGTGGGAGGGCTTCAGCCAAGCAGGCAGAGCCCTCGCAAAGTACAAAGGGAAGGAAAGAGGAGAAGGACACGGTGCTTTCGTTTTCCCAGATGGGCTTCCTGGCGGGAAAATCGCAGTGGCGCACTTCCGGATTCTGAGAGTGATGGATGAGACAGGTTTATGATGTGCTCTGCATTGTAAAGTAATTAGCCTAGAATAAAGCATTTAAGCTTTATGGCTTGGACTCATTCTTCGAACAGCCAGCAAAGGGGGGGAAGCCCAGGCCCCCTGACAGGTATTTTGTGGTTTTATTTCTTGATTTAATTCTGTGAACTGCCCGGAGACCCCTAGGTATATGGCGGTATATAAATTCAATAAATAGGGAAATAAAAAATAAAGAGCCCTCTCCCCTCCTGCCATTTCCAGAAACCGGGATTCAGAAGAATGTGGCGCATGGTCACTGTGGCTGGCAGCCCTCAATCGCTCTCCTCTTTTGGAAACTGGCCAGTGGGACTCCACTTCCCCAGAGCCTTCGCTGCAAACCCCTTTGAAGCCAAGAAGAGACCACATGTGGGCTTCTCCCTGCCTCTTCCAGAGGGGTCCGCTGGTCTGCCTTCATGTTTGGACAAGTGTTTCTGCTTTCAAAAAGCGGCGTGTCTCCTTTTTGTCCCAATAGCTGTGCCGGGAAACGGGTGCACTGCAGTCCAGCAGACCTTTGAGCACTGGCGGCCCCTCGCTGGGCTTTTGGCAAGAGCAGCGCAGTGCTGCTGGCAACGGGCGCTCGAGGACAAGGTCAGGCAGGTACCAGTTGGGCCGGTGCCAACCAAGTGGCAAAGCGAGTGGGCCTTTCTGGCCAATGAGCGGTGCTCCCTGGGAGGCCTCCTGGCCCGTCCCCTGCAGGGGCTGTGGTGGCAGACGTGCCCCTGCCCAGCCCGCTGGGGTTGGCACCTCCCAGGAACAGCAAGAGAAGTTATTCATTGAGAGCTCTGCATTCCGGCCAGCCTGCAGAGAGCTTCAGGGCTGTGTGCAGAGGGTGTGTGTGTGTGTGTGTGTGTGTGTGTGTGTGTGTGTGTGTGTGTGTGTTTCTAAGCTGCCCATCTCTCTCACTGTAGGGTCTGCCCACGTTCAGGGTGCCCCCCCTCCGCATGCCTGCCTTCAGGAACGGCTGAAATCAGAGGCAGTCCTCCCTCCCCTAAAGTCAATCAGTAACTCTTCTCAAGCAAGCCGGGAGGGACTTGCGGCAGCTATGGCATGGAGGTTGGTTCATTGTTTGTGCATGTTTTCTTTGGAAAGCTGTGGAGGGACATCTTGAGGAGTTGAGGAGAGGAGTGTAATGGGTCAGGAAGTTCAGAATCCCACGTATGAGCAGCTCCAAGGAAAGAAAACTCTTCTTTTATGGAGCAGCTTCGTTGAATTTCTCTGTGCCCGCCTGTCTGTGTAGTTAGAGAGGCAGGCAAATGACTTTGAATGCAGGCAAGCGCTGCGTTCTCTGCAACCGCTAGGCAATGCTACCAAATTTGACTTTTGTAAAAACAACAGCAGCAACAACTTAGTGTGCCACCTAAAATTAGCCTGTGGCTTGCTATTGCAAACCCTGCCAGGCTCCTTATGATGCCTTATGAGGAACGGCTTAGGGAGCTGGGTATGTTTAGCCTGGAGAAGAGAAGGTTAAGGGGTGATATGATAGCCATGTTCAAATATATAAAAGGATGTCATATAGAGGAGGGAGAAAGGTTGTTTCCTGCTGCTCCTGAGAAGAGGACACGGAGCAATGGATTCAAACTACAAGAAAGAAGATTCCACCTCAACATTAGGAATAACTTCCTGACAGTAAGAGCTGTTCAACAGTGGAATTGGCTGCCAAGGAGTGTGGTGGAGTCTCCTTCTTTGGAGGTCTTTAAGCAGAGGCTTGACAGCCACCTGTCAGGAATGCTTTGATGGTGTTTCCTGCTTGGCAGGGGGTTGGACTGGATGGCCCTTGGGGTCTCTTCCAACTCTAGGATTCTATGATTCTGTGATTCCTCTTTAAGTTTCTCTGCCTAACAGGGAATCTCTCTGTTAATTTTTCACGGCTTGAGGCAGATCTGTATAATTGCTGCATTTTAGATTTCCAAAAAATGGGGCAGCAGCCACAAGGCGTTTCTTTGCCCCAGGAGTCCTAGGTACAATGTGGAGCCTACAGAACGTCCAGTAGAACCTAGTCAGGTCTTCTTCATCCTGCTGTGTTCATCCTAAGAAATGGGCAGAAGACACACTTTGCTGCTTCAATGTTAAGCCAGCCTTTTTCTCTGCCCCCCTCCCTCCCCTTTGCTTAACATGCAGCCCCACGAAGAGCTGTGGGCGACCTGAAAGCTTGCTCACAGCGTTGTGCGGAGCTACTGTTTACTTTCATTTTATTTATTGATTGAATCTGTACGCCGCCCCCAAATCATAATAAAAGCAAAAAACAAACCTATTCCCCACCCCCATTAAAGTTATTGCCTAAGGATGATGGATTTTTTATTTTTTTCCTTAGCAATCAACATGACTTGCTGTTGCTGTTGCTGTTGTTATTTTGTCAGTTTGCAGGTCTGTTGAATCTGCCCCTTGGTGGACCCCTACCTATGTCAGTGGGTTTAGAGGAGTCAGTGGGTTTTGAAGAGGGATTTGAAGGGAACTCCCATATTTTATTGCTGAATTGGAGCAAACGGCAATCGGGTTTTCTACGGATTGCCATTTGCTCTGATTCAGCGATAAAATGCAGGTTTCCCTGGACTTGTGGCCCAGGAGGCAGTCTCAGCAGTGAGAGACAAGGCACTCTGCGCTTGTACTAAGAAGCATGATAAAGTCCTCACCTGAGAGACGTGGAACACATTTGCAAGATATCCCTAAAACCGTATGCCCTTTTTATTGACTTGAGCTCGTGTGGTTATACGTCACGACCGCACTTCCTATGCTATTTTTGCCTGGGTGGATGAAATATACTCGGAGTCAAGTGTGAATTTCATGCTCTTTATTCAGCTCATAGTAGCAAGGAATGAATCTTTCCCCAAAACGTCTGCTATATATACATTATTTACACAATGAGCCCCATGTGATTGGCTAATTCCGGGCTACTCCTGTAGGCCAATCAGGTTGCGGATTCACTTCCTCCAGGAGCCTGATTGGTTGCTCTTGAAGGCCAATCAGGTCGCTGATTCACTTCCACCTGGAGCTGGATTGGGTGGCTCCTGCGGACCAATCAGACTGCTGCATTTTGGATCCTATTGTTCTAGGATTCAGCTCAGTACATAACAGTGGACCTACTGCTTTGCTTCCGATTAGCACATTCCCTGCGCTCTGGTTTTGTTTTGTTTTCGGTCTCACTTTGGTTTGCTATCGCACAAGAGTGCCCCTCCAGATGGCAACAATGGGGCAATAAGGAGTAAGCACCACTGGAAAACCAGTGGGAGGACGTGGGGATGGTCTGGCGTGAACCCACCACTAATGCATCAATGGCAAATTGCGGAATCCGCCCACAAAAGCCTAGTCCATATTTAATCCTGGTCTCGGAGCAAACTCTGGTGCCGTCCTGCATTGCCAGGGGTTGGACTGGATGACCCTCGGAGACCCCTTCCAACGCCACAATTTTATGATTCTATGATTTTCTCTGCTTGTTGAAGGGCCATTCAGATGGGAGTTGATGGTGGTGAAATGAAAGCAAGTGAGGGCTTGGCAATATTTTAATTAATAATCTGGTGGGGGGTGGGTGGGAAGGTGGCCCTTAGCACCTTGCAACTCTCTTCCTGGAGTGTTTTTACCTGCCTGAAATGTGGTTTTGCCTCCTTGGATAGAGGATAGAGGGGGGTGGATGAGCAGATGTAGAAAACTAGCCAGCTGCACATAGGTAAGTGAATTGAGTACCTATGCCTGTTGAGTGCCTAACTGTCAGGCTCCGGGGACCCGGCTTCCCTGCCCCCCCCCAGCCATAGATAAGCAGGACAAAGCGAAAAGAGTCCCTTACCATTTAAAGAGTCTTTAATGATTGCAGCAAAAGAAGGAAGGTTTACAGCCACTTCCCGCCTAGTCACTTCCGTCTTGCAACCTGACCTTGCAGCCACCCATGATTTTTGTGTAGGCACCTTATCTGCTCTACGTGACCTTGGACTGATAGGCTGAATACTTTCCAGCGAGAGAGAGTCTGTTAGCTCTCTCTCTTCCAGTTCTCCTTCACTTTGCTGTTCACCCCCCCAGTTCTTCCCAACTTTTGTCTTCTGAACTATGCCCCTCTGCAAACCGCTGTTCCAAACCTCTACTGCTCCACTGCTCTTGGGCAGCTTCAGGATCCTGGTCAGGAGCGGGGGGGGGGGGAAGGTTCTCACCATTCCTCATCACCAGAGCTGTACTCCTCAGCCTGGTCTCTGACACTAACCCACTTTTGCAAAAGTGGCATAGACTTTGCCCAGAATGAAATGCAGCCCTTTGGCTCGAAAAGGCTCCCCAGTGCTGCCTGCTCTGACTGGCAGCTGCTCTCTGGGGCTTTCCTCAGCCCAGTGGCCTGCTGTTCTCTTTCTCTTTCTCTCTCTCTCGACTCCTCTTTCTTGTGCTCGAAACAAAATAAAAAAAATTCCTTCCAGTAGCACAATTAAGGTAAAGGGACCCCTGACCATTAGGTCCAGTCGTGACCGACTCTGGGGTTGCGGCGCTCATCTTGCTTTATTGGCCAAGGGAGCCAGCGTACAGCTTCCGGATCATGTGGCCAGCATGACTAAGCCGCTTCTGGCGAACCAGAGCAGCACACGGAAACGCCGTTTACCTTCCCACTGCAACGGTACCTATTTACCGTATCTACTTGCACTTTTTGGCGTGCTTTCGAACTGCTAGGTGGGCAGGAGCAGGGACCGAGCAACGGGAGCTCACCCCGTCGTGGGGATTCGAACCGCCGACCTTCTGATCAGCAAGCCCTAGGCTCTATGGTTTAACCCACAGCGCCACCCGCGTCCCTTAGAGACCAACTAAGTTTGTTATTGGTATGAGCTTTCGTGTGCATGCACACTTCTTCAGATACCTTCTTGTGCTGTCTCCAGTTGGCATTTGGCACCCCCCGGGACTCCAGGAGCCTTCCTTGTTCCCTCTTGGTGCTTGCAAAAGTGGCATCCTAGCAAATGAAGGGTAAGCAGGGCTCTCTGCCCGCAGGCTCCCCGTCGAAAGAGGGACGCTAATGTAGCACATCTGATATGCACAGAGAGTGTGCTGATCATGCAAATTGTGCATCGCCCAGGCTTGGGGCTGTGATATGGAAATGTTGCACGCAGTTGGGGGTTGCGCATTTGGAATGTGCCCACAAGGCTGCTTCTGGAGTCCCCGCTGGGGCAAACCCAGGATTGTGTGGAACATGGGACATTCCTGCACTGTCAGGTCCCCAGAATGGGGCACCGTGAAATTGTTGACATGCTCCCCCGCCAGAGGTCACACGTGGAATGCTCCAGCTGCAGAGTCTTGTTCAAGCCGCCATCCTCGAAGCTGCCGGGTTCCTCCAACACCTTTTGTTTGTTTGTAGGCATAGGAATCAGAAGAGCCATTCACCTGGATCAGGCCAAAGGGGGCTCATCTGGTCCAGCATTGTATATTCAGTGTGGCTAACCAGGTGCCCCAGCAGGAGGCTGAACATAAGAACATGGCATGACATCAGAGGCGTAGGAAGCCTCTTGGGCACCCATGGCGGCATTGCTGTGCGGAGGCACCCCCTGGGGGCAGGGCATCCCTTATTTTCAAATCTGAAAGTTGATAGCTATGTCCTCCCTATCTTCTTGCTCTTGGGCCTTTCTTCTGGGGATATTTTTGGCCAACTCTCCTGCCCTTGTTCCCACCTTCCTTGATGTCCTCCTGAGACGAAGAGCCTTCAGAAGGCAGAGCTCTCCTTTGTGAGTCATTCTTCCCTTCTGTGCCCCAACTTTCTCCCTGGCCTTCCTCGCTCCCCCAACCCGCTTCCTTGGCCCGGTACTGCCATTAAGGCTTTTGCTGTTGCAGCTGGTGGTTGAAGCTCTTCCACACTGCGCCCGAGAGCCGCGGAAATGAATGCGAGCAGGATTGCAGCGTCTGCAGGAAGGCAAAGCGGCAGAAACAAAAGGGGAGAATCTCCTTAGTTGCCAGCTGTTGAAAATCTAGGCCTTTTCACTCCCATCTCCGCACTCTGTGTCTTTTCAGATGTTTCTGGGAGGCAAACCTGGCTTTGCCTCTGGAAGAAGGCTCCACGGGGGGCCTCGGCCAGACAGCTGCACCTAGGCGAGGCAAACACTCATTTGTCACATTCACACTTTGCACTTTTAGGTGCCTGCGCTCTTGCAGGGGTGGGGATCAGAAAATCTGTGAAGAGACACTTCAGCTCATAAACAGCCCCTCCCAATAGAGTGGATATGTTAATATCTGGGCCCAGTCTTTAGGTAGCCTTGTGATATGTAATCCACCGGTAAATTTGAATGCTGGTGTCTGAAACATTGCCGAAGATAATAAGGGCTTTTTACTAGACGTGCAGCCGGATCCAGCGTGCTTACTCTGAGGAAAGGTCTATTCTCACCTGGGCAAATGTGTTCTGTGAGCCTTAGATTGTAGCCTAAGGTTGTAGCCTTAGATCTCAGCAAGCCAGCAACTCAGGTTTAGCAAAGTTAATTAAAACAACAACAACACGTGGCAGTATTTCAGAGCCTGAATCAAACTGTTTTAGACTGCTGAGGCACTATCCCTGCCCGAATTTGCTTCAGACATTCGGATTTGATGAGTTGTTTTAGAAAGTATGAATCTTAGCCCTTGTTTTTGAATTTGAAGGCAGTAAGTATCTGCTTGGGATGGGACGCGGGTGGCGCTGTGGGTTAAACCACAGAGCCTAGGGCTTGTCGATCAGAAGGTTGGCGGTTCGAATCCCCATGACGGGGTGAGCTCCCGTTGCTCGGTCGCTGCTCCTGCCAACCTAGCAGTTCGAAAGCATGCAGTGCAAGTAGATAAATAGGTACTGCTCTGGCGGGAAGGTAAACGGTGTTTCCGTGCGCTGCTCTGGTTCGCCAGAAGCGGCTTAGTCATGCTGGCCACATGACCCAGAAGCTGTCTGCAGACAAATGCTGGCTCCCTTGGCCTATAGAGTAAGATGAGCGCCGCAACCCCAGAGTTGTCCGCGACTGGACCTAATGGTCAGGGGTCCCTTTAAGTATCTGCTTGCAATACTTCATTACTTTTGCACCACGTTCATTGTGAAACCCCTGATTATGAAGAACTGGTGATGTTGGGAGGTTGCCAGGTGGGGATTATAATCAGAAGGCCATGTTTTGCAAGCTCATCCACACTTAACTTTTACCCTGCTCTTTCCTGGCACAGCTCCATGCTTTAAAATGCCACATCCAATCTGTTTTTCCTTTTGCTCTGGAGCTTTCCCCTTGGGAACCTGCTCTTTAATGCCAAACCAGACCAAAGAGCAATGCAGGCTGCCATTCAGTGGTAAAGAGCCGGTTTCTATGGGGGAAAAGTGCCGGGATGGAAGAGCCATGGGGTGAGGAGGAGAGCTTACCCAAAGGAAAGGGTGAACTTCTGGGCTGCCGTGTGGAGCCCTCACTCGATCTGTGCATTGGCACAGCCACTGTACAGTTGGCCTGAGGGAGCTGAACCCCAGGAGCCGATGACTGGAAAGAGGCAAGGGAGGTGTGTGTGGGGGGACTCGTACGTGGGCCGGGGGGGGCAGTGTGTCTCCAGGGATCATCCAGACACACCAGGATTGTTTATGACTCCTGGTTTCACAGCTCCCTAATTCTAGGTGAGTTGGGGCTGACTCTGGTGACCAGTTCCTCTGTGCCCATGCTAAGCACTCTGCACTTGCTCAGTGGAACTCTTGTCCTGAGCATTATCTCCTGCCTTTGGGTACCCCACCTTCTGAAATGCATCTTCTGTCCTTTTGCTGCACCATTTTGCGGCCCAACAGGTGTGTGCCCCCCAGGACCCCTTTGCAGTGTTGCAGAGCATGCAGGGGGCGCAGCTCTCAATGCACTTGCCTCTTGCACGCCCAGCATCCTTCGTGATGTTGCAAAGGATTCCAGGAAGCGCCTCTTCACTTGCACGACCAAAGAGCCGGGGCTGGGGGAGCGTGTATATGCTTTGCTTCCTAAATCAGGTGACTCTCTGACACGGAGGGATTCTCCCCCCCCCCCGGGCCTTCCTTTCCTGCGGGCAATTTCCCATTTGCTAAGTTCATCAGTGACAGCGAAGGGGTGCCAATTGCCAGCGCAGCATTAGGGAGGCACGGCAGCCTCCAAGTCGTGAGCTTTGTCTTTTGCTAAACACCGGGCTAGTGAAACGCACATGCTCGACTGGACGGCTTTCTCGGGCACCAGGAAATCTCCCCGACGCACATTGTCCAATGCAGTTCAGAAATTCCCAGAAAGTCCACATCGCAGCTTTGGCAGGGATGGGAACAATTGCTGGCAGGGTTTTAATGTGTGTATCTGTTCTTTATCTCTCTCTCTCTCCCCCCCCCCCCGTTTCTCTCTCTTTCCCTTCCACGCCATGCAATCATTCCCCACACTACGACTGCCTCCTTTTTTATTATTATTTGCCCTGCCCTGGCATGGGGCGTGGTGGCCCCCTTCTCCCCTTGCCGCCCTTGCCTGTGTGCCCATTTCTCTGTGCATGGTCTTGTGTGCCCATTCGGCCCCCCTGCTCGCCCCCCTGCCCGATGCCTCCTTTCCCTTGCCCCCTTTGCGCCCCCCTTCCTGGTGCCCCATGGCTCTCCGTTGCTGCCGCGTAACCCCTGCTCCCCACCCCCCTGCCTGCCTCCACCCCACCTGTGTGCTTGTGCCCCAGGAGTGTGATGCGCTTCCCTTAGTTTCCCTGCCTACTCCCTGTGCTCTCACCCTCGCCCACTCTCACGCACGCTCGCCGCCGCCGCACACTCCTCTGGCGCACAGAGCATGCCTCTTAGTCCAGCGAGCAGCAAACATGAGACTCCGGAGCAGCAGCAGCAGCAGCAGCAGCAGCAGCAGCAGGAGAAAGCAGAGCAGCAGCATCAGGAGGAGGAGGAGGAGGAGGACGACGACGACGAGGACGACGAGGAGCAGCAGCGGCGGCAGCAGCAGCAGCATCCTCCTCCTGCGCTTCAGCACCACCAGCTCTGCGTTGTCAACGGCGATCCCGGGGAGAGCAGCGCGGCGGAAGGCAGCCTCAAGGAGGAGACCCTGTATGATACCATCAAGCCCCCCGCCACCGCCGGCCCCGGCCCTTGCTCCGACAAGCTGGCATCACCGCCCGGGCGGATGGACGAGCCGGCGCCCAGTGCCCTTGTCGTGCGCATCGGGATCCCAGACCTCCAGCAAACGGTGAGTGCTCGCTCTGCCCGCCTCGCGCGCCTCTGGCCGGGGAGGGAGGAGGCTGCAGGCTCGGCCGGCCTGGTCCCCGCACGGGGTGGGGGGCAGACCCGCCAGAGGCGGCCCCAGGGATGCGCAAGTTCCCCGGGATGGGGGCAGCGAGAGTCGCCTCCGCCTCCTGCTCGCCTTCCGCTGCCTGTGGAATGGCTGGCGAAACTTTTACGGCAACTGCAGTCTCACGAGGGGGGTGTGGGATGGAGGGAGGGAGGGCGGGGGGGGGGAGGTGACCAGCCCCACTGGGATTCCCCTGCTCTCCTGGCAGGCGGCACCCTCAGCCTCCGTCCGAGATGCCCCTTTCTCCAGGCAGGAGGGTGCTCCGCAGCCTGGGCGAGGGGGTGTCCCCACCCAGGTTTTGGTTAGTGATGGAATGGGTGGGTGGGGGGCTGGGGTGGAGAGCAGAAGAGAGAGCGGAGCATCTCCTGGAGGACCGGCTTGCATCTGAGTGGCACGGAGAGATAGCGATAGAGGCTGGGGCCATATTGGAAGCCCCCCCCCCCCAGTTCAAGCAGGATGGGGCTCAGGGCGGAGCAGGGACGGGCCCCTGCGCTTTTGCTCTCCCGAGGGGCCAACAGCCGCCCGCTTCTGCCCCGACCTGCAGAGGGAGAATGTTGATGGCTGGGCAGAGGGTGCCCAGGTGCCCTGAGAGGGGGGGGGGATATGCAATGGGTGGTGGTGGCTGTCCCACTCCAGAGCTGGGGGTGTTCCTGTTTGTGTGTGTGGCTGGACTTCTACAACTGTTTCTGAGCATTTTGAAGAGGGGACAGGTTGTCTTTCCTAGCAAACTGAAGAGGGTGGATTTGTGGCCCTGAGAAGCTGGGCTGTGCCTTCTTTTTTTTGGGGGGGGGTGCCCATCCTTCTATGCTGCTGATGAGGGGTGTGCTTTCTGTGGGGCCAAGCTTCCAAGGGTCTGGCACCCTATCTACTGATCCTGTGGGGTGTCTCTGTTGGATGGTTGGGGGCTTGGAGGGAGCGCCTCTTCTTCTGTGGGGCTTTGGTCTATCCTCCCCCCCCCCGGCTCTGGCCACATCTATTCTGTGGGGACTATGCCTGATCTATGGGGTGGGGACTGTGTGTGCTGTTTGCGGGATTTCCTGCCCATCTGTGAGGCGAGTTGCCTGTCCTGTGCAGATTTCGAACCCACTGAAGAGCCGTGGGGCTGCCATGCCGGTGGTGTTGGTGTGATGCGAAGGCAGAGGGGTCTCTGCATGTGCCTCCTCTCAGCCCCCTGCGATCTTGAGACCCCTGATCTGTGGGGCTCTACAGGTTCCCACACAAGGACCCAAACCTTCCAGTCCCTGGTTCTTGACAGCCTCCCCCCCCCCCTCAGGTGCTGATGGGTGGAGTGGGAACACACACACACACACACACACACACACACACACACACACACACACACACACACAGAGGCTCTGCCCCCTCTAGTTCATGGGTGGGTGATGGTGGGGGTGAATTTCTCTATGCACCAGCTGGATGGGAATGCAGAGGTCTTGCAGAGCGGCCCCAGGGCTGAGATGGGCAGTGATGGGGAAGGAGAATGTTTGGGCTGGGCTGGGGGATGTATGCTGATCTTGATTGTGGGGAGTGGGGGTGGGAGCTGCCTGGGGCTCCTTTTGGCTGACCCAGAGAGGAGAGCCCACCCCCTACCCCCACCCCCTCTGCTTGGCTTCCTTACAGTGCTGCTCTCTACAGGGTTGGAGAGAAAACCGGCAGCGGCACAAACCATCAGGTGGGCTTCCTAGAACTCACCTGGTAGAGGCAGCAAAGGAAAGGAGCCTGGAAATGAAGGGACGGATGTGGTTTTGCTGCACAGCCTGATGCAAGAGCAGAGAAGAGGTTTTTGGGGAGGTGGGGGGGTGAAAGAACCAAGGGCTCTTCCTGTGATGCTGGGGGGGGGGGCTCCACTCTGCCTCCAGCTCGTCCCTCCTCAATCCCCTCCTGCTCAGCAAGCTCTTCCTGCACCCACCTGGTCTTCTTTCACATGCCCATCCCTCCCCCCCACTGGCTGCCACTCAGAACTGGCCCCCCGGGGAGCTGGTTAGCTGCCTCTGTTAGGAAGCAGAATGCCTATTCCTGGCTCGGTTTTCTCAATGAGGGTGGAACAAAAGAGAGAGGCAGGATATCTGTTAGGGGCGGTGTTGCCTTTGGGTGGCTGAATGGGTGAAGGCAGGGATTCTTACGTGGGGTTCTTTGTTGCTGCTGGGCTGCTGTTGGGACTCTCTTCCACTTGGAGGCTCTCCAAAGTCTCAGCTTGAGCATAGTTTGGAAAACTTATTAGGATCCCTTCTTCCTGGAACCGGCATGGGGTGGCCAAGCTGGTGCTTGGAAGGGGTGAGGTTTTTTGTGAAAGTCGTCTTCTTCTTCTTCTTCTTCTTCTTCTTCTTCTTCTCCTCACAACAGCCTTCCCAGGTAGGCCAGAACTTTTTATTATTGCCATTTTTGACCCTCTCCCTCTCTAAAGTCCGTGATGCCCTTGTGATCCCTTTCAGAGGGTGATTGGGGCAGGAGTGTGATCAGTGGAAGAAGGAGAGGCTGGAACAGGTTTTAAAGCAGAGGTTGGATGGCCACCTGTCATGGATGCATTTGTCGAGATTCCTGCATTGCAGGGGGTTGGACTGGATGACCCTCAGGGTTCCCTTCCAACTCTACGATTCTATGATTCTAGGTGGGGAAGGAGACATTGTCAGCAATGAAGGCAAGACAGACCTGTTCGGTGCTAGCGCTGGAGCCCCACAGGCCATGGGCACTCTCCAAATAAATTACGAATCTCTCTTCAGGGCAAAGATGCATGAAGGAATGTGGCGACCACAGCAGAGTGTGGGATTGGCTATTTGGCTGCCTTTGCCACCAAGGTGTGGTGTGTGCACTGTCTGTGATAAGTAGAGAAGAACTGAGATCATAGCTGTCAACTTTCGGATTTGAAAATAAGGGATTTTTCCAAACTTTCGGATTTGAAAATAAGGGATTTTTCCCCAAACTTTCGGATTTGAAAATAAGGGATGCCGCGAGGGCGGTGCAATGGCACCAAGTAGCCTCGCCACCCTGCGCTCCAGAGGCTGCGCGCGAACGGGTGAGCGAAAGAGCGAGCGCATAGATGGCAGGCAGGCTGGGACAGTGGCCCGGCCCCTTGCTGAAAAAGTTTGCTGACCCCTCCCTTAACCTTAGCAGTTAAACCAGAGGACGGTGCCACATAGATAGCCCTGGGAAATGGGGAGCAGGAAGAGAGGAGGGCGCCTAGTGCAATTTACTTGCTAAAGGTAAAGGGACCCCTGACTATTAGGTCCAGTCGTGACCGACTCTGGGGTTGCGGCACTCATCTCGCATTATTGGCCGAGGGAGCCGGCGTACAGCTTCCAGGTCATGTGGCCAGCATGACAAAGCCGCTTCTGGCGAACCAGAGCAGCGCACGGAAACGCCGTTTACCTTCCCGCCAGAGTGGTACCTATTTATCTACTTGCACTTTGACGTGCTTTCGAACTGCTAGGTTGGCAGGAGCAGGGACCGAGCAACGGGAGCTCACCCCGTCGCGGGGATTCGAACCGCCGACCTTCTGATCGGCAAGCCCTAGGCTCTGGTTTAACCCACAGCGCCACCCGCGTCCCTAATTTACTTGCTACCAACAAGTAAATTCTGGCCTTCTGCTGCGGATCCAGAGACCATTTAGGTCTGTGCCCCAGAACCTCCCCTCTTAGGGGTTAAGTTTCTACTTTGCATGCTGGTCCTACCCCCATCAACTCCAAGTAGGGGTAGGAGAGACCCCTGCCTGAAATTCTGGCAAGTGTGGATGTTACTGATCTAGATTGACCAATGGGGCCTGGCTTGGTATAAACCAGCTTCTTACATTCCTGAGACTGGGACATGTTTGGGGGCTGAGGCTCCGCAGCTTCTTGGATCCTGCAGTGCGCGGCCCTCCCCTCAATGTGGAAGCAGTTGTGTGTGTGTGTGTGTGTGTGTGTGTGTGTGTGTGTGTGTGTGTGTGTGTGTGTCCTTGGGTGATTTGATCTACAGCGGGGTCAGCAACCTTTTCCAGCCGTGGGCCGGTCCAGTGTCCCTCAGACCATGTGGTGGGCCGGACTATATTTTGAAAACAAATATGAACGGATTCCTCTGCCCCACAAATAACCCAGAGATGCATTTTAAATAAAAGCACACATTCTACTCATGTAAAAACCACGCTGATTCTCAGACCGTCCGCGGGCCGGATTGAGAAGGCGATTGGGCCGCATCTGGCCCACAGGCCTTAGGTTGCCTACCCCTGATCCAGGCCAGCGGGCATCTCTGGGGCTCCTTGAGGATGCTTGCAGAGTTGGGGCAGTGCCTGCCTGCTCTGCCAGTTGCAGGGGGCTTCTGTTGGCTGGGGGTTATTTCCTGCTTCACCCACCCTTGCCACAGAGGGGGGGGGCAACTGGTGCCAGCAGCTCCTCGGGTGTGCTGAACTGGGAGCCCAGCAGGAAGCTGTGCCAGAAGTTTAGCATGCATGCAAGACTGCTGGGTGACATCAGGGAGGGGCGGGAGCTGTGTGCGCTGATGCTCCCAGCTGTGCTCTTGCAACTCTTGGGGGAGGGGGGTTTCTGTGCAGACTTGGAGGGCGAATGGCACCCCCCCCAGCAGAAACGGCTTGGAGCTGTGGGGTCCTAGCAGCCACGTTGGAGTGACTCCAGTGCAGGCAAGCCTCTTCAGAACAGCATCCCCCAAGCTAGTGCCCTCCAGCTGTTTTGGACTACAACTCCCATCAGCCCCAGGCAAGCCGATGGGAGTTGCAGTCCAAAACTTCTGGAGAGTAGCAGGTTGGGTAAATTTGCCATGGGGTGTCCAGGGCTGGCACTCTTCTGGCCCTTGCTTTGATTTGTGTGCCAGAGACAGCTGGAAGAGACTTGCGCTTGCTTATGGCACAGTTGATGGGCACCTGCCCAGGTCATGAGTAGTTGACATATTTTTTTTGGTTGGGGGGGGAGGAGAAGAGGTTGCTCATTGGTTCACATTGGCCAGTGACCTCAAGTGTTTTTCGTTTTCATTAGAAAAGCACAAAATACAGAACTGAAGAATAAAAGGAAAAAGTGAAAGAAAAGCAATAAAAAAGGAGAGAGAGAAAATAGATCCATTCCATCAACCCATAATTCCATTCCATCGACTTCCCGTCCATCCTTCCATGGCTCCTTAAAGTTTCCCATTCCTGCTGCACATTCTGGTTTTTCTAACTATTTAAACATTCAAATTCTTCTCATTATAAACTATAAATACTTAGCTTACACCAAACCAACTAAAGTTCTAACATTTTTGCAATGGTTTTTTTAAGGTAGTCTACACATGGCTTCCATTCCTCTTTAAAACCTTTCTCTTTTTGCTGTTTAATTTTACTGGTTAAGCTTGCTCATTCTGCATCTTCTACAGTATCACCGGTAATTTCATCTGCCATTCCTCCTAGGTAGGGACTGCCTCCTCTCTCCATCTTTGTGCATATGGGATTCTCGCCATAAACGGCCTCTGCCCAGTACCGGTATACCTGAAGGAGCATCTACACCCCCATCGTTCCGCCCGAACACGGAGGTCCAGCTCCAAGGGCCTTCTGGCGGTTCCCTTCCTGTGAGAAGTGAGGTTACAGGGAACCAGGCAAAGGGCCTTCTCAGTGGTGGCGCCCGCCCTGTGGAACGCCCTCCCATCAGATGTCAAGGAAATAAACAACTATCGGACTTTTAGAAGACATCTGAAGGCTGTCTTTAATGTTGGATGTATTTATCGTGTTTTTAATATTCTATTGGGAGCCGCCCAGAGTGGCTGGGGAAACCCAGCCAGATGGGCATGGTATAAACAGAGGCGTAGGAAGGTCAGTTGGTACCCGGTGCGGAAAATTTCTTGTCACCCCCCCCCCCCATTGATTTTTTTTTTTTTTTTTTTGCCTGCAAAAATGGTTTTACGTTATTTCATATTTTCTTACAAAGGAATAATAACAAGTAATAATAATAATAAACTTTTATTTATATCCCGCCCTCCCTGGCCGAAGTCGGGCTCAGGGCAGCTAACATCAGATACATAACATTGATATAAAATCTAACAATAATTAAATTACCTCCTAAAAACATGTCAAAATCAAATTAAGGTCTAATTAGATGGCTTTCCACAGGGTTAGGGTTGGGAACAGTAAGTGCTCCACTGAATTGAAATTTCAGCCTTCGCGTCATAGGAAAACGGGCAAGTAAACAGCTATTTTCATGGAGGAGGGTCAAGATATTAACTGATATGCATGAAATTTCATATATAGCTATATAATCCCTAGTGTAGTAAGATAAGACCTTTGGAGCAGGCATTTTCAAAAAGAAAAAAATAGTTTTTTATGAACCACCCTAGTAGGGCTGTAATTGTTCCTTGATAATTTGTCACCCCCTCCATGATGGAACCTGGGGCGGCCCGCTCCCCCGCTCCCACTTCCTACGCCCCTGGGTATAAATAATAAATTATTATTATTATATGGACTCTCCCTCATTGGAAGTTTTAAAGTAGAATTTGGATGGCCAAGGATTCTTGAGCCGTGATCCCTGCATTGCAGGGGGCTAGACTAGGTGACTTTAAGAGCCCATACCAACTCTAGGATCCTGCGATTCTGTGATTGGCTCTGGGCTGGTTCTTGCCGTGTGTGGCTCACATTTCCCGATGTTCTTTTTTTTAATATCATTTTTTTATTAATTTTCACATATTTTACAATAATAGCATTCACATATTTTAACATTTTATACCTTTTGGCTTTACATAGCCTTGACTTCCTTCAAACCTTCCTATTGGATTTCTAATATTATATCTTATTTTATACTCCTTATTCCTTCCATTGTTTTACTATATCTCATCCTACCTTCGTATATAAGTTCATATTAACAACAGCATTTCTTCCGTAATCTACAAAGCCTCTTGTAGTCCTACTAATGTATTCAATTGCGTACATTCCTTTAAATATTCTGTAAATTTAAACCAGTCTTTGACGAACTTCTGGTCCCGCTGTTCTCGGATTCATTTTATCTAGTTCTGCATAGTCCAATAATTTCATTTTCCATTCTTCCGGTATTGTGTCTTGTTTCCATTTTGGGGCAATCAACATTCTCGCCGCAGTCACTGCATATTGAAAAAGTTTAGTGTCTTGTTTTTTAATGTCTGTACCTATAATTCCCAGCAAAAAAGCTTCTGGTTTTTTAGTAAATGTATATTTCAACATTTTCTTAAGTTCACCATATATCATATCCCAAAAGCCCTTTACTCTTTTACAATCCCACCACATATGAAAAAAGGTACCTTCTTTTTCCTTACATTTCCAACACTTATTATCAACTTTATACATTTTCGCCAGTTTGACCGGTGTAATGTACCATCTATACATCATTTTTAACATATTTTCTTTCAATGCAGTACAGGCAGTAAATTTCATACCTTCCTTCCACAATTTCACCCAGTCATCCAGCATAATATTATGTCCAATGTCTTGTGCCCATACATTTCCCGATGTTCTTCAGCAGCTGTGCTGTGCAAGTTGTTGTCAGTTTCAGAGTGGTGGTTGTACATTTTAGACATTGCACACCCAGAGGTGATGTTGCAGAGTATAGGAAGGGAAGTCTGGGGGTGTGTGTGCTCCACTGCCACCCCCCCCAGCCCTTCCAGGGCCATCACTGGCATCCTGATAAGAGCCGAGCGAGTGCAAGGGCTTCCGTCTAGGAACACTGAATGTAGGTCATGCCGAAGGAAGGGAGCCTGGATCCTGGAAAGCGGCAAGCAAGGAAGACATGGAGAGGAGGAGGATCAGGCTGGATATCAGGGGAGTTTTTTAATCAGCCCAGAGCATCACCATTGAAAGGGCTCAGGTTCTGGAGGCAAAGAGCCTGGTCCCTGCCAGGAAGGAGGGTCATAAAGCAAGGTGCCACAGAGTCACGGGGAGGGTGGGGGGAGGACAAACAGCCATGTGGGCACCGCGAGTTTCGTGACTGAGCTGGATGTGAACCAAGATCCCACTTTTGGAAAACACTTTTAGAAGACGAAGAAGAGTTTGGATTTGATATCCTGGTTTCAGGGGCGTAGCAAGGGGGGCGGAGGGGGGCAGTCCGCCCCGGGCAGCGCCCTGCTGGGGGTGACACTTTGGGCGGTGGCCCCGCCCCCCTGGGGTTTTTTTGTTTTAAATTCTTCTTTTTTTAAAGGCTATTTTCGGCACTGCCAGGGGTGACACCCGCCCCTCTCCCTGCCCCGACTTGTGCTGCATTGAGGGAGCCCGGCCGGCGGCTTCGGGAGTCTCTGCAGCCTGCAGAGGCTCCCGAAGCCGCCGCCCGCCTGGCACCCCTTCGTGCGCAGGCACAAGCAGCCGCCGCACGAAGGGGTGACGGGCAGCGGCTTTGGGTGACTCCCGAAGCCGCCACCCGGCACCTCCAGGGGCGGGGCGTCGTGCTGTGCGCATGCGTCATGACATCATGACGCACGCGCACGCCGCGATGCCCCGCCCCCGGGGGTGCCTCTTGGCTTCCCGCCCTGGGCAGCCAAGGGGCTAGAAACGACCCTGCCCGCTTTATCACTACCCGAAGGAGTCTCAAAGCGGCTCACATTCTCCTTTCCCTTCCTCCCCCACAACAAACACTCTGTGGGGTGAGTGGGGCTGAGAGACTTCAGAGAAGTGGGACTAGCCCAAGGTCACCCAGCAGCTGCATGTGGAGGAGCAGAGACGCGAACCCGGTTCACCAGATTACGAGTCCACCGCTCTTAACCACTACACCACCCTGGCTCTTTTAATCACAGCTGTGGGTGCTGCCCATTCGGATTGGGACCGTTGCACTGGGGGAAGGTGATGATGAAAACCCACACCAGGGGCAGAACTGGGTTTTATTTCGCTCGGGTCAAACATCCAGTTTGGGACACACACACATACACCCACACCCCCCCCCCCACACACACACAGAGGCTGGCAGCCTGAATGGAGCTCCTATGGAGGCTTCACCTGGAGCAAAATAACCTGGCTAGTCCCTCCCCAGCTATGGTTCTGCCCTCCCCACATCATTTTCTTAATTGAAAGTCCCTCCACCCTCCAAAAAAATCTATTGCATTTGCTCCATGGGTACCTAAATGGTACCTGTATCTTTTTGCCCCATGGGGAATTATCAGCTTTTGGGTAGTGGGGAATTTTGCTTGTTTCAGGGAAAGGGTTAAAAGTCCCATCGCCATAGTTCCCATTGAAACAACCCCCCTGCTATTAACACTTTTAAAGGGGAAACATCCCGCTTGCCCAGCTGCTCCTCCCTGGGAAAACCCATCTTTAGTGCTGAATTGGAGCAAAGGTCTATCCAGGTTTCTTTCGGTTGATGTTTGTCTCATGCATAGAGAGCACGAGAGAAGTGGGAAACCGCTCGTACCCCTGCTTTTCAGGCATGGTGCAAGTGGAAGTGTGCATGAGCCCTCAGAGGTGACATGATAGAGGTTTATAAAATGATGCTTGGCAGGGAGGAAGGGGAGAGAGAAGAGTTTTGCTGCTCGTCTCATCTCACTAGAACCAATGGCCATCCAATGAAGCCCAGACAAAAGAAAGGACTTGTTCATGCAGCACATAGTTCAACTGTGGAACTCGCTGCCACAGGTGGCAGTGATGGCCATCAACTTGGATGGCTTTAAAAGAGGATTAGTCAAATTAATGAAGGATGAGGTTAATGGCTACTAGACATGATGGTTCTCTATTTTGTACCTCCACTGTTGGAGGCAGTTGCCATTCCTGCATTGCACGGGGGTGGACTGGATGACCCTTGGGGTCCCTTCCAGCTCTAGAGTTCTATGATTCTAATTTCCAGTTGCTAGAAGTCAGGCAGGGAGTGCTGTTGCTTTCAGGTTGCTTGGGGGCTTCCTGTTGGGGCGTCTGGCTGGCCACTGTGAGAACGGGATGCTGGATTGGATGGGTTCACTTTGGCCTGATCCAGCTGCCTCCAGGCTCTTCTTAGGTTCTCAGAAACATTAGGAACAGTTTCTCTCTGAACTAGTTTCAGATAGGGCGGCAGCTGGACCCCTTCATAATTTGTGCCTAGCTCAACCTGGGAGGGACCCCTATATTTCATTCCTCAGTTGCTTTCAGGACAGGCCCAGCTGAGGAAACCCTTCTTAGGATCTCTGGTATTTTGTGTGATATCTGTGCCTTCAGGGGTATGTTGGATGGGGTGTCTTTTTCCTGCTACAGTGGCCTGATCCAGAGTCTGGTTTTGCTTTCAAAGAGGTGCTGAGGAGGCTGCTGAGCACTGCCGTTCCTATGCTACATTGGTATCGCATGGTGTACGGAGATACGCCAGGGCAAACCTTTTTGAGTGGCACCTCTGTCTGGTTTTTAGGTAAAGGGACCCCTGACCGTTAGGTCCAGTCGCAGATGACTCTGGGGTTGCGGCGCTCATCTCGCTTTACTGGCCGAGGGAGCCGGCGTACAGCTTCCGGGTCATGTGGCCAGCATGACTAAGCCGCTTCTGGCGAACCAGAGCAGCGCACGGAAACGCCGTTTACCTTCCCACCAGAGCGGTACCTATTGATCTACTTGCACTTTGACGTGCTTTCGAACTGCTAGGTGGGCAGGAGCAGGGACCGAGCTACGGGAGCTCACCCCGTTGCAGGGATTCGAACTGCCGACCTTCTGATCGGCAAGCCCTAGGCCAGTGATGGCTAACCTTGACACCCCAGATGTTTTGGAACTACAACTCCCATCATCCCTAGCTAACAGGATCAGTGGTCAGGGATGATGGGAGTTGTAGTCCCAAAACATCTGGAGTGTCAAGGTTAGCCATCACTGCCCTAGGCTCTGTGGTTTAACCCACAGCGCCACCTGGGTCCCTCTCACTAAGTCTTCCAGATTCTGGGTTTGTTCCTGTTTTCGGTTTGCACATTTCATTCTAGTGATGCAGCCTGGCCAAACCTAGGAGAAGGTTGCACAAATTCGCAGGAGGGCCTTCTTGCCTTGACGATGCAGCTCAAGCAAGCCCCGGAAAGGAAGGTTAGGCTGTTTCTGAGTTAGTTTCTGACTGGGGAACTTTGGGGGCTTAAATCTTCCCCATCGAATCTGGTGGGGCTGATTTCAGCTGGGTAGGTTCTGCTTACGGTTGGCAGTGTGGCAGTCTCAAATACGCTATTGAGCATCACAGCAAATCTTGAAATTAAATCATTGTCATGACTAATCCAGAGCAAATGAATACTTATTCGCTCAGGTGAGTTGAGTGGGGTGAACTTAGCTGTCACAAATGATGTGCTGGAACAAAATAAATAAGATGTGAGGAACAGTGAAAGAGGAGAGTGCGATGTAGCAGCTAAAAAAGCCAATGCAATTCTGGGCTGCATCAATAGGAGTATAGCGTCTAGATCAAGTGAAGTAATAGTACCACTGTATTCCGCTGTGGGCAGACCTCACCTGGAATACTGTGTCCAGTTCTGGGCACCACAGTTCAAGAAGGATACTGATAAGCTGGAACGTGTCCAGAGGAGGGCAACCAAAATGGTCAAAGGCCTGGAAACGATGCCTTATGAGGAACGGCTTAGGGAGCTGGGTATGTTTAGCCTGGAGAAGAGAAGGTTCAGGGGTGATATGATAGCCATGTTCAAATATATAAAAGGATGTCATATAGAGGAGGGAGAAAGGTTGTTTTCTGCTGCTCCAGAGAAGCGGACACGGAGCAATGGATTCAAACTACAAGAAAGAAGATTCCACCTAAACATTAGGAAGAACTTCCTGACAGTAAGAGCTGTTTGACAGTGGAATTTGCTGCCAAGGAGTGTGGTGGAGTCTCCTTCTTTGGAGGTCTTTAAGCAGAGGCTTGACAGCCACTTGTCAGGAATGCTTGGATGGTGTTTCCTGCTTGGCAGCGGGTTGGACTGGATGGCCCTTGGGGTCTCTTCCAACTCTAGGATTCTATGACAGAAAAGAGCTGGTGTAAGGGGTTGGGGTTGAGAGGGTGAGAAATTCCATCCTGTCTGTTGGTGCCAGGAGGGAGAGAGCAGATCAGAGTGCTTTGCCCCAAGAGCCAATCATCCAGGGCTGCTATTCACATTTCCAAACATTTAAAAGAGATTTGATGAGAGCGGGGAGATCTGCTTGAAATTGGCTCCCGGTGGGGGACCTTGTGCTCTTCCTCTGGTTGCTGCATCTTGTGAATACTCCAGCATGTCATTTCTCTTGATCATGGGAAAAAAAAAAACCCAAGAGGAAACGTCTCATGAGTTTAACTTGACAAGCAAAAGCTCAGTGGGCGCCTAATAGTATTGGGTGAAAACTCAAAAAAATCCAGGGCTGAAGGACACAGGAAGGCAGCGCCAGCGCTGTGGGCAGATGTGCATGAGTTATGCACAGTAAAAAAAAAGACAACTGCACTCCAGTTGTCCACCAATATTGAATTTTTAAAAAAATGCATAATTGATGGTGATTGCAGGACTTGCTTTTCTTAGAAGCTGGGAGTATTTTGGCAAGCGCAGGTGAGGGAAAGGGCAAAGATATTTTGAAGGACCTGGGCAGGGACGCAAGTGCCCCACAGCCTCCTGGAAGCTGCATCTTGAGTTCCAGTTGCACTTTGTCAAAGACTTGCCTGTTAGTCATGAGGTCTAGAATCTTATTTCTGCCCTCCTCTCCCCCTGCCCTCCCTTCCGTGGCAACTGAACTTTGTAGGAAGTCTTAACCTGGGGAGGTTTTTAGGGATCATGAGTATGCATTCATTGAAGACAATTCAGGCTGTGAGGTGACCTGGTCTACTTCACTATACCCAGACCAGATCCTTCATGTGTCAACAACAGCTCCTCTCCCAGCAAAGTGGAGTGTATCCTGTGGACACACTCTGGGATCTTCCTCTGCTTCTTGCTGCTGCTGCGCAGTGGTTGTGGGAATGTTCAGGGAGGCAGGAGAGGATATATTGTTTATTAATATCCTTCCTAACTTGCGCTAGCAAGTTCTATAACTTAGCAGAGTTTTACATTCCCCTTTTAAATGCATAGCTGGTTGCAGGCTTGTTTAAGCCTCTCAATATTAGATTCCTGGTAAATTCCCTTATATCCCTCTTAAAAGAATAAACACGCAACAATCTTGTGTAAAGTATATAAAAGAAGTTTACTCACATCATGTTCACAGTTGGATCCCTGAAGGCAGACTTAGTTACAAAGTATGTACATGTGGAGCTATCCCATATGGGGATAATCCCAGTATCCTCTGTTGACTGGAAGCCAACAGAGCATCTCTAGCTAAAAAGCTGCTCCAACGACGGAGGAAGTCAAAGAGAGAGGGTGCTGCGTGCCTTGTCCCTTTTGTTACCTGGACAGGTAAGGTGACGCCCACCTCTAGTCACATGCAAAGGAAGTATGTCCCAGCCAGGAGGAAACAGGAAGTTCTGACTGGCTGGACCAAACATTTCCCCCGCATGTCCACTCGAGGAAAACAAGGAATGTTGTACTTGACTGCTACTTGCGTATCACATCCCACAGTGTTGGCCAAAGGAGCATTTTACAGCTCTCCCTGGAAGACGTCAGAGGGGTCTGTTTTGTCTCCTGCGAGATGTGCAAGGATGGAGGGTCAAAAACTAGGTTTGCTATGAGTCTATGACGTTGTAGAAAAACTGGGTAGACAGCTTCCCCCCATTTCTCCTGGCTTGCAGAGGGAGGGAGAGAGAGAGAGAGAGAGAGAGAGAGAGAGAGAGAGAGAGAGAGAGAGAAGGGTGGGGGGGCTATTGTAATTGCATTTTTATTCCCTCCTTCATCCAAGGAGGGTGCATTAGCCTGCTCTACAGACAAAATAATTAATGTGTGGAGGGCAAAGAAAGTGCCCTGCTGTTGCCACAGTGCCAGCCCTGGTTAGTCATTCTTTTCTGAACCGTCTTTGGAAAGATGAGTTTGAGCACAGACCAAGGGGCTCCCAATGGTAGAGCCAGGAAAAGTCTGGACCCTCGGGGGCTGAACCAACATCTGCATCTGGGTGGCAGGATTAGGGTGCAGGTGGGCAGTCGCTCCTTGCTCATCATCTCTCCGCGATAAGGTTCAGAAAAGCACAACCAGAAGGATCGAGGCAATGGAGCGATACAACTTTGGGGTCTTTTGGGCATTTTTGGTTTGCAAGGTATATAAACATAGCAAGGTGTGGAGAAAATCTTCTTCTTCTTCAGCTCAGATTGACAGGAGCCATTTCTTATTCCCACGTTGCCATATGGCAAGCTGTTTCTGTTTTGAGCGACAAGCGATCGGATCCGTTTCTTTTGGGTTAGCGGTGGAGAAGCTGGCCTGATCTACTCAACGTAACACCGAATGGTTAACAAAACTAGGCTAACGACCAACCTCTAAAATGGTTCGTTAACATTCCAATAACTCATCCACAGAATTGGCAAAGAAAATAGCATTTAATGCAACACTAAGCAACTTCGGTACTCTGGGCAGCTGAATAACCCCCTTCTATTGTCTCTCTGTAAAAATGGCTCTGGAAGCTGTTTCTTCCTTCAGCCTAGGATGGCAGGACTGACTGGAGCAGAGTACAGAAAACCCACAACTTGCATGTGATTGACTCACACAATTGCAGTTTTGTGCGGGTGGCGGGAAAAGGAATAAATAAATGGAGAGCAGGGCGGGGAAACAGATAGAAGGGGCTGTCCAAGATCTCACGAGACTCTTCCTGGAGCCCAAGGAGCAAAGGAAAGGGTTTGAAAAGCTCTTCCCATGCTGGGTTTTAAACTCTCCACCTTGCTCACCAGGCTCCAGGGTGGTCATGCGAGGTGTCACGGGGCTTTGCAAAATCTTGGACATCTCTGGGTGATCTCGTGGGAGCCTCTCACGGCGTTCCAGAGCCCTCATGTGACCTTCTCAGAGCCCGAAAAGGTAGAGATAGGCCTCGCGGGCACAGTTCTGGGGGTCTGTGATTTTACCTTTGTGCACGAACCTCCCCAAAATGTAAGCCCTATGTGAGCTGTGGGCCTACTGTAAGAGGCCACCTGAGAAGTACCTCTCAGGATCCTGTGCGGTGTTGCAATTGTGCCCAGCCCAAGATAAGCAACTCATGACCCTCTGCCCCAGGGAAATGTACCTCTCAGTCCACGAGATGAGAGGCTTTGCACTCTTTAGCTCTGACAAGATCTCCCACTTCATTCCCATTCACCTGATCTAATAGGACTTTGAAAATGTCAAGAACAAAGGGAACAGAGGGCCCAAGGTCTAGGGTGCACAGCACATCTGCCAGGAATCCAGGGCTCATTCCTGTGGCCATCAACTTGGGGTGGCTTTAAAGATGGCTCTGGACATTAGACTTCTGTTGATACTAGTGTCCTGATCAAGGGAAGTCATAGTCCCACTCTATTCGGCCTTGGTCAGAAGAACGCTACTGGAATACTGTGTCCAGTTCTGGGTGCCGCAATTCAAGAAGGATGTTGAGAAGCTGGAATGTGTGCAGAGGAAGGCAACCAAGATGATCAGGGATCTGGAAACCATGCCTTATGAGGAATGGTTGAAGGAGTTGGGCATGTTTAGCCTGGAAAAGCGGAGACAGAGGAGATATGATAGCCACATTCAAATATCTTAAGGACTGTCACATGGAAGATGGAGCAAGCTTGTTTTCTCCTGCTCTGGAGGGAAGGAGCCAAACCGATGGCTTCAAGTTACAAGAAAGGAGATTCCGACTAAACATACGGAAAAACTTTCTGAGGGCAAGAGCTGTGTGGCCATGGAAGGGACTCCACTGAAAGGTGGTGGACTCTGCTTCATTTGAGGTTTTTAAGCACAGGTTGGATGGCCATCAGGGACCCAGGTGGCGCTGTGGGTTAAACCACAGAGCCTAGGGCTTGTTGATCAGAAGGTCGGCGGTTCGAATCCCTGCGACGGGGTGAGCTCCCGTTGCTCGGTCCCAGCTCCTGCCAACCTAGCAGTTCGAAAGCACATCAAAGTGCAAGTAGATAAATAGGAACCACTCTGGCGGGAAGGTAAATGGCGTTTCCGTGCGCTGCTCTGGTTCGCCAGAAGCGGCTTTGTCATGCTGGCCACATGACCCAGAAGCTGTATGCCGGCTGAGTGCCACAACCCCAGAGTCGGACACGACTGGACCTAATGGTCAGGGGTCCCTTTACCTTTACCTTTACCTTTACCTGGATGGCCATCTGTCAGGGATGCTTTAGCTGAGATTCCTGCACTGCAGAGGGTTGGACTAGATGACCCTTGGGGTCTCTTCCAACCCTACATTTTTATGGTTCTGTGAGGCCTTTAAGTCCTTATCCAAGAGTCTTGTGGCTTACAGTTCTCTCTGGATGACAATTTTTGAGGAGTTAACTGTTTACATTCTCAGAATGCATGTGGGGAATTTGGGGTGTGTGTGTGTGTCCATATTGGCCAGAGGTGAGGATGTGGTCCTCCCCTCACAAGGCTCCTGAGAGCTGCTTTGCCATTTATGTGCCTTGTAGTTCCATCTGAGCCCCCAGCAGTAAGAAGGGTGCCATTTTATCTCTGCTTTCCTCCGTGCTGCTTTGAAAGAAAGGAGTGCAGAAATAGTCCGCTGGGAAAATATTGTGCTGGGTGAACCAGCTCCGAAGCGTTGTGTTCTGGGTGCGAGGAATTATCGCTGCTCTCCACTCACGGACTCCCCTGCCCTGCAATCCCAACTACTTTGATCTGTAGCCTGTCCAAAGCCCAAAGGAATTTGGAAGCCCCTCGCTGATCCCCATATGCACTAGACTGATCCCATATGCGTGTGTTTGTACGTGTGCGCACCATGAATCTGCTGGAATGTGGAATGCAGGATTAAGCCAGCAACTTGTGGTTTTGGTTTGTTTGTTTGTTTGGGAAAAAAGCACAACAGAACAAGGCTGGTTTCTTGTCTTTCTGGCAGCAAAGGAATGGCTGGAAATGTGGGTGGGTGATTCCTGGTGAAAGGAACCCCGGAAGCCAGAGGGTGGGTGCTGAGCAAGGCTTCCAGGCATAGCTGTCAACTTTTGGATTTGAAAATAAGGGATTTTCCCAAACTTTTGGATTTGAAAATAAGGGATGCCGCAAGGGCGGTGCAATGGCACCAAGTAGCCTCGCCACCCTGCGCTCCAGAGGCTGCACGCGAACGGGTGAGCAAAAGAGCGAGCGCATAGACGGCAGGCAGGCTGTCTGTCTGGTTGGGCGTGAGGATCTGGCTGCACAAGGCATGCAAGCTCCGCCCCCAGTCGGTCTCAGACTCCTTATTGGCAGCCGAGCAACACAGCTGAGGAGCCTCCCTGGCCGGCAGGGATGGAGAGGAGCTGCTTCCTTGGAAATCTGGGAAATTTAAGGGATATCAACAATCCGGGATAGCAGCAGGAAACAGCATTGGAATAAGGGAGTTTCCCGCAAAAAATGGGAGGGTTGACAGCTATGCTTCCAGGCCTGGGGGCAGAGTCACTGGGGTGCTCCCAGTCTCAATTTTGCCGGTCGGATTCACTCACATATAGGCAAATTCAGGTGGCGCGTTAACGCCTGTTTGGTGCCAGTGTGATGTAGTGGTTAAGAGCGGTAGACTTGTAATCTGGTGAACCGGATTCATGTCTCCGCTCCTCCACATGCAGCTGCTGGGTGACTTTGGGCTAGTCCCACTTCTCTGAAGTCTCTCAGCCCCACTCACCTGAGGGAGGAAGGGAAAGGAGAATGTGAGCCGCTTTGAGACTCCTTTGGGTAGTGATAAAGCGGGATATCAAATCCAAACTCTTCTTCTTCTTCCTGCCCAGCAGACCTGCTTCCCCTGCAAAAAGCAGCTGCTTTGTGATAAGGAAAGAGAGGGGGAAATGTACCAAAAAATGTTTGTGCTTTATTTGACATGATGCCATCTAACCGCTCTGTGGACAAACCGGGATGAATCAGGTCACCTGGAAGTGGCCCCCGTGCCCCATGTCCCTCCTTTGCCTTCCCAACAACGACCAAACCAGGACACTTTCAGCAACAGGGGAAGCTTGCAAAATGAATTATGCACAAAGGACGACGCGGAAATCTGCTCCATTTGCATAATTCACGCGGGTCACAGAATCTAGCCTTCCTCGGCACCAAATCTTTCCCTATTTTTAGTATACACAGCCATCTCCTGGTCACTGTGGGAGAGCTTCTGTGGGGAGATCTTCTGCTTGCTGCCACCGCAGAGGTGTAGCCCTCGCAGACCAGCACCGAGTTCCAGTTTGGCCGCCGAGGCCTGGCACAAAACCCTGTAAATCAGGAAGCAAATTGGCGACATGGTGTAGTAGATTAGCAGCCATCTGTCCCAAGACAGCCGTCCTCTGTGCTGATGGAAAGGGGGTCCCCTGCTGGACAGAGTTGGGGGAGAACGTCGAGGAAGAAACAGATGGTGGCAGCAGCAGCGAGGAGTTTGAGACCCCCTTCCTACAAAGAATTGCAGCAATGGAAGAGGCAGGATTGGGGGCGGCTACAGTTTTTCCTCTGGCAAAGGAGGTTTTCATGACACTCATCCTCAAACTCTGTTCAGAGGGGCAGGCCAGGACCACATCTTGCCCTTCTTCTTCTTCTTTGGTGATCCCTCGTAGCCAAGTAAGATTGTCTTCCATGAACACGGTTTTAACAATGAGTCCATAAGTGTCTGTGGAGGCCAATTCTGGATCCATACATCCTTCCACAGTGGGGACATTGGTTTCCGGGTGGGAGTTGATCATGGAGAGGGTTTGCCAAGCGTGCCTTCCTCTTAGCACGTTTCTCCCTTGCGTCCTGAGTTCGAGTGTCTTCAAAGCCCATGACACCTTTGGGAAAGGCTGTTCTCCAACTGCAGCGCTCGCAGGCCAGTGTTTCACAGTTGCCAGTGTTTATACTACATTTTTTTAGATTTAGATTTTAGCCTTGAGAGAGTCTTGAAACCTCTTTTGTTGACCACCATTACGCTTTCCATTTTTAAGTTCGGAATAGAGTAGTTGCTTTGGAAGACGATCATCAGGCATCCGCACAACATGACCAGTCAAACGAAGTTGATGTTGAAGAACCATTGCTTCAACACTGGTGATCTTTGCTTCTTCCAGTACACTGATATTAGTTTGCCTGTCTTCTCAAGTGATGTGTAACATTTTTCGGAGACACCGTTGATGGAATCTTTCGAGGAGTTGGAGGTGGCGTTTATAAGTGGTCCGTGTTTCACAAGCAGGCAGTAAGGTTGCTAGTATGATAGCTTTGTAAACAAATGGGTCTGTCAGTGGTCCAAGGCCCTGAGAGGCCTGGGGGCGCAATGTTCATTTTTTTGCTCCCTCCTCCGTACCCACTGCACTTGGCACCAGCGACACTTTCGTCTCAGCCTCCTCTAATCTAGTCCAGCATCCTCTGTTTGGTTGCCGGAGATCTCTTTGCCCACAGGTGGCAGGAGCTGAGCCTGGTGGTTCTTGCCTGCAGTGGACGTGCTTCACCCCTGAGCTCTAACCAAGGGCATGGGAAGGAAATGGTGCTGAGTGCGATTCCAGGCTATGCATTTGCAGCTGTCCCTGGATGTGGGCTCTTCAGGGAGACCCCTCTTGGATTGCAAGGTGGGCGTTTGGATCAGACGACTTGCGTGGGAAGGCAGCGGGCCTGGCGATGAAGTGCCAATCTCTGCCTAGAGGAGATATCAAGGGGTGTGTGTGTGTGTGTGTGTGTGTGTGTGTGTGTGTGTGTGTGTGTGTGTTTCAAGGCAATGAAAGGAGAGTGTTCCCTCCCCCCCCCCTGAATGAAAAAAAAGGAAAGCAGCTGGCTGAGTGGAACATGAAGAGGTGTACGTTCTCTGAGCAACTGTGTGTGCAAGTACAGACTCTGTGTCTGTCTGTGTGTGCATATGTGCCCCCCCTCTCACACACACACCAGGGGGGCAGAGACATCATGCTGCTCCTTGCAGCTTCGATAACAGCTCCACACCCGGAAGGGCATTTGCAGGTGGTCCTCAGAAGGGAGCTGAAGGCTGAGCCTGGGCCCCCGTTCTTAGAAAAGGAGGCTTTAAGCACACAAGGAGTGCCTGCCTGCTGGGTCAGGCCAACCAAGGCCCCTCTAGTCCAGCCTCCTGTTCTCCCAGTGGCCAGCCAGGTGTCCCAGTGGGGAGCCTGAGGGCAATGGCTGCAGCAGCAACATGCTCCCCACAGTGGAGGCTGAGCAGAGCCACTGTAGCTCCCTGGGTGGGAAACCCCCAGGAGGGATGCTGCAAGAGAGTGGCCTCCAAGTATCACAAAGCAAAGCAGGGTTTTAAGAGGAAAAAAGGAGCACCTGAGCATGTGCAGAGTGCTCCCCCTCACCGATGCAGAAAACACAGCTAAGCCCCCTCCCCACTCCGCATGGGTTGGCGCAGGCTCATCTCATGCACAGGAGCTTTTAGCTGAACGCTGTCTGAGTGTTTCTCGTCCATCCATGTGGATGTGTTTGATGGAGTGTGTGAGGGCTTGGGGTTGTCTCCTCAAGAGTAAAGAGCCAGAAACATCTGTTCTTCTAAAGCTAATACTTTATTTACAGACTATGTACATCAGAGCGTTAAGATTCATGTCTGCTTGAGTCAGTTCCAGAATTCAGGAGTATCTTTCGCCGGTTCCTCCCCCAACATAAGAGTTTCGGTATCCCAAAGCGTCGCCTCCGTTCCTTACGCTTTCCCCCCCTACGCATTTGGGGCAACGGAAGTAGCTGCCCGCTTTGCTTCTAAGACCACTCAGGTGGGGCTGAGGCTCTGTCTGCAGCTCTGACCCTCAGCTCCACCGCACTGGCTGGCAATTCCTGCCCCTCACCACTGGGGCTTTCCTTGCTATCCCCACTGGACTCCGAACTGCTTCCCAAGAGAGGCTGCACTTCCCTCCACCCCTCCTTCCCCGTCTCAAAAGCCTTGCGTGAGGTCAGATCCTTGACAGGGTGCATTTGCACCGTGCGTTATGGTCTCCTCCTCTCGTTTCATATTTCTCCACCCTCCATGAGTTCCGGAAACCTGAGAGCCATTCTGGGCATGCACAGAGGCATTGGTTTGACTTGTTACTTAAGAATCACCGCCCTAAGATGCAAGTGCTGTGGTACTGCAGATTTGCACAAAACAACATGCTTTGCTTTTTTAAAAGTGTGTGTCACTACCACGGAGCACCTTTGTCAAGGGATGTAGGAGGTGTGGTGATCGATGGCCCCCCACTCCCCCCAAGTGCTTCAATACATAAAGGTAAAGGTACCCCTGACTGTTAGGTCCGGTGGCGGACGACTGGGGTTGCGGTGCTCATCTCGCTTTGCTGGCCGAGGGAGCCAATGTTTGTCTGCAGACAGCTTCCGGGTCATGTGGCCAGCATGACTAAGCCGCTTCTGGCGAACCAGAGCAGCACACGGAAACCCCGTTTACCTTCCCGCTGGAGTGGTACCTATTGATCTACTTGCACTTTGACGTGCTTTCGAACTGCTAGGTTGGCAGGAGCTGGGACTGAGCAATGGGAGCTCACCCCGTCGCGGGGATTCGAACCGCCAACCTTCTGATCAGCAAGCCCTAGGCTCTGTGGTTTAGACCACATCGCCACCCGCATCCCTCGCTTCAGTACATACACAGCTGGATAAAATGCAAGTTTGGTGCCGTGGTTAGAGCGTCAGACTATGACCTGGGAGAGAGCAGAGTTCAAATCCCCACCTCAGCAAGGAAGCTCACCTTGGGCCAGTCACTCACTCTCAGCCTAACCTACCTCACAGGGTTGTTGTGAGCATGAAAAGAGTAAGCGGAGAACCACATAACCACCTTGAGTTTCTTGGAGAAAAGCTGGGATATAAATGTACTAAATAACAACAGCAACATGCAGTTTCATGTTAGCCCCCGCCCCTGCGGTTACTGCATAGTTCCCCCATTGGGGAAACCCAAATTTAATATGGGGAAAGTGTGAGCTGCCACCTGGACGAGGCAACTTGGAAAATGTGCGCACCTTGGAGGCACAGAATTCGCTTTTTGCCGCCGCGTGTGCAGAGCCCAAATTACCAAATTGGCAGCTCTGTCAGTGGATTGCTTCAGACGGCTGAGCCTCTAAGGCAGTCTCTGAATGGTAAGAATGAGCTTGCACAAATGCGCAGCCCTGAGAGGGTTGGCAGCGCCAAACAGCAGACGCAAAATCCAGTATTGATACATGCAAAGAGAAGCACACGAGGAGTTGCCCCCAACCCCTTGTGCGCATGGCGGGGTTTCGAATTAGCTATTACCATTTGCCGGGGAGGGGGGAGAGAGAAGAGAACTCGGAGTTATTACTAATTGCTCTCGGTTCACATGCTGCAGCAATCCAGAATGCCAACAGGCTGTTAGGGGAAGTAAATGGGATGCTGTGGGAAGGCAGCTCCTTTATTATTCATCAGCGATGCGCCCATGGACTGAATACTTTGTGTGCAATTCTGGTCAGTGTCCTTCCAAGAGGATATGATAGCAGGAGAAAGGGGCCGAGAGGAGCCTCAGAAGCGGGGGGCGGGGGGAGGCTGTGCAGATGAAGCGTTTATATTATGTTACGAAAAAAAATCTGGGTGCAGGTTTACTGCGCTGTCCAGCTCATCGGGGTGCCACTCCCAGTGGCATAGCTGTCAACCCTCCCTTTTTTGGCGGGAAACTCCCTTATTCCAATGCCGTTTCCCGCTGCTATCCCGGATTGTTGATATCCCTTAAATTTCCCAGATTTCAAAGGAAGCAGCTCCTCTCCCTCCCTGCCGGCCAGGGAGGCTCCTCAGCTGCGTTGCTCGGCTGCCAATAAGGAGTCTGAGACCGACTGGGGGCGGAGCTTGCATGCCTTGTGCAGCCAGACCCTCACGGGTGTGGTTGTTCATTTGTGGTTGGCTGTGGTGGTCTTTGTTTTCATGTGTGAGTGCGGTGGATTTTGGTCATTGTCTTGTTGGGCTGTGTGTGTGATGAAGGGGAGCCATACCGGGGTGAAGGCGTCTTCTTCTGTTTGTCCCCATGTCAGTTTCAGCTTATTGATTAATTTTTCTAGTAAGGCTGTTTCCCATACTATTTGGTACCATTGGTCCATGCTTACTCCTGACAGGTCTCTCCAGGGTCTGGTTATGATGTTTCTGGCTGCTGAAAGTAGGTGGGTTATGAGTTCTTTGTGGTGTGAGTGGGCATTATTGTCTTGGGAGATGTTTAGTAAGGCCAATTCTGGGGTGATTTCTAATACTTGCTTGGTTATTTTGCATATTTCTCGTATGGTTGTTGTCCAGGATTTTGGGGCACTCCCACCACAGGTATGTGCCTGTGGAGCTGCACCCTCTCCAGCATTTTGGTGATGTTCCTGGGCGTATTAGCACTAATTTTCTTGGCGTTAGGTACCACCTAGAAGGAGGGGATCGTGCACAGTAACATGAGTCCATCATTCATCCCGTTATCAGATTCAGTTCACCTTCTAAGTACCCAGCAACAAGAGAACAATAAAAGTATTGACACCTATCCTTGCCTTCCAGAGGATGGGCTTTGGGAACACTTGGCCTTAGCAAACCCATCAGCGAATGTCCATTGTTTCCCTCCAGGGAGGGGTGCTGTGTACGGGACTGTGTGCCTCAGGGATTATGGAGGCAGGGGAAGTCCTGGATCCCCCTCTTCCAGAGGAGTCATTAGCCACTGGAACCAAGGAAATGGGTCAAACCGTTGAATTTGATTCTATATTGGATAGTCAGAGGAAACAGTACGATACATGGCACCCACTTATTGCTACAGTTTTATAGAGTACTTTTTAGAGGCTGTGGTGGGGACTTGGGATTTGGGGGAAGTCATTTAACTGAACACCCCCCCCACCCCGTTCTTGGTTTTAGCAGTTAAGACCTGTTTTGCCCATTGCAAGGAAGGAAGGAAGAGGGCAGCAATTTCTTTCCATGCCTCTGAATCTCCGGCAAAAGGAAATTTGCATTTCTGGGCATGCTTGCCATGTAACATAGGGCGCTCCCACATATCTCTCTCTCTCTCTGTGTATTTAACACTGACTTACAGCAGTGGTTCTCTAGGATTGGGGTAGGCGACACTCCCAGCACTCCCCGGAGATGCCAGGGGTTGAATCTGGGGCCTTCTGCACGTAGAGCAACTGCTCTACCCCAAGCTATAGGCCTTCTTCATTTGTCACAAGTACACACTCGCATGCATCACAGTTTTAACCCCCCCTCAAAGGGCATTCAGTGAAGGTAATGTTGTGCCTGGCAGCAGTATACTGCAGACTGGAAGGCAGCATAGTTCCCCAGCACACAGCAAATGGGTAACTTGTGGAACTCTTTGCCACCAGAATCAGCAGTGGAAAAGAGTCTTTCTATTTCTGAAGTAGACCCCATAGGATCATGGCTGCAAATAAGCTCAAGACATCTTGTCTCTTTGTTTGAGTTGCATCTGAGCCTAGAATTGCTGGAGGTTGCTGTTAAAGAGAGAGAAAAGGAAGAAATTCCCAAATGTTTGTGTATTTGCCTGAGGACTGAGTTGAGCCTCTTCAAAGTCCAGACTCTGTCTTGAGCCACTTGTGCAGCTGTGGGAAAATAGCCCAATCTTTTGGGCAGTCTTGAGAGGCAGAAGGACCACCTGCTGGGGGAAGAGAAGGATCCAGGCGATAAGGGCAGGCAGACCTTTTCAGGACCTTGGAGAGCTCCCTCTGAAGGCAGACGTTGCTTTGACAACCAAGCACCTACAGGGCAAAGCTGGCCTGCCAATCACTCAAATCTCATTCCTTTGCTAACAGCTACAAGGGACGCGGGTGGCTCTGTGGGTTAAACCACAGAGCCTAGGGCTTGCCGATCAGAAGGTTGGTGGTTCGAATCCCCACAACGGGGTGAGCTCCCGTTGCTCGGTCCCTGATCCTGCCAACCTAGCAGTTCGAAAGCACGTCAAAGTGTAAGTAGATAAATAGGTACCGCTCCAGCGGGAAGGTAAACGGCGTTTCCGTGTGCTGCTCTGGTTCTCCAGAAGCGGCGTTGTCATGCTGGCCACATGACCCGGAAGCTGTACGCCGGCTCCCTCGGCCAGTAAAATGAGATGAGCGCCGCAACCCCAGAGTCATCTGTGACTGGACCTAACCATCAGGGGTCCACACACACACACACACACACAAACCTACCTTCCCTACCTCAATGCCCCCTAGGTATTTTGGACTACCACTCCTGTTAGCTCCAGGTAGCACCTATGCATTTATCTGTGTTAGTATTGCATGTATCTCTTGCCCTTCCTCCAAGAAGCTTAGAGTATCATTTATGGCCCTCTCCTCTTGCTATAGCCCTGTCGTGTCCCCAATGGTAACTGTAGCTAGCTGTCAAGAACGCACGCCACTCCGAGAAGTCAGCGGAAGATGTCTTGAAGTTTATTGTACAGCACACAGAGAAACGTGGAAAGTCCGTAAGGATTCTGAGGAGGCCATCTCAGAGTCCCCCTTAAATACATTTTGCTGGGTGACTCCCAATTCCCCCCTCCCTTCTGCCCTAAGGGTCCGGGGGCAATCCTCTTCCCCACCCGGGGATGGCTTGGACAAAAGAGTTAACTGCTCCGGTCTGCCCGTGCCATTCATGGGTACCTTTTACATTGTTATTGCGATGCTGACAGTTCCGCCGTGCCCGCCGCTGATGGCTCGTTAGCAGTCGTTATCGCCCATCCTGGGGTTGTTTACCCCGCGGGGCATGCCTGGGCGAGGTCGGGCCTTGCTGCGCTCGGTTTAACCCCTGCGCGCCTGGATCCGCTGTCGCCCCCTTTCCTGGCCCGCTGCATGGTTCCCCTTCCTGGCGCCCACATGGCGCAACCCCACTGTCTAGTCGGGTCACGACAAGCCCTCACATGGCAGCGTGCCCTCTGGGGTCATTTTGTGGGCTCAGGTATTCCCTCTGCTGGAAGATGACAGGAGACCTGGAAAGGTGTCAGAGCTGTGGGTCCTGAAGAGCATGGCCAGTGCAGTGCCAGGTAGCTTCTTCCTCTGATGCTTCTCCCCTTGGACTGGCCTTTGAGGTCGGTGAGATTCTTGAGGCAGACTCTTCCGACCTTCACCAGCCGAGGCTGCCTCTGTCTCATAGCATCCCTGTCCGAGGCATCTGGGCTTGGGAAGTGACCGCGGTCCCTTCCAGCTCTCTAGCTCTACTGGGATGCACTAAATAAGGGGGGGGGGAGTTTGCGTTCAGGGAGTTCACAGAGGAGCAACTGGGGTTCTTGTGAAAGCAGTGTGGTCATCCTAAGTGTGCTGGTCCCGTGGGTTACCCGAAAGGCAAGGTCCAAGTCTGGTCCATGGTCAGAGGTGCAACGTAAAGGCAGTGTGTAGTCACTGAAGCTGGGTGCAGGGCAGGGAGTCAGGCAAAGTCGGGAACGGGTAGGCAAGCAGGGAACCAGGTCAGGTCAGGAGGTCAGGCAGGAAAGCAGGACAGGTTTCAAGCAGGAACATTGGCAGGAACTGGTCACCAACAATGTTGATGTTGCTCCTGCAACTTGGGGCTGGGGCTGGCCAGCTTTTATCTGCCCCGAGGCATAGGGTGGCTCCGATCCTCAGGTGACTCGCCTCTCCTGGCTTGGAGGCGAGCACTCCTCCTGCGGGAACTCAGTTCCCTTCGCCTCTCTGCCCTGAGCCTCTGCAGCTCAGGAGAGGCTGGAGGGTTACCGGGCCCAGAGGCAACCTCAGCTTCCCCTGACGGGGCTGGGAGTGGAGCACCTGCAGGCAATGGGTCCTCCATCCCAGCAGGAGCCAGAGTAGACTCAGCTGATGCCTGCACCTGAGGATCCAGCACAGGTGAGGACCCTTCCGACTCAGGCCCCAGCCCCGGCTCTGCTGGTTCTGGAGGCGGGGAATCCTGTGCAGGCTGGGGTCCCTCAGGTTCAGCATCTGAGTCTGAATCCCAGGCCATCACACCAAGGCAGCCACGAGGACTTGTCAGGCTTTGCACTGTGCCAGGACCGACCCCCTTGGACTGGATCCTGGCATCTGGTTGCCCTGTGTGAGACCAAGATGCTGGACTGGATGGGCCATTGGCCTGATCTTGCAGGCTCTTCTTAGGTCCTTATGCCCTGTGTGCAAGTTCAGTGCCTCTGATGCAAAGGGCTGCTAATTCAGGAGAAGCTGGGAGGCCTCTGGAAGAGAGTTGAGCCGCAGAGGCCTTGCACCCACTGCAAGGACCAGCGTCTCTCTAAGCAGCTCCAGCACCGCCAGCATGGGGCTCAGCCCCTCCACACCTCCCGGCCCATGCATTCGGGTTTCACTCCATTGACCCATTTTGTACGGTAACGGTAGGCAACGGGATGGATTTGTTTTGACAGCGCTGGTGTTCTGCGCGCTGCTGCTGTCGTTGCCGAGGCCGTTATCTGCTCGGAGTTTGTGAACACAGAAACATGGCTTCCCTCCTTGGCCTTCTAAACCCGAAGAGCTCTTCCCTAGCCCCCTCCCCGCCTTCCCTGAAGGGGCCCGTTGGAGCAGTTGCAGCTATGGACCCCCCTTCCGGCCATGTAGGCACAGAGCAGATTGAAGCAAGCTGGGAGAAGCATAGGCCTGAAAAAGGGGAGTTCCTTCCATCTTGGGTGAAACCAGACTCATCCTACTGAACCAGGGGTAGCCTCTAGACCAATGATGGCTAACCTTGACACTCCAGATGTTTTGGGACTACAACTCCCATCATCCCTGACCACTGGTCCTGTTAGCTAGGGATGATGGGAGTTGTAGTTCCAAAACATCTGGAGTGTCAAGGTTAGCCATCACTGCTCTAGATGTTGCTGGACTACAACTCCCATCATTCCTGGTCATAGGAGAACCTTTTGTTTGTTTGTTTTTCCCATGAATTTTTATTGGTTTTATCAAATTAATACAATAAAACACATAAACAACAATCAAACAAAAAACAACAACACACCATACAATAATACAAATCAAAACATACATAAATCCTTTTAACCTGTCATTCTTTCTTATCATTGTGGGTTGACTTCCTCCCGTCCTCTCTTCCTGCGTACCTTGTAAATCATCTTTAGTAATTTCTTTACATCATTAAAAACATTTTTATTAAATTACCTTAACATATCTTCTTTTCTATTATCCATAACATTTAATCAAACAATTATAAAACTTAAATCTAATTTCTAACTCTACAGCCTCACTTATCTTTTAGCTTACTTCTACTCTTTAATCTTACAATACTTTTTAAAATATAATTTGAATTTCTTCCAATCTTCTTCCACCGCTTCCTCCCTCTGGTCACGAAGTTTCCCGGTCAGCTCAGCAAGTTCCATATAGTCCATCATTTTCATCTGCCAGTCTTCTATCGTTGGTAGTTCCTCTGACTTCCAGTTTTTAGCTATCAAGATCATATGAGAACCTTTTGGTTGGACAGATGCTAAGTTGATCAGCAGCTCTGGAAGTAATGATGACAAAGTGGGGGCAGAGAGGAAAGGGGTCAGAGAGCGAAGACTAAGAGGGGGCAGAATGAGCTACAAGGATGAAGGGAACTGGCGATTTGGGGGCAGGGGGAGGGTACAAGTGAAGCCTTAAAGGGGACGGAAGGACAGGAGATGAGTGACATGTTGGGCAGAGGAGGGAAAATATAGAACAAGAAGTTTTTTCTACTTGGAGCCTCTGGATCAGGAGAGAGGCTCTTGTGGAGTTGAGCCACAGGACCTCCAGAGCCAAGGGCCAAAATTAGCCCGGAGGGAAGTTGCCCTGTGGAACTCCCTGCCACAGTTTCTAATTTGTAAGTTGTACTTTCTATGGAAAGGCACCGGATAAATATTGAAGGACTTAATAAAGAAGCATCCGGTGGTCTTCTAGCAGCGTTTCCCCAGTGGTCCAGGCCAGAGGTTGCCCCTGGAGACCTGATGGGAGAGAACCAGGAGGAGGAAGAGGAGAACGAAGGAAGGGGGTAATAATAATAATAATAATAATAATAATAATAATAATGCAGTGCATTTTGCAGGGGGTCAAGGTTCTTCCTGTGCATTATTATATTTTACGTCAGGTTGTTGTTGTTGTTTTTAAAAAAATACAAAATGCCTAGGCTGTTCAAATAAAAATGAAATGATCTCAGCAGTCCATGCAACAATTGGGTAAGAAGGCAGGGCAGTGTTGCTTATCCCTGCCTCCACCAACCGGGTGCTCTCCAGATGTACTACAACTCCCATCAGCCCCAGAGAGCCCTGACCTTGCTAGGTGGGGCTGATGAGAGTGCATCAACATCTGGAGCCCAACAGATGTTTCCTCTAGTGGCTTGCTGGAATGCTACCTATGTATTCCCCGCACGCACACCTGTTGGAGGAAATCACAGCCGGATTTAAATCAGGAAGATGGTGTGCATGTAGAGATGACCCCCCCCCCCCCAGTGCCCTGGCTCCAACTGAACCCCCTCCCAATATGCACACATGCATGCTTCCCTTTAGCGCCCCCGCCTCCCTGATCCTTTGGGGCAATTCCTGACTCTCCTGGCTTGGCTGCCTGGACGTTTCATGGGCTGAGGCGGCATTTGAACTGGGAGTTTCCTCCTGGCTCCCAGCAGACCCTCTAAGTTGCTCTGTTATTCAGTGAACTGCCCCCCCCCCGCCCCCGGCAGTGAAAGTCAAATCCCCCCCCCCAAAAAATAACCGTGTACCCGCAAAGCAGCATCACATAATCTCCAGGCTCAGGCTGTCAGATGCTCGGCTACGCAGCGATCCCAGAAATCATGCTTCAGAGGGAATATTAATCACAATGAAAAAATAACGAGGAAGGGAAGATGAGAATATATTAGCCGCCAGAAAGAGGGTGCTCACTTGGAGGATAGAAACAAACTGAGTGTTTATCTGGTAGGCAGCGAGAAAGAGAAAACGGGACTGGAATGGCCAGGGGGCATTTCACAGGAGTGGCTGGGTGGTATTATTAATTATAATGAATGAATGGATAAATTAATTAATTGTATTTCTTACTTGCCCAGGGTGGGTCCTAGGGCAGGTTGCAGCATATAAAAATACAATTAGCACAGTGGGGGGGGGGCACCACCTCCATAACCCCTGGATCATAATTCACAGAACACAGAACAGGGAGGATACCCAAAATGACCTCTTTGGTTTTCAAAGGACAGGAGCTATAAAGAGAGAGAGAGGAAGTAGGAGAAGGTTCCACATTCTGGGGGCCACCACCAAGCAGTCCTCTTCAGCCGCTGTGGTCCCCAAACCTCTGAAAGTAGCAGAACCAGTAGTAGGGTTTCCTCTACTGATCTTAAATCCCTGGGCTGGGGTAGAGAACATGGGTGCTCAGGTGAGCACTCCACAAGAAAGCGGAACCCGGTTTGGCTCAGAAAGGGAGTGAGCCAATGGGGCTTCATCCTGTAGAAAGTGATCCAGTGGCTTCTCAACAGGGCAGCCCCTGTCAAGCTGGCATCCTCCAAGAGGCCATGGACTCAGGGGCGTAGCAAGGGGGGGCGGGCCGCCCCAGGCAGCGGCCTGCTGGGGGTGACACTTTGGGCTTTTTTTAAAAAAAAAATTTAATTTTTTTTTTTTTTTAATATTTTAAGGCTATTTTCGGCACTGCCGAAAATAGCCCCCCCTTCCAGTGACTTTTTCCACCGCTGGCTGGCTTGCGGAGCCGAGGCAGGGAGAGGGGCGGGCCAGCGAGGAGGAGTGACACCACTCCTCGATGGCCCGCCCCTCTCCCTGCCCCGAAGCCGCCGCCCGCCCGGCACCCCTTCGTGCGCCGGCATGAGCAGCCGCCGCACCAAGGGGTGCTGGGCAGCGGCTTTGGGAGAGTCCCGAAGCCTGCGCCCGGCACCCCCGGGGGTGGGGCATCGCGCTGTGCACGTGCGTCATGACGCACGCACACGCCGCGGTGCCCCCGGGGGTGCCTCTTGGCTTCCCGCCCCACGCAACTCATAGGCACAAGTACAGAACTGCAATCCTGGAATCTAGTTGAGTTTTCCCCAGGCCAACCCCCAAACATGCAACAAGGTAGGATCAGCAGTCGCTGCCGGCTGGCAGTAAGGAGAATGCCAGGCATTTATAAAGCATGTTTTGAGTGTTCCGGAGGTATCACATAACTTGCCTTTCTGCAATCTTCCTAACAAACCTGTAAGGTTATAATTATCCCCCCGTTGCGGATGGGAAGGGGTGGGATAAGATTATAGCAACTGGCTCAAGCCGCCTAGCAAGAGCACGATGGCGACAAAGCACTGTAGCAGAACACCTGCTTGGCATGCAGAAGGCCCCAGGTGGATCTGGAAAGACCCCCTCCTGCCCGAGAGCTGCTGCTGCTGCTGCTGGCCAGTGCAGACAGTACTGAGCTGGGTGGACCAAGCGTCTCACTCGACATAAGGCGAGTCAAAGTGCAATCTGAAAGGAGGCTGAAAGGCTGAGAAGACCCCAAAGCACAGCATGTTGTGTAAGAAATGTTCAGGAAGATGGATTTGAGCTGCTCGCCTGTCGTGTTATGTGGAGCAGCTACTCAGCTGAAGGCTGGAGCAGAGCCAGAGCGCAGAAGCTGAGACAGGATGATAGAATTGTCTCCTTCCAAAGAGCACAGCCCTCATCTTAGAACCCCTAACGAAAAGGTATCTTCAAACGTGGACAGAAGCTGCTGGCCTCTTTCCGTTTCAAAGGGCCTCCCCACACTCTGAGCTCAGCATCTTCTGTGCTAAACAGGAAGCCGCTCAGATGGGACCCATCGAAGTTTAGGTACCTTATTATTCGGGTTGCCTGTTCATTGAGTGACACTTGCTCTGTCATCTGTGCCACTGGCCACCCGTTGGAACTGGATGGTTATGCTCATTTCAGTAAATCTTAAGTCCAGTTTTCCACATTTCCACGTCATATTTTTATCTATTTATTTAACCCAGTCCTCATGAAAATTCGCCAGCGTTTCACTGCAAATTTCTCCTAATATAGCTATTTTGGTTTCCAATTTCCCCCTAATGCACACATGTTTGCAAAGCAATTTCCCCTAATGCATAATGCATTGTTGCATGCTGTGTGCACTAAAGACATGCGTTTTCCCACACGCGTTACTTGGCTGGAGAACTGTACCACTGTATTCCGCTCTGGTCAGACCCCACCTGGAATACTGTGTCCAATTCTGGGCACCACAGTTCAAGAAGGATACTGACAAGCTGGAACGTGTCCAGAGGAGGGCAGCCAAAATGGTCAAAGGCCTGGAAACGATGCCTTATGAGGAACGGCTTAGGGAGCTGGGTATGTTTAGCCTGGAGAAGAGAAGGTTAAGGGGGGATATGATAGCCATGTTCAAATATATAAAAGGATGTCATATAGAGGAGGGAGAAAGGTTGTTTTCTGCTGCTCCAGAGAAGCGGACACGGAGCAATGGATTCAAACTACAAGAAAGAAGATTCCACCTCAACATTAGGAAGAACTTCCTGACAGTAAGAGCTGTTCGACAGTGGAATTTGCTGCCAAGGAGTGTGGTGGAGTCTCCTTCTTTGGAGGTCTTTAAGCAGATGCTTGACAGCCACCTGTCAGGAATGCTTTGATGGTGTTTCCTGCTTGGCAGGGGGTTGGACTGGATGGCCCTTGGGGTCTCTTCCAACTCTATGATTCTATGAACTGCTCTGCAAAATCTGGAGAACTGTGGATTTGAAGGGTGCCTCATGGTCTGGGAAAGTGCAAATTGGGCAGGTTCCCCTTTTAAACACACACAGCGGATGCGTTGCTCAGGTTCGCTAAAACCTCTATAATAATACTGTCCTGGTATTTCCCCCTTATTCCCCCTTAAAAAATAAGACACGACACAGTCTTCTATAAAGGTATAAAAAGAGTTTACTTACAGACATCCTATTCACAATAGGATCCCAGAAGGCAGACTTTAGCTTAGAAAAAGTAACAAACTTGCTGGAGTATATTCCATAGGGGAGATAGAGAGAGAGCATCTTTAGCTAAGCAGATGTTGCTTCCTTGAAGAACGAAGTCAAAGAGGAAGATGGCGTCTGGCCCCTGTGCTTTTGTTTTACCTGCACAGGTGAGGCCACACCCACCTCCAGTCACTTGCAGAGGAGGTCTGTCCCAGCCCAGGAGAAACAGGAAGTTCCGACTGGCTGGACCAAACATCCCCTTCTATATCCACTCTAGGGATGTTGTACTAGACTGCTCCTGTGTTTCACATCCCACAAGGTTTCCCTCTGGCCTTATCCAGGGACCCTCTTTTGAGCCCAAATAGTGCTCAGAGGAGGGCCAAGAGCACTGATTCCCTAACATTCCTGTAGGAGGCCAGAGACCCAGCTAAAGGCAGCAAATAACTTATTGTCTGGGGGGTGGGGGAGAGGGCTGTCTTTTGCCGTTTCCAGGAGCCGAGGGACGAATGTGCACAGTTACACTCCAAACAGTATTTGCTGTTTAGAGCTGTGTCCTTTGTCCTTGCTCTGGAGGAGGCCTGTGCTGCAACGTAGCAGGTTGCATTCGGGCCCCTGCCGCATGCCGTCCACTCTCTAGGGTGTGTCCTTGTTGGTCAAAGCAAGTTTCTAGATCTCAGCATCTGAACTGAGCCTATGAGGGTGGCCATGAACACACTGCTTGCGCAGACCACGTGGAGAGTAGTTCATTAATTCGTTACAGAAGCAGCCATCCTACTGCAGTCCCTGGGCTCAGTATTCCCCTTTGGCGGCTGTGTGATGTGGAGAAGATGAAAAGGGAATGTAGCAAAGTCAAGTGTGGAGCGTTCCCAAAGAGAGCAGTTTGGGGGTGGCAGACGGACAGGGAGTTGGGAGAGAGGGGGGGAGGGGGACAGATGCAAATGTGAGAAGTGTGGGAATGTTCAGGGTGACAGGCAGGACTGGTGCTAGTGATTTTGGCGCCCCAGGCGAGGGGGCGGGCCACGTGATGTCATTGCGCATGACGCACGTTGCGGAGCGGTGCCCCGCCCCGGCCCGGTCCGGCGCCCCCCGCTGCCGCGGTTTTCGCCCCAAGCTGCTTGCTCCGCCGCTGGTTGGGGCGGCACCGGGCGGCGGCGGGGGGCAGGCTGGCCAGCGGCCCCTCCATTTTGGCGCACTAGGCAACTGCCTAGTTTGCCTTAATGGACGCACCGGCCCTGGTGGCAGGAGAGGATATATTGTTTACCCTGTTTCCCCTTTTTAAATACGTAGTCATAAAGTAAGCCATGGCAGGGTTTTTTTACCTTTGTGAGAAGTAAGACGTACTCCAAAAGTAAGCCGTGGTGCCGCCATTGTTCCCGTCGCCTCCTCAGCCCCTCCTGCATGCGCAGGGAGCCAGCGAACCAGTGAGAGGCACGGGGGGGGGGAAACGCGCCTCTTGCGGAGTTCTGCCCCGCCTGCTCAGCGCGCAGGGTGAGGCTGTACCGTACCATACTGACGTAATAAAAATAAGACATCCCCCCAAAATAAGCCACCCTGTGTTTTTTTGAGGGAAAAAAATTATAAGACGGTGTCTTAAAAAGGGGGAAAGACGGTATTAATATCCTTCCTAACTTGCGCTAGCAAGTTCCTTTACTTAGCAGAGTTTACATTCCCTTTTCTTACATGATAATAATAATAATAATTTTTTTATTTGTACCCCGCCCATCTGGCCGGGTCTCCCCAGCCACCCTGGGCGGCCTCCAACAGACATTAAAATACATTAAAATATCACAAGTTAAAAACTTCCCTAAATAGGGCTGCCTTGAGGTATTTTTTGAATGTCGGGTAGTTGTTTATCTTTTTGACCTCTGCTGGGAGGGCGTTCCACAGGGCGGGCGCCACTACCGAGAAGGCCCTCTGCCTGGTTCCCTGTAACCTCACTTATTGCAATGAGGGAACCACCAGAAGGCCCTCGGAGCTGGACCTCAGTGTCCGGGCTGAATGATGGGGGTGGAGACGCTCCAGGTCTACTGGACCGAGGCTGTTTAGGGCTTTCAAGGTCAGCACCAACACTTTGAATTGTGCTCGGAAACGTACTGGGAGCCAATGTAGGTCTTTCAGGACTGGTGTTATATGGTTTCGGCGGCCGCTCCCAGTCAGCAGTCTAGCTGCCGCAATCATGCACAGCAAATAGCTGGTTGCAGGCTCGTGTGAGCCTTATACAATTCAGTCTATCTCAGGTTGAATTGTATGTTTCTGGTAAATTCCCTTTAATCCCTCTTAAAAAGAATAAAGACATGGCAATCTTATTCAAAGTCAGTAAAAGAAGTTTACTCACATCAGTTCACAGCTGGATTCCTGAAGGCAGACTTACGGTAGTTACAAATATGTACGCGTGGATCTACCCCATAAGGGGGAATTGTCCCAGTGCTTCTGTTAGCTGGCAGCTAGCAGAGCACTCCTAGCTAAAAAAGCTGCTCAAACGAAGAAGGAAGTCAAAAAAGAGAGGGAAGGGTGCTGCGTGACTCGTCCTTTTGTAACCTGGACAGGTGAGGTCACGCCCACCTTCTATCACATGCAAAGGAAGGATGCTCCAGCCAGGAGGAACAGGAAGTTTCGACTGGCTGGACCAAACATCCCCTCGCATGTCTTCTCTAGCATTACAAGGAATGTTGTACTTGACTGCTCTCAGTGGATTACATCCCACAAGAAGAGGCTATGCAGCAGAGGTTCGCCCTCCCCACCTCTGCTGGAAGGGCAGCCCAAATGACCAGGGAACGGACGGAGAAAAACCTTTGTGGCTTTATAGTTTAGGAACTAAGGATGAGTGAAAGGCACGGGGAGATGATTGTGGTTTGCAAAGTGTGGTGTGTGGAAAGTCTATAGAGGAAAGTTTTTTTCCTCCCTCTATTTTAGAAAACTGGAACTTGGAGCGCCCCCCCCCACCTGGTAGGAGATTCTGGCCAGGCCAAAGGAAGCTCTGTTTCATGAAACACCATGTCAGGAGACTGCAAACCCCTCCTGCCTCACCAGCTTTGAGCGAATACCGGGAACAGCCACCCATTCTGGAGACTGATTCCAGCGGAACGTCTGGAGGGAGCTCCGAGGAAGAGGAAGCAGTGAGAGGGCTTTCAACAGCCTCTCAGAGCCATCGCTCCGCACCAGGGGGAAGGAAAGGGAAGGGCACCAAATGTTTCCGTTTCCTGAGATGCTTTGGAAAGCGGCGGCAAACCCAACATCCGGCAGTTGGAGCAACTGATAGCGAGGAAGATTGATGCATTTACAATGTGCTCGGAGTTGTAAACCAATTAGTTAGTAATAAAGCTTTCATGGCTTATTGCACGGAGTCCGTTTGAATGCCTGGCTGAAAAGGAGCCCAGCGGGGCTCTGACACACCACTTATGGGATTTGCTGCTAGGAGATGTGGTGAAGGCAACAGGGTGGGATGGCTTCAAAGGAGAACTCCGTGGAGAGGAGCAGCAGGAGGAGTTGGTCTGTCGATGGCTGCATGGAGCCTCCATGTGCACTGGCAGTCTACCAAAGGGGTCAAAGAGCAGGTTGGGGGGGGAGCTATTGCCATCATGATCTGCTTGGGGGCCTCCCTGGCTGACCACCATTGCAAATGTTTGATCCGGCCACGGGACTCTTCTTAAGTCCAGGCTTTCCGGCACTTTGCATGGGGTGGGGACTTGTTTTCTGGCGGTCCCGGTCGCCATGTTGGCTGTGGCTTGGGCAAGGCTTTGCTGGACAGCGTTTGCACAGTGGGCTTATCAATGGGACCCCTGCATTGGGAGGGTGATGGTGCAGTGAGTTTCATTGTGTGTATTTTTGACAAATCTGTAGGGCTGTCAACGGCTACTAGCCACCATGGCTCTGCTCTCTCCCCACAATTGGAGGCAGCAGTGCTTTTGAACACCAGTTGCTTGGAACTGCAGGAAGGGAGAGTGCTGTTCTCCTTCTCAGATCCTGCTCATGGGTTTCGCTTGTGGGGGGGGGCATCCGGTAGGCCACTGTGAGACCCAGATGCAGGACTAGATAGGCCACCTTTGGCCAGACCCATACATTCTTACAAAATATTTGTGTTTTCCAGGTGCTTTCTCCTGATTTCCACACACAAATCGCCCCCCATCTTGTCCCCCCCCAGCGATTGCGATGGATGAGCCCCCCCATGTGTGTGCGCGGGGGGAATGGATGCTTTATGACACCCTCTTTAATTTCGTGATGACAGCCCATTTTCCCCCTGCAGCCCCCCCCCCCCCGGCCTCATTCCGAGTGGAAGATGGATGGTGCAGAGTGAATGAGGCAGCTGTTCGGCCTTTCTCTGCATCTCCCTAATTTGCTCGGCAGCCTGCCTTATGCTTCATTTGCCGGATGCCGTCCAAATGCAGCACCGTGGAAGTGCAACCGAAGGCTGCTTTTTGGCGCCCATCACCCAGGGATGATAAGGCCAGCCGCTTCCCATGTGTGCATCCTTGATGCAGGCACCCAGTGGCATAGCGGGGGTTGCTGCCAGCCGCTCCGGGGCTTCCTGCCTCCGAGTAACTTTCCACCTAGGTGTTTTTGTTTCCTGAATGGAGAGTGGGACATTTCTAGAGTCAGGAAAAAGGGACTTGTGGAGTCCATGGGAACACACAAATCTGTTGGCTTCACTTTGATTTTTCCTCTCTCTATAGATATTTTTGCAACTTTTACATTTTGTTGTTGTTGTTGTTCAGTCGTGTCCGACTCTTCGTGACCCCATGGACCAGAGCACGCCAGGCACGCCTATCCTTCACTGCCTCTTGCAGTTTGGCCAAACTCATGTTAGTAGCTTCGAGAACACTGTCCAACCATCTCATCCTCTGTCGTCCCCTTCTCCTTGTGCCCTCCATCTTTCCCAACATCAGGGTCTTTTCCAGGGAGTCTTCTCTTCTCACGAGGTGGCCAAAGTCTTGGAGCCTCAACTTCAGGATCTGTCCTTCCAGTGAGCACTCAGGGCTGATTTCCTTCAGAATGGATAGGTTTGATCTTCTTGCAGTCCAACACTTATATATCAAAAGTCTTACTTGCGAGGTGCGTGCCCCTGCGGGGGGATGTTGTCGTTGCCCAAGATTTCCCAATCCACTTCAATTGCATGGCAACCTAAGGCCCGTGGGTAGGCAACCTAAGGCCCGTGGGTCAGATGCGGCCCAGTCGCCTTCTCAATCCGACTCGCGGACAGTCCAGGAATCAGCGTGTTTTTACATGAGTAGCATCTCTGGATTATTTGTGGGTATAGGAATTCGTTCATTTCCCCCCCCCCCCAAAAAAAATAGTCCGGCCCCCCACATGGTCTGAGGGACAATGGACTGGCCCACGGCTGAAAAAGGTTGCTGACCTCTGGTCTGGAAGATCCTGGTGTTCCCATGAATGCCCCGGTTATAGAAACCTGAGGTGCTTTCCTTGGCCTTCCAAACCTACCCTACTGAGTCAAATGCTTGGGCTGCTCCCTAGAGTCTCTTTGATACGTCTCGGTGCATTTGAACAACGTGCACACAGATCCTTGGAGGTCCTGAAAGAGCATCTCCTCTGTGTGCGAGGATGAGCGTGCAAGAGCAGGGAGCAGGGGACAGGGCTAGGGGGATTCACGATTGTGCAGCCTTCCCCCTCTCGATACTGGCTCTGCCTAGAGGACAGTGTGAGCGTAATTGAGCAATAACTCAGTGTTACTGGAGAAAACCTGGGCCGTAATGTGAGGAGCGGCACTGCAGCTCTATATCACAGCCCTCTCCAGGGGAGATTATTTTTATTAAAATCTGGGTTGATGGCAAACGCTGAGATTAACTTCATCCTTAATGGACGGCTCCCCGTGGATGCAAGGCTCCCTTCTGTGCGCTGGGGCTCAGCTGCTGGGGCTTTCTTGCCTGGTGAGTTGGACACAAAAGACTCCGGTCCCGAAGATCCCCTGGAGCAGCAGTTTCTCCAAACTAATTAGATGGTTGTTGCGGAGAAGAAGGAGCGCCCAAAATGAAATGGGCCTGGATGAAACAACAGATGCTTCCAAGAGGCGGGCTGGAAGTCAAACAAAGCTAGACTCTCCCTTGCCCACCAGGAGCATTAAGCAGAGAAGGCAAAAGAAAAGATGGAGAAGGTGTCTCCTTCAAAGGAGTTCCCCCTTCAGCTGCAGAACAGGAGGAGATGGAGAAAGGCTGGCCCCATGAGCTACTCTGCCCAGCTCTGGGAACCGTATTTTGTGGAGGGTGTTGTCCAAGCAGTGCGTGTCTCAAGGAAGGTGACCAGGATGGGGGTGAGGAGCTTGGAAGCTCTGTGAGGAATGCGTGAAGTAGCTGTCACGGTCCGGGCTGGTAGCAAACCGAGTCCCAGGAAGGAACGTCAGGACTGGGGGCAAGATGGCAGAAACGAAAGTCCGAAGAGCAGAGCTCCGAGGGTCAAGAAACAAGAGGCACGAAGTCACAGTCCAAGGGTCGAGAAACCAGAAGCACGAAGTCACGGTCAAGAAGCAAGGAGGCACGCAGCGAGGCAGGGAATGAGTTGCTGTGGCCAAGAGCCGAGGGGAAATGCTGGCCTTATATCCCCTGCCGGCTCTTGCCACCAGGTGCAGCGAGGTACCAAGTGGCCTCACCTGTGTGGCTGCGCCCTGCCTCTCCAGAACAAGCCAAATAATAATAATAATAATAATAATAATAATAATAATAATAATTTATTATTTGTACCCCGCCCATCTGGCCATGTCCCCCCAGCCACTCGGGGCGGCCTCCAACATATATTAAAATACATTAAAGAGGGCCCCAGTCCTGCGAAGCCCCGCTGGTCCCAGGGCCTGGCTCCTGCACACACTTAGAATCCTAGAGTTGGAAGAGACCCCAAGGGCCATCCAGTCCAACCCCCTGCCAAGCAGGAACACCATCAAAGCATTCTTGACAGATGGCTGTCAAGCCTCTGCTTAAAGACCTCCAAAGAAGGAAACTCCACCACACTCCTTGGCATCAAATTCCACTGTCAGGAAGTTCTTCCTAATGTTTAGGTGGACTCTTCTTTCTTGTAGTTTGAATCCATTGCTCCGTGTCCGCTTCTCTGGAGCAGCAGAAAACAACCTTTCTCCCTCCTCTATATGACATCCTTTGATATATTTGAACATGGCTATCATATCACCCCTTAACCTTCTCTTCTCCAGGCTAAACATACCCAGCTCCCTAAGCCGTTCCTCATAAGGCATCGTTTCCAGGCCTTGGACCATTTTGGTTGCCCTCCTCTGGACACGTTCCAGCTTGTCAGTATCCTTCTTGAACTGTGGTGCCCAGAACTGGACACAGTATTCCAGGTGGGGGTCTGACCAGAGTGGAATACAGTGGTACTATTAGTTCCCTTGATCTAGATGCTATACACCTATTGATGCAGCCCAGAATTGCATTGGCTTTTTTAGCTGCTGCATCACACTGTTGACTCATGTCAAATTTATGGTCTACCAAGACTCCTAGATCCTTTTCACATGTACTGCTCTCAAGCCAGGTGTCACCCATCCTGTATTTGTGCCTTTCATTTTTTTTGCCCAAGTGTAGTACTTTACATTTCTCCCTGTTAAAATTCATCCTGTTTGCCTTGGCCCAGTTCTCTAATCTGTTCAGGTCATTTTGAAGTGTGATCCTGTCCTCTGGGGTATTAGCCACCCCTCCCAATTTGGTGTCATCTGCAAACTTGATCAGGATGCCCTCAAGCAGTAGCCTGGAGAAGAGAACATCAAGAGGAGACACGATTTTAGACTGCATGGCATTCAGGGTAGATTTTCTTATTTTAACTGTGTGCCGAGCCATGTGCTTGGAGGGATTCAGCAAGAGGCTGGGTGGCCCACCTGTCAGGGACGCTGGAGTTGCATCCTGCACCGAAGACACTGCCCTGAGTTGGACAAGTGGACCTCGGAGGTCCCCTGCAACTTTATGAGACTTCATCCAGGAGCACAGAATGGCATTTCTGCACTGCTGATTCTCACAGGTTACACCCAAGACGAAAGTTTTCAGATGTTGGCAACAGCTAAGGGGGGGGGGGAAGGGTCAGCTCCTGGTTGTAGTTTTTGCCGCTGGAGCTGCAAATTTAGGAGAGACTGCAAACCCTTTTGGGTCAACCTTGCAGGACCCGAGGAAACTTTGTGCAGGGGGAATGAATCCAATGCATACATGAAAATCGTGGGCATTTGGTTGGGGCGTGGCATGGCTGTATCGGGTTAGGAGTTGGAAGAAATGCCTGCTCTCATGGAAAACTTCCATTCTCTTGTCAGATTGTATCTGGTGCGAGAGAGCCAGTGTGGTGTAGTGGTTAAGAGCGGTGGACTCTTAATCCGGTGAACCGGGTTCGCTTCCCCGCTCCTCCACGTGCAGCTGCTGGGTGACCTTGGGCTAGTCCCACTTCTCTGAAGTCTCTCAGCCCCACTCACCTCACAGAGGGTTTGTTGTGGGGGAGGAAGGGAAAGGGGAATGTTAGCCGCTTTGAGACTCCTGAAGGGGAGTGATAAAGCGGGATATCAAATCCAAACTCTCCTTCCTTCCTTCCTTCCTTCCTTCCTTCCTTGGCCTCAGACTCGGCTCTGAATTGCCAGTCTGCCAGTGCAGGCTTGAGTTCTGCTCTGCTGAGTCTGAGCTATTTGGAAGCCCATCTCGCCCGGCCACAGGATTGAAATTTGCCACAGGGTTGAGATTTGGGCTGTGGGCTGTAAATCAGGCAAGTGGGGCGCGCGTATCTAATTTAGCTTAGTTAGGCTGCAAACGTGCTGAAAGCACACAGATTCCAGAGCTTACAAGATGCTTTAAGAAAACGCAGCTAGGAACTGATTGAACAAGAGGCCCCAGCAAGGAGGAACATCCTTTGTTCAGTTCGCAGGCAGGTGCCGCCTTGCAGGCCTGAAGTCAGCCTGAGCTATTCAGCTTCCTCCACGTTTGCTGGGCTTGTTACGTAAATTCTTTGCTACCCCACCATCTCCAGCTTACGGAGACTGTGGCGAAGATTTAACAGTTTAGCTGCTCTCGGTTGGTTAGCGGACTGGGATGGTCTCTAACCACAACATTGCTACGAGGTTCTGTTCTTTGATGATGCCCTACAATCAGTGCTAGAGCAAATCAATTGGGTGCCTGGGGCGGCGCACGCACCCTATGCCCAGGGGCGGGGCCAGCCAGGGCAGGACGCAACGTCATGACGGAGTGCGCATGCGCAAAATGCCGCGCATGCGCACTCCATCGCCGGGGCGCTGCTGCTCCCGTGGGAAGCGCTGCGCCAAAAGCAGCGGCGGCACCCCCTGAGCCGCCGCACGCTTTTGGTGCGGCGACTTGCAAGGGTGCTGCAGGAGCGGCGGAGGGCGGGCCCCGCACAGGGCGGGGCCAGCCCAACTGTCACCCCCTCCCCGCGTGGAACCTGGGGCGTACCGCCCCCTCCGTTCCCTCTTGCGACGCCAGTGGGTGGACTCCTCATCCTTGGAGGTTTTCAAGTAGAGGTTGGCTGGCCACCTGTTGTGTGTTCTTTAGCTGTGATTCCTGCGTTGCGGGGCATTGGGCTGGCCTTGCTGAGCTTGGCAGTGAGGTGGGCATCAGTTGCCATCACTCATTCCGGGCAAATTCGTGGAGAATATGACTATCAGCAGCTGTGAGCCATGAAAGGATCTCCCAGGAAGCAGAGCCCTGGTAACTAGAGAGCAGCCTCTCCCATAGAATCCGCTCCACTGCAGTTCCTCGTTTCCTTTGAGCGGGAATGGTGTGTGTGTGTGTGTGTGTGTGTGTGTGTGTCTGTGTGTGTGTGTGTGTCAGTCCTATCTTGCGTTTGCAGTGCTTGATGTGGGTGATCCTCTAGACACAGATCATGTCTGATATGTGGTGAAGTGAAACTCCAGGACACACCCAGCCTTGTTCCAGAACCATGTCGAGGCTTCATTGCAATCAAGTCATACACACATATTTGGGAGAGAGGTGTGGTTGTTTCTGATATCCTGATCTGGGGAGGAGGAATGTGCTGGCTGGTAAAGGACAGACCCTGTGCTGTGCATCACTGCTGCTTCTCCTGTCTCTGCCCAGGGGTGTGGCACAAGTTAGCCACCCACTGCCCAGATGGCCCATGCCAGCACAGATTCTCCTTAGAAAGGAGGCATTTCTAAGCCAAGCAAAGGGGGGTCTTTAAAAATCGACAGGTGGCATGGATAATGATGATGATGATGATGATGATAATTTATTATTTATACCCCGCCCATCTGGCTGGGTTTCCCCAGCCACTCTGGGCGGCTTCCAACAGGAGATTAAAAATACATTAAAACATCAGTCATTTAAAAACTCCCCTAAACAGGGATGCCTTCAGATGTCTTCTAAAAGTCAGAGAGCTGTTTATTTCCTTGACATCTGACGGGAGGGTGTTCCAGAGGGCGGGCGCCACCACCGAGAAGGCCCTCTGCCTGGTTCCCTGTAACCTCACTTCTCGCAGGGAGGGAACCACCAGAAGGCCCTCAGAGTCTGGGCCGGACGATGGGGGTGGAGACGCTCCTTCAGGGATACTGGGCCGAGGCTGTTTAAGGCTTTCAAGGTCAGCACCAACACTTTGAATTGGGCTTGGAAACGTACTGGGAGCTTCCCTCGGTGGCAGGCAGGAGGCAAAGAGGCAAAGGGGATTGTGTGCTTCTCCTGCCTTAAGAAGCCATCAGCTCCTCGCACATGAAAGTCTTTAGAGCCAAGAAACTTGCACAGAAAGTGGGCGAAGCTCACCAGGCTCAGGTCAGGGGGCCAGATGCAAAAAAGGACGAGGCTCCCCGAACTTTAATAGCTGCCTATTAAAGGGGGAAACTTCAGCAGGTAAAGGTGGCGTTTTTCTGTAAGAAACTGCAAGAGGGAATTGCAGAGTGAAACAGTGATACGTTGTCGTAATAATAATAATAATAATAATAATAATAATAATAATAATAAATTTTATTTATACCCCGCCCTCCCCAGCCAGAACCGGGCTCAGGGTGGCTAACACCAATAAAATTACAATAAAACATAAAAGAAAAAGAAAAAAAGTTAATTAAAATACGGGTTAAAATACAATTAAAAATGCAGCCTCATTTTAGTAAATGTAAAGGTACCCCTGACCATTAGGTCCAGTCATGTCCGACTCTGGGGTTGCGGCGCTCATCTCGCTTTATTGACCAAGGGAGCCGGCGTACAGCTTCCGGGTCATGTGGCCAGCATGACTAAGCTGCTTCTGGCGAACCAGAGCAGCGCACGGAAATGCCGTTTACCTTCCCGCCAGAGCGGTACCTATTTATCTACTTGCACTTTGACGTGCTTTCAAACTGCTAGGTTGGCAGGAGCTGGGACTGAGCAATGGGAGCTCACCCCGTCGCGGGGATTCAAACCACCGACCTTCCGATCGGCAAGCCCTAGGCTCTGTGGTTTAGACCACAGCGTCACCCGCTGTAGCCCATAAATCAAAACCATAAGGGGAGGGAAACATAAGGGTCAGAATGAGTCCAACCCAAAGACCAGGCGGAACAGCTCCGTCTTGCAGGCCCTGCAGAAAGATGTCAAATCCCACAGGGCCCTGGTCTCATGTGGCAGAGCGTTCCACCAAGTCGGGGCCAGTGCTGAAAAGGCCCTGGCCCTAGTTGAGACCAATCTAACCTCCTTGCGGCTCTGGACCTCCAAAGTGTTGTTATTTGTAGACTTTAAGGTCCTCCACGGGGCATACCAGGAGAGGCGGTCCCGTAGGTACGAGGGTCCTAGGCCGGTCGTGCCGGTTACGTCTGCCGAAATTCCTTCTTGCGTCCAGCTACTCAGAAAGCAGCAGCAGCAGCTTCTGTCCTCTGACACATCTGGGCACCTGAGCTCAGACCGAGGATTTCTGCAAAAGCCCCCTTCCTCCCTTGAAAAGAACGGAAGCTGCACGTTGTTTCCCTCCCTATAGCTTTGCGTTGTGCTCCGTTCTTTCTTTTTTATGGTTGAAGCAGGAGGAGAGGGGGAAGCAGCTCCGGAAAATAAAATCTCCAAGTCCTTGTACATCCGGCATATTGCTGTTACAATCTTAAATTCCCTCTTACGCTTCGCAGCTGAAATTTTGCATCCTTCTAAGTATGATTGGCATAACTCTTCCTTTCTGTTGGAAGAGCGAAAAGGGAGTGTAATACTGTGCCTTGTTCAGCTAATCTTGTCTTACATTAGTCACTTAGCGCTCACAAACGCTTGTCTGTTTTCTTTGAAACCCAGCAGTTTACAGATGCTTCCTTCTGAGTGTTGGGAATCCATACTTGAACAGGGCGAGGAGGAGGAGGGAAAGCCAACAAGGGACTTCCGAGCTGCCTGGCTTGGTCAGTTCAAAGGCCCATCTCGTCCAGAGGTGGCCAGTCAGGTACCCAGGAACGGCCCCCAAGCAGAACTAGCCACACAACTGACTTTGGGTCTCCCACTTTTCCTACCCAGAGGTTGACTGCCTCTGAATATGGAAGTTCCATTTTTAGCTGCCCCGACTAGTAGCTGTGAATGGATTTGCCCATTGATTTTGTCGAATCCTTTACGCCAGAGTGTTCCAGATGCTTCATGCTGGTGACTTTTTAGACGTGCATCATTTTGCGACACAGTACCGTTGGATAAAGGGACACGGGTGCTGCTGTGGGTTTACCTTCCCGCCGGAGCGGTTCATATTTATCTACTTGCACTTTGACGTGCTTTAGAACTGCTAGGTGGGCAGGAGCTGGGACCGAGCAACAGGAGCTCACCCCGTCGCAGGGATTCGAAATGCCGACCTTCTGATCAGCAAGCCCTAGGCTCTGTGGTTTAACCCACAGCGCCACCTGGGTCCCACGCTTTTGGTATAGTAATCCAATAATGGGGCATCCCTGGATCCAGTTATATGAGGCATCGCTGGATCACCTGATCAGCTAAGTCAAAACAAGGAATTACTCAACCCCTGATGACTCAGCAACCGTATGTGTGAACCAGCTCAGTTGTGTTTGAGACACTCTGAAACCCCCATCCGCAGGGTTGGGTCGATGAAATCTCAGTCATGCACAAACACCCTCACCTGATACTAGTTTTATCACAGGAAATGATGGGGGTTATTTAGCTTACCGGAGGGTGGGAATGGTGAGTAGGCGAGGAGTATGTTAGAGGTACAGTATATAAAATTGCATGATGTATGGAGAAAGGTTTATCCTCCCTCTCTCATGACGCTAGAACTCGGGGGATGTGCAGTGAAGCTGAGTTTTGGAAGCTTCATCACAGAAAATTGTTGTTCAGTCGTTCAGTCATGTCTGCCTCTTTGTGACCCCCTGGACCAGAGCACGCCAGGCACTCCTGTCTTCCACTGCCTCCCGCAGTTTGGTTAGACTCATGTTGGTAGCTTCGAGAACACTGTCCAACCATCTCATCTTCTGTCGCCCCCTTCTCCTTGTGCCCTCCATCTTTCCCAACATCAGGGTCTTTTCTAGGGAGTCTTCTCTTCTCATGAGGTGGCCAAAGTACTGGAGCCTTAACCTCAGGATCTGTCCTTCTAGTGAGCACTCAGGGCTGATTTCTTTAAGAATGGATAGGTTTGCTCTTCTTGCAGTCCATGGGACTCTCAAGAGTCTCCTCCAGCACCAGAATTCAAAAGCATCAATTCTTCGGCAATCAGCCTTCTTTATGGTCCAGCTCTCACTTCCATACATCACTACAGAAAATAGAAAATACCTATTCAGCATCACATAAACTGTGGAATTCACTGCTGCAGGGAGTCACCAACTTCTTTGGGTTAGTGGGCAGCTTTGGAATAATGGAAGTGGGTGCCGGTTACAAAATGACTGCTTTGTGTGTGTGGCAAAAAGCAAAATAGCTGCGTTCTCTGTGTGTTTGGGTTTGTGTGTGATAATGAAATGCTCTCAGATATCAGGGCTGGGGAAGACCTTTCTTTATCCAGGACCTTGAAGAGTTGTTTCCACTTGCACTTCCGTGTCCAGTTCTGGACACCACAGTTTAAGAAGGATGTTGACAAGCTGGAAGGTGTGCAGATGAGGGCAGATGAGATGATCAAGGGTCTGGAAACCATGCCTGATGAGGAATGGCTGAAGGAGCTGGGAATGTTTAGCCTGGAAAAGAGGACGCCGAGAAGAGATAGGAGAGCCATCTTCCAATATCTCAAGGACTGTCCCATGGAGGATGGAGCAAGCATGTTTGTTCCTGCTCCGGAGGGTAGGACCCAAACCAATGTCTTCAAGTGACAAGAAAGGAGATTCCAACCAAACATCGGGAAGAACTTTCTGATGGCAAGGGTTGTTTGAAAGTGGAATGGTCTCCCTTGGGAGGTGGAGGACTCTCCTTCACTGGAGGTTTTTAAACACAGGTGGGTTGGCCATTTGCCAGGGATTCTTTAGCTGAGATTCCTGCATTGCAGGGGGTTGGACTAGATGACCCTCAGGGTCCCTTCCAATTCTACAATTTTATGATTCTGTTTCAGAAACATACATGGGCTGGTGGTCGAACTGGAAGCCGGAGGGAGCAACCTCCCCCAGTTTAACACTCTCTGGGTATTTTTGGACTACAACTCCCACCAGTCCATAGCTGTCAACTTTCTGATTTGAAAATAAGGGATTTTTTCAAAATTTCGGATTTGAAAATAAGGGGGCAATGGCACCAAGTAGCCTCACCACCCTGCGCTCCAGAGGCTGCGCACGAACGTGTGAGCGAAAGAGCGAGCGCATAGACGGCAGGCAGGCTGTCTGTCTGGTTGGGTGTGAGGGTCTGGCTGCACAAGGCATGCAAGCTCCGCCCCCAGTCGGTCTCAGACTCCTGATTGGCAGCCGAGCAACGCAGCTGAGGAGCCTCCCTGGCCGGCAGGGAGGGAGAGGAGCTGCTTCCTTTGAAATCTGGGAAATTTAAGGGATATCAACAATCTGGAATAGCAGCGGGAAACGGCATTGGAATAAGGGAGTTTCCCGCAAAAAAAGGGAGGGTTGACAGCTATGCACCAGTCCCAGCTGGCATGGCTGTACAACGCTGGGGCAGATGGGAGCATAGTGCGGCTGGCTGGGGCTGATGGGAATTATAGTCCAAAACATCTGGAGGGCACCAGGTTGGTGAAGGCTGGTATGCATCATCTCTGCCTGCTGGATGCAACATGCGGCAGAGCCCTTCCCACTCTCAGTTCATGCACAGCATAAATCTGAAACCCACTTAAACTCTAGTGGCTGAACTGAAGGTTACTTACAGAGCTTTTATTAATGTTTGGCGGATGTGATGGCACAGGTCAGAATTAACGACGAGGCAATAATAATGGAGAGAAATAACCGATTATCCACAAGCATTTACCTGGAGGTTGGGATATTGTTTGTGCAAAATAAATTAGGAAATAATGTATTACGTGTGTGTATGTAAAGAGATTAAAGGAAAAGGAAACTGGTTGTTTTTAATGAGAGAGAATAATTATGGTATATATTGGAGGATGAGCTCAGAGGCATGGAGGAATGAAATAAGCAGTTGTGGGTTTGAATCCTATTACTTGGGAATATAATAAAAAAATTCCTTCCAGTAGCACCTTAGAGACCAACTAAGTTTGTTCTTGGTATGAGCTTTCGTGTGCATGCAGAAGGTTCCAGGATCAGACCCCAGTGGCATCTCCAGTTGTGCTGGGAGGCAACCCTTTGGCTGAAACCCAGGAGAGTCCCTGCTAGTCAATGTGGGCTGTATTGCCCTGGATGGTCCAAGGGTCTGACTCAGCATTGTAAGGCACCTTCCCCTGTTCCTATGGTTGGCCGGCACACCTCTCTTGTGAAACCCTAAAGGCACAGAAATTCACAAGACCCGGCATTTGTGGGTCGTTCCCAGATCCAATGATAGACATTGACTTATCCACCCGTACCTTTTGCCCCACGCAGGTCCAAGCTTTAAAGCTTCCGTGTCTGAAGGCTCTTCTTTGCACCCCTGAGCTTTCCCCATGAAAACCTGCTCTTTAGCGCTCGATCGGAGCAAACGGCAATTCGGGTTTCCCATGGATTGCCATTTGCTCCGATTGAGCTTTAAAGAGCGGGTTTTTGCGGAGAAAGCTCCAGAGCATTAAAGGGGGCACTCAGAAATAAAGCATTGATAAGCCCTTTCCTTTGACAAACCAAGTTGCAGGTTATTCTGTTTGACTGTAGCAGGAGCCATGCCAATCTTCATTGCAGAGCACTCCACCTCTTGTCTCCATGACCTTTGCATCATCAACCCCCATCACAGCTGAGTGGCAGCTTGCCCACAACATCCCCTGCCCTGTGCATACCCCCTCAGGCCAGGAGGACTTCCCCGTGGCTCGCTTTCCTTCCGCGTGGGCTCCAGCGGCTTGTGAATGAGTCATGCCTTCATTCCTTTTCAAGCGAGCTGCCACCTGGGGCCACCTGAAATGTGTTAGGAGGCGGCCCCAGGCTGATCATCACACCCACCTGTAGGCTAATTACAGAGAAAAGGTTTCTCTTCGACAAGACGTGTTTTTCCCACAAGGTCAGGGCGGAGCGGGGTCGATCCTGCCATTGCCAGACACATGTCGGCACAGCCTGCTCATATTCCTGGCACTCTTGCGCACAGTGCTTTTTGCATGGCACATGCAGCATGTTGGAAGAGGCTCCATCTTTTGATTCCTCACAGGTGGAGGCATAAACATCAAGGTATCTGCCTGTCCACTGTGAGAACAGAATGCTCTGCTAGATGGGCCATAGGTCGGATCCAGCACCCAGACTCAGTGACCAAACTCGGGAGAAGGGGGTGGGGACATGAACCTGTGCGGAGCAGGGCGGCCAAGATGATCAAGGGTCTGGAAGCCAAGCCTTATGGGGAACAGTTGAGGGATTTGGGCATGTTTAGCCTGGAGAAGGGTGGCGCTGTGGGTTAAACCACAGAGCCTAGGGCTTGCTGATCAGAAGGTCGGCAGATCGAATCCCTGCGACGGGGTGAGCTCCCGTTGCTCGGTCCCAGCTCCTGCCCACCTAGCAGTTCGAAAGCACGAAGTGCAAGTAGATAAATAGGAACGGCTCTGGCAGGAAGGTAAACAGCGTTTCTGTGCGCTGCTCTGGAAGCTATACACCGGCTCTTGGCCAATCAAGCGAGATGAGCGCCGCAACCCCAGAGTCGGACACGACTGGACCTAATGGTCAGGGGTCCCTTTACCTTTACGTTAGCCTGGAGAAGACGAGACCCAGAGATGGTCAGAGCTCCATCTTCAAATACCTGGAGGATGGCCATGTGGAAGATGGAGAAAGCTTGTTTTCTGCTGCTCTGGAGTAGAACCCAGACTAATGGATTCAGGGGACAGGAAAGGAAATTCTGACTAAACATTGGGATGAAATTTCTGAGGCTGGGAGCCGTTTGGCAGTGGGAACAGACCCCCTCAGAAAGTGGTGGGCTCTCCTTCGTGAGAGGTTCTTAAACAGAGGATGGGGGGGCACCCGTCAGCTGTGATTCCTGCACTGCAGGGGGTTGGACTGGATGACCCTTGGGGAGCCCATCCAACTCTACAACTCCTTTATTCTATGCTGGGGGCAGGCCCTGCCCCCAATGAATTCAGTGTGGAAATTCCCGGGCCTCTAAGAACAGCTTTCTCCACGCTGCTCCTCTCCAGATATTCTGGACTAGGGTGGGCAGGATCCCTGACTATCTGTCACACAGCCTGAGGCTGATGGGATATTGCAGTCCAAAACATCTGGAAGGCACCAGGATGCGGAAGACGGCAAGGAACATTTCTAGGGTGTGTGTGTGTGTGTGTGTGTGTGTGTGTGTGTGTGTGTGTGTGTGTGTGTGTAAGAGACAGAGACAGACAGACAGAGACAGACATAATTCTGGGCTGCATCAAGAGGAGTATAGCATCTAGATCAAGGGAAGCAATAGTACCACTGTATTCCGCTCTGGTCAGACCTCACCTGGAATACTGTGTCCAATTCTGGGCACCACAGTTCAAGGAGGATACTGACAAGCTGGAACGTGTCCAGAAGAGGGCAACCAAAATGGTCAAAGGCTTGGAAACGATGCCTTATGAGGAACAGCTTAGGGAGCTGGGTATGTTTAGCCTGGAGAAGAGAAGGTTAAGGGGTGATATGATAGCCATGTTCAAATATATAAAAGGATGTCATATAGAGGAGGGAGAAAGGTTGTTTTCTGCTGCTCCAGAGAAGCGGACACGGAGCAATGGATTCAAACTACAAGAAAGAAGATTCCACCTCAACATTAGGAAGAACTTCCTGACAGTAAGAGCTGTTCGACAGTGGAATTGGCTGCTAAGGAGTGTGGTGGAGTCTCCTTCTTTGGAGGTCTTTAAGCAGAGGCTTGACAGCCACCTGTCAGGAATGCTTGGATGGTGTTTCCTGCTTGGCAGGGGGTTGGACTGGATGGCCCTTGGGGTCTCTTCCAACTCTAGGATTCTATGATTCTATGACAGACAGACCACCTTGATCTGAGTATACCCAGAGAGCTGGCTACCCCCAGGGTTAAAGAGCAACATTTCCTGGGTTGGGGGAAGTAGCCCCTGCTTTTCCCACCTTAGAGGGGCTCTTAGAGGGTCTTTGCAGTGTGTGTCTGTATATTTTTTCTTTTTCTTTCTTCCTCTCTTTCTCCCTCTCCCCCCCCCCCCGGCACTCTCTTCAGTGAACGTTACCAGGCTCTCTGGGTTTAGAACGCCTTTGCTTCAGGAGATGCTGTTTAACATCTGCACCAGCTCCTGCTGTTGGAATAGAAATCATGTCACTGTTCCTATGAAACATGAATATATCATCTGACTTAAAGAAAAATAGATGAGAAATATTTATAGAACAGGGCTTGCTCCCCTTTTTTCTGCACGGCGGTGCCTTTTGCATACACCACACTTAAAAGCCGCCTTTCTGCCGCCGCCTACCTTGGCCAATATATTCACAGGAATCAGAAAGGGGAGATTTCTCCAAAGACTCTGTAAAAAAAAGGGGGCTGCCTGTCTGAATATGGAAGCCACACTTGTTTTGCATGACAAAGGAGTCTGTTGAGCTTTGCAGTGGTGACACCCTCATCTCACAAGGGAACCCCCCCCCCCCCGTGACTAGCATTGCTCATGCCGGGCATCGCATGGTAGAAACTCTCCCCGCAACCCCAATTCCGTTTCTGTTTCCACTAAGCAGGCCAGCTTGGAAGGAGGACAGCAGAGCATACCTGGTGCCCCTGGCAGTTAGGGAGGGGAGGGGGGTTCCGGCACCTGCCTGATCATAAAATCATAGAGTTGGAAGGGGCCCCAAGGGTCATCCAGACCAACTCCCTGCAATGCAGAAATCTCGACTGAAGCATCACTGACAGATGACCCTCCAACCTCTGCTTATAACAGTGATGGCTAACCTTGGCACTCCAGATGTTTTGGAACTACAACTCCCATCATCCCTAGCTAACAGGACCAGTGGTCAGGGATGATGGGAGTTGTAGTTCCAAAACATCTGGAGTGTCAAGGTTAGCCATCACTGGCTTATAAAGAGCCAGTGTGGTGTAGTGGTTAAGAGCGATAGTTTCGTAATCTGGTGAACCGGGTTCGCTTCCCCGCTCCTCCACATGCAGCTGCTGGGTGACCTTGGGCTAGTCACACTTCTTTGAAGTCTCTCAGCCCCACTCACCTCACAGAGTGGTGGTGGTTGTTGTTGTTGTTGTTGTTGTTGTTGTTGTTGTTGTTGTTGTTGTTGTTCTTCTTCTTCTTCTTCTTCTTCTTCTTCTTCTTCTTCTTCTTCTTCTTCCTCTCCTCCTCCTCCTCCTCCTCCTCCTCCTCCTCCTCCAAGGAAGGAGAGCCTACCACCTTCTGAGTCACCTCTGCACCACTGTTGGAAGATGCAGGATCCTTGCAGTCCATTTGCATCCATCCATCCACTCTCATCCACACTGATAGAATATTTGGTGGAGGAAGTGATCATTTCGGGCTGGAAGGCAAGCATTGGGTAATTTCCTGCCCTCCAGCAGCAGTTATCGTATTATTTATCACATTCCTGTCCCTCCCTTCATCTAAGGGAGGATTGGGGTGGCACACATGTCTCCCCCCTCTCTTTTATCCACAGAACAGCCCTGCGAGGCAGGCTAGGGGGAGGGAGAGAGCGTTGCCAAGCCAAGAACACGCAGTGAGCTTCATGGCTTGGCCAGAATTTGAACCCGTTGACTCTTCTTCAGCCCCCCCCCTACCCAAGTGCCCCCACCCCTGACATCCTGCTGGCATGTTTGAAGGGCTGGCTTGAACACCCTGCTGCACTTGGATGTGGGGAAGCGGCGCCGTCAGCTTCTGTGGTGCTTTCCGGAGCCCAAGACGGCATCTTCTTGCCCTGGGAGGCCGGTGCTCCCCCCACACCCAGGATCTCCAGGATCCAGTGGAAGAGTCCTGCGAAATCCTCTGCCTGCGAACTTGAAACGTAGCATCTGAGAACCAAAGCAGATGAGCACAACCTTTAAGGGTTGCTGAGGAGAAGGAATTCTCCTGTTTTGCTTTTAACGGGTCCCTTTAACTGTCGCACACCCTGAGCATAGCTGTCAACTTTCGGATTTGAAAATAAGTGATTTTCCCAAACTTTCGGATTTGAAAATAAGGGATGCCGCGAGGGTGGTGCAATGGCACCAAGTAGCCTCGCCACCCTGCGCTCCAGAAGCTGCGCGTGAACGGGTGAGCGGAAGAGCGAGCGCGTAGACGGCAGGCAGGCTGTCTGTCTGGTTGGGCGTGAGGGTCTGGCTGCCCAAGGCATGCAAGCTCCGCCCCCAGTCGGTCTCAGACTCCTTATTGGCAGCCGAGCAACGCAGCTGAAGAGCCTCCCTGGCCGGCAGGGAGGGAGAGGAGCTGCTTCCTTTGAAATCCGGGAAATTTAAGGGATATCAACAATCCGGGATAGCAGCGGGAAACGGCATTGGAATAAGGGAGTTTCCCGCAAAAAAAAGGGAGGGTTGACAGCTATGACCCTGAGTCCTTTGGATAGGGTGACTGAGATGCAGCAGGTGCCTTTTGAGCAGCTCCTGAGGCTGCCAGGAGCCTCTCCAGCTAAGCCTCTGCTCCCCCCCACCCCGCTGGAATAACTTCGCTCTGCAACAAGCAGATCCCTCCTCCTCCTCCTCCTCCTCTTGACATCTGGGCTGGGAGTTGCTTTCCCCCTCGCTGGATTAACCTGAATATGCCCTGGGTGCATTTCTGCCTCCCTCCCCTCCCTGCATCCTCCTCCACCAGCGCCAGGGTTCTCATCTCTCCTGGTCCCACTGGGTTGCTTCCCTGTTTTCATTGACATGAGAAAAATTAGAGACTGCGCAATGTGAGCGTCTTGGGCCATATCTTCCCGGCTTTGTCTGTTGCGCCCAGTGATGTTCTTTGCTCTCAGAAGGAAGGGAATGTTGCTCATATTTCAAGTCCTTTTACCTTATGTGGAGCCAGTCAGAAAGGTCTCCTCTAAACCAAACTGGCTAGAGACATGGGCTTTTTGTTGGTAATGGTTTAACGTTTCATTCATGAATTTAACTTATTTTTTCCCCTCGGGTTGCCTGGCACTCTCATAGAATCATAGAGTTGGAAGAGACCCCAAGGGCCATCCAGTCCAACCCCCTGCCAAGCAGGAAACACCATCAGAGCATTCTTGACAGATGGCTGTCAAGCCTCTGCTTAAAGACCTCCAAAGAAGGAGACTCCACCACACTCCTTGGCAGCAAATTCCACTGTCGAACAGCTCTTACTGTCAGGAAGTTCTTCCTAATGTTTAGGTGGAATCTTCTTTCTTGTAGTTTGAATCCATTGCTCCATGTCTGCTTCTCTGGAGCAGCAGAAAACAACCTTTCTCCCTCCTCTATATGACATCCTTTTATATATTTGAACATGGCTATCATATCACCCCTTAACCTTCTCTTCTCCAGGCTAAACATACCCAGCTCCCTAAGCCGTTCCTCATAAGGCATCGTTTCTAGGCCTTTGACCATTTTGGTTGCCCTCCTCTGGACACGTTCCAGCTTGTCAGTATCCTTCTTGAACTGTGGTGCCCAGAATTGGACACAGTATTCCAGGTGAGGTCTGACCAGAGCGGAATACAGTGGTACTATTACTTCCCTTGATCTAGATGCTATACTCCTCTTGATGCAGCCCAGAATTGCATTGGCTCTCTGCCAACTGATTTCTGTGCTCCCTGCCTTGGTGCTTGTGGTGTTCTGGTTCTGCTGGGCGATACTCGGCATGGGCTGGCGGGTGAGGGCAGGCCCTGGCATTGGGGGCAGAAGAGCTGGCGCTGGAGACCCGCTGGGTGCCGCCCGGTGCTCTGACTTCATGAGGTTGGCCTTTGGCTGTGAAAATGGGGGTCTGCTTTGGGCAAGCCTCTCTCTCCCCCCTCTCCAAGTCAGGCCCTGCGGCAGCTCGGCTTCGTGAGGCTATGACCCTCCTGGGTGTTCTGCTTGCGTGTGCATGTTGGTGAGGCTGCATCCAAGTTAATTTGAATCGAATTTATAAGGAACACTCTGTGAGTCAGCGTGGGCACTTTATTAAAATCCAGATGGGCAGCCGCTATTACCCCCCCCCCCCGCCACTTTCTCTCCAGCAGTTCGTGATTACATCAAACGAAGGCAGGGGGAAATAACCAAATTTGTTGGCGTGATTATATCCTACACCTCCCCTGTCCTCCCTCAAGCGGCTTCATTTACGAAGCAGCCTTTGCCAACCCGGTGCCCCCTGGGCGCTTCTCTCCCTATCCGGAGATCCTCAGTGCCTGAGGCTGGTAAGAGCCGCAGCCCAAAATATCTGGAGGGCACCAGGTTAGCAAAGCTTGGTTTTCTGCAGCTCTGATTTCCTCCTGATCCATGCTCTGGAGAAGGGGGAAGCCAAGTAGGGGGGCGCCTCCCTCCCCGACGCTCAGGAGGCCTTTATTGATCAGCAAGAGGAGGCTGGGAGCATGCACGGCTCACCTGCCCGGCTCTCTCGCCACTTGGCTCAGGTGTGCCCACTGGCTTGATTAAGTCTCCTCTTCCTCCAGGGACTCCGTGGCGCATGGCCGAGAGTGGTAACGTGGGCCTTCTGGCCGAGCGCTTGATTCCAGCAGGACCCGGGAGGTGCCAGAGAGGGGGGGGGGGCTGTTTTGTGGGCACTTTCCGCTTCCAAGTTATCCAGATGGAGCCGTTCTGAATTCCAGAGAGACCAAAGCGCTGCTTTAATTGCTTCGCGGAAGCAGGGCCTTAATTTAAACCGTGTCCTGCCAGAGAGCGTTAATCGCCCGGACTTTCCCCTTTTTGTTAGCTTGTTAAAGAGCCTGCCTTAAATATGCAGTTCAGCAGCCGGCTTTCTTTCGATTCAGCATTAATTCCGCCCCGCTCCTCACGTATTAATGATCCCAGCTCTCCCTCTGCCCCTGAATGTATTAGCAAAAAAACCAAAACCCTCCATATTTCTCGTACACACTGTTGGTGCTGCTGGAACGTCAGACCCCGCACCCCGCTGCCTCCCACTTTGGGGCTGCGGTTCCCTTTCCCCTGCAGTGTGCAGCTGAGTTAATCGCAGGGTTAAAATGGACCAAAGACTGTCATTGGTACTTAGCATTCACTCCCGCTGCCCCCCCCCGGGGGGGAGCACACGGTTTCTGTATTGATAGGGGGAATTTTAGCCTCTCTGTGTGCAATAGCTGTTTTCCAACATTCTGGCTGTTTGTCGTGCTTTGAGCTGCCAGGAGTGAGGAGAAGCAAGCGAGGTTTCTAGTACACAGAATCTGGCTTCGGGGGGAGCAAGCGGGGGGCGGGGGACAAATAAGGGTGGCGCTGTGGGTTAGTTAAACTACAGAGCCTAGGGCTTGCGGATCAGAAGGTTGGCGGTTCGAATCCCCACGATGAGGTGAGCTCCCGTTGCTCGGTCCCTGCTCCTGCCAACCTAGCAGTTCAAAAGCACATCAAAGTGCAAGTAGATAAATAGGTACCGCTCCGGCGGGAAGGTAAACGGCGTTTCCGTGCCCTGCTCTGGTTCGCCAGAAGCGGCTTTGTCATGCTGGCCACATGACCCGGAAGCTGTACACCGGCTCCCTCGGCCAGTTGAGCGAGATGAGCGCCACAACCCCAGAGTCGGTCACGACTGGACCTAATGGTCAGGGGTCCCCTTACGTTTACAGAGTTGCCAAGCTGGGGCAGAGAGCGCATCTTTGACCGTCATCCTCATTGCGACCCCGTGTCCCCAAACTGGCTTTGGGAGTAAGGAGAGGAGAGCTTTGGAGCGGAGGGCCCATACCAACAGATTTGAGTTACCAAAAAGAAAAAAAAGGAGATTCTGGCAGAACCTTAGGGAGAAATCTCTGAGGGTAGGAGCCATTCCCCCCACCCCATTCCCATTGTTGCCATATCTTGAAGAGCAAAGAAGAGGGCAGCCTGAGCCGCTGCCAGCCCGAGCACAGGTGAGCACACGGGGCCGCCACTGCCACGCCTCTTTCCCCAGCTCGGGCTGGCAGCAGCCATGGCATACAGAGCAGAAACAACAACAGACAGTCACGGTAACTATACAAAGGATAATATACACAACCGTGAACAGCTATAGATGAAAATGTATTGAATCATGAACTAAACTGACAATGTCATACAAAAAGCATACATAGGTATTTCCTCAGAGGCAAAAGCCTGTATATACTTTCAAACATTAAAGTGCTAATTCAAAGTGCAATATATAGTGTTAGAGATGGTTATGCAAAGTCCATCAGACGTATGGGTCTGTCTTCCCTATGCAGAGCAGCCTAAGTCTGAGGCCTCCCCCAAAACAAAAAAAATTTCCTTTAAAATGTAAAAATCCGCCCTGGTGGCCATGTTGGCCCTGCAAAAGAGGACATGTCCTGGTTTTCCCGGATGTATGGCAACCCTGCTGTTGGAGGGCCCTCTGTCATGGATGCTTTAGTTGAGATGCCTGCATCGCAGGGGGTTGGGCCAGATGTCCCTTCCGACTCTACAATTCTGTGACTCTGTTGCATGCACCTTTCAGCAGGAGCTGCACCTTAGACCTTCTTTCTGCGTGGGACGCCAGCGTGCTCCGCTCTCTCTGAGCTGTGGCCCCTTCCCACTTGGCATCCGGTCCTGTCGCATTGGCTTTTGCGGAGCCTGTGCAAGCTGAAAGAAATCTGCCGCGCTATTAATTCAAGAAACACCTTGCAGAACTTTTCTGCAGGTTGCCAGGCAGGCTCCAAACCCAAAGGCTCTCCCCCCCCCCAGTGGTTCATAATTAGTAGGGGGGGGGAACACCCCCCCATCCATGAAAGGCTCCTCTGTTCATTAGAGCAGCTGTTTCTCCTTTGATCACCCATCAGTGGCTGTTGAAGAACAAGCAGCCGGCTTCAGTGAACAGAGGAGACCTTGACCGTCTTCTTGCATGTCGGAGTATATATAGATATATCTAAAACGTACTTCATCAAACAAACATTATGGGTGTGATTCTAATCGTCAAAGTGTCGATAGTGCACATATTAGTTTATGTCCTTTGATGTTCAGTGTTGAGTTTTAGAGGCAATCTTAACACATAGAGAAGTTCTTTGCAGAGGGTGTACGCACGCGCGCGCGCACACACACACACACACACACACAGAGAGAGAGAGAGAGAGAGAGAGAGAGAGAGAGAGTTCCCCAGTCTTCCTCAGCCTGCACCTTACACTGTCACTGTTTTCGGGCAGGATTCAGCCACAACCTGGCCAATCCAGGCTGCACAACTGAAGCCAACTTGAAAGCTCTTGTGAAACAAAGCGACTCCCTGGAAGATTTCCTTCTTTTTCCAGTAAGGGAAAGGACTGCAAAATACTCTGGAAATGAGGATCAGACACTTTCTTTGATGCTGGCTGTGGCTGATGGGAGCTGTAGTCCAAAGTATCTTGAGGGCACCAGGTTGGGGGAGGCTGCTTTCATCAGCAAAGAGCAATTAACTCGAGCCAGCGAGCCAAGCCACTTGCAACACCCCACCTGGAGTCCTGTGTCCCTTTCTAGGCATTGAAGACATAAGAAGGATATTGACAATCTGGAAGGTGTGCAGACAGAGCAAGGAGACAAGGAGGATCAGAGGTCTGGAAACCAAGCCTGATGAGGAACGGTTGAGGGAGTCAGGCATGGTTAGCCCAGAGAAGAGGAGACTGAGAGGCGACATGGGAACCATCTTCAAATATCTTAAGGGTTGTCTCACAGAAGATAGAGCAAGCTTGTTTTCCGCTGCTCCAGAGGGGAGGACCCAAAGCAATGGATGGAAGTGAAAAGGAAGGAGATTCAGACTAAACATCAGGAAGAACTTTCTGATGGCAAGAGCTGTTTGACAGTGGAACAGTCTCCTTTGGTAGGCTGTAGACTCTCCTTCCTTGGAGGTTTTAAAGCAGAGGTTGGATGGTCTCCTGTCATGGATGCTTTAGCTGAGATACCTGCATTGCAGGGGGTTGGACTGGATGACCCTCGGGGTCCCTTCCAACTCTGTTGTTGTTGTTCAGTCGTTCAGTCGTGTCCGACTCTTCGTGACCCCATGGACCAGAGCACGCCAGGCACGCCTATCCTTCACTGCCTCTCGCAGTTTGGCCAAACTCATGTTAGTAGCTTCGAGAACACTGTCCAACCATCTCATCCTCTGCCATCCCCTTCTCCTTGTGCCCTCAATCTTTCCCAACATCAGGGTCTTTTCTAGGGAGTCTTCTCTTCTCATGAGGTGGCCAAAGTACTGGAGCCTCAACTTCAGGATCTGTCCTTCTCGTGAGCACTCAGGGCTGATTTCTTTAAGAATGGATAGGTTTGATCTTCTTGCAGTCCATGGGACTCTCAAGAGTCTCCTCCAGCACCATAATTCAAAAATATCAATTCTTCAGCGATCAGCCTTCTTTATGGTCCAGCTCTCACTTCCATACATCACTACTGGGGAAACCGTGGCTTTAACTATACGGACCTTTGTCAGCAAGGTGATGTCTCTGCTTTTTGAGATGCTGTCTAGGTTTGTCATTGCTTTTCTCCCAAGAAGCAGGCGTCTTCTAATTTCGTGACTGCTGTCACCATCTGCAGTGATCATGGAACCCAAGAAAGTGAAATCTCTCACTGCCTCCAATCCCACCTCTTAGCTCTGGGAAACCTGGGATGAGGAAGTCCCTTTTTGGCACTGCAACGGAGGTCTGCTGAGATTTCCAAAACGGAAATGTTGGGATAACAGCTGTTCTCCATGCTTTTCAACCCTTTCATTCCTCAATGCAACGATCTGCAGCTTTTTGGAAGAAGGGCGAACCAGCTCCCCCCTCCCCTTCCCACCCCCGGATAATATGGGTTTTTAAAGCAAGCTGGTCAAGCGCTCCCGAGGCAGGCGGTCACCTGGGGTCGGCCGTATTGTCCAGGCCGGTTGGCTAATTAGGCAGCTCCCTGCACCCAGGCACTCTCTGCCACCGAGCCGCCGCCTGCACCAGTCATTTAGCATTTAACGAGGGCTCAGATCTCGCAAGACAGCCCTGCCAGGCGGCCTTTGATGTCCGCTCATTTGCTGGCAGTGATTGTCGACGTTCGGAGGCCGGGAGATTCTGCTGGCACCCCTGTGACTAGACGGTAGGCTTTGCCTTTGAAAAGAGGCATAATGCAGATCCCTTACTAGGATGAGAAGCAAAGGGAGAGAGGCATGGTTGCCCCGTGTGGCACGATTTCCCCCCAGGAAGGGGAAAATGCTCTGTCCCAAGAGAGGTTCCTGATTCCCAAGAGGCCCCTGCATTCTCCAGCCAGACGGAAGCTGAGTGGCCAGCAGCAGCGTTTGGCTGTGCCCATTGACCCTCCCACTGGGAGACTCTTGAACCCCCTCCTGCCCACTGCCATGGAAGAGCAGCAGAGGCTCTGGCAAAGGCCTTTGCCCTCATGGCATTGGCTCGTGTCTTGGATTGTTCCTGGGACTGAGTGGTTAAGGTGTACGGTGGAGGGAGTCTGGCAACATCGCCTTGCCCAACACGTGTCCACTTGTAAGGAATGAGCCAGCTCCCAGTGAAGATTTGCAGCCAACGGAAGAAAGCAGCCGGGAACAAAAAGAGTTAACTTTTGTGCAGGATGAACAGCAACTAGTGCCAACTCCCCCGCCCCTTGGAATGCTGGGTGATGGCTGAGAGCAGGCGGAACCCCACCAAAGCTCTGGGGAAGTTCAGACAGGTGTGAACAGAGATGGAAGTAATTTGTCGGAAAGGGGGGGGGGAGCTGATCCAATCCCTCCACAGCCTAAGGGGAGGGCTGTTGGACCAGAAACAAAGCAAGCAACGTAAGACGCGAAAGTTCTCCATTTTCAGTAGAAACCGGAAGGAGTCTTTGGAAGGGTCATCTTGACTGATGATGTTGGAGGCTGTGTTAGAGCCGTCTGGAGCTATCTCTTCATTTTGACGATAAATAATCCTTTTTAATTAACTACACTTACTGTGTTATCAAGCTGGGAACCTGGACTCGTGACACCACTTGACTGCTTTGATCGGGGAGGGAGAGAAGGTAGCGGAGAAATGGACTACAGTAGGGAAGGGCAACTATTTCTCTGTTCCAAATTGCGCCTCCCACATTACGGTTCCCCCATTTTTTTGAGGGTGGGGAGATCAGAATTGCCACATTTTTTTAAAACAACAACAACACATTTTTATTGATTTTACAAATACAAAGTACAAAAAAACACACACTAGAAAAAATATATCTATATAAAGAGATTCTCTGAATCTTGGGACTCCCCCCCCCCCCCCGATTCCCTCCAGGGAGTCTCATTTTAAGAATATTCATCAGTACTCCAGTGGTTATATCCTATATAATAATTCCCTAATGTCCCCACGTCCGGGGGGTGTGTCAGTGGAAATTTTCCACTGCGCATGTCCCAGACAGACGCTGGGATTGGAGCGTAGAGACCACGCCTCTACCTCCCCACCCTCGCAGCTCCAACTGCTTTCCAATGCTGCCTGCCCTTAACGGTCATTCTGTGAGCGACCGTTGGGGCAGACAGTAGCTTGCATTGCCGCCGTCTACCTTCCGCCGTCGTTTGCAATTGCTGCGTTATCTTTGCGACCTCCATTTCTTTGGCTCCCGCTGCCTCCCGCTGTAGCCGCCGAACATCGCGGCTCCCCGCCACAGTGCGGGGAACCGGCGCGGAGCGCCGGTGACCCAGCACTGAAGCGGAGCCTCCTGCTGCCGCGAGAGAGCTTTCTAGCGCCTGTTTTGCTTAACAGGCTTAATTTACTAGTCAAACCATTTTATCCATAGTATTTTTACACTACAAGTGAATCAAGATCCTGCTCTTATTTCCATCTGCTTAGAGTGACCGCTGTGACCACCACCCCAGAATTGCCACATTTTGAACCAGGGGGTCGTGGGAAAAGGGAACAGAGGCATGGTAGATGGGGAAAAGATTCAGGAGCCTCCTTCCATCTCTTCTCCACCTCAAGTCGCCTTCCCCCAAAGCTGCCATTCTACTCTGTGAAAAGCAAGAACGGTGGTGCCGTCCATCTCGCACATTTGTGCGCAATGCTCAGTTTGCTTTCTTCCTTTTTCCAACTCCTTGTGACAGAAGACAGCAGCACTATCCCGACCTCGGCGGATTTCCTTCCCTCGGCCTCCCTGCCCTCTCTGTCCTTGTACAGCAGAGAACTCCCTGGGAACGGAGGGCTGCCCTGCCTCTTCCATGCCCTGAATCTGTCAAGCCGTCTTCTGCTGGCACTTTGAGGGGTGCTTGGCCCCTCTGTGGCCGTCAGCAGCTGTGACAGCCTGCGCCCCAGTTTGTGCAGCTCGAGGAAAGAGACTGCTGGCTGCAAACATCTTGGATTTTCTTTTAAGATGAGCTTCTTGCAGATGGCAGGAGGGGGCTAATTTATGCTTAGGGTAACTTGCTGCAAAAGAGCACAAACCAGCCTCACAGCTTTATGGGGAGAGGTATTTCTTGTACAGTAATGTTTTGGGACATGGGTGGCGCTGTAGGTTAAACCACTGAGCCTAGGGCTTGCCGATCAGAAGGTCGGCGGTTCGAATCCCCGCGATGGGGTGAGCTCCTGTTGCTCAGTCCCTGCTCCTGCCAACCTAGTAGTTCGAAAGCACGTCAAAGTGCAAGTAGACAAATAGGAACCGCTCCGGCGGGAAGGTAAACGGCGTTTCCGTGCGCTGTTCTGGTTCGCCAGAAGCGGCTTAGTCCTGCTGGCCACATGACCCGGAAGCTGTACGCCGGCTCCCTCAGCCAATAAAGCGAGATGAGCGCTGCAACCCCAGAGTCGGACACGACTGGACCTAATGGTCAGGGGTCCCTTTACCTTTAATGTTTTGGAACAACAGGTTGAGGGATCATGTTCAACCTTACGCTGCGTTCAACCTGCTGCAACAGGACTTATTTATGCTCTTTGCCTTTGGTTTATTTTGCTTATTAATAAAATAAATTTATTATTCTTTTAAAGAAAAGAAATTATTTATCATGGGCTTGCTTGGGACTAGGAGGCCCCACAGAGTCTCACCTCCAGAGGCGGTTTGCAAAAGGACCTTCTGGGTGTAGGGTGAGGTTTCTGCCTCACTTTTTGTTCTTGCTGAAGGCCAGGTTTCGTGGGAATGTTCAGGGTGGCAGGGGAGGATATATTGTTTATTAATATCCTTCCTAACTTGCGCTAGCAAGTTCCTTTACTTAGCAGAGTGCCCCCCCCGGCTGGCCAGTCCCTCCCCTCCATGCCGCGGCTCCGCCCTGGGAGCCCAGTGGCTTTTTTCCCCGCTGAAAGGGGGGGAAGGCTATTTTCGGCGCTGCCGGGGCAGAGCCGCAGGGGCAGCCAGCGAGGGGGGGGTGTGTCACGTCAGCGAAAAGCATGACCCCCCTCCTTGCTGGCTGCCCCTGCGGCTCCGCCCCAGCAGCGCCGAAAATAGCCTTTAAATTTTTTTAAAAGCCCAGGACGGCTTTGGAGGGGCGGGGGCACCCGACTGTCACCCCCACCAGGGGGCGCTGCCCGGGGCGGCTCGCCCCCTCCGCCCCCCCTTGCTACGCCCCTGCCCACAGGTTTGTCAATGCAGCTGGAGACCTTTGGTGTGTCAGTTGCTTCCCCTGTGTCTACCTATGAGGTGGCTTTGTGTAGGCGGGGATTTGTAGGGGATACGTCTCAGAGGGGAAGGACCTCTTGAAGGCTTGCAGACGATTGTCCCTCACACCCTCAGGACCAACATAAGACCGAGTCACCAAGTGGTTTTTTGTGGGGTGCACTGCCACCCCCTTGTTAAAAAAATACTTGCCTGTGATGTAATTGTGGCCACAGGAGTGGAGCATGATTTTTTTTTTTCCATAATGTTGACCGTTCCTTGACAGGGGCTTGTGGGGAAGAGTCTGGCAGGGGTGGGGGTGGGGAGAGAGCAGGTACACCATGAGTGTCGCAGATAAGCACCAGCCTTGCCACCTCCTCTTGCCGTGTTCGCAACCCTCAGAGATGGTATGAATTTCCAGGTGCCAAATTGGGTGGTTTTTTGCTGGGCTTGGGCGAGAGAGGCCTTTTCAAAAAGGTCCGCAGTAGCCTTCTGCAAGGGCAAAACGTCAGGATGCAAGTGGCCTTTTGTCAAAGCTGATCTGGAGGTGGGGTTGGGGGACACAGGCCTGCCAAATTATTATTTACTAGTGGTTTTTAGCCCGTTAAAAAACGGGCTCTAGAACACGTGGTCAAACCCCCCCCCCCTTACCAGACCTCCACAAACAGTTCAAAGCCCCATGCGCGGAGCTCCGAGGCCCCGATCCCGCACGCCTTTACTTGCGAGTAAGCGCCTAGGCCCCGCAGGAGCAGCAGGAGCCGGGGGACTGGGAGGCTTGGGCGGGGGCGACCGGCTGGCCCATCAGCGGAGGCCGCCTCGCCTCAGACCCCCGCCAGCTGGGCAGCGCGCAGGGGAGGGCGCGTGCCGGACGGGGGGCCTCCTTCAAGTAGTGGCGGGCGGCGGCAGCAGGAGCGGCGCTTTGCGCCGCTTCCCCCCGGCAATGGCGGCGGCGCAGTTTCACCCGACCGGAAGTGTCTCTGCGTCGTCCCGCCCCCTCTCCGCCCCCTCCAATCCCTGCGTCCGTCTGTGCCATGCGCAGAATTTACTTCCGTGACACACAGAAAATTGCAGGTGGACGCAGGGACACTTGAAGATTATAATATAGGATTGAAGGTGCTGAGCACTTTTGCCTGACTTCCCAATCTCCTGGATTTCTGGGGAAGCGTCACGAAGAGTAACTGTTCCACTGGATGCATTATGGAAGCAGTTAGTCCGATCAGCACACAGCCCTTTGTATTATTCATTTTGATTCTAAATTCAGAGCGTCCCCCACATCCTGTCCTGGGCTTTCAGTAGAAATAGATCTTCCGCTTTGTGATGTAGCAATCAAGTACCAGAAAAGCATATTCTCTTTCTGCTCCCACTCCTGAACATCAGGGATGGGATCATGCATTTCCACCCCATTTTTGGGTCACTGTAGGGAGAGGCACGGTTTGTGGCTTGTTGTGGGGAGAGGGGGCTGGCAGCAGCACTCGCAAAACATGCTAAGCAAGGACTGCTGTGCAATGAAAAGGCTTTAAACTGTTGGGGGTTGAAGGCTGCTGCTCATGTTTCCAGAGTAAGGCAGAGTAAGGTGTTCATTTTTTGAAACCAGGGTCTTGGGCTGGTTTGAGACAGGGAGAAAGAGCAGCTGCAAAAGACAAAACAATTATTATAATTAAATAAGCTAATACCAAGAAATGGGGGGGGGGAGGAACATTTAAAGAAGGCAGTTAAGGAAAGAAAAAATTGACTCAAATTGAGGTGGTGGACGAAAGTCAATACAAAAGACTAGAGTGCTTAGGTTTGATCATTCAGAATAATAACCACAGGTTATTGGTGGAGGGAAAGATATTTAGTTATTATGTATTTGTTTATTCTTAGTTTTAGTTTGAATTTTGGATGGAATCTTTCTGCGGATGTATGCAAAGCAAAACTCAATAAAAATAAATATTAAAAAGAGAAGGAAGCAAGCAAGCAAAGAAAGAAAGAAAGAAAGAAAGAAAGAAAGAAAGAAAGAAAGAAAGAAAGAAAGAAAGAAGGAAGGGCGGGCGAGCAGCCGCCTCTGGCATGTGTTGAGGAAGGTAGACTTGAATCTTGTCAGGACAGATTAAAAGAAGGTCCTTCTTCAAGCCGTGCACAGTCAAACTATGGAACTCCCTTCCGTAGGACGCAGTCATGGCCACCAACTTGCTTGACTTTAATAGAGGATTGGAGAAATCCATGGAGGAGAGGGCCATGGGTTGCTATTAGCCATGATGGGACTCCTATGCTCTGCCAGCAGTGCTTCTGAAACCACAGGAGGGGAGAGGACCCTTGTGCTTGACTCCTGGTTTCTGGCTTCCCATCATGGCCATCTTGGTTGCCAGTGTGGGAAGAGGATGCTGGACTAGGTGGGCCATTGGCCTGATCCAGCAGGACTCCTTCTTGTGCTCTAGACTGAAGTCTCAAGTTTTCACATACGATAGCAGGCGAAGAACGACAACGTGCTGAGATCCCTTCCTTAATCCCCACACACTTCAGAACAGGCTGCAGGATATCCCTCTTTGTTGGCATCACCCCTGGGCTGCGTCTGCTGAAGCAGAAAGTGTGTCCCTCGAGCAGTTTTCATTAAAAAGCATTAGGAGCATTTTGCCTGCTGAGACCTCACCTGTTCTCCAAGAATCCTCCAAGATTATAGACGCAGGCGCTGAGATTAGACCCACAAGCTCCTTTAGTCCCCTTGGGGGCAGCTCATCAGGCCCTGGAGATTTGAATTCATCTATAGTAGCCTGGTGTTCCCTTACTACCTTTGCCTATCTTAGGCTGCAACTCCCTCCTTACATCATTTATTCATCATTATTATCACCAGGTTGGACATTGCTTTCCTTTTGGGTGAAGACAGAGCAGTTCCACCTCTTCTCTGTCACCCAACAGCATTTCTCCATAATAATAATTTATTATTTGTACCCCGCCCATCTGGCCAGGTCCCCCCAGCCACTCTGGGCGGCTTCCAACAAATATCAAAATACATTAAAATATCACAGATTAAAAACTTCCCTAAATAGGGCTGCCTTCAGGTATTTTCTAAATGTCAAATAGTTGTTTATCTCTTTCACCTCTGCTGGGAGGGCGTTCCACAGGGTGGGCACCACTACCGAGAAGGCCCTCTGCCTGGTTCCCTGTAGCTTTGCTTCTCGCAGTGAGGGAACCGCCAGAAGGCCCTCAGCGCTGGACCTCCATGTCCGGGCAGAATGATGGGGGTGGAGATGCTCCTTCAGGTATACAGGACCGAAGCCGTTTAGGGCTTTCAAGGTCAGCACCAACACTTTGAATTGTGCTCGGAAACGTACTGGGAGCCAATGTAGATCTCTCAGGACCGGTGTTATGCGTTCCCGGCGGCCGCTCCCAGTCACCAGTCCAGCTGCCGCATTCTGGATTAAATGCAGTTTCCGGGTCACCTTCAAAGGTAGCCCCACGTAGAGCACATTGCAGGAATCCAAACGAGATAACCAGAGCATGCACCACTCTGGCGAGACAGTCTGCGGGCAGGGAGGGTCTAAGCCTGCGTACCAGATGGAGCTGGTAGACAGCTGCCCTGGACACAGAGTTAAACTGCGCCTACATGGACAGCTGTGAGTCCAAGATGACTCCCAGGCTGCGCACCTGGTCCTTCAGGGGCACAGTTACCCCGTTCAGGACCAGGGAGTCCCCCACACCCGCCTGCCCCCTGTCCCCCAAAAACAGTCCTTCTGTCTTCTCCATGCAGAGGACCCACGACTTGCTTGTTCTTCTTCTTGCTTCGAAGATAGCCAAAGAAACTATTTTTCAACCTCACATGCAAGCCTGAGCTGATTCTCAGTTTTAGCCCTCTTGACCTTTTCCCTGAAACTATTGGCTACTCCTTTGTCATTTCCCCTTTCTTCCGTTTCTTATACATGCCCTTCTAACGTCTCAGCCCATCTTTAAGCTTCTAATTTAGCCATGCCAGTTTCTTTAGATGCCTCTCACTTTTCTTTCTTGTTGGAATTGTCTGCATTTAGATTGTCAATATTTCTCATTTTAGAAACTCCCATCCAACTTGGACTTCCTTCTCTTTTTGAAATTGGCCTTCTTAAAGTCCAGACTGTGTCTCCAACTACACTCAGCTTTTCCTTTGCTCTGTATCCTGAAACCCAGGAGAACATTTCCGCTTCATCTATCAGTTCCTCCTTATTGGTGAGGTCCAAGATCAACGATCCCCTTGTTGTTCCTTCCATCTTCTGGGAAATGAAATTGTCAGCAAGGCAACGGAGGAATTTGTCGGACTTTACATTCTTGGCAAAGTTTGCATCCCAACAGATATTGAGAAAGTTGAAGTCCCCCATGATTGCCATATCTCTCCTTTTCGAATGTTTGGTAATGTCAGATTCTCTTATCGGTTGTTCAATAGTAAGACCAAGCCAACTTGTCTTTAAGTCTTTTTATTCAGTGCCAAGCTATTAACAGTGCAGAGCTCAGTCTTATCATGTCTGCTCAGTCACTAGCAGAATCCGGAAGTGCCTCCCTTCTGTTTTGGCGCCAACACCAAAGCCTCGGCATCCGGAATTGCCGCCTTCTCCTCCTACGTGAGATAGGCGCCGGAACTGACGCCTCCCCCTCCGAGCGAGTCTGCTGGGTGGTGCCAGGTCTCTCAGCAACTCCCTGGACACCTGGCACTCCCTGGCTCCCAGCCACTAGCTGCTCCTCCCCCGAAGAGGGGCTGCCAGATTCACTCGAAGATTAATCCGTCGTCAACACAGGCTGCAGGTCCCTGTATGCACTCAGAGCCGGACTGGCAGGGGTGGGCAGATCCCTGACAGGTAATCTGCTTAGGAATACATCATCCAAGTCTTCAGTCTGGCTTGGCGGTCTATAGCAGACACTCACAGTAAGGTCACTGTTGTTCCTCTCTCCTACAATTTTTACCCCTATAGTCTCAATCTGCCTTCCATGTTCCAGATCATATAATGCTACTTCTCCTCCTCCCTTCTTGTTTGTTCTATTTCCTCTGAGTAGGTTATATTTCTCAGTTCCTACATTCCAGTCATGTGTCTCATCCCACCAGGTTTTAGTAATGCCTCCTAGGTCATATTTGCCATCTTGTATGAGCTCAAATTTGTTGTGTTGTTTCCTATGCTCTGTGTGTTAGTATAGAGACAACTGATACCATTGATCTCTTAATATTTCCTCACAACATGTTGGGAGCCAGGCCCACCTGCACAGGTAATCTCTGTTCATTTCAGACTCTGGGGACCCTCTTTCTGCCTGCCCTGAAAAGCATCGCCTGCCGTTTTGTGTGCAAAGGGAAGGACAGTTCATTTCATTCTCTCCCAATAGCTCGTTTTTTCAGCCTTAAATTCATTTCTCCACATTTCAACATCCTTTCTATAAGATAAATGAATATATTTAATAATCCCTCATGAAAATTCATCAGCATTTAAATGAGAATTTCTCTTAATATGCACGTTTGTTTGCAGTTTTGCCTGATCCTATTTTGTTTAGCCTACCCAGATATTTAGAATGCTGGTTCATGTTTTAATTTGTTTTTAGTTCATTTTTTAGTTCAAGTAACTGTTTTTGGTTTTTTTTGGACGTTTCAAGTAACTGTTGTTAATTCTGTTTAAACAGCGATGTTATTTGTCTTATCTTTTTCGTCTACCACTTGGAAGTTTTTTATAATGAGGTGTATAGATTTTATGAAATAAGTAAATAAACTAACAATGTAGCTGTTTAAAACTGTTTTTATTGATCATTTTATGGTCCGTCAAGGACAGGGAAGATGTTGACAAGTGTGCACTGGCGGAAGGGGGGCTGGAGTCTGACTCGGGAGAGAGGGGCAGCTATTTGTGGGGGACTGTACCGGCCAGGAAGCGAGAGTTGGAGGCAAGGGAAGCTTCACAGCTGGAGGGTGGAGCACAAGATGGGGAGGAAGAAGAGGCAGGTCAGGTGCTTCCCCATCCTCTCCTGCACCACTGTCTCCCTGAACCAGGAGGGGATTGAAAAGGGAGGAGCAGAGGCAGTTTCCAGGCAGGTGTAGTCTCTGGCTGCGTGCGTGCAGCCCATTGGTAGAAGGTTCCTAAGCTGGCGGAGGGGGAGTGGACCTCCTTCTGCTGCAACTGCTCCATAGAGCACAGACCTGGGAATAGCTCCCTAGACACTATAAGGATGTGTGTGGTATCTGGAGCCTTGGAAACTACTGTTAAGTGTCAGTTTTGTCCATAAAGAGTTAACAATCTGCCGTGTGCATTCTTTTGGCCAAGGAGGACCATTGACGTTGTTTTATTCTTTTTGTAAACCACGTGGAGGTTTTTCCCCCCTTTACATATAAATTTAATGAAGCAAATAAATAAAAATAAATAATATTTTTGCAAAGTGGGTTCCCCTAATATAATGCATTTTTAGTTGGGAGGGGTGGGGTTTTTTTGGTTTAACTTGCATATGTATTTTAATGCACACTCCCCCCCGAATGCAATTTATTTCTGCGCACTTTTGCTGGGGAACTGCATTGCAAAATGCAGGCAAGTGTGGCTTTTGACGGATAGCTGTGCTTCACTTTGCATATTGGTTCAAGAAGAGTGAACACGGTGGCTTCTCATTAAAATGCAAACAAAACCCAATGTCTCTCCCTCCCCCTGCCCACATTTTGCACCAATTGCCTACATTTGCTCAACAGCATCTCTCTCTCTCTCCTTCTCTTCCCCTTGACAGAAGTGTATGCGGCTGAACCCTGATGTCCCCGTCTGGGTCTCCAAGCAGCGCATCCTCTGCACCTTGAACCACAGCCTGAAGGACGTGCTGAACTATGGCCTCTTCCAGCCAGCCTTCAACGGCAGGGCTGGGAAGTTCCTGGACGAAGAGCGGCTGTTGAGGGAGTACCCCCTGAACCCGGACACCCCGGTCCCTTACCTGGAGGTACTGACCTTGCAGGCCTGCCTCGTTTTCCATACCTACCACCCCCACCCCCACTTGGCATAGCTGTCAACTTTCAGATTTGAAAATAAGGGATTTTTCCCAAGCTTTCGGATTTGAAAATAAGGGATGCCGCGAGGGCAGTGCAATGGCACCAAGTAGCCTCGCCACCCTGCGCTCCAGAGGCTGCTCGCAAATGGGTGAGCGAAAGAGCGAGCGCATAGACGGCAGGCAGGCAGGCTGTCTGTCTGGTTGGGCGTGAGGGTCTGGCTGTACAAGGCATGCAAGCTCCGCCCCCAGTTGGTCTCAGACTCCTTATTGGCAGCCGAGCAACGCAGCTGAGGAGCCTCCCTGGCCGGCAGGGAGGGAGAGGAGCTGCTTTCTTTGAAATCCGGGAAATTTAAGGGAGATCAACAATCCGGAAGAGCAGCGGGAAACGGCATTGGAATAAGAGAGTTTCCCACAAAAAAAGGGAGGGTTGACAGCTATGCCTCTTGGGCCTGCCTTGGGGTGAAATGGAAACAACAGGGGGCGGGTGGCATTCCTTCTCCAGAGAGCAAGCTTCTGAATGGCAAGCGGATTGCCAGCCTTTGTTAGAATACCTGGCTCCTGGTGGTCTTACTTGTGAGAGGGTGGGCACTTTCTTCAGGATCAGGGCCTAAGAGGACAAGTGCATGAGCGTAAAGTCAAAATGCAAGTGAAAGGTTCAAGACGGGGAAGGGAGGTCGCTCAATGAACTGAGCATCCACTTGGCATGCCTTGTTTTTCAAGACAAGCTGGTAGCAAAGTAGAAAGATTTGCAGGATGAGCAGAAAGCTGAGGCCTGTGGTAAGAATTGCAGGTGCCTGGCAGTGGCTAAGCCGCTTCTGGCAAACCAGAACAGTGCACAGAAATGCCATTTACCTTCCCGCTGCAGCGATACCTATTTATCTACTTGCACTTTGACGTGCTTTCAAACTGCTAGGTTGGCAGGAGCAGGGACTGAGCAATGGGAACTCACCCCGTCGCAGGGATTCGAACCGCCGACCTTCTGATCGGCAAGCCCTAGGCTCTGTGGTTTAACCCACAGTGCCACCCGTGTCCCCTAAAATGTGCCTAGTAAGGTAAAGGGACCCCTGACCATTAGGTCCAGTCATGACCGACTCTGGGGTTGCGGTGCTCATCTCACTTTATTGGCCAAGGGAGCCGGCATACAGCTTCCAGGTCATGTGGCCAGCAGGACTAAGCCGCTTCTGGTGAACCAGAGCTGCACACGGAAACGCTATTTATCTTCCCGCCAGAGCGGTTCCTATTTATCTACTTGCACTTTGACGTGCTTTCGAACTGCTAGGTTGGCAGGAGCAGGGACTGAGCAACAGGAGCTCACCCCGTAGCGTGGATTCGAACCGCCGACCTTCTGATCGGCGAGCCCTAGGCTCTATGGTTTAGACCACAGCGCCACCCACGTCCTGCAGCTGTATCACATGCTCTAAATGTGGATGTGGTGGGATGCATCTGGTGCACTGGCACCCGACAAATGTTGCCACCCCAATCAGATTTGGAGGGTTGCAGCCATTTCCCACCAATTTAACGCAGGCACCCACTTCCCCCCCATATCTTCCATGCTCCCCAAATCCCTTTCCAAAAGGAGGTGCTGCAGGAACTTCTCTGCAAGCCTCAGGTATTGGGGGAGGGCGAGGGGGCTAATGTTAGGCATGTCTTTTAGCAAAAGAGATCAACGATTTCACACCGGAGTCCCTCAAGAGCTCCCCGGTGAATGCCAAGCGGGAACAGCGCCCTGCTCCTTCTCTGATTTGTCAGCTAGTTCTAAAATGCCAACCTTTGTCACCTCTTCTTCACATAGCTTTTCAGGTGCGCTGCTTCGAAAACAATGAATCACCACCGAGCTAAATTTAGGAAAGGGAGGGAGGGAGTAGAAGAGCTGGATGGGTTTTTGTGCTTGGAGAATGGGAAGGACGGACTGATGCCAACCACAGAGGACCTGCTCAGGGCCCCAAACATGGGAGATTATCCATCTCCCATGACAACTGGAAGTTTGGTCTTCCTTCCTTCCTTCCTTCCTTCCTTCCTTCCTTCCTTCCTTCCTTCCTTCCTTCCTTCCTTCCTTCCTTCCTTCCTCAAAACGCTCAGTTCACAGGAAGTTAAATTCTGCACACTGCACAGTATTCCATGCTGAACTGATTTCTAAGTGCAGGTCCGAGATACTTTACATTCGCCCCACCCCTTTTCTGGGGAACACCCGTTGTTTACTGCTGAACCAGACGAAGGTCAGTTGGTTTTTCTGTGGATTAAACACTTCCTCTGGTCCAGCTGCTTTCCCCTGGGGAAAACCGCTGTTTTGCGCTCTATCAGAGCAAGTGGCAATCATGTTTTCTGCAGGTTGCTGTTTGTTCCCATTCCGCGCCAAAGAGCAGCTTTTCCCTGGGAAAGGAGTGAGGTAAGGGGGAGGCTGCTTGTGGCTGACCCGCTCAGAGCCGTGCTTTCTAGGCCCGAGACAAGCGGACATGTGGGGCATCCCTCAGCGGTCAACAGCGGGTTTCCCCAGGAAAAGTGGTGGAAAAAAGAAAAACCTCTCAGACCCATGCCTAGAAATCACAGACCAAACAGAAGTGTGGATGAGCCCCGTGTGGGATTTGGACCAGATCCCTGTGAACATGGTTTTGACCTATAAATCCCCAGGTTGTTTGCCCAACAGACCTAACCAATTTCCGCCTTCCTCTGTGCCCACCCAGGTGAATGGACTTGCCCGTTCTCCCAACTCTCAGTATGGGCCATGTTTGCTCTGGTGGGAGGGAGGGTGGCACCCCATTAACCACTCTAGAATTCCTCCGCCCAAGAACCTTCTTAGGAGAGTACTGACTTCTTCTCTGAGCCTTTTTACAGCCAAGATTGAGCAGGCATGGGGTGATTTGGTCCTACCCATATATTACTTAAAATAAAAAATTGGGGTGGTTCCCAGGTCTGATTTTAAAGCTCTGTGTCCAAGTGCCCTTTTCCCTGTGAAAACCTGTTCTTTAAAGCTGAATCAGAGCAAACAGCCATTTGGGTTTTCTGCGGATTGATGCTTGCTCTGATTCAGCTTTAAAGAGCAGCTTTAAATCTCTGGATCTAAAAAAAAGGGGGGGTGCTCAGAGACAGCTTTAAAGTGTGGACCATGCGTGAAAACAGCAGAGGAAAGGTAAGTGTGGATAAGCTCTGAGCTTTGGAGCTGCTGTTATATCCCCCAAGATTGGGGGAAAGAACTTGTAATGCTTCCAAAGGGAAGGAACTGAACCAAGATGGTGAGCTGCCGAATACCATCTCCTGGGAATCGCAGGTGGGGAGAGAGTGGCTGGGCTCAGGCCCTACTTGTGGACTTTCCATTCAGGAACCTGGTTGGTCACTGGGAGAACAAGATGCTAGACTAAAGCCCGCCCACCCCTTGGTCCTGATCCTGCAACTGGGCTTCCTCGACATTCTTAAATGCCTCTGAAGGCTGTGGTCTGCCCTTGGCACAGGTTCTGTTTTGGCGATTTGTGGGTGACGCTCCTTTCTTCCCCTCTGCTCTTGTTCTCCAGTTCCGGTACAAGAGGCGAGTTTACATCCAGAGCGTGCTGGACGACAAGCAGTTTGCCAAGTTGCACACGAAGGTAAGAAGAGACCGCCATCCTCAAGGCGAGCGGGGGGGGGGGGGGGCTTGCACATGACCCAGCCCCCAGCTTTTCTCAAGCCCAGTGGTGGGTGCAGTTAGGTCGTTTTAGTCTCTGATGACATTGTGCTGGAGGTGCGAGAGTGGGATCTGTGGGTGTTGATGTGTATTAAGATGTGGGAAGCCGGCAACGTTGCATTTGTCCCCCCCCCTCCTCTCGTTCTGTTGAGTGGGACCCCTGGCGTCTACCCCCAGAGTCCTGCCCAGGTGACACCATTGCTCAAACCCACCTTACAGATGAGACTAGCTGGCCTGTGCCGTTCGCTCTGGGTCTTCCACGATGGGTAGAGACGGCAAAATGTATCAAAATTTATAAAATGATGGAGAAAGTGGATAGCGAAAAGTCTTTCCCCCTCTCTCACAACACTGGAATGCGTGGGCATCCGATGAATGACACATTCAAAGCTCCTTATTCATGGAGCACATACTTAAACTGTGGAACTCCCTCCCACAGGAGGCAGCGATGGCTAACAACTTGGATGGCTTTAAAAGAGAATTGGGCAAATTCATGGAGGAAGAGGAGAGGGCTATTGACGGCTACCAGCCAGGATAGCTCTGCTGTGCCTTCACAGCAAAAATAATGAAAGGCACAAATACAGGATGGGTGACACCTGGCTTGAGAGCAGTACAAGTGAAAAGGATCTAGGAGTCTTGGTAGACCACAAACTTGGCATGAGTCAACAGTGTGATGCAGCAGCTAAAAAAGCCCATGCAATTCTGGGCTGCATCCATAGGAGTATAGCATCTAGATCAAGGGAAGCAATAGTACCACTGTATTCCGCTCTGGTCAGACCTCACCTGGAATACTGTGTCCAGTTCTGGGCACCACAGTTCAAGAAGGATACTGACAAGCTGGAACGTGTCCAGAGGAGGGCAACCAAAATGGTCAAAGGCCTGGAAACGATGCCTTATGAGGAACGGCTTAGGGAGCTGGGTATGTTTAGCCTGGAGAAGAGAAGGTTAAAGGGTGATAGGATAGCCATGTTCAAATATATAAAAGCATGTCATATAGAGGAGGGAGAAAGGTTGTTTTCTGCTGTTCCTGAGAAGAGGACACGGAGCAATGGATTCAAACTACAAGAAAGAAGATTCCACCTAAACATTAGGAAGAACTTCCTGACAGTAAGAGCTGTTCGACAGTGGAATTTGCTGCCAAGGAGTGTGGTGGAGTCTCCTTCTTTGGAGGTCTTTAAGCAGAGGCTTGACAGCCACCTGTCAGGAATGCTTTGATGGTGTTTCCTGCTTGGCAGGGGGTTGGACTGGATGGCCCTTGGGGTCTCTTCCAACTCTAGGATTCTATGATTCTATTCTATGATTCAGAGGCAGCGATGCTTCTGAATCCCAGTTGCTGGAAACCTCAGGAGGGGAGAGATGCTCTTGAGTTCGAATCCTGATTTCGGGTTTCCCACTGGGGCATCTCTTTAAACTATGGATCTTACTCCCACAGGAGGCAATGGTAACCATCAACTTGGTTGGCTTTGAAAGGGAATTAGACCCATTTGTAGAGTTAGAGGCTATCAGTTGCTACTAGCCAGCATGGTTTTATGCTTTTGAGTACCAGTTGCTGGAAACCACAGGAAGGGAGAGGACTCATGTGCTCGGATCCTGCTTTCAGGCTTCTCATAATGGGCATCTGGTTGGCCTCTGTGAGAAGAACAGGAAGCTGGGCCAGCTGAGCCACTGGCCTGATCCAGCAGCAGGCTCTTCTTACATTCTTATATCTACACTGGCTGGAAGCCGCTCTCCAGGGTTTCAGACCAGGGCATTCCTTGCCCGACCTGGAGATTCCAGGAATGAAATGTGGATCTGTTTTTCATGCAAAGCAGGCAATCTGCCACTGAGCTGCAGCCCTTCCACTGGAGAGTGCCAGTCGGATGCCTCCTTGGTCGCTTGCCTACCCCCACCGCCTAAGAGAGGGCTCCAACACTTGGCCCCGTGAAGTATGCGTCAGCTGCTGAAGCAGCTCTTATTGTGTGAGACATAAAATGATGCCCCTTCCCCCTCCTCCCCTCCTGCCTGCATCCCTCCCTTTTGCTCACAGCAGGGCTGCTCAATTTGGCCCGCGGCTCCAGGGGTGCTGGCCTGGTTTCTGGGTTCTCTTGTGCAGGGAGAAGGAGGGGGAGAGCACCTCTGAGGCTTCAGTCCATCTAGGAAACAGCAGCTGTTGGGCGGAGGGGAAAACGCTGCAGATGCAAAGCTGGGAGAGGGGGAGAAATGATGATCTCTCCCCGCTGCCCTCCCCCCGCCCTGTTTGTCCAGATGGATCCCTCCAAGCCAGCCAGAGGCATCCAGCAGGCAAGATCATAAAGGTAAAGGTAAAGGGACCCCTGACCATTTGGTCCAGTCGTGTCCGACTCTGGGGTTGCGGCGCTCATCTCGCTTTATTGGCCGAGAGCCGGCATACAGCTTCCAGGTCATGTGGCCAGCATGACAAAGCCGCTTCTGGCGAACAAGAGCAGCGCACGGAAATGCCGTTTACCTTCCCGCCAGAGCGGTACCTATTTATCTACTTGCACTTTGACGTGCTTTCGAACTGCTAGGTGGGCAGGAGCTGGGACCGAGCAACGGGAGCTCACCCCGTCACGGGGATTCGAACCACCAACCTTCTGATCGGCAAGCCCTAGGCTCTGTGGTTTAACCCACAGCGCCACCTGGGTCCATCCAAGCCAGCCAGAGGCATCCAGCAGGCAAGATCATAGACTAGTGCAGTTGGAAGGCACACCCAGGGATCATCTAGTCCAACCCCCTGCGATGCAGGAATCCCTGCAACAGAGGTCCTCCCTTCAGGCCTCTGTCTGCTGCAGATCCTGGCAGGCAGCTTGCTGTCCCTGTGGCCGAGGCCACAAAACACTTGGGTTGGTCCCTTGTCCGTTCCAAGGGTTGAGGACCTGCTGGACTAAATCCTGATCTTATTTTATTAGAAAGAGCCTTGCAGAATCGGGCCAAAGGGGCCTTCTGCCTCTGGCAGTGGTGAGCCCTCACCTTGAGGAAGCTCCAGGAAGCACCAGGGTCATGCTCATTCCAAGGGAAGGCTGGCCTGTTTTCCTCCTGCCTCCGAAGCGGCTCACGTCTCGTGCTTTGAGCTCCTTGGAGGAAAAGGCAAGAGATGAAGCCCTGCAGAGTACAAATACCCATAGCTGTCAACTTTCGGATTCGAAAATAAGGGATTTTCCCAAACTTTCGGATTTGAAAATAAGGGATGCCGTGAGGGCGGTGCAATGGCACCAAGTAGCCTCACCACCCTGCGCTCCAGAGGCTGCGCACGAACGGGTGAGCGAAAGAGCGAGCGTGTAGACGGCAGGCAGGCTGTCTGTCTGGTTGGGCGTGAGGGTCTGGCTGCACAAGGCATGCAAGCTCCGCCCCCAGTCGGTCTCAGGCTCCTTATTGGCAGCCGAGCAACGCAGCTGAGGAGCCTCCCTGGCCGGCAGGGAGGGAGAGGAGCTGCTCCCTTTGAAATCCGGGGAATTGAAGGGATATCAACAATCTGGGATAGCAGCGGGAAATGGCGTTGGAATACGGGAGTTTCCCGCAAAAAAAGGGAGGGTTGACAGCTATGACGAATACCAGCCTTCAGTAATTTGAAGAGTTGTCCAGCGGAGCCTCTTGCCACCCTCCCTCCTCGGTCTTTTGGTGTGTGCATGAGCAATATCGCAGAGCAGCTTTTATTTTATTTTGCAAGAAGCTGGCTTTGCTCCGTGCGGTTGGCAAGGTGCCCCCCCCCTGCAATTCCCTCTGATTGGGTTAAGATAGCAGTTTTCATTTGTGCCCTTTTGGCAACGAAAACAGCCTTCAGAAAATGATTGCAAAGCGGCACCTGGTAAGCAGCGGCAAATATTGACTCGGTCTGTGGACGGCTTCTGTGCAGTTCAGAATACTTTGAGGCTCCGTTCCGTTCAATGAGCGTTATCTTGGTGCGGATACACATCTTCCGCAGAGTTAATTACCTCTAGGCCAGTGTGAGCCATTTTGAACTTCTCATCATGAGTCAGAGGAGATAGCTTGATACCCTCTATAATTAAGGAAATGCTGTTAGTAAAATCATCACAGAATTGTGGGGGTTTTCGTTTTGTTTTTGAAGACTTACGATCCCTGGAGGTGCTTTTAGGAGCACTCTTTGATTTCCACTGCTACAATTCTGCACAAGGAAACCCAGCTCTCCTTTGAGGCGGGCTGCACTTTCGTGATGGCTAAAGGTGCAGAAATCTCTGAAGGATGTCTCACGGAATGAGGAGCACCATGCGGCAGCGATGGGAGCCCAGTGTCTGGATTGTGACTCGTCCAAGGATATGCTGAATGGAGCAGACCTTGCGGCTGTTTTCAGGAGAGATTTTCAATTGGGTTTTGAAACAGTTTCCCACCATGGGTTCCGCTTGATGATGGCCAATGATGTCTAGCAAAGGCCTGATCTTTCCAGGAGCTTCTGTTCCCTTCCCTTCCCTGGGAGCCAGTGTGGTGTAGTGGTTGAGAGCGGTAGACTCATAATCTGGGGAACCGGGTTCGCATCCCCGCTCCTCCCCATGCAGTTGCTGGGTGACCTTGGGCTAGTCACACTTCTCTGAAGTCTCTCAGCCCCACTCATCTCACAGAGTGTTTGTTGTTGGGGGAGGAAGGGAAAGGAGAATGTGAGCCGCTTGGAGACTCCTTCGGGTAGTGATAAAGCGGGATATCAAATCCAAACTCCTCCTCCTCCTCTTCTTCTTCTTCTTCCGTAAGGAAAGCCTGACAGCAAGAATCCAGGCAATGCTGTCCCCCAGAGACTTGCCTGTGACTGAGGACATAGGTCCATCTTAGGGCTCATCCACACTTAAGTTTTGCCCCACAGTTTCTAGACCCAGGCCCACACTTTCCCGCTCTTTTTAAATTTCCCCTGCCACTTTCCCCACTCTCGAATGCTGAATCAAAAAACTACATATGATTTATTATTTATTAAATTTGCATTTATTGGTCCTGCTAGCTAGGAATGATGGGAACTGTAGTCCAAAAACAGCTGGAGACCCAAGTTTGGGAAGCCTTGCTAGGCTGTATTTACTTATATAATAGGGCCCTATTATATGGCTTGCTTAGTTCATCTTCTGGTACTGGGATTAAATAAGATCTCATTGTATACCATTTCATTACAGTCGTACCTTGAATCTCAAACGCCATGGCTACAGAACAAATCAGCTCCTGAACAATGGATACCCAGAAGTGAGTGTTCTGGTTTTGGGACGATTTTCGGAAGCTGAATCTCCGGCGCAGCTTCCTATTGGCTGCAGGACGCTCCTGCAGCCAATCAGAAGCTGCGCCTTGGTTTTCAAACAGTTCTGGGAGTCAAACGGACTCCTGGAACGCATTCTGTTTGAGAACCAAGGTACGGCTGTATATTTTCCCAGAACTTCATGTGCAGATGTTAGGGCGCACCACAGCATAAAAATACAATACGAAAGACACACATTTCTGGCCGTGTGTAACAGTGTATTTCACCAGTTGGTTAAAGCGTGGAATCTCTTTGAGGGAGGTGGATGTCTGACGTACGGCTGTGCCAGGGCAGTGCGGCAGCTCAAGTGTCGGACTAGGACCACAGAGCCCCGGGTTCAAATCCTGCCTGCGTCCCAGAGTTACCTTGGGCTAGCCGCTCTCTTAACCCAGCCTACTTCGCAGGGCCGTTGTGACGAGGTGACTCTGCGGGCCACCTTGAGCTCCTCGGAGGAGAGGCAGCGACAAACGAAGCAAACCGGCAAAGAAGCGCTTTCTGCTGCTGGGATGGTATCGATCCTGCTGTGGCCGCCTCTTTCATGACACTGTTTTATTGATCTGAATGTCTTGTCGTTGGCTGCTTTGGAGGAAAAGCAGGACAGCATTTTTTTAAAAAAAATAAACAGATGACTAAATGAGAGGGAGGACGTTGTCTCCCCCCCCCCCCAGCCCCAGCCCATCCTTTTCTGGGCTCTCTGTCCTCTGGAACCTGGCATGGTGTTGAGTTTCAGCCTTTGGAGCCCGATGGCAGGTGGTTGGCAGTTGCCCTCTTCCTTCTAGGTCAGGCAGCACCAGAGGGGCCGTTCGGGACAGCTGGCCTGAGAGACCAGAGAGAGGCAGAGGTTTGGCAGGGAGAAGGGCGAGGGGGGAGGCCGGGAAGGAGGAAAGACACTCAGGCCTCCTGCAGCAGCAGCAGCAGCAGCGAGGGGCTTGCAGAAAGGGTCATTTGCAAAAGCTGGCCACGGTGCATCCCCTCGGCACAGCCGCTGCTGTTTTGCTTGGACGGTGGGAAGGTTGTGGAATGTGTGTGTGTGTGTGTGTGTGTGTGTGTGTGTGTGTGTGTGCCTGACAGCATTTGTGTGTGTGCGTGTCTGTCCGGGTGTGAGCTCTACGCCCTGTCCTCAAGCCAGTGTGGAGATGAGCGAGGGACAGAGTCGGCGCCGTGGGGAGGACGATGGGCGCCTCTCTGGGAAGGAAACCGACCCCGCGGGCAGACCAGGAGCAAAAGCCGAAGCGTGGCAGGTCCAGAGCCAAAAGCAAGGTACCCCACCCTCACGTAGCCACACACTCTGGGTTTGACCTTCCTCACTGCCCCTCTGCTGTGGGGAAGGGGATGGGGACTCCCTGCAGGCTGCCTGGGCTGGCCTCCACTTTTGACACGTGGCCTTGCTGTGGGCGGGCATTGGCCATTTAGCTGGATTTCTGCCCCTGGCACATGGGCTGATAACTAGGGCACCGTTCTCTCGCCCCTGGGGTGGAAGGGTGCTAGCTGACTTCTGCGCAGAGGCGGCCTTCTGTCTCGGAGGCTGGTTCTCGGCCACCGTTAAGGGTGGCAGAGCCACAGGACGCGCATGGATTTGACCCTCAGGGCACCCGTTCTCCGGCAAATTGTTCTCTGCAGCCGCTCTGAAATGTCCTCGGGCTCGGGGGGGTTGGACGAGGTGACCTCGGGGTCCCTTCCAACTCTCTAGTTCTGTGATTCTGTGCTGCAAGTCCTGATCACTCCTGTTTTGTCTGTTTGTGGGGGGGGGGGCAAGCAGACTTTTAGCCTCATTCTCCAGCATCTCTTAGGCTGGCCTTGCGGCCTCTTACTATTTCATGGGTATTTGATTGTTCAACAGTCTGCTTCACACTGGGGGTGTGGGGGCGTGCAGGTTGCAGTGGAGGGGGGAGCAGGGGGACGGGGCAGGATAGGAACCTGCGTCATATCCTGGAGTCTTACCCCATGGAGATGCCACCTTGGAACCTGTACGCATCCTGGGTGCGCTGGCGCAGGAGTCAATCTGGAGTGGTGGTCTGCGAGGGGCTCCGTCCCCAATCCGGAGGCCAGACTGGGTTTCTCCATCCAGGACAGAGGCTTCCCCTCCTCCTCCTTTGGGTCCTCCCTGCTAGGATGGCAGCTAAAGACCTCTCCCTCCCTCCCTCCCTCCCTCCCTCTCTCTGGGTTTTTCTTTCTTTTTCATTGTGCGTCAGGGAATTGATTATCTGACAGATCGTGGTGGCAAACGGATGAGATGCACCTACTTGCTTGCTGTTTAACCCCGGCTTCCTCCGTGACAGCAGGCGGGCTGGATTGGGGAGGGGGCTTGTCCTTGGCTGCACTGGTGGTGGTGGGCTTTGGCCCACCTGCGGCTTCCCTTCCGCACCCACAGATCCTGTCCCTGTCCTGGACTTTCCTGCCTTGCCGGCTGGTGTTGATTCGTGAAGGGCAGTTGGAGTCAGTTCCCTGTACGAAGAACATCTCATTCCCTCCCTTCCGTTGCAGTTTGGGGGAAGAGAAAAGGAGCCTCTGCTACACATGCACTCCTTCTTTCCTTCCTTCCTTCCTTCCTCTATTTCTCTCCCTCCCTCTTTCCTTTTTTTAATGAGCTGGATTCCCCCGCCCTGCCCTTTTCTGGAGGCTGTTGATTTCCCTTACAATTCCTTCCTAATGGAGGATAATGGGCTGCTTCGCCAAGGGCCACCAGCTGGGCAGCTGTGAGCCAAACACCCCCGCAACATCCCCCCCCATTCCAGCCCCTCCTTTCCCCTACCAGCACATTCTTGACTATTAACTTCATATCCCGACTTTGGCAGCCGCCCCTCCAAGCACACTTAACGGAGTTGTCTGCTGACGCCAAGCAGTTTTGTGCAAATGAGATGCGATGTGGGCCAGCCTGCCACAGTTACCTGGAGCCCAGAGAAGGCCTGAGAGGTGCCCTGAGGATCTCAGCACCCCTGGGTGGGTGGGTGGGGGGCCAGGAGCGCAAGAGTCAGCCAGGCCAATTGCTTACTCCCGTTAAAGCACCAAATGATTTGTAGCTGTGTCGAAATGTGTCCGTCTGAATTTTGAGTCCCAAAATAAGAGTTTCTGTGCAGGGGAGAAGGAGGCTTTCCTCTGCTGAGGCTTTGATGCCACCTTTTCACAAATTGCTATATTCATTCTTGGATGAAGGAATTGAAGGGATGCTCAGCAAATTTGCAGGTGACACCAAATTGGGAGGGGTAGCTAATGCCGCAGAAGACAGAATCAGAATTCAAGATGACTGTAACAGATTGGAGAACTGGGCGTGAGCTAACAAAATGGATTTCAATAGGGACAAATGTCAGGTTCTGTGCTTAGGCAGGAATAATAATAATATTTTTTTATTATTTGTACCCCGCCCATCTGGCCGGGTCCCCCCAGCCACTCTGGGCGGCCTCCAACAGACACCAAAATACATTAAAATATCACAAATTAAAAACTTCCCTAAACAGGGCTGCCTTGAGGTATTTTCTGAATGTCAGATAGTTGTTTATCGCTCTGACCTCTGATGGGTGCCACTTCAGCAGGCGCCACTACCAAGAAGGCTCTCTGCCTGGTTCCCTGTAGCTTTGCTTCTCGCAGTGAGGGAACCGCCAGAAGGCCCTCGGCGCTGGATCTCAGTGTCCAGGCTGAACGGTGGGGGTGGAGACGCTCCTTCAGGTATACAGGAAGAACCAGATGCACAAAAATAGGATGGGGGACATCTGGCTTGCCAGTAGTACAGGGGACCCTCGACTTACGAATGTAATCCGTTCCGAGTGTGCATTCGTCGATCAGAAAAAAATCGTAAATCGAGTCCCCATAGGAATGCATTGGGAGAAAAATATCTGAAAAAATGTGTACATCGGAAAAAAACCGCATCTAAACTTCATAAGTTGAGGAAACCGCATCTAAAACAGCAATGATTTCCATTTGGAGGTTGAAAAAATTCGTAAGCGCGCGGCCACTTTTTCCACTCGTAACTCGAAAAATACGGAAGTCGGGTCATTTGTAAGTCGAGGGACCACTGTACATGTGAACAGGACCTAGGGTTCTTGGTGGACTACAAACTTAACATGGGTCAACACTGTGATGCAGCAGCAAAAAAGGCGGGTGCTATTCTAGGCTGCATCAACAGAAGTCTAGTGTCCAGATTAAGGGAAGTCCGGATTAAGTGGCACCAATTCTGTGCACCACAATTTGAGAAGGATGTTGACAAGCTGGAAGGGGTGCAAAGGAGGGCAGCCAAGATGATGTGTGGCTGTGGAGACCCTGGTTTCCAAGCAAGCTCTTCTGCAGCTGTGGGAAGGAAAGACACGGCAAGGCTCCTCTCACCTTGCTTCTCACCCGCCGAGCTGCAGCAGAGCACAGGCCATTTCCCTGGCGTGCAGTTGACCTGCTCATAACTCTTTCCTCGAAGCCCGGAGATAAATCCCAGGTTGTGATGGGAGCGATCGGTAATTCTGGCATGGCGCCTTCAGCGTTCACGAACTATTAGGCCTCCATGCTTGTGAAAGAGCAATAAGGGGCAGCCTTCATGGATGAGGTTTCCTAGTTCCCTCCTCGTTGGAGGCTCTGCTCCTGCTGTACTGGGGACCTGCCACTCACCAGCTTCTTGTCTTTACTGCTGCATCTTTCACCGGAGCTTTTTACTGTGAGCGTTCCTCGGCCTGCCTAGTACCAAACTGTATTCCGCTCTGGTCAGACCTCACCTGGAATACTGTGTCCAATTCTGGGCACCACAGTTCAAGAAGGATACTGACAAGCTGGAACGTGTCCAGAAGAGGGCAACCAAAATGGTCAAAGGCCTGGAAACGATGCCTTATGAGGAACGGCTTAGGGAGCTGGGTATGTTTAGCCTGGAGAAGAGAAGGTTAAGAGGTGATATGATAGCCATGTTCAAATATATAAAAGGATGTCATATAGAGGAGGGAGAAAGGTTGTTTTCTGCTGCTCCAGAGAAGCGGACACGGAGCAATGGATTCAAACTACAAGAAAGAAGATTCCACCTAAACATTAGGAAGAACTTCCTGACAGTAAGAGCTGTTCGACAGTGGGATTTGCTGCCAAGGAGTGTGGTGGAGTCTCCTTCTTTGGAGGTCTTTAAGCAGAGGCTTGACAGCCACCTGTCAGGAATGCTTTGATGGTGTTTCCTGCTTGGCAGGGGGTTGGACTGGATGGCCCTTGGGGTCTCTTCCAACTCTAGGATTCTATGATACTACCAACCCTTCGTATTGCTTCTTCCTGACATGACTGAATGCAATTGTGGTCGCCAGCAAACGAGGACAGCCAATGTTGGTAAAGGGAAGGGTTTTTTTAAGCAGACGTTGGGTGGCCATCTTTAGCTGGATGCTTTAGCTGAGATCCCTGCAGTACAGGGGGTTGGACTGGATGACCCTTGGGGGTCCCTTCCAACTCTATGATTCTGATTCTACCTCTGACTATCAGATGCTGAGGGCAAACGCTGGAGGTGACACTTGGTTGCCCTTGTGCCCTCCTCAGCCTCTCTGTCTGTCTGTCTGGAGGAACCTGGCCAGATGCTTCTGGGCAAGGTGGCCCTGTTTGACCCAGCAAGCCTATTTTTAAGAAGTCAGTTGAGGCAGTGCAAGGGTTAAACCAGAATCCAGGACGCACCGAATCAAATGTCCATGTTCCAAGGCACTAAATCGCCAACAGTACAGCGAGTGGAATTGCAGGGGGACTAAGGTGCAGGGGAGATCGCAAAATAATGGCAGGTAGCGCCACTAACGCATTAAGCAAAATATAAGATTGAGAGGGAGAGGAGAGAAATAAAGATGGAAAGGGGAAAAGGCAGGGCTGCAGCGGTTGGAGGAGGGTGCATTGATGAAACTGGGAAATCCATGAAATACAAAACAACAGGCAAAGCCAGGTAAGGAAAGGAAAGAAACCTTTTTTTTAAAGGAAGAGGCAGGAAGCTGGGATGCAAACTCTTAGCGGTGACGCAGCCCTGGTGGGCCAGCTCTGCCTTCAGAGGGTTGTGATGCTGGGATTTTATGGGAACAAATACAAAACGGACAACACGGTACAATAGAATAATATATCAAAATGACGCAAACCGTGAAGAATATTCAATCATATATATATGCATATGCAACCGGAGGAAATCTACTCCATACAACGTACAAATGTCTCGAAAGGTGCAAAGAGATTCAAAAGTGCAATGTTCGATGTGCAACAAGTCCAATGTCATAAAGTGCTAAAGTCTCTCAGGAGTCCACGTCTGCTTCTCCCGACGGGCGGCTAGCTTGTATTATCCCCGCTTCACTATTATCATTTCTTCAGGGACGGACAATAATAGTGAAACTATTCTTCTTCCTCCTCCTCCTCCTCCTCCTCCTCCTCCTCCTCCTCCTCCTCCTCCTCCTCTTCTTCTTCTTCTTCTTCTTCTTCTTCTTCTTCTTCTCATCTCTTGGCTTTATTTAGACCAAGTTGGGGGGAGAAACTGGAGGTTGTCCAAGTTAGTCATGCAGGACAGAATCCCATTGGTTACACTTCCATGAACCCCCACGAAACCTGCATGTTTGTTTGCTGAGTTTATAAATTCATAAGTCTCTCTCTCTCTGGTTAAAGGAAAATACATGAAGCACTGCACATGAAATATGCAAAGCGATGAACAATAGAGGCAAGCAATCATGGCGTAAAAAGCACACGCCGCTCAAATGAAACGTCTAAAACCCACTTCCCAGCGGCATCCCTAAAAACACAGCCTGGAGAACGGAAGCCAAGGAAACCGCCTTGCATGTAGAAGCACTCTCATTTGCTGCTGAAACTAACAGCCAGCCGGAGGAGCCTCTTTGGGGTGGGTGTTCCAAAGCAGGGGGCCACTACGGATGAGGACCTGCTCTGCACCCCAAACAGGTCTTGTCTCAGTCAAGGAGGGAGTGCAGAGCTGGTCCTCTCCTGACAACTCAGGTATCTAAAAGCCTAAGGTATCCAAAACCATCTTCTCTGAAGCAAACTGTGGAAACTTCTCTTGGGAAGGTTTTCCCACCCCCCAAGTCTGCTATTTAAATATTTAAATACAGAAATATATACAGTACAAGAAAGGAGATTCCGACTAAGCAGCAGGGAGGTGGTGGACTCTCCTTCCTTGGAGGTTTTTAAGCAGAGTTTGGATGGCCGTCTGCCAGGGATGCTTGAGCTGAGATTCCTGCCTTGCACTGGGTTGGACTAGATGACCTTTGGGGGTCCCTCCCAACTCTGAGATTCTATGATATAAAATTATGTGTGAGCATGAACAGCATTATTCTGGTGTGAACAGAATTGGACCATGGTGGAGGAGGAGAGCAGTTGGAGGAATTGGGAGTGGCTACAGAATGCTGTGGGTGGAGCTGTGGGTTAAACCACTGAACCTAGGGCTTGCCGATCAGAAGGTCAGCGGTTCGAATCCCCACAACGGGGTGAGCTCCCGTTGCTCAGTCCCAGCTCCTGCCCACCTAGCAGTTTGAAAGCACACCAGTGCAAGTAGATAAATAGGTACCGCTCCGGAGGGAAGGTAAACGGCGTTTCCGTGCGCTGCTCTGGTTCACCAGAAGCGGCTTAGTCATGCTGACCACATGACCCGGAAAAACTGTCTGCAGACAAACGCTGGCTCCCTCGGCCTGTAAAGCGAGATGAGCTCTGTGGGGGACTCCCTGGTCCTGAATGGGGTAACTGTGCCCCTGAAGGACCAGGTGCGCAGCCTGGGAGTCATTTTGGAGTCTCAGCTGTCCATGGAGGCGCAGGTCAATTCTGTGTCCAGGGCGGCTGTCTACCAGCTCCATCTGGTACGCAGGCTGAGACCCTACCTGCCCACAGATTGTCTCACCAGAGTGGTGCATGCTCTGGTTATCTCCCGCTTGGACTACTGCAATGCGCTCTACGTGGGGCTACCTTTGAAGGTGACCCGGAAACTACAACTAATCCAGAATGCGGCAGCTAGACTGGTGACTAGGAGTGGCTGCTGAGACCATATACTGTAACACCGGTCCTCAAAGACCTACATTGCCTCCCAGTATGTTTCCGGGCACAATTCAAAGTGTTGGCACTGGCCTTGAAAGCCCTAAATGACCTTGGTCCAGTATACCCGAAGGAGCGTCTCCACCCCCATCGTTCAGCCCAGACACCAAGGTCCAGCTCCGAGGGCCTTCTGGCAGTTCCCTCCCTGCGAGAAGCGAGGTTACAGGGAACCAGGCAGAGGGCCTTCTCGGTGGTGGCTCCTGCCCTGTGGAATGCCCTCCCGTCAGATGTCAAGGAAATAAACATCTATCTGACTTTTAGAAGACACCTGAAGGCAGCCCTGTTTCGGGAAGTTTTTAACGTTTGATGTTTTATCGTGTTTTTAATATTCTGTTGGGAGCCGCCCAGAGTGGCTGGGGAAACCCAACCAGATGGGTGGGGAATAAATAATAATAATAATAATTTTGAATTATGGTGCTGGGTCTCCCTCTTGAGTCTCCCTCTTGAGAGTCCCATGGACTGCAAGAAGATCAAACCTATCCATTCTTAAAGAAATCAGCCCTGAGTGCTCACTAGAAGGACAGATCCTGAAGTTGAGGCTCCAAGACTTTGGCCACCTCATGAGAAGAGAAGACTCCCTGGAAAAGACCCTGATGTTGGGAAAGATGGAGGGCACAAGGAGAAGGGGACGACAGAGGATGAGATGGTGGGACAGTGTTCTCGAAGCTACTAACATGAGTTTGGCCAAACTGCGAGAGGCAGTGAAGGAATGGCATGCTCTGGTCCATGGGGTCACAAAGAGCCGGACACGACTGAACGACTGAACAACAACATTATTATTATTATTATTATTATTATTATTATTATTGTTATTATTATTATTATTAATACCCCTCCATAGAATGCTTCGCTGATGCCAAGAGATATCAGTGGCGCAGCCAGCTCCCATTTTACGAGGACCCTCAGGGGACAGGCCAGGGCTCCCCTGACAGTTCCAAGTGGCTGGTTTAGGACATCTTCTCCCTGCAAATGGAAGCGGAGTTCAGGTCATGAGAAGAGGCAATAATTTGCCCCACATTGACCATACCAGGCACTCTGTGTGTGTTTGTGTGTGTGTGTGTGTGTGTGTGCATGCTTCTATAATGTGTGCAACTGCATGCTATGCGAGGCCTGCGACCAATGGCAAAGTATCACCCTACAGGCGACAGCGCTGACACAGCCGAGAGGGTAATTGGGTCCGTTGGCTTCCTTTCCTCCCCGGCTCCCTCGTTTGTGCCCTGCAAGACTGCAGAAATCTCTCAGAGGCTTCATGGAGCAGCTTGCTGTCAGCTTCAGTGGAAAGGAATGTACGGTTCGGTTCCAGCTCATCTGGAGCTGCCATATGGAGTAACACGGAAAAAAGGATTCCGCACGGCTGCCTTGTTTATTTTGCTGCTGCTTTCCAGATTTTCGCTTTGGCCCAAGATCCTCCTTCGCTCCTGACACAGTTTCAATAGCACTCGACCCGCGGGACGCTGACAAGGTCACGAGAGGCAAAGCTCTAATGTTACACACAAACAGGATCTCGGTTGGGGTAACATCTGGAGGGGGTTTCTCCAGGGGGTCCTCTGTTGTCCAGAGACCCGGCTCCTCTCTGCTGCTCCTCTCGCAGGTTTGGGGGACATAATTTCCGAATTGTGTAACCGAAGCATCCAAGGAAAGCCAAGACTGGCCTTTGAAAGCCTTGCCAAGTTTCCCGCCCTCATGGAGGAATGATCTCCCAGCTGGGGCTCGAGTATGATGCCATCAGGCCGAAAGGGAAAGGGTGTGTTTTCGTAAGGGGCGCCTGCATAAAACAACACATAGATCAGGTTTATTTCTGGTGCATGTTGCAGCCTTTGAAACAACACTCGAAACGCCGGCGCTTGGGGAAAATCTCTCCAGCAGATCAGCGCTCCTTAGAGCCGAGTCAAATTGGTGTCAGCGTGAGCCTCTGAACATTTGCCTTAAATGAAAGCTGTTTACCGGCTTTGCAATTAAGCAGTCATATCTCTATCCTGGTCTTCTTCCTGCTGTCTGAGAGGTCATCCTCATTATGAGGCATCATCAGAGCGAAATGCCTTGAAAATGGGCAAAGCTGCAAAAAATAAATAAATGGGCTGCCTTCCTTGGGGAATGAGCCGCTTGTACGTTTGCCTCTGTTGCCTTCTAACTGGGACTCCTGACAACTTTTGTAACACACACTGGAAGCTATTTGGTCACTAGCAGCTCGATCCTGCTTAGAGATGCAAGGAGGCGACAGTTTCTTTCTCTCCCACAATCGGCGCTGTCTCCGTTCTGTTACAGTTTGACTTCTGCTAAAACCTACATGGTTTGCTCTGCTCCCCACTCATCCGCAGCCCCAGGAAAACCAGCGGTTTAGCACTGAATTGGAACACCAAAGATGGCCATTTGTTCCAATTTAGCTCTAAAGAGTGGTTTTTAGGGGGGAAGCATCAAGGCAAAGGCAAAACCACACAAGCGGAAGTCTGGACAAACCCTGAGCGGTGATGTGTTAAAGGTAAAGGTAAAGGGACCCCTGACCATCAGGTCCAGTTGTGTCCGACTCTGGGGTTGCGTGCTCATCTCGCTTTATAGGCCGAGGGAGCTGGCGTTTGTCCGAAGACAGCCTCCAGGTCATGTGGCCAGCATGACAAAACTGCTTCTGGCGAACCAGAGCAGCGCACGGAAACGCCGTTTACCTTCCCGCCGGAGCGGTCCCTATTTATCTACTTGCACTTTAACATGCTTTCGAACTGCTAGGTGGGCAGGAGCTGGGACCGAGCAACGGGAGCTCACCCCGTCACAGGTGATGTGTTAGCAGTCTCCAAATAGCTTTCCCTTGGAAGGTGGACCAACCTTGTTTTCTGCTGCTCCAGAGAGCTCCTTAACCATAGCTGTCAACTTTTGGATTTGAAAATAAGGCATTTTTTCAAACATTCAGATTTGAAAATAAGGGATGCCACGAGGGCGGTGCAATGGCACCAAGTAGCCTCACCACCCTGCGCTCCAGAGGCTGTGTGCAAACGGGCGAGCAGAAGAGCGAGCGCGTAGATGGCAGGCCGGCTGTCTGTCTGGTTGGGCGTGAGGGTCTGGCTGCACAAGGCATGCAAGCTCCGCCCCCAGTCGGTCTCAGACTCCTCATTGGCAGCCGAGCAACGCAGCTGAGGAGCCTCCCTGGCTGGCAGGGAGAGAGAGGAGCTGCTTCCTTTGAAATCCGGGAAATTGAAGGGATATCAACAATCCGGGATAGCAGCGGGGAAACGGCATTGGAATATGGGAGTTTCGCGCAAAAAAAGGGAGGGTTGACAGCTATGTCCTTAACCAGTGGTTTCAAATGACAAGTGTAATGGCCTGGGATTCAGACTCAGATGCTGAACCTGAGGGATCCCAGCCTGCACAGGATTCCTCGCCTCCAGAACCAGCAGAGCCGGGTCTAGGGCAGGAGCCTGAAGGGTCCTCACCTGGGCTGGATCCTCAGGTGAGTCTGCTCTGGCTCCTGCTGGGATGGAGGACCCATTGCCTGCAGGTGCTCCACTCCCAGCCCTGTCAAGGGAAGCTGAGGTTGCCTCTGGGTCCGGTAACGCTCCAGCCTCTCCTGAGCTGCAGAGGTGAAGGGAACTGAGTTCCCGCAGGAGGAGTGCTTGCCTCCAAGCCAGGAGAGGCGAGTCACCAGAGGATCGGGGCCACCCTCTGCCCCGGGGCAGATAAAAGCCGGCCAGCCCCAGCCCCAAGTTGCAGGATCAACATTGTTGCTTGCCAGTTCCTGCCAGTGTTCCTGCTTGAAACCTGTCCTGCTTTCCTGCCTGAGCTCCTGACCTGCCCTGGTTCCCTGCTTGCCTACCTGTTCCCGACTTTGCCTGACTCCCTGCCCTGCACCCAGCTTCAGTCACTACGGACTGCCTTTATGTTGTATCTCTGACCACAGACCAGACTTGGACCTCGCCTTTCGGGTAACCCATGGACCCAGCACAACAAGGCAGGAGGTTCTGACTAAGCAGTAGGAAGAACTTTCTGACAGTAAGAGCCATTCGACAGTGGAGCAGAAAACCTCTGGAGGTGGTGGACTCTCCTTCCTTGGAGGTTTTTAAGCAGAGGTTGGATGGCCATCTGCCAAGGATTCTTTCGCTGCGATTCCAGATGACGCTTGATGTTTCTTCCAATTCTACAAATCAATGATCCCATGATTCTGTGACTCTGGGTGAATCCCACTTATAGTTGCTTGCATGATTTCTGCTCTAATGCTTCTCCCAGACTTGTCTGAGCAAATGTTTCTGCAGTTCATTTTTTATTTTTTTAAGCAAGCCAAAATCATCATCATCATCATCATCATCATCAATTTGAGTGCAACTTTTAAAATTCTAAATTTTTAAGTTTTTTAAGTGTATTTTATATTTGTATTTTTAACTGTCTGTTCAATGGTTATGTGGTTTGATGATTGTTAGCTGCCCTGAGCCCGGCTTTGGCTGGGAAGGGCGGGATATAAATAAAGGTTTATTATTATTATTATTATTATCATCATCATCATCTCAAGAGTCCCTGAATCCTTGGCTGTCTGCAGCTCTTGTGCCCCCAAAGGCTGACGGCTCCTTTCTCTCCATGCTGCCCTTTTGCAGAGGCTCTAGCAGGAAGCAAATTAATTTCCAGAAGCTGTTTTAGTACTCCTAACATTTCATGAGCCAGCTCTTCAGCGGTGGAGCCCTGCCAGGCCAAACAGAGGATGGAAGAAGCCCTCCGCTCCTTCCTTGGTTGGTGAGGAGTGAGCCGAGGACCGCTGGTATTTTAACTCTTGCCCCATAGGACTGGATTGGACTGGGGTCAGAGTGTGACCCTGAGGGCATCAATCAATATGGAAGAGGCCCTTGGTTGGAGAGGGGGCACAGTTGTCATGGGCCAACTTTCTCTGGCAAGAGACAGAAGCCAAACTGCAGTGACTTTGCTTGGATTCCTGGATTGGCTTCCAGGGTTTTAAAGCAAAAACAGGAGGGCTTCTGTTTTCCAGGGATCTGAAGGCTGTTTCAAAGAGGAATCGCTGTTCACGGTACATTTGTCCTCTTCTGCTTCTGGTCAATGGACTTGGCAGGTTTTGGAACTGGTTTGAAATCCTGCGCCACCTCTTCTTGACGTGGGATGAACATGGGGTGAGAAGGAACAGGCTTCCTCACCTGGCTTTGTCAATCTGGTGCCCTTCAGATGCTCTGGACCACAGTTCCCATCAGCCTCAGAGCCATTCTGGACGGGGCTCTTGGGGGCATATGGATGTTCGAAGCAAAATCTCTTCCCAATTTCACAGCTTGGAAAACTGGAGTCTCCTTAGCAGATAACTTGATGTATGTAGGGAGTGCGTGCCTTGAAGGTAGAAGGTTCACAGGTAGAAGGGACATGGGTGGCGCTGTGGTCTAAACCAGTGGTCCTCAACCCCCGGTCCGCGGCCCGGTACTGGTCCGTGGATCAAATGGTACCGGGCCACCCAAGGAACATTAAATTATTTCAATTTTATTTACTGTGGTGTTAAAATGTTAAATCACTTTATATTCATTTTTGGGTGTAACTGTATTTTATTTTGAAGGCATGTTTAAATACAATTAAATTAAAATTATGACATCAAAACAATCTAAAATATAAACAATCAATGCCCCCCCCCTCAGCGGGCCGCGGTAAAATTATCAAACGTTGACCGGTCCGCAACGATAAAAAGGTTGGGGAGCACTGGTCTAAACCACTGAGCCTCTTGGGTTTGCCAATCAGAAGGTCGGCGGTTCGAATCCCCACGATGGGGTGAGCTCTGTCCCAGCTCCTGCCAACCTAGCAGCTCAAAAGCACGCCAGTGCGAGTAGATAAATAGGTACCACTGCGGTGGGAAGGTAAACGGCATTTCCGTGCACTCTGGTTTCCGCCAGGGTGTTCCGTTGCGCCAGAAGCGGTTTAGTCCTGCTGGCCACATGACCTGGAAAGCTGTCTGTGGACAAACACCGGCTCCCTCGACCTGAAAGCGAGATGAGTGCCGCAATCCCACAGTCACCTTTGACTAGACTTAACCGTCCAGAGGTCCTTTACCTTTTTTTTTAAACCTTTAGAAGGTTCAAAAGCCTTTGGGACTAGGGTAGATTCAACTGCAGCAAGTCTTGGGGGCCAGATGCATCTGTCCAGGTCCCTCTACTTGGCCCTCAGAAGTCTCCCCAGGCCACGCTTGTCTGCAATTGCCTGTCTCTCCCCAGACACACACACACTCACACCCCGGCCTCATGGCTTTGTGGATTCTACCCTTTCCAGCAAACATGCTTGCTGCTGCTTTGCACATGGAGCTTGCCTGCCCTCTGAATTTTCAGTGCTGCTGCCTGTGGTTTGTTACGGTTTTTTTTTTAATATGGAGGAGTCTCAAGAGTTTGAGCCTGCGTCTCCATTCCCCTCCATCCTTGGATGCCGGCTGGGAGCCGTAGGGGAGGGGAAAGGCACCCTGATTTTCAGGGATTCTCGGGTTCTGCTAAGTGTACAGGGCACGATCAGCGGCAAATGAGAGTCAGCTCCCCAGGCAGAGATGCAGCATATTATTGACTGATCGCCCTCATGTCCACAGCTGATGGCAGAGCAGAGGGGCAGCAGCAGGCGTTCCCAGAACCAGATTGATCAGCACGCAATTGATTGGTGTGAAGGGATGTGTGTGTTTGTGTGTCCATGGGACAAGCAAATAGGTTTCCTGATTACATGATTCGGGATTGGAGGGGAAACATTTCTGGCCCCACTTTCGCGTTTCTCAATCTCTCGTCTCCCTCGTTTAAAACATTGAAAATAAATAAATCAAAGGGGAATCTTGCAAAGCGGCAGGCGTGTTCTAGAAGAGTAGCCATGTCTATCTGCAGTAAAAACTACAAGGAAGGAATAAACACATAGAATCATAGAATCCTAGAGTTGGAAGAGACCCCAAGGGCCATCCAGTCCAACCCCCTGCCAAGCAGGAAACACCATCAAAGCATTCCTGACAAGTGGCTGTCAAGCCTCTGCTTAAAGACCTCCAAAGAAGGAGACTCCACCACACTCCTTGGCAGCCAATTCCACTGTGGAACAGCTCTTACTGTCAGGAAGTTCTTTCTAATGTTGAGGTGGAATCTTCTTTCTTGTCGTTTGAATCCATTGCTCCGTGTCCGCTTCTCTGGAGCAGCAGAAAACAACCTTTCTCCCTCCTCTATATGACATCCTTTTATATATTTGAACATGGCTATCATATCACCCCTTAACCTTCTCTTCTCCAGGCTAAACATACCCAGCTCCCTAGGCCGTTTCTCATAAGGCATCGTTTCCATATTATTTCCATATTACGGTATTTATTTGTGACGCCAAAGCCATCACACACACAAAAAAGAAAACAAAATATCACATAGAACAGGATAAAATACTGTTAAGGAAAAATTCCGGGGTAAGAGACTACTCAACAGCCCAGATCATCGGGGTGCAAGTCCCCCACAGGTCCATGTGGTCAGTAAAAGAAGGAAGCTCCAGCCAAGTAATTTGGAGCAAAACAGCGATCAGTAGACCATGATCTTTATTGTTGTGCAACAGGTTCACACACAGAGCAAGAAATCCGAGCATGGGTGACATTGGCTTTTAAAACTTCCCTCTTTCCCCCATAACACACTTTGGCCAGCATCATTGACATGAGTCAACAGTGTGATGCAGCAGCTAAAAAAGCCAATGCAATTCTGGGCTGCATCAATAGGAGTATAGCATCTAGATCAAGGGAAGTAATAGTACCACTGTATTCCGCTCTGGTCAGACCTCACCTGGAATACTGTGTCCAGTTCTGGGCACCACAGTTCAAGAAGGATACTGACAAACTGGAACGTGTCCAGAGGAGGGCAACCAAAATGGTCAAAGGCCTGGAAACGATGCCTTATGAGGAACGGCTTAGGGAGCTGGGTATGTTTAGCATGGAGAAGAGAAGGTTAAGGGGTGATATGATAGCCATGTTCAAATATATAAAAGGATGTCATATAGAGGAGGGAGAAAGGTTGTTTTCTGCTGCTCCAGAGAAGCAGACACGGAGCAATGGATTCAAACTACAAGAAAGAAGATTCCACCTAAACATTAGGAAGAACTTCCTGACAGTAAGAGCTGTTTGACAGTGGAATTTGCTGCCGAGGAGTGTGGTGGAGTCTCCTTCTTTGGAGGTCTTTAAGCAGAGGCTTGACAGCCACCTGTCAAGAATGCTTTGATGGTGTTTCCTGCTTGGCAGGGGGTTGGACTGGATGGCCCTTGGGGTCTCTTCCAACTCTAGGATTCTATGATTCTATCATTTATACATCATCATCACTACATCACTAGCATGTCACAAATGGGGAGGGGTCTACAAGGGTGACACAAGTTCAACATGAGGTCAGTTTATCAGACACCTTTCCCAACGCCTCTTAAGTCCCCATCACCGGAAGAACAATAAAACTCTTGACATCTCCTTGCCCTCAGGACTTGTCTGGAGATGGGCTTTCAGAACACCTGACTTGCTCAACTCCAGGGGTCGGCAAGGTTTACTCCAGCAGAGATCCCTCCATGGGCTGGATTGTGCGCACGCATGAGCGTGCCTGCCCGAGATTTCCGGTGTCTGCGCAGACACGATTTCTGGCGCCGCAGAAGCGAGGGGGGACTCGCCGAGTGGGCGGCTCGGTTCAAGGGTGGCTCGTGGGCTGGCTAAACGACCCCCGTGGGCCGCTTGTGGCCCATGGGCCTTAGGTTGCCTACCCCTGCTCAACCGCCTCTGCAGATGTCTGCAGGTTGCCCCCTTGGTCTGTGCCCCCCACATCATTTCTGTAACAAAACAAAGGAAATGGTGACTGACATACAAAGCCCTTCCTATAATTTTGCAGGGAAATGTAAGCAATCTGCTTTAAATTCTTTAATACCGGTAGCAATGGTTCAGCAGCCAGCAGTTTTTAGGAAATAGGTGTGGAGTGTTTATTCCTTCATTGTAAATGGAGCCTTACCCTGCAAGCCTAAGCAATTTTACTCAGAAGTAAGTCCCAATGAGTTCAATAGGATTTACTCTCTGGTCTGCTCCTGATCATTTTCGCAATTTTTCAAGGCAGCTCACATGTAGAAATTTATTGTATTCCGTTTATCTGTGGAAGGTGTCGCGCACGATCCCTTCCCTCGCACATTTTTTTCTTGACAACAATCCTGCAAGGTAGGCTAGGCTGAGGTTGTAACTGGCTCAAGGTGACCGAAGTATATGTGCATATGATGTCTGTGGGTGCGGGAGATCAGACATGGGAGAAACGTCCTGATGTAGGACAGAAGGTCCCTGTTTTCATCAGAGAAATGTTGGGGGGTATGGGGGGGGGGACTTCTGCAGCCACGGCCAGACTCTGCTGCAGGGGCTGAGAGGGGAGGACAGGACTTCCCAGTTTAGTAAATAATTGCATACCTTGTGATCACAAAGATTATTAGGAGAAGAAGGAAATTTAATTAAATATCAATTACATATCTTTGGAACACATATAAATTATAGATGCATATTTATATGTAAAATTAGTGGTGAGCTGCATTAGAATATCACAAGCAGTTGGGGTTTTTTTCCCCAGCACCAGCAACTTTAATGAAAATCCACAACTCCTCAGCAAAATGCATAATAATAAATTAATAACTTTTTAGTATGTCGGCTCATGACTTAGCCTCTGGGATATTCCCTCGGTGGGTCTCTCTGGCTGAGAGCCGGCGGGCAAGCGGCAGACGGCCACATGTTGGAAAGCAAAGCAAAGTTGTCATAAAACCACGGCGCATATTGTGATGTTATCATCTATTTGTCTCTTGTTCCGTTTCTATCCCGCTTTTTCCTTCAAGCGGGCCGAGGCGACGTCCGTGGTTCTCCCTGCTCCTTGCCTCATCCTCAGAACAACCTTGCGAGGCGGTTTAGGTTGAGAGGCAGTGACTGCACCTTAACATCTGAGCGTGGCTTTGGTTTTTTTTTTGTTTTTTTCAATTTTTATTGGTTTTAACAAATAATACAATTACAAAACAAACATCAATAAACAAACAAAAAAGAGAACAACAATAATACACATAAAAAACAAACATAAATCCTTTTAACCTAATCATCCTTCTTATCATTGTGAGTTGACTTCCTCCCGTCATCTCTTCCTGCGTTCCTTGTATATCATCTTTAGTAATTTCTTGACATCATTGAAAACATTTTTAATTAATTAACCTCAATATCTCTTCTTATCTAAGATCAATATCATTAATTCCAACAGTCATAAACCTTATATCTATCTTCTAACTCTACAGCCTCACTTATCTTTCAGCTTACTTCTACTCTTTAATCTTACAATACTTTTTTAAATATAATTTAAATTTCTTCCAATCTTCTTCCACTGCTTCCTCCCTCTGGTCACGAAGTTTCCCGGTCAGCTCAGCAAGCTCCATATAGTCACAGAATATAATCATAGAATCCTAGAGTTGGAAGAGACCCCAAGGGCCATCCAGAATAGACGGTTTGATGATTTATGGATGATTTATTTCTGCGTTTCGAAGTCTTATTAATTTCAATTACACACCGGTCAAAATAAAAATCCCATATACAACAACTGCAATATTAACAGCTTCCATTTGTATTACAGGTAGGTAGCCGTGTTGGTCTGCCATAGTCAAAACTAAATAAAAAATAAAAAAGTCCTTCCAGTAGCACCTTAGAGACCAACTAAGTTTGTTCTTGGTGTGAGCTTCCGTGTGCATGCACACTTCTTCAGATACACACGAAAGCTCATACCAAGAACAAACTTAGTTGGTCTCTAAGGTGCTACTGGAAGGAATTTTTTTTTTTTTTTATTTTGTTTCCATTTGTATTGACACACACACACATTTGAAATCCACTTTTAAATCTGTCCAAGTTGGTAGCCATCAATGCCTCCTGTGGCAGGGAGTTCCATAGTTTCACTGCTCTTTCTTTCTTTTCTTTTCTTTCTTTCTTTCTTTCTTTCTTTCTTTCTTTCTTTCTTTCTTTCTCTCTCTCTCTCTCTTTTCTTTCTTTCTCTCTCTCTCTCTCTCTCTCTCTCTCTCACTTTCTCTCTCTATTTCTTTCTTTCTCTCTCTCTTTCTCTCTTTCTCTATTTCTCTCTCTCTTTCTTTCTCTCTCTCTCACTTTCTTTCTCTCTCTCACGTTCTCTCTCTCTCTCACTTTCTCTCTCTCTATTTCTTTCTTTCTTTCTCTCTCTCTCTCTCTCTTTCTCTCTCTCTCTCACTTTCTCTCTCTCTCTATTTCTTTCTTTCTTTCTTTCTTTCTTTCTTTCTTTCTTTCTTTCTTTCTTTCTTTCTTTCTTTCTTTCTTTTTATCACTGCCTTTGCAGAGATGGCTCCCCTGCTGTCTGTGACCGGGGGTGGGAGGTGCCCCTTCCTTTGTCTGCCCCCAGAGAGATGCACCCTCCTCCTTGCACCTCAAGGGCCACTTCCATCCTCGCCTCCTTCTCTTCCCTTTCCAAGATGCTCTTTGCAGAACAGCGCAGGCTTCCGCCAGGCTTTGGATGCTGCCCTGAGGTTTCTCCCTGAGGTTTCGCCTTTCTCTTGGCTGGAGATCAGACGAGGAGCCAGCAGCGGGGGGGCATGGGACAGGGCCAAGGCTCTGGAGATGTGTCGGAGGGCTGCTCGCCTCTGTCTGAGCGCCTGCAGAGCCTCAAGAACAGCTGGAACGGATTGCAATTCTAGAAGCAGAGCACGGGCCGGCCCTCCCAAGCCTTTCCGCTACAGAATCATGGCATTGCAGAGTTCAAAGGAACCCCCAGGGACATCTAGTCCAACCCCCTGAAATGCAGGAGTCTCAGCCACAGCATCCCTGACAGATGGCCATTCAACCTCTGCTTTAAAACCTCCGAGGAAGGAGAGCCCGCCACTTTCTGAGGGAGTCCTTTCCACTGTTCAACAGCTCTTACTGTCAGAAAGTTCTTACTGATGTTTAATCGGAATCTACTTGTAACTTGAAGCCATTCATTCGGGAACGAGTTTCAGGGTCAGGAGAAAACAAGCTTGTTCCCTCTTCCATGTGACAGACAGCCCTTGAGATATTTGCAAAGGGCTATCATATCAGCGACCCAGGTGGCGCTGTGGGTTAAACCACAGAGCCTAGGGCAGTGATGGCCAACCTTGACACTCCAGATGTTTTGGGACTACAGCTCCCATCATCACTGACCACTGGTCCTGTTAGCTAGGGATGATGGGAGTTGTAGTTCCAAAACATCTGGAGTGTCAAGGTTAGCCACCACTGGCCTAGGGCTTGCCTATCAGAAGGTTGGTGGTTCGAATCCCCGCGACGGGGTGAGCTCCCGTTGCTCGGTCCCTGCTCCTGCCCACCTAGCAGTTCGAAAGCACGTCAAAGTGCAAGTAGATAAATAGGTACCGCTCCGGCGGGAAGGTAAACGGCGTTTCCGTGCGCTGCTCTGGTTCGCCAGAAGCGGCTTAGTCATGCTGGCCACATGACCCGGAAGCTGTACGCCGGCTCCCTCGGCCAGTAATGCGAGATGAGCGCCACAACCCCAGAGTCGGACACGACTGGACCTAATGGTCAGGGGTCCCTTTACCTTTACCTTTATCATATCTTCTTTCAGTCTCCTCTTATCCAGGCTAAACATACCCTAATCCCTCAACCATTCCTCATCAGGCGTGGTTTCCAGGCCCTTGTTCATCTCGGTCGCCTTCCTCTGTTCACGTTCCAGCTTGTCAACATCCTTCTTAAATTGTGGTGCCCAGAATTGGACACAGGACTCCATGTGAGGCTCTGACCAAGGCAGGGTGCAACAGTTCATGTGCAGCTTGGGATGCCCACATGTTCCAAAATAAAACAACTGCGGTGGCATGTTAGAGCTGCGTTTTCACAGGATAATCGCAGAGCCTTGCCCAGAAGCTCCAAAGGAAGATGCCCCAAGGTGTGGTTGGCCGTGCAAAGGGAAGGAAGCACAATTCTAGAACACCAAAGTGGTGGGGGAGAGATTTCGAGAAGCTGTGTCCCATCAACCCTGATCCCTGAGAGCCGTTCTTTGCTGTCCAGGGACCAGGGAACACACTCCTTTCTCTCAGCCGTCTCAAAGTCACTTAAATGAAGTTATCCACATGCCAAGCTGTCTAATTGGGGGGGTGGGCAGGGCACGACAAGCTAAATATGTGAGCAAAGCTGTGCTGGTCCCTTGGGTTGTCCAAAAGGCGAGGTCAAAGTCTGGTCTGTGGTCAGAGGTGCAACGAGAGGCAGTCCGTAATGATTGACGCTGGGTGCAGGGCAGGGAGGCAGGTGAAGTCAGGAGCAGGCAGGCAAGCAGGGCAGGTTTCAAGCAGGAACACAGGCAGGAACTGGTCAGCAACGATGTTGCTCCTGCAATTTGAGGCTGGGGCTGGCCGGCTTTTATCTGCCCCGAGGCATAGGGCAGCTCCGATCCTCTGGTGACTCGCCTCTCCTGGCTTGGAGGCGAGCACTCCTCCTGCGGGAACTCGGTTCCCTTCGCCTCTCTGCCCTGAGCCTTTGCAGCTCAGGAGAGGCTGGAGGGTTACCGGACCCAGAGGCAACCTCAGCTTCCCCTGATGGGGCTGGGAGTGGAGCACCTGCAGGCAATGGGTCCTCCATCCCAGCAGGAGCCAGAGCAGACTCAGCCGATGCCTGCACCTGAGGATCCAGCACAGGTGAGGACCCTTCAGACTCAGGCCCTAGCCCCGGCTCTGCTGGTTCTGGAGGCGGGGAATCCTGTGCAGGCTGGGATCCCTCAGGTTCAGCGTCTGAGTCTGAATCCCAGGCCATCACACAAGCTCTCCATCTGCCCATGTTCTCTTGGGGAGAGGCATAACGGTGAAATCTGCATGGGAGCCCGAAGGCAGAAGGTGCCGCTGGCAAGCAAAACGTGGTTCAAGAGCGACTCCCGCTGGCTGGCTGGCCCCCGATGGAGAGCTGGCTTTGAGGGGTCTGATCTTGTCTCTCGGAGTGCTTTCGATTTGAGAGGCAGCCGGGGGGAGATTGCGCCGCTTAAGAGTGGCGGTTCTGGCTGCAGCGCCATGCGAACAAGGGACATAAATAAAAGGAGGCAGCCCCCGCGACGTCTTCCGGCAGATCTGCAGATGTCCTGTGGTCCCCCCAGAGAAGCTGTTACTGAGAAGCAAGAGGCTGGAAACAGATTGCCGGTCTCGGTTGTTTAGTTGTACAGCGAATGTCCGCAATGACAGGAGAATGGGGACGCTTCTGCAGGCGCATGGTGCAAATTCACTGGAAGTACAGGGAGATGTCTGAGTGCCATAAATCACCCAGTGGCTGTTCAGGGTTGCAGGAGAGGATATATTGTTTATTAATATCCTTCCTAACTTGCTCTAGCAAGTTCCTTTACTTAGCAGAGTTACATGCACAGCAGAAAGCTGGTTGCAGGCTCGTAACAAAATAAAAAAATTCCTTCCAGTAGCACCTTGGAGACCAACTAAGTTTGTTCTTGATATGAGCTTTCGTGTGCATGCACACTTCTTTAGATACACTGAAACAGAAGTCACCAGACCCTTATATAGAGTGAGAGGGTGGGGAGGGGTATTACTCAGAAAGGTGATTGGCTGCTAGGTGTGGTAAGCCTGTTGACGACTGTTAATGACTGCAATTGGTCTTACAGGAAAAAGCAATGGGTGAGATGGCTAAAAATAGCTTTATCATGTATAATGAGATAAGAATCCAATTTCTCTATTCAGACCAGGTCTCTCCATGGCTTTAAGTTTGGTAATAAGTTGCAATTCAGCAACTTCTCTTTCCAGTCTATTTCTGAAATTCTTTTGTAATAAGACAGCTACTTTGAGATCTTGTACAGAATGTCCTGGGAGATTGAAGTGCTCTCCTACTGGCTTCAATAGCCTCTCACTATTATACAATTCAGTCTGTCTCAGATTGAATTGTACGTTCCTGGTAAGTTCCCTTGAATCCCTCTCAAAAGACGCCACAATCTTATTCAAAGTCAATAAAAGAAGTTTACTTACATCAGTTCACAGTTGGATCCCTGAAGGCAGACCTAGTTACAAATATGTACATGTGGATCTACCCCATAAGGGGGTAGCTGTGATTCCTGTATTGCAACGGGTTGGACTAGATGACCCTCAGGGTCCCTTCCAACTCTACAATTCAGTGATTCCATGAAACGTGACTTGAAATGCAACGAGAGGCAGGATCTTCATTAGATTGTTCACTGTTAGATTTCAAGCTGCTAATGTGCATGTATCTATTATTACTATTACTATTACTATTACTATTACTATTACTATTACTATTACTATTACTATTACTATTATACCAGCCTTCTTCTGAAGACCTTTCTTCTTCTTCTTTCTTCTTTGGCAATCCCTCGTAGCCAAGTAAGATTGTCTTCCATAAACACAGTTTTAACAATGAGTCTGAAAATGACTGTGGAGGCCAATTCTGGATCCACACCTCCTTCCACAGTGGGGAGAGAGGTTTCCGAGCGGGAGTTGATCCCGGTGTGGATTTGCCAAGTGTGCCTTCCTCCTAGCACATTTCTCCCTTGTATCCTGAGTTCGAGTGTCTTCAAAGCCCAAGACACCTTTGGTCAAGGCTGTTCTCCAACTGCAGCGCTCGCAGGCCAGTGTTTCCCAGTTGTCGGTGTTTATACTACATTTTTAAAGATTTGCCTTGAGAGTTTAAACCTCTTTTATTGACCACCAGCATGCTTTCCATTTTTAAGTTCAGAATAGAGCAGTTGCTTTGGAAGAGGAGAATTAGCCATCCGCACAACATGACCAGTTCAACGAAGCGGATGTTGAGGAATCAGATCACAGGGCTGTTGACCACATAACAAAATGAGAACACAAAATACATAACAAAAAAAACAAAAAAACAAAAAACAAAGAAATAAGTGTTCAGTGCATCTATAAATGTTCTAAATCCGCGTTAACACGTCTTTCTTCTGGGGATTTTGTGACCGCAGGCGAATTTGAAGAAGTTCATGGAATATGTGCAGACGCTGAATGTGGAGAAGGTCAGCAGGCTGCTGGAGAAGGGACTGGACCCCAACTTCCACGACCCGGACAGCGGAGGTGAGAAGAGGGGTGTTTGCAAGGAGAGGCTCTGGGTGGTGCTTGGGTGAGGGAAGCTGGAGGCGGGTCAGGAAAGCAAGAAGGAAAGAGACCAGGCAGGCTTAGCTTAGGGGTGGGGAGCCTTAGACCCCGAAGCTGAATGTGGCCCTCAAAGCCTCCATTCCTGGCACTTGGGTCTCTCCCTAGGCCACAGCTCTTACCCTGCTTTGCTCCCCGTGCCTGGCTGGGATGCGCCCCTGCATCAGAGGCGTAGGTAGGTCAGGTGGTACCCGGTGCGGAAAAAAATTATTGTCACCCCCCCACACATTTTTATATATATATATATATGCCTGCAAAAATGGTTTTACGTTATTTCATATTTTCTTACAAAGGAATAATAATAAGTACAAAAAACTTTTATTTATATCCCGCCCTTCCCAGCCGAAGTCGGGCTCAGGGCGGCTAACATCAGATACATAACATTGATATAAAATCAAACAATAATTAAATTACCTCCTAAAAACATGTCAAAATCAAAAAAGTCTAATTAGATGGCTTTCCGCAGGGTTAGGGTTGGGAACAGTAAGTGCTCCACTGAATTGAAATTTCAGCCTTCACGACATAGGAAAACGGGCAAGTAAACAGCTATTTTCATGGAGGAGGGTCAAGATATTAACTGATATGCATGAAATTTCACATATAGCTATATAATCCCTAGTGCAGTGTTTCCCAACCAGTGTGCCTCCAGATGTTTTGGGACTACAATTCCCATCATCCCTGACCACTGGTATTGCTAGCGAGGGATGATGGGAGTTGTAGTCCCAAAACATCTGGAGGCACACTGGTTGGGAAACACTGCCCTAGTGTAGTAAGATAAGACCTTTGGAGCAGGCATTTTATTTTTTTAAAAAAAAGTTTTTATGAACCACCCTAGTAGGGCAGTTATTGTTCCTTGATAATTTGTCATCCCCTCCATGATGGAACCTGGGGCGGACCGCTCCCCCGCTCCCACTTCCTACGCCCCTGCCTGCACTCTGTCCATGCCTCTTGCTTGCCTGGGTGGGAGTCTGGGTGTCTGCATGTAGAAACCAGCTTAGTGTTCAGAGTAAAGATGACGCGTGGTGCTCTTCCTGCTTTCGTCTGTGGCCCTGCCCACCATTCCCATGTGGCCCCCAGAAGGTTGCTGAGAAGGGAATGTGGCCCTCAGACTGAGGAAGGTTCCTCCACCCCTGGATTAGCTCAAAGCTGTGCTGGTTTCCTTTACAATAAACAAAGCAATCCTTTCTGTTGGGGATAATTCAGACTGAAATTCCCAGGGGCCAAAAGAGGTTATTTATGTATGCAAGAACTGTGGCCCGTGTTTGGTTAGCCCCAAAATGGAAAACGAGCGAGGTCCCAACCAAAGAAGAATATGCTCAGCTTGCAGACTTAACATATAGAACAGTGGTGGCTAACCTTGACACTGCAGATGTTTTGGGACTACAACTCCCATCATCCCTGACCACTGGTCCTGTTAGCTAGGGATGATGGGAGTTGTAGTTCCAAAACATCTGCAGTGTCAAGGTTAGCCACCACTGATATAGAATAACAACACAAGAAGAACATACGTTTAGAAAAGATTGGAAAACGTTTATTGAATACATGGGAAATAATTGTGTACAGCTGAAAACGCTGGCAGCATTAAGATAAATTCAACAGTGTAAGCAAGCTTTGATGGATGCAATAAGCAGGCATGCCCAACAGGCAGATCAGTTATCTCCTCCCCCCCCCCAAAAAAAATAAGGGGGAAACAACAACTGTCGCTTCCTAAAAAAGTTTGACAACTTTGATCCATCCAACGACAATGGGTAGATCACTGCCAGTTTTTTTTTATACTATGAGTAGATCGCAGTCTATCGGGAGTTGGACGTCCCTGCATGGAATACTGAATGGTATAGTTTTTGTAAAATGTGCAGGGATTTGTGATATGTAAAATGAACCATGGAAAGAGGATATCTGAAGGATGTGAAATGAGTATTTTAAATTGTCAAACAGAAAATATAATAAAAAAATATTTAAAAATACAGTGGTACCTCTGGATGTGAATGGGATCCATTCCGGAGCCCCGTTCGCATCATGAAAAATGCGTATCCTGAAGCGCCGAATCTGCGCATGTTTGCCACGCGATTCATCGCTTCTGCGCATGCGCATGATGTCACTTTGTGTGTCTGCGCATGCGCGAACCGCCGAACCCGGAAGTAACCCATTCCGGTACTTCCAGGTTCGGCGCGTTCGTAACCCGTGTCGAACGCAACATGCAGCGTTCGCAACACGAGGTACGACTGTATAAGAAACAAAACGAAATCCCTTGGATGTCGGAAGATCTGGAGCCCAGAAGATTTCCCGGTGCTCCCCTTTCCTGTCTCCTCCCTGTGGGAGGGAGGGAGGTGAGACAAGCTGACCCCAGCTCTTTCCTCCAGGGGTTTTCTCTACCTGGCTGTGGCCAGATCTTGCTGGACTCCCACCATCATCTCACAGGCATCTGTGAGAATAGGCTGCTGGACTGGACAGGCTTCCTTTGGCCTGATCCAGCAGGCTCTGCCTCTGTTCTTATTCCCACTAGTCAGGGTGACCAATGGCCAAGGATGGTGGTGGCTGCATTGCAGCAGCATTTGGGGGCGCACCTGTGCTTCCCACTCCTCCTTTAAAGGTCTCGTTGAGGAGTCTCTGGTGGGTGCGGAAGGGGGCAGGAGGCCACGGTGAAGGGATCCAAGGAGGCGTGGGTTTAATAAGCAATAAGGGCAAGCTTTATGAAACTTCATTTAGCCCTTTAAGGAGACGAAATGCGTGATGTATAATTTAAGCAAACGGTTAGCTCGTGCGATATTGCTGCCTGTTATATTTATGAAGCAAAAGCGTGCAAGTTCCCCGCTCGCACCCGAACAACAATTAATTACCAAGAGATGCAGCGCTGGAGCGGAGGGGGGCGATCAGCACACGCCGCAACGTTGGCCAGCCTCCTTGCCAGTTGGCAAACAGGAGAAAAATAAAATAAAAGCCGAAAATAGAAACCATCAATATCTCCTTATCTGGGCTCGGAAAGGGACCGTGGAGCTTAGCTTTGCTGCGCAGAATCGCTTCAAGTGCCATCAGTGCCATTTGGCTGGGGGTCTGGAAGAAGAAGAGAGTTCTGTCCCCTTCATTTCCCATCCTCTCCACCGCTCAGCAGCTGGGAGAAAGGACTGACCCCAATCCCTGGCATGCCTCCCTCTGCCGCTCCCAGCCTCCTCCAAAGGAGAGAGGAGGAAAGGCCTCGGCTCGGCTCAGCTGGCAGCATCTTCAGGAAGGACTGGGGCGGAATCTACACACACACAAAAAAAACAGCTGTAAAAAAGCTTTTTTTAAAAAAAAAATAAAGTTTTGAAAAATATATCAAATTTGCCATAAGCTCACCATTGCCATCCCATGTCACATTTGTATAATGCACTGGGGTGTGTGTGACAAAATGCCGACTGTGATGGCCTGGGATTCAGGCTCGGATTTGGAACCAGAGGACTCTCAGTCTGTACAGGATCCTTTGCCCCAGACATCGTCTGAACCAAGTCTGGGGCCTGATCCTGAGGAGCCCCAGTCTGCTCAGGTTGCCCTGCAACAAACACCAGCTGAGCCGAGTCAAGGGCCTGAGCCTGTCCTGGCTCCAGGTGCAGAGAATACCTCCTTGCCATCACTGTCAGCTGCTCTACTACCAGCTGGGTCAGGAGAGGCGGAGGCGGCCCCTGGGGCTAGGAACCCACCAGCGTCTCCTGAGCTGCAGAGACTCAGGTCTGAGAGAAGGAGAGACCTGAGTACTCGCAGGAGGAGTGCTCGCCTTCAGGCAAGACAGGGTGGTGAGTCGCTGGGGGATCGGGACCAGCCATGACCTCGTCAGAGATAAAAGGCTGCCGGACCCCGCCCCAAGTTGCGGGAGCAACATTGGTGTTTGCCTGATCCTGCCTGTGTCCCTGTACCTGACCTTGCCTGGTTCCCTGCTCCGTTCCCTGCCCTGACTCTTCTGGAATGACTACTCGCTGACTCTTTGAACCCTCGACCGGACCTGGACCTCACTTCCCGGATACCCTTGGGCCAGCACACCGACCCCCAATCGGTGGCACACACACACCCAGGACGTGTGCCGCTTGCCGCACACCCCTGGGATGTGCGCCACACCCTGCAGGAGGTGTGCCATGCCACCAGGACACACACTATGCCCCCGGGATGCACGTCACACCCCCTGGGATGAGCGCCACTCCGGGTACCGGAGAAAGTTGCATCGCCTCTGCCTGCCTGAAAAGGATCTTGGGGTCTTGGTGGACCACAAGCTTAACATGAGTCAACCGTGTGATGCAGCAATAAAAAAAGCTAATGCTATTCTAGGCTGCAGAAGTCTAGTGTCCAGATCAAGGGAAGTCATAGTCCCACTCTATTCTGCCTTGGTCAGACCACATCTGGAATACGGTGTCCAGTTCTGGGTGCTACAGTTTAAGAAGGATGTTGATAAACTGGAAGATGGGCAGAGGAGGGCAACCAAGATGATCAAGGATCTAGAAACCAAGCCTTGTGAGGAATGGTTGAAGGAGCTGGGTATGTTTTGCCTGGAGAAGAGGCTGAGAGGAGATGGGATATATCAAGGGCTGTCCCATGGAAGATGGAAGACGGAGCAGTTTTGAAATTCCATGATTCTCCTTTCCAAGCGGGAGGTGGCAAGACCCTTTTGCCAGGAAAGGAGCCGCTGGGTTGCTGTGGGTACAAAGCCAGGCCTCTATCGCTTTGAGTGCGCTTCAGAGATTTCATGCTCCCGTACTGAATCCTCAGATGACCCACCAAAAATATCAGGTTTTCTCTAGCGAGAGAGAGATTCTGCCCTTGGATTTATCCATCACAGTGTCATTCAAAGCTGGACTATCCCTCCCGGCTCCTGAGAGCTTTCTGACTCTCAACAGAGGGGTCTTAGCGGCTGGTTGGGGGTTTGGAAAAGGAAAAGGGTTCAGAGGCTCCGGACGAGATGCTGCGTCCAGAGCAGGCCGGGGCAGCTCTGTGCTCCATCTCTGGCGTGGAGAGGCTTCAGGGGACTTGCAGCTGTGAGCTCGTAAACCTTTATGGGCTGGAAATAATCCGCATGCTTTTGTGCAGGAAGGGAGACACGCTGGGGTGGAAAAGGCTTTTAAGAGATGTGATTTGTTGGAGCGAAGATTCTGTTCCTCTCCCTCAGACCTTTCAAGTGAAGACCCAGGGAGATGGGCTGTGGGTTGATGATGATGATGATGATCATAGCTGTCAACTTTCGGATTTGAAAATAAGGGATGCCGCGAGGGCGGTGCAATGGCACCAAGTAGCCTCGCCACCCTGCGCTCCAGACGCTGCGCACGAATGGGTGAGCGGAAGAGCGAGCGCGTAGATGGCAGGCAGGCTGTCTGTCTGGTTGGGCGTGAGGGTCTGGCTGCACAAGGCATGCAAGCTCCGCCCCCAGTCGGTCTCAGACTCCTTATTGGCAGCCGAGCAACGCAACTGAGGAGCCTCCCTGGCCGGCAGGGAGGGAGAGGAGCTGCTTCCTTGGAAATCCGGGGAATTTAAGGGATATCAACAATCCGGGATAGCAGCGGGAAACGGCATTGGAATAAGGGAGTTTCTTGCAAAAAAGGGGAGGGTTGACAGCTATGATGATGATGATTTATTATTTTGGGGAGAGGCACCCCAGGTCTGCAAAAGACTTAAGTCCCAAACTAAAAAGCTGAAGAACACTAATGCTGACCTCCACTCTTGGGGAGAAAGCCATCGCAGCACACTGCAAACATGAGCAAAACTTTCCCCTCTCAGCCAAGAGGGGTGTGTGTCTGTGAAAGAGAAGGAAGGGGGAAGAGAGGGAGATCTTGAGCAAAGCCTCGGAGGATGGCTGTGTTCTGTCTCTGACACCCTTTAAATGATAGAACAAGAGTTTGGATTTGATATCCCGCTTTATCACTACCCTAAGGAGAACTGCCAACCTAGCAGTTTGAAAGCACGTCAAAGTGCAAGTAGATAAATAGGTACCACTCCGGCGGGAAGGTAAACGGCATTTCCGTGCGTTGCTCTGGTTCGCCAGAAGCGGCTTAGTCATGCTGGCCACATGATCCGGAAGCTGTACGCCGTCTCCCTCGGCCAATAATGTGAGATGAGTGCCGCAACCCCAGAGTCGGTCACGACTGGACCTAATGGTCAGGGGTCCCTTTACCTTTAAGGAGTCTCCAAGCGGCTCACATTCTCCTTTCCCTTCCTCCCCCACAACAAACACTCTGTGAGGTGAGTGGGGCTGAGAGACTTCAGAGAAGGGTGGCTAGCCCAAGGTCACCCAGCAGCTGCATGTGGAGGAGCGGAGACGCGAACTAGGTTCACCAGATTATGAGTCTACCGCTCTTAACCACTGCACCACACTGGCTCCCGATAGCTGCTCAGAATTGCAAGGGGGTGGGGCAGAGAGCTTCGGCTGTTGCACTCAGAGGGTGCTTAATTTGGGGGGTTCTCTTTGGGGCATCTGGCTGGCCACTGTGAGGCAGGATGCTGGCCCAGAGGGGCCCCCTTTGGTCAGATGAGAGAGGGCTCTTCTCATGAGCAGGCAAAATAGCCTGGGAGGAGTGGGTTTAGTGGCCCCTCCCAACTTTGGGTGACAAACCCAAGGCTGCCGTTTTCCATGGCTGCTTTTTCATTTTGCTTTTCAACGGGTGGGAAACGCCTGAGCGGCTGGGCATCCCACACACTTTTGAGAATTAGTCACCTGAGCTGCTGAGCTTCGTCATCCTGACTTTCCGCTTTTGTTGCAGGGGGTGGGTGGGTGGGGTGGAGGTTGATAGATGAACTCGATGAGAGGGGGCATCTGAATTGCTTCCACCTGTGAGCAGGAGACTGCTAGGCCAACCCCCATGCTGAGGAAATGCCCCCACAAGAATGAAACAGCTTCACTTCAGACACGTTTAGCAAACTACCCCAAGGCTAGCCAGCAAGACATGGATGCAAACATCTATTGTGCTTTGCTTTAAAAAATAACGAAAACTGATGCACTTATTACCTGCTATTCTTTCGGAAACACCACTGGTCTCCCCTCCATGCCCAAAGACCTCCTGATATTTCCAGGTTTACTGTGCCCCTGGGGCAAATCTTGCTGCCCCTGTTGGTGCCTGGATGTGCCAAGTTCAGTCTACGTGTTCTCCGTTTGCCTCTCCCATTTTTGTCTAAACCGCGACAATGGCGATTTTGCCCGGCGTGGCTCTATACCCGCCAGAGGAGCCAACAGTTGCCCCTCCCGGTTTTGGCTAAACTGCGAAAATGGTGATTCCGTCCGGCGTGGCTCTATACCTGCCGGCGGAGCCAGCAGTAGCGTTTGTGGGCGGTCTGTCTGTCGATTGGGTGGTGGTAGTGACGTTGAGAAAGGAGGAGGAGGGGTCGGAAACAGGTGTGTTGTGCTGTGCTGTTTAATGCCCACTGGAGGGCGCTATATTTTTTTGCAGAAATCACATTTTTACCTAGGAAAGGTGTGGTATTTGTGCAATGTAAGTACATATGATCACTCCCATATGGCCATGGAACATTGTGTCCAAATTTGAACGGAATCGATCAAGGGGTTACGGAGAAAGGCGATTGTTAACAAACATCCAACTTGAACGATTTTATATACATATAGATTAATTAAATTTGTATGCCGGAGATCTCAGGGTGGTTTATAGGCGTGTGGGCTGCATGTCAGTTGCAGGTGGGCCCAGAGGTAAAAGAGAGCAGAGCAAAAGATGTGGCTCCTCTCTTTACACAGCAGGCTGAACTGCATTCATGTCAGGAATGCTTGGATGGTGTTTCCTGCTTGGCAGGGGGTTGGACTGGATGGCCCTTGTGGTCTCTTCCAACTCTATGATTCTATATGAAGCAGCATCTGTTGGGGGGGCTTTGGGGGGTTTCCTTCCGATACCTGCTTGGACCAGGTGACCCCTCCAAGTGATCCAGTAGCTCACCCTCTTTTACTGTTCACTTGACAACTCTCAGCCTCTCTCTCTGAGAAGGAAGGGCCATAGCTCAGCGATACAGAACCCCTGCAAACCCAGGTGGGTCTGGGTATCCTCCTTGCCTGAAGCCCTGGGAGCTGGAACTAGTCCTTTTCAAAAAAATTTATTGTTTTCCCCCATAATTTTATACATTTTAACATAACCATTTCAAACATTAAAGTACAAGGTTCTTTTGAACCTTCGGACCTCCCTCCTTCCCTCCATGTGTTCCATTTTTAAGATTAAATATTTGCTGCATCTTTTACCCTTATCCATCTATTATATAACCATAATTACCATAAATAATTCCACATGACAAGTGTCATTGCATCCCTGCCAAAGATTTTAGCTACAGGTAGATTTTAACTGTTTAAAGTGGTCTTTTAAATAAATCACAAATTCACCCCAGTCTTTAGAAAATACCTGATCTTCCTGGTTTCGGATCTTCCCCGTCAGTTTGGCCATCTCCACATACTCCATCAGTTTCTTCTATGGTTGATACTTCTCCTTCCTTCCATCTCTGGGCTAGAAGCATTGTCACTGCCGTCTTTGAATACATAAAAAGTCTTTTGTCTTCTCTTGGAAACTCTTCACCTATTATATCTAGTAAAAAGGCTTCTGATGTTTTAACAAATGTATTTTTGAACATTTTCTTTAGTGCATTATATATCATTTCCCAGAATGCCTTTACCAATGTGCATGTCCACCACATATGGTAAAAAGTACCCTCCTTCACTTTACATTTTTGTACATTTTAGCAGTTTTACTCGGTGTTAGACCCAACTCTCGCTGCTACTGTTTCCCAGCAGAAAGAGCAGGAGATCTAGGGCAGGTCCTGTCAGGAGGGGAGAGGGCTTGTTTCGAAAGGATGGGGGCTGCGAGGCAAGCCCTCCCCTCCTCAATTGTGGGGCTGGGCGAAGAGTCCATGGGGCGCTTTCGGATGCTTTTCTCAGATGTCCACCTTCTCTTTCCTGGGGCGGGGTGGGGGCTGCTCCAGAATGCCCCCTGACGATGGCCGCCCAGCTGGAGTACTGTATCGACATGATCAAAGCCCTGAGGAACGGAGGCGCCCACCTGGATTTCCGGACGCGGGAGGGCATGACCGCTCTGCACAAAGCCGTCCGGTGCCGGAATCACACTGCCCTGATGGTGAGTTTGCCTGGAGCCGCTTTCCTTCTCCTCCTGCTGCTCTCGGCTAGCTTTAGTTATTAGCCCCCCCCCAAAAAAAATCTGCTGTGCTCCCTCCCCCTTATGAGTTTGCCACCCCTGGGCAGAGGGTCTCGGAGCTGACCGGCCTCCCCTGCATCTGCCCAGCACCTCTGCCTAACCTTGTGCTTTTTTGGGGTGGTTGGGTTCCCACTCACCATGCTGGGGGCCACTTTCCTGTGTCTGGGGGTGTCACAACTGGCTGCTTTACAGGTTCTGGATGTTCTGGGTGGGTGGGGGGAGGTAAGCATGGGGAGGTTGCTTAGCACCAGCCTAGCACACGGCCCCCGAACGGGATGGGGGCGACTGCCTTGATTCCCATCGCCGCATCCTGCTTGCTCCTCCCTGGAGGCCGCTCTCCCTCGCCCTGAAGAGGCGGACCATCCAGCACTGAGTTAACCTATGGAACTCCCTACCACAGGAGGCAGTGCTGGCCCCCCACTTAGATGGCTTTAGAAGAAGATTAGTCAAATTCAAGGAGGGGGAGAGAGCTACCAATGGCTACTGCTCTGTCTCCCGTGGCAGAGGCAGCAATCAGTTGCTGCAAACCACAGGAGGGCAGTTGCCATTGGGGGGTTTGCCTAGGGCACCAGCATGTCTTGGCCCAGCCCTGCTGTCCCCTTAATAAAATTGGGGGTGTGGAAATGAAGCTCTGAGGCCCTTTAGGGCGATCCGACGGAGGCCACTGCACCATTTACATGTCCATCATCGTCACCGTCGTTTATCTGCATGCTGCCTTTCTGTCGCTTGAAGCCACGCTCACGGCAGCTTACAGCATGCAAAGATTTACGTGGCTGCAAAAATATATTGTGGTTCTATAACAAAAGTAGTCATAAGCAGCAAACAGAAACGTCAAAAGGTGCACAGCAAAATTGAACAATCCCCATGCAAGTCATAATAAGGAAGAGGAATAATTTATTGGGTTAAACCACAGAGCCTAGGGCTTGCTGATCAGAAGGTCAGCGGTTCAAATCCCTGCGACGGGGTGAGCTCCCGTTGCTCGGTCCCTGCTCCTGCCAACCTAGCAGTTCGAAAGCACGTCAAAGTGCAAGTAGATAAATAGGTACCACTCCGGCGGGAAGGTAAACGGCGTTTCCGTGCGCTGCTCTGGTTCGCCAGAAGCGGCTTAGTCCTGTGTACACCGGCTCTCGGCCAATAAAGCGAGATGAGCGCCGCAACCCCAGAGTCGGACACGACTGGACCTAATAGTCAGGGGTCCCTTTACCTTTACCTTTTCCAACATACTTGGAATTTTTGCTTCAGCTACATCGCAATAAGGCAAACGATGCAAAAATTAAAAGAACAATAACAGAATTAACATCTCCAAGATTAAGTTGTGAGCCCACCCCCCACCCCAAAATATGCAAACTCCAAGGATGGTGATGTTGGTTCATATAACACATTTTATGCATTCATGAAATGCATTAACTCAGTAATATGTGCAACGTTCCTGTACGGTAGGCCACTTTAGTCTTCCTGGGCCGCAAATGGGGATCTGATGCCAAGGGAGATTTTTGCTTGCCTAAAGCCACCTATTGAATTCATTTTGAGACTTGGAGAGAGGAGACCATCCTTCTCACACCCTGAGCCATGCCAGGAAACCAACTCTTGCCACCTCATGCCCAGGCATTCCTGGACTGCATCCTTGGTGGGCAAAGCTGCTAAAAAAACCAGCAACCCGCCTCCCTCCAAAATCCTAGCGGTGCTCATGCAGGTCCTGGAAAGGCGTCCCAGCATTTGGGGTGTGTGGTCTGCCTCTGCCCCGCCCCCCCTCGCCTTTATCGCGCCGGCCGAGAGGTCCAGCAACCACTGACCGACCCCCCCTGCCTGCCTGTGACTGTGTTTGCGCAGACGCTGTTAGACCTGGGTGCCTCTACAGATTACAAGGACAGCCGTGGATTAACGCCTCTGTACCACAGTGCCATGGTTGGAGGGGACCCCTACTGCTGTGAGCTCCTCTTGCACGACTACGCCAAGGTGGGCTGCATCGACGAAAACGGCTGGCAAGAAATCCATCAGGTGAGGCTGCGAGGCGGCTGTGGGTGGGGAGGCTAGCACCCGGGGGGGGGGGAGGCTCAGCACCCAAGCGGTTGCCTGGCGGGAGATGCCCCACATTGGGGAAAGCGAGGTAGCCGCTACACTGGGCTACAGTGGCGTTTGGGAGGAGGGGGCCATCGGGACACCGATGATGCTTGGCTCTGCTTTTCTGCAACACCTGAGTCTGGAAAGGCCGTACATCATCTGGGTTGTTGAAATATACTCGGAGTCGAGTGTGGATTTCATGCTCTAGAATAGAATAGAATAGAATAGAATAGAATAGAATAGAATAGAATAGAATAGAATAGAATTTATTGTCATTGTCCCCTTTGGGGACAAGGAAATTACTTGGCTGCTCCATCCACCCAGATAGGGCACTCCACGCAAAGACAAAACAACTACAAAAACACTGATTAAAACCATACAATGATAAAACATAACAGGTAAGATTAGATGACTTCAAAGTCCAGGCTTCCCATTCAAAGCCGCGATCGCTCTGGAGAAGAAGCTGTTTCTAAGACGGCTTGTTCTTGTCGTCATCGTCCTGTATCTCCGTCCCGATGGCAAAAGTTCAAAGAGACGGTGACCAGGATGCGATGGATCTTTCACTATGTCCAGTGCCTTTCTGTGGCACCTCATGGCATAAATCTGCTCTAAGGTGGAGAGCGAGCAGCCAACAATGCTCTCTGCTGCCTTAACAACTCTGCACAACCCCATCCTGTCCTGGGTAGTACAGCTTCCGTACCACACACATAAGCCATAAGTGAGCACGCTCTCAATGGCACAGTGGTAGAAGGCAAGCAGCAGCTTTTGTGGAAGATGGTTTTTCCTTAGAATTCTCAGGAAGTACAGTCTCTGCTGCGCCTTCTTCACAAGCCCCCTTATGTCTGCACTCCAGGACAGATCCTCCTGTAATTCAGTGCCCAGAAATATGAACATTGTTACCCTCTCCACACAGATTCCATCAATCAAAAGTGGCTGGACATCGTTCTTCTTTCTCCTGAAGTCCACCACAAGCTCCTTTGTTTTCTTTGTATTTATGAGCAAGTTGTTAGCTCTGCACCACTTCGTCAGCTGCTCCACCTCATCTCTGTAGTTCGTTTCACCCTCCTTATCAGAGATGAGCCCAATCACGGTTGTGTCATCTGCAAATTTGACAACCCTATTACTAGGGTGAGCAGCGACACAATCGTACGTATAGAGAATATAAAGGCTCATAGTAGTATTCAGCTCATATTAGCGAGGAATGCAAGTTCCCCCAGAATGTCTGCTTTATATACATTATTTACACAATGGGCCCCATGTGATTGGCTAATTCCGGGATACTCCTGTAGGCCAATCAGGTTACGGATTCACTTCCACCTGGAGCTGGATTGGGTGGCTCCTGCGGACCAATCAGACTGCTGCATTTTGGATCCTATTCAACTCAGTACATAGCACTTGTTGTCTGGGGTGGAGTGAATGAAGGCCAATAAACGGAACTTGATCCCTGGGAAGATGGAATTGTGATGATGAGACTGGCTGGTTGCCCATTCTGGATTGGGTTGACCTCCCTCACCCCCCACCCTCCCCCCCACCAAAATAACACTTTTCTAAACTGTTATTTCAGTTATGGAATCATGTCTGCAAAATGTGGCATAGATGATTCAGAATAAGTAATTCTGCGAGCCTGTGGGGCAGGGGTAGGCAACCTAAGGCCCGTGGGTCGGATGCTGCCCAATCGCCTTCTCAATCCGGTCCGCAGACGGTCCGGGAATCAGCGTGTTTTTACATGAGTAGAATGTGTCCTTTTATTTAAAATGCATCTCTGGGTTATTTGTGGGGCATAGGAATTTGTTCATTTCCCCCACCCCAATATAGTCCGGCCCACCACATGGTCTGAGGGACGGTGGACCGGCCCATGGCTGAAGATGGTTGCTGACCCCTGCTGTGGAGTGTGTGTGTGTGTGTGTGTGTTTCGGAGGGTGATGGTGGAGGGCCATGGAGAGCGGGGGGCACTGTTGATGTGGTTTGTTGAGTCCAGAGCTTGCTGCTGTCCCCCATCTGACCACCCACCTGAACTGAGACTTCTCTGCCCTTCCTTCCTTCCCCAAACAGGCCTGTCGCTATGGGCATGTTCAACACCTAGAGCACCTTCTTTTCTATGGGGCGGACATGACAGCGCAGAACGCATCCGGGAACACAGCTCTCCACGTCTGTGCCCTCTACAACCAGGTGAGTCCTACCTCCCCTGGCAGATCAGCCCTTCAAGGAGTTCAAGAGCCCTCCTCCTTCTGCACCCGTGCAGCCGCCCATCGAGTTCTGCAGGCAGGAGGATTCCCTTAGCCCTGATTGCTGCGTTGCAGTGGGTTGGACTAGATGACTCTTGGGGTCCCTTCCAACATGACAATTTTGTGATTCTGCGTTCCTTTTGCCTGCATGAAGAAAGCCAACAGGGGATTCTTCCCAGCTGGCCCTCCTCAAGATTCAGCTCCAGTTTAAAGGAAACCACCCTCTGAGCATGTACCGAGTGCATTCCCCTTACGACTTGAAAGTGTAGCTCAAGCTGAGTCTTGGGTCCAGGGATTCCATGTCAGCGGAGGTTCAAGCCTACTCTGCAGGCTTAAGATCTGACACCTCTCCTTCTTTTCCAGAAAGTAAAATACTTTTCCTCAAAACTTTTCAGGGAACACTCCCTCCCCCCCCCCAGTTCCAGAAACTCATCCCCTGTGCCCCCTACCCTGTGAATAGAATTATTCAGAATAGTGGTTTGCACAACCCATCAAGGAAGACAGGAAAATAATAATAATAATAATAATAATAATAATAATAATAATAATATTTTATTTATATCCCGCCCTCCCTGGCCAAAGCCAGGCTCAGAGCGGCTAACAACAGGTAAAAATAGCACAGTGTACATAAAATCGCATAGTCAATTAATTAAAATACATTCTAGAATCAATTCAGACTCAAATTAATGGCAACCATTGAGTTAGAGTTCTTTGAAGATTACAGACGAAGAGAGGGGGGTCAGACTGCCTTGGCCAAAGGCCAGGCGGAACAGAGTCAGGACATAGGGAAAGCAATAGAGTTTAAAAAATGGGAAAACTTGTGGCAGAGGGATAGCAAATTTACACAAAATTATGACTTACAGGAAAATCTCTTGAAAATGTAAAACAGGTGGCACCTGACTCCAGTAAAGATTGCAAAAATGAATAAAGGAGCAAATAATACTTGCTGGAAATGTCAAAAAGAAATAGGTACCCATATGCATGTGTGGTGGCAGTGTAAGGCAATAAAACAATTCTGGGAAATAGTATATAATGAACTAAAAAAAATATTGAAATATTCCTTTAAAAAAGCACCCGAGATATTCCTTTTGGGAATACTAGGAGAGGACATCAAACCAAAAGACAGGAAAATAACTATGTGCGCAACTAGCGCAGCTAGACTCCTAATAGCAAAGCATTGGAAATCACAATACATTCCGAACAAAGAGGATTGGCAATTAAAAATGGTAGAGTATTACAACCTAGAAACAAAGCATGGAGAGATACAAGGTGTAAATAGAGAAAAAAGAATGAAGGAATGGGAAAATTTCAGAGATTATATCAAAATGCAGTTAGAATAAGCCGGTCCTTTGGCGGCAAATCAAAGACTCAATGGGGAAAAAATCGATAAAATAAAAAGTAGATAAAGGTATGTAAATACAAAGAAATATCTTTAATTGTAATATAGTTTGCTGAGAAGTGACGGGGGGAAAGGGAGGGGGGAAAGAATGGGGGGGAGAAGGAAGAATGTAAGGTAAACAATATATGGAGAATGAGGTATGTTAGATACGTTAGAATGAGGAATGAGGTATGTTAGAAGGAGGTATGTAAGAAGTATGAGGTATGTTAGAATGACGATCTGTTAGAATGATGTATGTAAGTAGTTGTGCGTGACACAAAGGATGAATGTATGTAGGTATGTGTATGGGTAGGAAACGGCTGTATGATTTATATCAATGTGTGACATCAATCATGCTTTGTAATATTGTGAAATATTAAATAAAGACAATTTAACATTAAAAAAAAAAGGCCAGGCGGAACAGCTCCGTCTTGCAGATCCTGCGGAAAGATGTCAAATCCTGCAGGGCCCTGGTCTCTTGTGGCAGAGCGTTCCACCAGATCGGGGCCATGCCCGAAAAAGCCCTGGCTCTGGTCGAGGCCAGTCTACCCTCCCTGTGGCCCGGGATCTCCAAGATGTTTTTATTTGAAGACCGTAAGGTCCTCCGTGGGACATACCAGGAGAGGCGGTCCCATAGCTACTATTTCAGATAGTAACCATTCATTGCACACTTGTTCAAGAGCCAATTTAAACTATTTGGTTTAATTCGACAACATTGACGTGCTTGATCCAACGATGCCAGCCTGGTAGTCATTTACGCCTCTGGTGCCCCCCTGCCCCCCCTTGCCTCTTAGCACCCACTAGGTAAGCCTCCCGGGAGGTGGGACCGCCCACCCTGGGGAACCACTGACTTAAAATCGCCCGAGGGTCGGCTTAGTTTTGGAGTCAAGCAAATGCTCCAAAGCTGATCTTCGTGAGGGTTTGAGTGTGGAATGGGACAGGGGAACATACCGCTGAACCGGAGCAAATGTCAAGAAACCAGATCGATGGGTGCTTCGATTCAGTGGTAAGGTGTGGGTTTTCCCGGGAAGAGCCCTGTGTCTCTGCAAAACCCCAACTCACATGGGGAAGCTTTCTCCTGTGGAAAGTTCATTGAGCCAGTTTGGTGTAGTGGTTAAGAGCGGTAGACTCTTAACCCGGTGAACCGGGTTCGCTTCCCCCCTCCTCCATATGCAGCTGCTGGGTGACCTTGGGCTAGTCCCACTTCTCTGAAGTCTCTCAGCCCCACTCACCTCACAGAGGGTTTGTTGTGGAGGAGGAAGGGAAAGGAGAATCTGAGCCACTTTGAGACTCCTTCCGGTAGTGAGAAAGCGGGATATCAAATCCAAACTCTCCTTCTCCTCCTCCTCCTCCTCTTCTTCTTCCTTCCTTCCTCGGCCTCTGACTCGGCTCTGAATTGCCAGTCTGGCAGTGCAGGCTGATCCCATGTTTCTCTCCCTCCAGAAAATCTTTGCTCCTTTCCCACTGTCAATAATTCAGGAGAGTTCACTCTGCCTTTCTCTTTCCCCTGCCAGGAAAGCTGTGCTCGGGTCCTTCTCTTCCGTGGTGCGAGTAAGGAGATCCGGAACTACAACAGCCAGACAGCATTCCAGGTAGGAGAGCCCAGGAGCGGGGCCAGGGAAAGGGTGTCTCCCTCCTGGGCTCAGGGGTGTAGCAATGTGGGGGCGGTACTCTCCCGGTGCCACATCTCCGGGGGTGCTTGGCGGCATGCCAAGAATGGCAGCTTTATTAGGGAAGGGACCAGCCAGATCTGCTCCCCCTGGCAGAAATCCTATAGAGTCAGCAGGGCCTTGGACCCACCCTGCTTGCTGTGGGGCAAGGGAAGAAGGAACCACACTCTAGAGCAGAGTTTGGACCCTCCTGCAGACGCTATTGGGCACTCCACCCCAACAGCCAGCATGGTGAGCATTTGGGCCACATCCCAGACTCAGGGTATTTTATTGAGGCAATAGCAACAATAAGTAAACAGAATAATATTTATTTATTTATACTGTACATACATACATACCCCGCTCATCTGGTTCCCCAGCCACTCTGGGCGGCTTACAGCAAAATATTAAAATACAATAATTCATCCAACATTAAAAACTTCCCTAAACAGGGCTGCATTCAGATGTCTTTTAAAAGTCAGATAGTTGTTTATTTCTATGGGGCGGGTGCCACTACCGAGAAGGCCCTCTGCCTGGTTCCCCGTAATCTCACTTCTCGCAGCGAGGCAACCTCCAGAAGGCCCTCGGAGCTGGACCTCAGTGTCCAGGCAGAAAGATGGGGGTGGAGACGTTCCTTCAGGTCTACTGGGCTAAGGCCGTTTAGGGCTTTCGAGTGCCTGATGTGCTCTGGTCCATGGGGTCACGAAGAGTTGGACATGACTAAACGACTAAACAACAACAATTATAATTATAATAATGCATCTCAAAGCTCATCCTCGAGCGTGGCCTTGCCAAGGCTTGCTTACGTAATAAAAATAAGACATCCCCTCAAAATAATTCATAGTGCGTTTTCTTGAAGAAGAAGAAAATATAAGACAGTGTCTTAAAATAGGGGAAACACGGTACCAACAAGCAAGCATGTCATCGATGCAATAACATGCATTGGTGTGGAGTTACTAATTGTTCTGCAATGCTTCCCCAATGTTACTGCACTGCTGCCTTCTTGTGCTCCAGCACAGCAAAAGCAGGACAAAAGGAATACATCAGAACTTTTGTGGCATGAAAAGTTGCGGGATTTTAGCAGGGAACTATGACCCATGTGGTGTTGTGGGTTAAACCACAGAGCCTAGGGCTTGCCGATCAGAAGGTCGGCGGTTCGAATCCCTGCGACGGGGTGAGCTCCCGTTGCTCTGTCCCAGCTCCTGCCCACCTAGCAGTTCGAAAGCACGTCAAAGTGCAAGTAGATAAATAGGTACCGCTCCGGCGGGAAGGTAAACGGCGTTTCTGTGCGCTGCTCTGGTTCGCCAGAAAAGGCTTAGTCATGCTGGCCACATGACCCAGAAGCTGTACGCTGGCTCCCTCGGCCAATAAAGCAAGATGAGCGCCGCAACCCCAGAGTCGTCCGCAACTGGACCTAATGGTCAGGGGTCCTTTACCTATGGGGCATGCACACATCACCAGCTAGGCTTCCTGCTGGCCAAGGAAACAGAGATGGGGCAATGGGCAGTCATGTCCCCCCAGGAGAACATGAGAAGAGCCTGCCGGATCAGGCCGATGGCCCATCTAGTCCAGCATCCTGTTCTTCCCACAGTGGCCAAGCTTGGAAGCCCAGAAGCAGGATCTGAAAACAAGAACAACTCTCCCCTCCCCTGGTCTCAACAACTGGCATCCAGAAACATTAGCTGCCTCTGACAGTAGAGTCAGAGCACAGCCATCCCGGCTAGTAGCCATCCATAGCCCTCCACTCCTCCGTGAATTTTCCTAATCTTCTTTTGAAGCCGTCCGAGTTGCTGGCCATCACTGCCTCCTGTGGCAGGGAGTTCCATAGGTTAACTGTGCTGTGCGAAGTGCCTCCGTGCCCCCCACCTTGACCCCAAACCTGCTTGAGAGCAAGAGGGCCAGGACTCACCTTGCCTAAAGGTCTGGGGGTGGGCTGCCTCCCTGTATCGATGGGGCTTTCAGCCAGCCAGAAAGGCCTAGGAAAAGCGGAGGCAGTTTCTGACAATGCCTGAAGGAGCTGCCTCCCACCCCCACCCCGATGCTGGGCTCCTTTAGGGTGCCCGATGAGGCCAGCCGCCCTCTTGGCTTGGGCATGGAGGGGCAGGTGACACTGGAGAAGCCGCAAGACCTGTGCTTTGGAGATGGCCCCCTTCGCGCGTCCCCCACCCCCCACCCCGGTTCTGTTTTGGCATGCCGACAGCATGAGTGATAAATCCAGGGCTATTTTTATCGCAGGCCTTTGTCAGCAAGTCTCCCGCGGGAAGGGCAGCAAGAAGCAGGAGGAGCAGGATTCGCTTCGCCAAGGAAGGATCTTTACGATTTAAGGAAGGGCACAGGCCCTGACTCTTCCTCCGATGCCTGGAGAGCGGGCTGGGGGGGAGAGACTTTGCGCAAGCTGCAGCTCAGGAGCCCTGTTTGTGCGATGGCGCCGCTGAGGAGCCCCGTGCTCTGCTGGCATGTGTGAATAGGGGGTGTCCCTGGGTCCCTGACAGGGACACGGGGGGTGCTGTGGGTTAAACCACAGAGCCTAGGGCTTGCCGATCAGAAGGTCGGCGGTTCGAATCCCCGCGACGGGGTGAGCTCCTGTTTCTTGGTCCCTGTTCCTGCCCACCTAGCAGTTCGAAAGCATGTCAAAGTGCAAGTAGATAAATAGGTACCACTGCAGCGGGAAGGTAAACGGTGTTTCCGTGCGCTGCTCTGGTTCGCCAGAAGCGGCTTAGTCATGCTGGCCACATGATCTGGAAGCTGTACGCCGGCTCCCTCGGCCAATAAAGCGAGATGAGCGCCGCAACCCCAGAGTCGGACACGACTGGACCTAATGGTCAGGGGTCCCTTTACCTTTACCTGGGTCCCTGACCCCGACTGGAGCTCCTCTGAGCACCTGCAAGCTGAACCCCACCCAAAGCAGCTCTCCCACAACCAGACCTTGCCATAGCTGAAAGCTGTGACTCCCAAAGGAGCTCGTGCCATAAAGTGTGTTTCAGGAGCCGAGCACAAATGTTGGGTAAAAAAAGGTAAAGGACCCTTGGACAGTTAGGTCCAGTCAAAGGCGACTCTGGAGTTGCGGCGCTCATCTCGCTTTCAGGCCAAGGGAGCTGGCGTTTGTCTACAGACAGCTTTCCGGGTCATGTGGCCAGCAGGACTAAACCACTACTGGGGCACAGAGGACCGTGACGAGTGCCAGAGCGCACAGAAACACCGTTTACCTTCCCGCCGGAGCCATACCTATTTATCTACTTGCACTGACGTGCTTTCGAACTGCTAGGTTGGCAGGAGCAGGGACTGAGCAACGGGAGCTCACTCCGTCGCAGGGATTCGAACCGCCGACCTTCTGATCAGCAAGCCCTAGGCTCTGTGGTTTAGACCACAGCGCCACCCGCATCCCCTCTTGGGACTGAGCCTCCGTGTACCAGAAGTGGTTTAGTGCTGCTGGCCACATGACCCGGAAAACTGGCTGTGGACAAACGCCGGCTCCCTCGGCCTGAAAGCGAGATGAACGCTGCAACCCCAGAGTCGCCTTTGAGTAGACTTCACCATCATGGGGTCCTTTACCTTTTTACCTTACAAATGTTGGGGCAGCTGAGAGCTCCTGAACCATTTTCAAGTCTGCGTCAGCCTAACTAACCTTGTTGGAGGCAGCAATTTTGCTTCTGAATCCCAGTTGGGGGAAACCACCAGAAGAGAGGACTGGTGTTCTCCTCGCAAGTTTGCCCAAAGAGCATTCTGGCCGGCTGCTGTGAGAACAGGATGCTGGCCTGGAAGGGCCACTGGCCTGATCCAGCAGGGCTTTTCTTAGGCTTTTTATGCCCAACAGCTTATGTTGCTTCTGGCATTTCAGTGCCCCGTGTTCTGTGCAAACAAGGGAAGACCAGGAGATCCATCTCCAGGTCAATAAGATGTCAAGCTGTAAGCCCAGGGGAGATCTTGGTGAGCCATGGCTGCTTAGAGCAAGACCGGCCTGGATGGACCAGTGGTACAATCCTGGCTAGTGTCTGGAATCTAAGCCTGATGAGGAACGGTTGAGGGAGGTGGGTTTGTTTAGCCTGGAGAAGAGGAGACATGAGAGCCATGTTCAAATATCTTAAGGGCTATAATATGGAAGCATAGCTGTCAACCCTCCCTTTTTTTGCAGGAAACTCCCTTATTCCAATGCCGTTTCCCGCTGCTATCCCGGATTGTTGATATCCCTTAAATTCCCCGGATTTCAAAGGAAGCAGCTCCTCTCCCTCCCTGCTGGCCAGGAGGCTCCTCAGCTGCGTTGCTCAGCTGCCAATAAGGAGTCTGAGACCGACTGGGGGCGGAGCTTGCATGCCTTGTGCAGCCAGACCCTCACGCCCAACCAGACAGACAGCCTGCCTGCTGTCTACGCGCTCGCTCTTCCACTCACCCATTCGTGCGCAGCGTCTGGAGCGCAGGGTGGCGAGGCTACTTGGTGCCATTGCACCGCCCTCGCGGCATCCCTTATTTTCAAATCCGAAAGTTGACAGCTATGTATGGAAGGTGGGAACAAACTTGGTTTCCGACCCAAACCGGTGGATTCAAATGGCAAGAAAGGACATTCTGACCAAACGCCAGATGGCAAGAGCTCTTTGGCAGTGGAACGGACTCCCTTGGAAGGTGGACTGTCCTTCACTGGAGGTTTTTCAGGAATGGTTGGGCGTCAGCTGTCATGGATGCCTTAGTGGAGATTCCTGCACTGCAGGGGGTTGGACTAGATGATCCTCAGGGTCCCTCCCAACCCTACAGCTCTTACGATTCTGTGAAGGGGGAACTTCCCATGCAGGCGCTGGCCTTTCTGTGTCATCCTGCTTCAACTTCCTGAGACTCTTTGAGCCTTGGTGGTGATCAACATCTGACCGCCTCCCCCTCCCCCGCTGCCAGGGATTCATCTGGCCTCTCCATCTCTGCTAATGTGTGCCATTTTGTGAGTTTCCATTACGGTGGCAGCATTTCACGGTCTTCTGCATCCATTTCATACTTGAGATCAGACTGCTGCATCTTGGATCTGTTTCAGTTCCATTTTGTCAGAAGCAATTATTAACACCCCCTCCCTCTCTTGTCCCGTTCCCCCCCCCCCCGCCGCCGCCTTTGTGGACTCCAGAGAAAAGAAGCAGCTGAACTTTCATCCTGTTTCTCAGCTCCCTCCGGGGTCTTTCTTGGGTCCTGTCGAGAGGATGTGGCAGCCGTCAGAAAAGGACAGATCAGGACATTTGTAGACCACTCTATCAAGAAGTTCCAGGGTGCCATCCCTGATCATAGAATTGTATAATTGTAGAGTTGGAAGGGGCTGCAAGTGTAATCTAGTCCGTCCCCCTGCAAGCAGGAATCACTGCTAGAGAATCCCTGAAGGATGCCGTCCATAGCTGTCAACCCTCCCTTTTTTTGGCGGGAAACTCCCTTATTCCAATGCCGTTTCCCGCTGCTATCCCGGATTGTTGATATCCCTTAAATTTCCCGGATTTCAAAGGAAGCAGCTCCTCTCCCTCCCTGCCGGCCAGGGAGGCTCCTCAGCTGCGTTGCTCAGCTGCCAATAAGGAGTCTGAGACCGACTGGGGGCGGAGCTTGCATTCCCCCCCAAAAAAAAATATTATGGCCCCCCACAAGGTCTGAGGGACAGTGGACCGGCCCCCTGCTGAAAAAGTTTGCTGACCCCTGTGCTTGGGTATCATAGCCACCTCTTCGTCACTGTTCAGAAAGGACATCATTGCAAAGGCTTTGGAAGACTTTTGCCTTCTAGCTCGGCAATTCTGAAGGGGGAAAGAAATTACAGAATAATTTCTCTACAGAATAAAACCCTCTGGGGAGGGCGCAGCACCATGCAGAGTTCATTAAGGGATGAGAAGGTAAAAGAGGGCTGCTGTAAGTGGCCTACTTTACAGGGTCGTTGTGAGACTGAACAATACAAATCTCTGTGATCATTAATTTTGCTTAAAAAAAAAACCTTGACGCGTCTGGAATACGCAGCCCCACCTGACTCCTGTGCCTTGTCCTCTCCCCTCGTTTCAGGTGGCCATAATTGCGGGGAATTTTGAACTGGCCGAAATCATCAAAACCCACAAAGAGTCCGACGTTGGTGAGTGAGAGTGTTTGGCACTTCTTATCTCCTTGTGCAGCTGAGGGGCCCTTTGACCATCAATGGCGGGAGGCTGGGGCATGGCAGTTGTGGTCCTTGTGCCAGGCCAACCTCTGGCCAAGAGGCCCGAGGAGGAGATGCCAGGAGGACCAGAGGACTTGAGAAAGGGCCAGCCTGGCTACCTGGTTAATAATGCCCTGAAGAGACCTTGAGTTGGCAGCCCTTTGAAATGGATGAGAGATGGAGCAGGCAGGGCTTTTTGGTCCTGTGACCTCTGGGTTTCCTAGGGGCAGCAGGGAAAGCCACTTGATCAGGAGTCTCGCTGCCCTGCAGTGGATTTTGAACTGGTGACCTCCTTGGGAATCTCTGGCAGCGAGTCCAGCTCTGTCATAAAGTCCTGGCTGCTGTCTGGAGCCAGGGCCGTAGGAAGTGGGAGGCAGGGGGCAGGCCGCCCCAGGTTCCATCATGAAGAGGGTGACAAATTATCAAGGAACAATTACTGCCCTACTAGGGTGGTTCATAAAAAACGGTTTAAAAAAAAAAAAGCCTGTTCCAAAGGTCTTATCTTACTACACCAGGGATTATATAGCTATATATGAAATTTCATGCATATCAGTTAATATCTTGACCCTCCTCCACGAAAATACCTGTTTACTTGGCCGTTTTCCTATGTCGTGAAGGCTGAAATTTCAATTCAGTGGAGCACTTACTGTTCCCAACCCTAACCCTGCGGAAAGCCATCTAATTAGACTTTAATTTGAGTTTGACATGTTTTTAGGAGGTAATTTAATTATAGTTTGATTTTATATCAATGTTACGTATCTGATGTTAGCCGCCCTGAGCCCGACTTCGGCCGGGGAGGGTGGGATATAAATAAAAGTTTATTTTTACTTATTATTAGTCCTTTGTAAGAAAATATGAAATAACGTAAAAACCATTTTTGCAGGCAAAAAAAAAAAATCAATTGGGGGGGGGTGACAAGAAATTTTCCACCCCGGGTACCACCTGACCTTCCTACGCCTCTGTCTGGAGCACCTGTTTCCCAGGCCATCTTCTTCCCTGGTCATTCTGGGAAGGAGATGAGCTAGTTTGGGCTAGGCTCTCCACCACGGGCCCTTTGTGTGGCACAGATGCCACGCAACCTGCCCGCCTCTCCTTTGCCACTCAGCTGCCAACAGAAGGGACCTTTTGCATTCCTTGGGGGTGGGGGCTGCATGCGGACTGGAAACCTTTGGAACCTCTGGCCTAGCCTGTCTAGTGTGCGGAGGATGGCACTGAGAGGAGGGGGAGGAGAAGGTGGCAAGGTGGCATCTCTTTATCTCCTGGTTGGTTTAAGGTAGGCGATTGGCTGTGCCTCTTCAGGGCATCTTCGGCCTTGCTCCCTACACCCCTTCCACCCCATATGCAGCTCCTGCAGGGACAATGCTGGTACCTCCTCCCCTGAGATTGTATGCTATGACCTGGCTCTGTTGTGCAGCTACATTTAGAATGGTTTTTGCTCTTCCGGGCTCTTTCCCGCTTGGCAGAGACTGAAGGAAATGGTCAGGGGGAGGTGGGTTCATCTCCCATAGAAGGGAGGCTGGAAGAGACACAGGCTTCTCAGCTTGAGCAAAGGCAACGGCAGGAGACCAGAAAGTAGAGTAGAGTAGAGTAGAGTAGAGTAGAGTAGAGTAGAGTAGAGTAGAGTAGAGTAGAATAGAATAGAATAGAATAGAATAGAATAGAATAGAATAGAATAGAATATATTTATTGTCATTGTCCCCTTCGGGAACAACGAAATTACTTGGCTGCTCCATCCACCCAGATAGGGCACTCCACGCAAAGACAAAACAACTACAAAAACACTGATTAAAACCATACACACTGATTAAAACCATACAATGATAAAACATAACAGGTAAGATTAGATGACTTCAAAGTCCAGGCTTCCCATTCAAGGCCGCGATCGCTCTGGAAAAGAAGCTGTTCCTAAGACGGCTTGTTCTTGTTGTCATCGTCCTGTATCTCCGTCCCGATGGCAAAAGTTCAAAGAGACGGTGACCAGGATGCGATGGATCTTTCACTATGTCCAGTGCCTTTCTGTGGCACCTCATGGCATAAATCTGCTCTAAGGTGGAGAGCGAGCAGCCAACAATGCTCTCTGCTGCCTTAACAACTCTGTCCAACCCCATCCTGTCCTTGGTAGTACAGCTTCCGTACCACACACATAAGCCATAAGTGAGCACGCTCTCAATGGCACAGGGATAGAAGGCAAGCAGCAGCTTTTGTGGAAGATGGTTTTTCCTTAGAACTCTCAGGAAGTGTTGCATGAAATGATGAGCAACATGGAAAGAGGAATCCAAGAGCAAACAATTCATTTCTGAGTCATGGCAGCTGCTGTGCTGGGTTGCACCAAGAGACCAAACCAGTATCCGGGCTGCCCCTCTCATGACTGGGAGGTAACAAAATCCCCTCTACATTGAGAACAGCATCTTCAGACCAAGGTGAAGGCTTCCAATCTCGTCTTCTCCTTGACAGGCTAGCTTTCTGCAGGCATGGTGTTTTTGTTTCAAGCGGAGAGGTGTCCCATCAAGGGAGCCCCCACACCCCAGCCTGAAGGAGTGCAGCCCAGATGACAGGCAAGCAAGTTCATTCAGACAGGAGCTTTGCAACCTCGAGGTCTCTGGAGTTTTGTACTCAGGTGGAGACGAAAACCCCACATTTGTCTCACCTCCCTTTCCAGGGAGTCGCTTCGGTTTCCCGCGAGAGAAGAATGGCAGTTTCTGGAGCACCTATCAGGCGCAGGATCAGAGGCAGAGAGCAGGCCCATTAACAAATGAAAGGGAGATTACATTAATGAGAATTGTCAAAAGCCTTGGCTACCAAAACCGACTTATTTAATTTTGTTCCATTGAGAGGGAGGAGGCGGCACGAGATCAATTAAAGGCGGAAAGGCTGCCTTGGGGAGAGGTGGCTATCAGTCCAAGTAGGTCAAATAGCACTGGGGGGGGAAGGGAGGGTGAGAGGGACTGGGAGCGGGCAGGCGAGCGGCGGGTCCAGATGGCCAGCTCCTGCAAGCCAAGGGAAGTGGCGAAGGAACAGCCTGAAGTGAACCCTCTGAAAGGTTTCTGAAACGCCTGCGGAGAAGTGGGATTAGGAGCAGAGGAAGAGCCTGCGGGGGCTTGGAGGGGCCAGGTGGCAGGGCAGGGGGCGGCCAGGCCACATCCAAACCTGTGCTGGGCACCTCATCCCAGCTCCCGGGAAGGTGAAGGCAAGGGCAGGTGTCAGGGCCAGGAGAAACACCTGCAAGGAGTGGGGAGTGAGCCGGACTCAGCGCCATTTGCAGGGCTGGGCGTCCCCTTGGCATTGCCAAGGTCATGGCTGTTTCTGCCAGTGGCATGCAGAGGGCTGGGAGGCTATCCCCCGGATCCCCTCACAGTGGTTGAAAGGTCCATTCTCCCAGCAGATCCCTCCTTTGGCCAGTGCTGGGGCGCTCAAGGAACGGCATGGCCAAACCCTGCTCAGCGCTGTGCTTCTGCACTCAGTGCAGAAGTGATCCTATTTATTGACGCAATCTCCCTTTCCCTCTCAATAGGAGGGGGGTATGTGGGCAACTCCTCTAAAAGCGGCTGGATCATTTCAAAACAAGGTTTCCTGAACTTTGCAAACACATGGAGGAACTTGCAAAGCCACTAAGTGTGTGTGTGTGTGTGCGTGTGTGCTCATGCGCATGTGCAGAGTGGCTGAGCATGCCGGCCTCCAAGGTCTGTGCTTGCCAGGTTCAAAATGGGAGCGTGTGTGTGTGCATGAACCCTGTTTCTTTTCATTGGTTTATTTGCAAAGCGTCTCGTTTCCACCCAGCCCGCAAGTGTCCCCAAAGCAGTTTGCAATAATGAAATGGAGAGCGGTGAACTTTAAAATGCAGCGTAACCACGCAAAGCTAAGCCTTTTACTCCTTGGCCATTGGAGCCTGCTGGCCTCTGTGCCTCCTGCGGATTCTCCCAGCCTCTGAGGAGACAGGGAGCTGCAATCTCATGGTTGTGGAATCCTTCCTGAAACCATGTGCTCCTTAAAAAGATCCATTCAGAAAGCTGCCACCGACAGCAGGGAGAGAGGGGGACAAAGTCAACACAACAGCTTTCCTGCTAAGGTGATCTGCCCCTCCCTGTCCAGGTTATCTCCAGACAAGCCTTCCTGGCATGACCTCTACCTAGTGCAGCAGATATGGTATATGAGGACCTGGCAGACCAGGGTCGCTATCCCCGCTTAGCAGCCTAGGATCAGTCACAATCTCTCAGACTAGCCTACCTTGCAGGGTTATTTTGAGGCTAGAACAGAGAGTGTTCTGGTAGAACCACAATGAGCTCTTTGAAGGAAAGGTGGGATAGAAATCATAGCACAATCGAGTTGGAAGGGATCCCCAGGGGCCATCAAGTCTGACCCCCCCAGCAATGCAGGAATCATGATGCAGCAGGATCCGTTCAGAAGAGGGCAACCAAAATGGTCAAAGGCCTGGAAACGATGCCTTATGAGGAACGGCTTAGGGAGCTGGGTATGTTTAGCCTGGAGAAGAGAAGGTTAAGGGGGGATATGATAGCCATGTTCAAATATATAAAAGGATGTCATATAGAGGAGGGAGAAAGGTTGTTTTCTGCTGCTCCAGAGAAGCGGACATGGAGCAATGGATTCAAACTACAAGAAAGAAGATTCCACCTAAACATTAGGAAGAACTTCCTGACAGTAAGAGCTGTTCGACAGTGGGATTTGCTGCCAAGGAGTGTGGTGGAGTCTCCTTCTTTGGAGGTCTTTAAGCAGAGGCTTGACAGCCATCCGTCAAGAATGCTTTGATGGTGTTCCTGCTTGGCAGGGGGTTGGACTGGATGGCCCTTGTGGTCTCTTCCAACTCTATGATTCTATGATTCTAATTTTCTATGTTGCTTCCCGTGGTCTGATGCAGCGACGTGGCTCTTTGGTTTGCAGTCAGAACCAGGTCATCCACTCGGCCTGAGCTCCTGTGCTCCACTGTTGGCCGTGTGCTTCTTGCGCCTCGCCCCATCCCACGGGGTCGATCTTTCCCATGGAGGCCCATCCCGGCTCCGGCGATGTAACGTCCCCTCCTTCCCGGGGTTGACGATTCTCGCGGCTGCTCCTGCTCACAAGGAATGCTCCTTCTTCCCTTCCTCACTTGAACTATGTTCTCTTCATCTTCCAGTTGCTGGATCTTAGTGATGCTGTTTCCTGCCAGATTGCTTTAAAAGGAAAAAAGCACCCATATCCAAAAGCTGACCTCTCGCTTGAGTGGCGCCTTTTCTCCGCACGGGTAATGAGAGGCTCTGTTCCAGCTGCCACTTAACCTTCTCCTGGATACGCTCACGGCTCTGCAGGCTCTGTAGGACTCGAGTTTTGCAGACCGAGAGAATCAATCTGCTAACTGCCTTCCGAATTCCTCCACGAATCTGCTGCCCATCCCCCTTCCTCCCTGCCCTTCACAGAACTGGCCGCTGTGCTCATTATGCTATTCCCAGTTCTGAACGCAGAGGTCATCCCACATGCAGCTGGAAAGCTAGCAACGGTTGCCTGCAATTAGAAAACAACCCCATCGGTCCTTCACGGGAATTTGCCGCCCTCTTCCCTCAGTCCTTTCCCCTAAAGAACCAAGAGTCTTGTGGCACCTTCACGATTAGCACATTTATTTTATTTGTTTTTATTTATTATATACATATCCCACCTTTCTCTCCAAGGAGTTCCAGGGGGGGCCTCGGTGGTTCTCCCCCTCCTCATTTAATCCCTACAGCAACACCGTGAGAGTAAGTTTGGCTGAGAGGCAGCAACTGACCCAAGGTCACTCCTCGTGAGCATAATAATAATAATAATAATAATTTATTATTTATACCCCGCCCATCTGGCTGGGTTTCCCCAGCCACTCTGGGCAGCTCCCAACAGAAGTAATGATAATAATAATAAAAAAGCAATAAAACATCAGTCATTAAAAACTTCCCTAAACAGGGCTGCCTTCAGATGTCTTCTAAAAGTCAGATAGCTGCTTATTTCCTTGACATCTGATGGGAGGGCGTTCCACAGGGCAGGTGCCACCACCGAGAAGGCCCTCTGCCTGGTTCCCTGTAACTTCGCTTCTCACGGCGAGGGAACCGCCAGAAGGCCCTCGGCGCTGGACCTCAGTGTCTGGGCTGAACGATGGGGGTGGAGATGCTCCTTCAGGTATACTGGGCTAAGCAGAAGGGATTTGAACCCTGGTCTCTCCCAGGTCTTAATCCAACACACACACCACGACATCACGCTACCTAGATTCCATGTTCATAGAATTGTAGAATCATAGATAGGTTTCACGAGGCCCTAAGCTACTGAAGGTAATGGGGCCCTTGATATGTCCAGCTGTCCTTTGTCAACAACAAATTGTCACTGTTTTTTGTGTTGAATGTATCCTATATGTTAATTTATGGGCACCCTATATATAGAAAGGAGCAAACCAGTTATATTTTAGGGAGCAGCCGGGACCCATGACTTCCATCACAGGAGCCTACACAACACAAAACACTGTTGTTGCAGGCAGGTTTTATTTTATTTGTTTTTTATCTTCTATTTTGGAAATGTACATCCATTTTTTTCCTTTAATTTTTTTGGGGCCCCCAAGAGAGCGGGGCCCTAAGCTAGAGCTTGTTTAGCTTATACGTAAATCCGGCACTGCACACACCCAACAAAACCCTCCAACCCCCAGGCTGTACGGTGCCTCTGTTCACTCTGTTTCTTCCTATCTTTCCTTTGACTGGCCTTCTGCTGCTCCGGAGGGCAGGATATGAACCAATAGATTGAAATGACACTGTCAGGTTTCCCTTGTCAGTTGTTCAATAAGAGAGCCACGCCATCTGTCTTTTAGTTCTTTAATCAGTGCTCAATTATATACAGTGCAGAACTCCGTCTTATCATGTCTGTTCAGTCACTAGCAGAATCCGGAAGTGCCCTCCTCCGGTTTTGGCACCAACACCACAGTCTTGGCAGCCTAATTTGCCTCCTCCTACGTAATCTCTGCGCCGGACCTGACGACTCTCCCTCCGATCGAGCCTGCTGGGTGGTGCCAGGGCTCTCACTCAATCCCTGGACCCTGGCACCCCTTGGCTCCCAGCCACTAACTGCTTCTCCCCAGAGGAACTGCTGGTTTCACTCGCAGATGAATCAGTAGTTAAAACAGGCTGCGGCTCCCTATAAACACTCAGAGCTGGACTGGCAGGGGGAGGCAGGTCCCTGACATCCAAGATAGGAGAGTCTTACTAAACATTAGGAAGAATTTTCTGAGGGTAAGAGATGTTTGGTGGTGGGATGGCCTCCCTCAGAAGGTGGTGGGCTCTCCTTCCTTGGAGGTTTTTAAGGGATTCCCTAACTGTGATTCCCGCATTGCAGGGGGTTTGACTGGATGACCCTTGGGGTCCCCTTCCGACTCTACGTTTCTGTGTTTCTATGATTCTCTGATCTGGCACCTTCCTGCCACGTGCCATTTACCACCCGAAATAGCTTCTCTGAGCCAAGGACTGCTCACCTGCAGTCCCGTCTTCCTTCCTCGCCTCACTTAAGCACCCCTCTCCCTCCTTCGCTTTGGGCCTTGCTCGCTGCCAGATTTGCCCCACCTTGGGCTGCGCTTGACTCTGGGAGCCGCTACGGAAGGATGGAGATCGGGGGCTGCAGGGCTGAGAGTGTGACGGGGGGGGGGGGGGGAGGTGGCAGCTGCAAGAGTCAGAAAGCGCCTGGAGCCCCTGCGAGAGAAGCTTTGCGCAGGGCCTGGACCTCTGCAGCTGAACCACTCAGCAGCGTGACAAGCTGTTCCCCCTGCCTCACTGCACAGTCACGTGCAGGATGTGTCGTTGACAGGAGTGGCCAACATGGAGGGACTCCTTTAAAAGACCCCCCCCCATCCCCTTTTGCAAAGCCGCAGACAATCGGCTTCATAATCGAGGGCGAGAAATAGATCTTTATTATTTCACGGTTCAGAGTACTCGTGGACACAGCATGAAGCTGGATGCTGGAAGATTCAGGGCAGGTTTTTAAAAAGCCCTTCTTCCCACAGTGCAGAGTTAATCTATGGAACTCCCTCCCGCAGGAGGCAGGGATGGCCACAAACCTAGATGGCTTTCAAAGAGGATTGGACAGATTCATGGAGGATGCCATTAATAATAATAATAATAATAATAATAAATTTTTATTTATACCCCGCCTTTCCCGGTCCAAAAACCGGGCTCAGGGCGGCTAACAACAAATACAAAACAATGATTAAAAACAACTTAAAAAACAGCTAAAAACAGCATAAAACACAAACATCAGTGGGATCACCAGGGCTAACTGGCCAAGTTAGTCTTGCTAGGCCAGTAGGGAGACCAGGGAAGAATTTTAATGTGGGGACCCAGAAGGGTTTCTTCAGAAAAAAGGGAAGGGGGGAAAGGAATGGAGGATCAGGCTAGATTGAAGGCCAGGTGGAATAACTCTGTCTTACAGGCCCTGCAGAAGGAGCTCTGTCTCATGGGATTCCACCAGGTTGGAGCCAACACTGAAAAAGCCCTGGCCCTTGTGGAGGATAATCTGGCTTCTTTAGGGCCTGGGACCCTTAAGCTATTGTTATTTGTGGACCTTAAGGTCCTCTGTGGGGTATACCAGGAGAGGCTTGTAGCTATGATGACCCTACTCTTCCTCCACAGTTGGAGGCAGCAATGTTTGTGGATACCAGTTGCTGAAAACCACAGAGATGGGCATGGATCTGTTAGCCGAGATTCCTGCATTTCAGGGGGTTGGACTAGATGACCCTCAGGATCCCTTCCAACATTTCTACGATTCTGTTGTTCTAAGTGCTCTTGTGCTCGAATCTTGCTCACGGGCTTCCCACCGGGGCGTCTGGTTGGCCGCTGTGAGAACAGGAGGCTGGACTGGGTGGGCCATGGGCCTGATCCAGCCATGCTCCACTTATGTTCTTGTGTGCTTTATACCAAGTCAGGCCATTGGTCCTTCCAGCCCAGCATTGTCTACACTGACTGGCAGCGTCTCTCCAGGGTTTCAGATGGGATAATTTTCATTGCCAGGATTTGAACTTGTGCTCTGCTGGTGAGCTGCAGCACAGCACAACTAAAACTTCTTAATGATATTTCTCACTGCTGAATTCCGTGGCTTTTGGAAGCTTGAAAAGAAGGAGTGAGGAAGGTAGGCCAGCCTCCCCCAGGCTTGTGCCCTTCAAATGTTTTGCGTTACAACTGCCACCAGCCCCAGCCAGCACAGCCGTTGCGTAGGAGAGCCGATGCAGTGGGACATAGTCGGCAGGCGCACTCTGGGTTCATCCACAATTCCCCTTGTCCCACTGCTTCCCCCGGGAAAAACCACTCTTTAGTGCTCAATTGGAATAAACAGCAATCGAGTTTCCTACAGATTGTCGTTTGTTCCGATTTAGAGCTAAAGAGTAGATTTCCCCCCCGGGGGAATACAGCAAGGGCAAAGCTGCTCAAACTCCTGCTTTCTAGGCATCGGGCAATTGGAAGTGTGGACAAACCCTCTGTCCTTAAGGCACATTTGAAGCACAATCCCTCCCCCAAAGAACTCTGGGTTTGTTAAGGATTGCAGGGAATTGTAACTCTGGGTTCACCACCCTTCTGCCGTTCCTGTGATTTCTAAGCACAGGTCTGAGACGTTTGACTTTTTTTCCACCTGTGGTTTCCTGCTGATTCAGAACAAATATCAGTTGGGTTTTCTGTGGATTCACATTTGATCCAATTCAGCAGTAAACTGTGGGCTTTCCTGGGGAAACAGGTGGCACAAAAGAAAATCTGCCAAACTGATGCCCAGAATTCTTTGACAGAAGGAATGTCCACCACCATCCCAGGTTGTCCATTCTGTATCTGCTACTCTCAGAAAGTTCTTCCGGATGTTCAGCCGGAATCTCCTTCCTTCCATTGGTTCGGATCCAACCCTCCGGAGCAGGAGAAAACAACCTTCCTCCACCTTCCATGTTCTAGCCATTCAGATATTTGAAGATGGCTCTCATGTCCCCTCTGAGTCTTCTCTTCTCCAGGCTAAACAGACCCAGCTCCCTTGCCATCACCTAACCAGCTTCCCAGGAAAGCAAGACCCTGTCAGGGAATCTCCAGCTGTGATTCCTGCACAGCAGAGGGCTGGACTAGATGGGCCTTGGGGTCCCTTCCAGCTCTATGATTATCTTTTGCACACTGAAAGCATTTTGCATCAGATGGGCATTGTACACAAAGGCATAGCTGTCAACTTTCGAATTTGAAAATAAGGGATTTTTCCAAACTTTTGGATTTGAAAATAAGGGATGCCGCAAGGGCAGTGCAATGGCACCAAGTAGCCTTGCCACCCTGCGCTCCAGAGGCTGTGCACGAACGGGTGAGCGAAAGAGCAAGCGCGTAGACGGCAGGCAGGCTGGCTGTCTGGTTGGGCGTGAGGGTCTGGCTGCACAAGGCATGCAAGCTCCGCCCCCAGTCGGTCTCAGGCTCCTTATTGGCAGCCGAGCAACGCAGCTGAGGAGCCTCCCTGGCCGGCAGGGAAGGGGAGGAGCTGCTTCCTTTGAAATCTGGGAAATTTAAGGGATATCAACAATCCGGGATAGCAGCGGGAAACGGCACTGGAATAAGGGAGTTTCCCGCCAAAAAAGGGAGGGTTGACAGCTATGTTCCTGCACAGCAGAGGGCTGGACTAGATGAGCCTTGGGGGCCCTTCCAGCTCTATGATTATCTTTTGCACACTGAAAGCATTTTGCATCAGCTGGGCATTGTACCCAAAGGGCCAGGCGAAAAGGGCAGTGGAGGTGCTGCCCCCGAAACATCAGCCGGGCTCCTTTTCTGCCAGCATGTAGATGAGCCCAGGAGGAACCCCAAAACCAAAAGCTGCTTCCTGGCACCCAAGCTGCTCATTCACTGGGTCCCAGATTCTCTAACTGTTGGGCTTTTAAAGGAAGCGAGCGGCTTCTGCCAGGAGCCTGAACTCCCAGCTGCTGCGGCTGCACCATTACAGCTGCTCGGCTCCTGCCTGCTCAGAAACGAGGCTAGCGCGAGCCCTGCGCTTGCCAAAAATTGCCTGTGACACTGCCAGCCTGCCTGTGATCAGACCGACATGCAATTAAGCATTTTCCCCCCAAGCGGCTGATGGTGGGGAAATAATGATTACCTTGCTCGGCTCATTGAGCACAAGCCCAAACTGCCGCCTCCCACGGCGAGCTCTCCTGGCCCCTCCCTCCCTGTCAAGGTGCCCAGAGGGTGGCACTGACTGGTAGCGCCATTTGGGGGATCATGGAGGGGGGGGGAAGCATGCAAGACACAAATCTGCCTCTGCTCACCTCAGGCACTTAAAGGCGTTCCGCTCCCCTGGGCCAAAATGGTTGCTTTCTTTCAGTGGTTTCTGAGAGCAATAATAATAATAATAATAATAATAATAATAATAATAATAATAATAATAATAATATTTATACCCTGCCCTCCCTAGCCAAGACTGGGCTCAGGACGGCTAGCACCAGGTATAAAACAATTGTTTAAAATACAACGTAAAATCAAGATTAAAATACAACATTAAAGTACAGCCTCATTTCAGCAGAAATTCAAATCAAAAAACTGTTTGGGGAAGAAAGCGTCAAATCTTCACCAAGGCCAACTATCTAGACTGGTCCTACGTGGGCCAGAATAAAGCCAGGGAAGTCCCCAAATAGGGGTCCCATCACAGAAGGAAAGAGGGGGAGGGGATCAAGTAGATTCCAAGCCACAGGCCCTGCGGAAAGAAATCAGATCCCGCAGGGCCCTGGTCTCATGAGACAGAGCGTTCCACCAGGTCGGGGCCAGTACTGAAAAGGCCCTGGCCCTAGCTGAGACCAATCTAACCTCCTTGTGGCTCGGGACCTCCAAAGAGTTGTTATTTGTGGACCTTAAGGTCCTCTGCGGAGCATACCAGGAGAGGCGGTCCTGTAAGTACGATGGTCCTAGGCCGCGAAGGGCTTTAAAGGTCAAAGCCAGCCCCTTAAATCTGACCCTGTACTCCACCGGGAGCCAGAACAGCCAGATCAATTCAATACCCAACTAACCGCATAAGAGGAGCCTGCAGGATCAGGCCAGTGGCCCACCCGGTCCAGCACCCTGCTCCCACAGCGGCCAACCAGATACATTGTGGGAAACCTGAAAGAAGGATCTGAGCCCAAGAGCACTACTCTCCCCTCCTGTGCTTTCCAGCAACTGGGATTCAGAAGCATTGCCAGCCCCAGCTGTGGAGACAGAGCATAGAATCAGAATCATAGAATTCCAGAGTTGGAAGGGACCCTGCGGGTCATCTAGTCCAACCCCCTGCAATGGAGGAGTCTCAGCTAAAGTCTGGATCTCAACTAAAGCCATCGTGGTGAGGAGCCGTTTATACTTCAGCCACTTACCCCGAAGGACGTCTTTCTGTCTTCCCGAGTCCCAACTGGATGGAGGCTGGCTGGGGTTACTCGCCAAAGAGGGGGGAAACTCTGCACTTGCTCTGAGGCACACTTTTCATTATTTCTTTAAAAGCACCTCTCAGAATTTTTCTGTCCTGGGAAAAACTGTTAGCGTGAAACCTAGGTGCAGGCATGTCCAAAGCCCAGCCCGGGGGCCTAATCCGGCCCTCCAGTCGGTTTAATCCGGCCCCTGTGGCAGTCCTAAAAAAATCTCAATGACTTCAATCCTAAAAAAACAACTTTGGGGTAAAATGGTCGGCCCTCACGCATGTTCATTTCATCAAATCAGGCCCTCTGAAAAAAGTTTGGACACCGTTGCCTTAGTGAATCACAGCCCATCAGGGAGCATAGCGCTGGACTCTCTGACTCAACACTCTGGTTGAACAATTTCATAGGATATACACACCCCATAGTTTAATCACCATTTACCTCAGTTCTTTAAGTTTTTACTCAAAAAAAAATTTTTTTAATGAATACATTTGGCTCTCAGAATTTTTCTGCTCCTAAACATTCCATTTACAGCCTTTGTCACTGCAGGTTTTTTGGGTGAGATTTTTAAGGCTTTAATTGAACAAAAGCCTCTTTGGAGCAGGGTACTTGGGAGTTCTGAGCAGAGAAGTATCTTGAACGCTGAGCTACAGGCTGTGTCCTCTCAACAGGAAAACATGGACCTGGGAGAGACCCAGGTTCGAATTCCGCCATGATGCTCACCGAGTCGTTGTGGGGATTTAAATGATGAAGGGGGAGAACCATGCCCGCCACCTTCAGCTCCTTGGAGAAAAAGGAGGGATATAAGTGCAATGAATCAATAAAAGAAGAATAAAGGTAAAGGGACCCCTGACCATTAGGTCCAGTCGCGGATGACTCTGGGGTTGCGGCGCTCATCTCGCTTTATTGGCCGAAGGAGCCGGCGTACAGCTTCAGGGTCATGTGGCCAGCATGACTAAGCCGCTTCTGGCGAACAAGAGCAGCACACGGAAACGCCGTTTACCTTCCCGCTGGAGCTGTACCTATTTATCTACTTGTACTTCGTGCTTTCGAACTGCTAGGTTGGCAGGAGCAGGGACCGAACAACAGGAGCTCACCCCGTCGCAGGGATTCGAACCTCCGACCTTCTGATCAGCAAGCCCTAGGCTCTGTGGTTTAACCCACAGTGCCACCTGCGTTCCCTGGAAGAATAAACTCACCAGTGCTCACAGATAATACTGCGACATCCAGACTGATGGCCTGGCTACACAGAACTTCCCAGGGCTTCAGAAAGGGGGTTCTGCTTTGCTGGCAAATTAAGCTGAGAGTGTTTTCCTCGCCCCCCCCCCTCGAACTTAGAGGTCCTCCAAAGATGCTGAGCAGTATTCATCTAGGTTTCACTCAGAGTAGACCCATTGAAATGAATGGAAAATGATGGGATGTCCTTTAATTTCAACGGGTCTACTGAGTCAAACACACACACACCCCACCGCATTGGTTAGCAGGAGATGCTGGCCTGGACAGGCAAAGGAAGAGGTTTCCTCAGGACTGACGGAACTCCCCGCCGCAAGGTCTGGCCATTGCCTCCATCTTTGGGGCAGACTAGGAGCAATGTTTAAGCGCATCTTCAACCCTTGCAAGCCTGGTTTTAAATAAATAAACGAACGAGCAGCTGGAAGCGGGCTAGATCCGCGAGCACGGTGCAGAAGAAGGAAAGCTTTAACCCCTTGCCCTTCCCGTGGGCTGAATCCGGATCAGACTCCTGTCGGCACCTGTGGGTGTTCTTCTTTTGCAGATGGCAGGACCTTAGCTTGGATAGGGACCATATTGGCCAGGGCAAAAGGTTGAATCCACCTCTCCACCCACCGTGCCCCCAATCCAGCTCTACACAAATGGTGCCAGTGGAATAAAACAACTGTCGGCTTTGACCTGAGGTGGGTTTCAAGGGAGGTCAGGCAGATTCCTGTGGATTTCTTCCTCGGAGGCTGCAGACTGGGGACAGACGGCCATTGGCTTCCCTGCGCAGGCAACCAACTTACCACTGCAGAGAAGAGGCTGATGCAGTGATTTAATGGACCAGCCTCGATCGCATCCACTTGGGGCAGGGGGGGCGGCTTTTCTTTCTTTTTTATATAAAAAAATGGGATCCAGATGAGGCTCGATCATCAAGAAGGGAGCGTGGAGGGCCTGGAATGAATCCCCTGAAAGCCAGAGCCATTAGACTGATAGCAGCCGGAATAAATGCATCAGGTTGCCATGGCGACGGAGAGGCAGGCAAGCAAGTGCTTGCAATCTATGGATCTCTGAGGCAAGAGTCACAGATGCAGAAAGCGACTGGGAAGATGAAGGAATGAAAGAGGCCGGCTCACAGAGGATTCCTTGGCTAGCTGGGTTGGGAAGTGGGGGTTTTTTTTGGGGGGAGGCCTTCCTCTGGAGGGCAGGAAGCCATGTCAAGATCCATCAGTGTCCTTGGCTGCCCCCAGCAACCGTTTAGGCTGAAATCCTGCAGGCACCTTGCCTGGAAAGGAGCCCCACTGAATACCACAAGACTGTCCTCCGTGCAAAGAGGCAGAGGGTTGCACTCCTGTGCAGGTTTTCAGATTTCACAGTAAGAGAAGGCAGAACCCAGGGATGCCTCAAATGCCTCAGGGACCCTTCTGGGGCCACACCAGCCTTTGAGGGCCGCTTTTGCCAGGCTGGAATACGGATCCTAGGAATGGGACCAGGCCTCTTACTTGCCTGGGCAGAAGGCAGAGTCTAGGTATGCAAAAAAAAATTTGACTTCGACCTGGCTGGAATGTAGTTTGTTGAGTGACATCTCCACTCCGCCCACTTTTTGTCTTTGGCCCCACCTGGCGTGTGGCCCCCCAGAAAGCTTTCTACAGGCAGAAAGCATTCCCCATATCTGTCAGGCTTCAGGGAATCGGAATAAGCAGATCAAACGAAAGGAGCGTTCTTACCAGTTAGTTTCTTTAATAATCACAGCGATAGACAAAAGGAATGCACATCTCTCTAGAAATGGCGTTGCTCCCAGTTAAGGGGTACCCCCTCCGTCCCCATTAATGTACGTCACTCCTGCGCCAAGTAATCTGAGCTCGTTGCCTCTGCACTCTCTGTTCTATCACTCTCAGAGCCCGTCTAGTCTTAGGCGAAGGGGGGGGGTCAGGAATGCTGTGTTCCCTCTTCTAGCTGTTCCTCACCCAGTATTTCCCCCTCTGGACTATGCCCCTCTGCAAACCACTGTTCTAAATCCATACTATCCTCCTGCCCTTGGGAAGGTTCAGGAAAAGTAATGGGGGGGGCCCTCCCACCATTCCTCCTCAGTCCAGCCCCAGACAATATCTTTGGCCTATAGGCAGAGTAACACATGCCTAACACCCCCTGCCTTTGCCTGGGTAGCAAGTACGTCAGGGAGATGGGTTTCCGCTTAGCCTTGACATGCTGATGTCCTGAATCAGGGCCACATTTAGGTTTGATGAGGCCCTCAGCTCCTGAAGGTAATGGGGCCCTTGATATGTCCAGCTGTCCTTGGTCAACAACAAATTGTCACTGTTTTTTGTGTTGAATATTTGCTACATATGGTAATTTATGGGCACCCTATATATATAGAAAGAAGCAAACCAGTGATATTTTAGGGAGCAGCCGGGGCCCATGACTTACACAACACAAAACACGGTTGCTGTATGTAGGTTTTATTTTATTTGTTTTTTATCTTATATTTTGGAAATGTACATTCAGTTTTTTTCCCTTTAATTTTTTTTGGGGCCCCCAAGAGAGCGAGGCCCTAAGCTAGAGCTTGTTTAGCTTATACGTAAATCCGGCACCGTCCTGAATGCAGGAAGTTGCTTAACAACAGAGATCGTTTCTTCCCTGTGCAGCAGCAGCAGCAGCAGCTGTATGGCTGGGGGATGAGAAGGGTGTGGCAGAATAGCAACCTTTTAAGTGGGCAGGAGTTTGCTGCAACCGGCTCCAGGTGGTGCATTGCATACTGGCACAAGTTGGCATTTTATGGGAATGCTGCTCCCATTGGTGTCTAACACACACTCTCCCAGCCTGTTACTATCGATGGCAAGTCAACCGGGACGTCTCTGCTCTGCCTCCACAGTCAAAAGGCAGACATGCTTCTGAATCCCAGTTGCTAAAACCACAGGAGGGGAGAGTTGCTCTAGTGGTCAGATCCTGCTTGCGGGTTTCCCATTTGGGCATCTGGTTGGCCACTGTGAGAACAGGATGCTGGACTAGATGGGCCGTTGGCGCGGCGCGTTATGTCTTTAGGAACAAGAGAAGGCTGGCAAGCAGAAACAGTTGTTTGCAGCCTGCTTACTGGGAGTGACATTTATCACGCGCGGGCTGATATCCGCTGCAGCTCTGAGAAACTGGCATCAACAATTTGTGGCTGAGACGAAAGCCGTGTTCACATCCCTTGGGCTGCATTTAAATCCTCTCCATACCTGGAGTTTTAGGTCATTGTTTTAATCTTTGCTGTACAGCACCCCAGGTGCCCCCTAACGGCGGAGGACGGGCAGAAAAGTTTTAAACAAACAGCTCTGCACAAATAAATAACTCATGCGCCTTTAAAAGGAATATGTCCCTCTGATAGCCTTTTTAAAGTGAGCTGTCACATTCCTTGCGACGGATGTTTTCAATACCAGGAGCTGCTTCTTGGGGGCTACCCAGATTCAGGTCATTTTTTCTTGAGATGCAGTGGAAGGGGAATGCAATTTTTGTGTGAGTCCCTGGAGTGGGGGGGGGACGTCTCCTTGGTCTTTTTGCTGTGAAACTGTGGAAGCAGAGAAGGGTAGGCAGGGCCCCCGGATGGGGAGAACTCCAAAGCTGGCTGTTTGAGCTCCTGGTGTAGCAGGTAGGCAGCATCTTCGCAGCACAGCCAGGTCTTGAGCTGGGAAAACTTGAGCAATCTCAGGAAAAAATGGGATCTGGGTACACAGTGCAGGAATTGCATGACTGCTTGCAGAGATGCTCTCAACCCAAGACGGGACAGGAGTGAAGAACTAGCTATGGTTCTGATCTGCCTCTCCAGATCTCCAGTGAAGGGCTTTTGCTTCTGAGTGAGGTGGTCTGCTTCGTTGAGTCCCCTGCTACTCACACTTCTATGAGCTGGCCAGACCCACTGCAACCAAGCTCCCCCTTATTCTTCTCCTTTGGCCAAGCAACCTCCCACTCTGGGGAGGAGCCTGTCTTCTCTTCCTTGAGGAACTGTAGCAGGGCCTGCCTTGAATTGGCCCCACGGTTACCGGTCGCTGCTCTAATTAGCAGGAGCTCACCTTAGGCTCTCCACTTCCCATCCTGCTTTGTAACATTTGTGCAATAGTGGCAGCGATCCCTTCCGGGGGCCATTTGCATCTAAACGGTCTTCCAGTAGTCCTCTTAGTAGGTGAAGTCAAAGTGCGTTGGAGTTAACTTAGCAGCCCTAAGGCGAATCGAAGCACGTTGCCATTTTGTGTCATTAAACGCCGATGGGCGGAGCTGATGTCGTTAATTCATCCTGGGTCTCCCCTCCTCTTCTCTTTCTCCCCTGCAGTGCCTTTTAGAGAAACTCCCAGCTACACGAAGAGGAGGCGGATCATCGGCACGGGCGGCCTCTCCTCTCCCCGCCTGCTGCAGCGGTCTGCCAGCGACAACAATTTGAAGTCCGAGAGCCGCCCGTCCTACTCCCCAGTGCCCTCGCTCCGCGGCCTGCCCCAACAGCTGCTGGCTCAGATGCAGGAAGCCGCTGCCGGGGTGGGGTTGGGGGACAGTAGCCTGGTGAGCACGGGCAGCTTCCGGAGCGCCCACAGCCGCTCCCCGTCGCTGCAGCGCTTGCGGGAAGAGAAGGAGGCCGATGCCCACACACTCAGGAGAAGCAGCCGCGGCAAGGCCAGGTGAGAGAAGGCACGCGAGAGAGGGAGGAAAGGGGGGACCCCCTCGGACCACCCAGCAGCACACACACCTGCTTCCTGACTGACTTAGCTGCTTTCTGGTGGTGTTCCTCTGGGGGTCCACAAACTGGGGAAAGGGCTCCAGCCACATTTGTGGCTCTACTGTGGGAGGGGTGGGCTGGCCAGTGGCGCTGCTGAAATGCTGGACAGCTCCCTCTGCTCCCTCAGGGGTCTGCATCTATCCATTCCATTGACTGGCGCCTCTGAGGATGGGGGAGCTGTCCAGCGTGCTGAAGGCAGGCTGCCTTAAGGGCCTCCCCTCCCCTCCAAGGGAGGTGGGTGCCTCTGCTGCCTCCCTCCCCTCCCTCCAGACCCATCTGGTCAATGCACGCTTCTGGGTCCATCGTGACACTTGCCATCGGCCAAGGGGCGGATCTTGAAAGCGATTTCAGACTATGAACCCAACACAATGGCCAACTCCATCTACGTTGTCTTGGGTGGGCATGGATTTCAGTGGGGTGAGAAAGTGATTGAGGGAGGGAGATTCTGGGGAGGGTTGTGGGGATGGGGAAAGGCCCCAGATCTCCCATGGCCTGTGTCTCTCGTGTCCTTTTAGCTATCCTTCACTGCAGCAACCACAGAGCTGCTTCCATGCAGGGGGAGTTAATGCAAACGGTGGTTGCAGCCAGTTGCAAATTACACCTGCCTTGGCCAACTTGTTGCCCCCGCCCATATGTTTTGGAAAACAGCTTTCATCAGCCCCAGCCGCTGCTGGTTGGGGGTTGTTGGGAACTTCAACCCAAAAGATCTATAGGGCAACAGGTTAGCCCAAGGCTGATGTATGAAATCACAGCCACGCTGTTCCAATAGCAGGGATTTCAGTGGCTGCGCCTGTACCTCCATACTGCCTGCTTTCCCCAAGCCTTTTCCTGGGCGCTTGGATGGTGGGCATGGCTATTCCTTGCTGCTTCTGAGCTGTGGACCTGGGGGACAAATTAATAAGGGGTCTCAAAAACCCCTGAGTTGGTATCTGGGGAGGGGAATCACTTGCCCGTGAACTAACGTTTAGAAGAATCTCTTGGTATGGTTGTCTGGACAGACCTGGGAGAAGAAAGTGACCAGTCTGGATGTGTCAAGTTTCTTTCGGTATTAATAACCACCTCCGATGGTCTGTCCCAGTTTTGGTTATTAATTCCCAGCATGGTATGGTAACAAGCTGTTCAGCGTCACGCTATGAGTGACAGGCGACATGCCACACAGGGCTTTGCTGGGGACAGGATGTCCTTGTCGCTGTAGTGCTCTGCATAGGAATGTTAAACCTTTAAAAACAGATAAAAATCCTCCCTTTCCTGTAAACGTCTTTGTCACTAGTTCCTTTTGTAATTATTTGCCCATCAGCATCACTATGTTCCCCAGAAGTTAATGCACTGTCAGGCATGTTGTTCCTTGATTAACGATTCGTTACTTATTCTTATTCTTATTCATTTCATTTCTATACTGCTTTATATAAAGATCTCAAAGCAGTTTACAACACATTAAAGCATCAAATAAAACAACCCAGAATAAAACGTTACTGAAGAAACTCAAATATAAATTATACATTTAAAGCAATGCAATTAACAGGAAACTAACGTGTTATCTTAAAGATTCCGGGGGGGGGGGGACATTGCAAAGGAGGTCAACTGCAGAATGTACATTTAATGCAGCAAAGCTTTTAAAAAAACATTTCAAAAGAAAACATTACTAAAGGCAGTCAAATATAAAATGCACATTTAAAACAGCATTATTATGTTGTGTGGATGCCTGATTATCATCTTCCAAAGCAACTGCTCTATTCCGAACTTAAAAATGGAAAGTGTAATGCTGGTGATCAACAAAAGAGGTTTAAAGACTCTCAAGGAAATTTTTTAAAATGTAGTATGAACACCAACAATTGGGAAACACTGGCCTGCGAGCAGAGAACAGCCTTTACCAAAGGCGTCATGGGCTTTGAAGACGCTCGAACTCAGGACGCAAGGGAGAAACGTGCTAAGAGGAAGGCACGGTTGGGAAATCCACACCAAGATCAACTCCCGCCCGGAAACCAATGTCCCCACTATGGAAGGCTGTGTGGATCCAGAATTGGCCTCCACAGTCACTGTTAAAACCATGTTTATGGAAGACAATCTTACTAGGCTATGTTGTTGTTGTTTAGTCGCGTCCGCCTCTTGGTGACCCCATGGACCAGAGCACGCCAGGCACTCCTGTCTTCCACTGCCTCCCGCAGTTTGGTCAGACTCATGTTGGTAGCTTCGAGAACACTGCCCCACCATCTCGTCCTCTGTCGTCCCCTTCTCCTTGTGCCCTCCATCTTTCCCAACATCAGGGTCTTTTCCAGGGAGTCTTCTCTTCTCATAAGTGATTGCCAAAGAAGAAGAAGGTGGTTCATGGTGGATGGAGACTGTGGAAGCTTGATGACCTGGGTTTGCATTAAGAGACAGCCAAGATAGTCAGGACTCACCAGGTGGCAAATAATCAATTGGCAGAAATATCACTAATGGAGGACTTTGAACAAGACAGTCCTGTGGTTCAAGGATGCTGTAGACAAGGAGCATAGAAAATGCCATCAGTAATAATAATCTCAGAGTGCCTGCCATCCAGCCATCCTGAGGATGCTGTCAGGCAGGCTAACAGAGTCCTGCACCAAGGAAAGAGAGTTGGCCCAGCATCTGTTAGCAATCCTTGACGATCAGGATACCCTGCCTTAGGGAGGATGAGTCTCTGGGAAAGAGCTGCCGGTGTCATAATCAGAATGAGCCACCAGGTGGCAGTCTGATGGAATGATGTGATTACCCAGCAAGGAAGGGAATAATTCTTATTGAGACAGATCCAACTTGGCGCAAACAGAGTGGACTGTGGCTTCCTGGTGCCCCCTCCTCTTCAGAGCAGCCTCCCCCAGAAAGAACGAGCTGGATTCCCAGATTCTGGGCTCCAAGGAGGTGTGCAGTACAGTATTATATAAAACGTCAAAATACCAGCGAAATACAAATGTATTAGGCAAGCAACAAGGGGAAGTATCGACACCAGCGCAATCATATAAAAACTGAAATCCTAACTGCTAGCTAGAATTATGTGCCATCTGATTAAACCAGATTAAAATTAAAGATGTTGAAATTGCACAAATATGTTAGAAGGTCTGGGAGAGCGAGGAGGTTTTTGGCACCCAAATTACATTGTAGTAGGAAGCAGGTGAGCCTCTTTGGGGAGAGCGTTGGACAGAGAAGGCTCCCTCTCTTTGCTTAGGAATGGAGATAGGAAGGGCTCTCATAGATGGGCCTCCTAGGACATGCAGGGAGAGATGTTCCGTTAGGTAACCTTTTGTGCTACTTAAAACCTTAGTCCGGGAAACTCTGCGGAAATGCTTGTGACGTCACTTTGATCCAGGCTGGGCAGAAGATCTCTGGGCAATTTGTGTAAATTGGAAAGAGTTTCCGGCTGCCGGTTGTTCAACAATAATAGGAACGAAAAAAGAGGCTGCGGCAGAGAAGAAAGCTTGGGTTAAGTGGGCGTGGAAGGGCTGTGAGCAAATTCCTGGGTTTGGAATGTGCTCGAAAACACCCTGGTCTTTAATTCTGTGTCTTTTGTACCTGGCTTTGATGGATAGATCCTGGGGTTCTCATAAGAAAACCACACAGTCGATCCCATCAACCTGAAGTCTGCCCACACCTGTTCTGATCCCTCTCTGGTTGCACTGATGGCGGTAACAGAGGCTTGCCCAGATATGGGACCCCCTCTCCGTTTGAGTAGTGGGATGGGTGACACCTGGCTTGAGAGCAGTACAAGTGAAAAGGATCTAGGAGTCTTGGTAGACCACAAACTTGACATGAGTCCACAGTGTGATGCAGCAGCTAAAAAAAGCCAATGCAATTCTGGGCTGCATCAAGAGGAGTATAGCATCTAGATCAAGGGAAGTAATAGTACCACTGTATTCCGCTCTGGTCAGACCCCACCTGGAATACTGTGTCCAATTCTGGGCACCACAGTTCAAGAAGGATACTGACAAGCTGGAACGTGTCCAGAGGAGGGCAACCAAAATGGTCAAAGGCCTGGAAACGATGCCTTATGAGGAACAGCTTGGGGAGCTGGGTATGTTTAGCCTGGAGAAGAGAAGGTTCAGGGGTGATATGATAGCCATGTTCAAATATATAAAAGGATGTCATATAGAGGAGGGAGAAAGGTTGTTTTCTGCTGCTCCTGAGAAGAGGACACGGAGCAATGGATTCAAACTACAAGAAAGAAGATTCCACCTAAACATTAGAAAGAACTGCCTGACAGTGAGAGCTGTTCGACAGTGGAATTGGCTGCCAAGGAGTGTGGTGGAGTCTCCTTCTTTGGAGGTCTTTAAGCAGAGGCTTGACAGCCGCCTGTCAGGAATGCTTTGATGGTGTTTCCTGCTTGGCAGGGGGTTGGACTGGATGGCCCTTGGGGTCTCTTCCAACTCTAGGATTCTATGATTCTATTCTGGAGTAAGGGGCTTCCCCTACCAGGTAGAAATTAAAAGGCCATGGGGTGGTTTGTTTTTATGGCAAAATAGGATGTTCTTCCATCTATGGTCGTGGGGCTCTTTTTCCACCTGTTGACAAAGACAACTCAGAAACCCGTTGATGACGCCCAAATTGATGATCCTTTCCCCCAATGGCTTCCTTGCTCCCCTCAAGGCCAACAGCTTCCCTCCTACACTGAAATGCTCGTTGGAGTAAATAATAAACATTGTAAAAAGTACAAAGCTTGTCTCTGTTGCTCTGCTTCCTATTCTGGGGGGCCAAGTGGTTGCTAAGATCTGCAAAGGGATCTTAGCAACCGTGTTAGTCCCACCGAGCAAGAAGCAAAGTGTGGATGCTGTTTTTAAACCCAACCATCGTTTAAGAAACAGGAGGCAAAGTGGTGGAGTTGTGCAGAAATCTTCCTGCAGCCTCTGGAAAGATTCTGCGCAACTTGGCATGGAGTCACCTGCCCTTTAAGTCATGGTCGATCACTCACTTTGCATGCAGAAGGTGCCGGGTTCAATTCCTAGCGGTATTGAAGGAAGGGCTGAGAAGGAAGAGCCTCTGAGCCCAGAGGGGCAGAGACGTTCCTTGGGCTCGTTGGCAGGATGGGTGCGAGTCAGCATAAGGCACCTCCATGTTGCCATATCAACAGGCCTGCCTGGTTTATTCCTTCTTGTGGGGCTAGTTGATTCGGATGGAGGCAGTGTGGTGTAGCAGTTAGTGTCAGAGTTGGACTAGGATCTGGGAGAGACCAGGGCTCCAATCTCCACTTGGCCAGGAAGCTCACTGCCAGTCAATGCCTCTGAGTCTAACCTACCTCACAGGGCTGTTGTGGGCATGAAATAAGGAGGGGTGGAGCACCACGTACAGCACCTTGCGCTCCTTGGAGAAAATGGTGGGATCTAAATGTAATAAGTACGCAAGTCAATAATAAACAGCGAAGTCTGGGGTTTGTAAAAATACACTCAGATTAGGAGAATGAAATTATTTATTTCTTTTAAATATTTTTTAATTAGTTTTTTCTTTTCAAAAAAAAAGAGAGAGAGAGAAGGGTTATACAATATTCTGCAAAATACAATGTTATCAAACAGGATCTGGCAACGGTCCAGTATACGTACCTGAAGGAGCGTCTCCACCCCCACTGTTCAGCCCGGACACTGAGGTCCAGCGCTGAGGGCCTTCTGACGGTTCCCTCACTACGAGAAGCCAAGTTACAGGGAACCAGGCAGAGGGCCTTCTCGGTGGTGGCACCCGCCCTGTGGAACGCCCTCCCTTCAGATGACAAAGAAAACAACAACTACCAGACCTTTAGAGGACATCTGAAGGCAGCCCTGTTTAGTGAGGCTTTTAATGTTTAATAGATTATTGTATTTTAATGTTCTGTTGGAAGCCGCCCAGAGTGGCTGGGGAAACCCAGCCAGATGGGCGGGGTGTAAATAATAATAATAAATTAAACGGGAGAACGAGACAACTAACCACGTCACACGTGTGTGTGTCTCCTGCACCACTGATATTCTGAGCCATCTTTTGACATTTCTGCTGGACCAGGCCAGAGGTTCTGCAGCCCTTCCTTGGGGTTTCTCAGCCTGTTCCCAAGAAGGTCACAGGGAACAGGGACCCTCGGGGATCTCTGCAGGAGCCATTAGTTTTCTCGATCTGCGGTGGCCTTTGGCACCTCTTGCCATGCTGGAGCTCTGTGGCAAAGTGATAAAAGAGTTTACATCCTGCAGAGAGAAGCTGCAGCTCGGAAGAGAACATATCCAAAAGCGGGGAATCACCTCCAAGACCCCATTCCCCATTCCCCAACCAGGTGCTCCCCAGATCTTTTGAACCATCAGCCCTAGACATCTCGTCTGTGTTGGGAAAGGATATTGGCAAAGGGCGGCCCAGATTCTCACTCCTTTGAGCAGGCAGGGCCCACCCTGGGTGCCAGCAAAATGCATTGCTCCCCAAGTCTTGGTAGACCACAAACTTGACATGAGTCAACAGTGTGATGCAGCAGCTAAAAAAGCCAAGGCAATTCTGGGCTGCATCAATAGGAGTATAGCGTCTAGATCAAGGGAAGTAATAGTACCACTGTATTCCGCTCTGGTCAGACCCCACCTAGAATACTGTGTCCAGTTCTGGGCACCACAGTTCAAGAAGGATACTAACAAGCTGGAACGTGTCCAGAGGAGGGCAACCAAAATGGTCAAAGGCCTGGAAACGATGCCTTATGAGGAACGGCTTAGGGAGCTGGGTATGTTTAGCCTGGAGAAGAGAAGGTTAAGGGGTGATATGATAGCCATGTTCAAATATATAAAAGGATGTCATCTAGAGGAGGGAGAAAGGTTGTTTTCTGCTGCTCCAGAGAAACGGACACGGAGCAATGGATTCAAACTAGAAGAAAGAAGATTCCACCTAAACATTAGGAAGAACTTCCTGACAGTGAGAGCTGTTTGACAGTGGGATTGGCTGCCAAGGAGTGTGGTGGAGTCTCCTTCTTTGGAGGTCTTTAAGCAGAGGCTTGACAGCCACCTGTCAGGAATGCTTTGATGGTGTTTCCTGCTTGGCAGGGAGTTGGACTGGATGGCCCTTGGGGTCTCTTCCAACTCTATGATTCTATAAGCTCTCCCTTTCCTCTTCCGGAGGATTTCTGCCAACCATCCTTCCCCCTCCTCCCTCCTGTTCACTCAGACCTACAGCTGGTGCTAAAGCAGTGGTGGGAAACCTTGGGGTTTCATTTTTAATATTCTCTCTCCCATCCCCAGAGGCCCCACCATAATCAAGTGCCTGTCTCTGGCTGTTTGCGTGTGTGTTTGTTAGTCATGTGAATTAATTTCCTCACCCGCCCACAATCCATTTATTGAATTTCAACCACAGGAGTCAGAATCCAGCCTCGGAAATGGCCTCTCTGCTGCAAGGCAGAGGGGCTCTGCGCAGAGAGGGGGGAGAGCACCCTCCCACCGGCAGCCCCACACCCCACCCATCCCAGAATCTCACCGGCAGCATCCCCACACCCCAACCATCCCAATGGGGGCCTGATCCACCGGGAAATCCTCCCCCGCAAGCCCCTTTGAAATGAACAGAAGCTGCCTGCCCTTCGTTTCAGGGGGGCCCATGTAGAAGACCCCCCCCCCAGTGGATCAGGACCCGTAATGTGTCCAATTTGTTACTTAGCCACTTTCAGTTGCATCCTAAATTATTGGTATTTTTTAAAGATTTGTTTTACACCCTGCTTTTAGTTGTGGGGTTTTGTTTTGTTTTCTTTCGATATGATTGCAAATCGCCTTGAGTCTCTCTTTTTTATCATATGATTTTTATTGATTTCATATTACATTAACACTCAAATTTTCATCATATTATATTGCATACAATAAGCTTAAAGCTCCGCCGAGCTATGACTTCCCTCCCTCCTTTCAGCGGTTTTTAGATATTATTTAGCCTCTAACGCTTTTCTTTTTTTTATCTACCTCTGACCTTTTTTTTATCTTCCTCCTCTGATTTCAGTCAGAGATTATTCACATCTCACAACATAGGAATTACCACAGTCCTGTTAGTGTATTTAAACTTGTACAATTTTCTTTTAAATAGTCTATAAATTTACTCCAATCATTCACGAACTTCCGGCCATCTTGGTTCCTGACCTTGCCTGTCATCTTCGCCAGTTCGGCATAATCCATCATTTTTAGCTGCCAATCCTCTAATGTTGGTACCTCTTGCAGTTTCCACCTTTGAGCAACCAAAATCCTTGCTGCAGTGGTCGCGTACATAAATAGTCTCTGATCTTTTTTAGCGAGCAAATCGCCTTGAGTCTCGTGTGAAAGGAGATTCATAAATCCAGAAACAAATCAATAAACCAGCCCCCTGTGGTCAAAGAATCACAGCACGCCAGGATGCCACGCCCCCAGGACGTGCGCCAGCCACGCCCCCAACTGCTCTCCACCCCTCCACCCCACCGGAGCTTGAAGCTCCGCCACTGTCCACCCCTCCTGCCCTTGCCCACCTTGTCTCTTCCCCCGAAAAAAAAGCTTTCTCACTCATCTCTACCCATGTGTTGGCGGCAACAGTGGCTATTGCTTTGTGGAGGGCTGGGGGAGGGCGGACCCTCCCGTCTCCTCCTAGCAACGCATGTGAGCCAAGGGTGCTACAATGCCACCTGCTCACATAAAATCATAGAATCGTAGAGTCGGAAGGGGCACCGAGGGTCATCTAGTCCAACCCCCTGCGATGCAGGAGTCTCAACTAGATCATCCATGACAGATGGCCACCGAGCCTCTGCTTAAAAACCTCCAAGGAAGGAGAGTCCACTATCTCTCGTGGGTGACCGCTTCAACGGTCAGAATCTGATGTTTGGTCAGAATCTTCTTTCTTGTAAGTTGAACCCGTTGGTTCGAGTTCTCCCCTGTTTCCCCTATGATGTAGTCATAAAATAAGCCATAGCAGGATTTTTTCGCATTTGTGAAATGTAAGCCGTACCCCGAAAATAAGCCATAGTGATAGGCGCAGTTCTGGAGGGCGCCAAGGAAAAGGCGCGGCTGGGCGTCCAGTCCCGCCATCAAAACCAGCCAGCCCCAGAAGCAGCGCTCAGGAACTCGGCAGAGCAGGGCGCACAGGAAGGGGCAGCGGGCGCGATAAAGGCACTCCGAAGGTCTCTTTCCCCGCGAGCTTCCCCAACTCTGCTCGACACAGAGTGCACGGGGCAGCCGCCGTGGCGGAGAGGGAAGGCGGCACGGGCTTTCCCTGCTCGCCACCACGACGAAATCCCCCGAGCCGCCCTGCGCGTCGCCCAAGAGGCCCCTTGGAAAACAAGGCTTCTGTCGAGTTTTGAGGAGGGAAGGCGGTGGTGGAGGAGCAGGAGACAGCGCCCAGCGCAAGCGGGTCTCTCTGGTGCCCATTTCCTCAAAGCTCAGCTTGGATTCTTCCCCCGCTGCCAGCAAGCAAACAAAGAGCTCCGCGCCCGTCCCGTCCTTCGCAGCCCCAGAACTCGAGCATGGCCTTGCCAAGGCGTGCTTACGTAATAAAAATAAGACATCCCCTCAAAATAAGCCATAGTGCGTTTTCTTGAGGAAAAAATATATAAGACTGTGTCTTAAAATAGGGGAAACACAGTACCATCTGGTACAGAAGAAAACAAGCTTCCTCCACCTTCCATGGTTAGACATTTACCGTACCTCTTCTCCTAGGAGGGACACTGCGTGAGCCAATACAAGTAGCATTCTCCAGACTAACGCTTCTTTAGGGAGAATGCAAAGGCCAGAGGGCAGGCTCTGAGCCCATCAGAAACTGTTCTCACTTCTTTCCTGTCAATAATAATAATAATAATATTATTATTTATACCCCACCTCTTCGCCTGACATTGACTTAAGGCGGCTTACAGATAAAAATAAGAACAGCTAAAAAACATAGAAATAAAATCATTTAAAAAGAAATTAAACATGGATAGAATTAAAAATCTCTATATACATTTAAAATCCATTAGAACCATACAAATAATTGCAATAACAACAGCCTGGCAACCAAATCATTATCTTCCCCCACATCTTGTGTTAAGTGTACCAAGGTTTCAGCGCCACAAGCTCAATGCAAAACAAGATTAATAGCTCATACAATCTTTGCACAGATATCATTACTGCTGTTACTGCTATTATTTCATATTAGGGTTGTCGCCCGATAAATGGAAATCTTAGCTGATTAATTGCACGAGTCTTGCTCGGTTAATCAATTGATTAAATTTTCCAATTTGTACATGTGAGAAAACAACAGCCACTGTGGTTCTGAAGCAGAAAGACCAGGTGAGGCTGCCCAGAAAGCGGCAAGGGAAGCAAATTGCTGTTTATTGTGTGTGTTTTATACATGCTGTACTTATTGCTGTTATTATTATTATTATTATTATTAATTATTTATTCTAAAGCACCCAACATCTACGAGAATGGGGAAAGGACTATAATGATAGCCATAATCACCATCATCAGAAGTGTTTTGCTTACAGCTGTTGTGGTTTTCGGGTTGCGGGATTTCCATTGGGAATTAAATAATCCAAGCAGCCTTGGAAGCAAGGAATGTTTCCTCTGGTTTTCTGCAAATGCTTTGACTCGTGTCTACATGGAACGGACCCACATCATGGGGGTGGGGTGTCTCTCTGCACATGCTGTGGGAAGGTTCAGGGAGGCAGGAGAGGATATATTGTTTATTAATATCCTTCCTAACTTGCGCTAGCAAGTTCTGTAACTTGGCAGAGTTTTACATTCCCCTTTTAAACGCACAGCAGATAGCTGGTTGCAGGCTTGTTTAAGCCTCTTAATACCAGATTCCTGGTAAATTCCCTTATATCCCTCTTAAAAGAATAAACACGCCACAATCTAGCATCTAGATCAAGCATCTAGATCAAGGGAAGTAATAGTACCACTGTATTCCGCTCTGGTCAGACCTCACCTGGAATACTGTGTCCAGTTCTGGGCACCACAGTTCAAGAAGGATACTGACAAGCTGGAACGTGTCCAGAGGAGGGCAACCAAAATGGTCAAAGGCCTGGAAACGATGCCTTATGAGGAACGGCTTAGGGAGCTGGGTATGTTTAGCCTGGAGAAGAGAAGGTTAAGGGGTGATATGATAGCCATGTTCCAATATATAAAAGGATGTCGTATAGAGGAGGGAGAAAGGTTGTTTTCTGCTGCTCCAGAGAAGCGGACACGGAGCAATGGATTCAAACTACAAGAAAGAAGATTCCACCTAAACATCAGAAAGAACTTCCTGACAGTAAGAGCTGTTTGACAGTGGAATTTGCTGCCAAGGAGTGTGGTGGAGTCTCCTTCTTTGGAGGTCTTTAAGCTGAGGCTTGACAGCCACCTGTCAGGAATGCTTTGATGGTGTTTCCTGCTTGGCAGGGGGTTGGATTGGATGGCCCTTGTGGTCTCTTCCAACTATGATTCTATGGTTCTATTATCTTGTGTAAAGTAAATAAAAGAGGTTTACTCACACATTCAGTTCACAGATGGATCCCTGAAGACAGACTTAGTTACAAAGTATGCACATGTGAGTCTATCCCATATGGAGATAGTCCCTTTGTCCTCTGTTAGCTGAAAGCCAACAGAGCATCTCTAGCTAAAAAGCTGCTGGTCCTACAATTGAGGAAGCCGAAGAGAGAGAGAAAAGGAGGGGGGCTGCGTGTCCTGTGCTTTTATTACCTGCACAGGTAAGGTCATGCTCACCTCTAGTCACATGCTAAAGGAAGTATGTCCCAGCCCAGGAGGAAACAGGAAGTTCCCACTGGCTGAACCAAACATCCCCTTGCATGTCCACTCTAGGAAAACAAGGAATGTTGTACTTGACTGCCTATGTATCACATCCCTCACATGCTTCATGTTCAGACCGGGCACTGTCATCGGCTTGGGCAGGAAGCCCCTTAGGAGGAGTTCTTCAGCACCAGCAGCTCTGAGGCACAGTCTGACTTGCTCCCCTGTCAGCCCCGAGGAGGCTCCCGGTGCCCAATGAACCTGCACCCCGTCTTCAGAACGCTGCTGCCTCCAGACTCAAAGGAAGAGTTGGAGCTCCAGACTCCACCCGAGATCTGCAAGACCTGAGGAACCTTCCCCAACTCAGTTGCCACCGTTCCCAACCTCTCCCCTCAGAATGGAGAATCATGGTATCATGGAGTTGGAGGGGACCCCGTGGGTCATCCAGTCCAACCCCCTGCAATGCAGGAATCTCAACTAAAGCATCCATGACAGGTGGTGTCAGGCTTCAGGGAATCAGCTTCCCTCCCCGTGGCAGTAGATAAGCAGAACAAAGGAAAAGGAGTCTTCTTACCACTTAGAAACTTTAATAATCACAGCGAGAGAACAAAGAACCCATCTCCTAGGAATGGCGGTGCTCCCAAATAAGGATTTCAGCTCCTTGTTGTTTAGTAGAATCTTGAGTAGATCATCCATGGCTGATGACCACCCTGCCAGGAAACGGCCTACTCACAAGTACCGGTAGGACCCTGGCAGAGACACATGCCCGACTGGCATGTTCCCTCCTTCCTGGACGATCGTTCGCGAGCTTCTCATAAGCTTCTTCTGCCCGAACATCACAGCGACTGGTGTGGGAGGTCATCAGCACACTTACTGGATCCGCAGAGGTTTGCGCAGTTGTGTAACAGACCACAGCAACTCAGCAAGTAAGCTAACCTACTTTATTACATATAATACACACGAGGAGCACTTGATCATGGCTCCCCCTCTCTCTAGCATCAGACAGCAAAGAAAGAAGGAACAAAGGACAACAGTCCCACTTCAGGGAACACAGTAAGACAAACATCCTGTCTTCCGTCACTTCCCACTTCCCACTCTGTGGAATGAAAACACATACCCAGTTATGTGATAAACAATAAACCCATGACTGCACACGGGGAATGAATCTCCCAACACACCCAACCCGTGTTTGGAAACTTCCAAGAAGGAGAGCCCACTGCCTTCTGAGGCAGCCCGTTCCACTGTCGAAAACAGGTCTTACTGTCAGGAAATATGTAGCTCCTTCCCTGGCCATGTCATAAAACCTTGGCAGCTGCTTTTCCAAGCCAGTGCTGAGATACCATGTCTCCTGGCTTTAGCGGCAGGATTGCTAGCCTTGGTCCTGAAACCCATCCCCCTGTTTGGAGCTTAGTATCTCCAGCCTTGTCCATGGTCCTGATTGTTCACAGGCTTCCTCCAACTTTAGCTGCGCCTCTTAGCGCCTCGCCTGAGCCTTTGCTTCTCTGTGGCGGGGTATGTGATGGGTCAGGCGGGCACATGGGTGGAACGGGCAACAGCTTGCCCAATCTGGAGATGGTGATGCAGCAGGAGAGGGCAGAACTGCCTATTTATTCCATTGCATCCTGGTACTCAGAAACAGGCTCTCTGGATAGGAGCAGGATTGGTAGTAGTAGTAGTGGTAGTAGTAGTAGTAGTAATAGTAATAATAATAATAATAATAATAATAATAATAATAATAATAATTAATTTTTTTATTTGTACCCTGCCCATCTGGCCAGGTCTTCCCCGCCACTCTGGGCGGATTCCAACAAATATCAAAATACATTAAAATATCACAGATTAAAAACTTCCCTAAACAGGGCTGCCTTGAGGTATTTTCTGAATGTCAGATAGTTGTTTATCACTTTAACCTCTGCTGGGAGGGCGTTCCACAGGGCGGGCGCCACTACCGAGAAGGCCCTCTGCCTGGTTCCCTGTAGCTTCGCTTCTCACAGTGAGGGAGCCGCCAGAAGGCCCTCAGAGCTGGATCTCAGTGTCCAGGCTGAACGGTGGGGGTGGAGACGCTCCTTCAGGTATACAGGACCGAGGCTGTTTAGGGCTTTAAAGGTCAGCACCAACACTTTGAATTGTGCTCGGAAACATACTGGGAGCCAATGTAGGTCTTTCAAGACCGGTGTTATGTGGTCCCGGTGGCCACTCCCAGTCACCAGTCTAGCTGCTGCATTCTGGATTAATTGCAGTTTCCGGGTCACCTTCAAAGGTAGCCCCACATAGAGCGCATGGCAGTAGTCCAAGCAGGAGATAAACAGAGCATGCACCACTCTGGTGAGACAGTCTCAGCCTGCGTACCAGATGGAGCTGGTAGACAGCCGCCCTGGACACAGAGTTAACCTGCGCCTCCATGGACAGCTGTGAGTCCAAAATGACTCCCAGGCTGCACACCTGGGTAGTAGTAATACCCCACCCATCTGGCTGGGTTTCCATTGGTTCACCATTACTTGGATCCGTTGGGATAAGGTCTTCAGTGGTGTGTCCCTGGGTGATCCTTTTCCGTTTCTTGCTTCCATATGACTGAACGGCTACCATGCCACCTTCTGTGGGTGCTGCTGTTGTTGCTGGGGGAGGGCAAAAGCCAAGGCTGGCTCCAGAAAGTGGCACGAATGAGCACATGCCAGGGCCCCAAGACCAGCAAAGGGCCATCCACCGTTGCCGCTTTGCACAGACTATCCAAGAGAAGAAGGCGCAACTTAAGAGAATTCTCAGTTGCCACGAACTGCCTCTTCCAGGGTATGGGGGCCAGTGAGTGCCATGCCCAAGAGCCCCCCTGTCTGGGGGGGGGAGCCCTGGAACTAATACTGGCAAAGCCTGTCTTTCTCCAAGCCCTGACACCAGGTCACTTGAGAGGCATTTTGCAAAATAATAATAATAATAATAATAATAATAATAATAATAATTGCAGTATTTCCTGCCCACTGCAGCCGGAACAACTATTTCCAGGGCTGTCCTGGCAGCATAACTAAGCCAAGCAGTGCTGTAGTGGTTAAGAGTGATGGACTCATAATCTGGTGAACCGGGTTCGCGTCTCCGCTCCTCCACATGCAGTTGCTGGGTGACCTTAGGCTAGTCACACTTCTCTGAAGTCTCTCAGCCCCACTCACCTCACAGAGTGTTTGTTGTGGGGGAGGAAGGGAAAGGAGATTGTTAGCCGCTTGGAGACTCCTTACGGGGAGTGAAAGGCGGGATATCAAGTCCAAACTCTTCGTCTTCTTTATTGAGGATTCTAATGTTTTGAGGGTAATTGGTAGAACAAGGTGCAGTTTGAGCTTTGTTTCCCAGTGTTGGCTGTGGCATTGCATGGCATTCTGGGGCGTGTGATTCAGCCATTTGGAACAACAGAAAGATTCGCCCTGGTCAGGAAGTCATCCTCTTGTGGAAATCAGTTCCGTTGGGTGTGCAGGTGAAACGGTGCTCCTTGTTTCTTTACCGAAGCGCCATCATTTCTCAGCTCCTTTCACAAAGGGGCACTCTGATTAAAATCTCACTTAGAATTCACTTTTGTAACAAATGAGGAATGGGCTAATTGCTTATGCAAACTGATTCATTCCTCCTGCCCTGGGCAGAACTGCTCGATTTATCTCAGGAAGTGGGTAACTCTCACATCTAAGTGGGGGAGGGGGCAAAATGGCTTGTTTTTATTTATGCATTTGTTTGTTCCGCTAAAGATCTAGACTGAGCATCGCTGTGAGTGTTGTCAATTCTGTAAATTAACTTTAGGTTCAGGAGTGCCAACAGCGGCATCTGTGGCTTGCACCAGATTTTGGGGGGAGCCTGAGATCCCCTTCTTCAAATGGGTGACTTTCCTGGGGAAGCGGCTCTCTGTACAGAAATTTGTTCTGGACTTCAGCCCCACCCCCTACTCCCCCCCTCCAGGCCAAAAAAACCATCACCAAGAGTGAATTAAAAGGCTTGGTTGAGTGGGCAGTGGGAGATGTTGATTCCCTTTTCCCTGAGCATGGAGACTTGGGTGTCCAATCTGAGTCAGGTTCCCTGGAGAGAAGTGTTCGCAGGAGCGTCCTACTCTCGTGTAGGACTCTGGCAGGGACACATGCCCGACTGGCATGTTCTCTCCCTCCTGGTCGTTCGTTCGGGAGCTTCCAAAGCTTTCTTCTGCACGAACATCACAGCGACTGATACCAAGAAGCATCAGCACACTTAGGGATCCGCAGAGTCTTCGCAGCATGCGCAAACAGACCTCACTCAGCAACTCAGCGTTTTGGCTAATCTACTTTATTTACATATAAACACACACGGAGCACTGCAACATGGCTGCCTCTCTCTCTGGCATCAGACAGCAAAGAGAAAGAACAAAGGACAATAGTCCCACTTCAGGGAACACAGTAAGGCAAACATCCTGTCTCCGTCAGTTCCCACTCTGTGGAATGAAAACATACACCATCTTGTGATAGACAACAATCCCATGACTGCAGACACAGCGGATGAATCTCCAACAAGAAGTCCAGTTCTGGCCTTCCTGCGGCTGAACTGGTCCAGCCTTGGAAACCTGGACAACAAGCATTCAAATGGGATTTTGTCATCAAACAGGCCAAACTGGGGGCATCAGTGCCAGACTTCTCAAAGCAGCTCCCTCCCCAAGAGCAAGTGCCCTCTCAGGAAGTGATGCTTCAAGCCTCTGCCCTGTCAGGCTTCGGTTGAGGGAGGCATCCTTAGAAGGTCCAAGTCCCTGCTGGCATCTTCGCTCTCCAAGCATGTCACCTGGGGAGAAAGGAGACCAAGCAGCCTTCGTTCCCGTGGGGTTGAAGTGGGTGGGTGGGGGGCTTCTGTGAGATTTGGAGCTTTTGAACAGGTGGCTGCTGCATTAGAGAGACCTGATCCTGGCAGGGGAGGAGGAGGCCTGCCGTTCGAATGTCAGCCTGGAAGCAGGATACAATGTTCTGCTCCCAGCAGGAAAGGCAAATTCCTCTCTCTTGATGGCGGATTGACTTTGTGAAATCTTTCCCAGAGAGGCAGGGAGATGGAGCGGAGGTGTTGCTCTTCACAGGCCTTGTTTGGCCATCTGTCTGTCCTCCATTTGGTATGGTGTGAAGCTGACAGATTCTACCTTGCAGCTCAAAAGGGGGGTTGGGGAAGGGACAGGAAGAAAGCCCTCTCTCATGGGTTTTTTACTACCCAAAGCAAGAAAAATGATGCTCACAAGCAAATATCTCAGCCAACTGAGATGAACTGCAAAAATAGATCCTTTAGAAGGGGAAATGGATGCCTTTCCTTGGTATTTCAAGCATTATTATTATTATTATTATTATTAAGCTTTGTTTAATGCAAACGAAATGCAGGTGAAAACAATGCAAGCGATAAAAATTCAAAACAAAATCTTAACATTTCAAAAGTGTTAAAAGCCAAATAGATCCGTGTTCTTGCCACTTACCGTATTTTTTGCTCCATAAGACACACTTTTTCCCTGCTGAAAAGTAAGGGGAAATGTCTGTGCGTCTTATGGAGCGAATGCATGGTCCCTGGAGCCAAATTGCCTAGGGGCCAAAAGCAGATTGTGCTCTTTTTTTTACAAAGCGAGAAGAGGGTGTTGAAAGGAAGCCGCTGAACAGCTGTTTAGCAAGCGATCGGAGAGAGAGATAAGGCTCCCTTTCCAGCCCCGCCCCCTTGCCCAGGCCTCCGTTGTTGAATGCAGAGGGAGGCTGTTTGTTTCCCCAGCGACATGAGACTGGCTGGTTAGATTATCTGTCTGGAAACTGTAGAAATGGCTCCCTTACCTGTAGGACTAGAAGCTGCAAACTATGAGTTGAACCCCATAAAAGCAGGGCTTTTCCCTTTGCAAAAAAAGCTGCACCACTTTGAGCTGATGCTCAAAAAAGAAGGGCTTTCCCCTTTTCCTCCTCTAAAAACTAGGTGCGTCTTATGTTCAGGTGCGTCTTATGGAGCGAAAAATACGGTAAGTAGCAGAGCTGGGGAAAACCTATCTTCGTCCGAGACCTTGGAGAGTTGCTGTTAAAACAACAACAACAATTTATACCCCACCCATCTGGCCGGGCCTCCCCAGCCACTCTGGGTGGCTTGCAACAGGATATTAAAAACACAATAAAAGATTAAACATTTAAATCTTCCCTAAACAGGGCTGCCTTCAGATGTCCTTTAAAAGCCAGATAGTTGCTTATTTCCTTGACATCTGGCGGGAGGGTGTTCCACAGGGCGGGCGCCACCACCGAGAAGGCCCTCTGCCTCGTCAGAGTTGACAATGCTGCCTTAAGGAGCAGGGCCGTCTTTAGCATATGCGCTGCCGGCGGGGTGCAAAGATCCGCCCAGCACCCCCAAATTTAGTTTAGCCCCCAAATTAACTTTTATTATGCTTATGTCAGACACCACGCTTTTTAAAAACAATTTCTCTAAACAAATTTGAACTGTAAGTGATGAAATTAAAACACAATTTGCAATGTTTCACTCGGGGTCACTGGCACCTTTGAGTAAGGTTACCAGATTTTTTTCAATCAGTCCGGGGACACCTTAAATAAATAAATACTGTACTACACGTTTGGGATGTTGATGCTGCAGCGATGGTGGTGGCAGGGGGAAGGGAGGTTTCACACTGCCTTTCGGAGCAGCCCCATCCCAACTCCTACTTGCGTGTAAGCAGGAGGGGGTGGGGATAATAATAATAATAATAATAATAATAATAATAATAATAATTTATTTGTAACCCGCCCATCTGGCTGGGTCTCCCAGCCACTCTGGGCAGCTTCCAGCAAATATTAAAATAATAAAATAATTTATTATTTGTACCCCGCCCATCTGGCTGAGTTTCCCCAGCCACTCTGGGCGGCTCCCAATCGAGTGTTAAAAACAATACAGCATTCAATATTAAAAACTTCCCTAAACAGGGCTGCCTTCAGGTGTCTTTTAAAAATAGGATAGCTGCTTATTTCCTTGACCTCTTCTGGAAGGGTGTTCCACAGGGTGGGCGCCACCACCGAGAAGGCCCTTTGTCTGGTGCCCTGTAACCTCACTTCTCGCAATGAGGGAACCGCCAGAAGGGCCTTGGAGCTGGACCTCAGTGTCTGGGCTGGACGATGGGTATGGAGACGCTCCTTCAGGGATACTGGACCAAGGCGTTTAGGGGTTTGAAGGTCAGCACCAACACTTTGAATTGTGCTCGGAAACGTACTGGGGGCCATGAGGAGAACAGGATGCTAGCCTTGATGGGCCATTGTGGACATCTGAAGCTGCAGAGCATGAAGAGTCTCTTGATGCCAACAGTGATGGAATTGGATGTGTCTGGTAGGATTGAGCTGCAACATGTCAGCTTCCACGCTCCCCCCCCCGACCCGTGAAATAAATTTTTATTGGTTTTACAAATGCAAAATATTAATGAACACAAACAGTGAAAACAAATTTGTATAGATTCTCCAAATCGTGTGACTTCCCCGTATCCCCTCCTGCATATCCATCCGCACTCCAATTTTTATATCGAACCATATTATCCATAAAAATTTTTACACTACGAGTCAAAATCCTGCTCTTCTTTCCATCTGCTCACAGGGGTCTTCTAAATAACATAAATTTGTCCCCATTCTTTTATAAAGTTTTTATCCTCTTGGTTTCTGAGTTTTCCAGTCAGCTTTGCCATCTTGGCATAGTCCATCAGCTTGGTTTGCCATTCTTCTCTGGTAGGGACTATCTTCTTTCCAGCTCTGGGCTAGTAACATCTGGGCAGCCGTTGTTCCATACATGAAGAGTCTTTTCTGCTCCTTTGGTATATCGGTACCTGTAATTCCTAATAAAAATGCTTCTGGTTTTACAACAAAGGTTATTTTAAACGTTTCTTTTCATTTCATTATATATCATCTCCCAGAAAGCTTTTATTACCTTACAAGTTCACCGCATATGATAAAAGGTACCTTCTTTCTCTTTACATTTCCTGGCTCCCATGCTCTTGATGCGCTCATACAGATTTGCCTTTGCTCCGCCTCTTTCCCCTGGGAAAACCTGATCTTAACTGCTGAATTGGAGCTAACATCAACTGGATTTTCTCCAGACTGATGTTTGCTCTGAATTATCACCAAAGAGGTCTCCCTCCCCGCCCCCAAGGAAAGCAGTGGAAAAAGTGGCAAATGGCTCAAGCTCACACTTCCTAGACATGGGACAAGTGCAAGCATGGGTGAGCCCTAGTGACGAGGATCTGGAGAGATGGAGGTCTCAGTATTTTTCAGCTTCTGCCTGCCCCCTCCAACAGTTGAGTGTGACACTTGTCACTAACTGGCTCCAATTAGCAGAGGGCTGCTGAGTTGTTCTCCCTTCAGATGCAAGGAAGGGGATCCTCCAAAGAGGCTGTGAAGATGTTCAAGACAATTTAGAAGCTGGTACGAGCAAAGACTGTTGTTGTTCAGTCGTTCAGTCGTGTCCGACTCTTCGTGACCCCCTGGACCAGAGCACGCCAGGCACGCCTATCCTTCACTGCCTCTCGCAGTTTGGCCAAACTCATGTTAGTAGCTTCGAGAACACTGTCCAACCATCTCATCTTCTGTCGTCCCCTTCTCCTTGTGCCCTCCATCTTTCCCAACATCAGGGTCTTTTCCAGGGAGTCTTCTCTTCTCATGAGGTGGCCAAAGTACTGGAGCCTCAACTTCAGGATCTGTCCTTCTAATGAGCACTCAGGGCTGATTTCTATAAGAATGGATAGGTTTGATCTTCTTGCAGTGCATGGGCAAAGACTACAGAAGCAATTAACTGAGGGCATGGTGGGGCGGCGAGAGGGAATGCCACAGCCGACAGAGCATAGCTGTCAACCCTCCCTTTTTTGGCGGGAAACTCCCTTATTCCAATGCCGTTTCCCTCTGCTATCCCGGATTGTTGATATCCCTTAAATTCCCCGGATTTCAAAGGAAGCAGCTCCTCTCCCTCCCTGCCAGCCAGGGAGGCTCCTCAGCTGCGTTGCTCGGCTGCCAATAAGGAGTCTGAGACCGACTGGGGGCGGAGCTTGCACGCCTTGTGCAGCCAGACCCTCACGCCCAACCAGACAGACAGCCTGCCTGCCGTCTACGCGCTCGCTCTTTCGCTCACCCGCTCGCACGCAGCCTCTGGAGCGCAGGGTGGCGAGGCTACTTGGTGCCATTGCACCGCCCTTGCGGCATCCCTTATTTTCAAATCCGAAAGTTTGGAAAAATACCTTATTTTCGAATCCGAAAGCTGACAGCTATGCGACAGAGGTCAGGTTCCACTTGGTTTGTGTCCTCGGAAATTTCCCGTCTCTAAAGAGCCTCGGCCCACAAGACCAGGCGCTGCTTTTCCACGACTGGGAGCCTGTCTCGAAGGCCAGCATTTCAAGACCTTGACCCCTTGGCTGCCAAGCTCTTCGCCTGTCTTGGAGGTCCTTGAACGTTTATTTTCCCCCGTTGATATATTAGCTCCTTTCAGAGGCTCAAGGTGGCTTTTTGTAAGCATGCAATAAAGCAATATAAAACTTAAGTATAGACAATAAAGCACTGCAACAACAACAAAAATGGAATTGAAGAACTCAGAGCAACCCCACCCTCCACCGGCCTCCAAACCCACCAGAACTGGGTGTGTTTTGCAGCCCCTTTAGGACTTCAGAGGTGACCCGTTGCCCAACATTGTTCCCCCCCCACAATGCCTCCCTCCCTTACAAAGGTGCCCCTTGTCCCTGTATTGGAGGGAGAGGGGGTTGCAGCACCCATGTTCTCCTTCCTGGGTTGGGATCCTGGCACCAGCGAAGCCAGAGTGGGGGTAGTTTGCTGCTGTCTCCAAACGCTGCTTGACAGCTTCCTGCAGAAGCACCTAGGGGGTCCGTTCTCGAGGGACAGCTGCAGGGCGGGGAGGGGGTGGTCTTGGAGGACCCCTCTTTTGGTCTTCAGTGAAAATGAAAATGGGCACAGGATCCATTTCCTTGGCCCCTGAGCAGCCACCACGATCCCAAGATCTCCTCCCTCATTTGCTCCATCAGTGTAGGTGTAAAATGAGGTCTTCCTTAAGAAGAAGTTCCTTGGCCATTCTGCCCCCCCCCCATTTTCCTTCCCTAAAATAGCTACGGAGGGGGAGACGTGGGGGGCAAACGCACCCACTTACCGTATTTTTCGCTCCATAAGACACACTTTTTTCCTCCTAAAAAGTAAGGGGAAATGTCTGTGCGTCTTATGGAGTGAATGTGTGGTCCCTGGAGCTGAACTGCCCAGGGGCAAAAGCAGATCGTGCTTTTTTAAAAAAAAAAAAGAGAGAGAGAATGGGGCGTTGAAAAGAAGCCCCCTGAGCAGCTGCTCAGCAAACGATCGGGGAGAGAGATAAGGGAGAGAGATTCCAGCCCCGCCCCCTTGCAGAGGGAGGCTGTTTCCCCAGCGACAAGTGACTGGCTGATTAGATTATCTGTCTGGAAACTGTAGAAATGGCTCTCTCTCCTGAAGCTGCAGAACTGTGAGTTAAACCCCATAAAACAGGATTTTTTCCCCTTTGCAAAGTAAGCTCAACAACTTTGAGCTGATCCTCAAAAAATGGGGCTTTTCTCCTTTGCAAAAGAAGCTGCAGAAATTTGAGCTGATCCTCAAAAAATTGGGGCTTTCCCCCTCTAAAAACTAGGTGCGTCCTATGCTCAGGTGCGCCTTATAGAGCGAAAAATACAGTACTTTGCAGAAAACAGTAGCCCCATTTGCAGTGAATTCTATCTACCGTGCGCCCCTCAGCCCTGCTACACACAGGTTTTTTTGTTGTGCTGCCTTTTCAATCAGCAGGGCTGGAGGAAAATAGGAAATCTCTGAGCTCAGTCCAACGTCACGTTTTGAGCAAAGATTGCAGGCTGCCGCTGCAGGGCCAGAGATCACACCTGAGGAATCTGCGAGTCAGAAGAGTTCTCTGGCGAGCGATGGATCCAACCAAGTCGACAGCTCAGGCCGGGCGGGTTGTCAAACCACGCAGGGCCAGAGGCGTCTTGAAGCCTGACCGCAAGCCTACCTGACCCGCCTGGGGAATTCCCTCCAGCTATGGCTGGATGCCTTCCATGTGCAGTTGGCATCGGCGGATGTGGTGGGTGAGCTCCCTTGCCAAACGGAAGCCGCAGTGTTCTTGAAAAGCAACCAGAAACCGTTGCTTGGCAGTTCGTCCCAAGTGGTCACCTACGTGTTGCTGTTGTCGTTTCTCATGTTCTTAAGGACATAGGAAGAGCCATGCTGGATTCAGCCAAAGGCTAGTCTTAATGTCCGGCTCTCACAGTGGCCACCCAGATGCTCATTTGGGGAAGCCTACAGGTAGGACTTGAGGGCAGCAGTTGTGGCAGCGTTCTCCCCTCTTGCCATTCCCAGCTTCTTTCTTCTTCTTTGGTGATCCGTCGTAGCCAAGTAAGATAGTCTTCTGTGAATATGGTCTTAACAGTGAGTCTGAAGGTGACTGTGGAGGCCAATTCTGGATCTACACGTCCTTCCACAGTGGGGAAATAGGTTTCTGGGTGGGAGTTGATCACAGTGAGGGTTTGCCAAGCGTGCCTTCCTCTTAGCACAGGGATCAGCAACCTTTTTAGCCGTGGGCTGGTCCACTGTCCCTCAGACCATGTGGTGGGCCAGACTTTTTTTGGGGGGGGGGAATGAACAAATTCCTATGCCCCACAAATAACCCAGAGATGCATTTTAAATAGCACACATTCTACTCATGTAAAAACACCAGGCAGGCCCCACAAATAACCCAGAGATGCATTTTAAATAAAAGGACACATTCTACTCATGTAAAACCACGCTGATTCCCGGACCATCTGCGGGCTGGATTGAGAAGGCGATTGTGCCGCATCCCGCCCACGGGCCTTAGGTTGCCTACCCCCGTCTTAGCACGTTTCTCCCTTTCGTCCTGAGTTCAAGTGTCTTCAAAGCCCACGACACCTTTGGTAAAGGCTGTTCTCCAACTGGACTGCTCTCAAGCCAGTGTTTCCCAGTTGTCGGTATTTAATACTACATTTTTTAAAGATTTGCCTTGAGAGAGTCTTTAAACCTCTTTTGTTGACCACCAGCATTACGCTTTCCATTTTTAAGTGATGATCCAGCGAGTGAGGCAATTCCCAGCAACTGGTTTTATTCAGAGGCATTCTGCCCTTGATGGTGGAGAAAGAACGTTGCCATTATGTCTAGTAACCATTCATGCCTCAGTCCTCCATGTTGACGTTGTTGTTTTGTGCTTTAAAGGGGGAAATAGTGCTGGTAACCATGAAACTCCCACTCTCATAGAAACAGGGAATCACAGAAATTGCAGGGTTGGATAGCTTTAAAAGAGGATTAGACGAATTCATCGTGGAGCGGCTATCAATAGCTACTAGCCAGGATGGCAATGCTCTGCGTCCGTGGTCAGAGGCAGCGACGCTGCTGAACATCGGCTGCAGGAAATCACTGTGCTCGGATCCTGCTTTTGGGTTTTCCATTGGGGCATCTGCTTGGCCAGTGTGAGAACAGGATGCTGGACCAGATGGGCCAGGGGCCTGATCCAGCACAGGCTTTCTTAACGTTCTCAAGTACTGGCTATTCCCAATAAAGCCCTAAATGGCTTGGGATTTGGTTACCTGAAGGCTCGGTTACCTGCAGCCTTCACGCCCCTGGTGCCCTCCAAATGTTGGGTACTTCTATCCCATGGGCCTGATCCAGCACCTCCCCAGACTGGGGGTTTGCTCTGCCCTATGAATCTTTCCAAATCTTACAGTCTTCTCCAGAAGCCACCCACCACCTGGGATTAGGTGATTGATAACTGCAGAGAAAGTCTTATGTTGTTTTTTTGGGGGGGGGGTTGCATGGCACCCCATATTTGCAATTCCCTCGGCAGAGAAGCTCACCGGGCACCAACACCGATGCCTCTTGCCACCAGGTGAAGACTTCATCCGTTGCTCAGGCATCCCTGCATTTATTGTAGCTGGTTTGCACCCTTGTTTCCAACTCAGTTTTGCCGGCTGACGTTGCTTTGATCGCCGCCTTTGATCGCATTGTTTTGTTCTTTTAATCGTGCGCCACCTGAGGAGCTCGTGCTCACGAGGGGGGGCTCACAAAGTGACTTAAGGAACAAGCAAGAACACCTTCGGAGCCCTGGCCTTCCTGGAGCCAACTCCTCCAACCCTCATAGAATCCTAGAGTTGGAAGAGACCACAAGGGCCATCCAGTCCAACCCCCTGCCAAGCAGGAAACTCCATCAAAGCATTCTTGACAGGTGGCTGTCAAGCCTCTGCTTAAAGACCTCCAAAGAAGGAGACTCCACCACACTCCTTGGCAGCAAATTCCACTGTCGAACAGCTCTTACTGTCAAGAAGTTCTTCCTAATGTTTAGGTGGAATCTTCTTTCTTGTAGTTTGAATCCATTGCTCCGTGTCCGCTTCTCAGGAGCAGCAGAAAACAACCTTTCTCCCTCCTCTATAGGACATCCTTTTATATATTTGAACATGGCTATCATATCACCCCTTAACCTTCTCTTCTCCAGGCTAAACATACCCAGCTTCCTAAGCCTTTCCTCCTAAGGCATCGTTTCCAGGCCTTTGACCATTTTGGTTGCCCTCCTCTGGACACGGACTGTCGGCCAGAGGACTGTTGGCCAGAGGACTGTCAGCCAGCAAAAGGGCACTGGGCACCCGGCTCCCCTCCCATTCTCTCCCCCCCCCCTCTGGTGTATCCTCTGCTGGTTTTAAATCAGTCTGAATTGCCATCACTGCCTCCCTGATTTCCTCCGTGCCAGCCTGCGATGCGTCTTCCCTTCCTCCTTTCCCTTTCCTGTACATCTCCCTTCTTGATTTGGGGGTGATTAAGCAGCTGTTTATGCAGGCACATTGCTCTCTGGTGATTCTCCCTTCATTTCCTCCGGGTTCCAACACGCTGCAGTCGTTCCTCCGATTCGGTCCCTTTGAACGTCTCTCTTGTTTTTTCTTCTCCCCCTTATTTGCACGTTTTATCCGCTTCCTGAATTGCGTCGTCCTGATTCTGCCATTCCAGGCGAGTCCCAGGTCTTGTTCAGACAGCTCTCCCTTGTAGGGGGGGGGGACAGGCATTGCTGCTTCAGTGTGTCTCCCCCTTGTACGTTAGAGCATTTTTTTTCCTCCAAAGAGTGACGTACATGGCTCTGCCGCTCCTTGTTCAACATCCTCACAACAACCCTGTGAGGTAGGTTAGGCTGAGAGGCCGTGACTGGTCCCCCAAAGGCCCCCCAGGGCAGTTCGTGACCAAGTTGGGATTCGAACCCTAGTCTCCCAGGTCCTAGTCCATACTGGCTTTCAGAACACTGGTCTACCACAAACCCAGAACTGTCTACACTGACTTGCAGCAGATCTTCAGGGTTTTAAGGCAGGAGCATAGCTGTCAACTTTCGGATTTGAAAATAAGGGATTTTTCCAAACTTTCGGATTTGAAAATAAGGGATGCTGCGAGGGCAGTGAAATGGCACCAAGTAGCCTCGCCACCCTGCGCTCCAGAGGCTGCGCGTGAACGGGTGAGCGAAAGAGCGAGCTCGTAGACGGCAGGCAGGGTGGCTGTCTGGTTGGGCGTGAGGGTCTGGCTGCACAAGGCATGCAAGCTCCGCCCCCAGTCGGTCTCAGACTCCTTATTGGCAGCCGAGCAACGCAGCTGAAGAGCCTCACTGGCCGGCAGGGAGGGAGAGGAGCTGCTTCCTTTGAAATCCGGGAAATTTAAGGGATATCAACAATCTGGGATAGCAGCGGGAAACGGCATTGGAATAAGGGAGTTTCCCAAAAAAAAAGGGAGGGTCGACGGCTATGGGCAGGAGGTGTAGCCCCAGAACTTCCCGGAGATTCTGGGAATAGAACAACGGACATTCTTCTCCTTATTTGTGTGTTTTATCTGCTTTCTGAACTGCATTGTCCCGATTCTGCCATTCTAGGTGAGTCAGCTCTCGTTTGGGGGACTGGCGCTGTTGCTTTAGTGCAGTGATGGCTAACCTTGACACTCCAGATGTTTTGGGACTACAACTCCCATCATCCCTGACCACTGGTCCTGTTAGCTAGGGATGATGGGAGTTGTAGTTCCAAAACATATGGAGTGTCAAGGTTAGCCATCACTGTAGTGCAGTGTTTCCCAACCAGTGTGCCTCCAGATGTTTTGGGACTACAATTCCCATCATCCCTGACCACTGGTATTGCTAGCGAGGGATGATGGGAGTTGTAGTCCCAAAACATCTGGAGGCACACTGGTTGGGAAACACTGCTGTAGTGTGTCTTCAACATGAATGCTGGACTAGGGATGGGAGAAGATATCTGTGCTCCCCACCCCACCCCCCGAGACATTCTTGCATCAGCCCCAGAAGCCAGCAGGGCCCAATGGTCAGGTTGCCCCACCTGGAAGGACGCAGGGGTCACCCACCCCACCTGCATGGGCTGGTCCAGCAGGAATGGATCCTCTGGTGCTTTTATGACTGACCCCTGGGAAGCAGGCAAACCACCAGCAAGTCCTCTTGCGCAGGCCCCATGGCAACAAGAATGGAAGCTGTGCAAGGTGGAGGGTGTCCTTTCAGACATCTGTCTCACGCAGTGGGCCTGATCTGGCAGAGGTACTGCGCCCTCCTGCCATGGGCTCTCTTTGGGACTTCCCTTGAGGAGTCTTCAGGCGCTTCAGTTGGTGCAGGACAGGAGATATTGTTCCACCTCCTGAGGGGTCGAGTCAGCCCCCTGCTCCCCCTCTCCACTGGCTTCCATGCGCAGCCATGAAACTATGCGCATTAGCTACAACGGCCGCCTCCTCTGCTGGAGGCTGTTATGCCCTTGAACGTTGGCTGCTGGGAGTCGCAGGTGGGGAGAGGGCTCCCGCTGTTGCGTGAGGGTCCTGCAGGTGGGCATCTGAGAAGAGGATGCTCAGCTAAGTGGATCCCCTTTGGCCTGATCCAGCTGTAGGGTTTACTCTGGACTCCAGTTCCTTAGAGACTATCTCCTACCATCTGTCCCATTTGCAGGAGCTTAGCTGCACTGGACCCTCATACTCAGAGGGCTAAGCCAGAATCTCTCTCTCTCTCTACACACACACACACATGTACGTTTTAATGCTTCACTCCCTGTCCCCAGAGTTGCTTTCAGAGGCTGGACTCTCCAGGTGACGCAATGGGTCAGCGCATCTAGTTGTTAGCCAGAAAGTTGGTGGTTCGAGGCCACCCGGGGAAGGCTTGGGGCAAGATTCCTGCATTGCAGGGGGTTAGCCTAGGTGACCATTGAGATGCCTCCCAACTCAACAATTCTATGACAAGGTAAAGGTAAAGGACCCCTGGATGGTGAAGTCCAGTCCAAGGCGACTATGGGGTTGTGGCACTCATCTCGTTTTCAGGCCGAGGGAGCCGACATTTGTCCACAGACAGCTTTCCAGGTCATGGGGCCAGCAGGACTAAGCCGCTTCTGGCGCAATGAAACATTGTGATGAAAACCAGAGCACACAGAAACGCTATTTACCTTCCTACCGCAGCAGTACCTATTGATCTACTTTCACTAGCGTGCTTTCAAACTGCTAGGTTGGCAGGAGCTGGGACCGAGCAACGGGAGCTCACCCCGAGCCCAGGAGGCTCAATGGTTTAGGCCACAGCGCCACCCGCATTTCTATGACCCTATGACCCCAATGACTTTATGACCACGCAGAGGCATAGGAAGGTCAGGTGGTTCCCGGTGCGGAAAATTTCTTGTCACCCCCCCCACACACACACACATTGTTGGTTTTTTTGTTTGTTTTTGCCTGCAAAAATGGTTTTACGTTATTTCATATTTTCTTACAAAGGAATAATAAGTAAAAATAAACTTTTATTTATATCCCGCCCTCCCTGGCCGAAGTCGGGCTCAGGGCGGCTAACATCAGACACATAACATTGATATAAAATCAAACAATAATTAAATTACCTCCTAAAAACATGTCAAACTCAAGTTAAAGTCTAATTAGATGGCTTTCCACAGGGTTAGGGTTGGGAACAGTAAGTGCTCCACTAAATTGAAATTTCAGCCTTCACAACAGGAAAACAGCCAAGTAAACAGCTATTTTCATGGAGGAGGGTCAAGATATTAGCTGATATGCATGAAATTTCGTATATAGCTATATAATCCCTAGTGTAGTAAGATAAGACCTTTGGAGCAGGCATTTTCAAAAAAAGAAAAATGTTTTTAATGAACCACCCTAGTAGGGCAGTAATTGTTCCTTGATAATTTGTCACCCCCTCCATGATGGAACCTGGGGCGGCCAGCCCCCCCCCTTCCCCGCCCACCACGGTCTTTCTCCAGAGCCGGCACATTTAAATCTTGGAGCGTGCTTCTGAGTTTGCATTGGTGTGACATTGTTGTTTAGGAGCACATGGGCATTTTTCAGGGTATAAATGTCTCTTGTGAAAGCAGGCTGAGAAGCCAGGCAGAGTTGCTTATAGATGGCTCAGACTTGTCCACGCAGCTACCGGTGGGCCATTGCGCAAGGTCCATCGCATGTGGTGATAATCCTGTTGCTTCTCTCAGATTCGGTTGTTGTGGAAGTGGGGGGAGGGTTGGTTTATTTATTTACCTCCTTGCCTGTGATCTCTGCGGGCACGTTCCGCTCGTGAGCCATGGTGTCAAACCCATTCTGCGGGCGAAGGCCGTATCGGAAATGCGCCGCCGTGAGCCAGAGAGGCCCGCAGCTAATTGGCTATTCTGCTGCATGCGGCCGACATCGTTTGCAAATCAATCTCGCGGACCCGGCAAATGACAAAACTGCCCTTGATAGTTTCTCATCTCCCTGTTTTTGAAATCGCCGTCTTCCCTTGTGTGCCGGTGGAAGGGAGAGGGCCTGGTCTTAAACACACACACACACACACACACACACACACATTGAAAGACAGATTTAGAAATAGCAAGAATGGTGGGAGGGACTGGGGGGCGGAAGGCTATCTGTATTCCTCATAGTTTAGCACATCCAGCATTGATGCCAAGTGGCAAAGGGAACTGTGCTTGGAGATGCAGTACAAAAGTCCGTGTGAATGAGCTCTCAACCGCTAAATCGGAACAAACATCCTTCTTCAGAAAACCTGATTGACGTTTGTTCCAATTCAGTGGTGAACAGAGGGTTTTCCTGGGGACAATATAAAAACCTCTTGGACCCGGGTCTAGAAGTCATGGGTTAAATGGAAGAGTGGGTGAGCCCTTAGTCACCATTTCCCAAACCATTCCTGAGCAGCAGCTTTCAGGAGCTGGCCCCCTCCTTGGTAAGCATCCAAGGAAGAACAGGCTGGCTTTCCGGAGGGAGGGGCGGGAGGGGTACAGATCCGGCTCCCCCCAGGTGGTACCAGCCGGGCTCAGCAGCAAACGAGTCTCTTGGGAGCCCAAATGCCACCTGGCCCTGTTCAGTTCGTCTGGTTGCTTTAAGACCTCACGCACGGGCGCAGGAATGTGTGGAAACGGCTCAGATTTATCACCTGCAGAAAGTGGGGGGGGGGAGGTTTGACTGGGAGGAAGAGCAAGGCAGAGAATGTATGGAGCGCACACACCCCTCCCTCGAATGAGTCTGCGTTTTCCTGAAATGGCTTCAGCCACTCTCGCGCTGCCTTCCTTCCCCCACACATGGCCATATAGTCATTGGGATTGTGGCATTTCTGCAGCCGGATCCTGTGCACGTTTACTCAGGAGCCGGCTCCACTGAGTTTGATCCCAAACAAGGTATGCTCAGGAGCACCGGGCTCAGTGCGCAAATGCTTTTACAATACAATTGATGATTGATTGATTGATTGATTGCATTCCTATCCCACCTTTCCTCCAAGGAACTCAAGGTGGCATACATAGGTCTTCTCCTCCCCATTTTATGCTGTGAGGTAGGTTAGAATGAGGGACCCAGGTGGCGCTGTGGTCTAAACCACAGAGCCTAGGGCTTGTTGATCAGAAGGTCGGTGGTTCGAATCCCCGCGACGGGGTGAGCTCCCATTGCTCGGTCCCAGCTCCCCAGAGACTGCGATCTACTCACAGAGTTAAAAACCTCTCAGTGATCTACCCCCTTTTTTGGGGTTCAGGTCAAAGTTGTTCAGCTTTTTTTTAAGAAAGAGAAAGGCCCATTTTGGGGGGGTTCGGGTCAAAGTTGTTGAGTTTTTTCAGGGAGGAGGTAAAATGTTGAGCTTTTTTTAGGGGAGCCTCAATTGTTCAGCTTCTTTGTGGTGAGCCAATGATCTACCGGTGATCTATCGCAGACGTCCAGTGATCTACCGGTAGATCACGATCTGCCTGTTGGACATGCCTGGTATAGGATTTCTATCAGGTCAACCAAAGGCCTGGTTAAAAAGGAACGCTTTTGCCTGCTGCATAAAGGTGTATAATGAAGGTGCCAGGTGAACTTCTCTGGGGAGAGCATTCCACAGATGGGGAGCCACTGCAGAGAAGGCCCTGCTCTCATGTTGCCACCCCTCCGGACCTCTCGAGGAGGATGCACATGAAGAAGGGCCTCAGAAGATGGTCTCAGGGTCTTCATAGGTTCTTAAAGGAGCGTCTCCACCCCCATCGGTCAGCCCGGACACTGAGGTCCAGTGCCGAGGGCCTTCTGGCGGTTCCCTCATTGCGTGAAGCCAAGTTACAGGGAACCAGGCAGAGGGCCTTCTCGGTAGTGGCACCCGCCCTGTGGAACGCCCTCCCAGCAGATGACAAAGAAAACAACAACTACCAGACCTTTAGAAGACATCTGAAGGCAGCCCTGTTTCGGGAGGCTTTTAATGTTTTATAGATTATTGTATTTTAATGCTTTGTTGAAAGCCGCCCAGAGTGGCTGGGGAAACCCAGCCAGATGGGCGGGGTATAAATAATAAATTATTATTATTATTATTATTATTATTATTATTATTATTATTATATTAAATGCTAGCTGATACCATAACAGAATTCACTTAGAGTGGTATGGCTAAATTTTACTCAGAATAGATGCATTGAATTTAGTGCACCCAACTTCGTCATGTTAGTTGATGTTGTTGTTGTGTTTTTTTAGTAAACTTTATTCAGGTTTCTTAAAAAATTACAACATAATTGCAGTAAACAAAAACAACCAAAGACCAAATACGCCAGAAAATATGATACATTCACAACAAACAAAATAGTGTAAATAATATAACATAAACAATAATAACACACAACATATAACAAAATTATCCAAAGAAAACCACACACACACACACACACACACAAAAGCAACATAAAACATCCACATCAAAAATTAAAAATTTAAAAAAACTTCCTAAAGTTCTACCTTGCGTTCCTTACTGTTAGCTCCTGTCCATGCTATTTTTAATATACAAAATAATGCTGAAATACATTTGTCTATTTATATCTATCATTACCTGTATTGATATTACCCCGTATGTGAATCATTCCAAGCAGATCACCAGTTCTGTTTTCACCCCCTTTTTCCTTATGTTAGTTGATGTTGTTTTAGTGCATGCGGGTTCCTTTATTAACAACACAACACAACACAACGAGCTTTCTCACATATTATTCCTGTCCTTGCAACAGAGACACCGACCCACGACCCACGTGTTAGCCCTGGATGAGTAGCCTGGAGGACTTACTGATTAACCACAGTGGGGTCCAGGTTAAATGCTTCAGACACCCACCCCTTTGCAAACAAGACTTTTGCCTTCCTTTTCTCTGGCAAGGGGCGGAATGGCTCTCTGTGTACCTTTCCCCCTTTTGAACAGTCATCACCACTGACTTCAAAGGCCTTTCAAGGTAGAGCAGCCTTGTTATCACTTGAAGCATCCTTTCCTGGAGGCAAAAGATGGCCTTGATCAGCTCGGGGATGGCTCTGTGTTTGTCTGTCCTTCAGTTGCTTTTAAAGCTCCCCCTGTTGATCCCTAATCTGTCCAGGTGCACCCTGTGGAGACGGGGTGCTCTGGGTTAATGGAGAGGCAGCAGCTCTCTGCAGGGTTAGGTGTCTTGTTGCTTGTTGCTGCATCCAGGAGGCCCCAGGTTTAACCCCAGAGTCTCCAGTAGAGACAGGTGAGGGCAAAGGCAAAGGCTTTTCTCAAAGGCTGAAACCCTGGAGAGCAGCTGCCAGTTAGAGTTAGCAGCACTGGGCTGGATGGTCAAAGAGCTTGGCCTGGCATAAGAAGGAAGCTTCCTATGTCCCTGTGGAATTGACATACCGTATTTTTCGCTCCATAAGACGCACTTTTTTAAAAAGTAAGGGGAAATGTCTGTGCGTCTTATGGAGCGAATGCATGGTCCCTGGAGCCAAATTGCCTAGGGGCCAAAAGCAGATTGTGCTCTTTTTTTTTACAAAGAGAGAAGAGGGTGTTGAATGGAAGCCACTGAACAGCTGTTTAGCAAGCGATCGGGGAGAGAGATAAGGCTCCCTTTCCAGCCCCGCCCCCTTGCCCAGGCCTCCATTGTTGAATGCAGAGGGAGGCTGTTTGTTTCCCCAGCGACATGGGACTGGCTGATTAGATTATCTGTCTGGAAACTGTAGAAATGGCTCCCTTTCCTGTAGGACTAGAAGCTGCAAACTGTGAGTTGAACCCCATAAAAACGGGGCTTTTCCTCTTTGAAAAAGAAGCTGCACCACTTTGAGCTGATCCTCAAAAAAGCAGGGCTTTTCCCTTAGCAAAAAAAGCTGCACCACTTTGAGCTGATCCTCAAAAAAGCAGGGCTTTTCCCTTTGCAAAAAAAAAGCTGCACCACTTTGAGCTGATCCTAAAACCCCCCAGGGCTTTTCCCTTTGCAAAAAAGCTGCACCACTTTGAGCTGAGCCTCAAAAAAACCAGGGCTTTTCCCTTTGCAAAAGAAGCTGCACCACTTTGAGCTGATCCTCAAAAAAACAGGGCTTTCCCCCTTTCCTCCTCTAAAAACTAGGTGCGTCTTATGTTCAGGTGCGTCTTATGCAGCGAAAAATACAGGCGTCCTGAGCAGGAGGGGCCTTGGAGCTTCTGGAAGGGTGGAGAGCAGAGTGCCTTTGAGGTCTCCGCTGTGCCTGCAGACCCATCCAAGACAGGCAATGTGAGGCTTCTGGGCAAGAGCATACGAAAAGCCTGCTGGATCAAGCCAGTGGCCCATCTAGTCCAGCACCCTGTTCTCACAGGGGCCAACCAGGGGCCCTAATGGGAAACCTTCAAGCAGGACCTGAGCACAAGAGCCCCCTCTCCCCTCTTCTGACGTCCGGCAACAGAGATTCAGAAGCATCTCTGCCTCCAACTGTTGGAGCCCTCCTGGCTAGTAGCCACCGAGAGCCCTCTCCTCCTCCATGGATTTGTCCAATCCCCCTTTTAAAGCCATCCAAGTTGGTGGCCATCCCTGCCTCCTGTGGCAGGGAGTTCCACAGTTTAAACATGCTCTGCTTGAAGAAGGACTTCCTTTTATGGGTTTGGGATCTTCCAACATTCAGCTTCATGTGAGGTTCACAAGTTCTGGTGTTGGGCGTTGGGCAGCAAAAGCCAAGCACCTCTGATCCCCCCCCCCCCATATCAGGAGGGAGAAAACATATTCACTCTCCACTTTCTCGATGCCTTGCATAATTTTACAAGCTTCTATCTTTACCTTTGGGGGATGCGGGTGGCGCTGTGGGTTAAACCACAGAGCCTAGGGCTTGCCGATCGGAAGGTCGGCGGTTCGAATCCCTGCGACGGGGTGAGCTCCCGTTGCTCGGTCCCTGCTCCTGCCCACCTAGCAGTTCAAAAGCACATCAAAGTGCAAGTAGATAAATAGGAACCGCTCTGGCGGGAAGGTAAACGGCGTTTCCGTGCGCTGCTCTGGTTCGCCAGAAGCGGCTTAGTCATGCTGGCCACATGACCCGGAAACTGTACGCCGGCTCCCTTGGCCAGTAACGCTAGATGTGCGCCACAACCCCAGAGTCGTTCACAACTGGACCTGATGGTCAGGGGTCCCTTTACCTTTACCTTTAAAGGTAAAGGTAAAGGGACCCCTGACCATCAGGTCCAGTCGTGTCCGACTCTGGGGTTGCGCGCTCATCTCGCTCTATAGGCCGAGGGAGCCGGCATTTGTCCGAAGACAGCTTCCGGGTCATGTGGCCAGCATAACAAAGCTGCTTCTGGCGAACCAGAGCAGCGCACGGAAACGCCATTTACCTTCCCGCCAGAGCGGTTCCTATTTATCTACTTGCACTTTGATGTGCTTTTGAATTGCTAGGTGGGCAGGAGCTGGGACCAAGCAACCGGAGCTCACCCACGTCGCAGGGATTTGAACCGCTGACCTTCTGATCAGCAAGCCTGTGGTTTAACCCACAGCGCCACCTGGTTCCCTACCTTTACCTTTTTATCTTTACCTTTACTCTCAACCAGAAAGTCTCCCTGCTTGGTTCTCCCCCTTCTTGGAACACTGCCCTTGTGTAGCTTAGCTTCAGTTTCCCCATTGCTCTTCTCCTGGCTAACTTTGCCGGCCTCCCTCATCCCCCTTCGCTCCTGGCAGAGGCTGTCACTCCTGGACAGGTGGTCAGTAGCAGAGGAAGGGGGACTGGCCCTTGGGATTTGGCCTTGTTTACTCCATTCCAAGCGTTTTCTCCCCCCCTTTTTTTCCCTTTGCCTTGTGTCACCATCTGCTTCCTCTCACAAACAGAGCTGTTGCCCTACCAGCCAGCACAGGCAGCCAACCAGCTTGGCCATTGCTGCCTTTGGTCGTTGGAGCCTCGCTAATTTAGCATCATTCCTCTTGTCAGATCAGGAATGCCTCTATGATCACCGGGTGCCCTCAGAGATTTAGCCGAAACCTTTTAGCTTCTACTTACAAGTGGGTGGGTGCCTCAGACATTACCTTTGTGCTTTTCTGCAGGACATACCACCAATTACAGTGTGAGATCGCTGATGAAAAGCACCCTTGTTTTTATATTAAAATTGCAACCCTACGGATTGCTTTCTTCGGTTATTAAAGTTAGCTTTACTTACTGCTCAGTGTGCATTGGGTGGGCACAGATTTCTCAGCATGGAGCGGGTGGGGGCGAGCGATAAGAGGCAACTCCAGCCCAACGGAGGCGGGCACAAACCGTGTAATTAACATTTGAAGCTCTTGGGGGAAATAATGTGAAAACAGGTGAGTGAAAACAAGCCCTTTGCATCTCAGATGAGGAGATGGGGAATGGCAGGCCAGATACTGAGCTCTCGCTCCCCAAGCCCCCCCCCCACCAACATACTGCAGACCACTTTAGCTGGTGGGCAGGACTGTCTGCCTGTCATTCTCCATGACACCAGAGACAGATCCACACATTTAGAGCACATGGCTTTCCCCAAAGAATCCTGGGAAATGTAGTTTAGCATGCACAGCTGCAATCACCATCGCCCTAGACAAACTACAGTTCCCATGATTCTTTGGGGCAGAGCGACACAATTCCATTAGGAGGGCCTGTTGTCCTGGCATGTTCTCCCCCCCCCCCCCCAGCATTTGGAAAGCCACAGTCCACTTTTGCCTGGCCCATATTTTGTTTGCATTGTGTGCTGGTTGGGTCCAAGACCTTATTGGAAACCCTATCTTACCCTCTGAACCGGATCTTACCAGACGCACGGAAGATCCACAGAGGGGTTTTACTTAATGCAGCTTCAGTTCAACAGGTCAGAATATGGGTCAAGCGAAAGTGTGGATGAGAGTCGCTGACCTGGAGGAGAGGCAGCACACTTCTGTGCTCAGTCAGGAGACAGGAACTTCTCTCCCTAAATGATAATATCCAAGCTTCTTCTTCTTCTTTAAATCTCTATGGCATGAGATTTCTCCCCATCCCTGTGTGCCTTTATCCTTTGCTGAATGGCCTTTGGGAAGATCCCCCTCAGCCTTCCTTCCTTGCTTACATCTCCTCCTAACCCCTTTAGATCTAGTGAGCAGTTGCTCGCTCTGTTCTCGCCAAATGTTACCAGGGAGACCTCGAGCTGAAGCCTCTTCCCTAACAACCCACGTTGCCTCCAGCAACCATCTCTGCCTTGGTCTCCAGCATCCTTGCAACCCTCCAGCCAGGGGCGTAGGAAGTGGGGGGCGGGGGGCGGACCGCCCCAGGTTCCATCATGAAGGGGGTGACAAATTATCAAGGAACAATTACTGCCCTACTAGGGTGGTTCATAAAAAACATTTTTCTTTTTTTGAAAATGCCTGCTCCAAAGATCTTATCTTACTACACTAGGGATTATATAGCTATATATGAAATTCCATGCATATCAGTTATTATCTTGACCATCCTCCATGAAAATAGCTGTTTACTTGGCTGTTTTCCAATGTCGTGAAGGCTGAAATTTCAATTCAGTGGAGCACTTACTGTTCCCAACCCCAACCCTGTGGAAAGCCATCTAATTAGACTTTAATTTGATTTTGACATGTTTTTAGGAGGTAATTTAATTATTGTTTGATTTTATATCAATGTTATGTATCTGATGATAGCCGCCCTGAGCCCGACTTCGGCCGGGGAGGGTGGGATATAAATAAAAGTTTATTTTTACTTATTATTATTCCTTTCTAAGAAAATAGGAAATAACGTAAAACCATTTTTGCAGGCAAAAAACAACAACAACCTCAATGTGTGGGGGGGGGTTGACAAGAAACTTTCCGCACCGGGTACCACCTGACCTTCCTACGCCTCTGCCTCCAGCAGCACCAACACAGAAGGCTGCCCTCTTTCACCCCTGAAAAAAAAACCCCTATGTCTTCCCCTCCCTCTTCCCCAGATTTGAAGCTTGAGAAATTTCATGGGATCGTAGAATTGTGGAGTTGGAAGGACTCCCCCAAGGGCCCATCTGGTCCAAGGCAGGAAGCACAGCTAAAGAATCACATCTTCCCTAAACTCTGCTGCTCTCTAAAACCTTTTGCCTCAGAAGCTTCAATGGTGGCTATAGAATCCTAGAGTTGGAAGAGACCCCAAGGGCCATTCAGTCCAACCCCCTGCCAAGCAGGAAACACCATCAAAGCATTCCTGACAGGTGGCTGTCAAGCCTCTGCTTAAAGACCTTCAAAGAAGGAGACTCCACCACACTCCTTGGCAGCAAATTCCACTGTCGAACAGCTCTTACTGTCAGGAAGTTCTTCCTAATGTTTAGGTGGAATCTTCTTTCTTGTAGTTTGAATCCATTGCTCCGTGTCCGCTTCTCTGGAGCAGCAGAAAACAACCTTTCTCCCTCCTCTATATGACATCCTTTTATATATTTGAACATGGCTATCATATCGCCCCTTAACCTTCTCTTCTCCAGGCTAAACATACCCAGCTCCCTAAGCCGTTCCTCATAAGGCATCGTTTCCAGGCCTTTGACCATTTTGGTTGCCCTCTTCTGGACATGTTCCAGCTTGTCAGTATCCTTCTTGAACTGGACACAGTATTCCAGGTGAGGTCTGACCAGAGCGGAATACAGTGGTACTATTACTTCCCTTGATCTAGATGCTATACTCCTATTGATGCAGCCCAGAATTGCATTGGCTTTTTTAGCTGATGCATCACACTGTTGACTCATGTCAAGTTTGTGGTCTACCAAGACTCCTAGATCCTTTTCACTTGTACTGCTCTCAAGCCAGGTGTCACCCATCCTGTATTTGTGCCTTTCATTTTTTTTTGCCCAAGTGTAGTACTTTACATTTCTCCCTGTTAAAATTCATCCTGTTTGCCTTGGCCCAGTTCTCTAATCTGTTAAGGTCATTTTGAAGTGTGATCCTGTCCTCTGGGGTATTAGCCACCCCTCCCAATTTGGTGTCATCTGCAAACTTGATCAGGATGCCCTCAAGCCCATCATCCAAGCCAAGTCATTGATAAAGATGTTGAATAAGACTGGGCCCAAGACTGAACCCTGTGGCAGAATCTCTTCGGCTAGACAGACCGAAGAGTTATTTGGCCACTGAGACCAGCCTGGATGGGTTCCCCTCCCTCATCCCTTTCTCCAGAGGGTTTGCCTGCTCTCTTAGCTTCCGTCATACGCCCTTGTGCCATTGGCCGACACACAAGGAAGCATCCCATTCTTGCTAAGGATGGACTAGAACAGTGTTCTCCAACCTGGAGCCCTCCAGATGCTGCTAGACTTCTGCCCCAGCCAGCATGACCATTGATCAAGGAGGATGTGAGCCATGGTCCACCATCATCTGGAGCATAGCTGTCAAATTTGAAAATAAGGGATTTTCCCAAACTTTTGGATTTGAAAATAAGGGATGCCGCGAGGGCGGTGCAACGGCACCAAGTAGCCTCGCCACCCTGCGCTCCAGAGGCTGCGCGCGAACGGGTGAGCGAAAGAGCGAGCGCGTAGACGGCAGGCAGGCTGTCTGTCTGGTTGGGCGTGAGGGTCTGGCTGCACAAGGCATGCAAGCTCCGCCCCCAGTCGGTCTCAGACTCCTTATTGGCAGCCGAGCAACGCAGCTGAGGAGCCTCCCTGGCCGGCAGGGAGGGAGAGGAGCTGCTTCCTTGGAAATCCGGGAAATTTAAGGGAGATCAACAATCGGGGATAGCAGCGGGAAACGGCATTGGAATAAGGGAGTTTCCCGTAAAAAAAGGGAGGGCTGACAGCTATGATCTGGAGGTCAGTGGGCTGGCAAAAGTTGGCACACGAGCTCATTGTTACCTGATCTGGCGGGCACATGTGTCCAGCCTATAACACTCGGCTAAATTGTGTATTGACTCAACAGACATCTAGTCTGCCACTGTGAGAATTGGGATGCTGGGCTGGATGGGCCCATGACCTGAAGGCTCAGATGTTCTTATGAGGGCTCTTTGCCCCCAGAATTTCTTCTCCAGCTCTTAATATTAAACTTTGAATGATGTGTTTCAGGGGGTTGGACAAGATGACCCTCAGGGTCCCTTCCAACTCTACAATTCTGTGATTCTATGTGCCTTCAGCCCAGAGGCAGCTGCTTGGGAGGGGCAGACACTGAAGGTCTTGGTACTTGCGAAAGCAAACTCACGCCCATGAGATTATAACATGCTGAAAGCACCTGCAGCAGAGCCCCATTTAGCGTTCCAAGCCAGAGAAAAGATTCTGGGATCCGTGGCTCTCTTTGGTCAATAGGCAGCACAGCTGAACATGACAAGCTGGGCAAATGAGCCAGCCAAATTGTGAGCTTCTGTGCCAAACCTTCTACTGTACTCTTGCTGATGAAAGGCCCATTGATTGCTCTGAAACTGAGTGAGCTTTTTAAATGGGGATGGGGCTTACGAAACCATCCTGAGCCTGGGATGAACGGGGAAGTGGGTGGGCAGGACGTCTCGGGCAACGCACCATTTGCCCGTTGGTGGCCATCTGGCACCAAAGCAGACCCCGGAGTGGTGCCAAGCCCGAGTGTGGCACCATCAGCATGGGTGTGCCAACACCACAGGCCAGGAGAAGACTTGGACATTGTGAAAATCTCAGGGCTGTGGAGGGTTTTCTCCCTGCTACTTCTAAGAAATATAGTAGTATCCAAAAGGCAACACGCAGACCAATGTATGCAGGGCACTTGTAAGACTTTATAATTTGAAAAATATAAATGAATACGACAGCGTTCCGGATGAATACACTGTTTAGACTTTTTGTCTTCTTCAGTCATAAACTAAAGAGAATAACAAACACATATAATAGAACCAATACGTGAGCAACAGTGTCCAGCATAAACCAGACTCCTACATAATTCAAAATACTCTAATAAAAATTACTACTACTACTACTAATAATAGACAACATACCTCAATGTATATACACTTTGTAAGAGACCGCTCTACCCTTTTAAGTCAATCCGGCTCACCTAATACATCTGGCAGAATCACAGGTGCATTTGAGTATTCTCCATACACGGACAGAATTATTTGATACGGAAGTGTTGCCTTTTTGATACTACTGTCGTTTATTGCAACACAGGGGTTATTTTTTCATTGAACTTCTAAGAAATATGGCACCTTTACTCAAACCACAGAGTTTTTCCACTGCTGCTCTCAACCTGCGCATGCCGTACTTCACTTAAACAGTTAACGTACGTCTAAGAGCAATTTTTGCCAGTGCCTTATGAGTGACTAATCTGCATTTATTTATTTTTAAGCAAAGCACATCTTCTCTGGCGGCTTCGTAGCAAAGGCAGAAGCGGCAATGCTCTAGGGAGGGCCCTGCCTCAGGTTGACCCAGGGAGGCTGGAATTGAGGCCAGATGCAAAATCTGTGTCAGGCACCTAACTCAGAGCTGCCTCCCTACACAGCCAGCAGCCCCTTTAGCCGTGATAGGACCTTCCTGCCTCTAGATTAACTCTTTTTGCTTCAGGTATGCCCCACTAGGATCCGGAAAGGTTCTTCTTTCGCATTGCCCAAGACATCCTTGGGCAACCGGCTGCCCTACAGATGTTTCCCACCAGCTGTGGTTTCTTGAACTACAACTGCCATCAGCTTTGGCAAAGCTATCAGCTGCGAGGGCATGGGACTGTTTCGCATGTTTTCAAATGTGATCTGTTTTATTCTTAATCGCATTGTTTTATCTCTTCGGTATTTTAATAAGTGGGACGCAGGTGGCGCTGTGGGTTAAACCACAGAGCCTAGGGCTTGCCAATCGGAAGGTCAGCGGTTCGAATCCCCACGATGGGGTGAGCACCCGTTGTTCGGTCCCAGCTCCTGCCAACCTAGCAGTTCGAAAGCACGTCAAAGTGCAAGTAGATAAATAGGTACCGCTCCGGCAGAAAGGTAGCCCCACATAGAGCGCATTGCAGTAATCCAAGCGAGAGATAACTAGAGCATGCACCACTCTGGTGAGACAGTCTGCGGGCAGGTAGGGTCTCATCCTGCGTACCAGATGGAGCTGGTAAACAGTCGCCCTGGATACAGAATTAACCTGCGCCTCCATGGACAGCTGTGAGTCCAAAATGACTCCCAGGCTGCGCACCTGGTCCTTCAGGGGCACAGTTACCCCATTCAGGACCAGGGAGTCCCCCACACCTGCCCGCCTCCTGTCCCCCCAAAACAGTACTTCTGTCTTGTCAGGATTCAACCTCAATCTGTTAGCCGCCATCCATCCTCCAACTGCAAATGCAGTCAATAAAATTCAGTAATAGTGGCCTTGGCCTTGAAGATGCAACAAACCTAGAAGCTAAGGGAACAACTACAATTCACAGAATCACATTTAATAGGAATGAATAAAATATATACGGAATGCCTAGGGATGGTCCACAAACTAACAATGGAAAGTGAAGAAATTCAGTGAAGCAGCATGCCCATATAATACGTTATATGGAAAAGAATATTGAAAACCCAAATGCATTTTAACTCATATAAGTCTTTGTCAGCGGCCAAAAGTGCGTCAATAATACCACCATCTCCATCAAACTGTTTAAAAGTCGATACACACAGGAATACAAATGAAATCCATACCGTTTCAGCTTTTGCAGTGCCTGAAAAATGGAATTAAAATGTATGTTTATACTTGATCACCCAAAACGACGACCCTCAGATAAAAGCAATGCAATATACAACCCGGTCAGTGTCATAGGAGAATCTGATTGCAAGTTATCACTGGGAAAGGGCCACTGGGCCACAGCTGTCGGTGAAAACCTTAACAACAACAGTGAAAACCAGGGAGCGGCAACCCCATTAATATATATATTCTAAATCGAAACAAAGAGAGGATAAGGAAATGACACCTTGGTCTCATTTTCCAAGCAACACCCCCCCAACCTGGGCTTATTGAAGAAACCTGCTCTCAAGTAAACCTTACCAATGCCACTCATTTCTTTCTTTCTTTCTTTTTTTAATAATAAAAAATGCCACTCATTTCAAAGCCTGCCACTCAAAATACAAACGTGGAGCTAGGATGACTTTGCAAAATCTACTTGCTGGAGATTCATGGAAGGGGTTGTCTGGCTTCTGGAGCACCAAGCTGGGGGGCCACCTCCTTCCTCCTCCCCTCTTCAGCCTGCCATCTTCTTCCTCTTTCCCCTGCAGCTGGGGGGGGGGGAGAGACTCCATTAGCATTCAGATGCTGCGCTGCTCCTCACCCAGCATGACTAAGCAGAGAAGGGCAAGAAGCTGGAGGAGGAGGAGGAATGACAGGCTTTGGGGGCTTGCCGGCAGAGGGACACCCCCCCCAAATCCCTCAGTTTCCAAGAGAGAGGCAGTAGTGTGAGCTCAGCCTTGCTCTCTTAGCAACTCCCCATCCTCCTCTCGGATACGTGGGGGCTAAACTCTGCACACCCTCAGAGACAGTTATTTATATCTCTACCAAGGGACGCGGGTGGCGCTGTGGTCCAAACCACTGAGCCTCTTGGGCTTGCCGATCAGAAGGTCAGCAGTTTGAATCCACGTAACGGGGTGAGCTCCTGTTGCTCTGTCCTAGCTTCTGCCAACCTAGCAGTTTGAAAGCATGCCAGTGCAAGTAGATAAATAGGTACCACTGCGGTGGGAAAGTCAATGGATTTCCGCGCACTCTGATTTCCGTCACAGTGTCCCGTTGCACCAGAAGCGGTTTAGTCCTGCTGGCCACATGACCCGGAAAGCTGTCTGTGGACAAACGCCGGCTCCCTTGGCCTGAAAGCAAGATGAGCACCGCAACCTCAAAGTCACCTTGACTGGACTTAACCATCCAGGGGTCCTTTATCTTTACCTTTTTTTAATATCTCTAATAATCGGGTGAGCTCCCGTTGCTCGGTCCCTACTCCTGCCAACCTAGCAGTTCGAAAGCACGTCAAAGTGCAAGTAGATAAATAGGTACCGCTGCAGCGGGAAGGTAAACGGCGTTTCCTTGCGCTGCTCTGGTTCGCCAGAAGCGGCTTAGTCATGCTGGCCACATGACCTGGAAGCTGTACGCCGGCTCCCTCGGCCACTAAAGCGAGATGAGCGCCGCAACCCCAGAGTCGTCCGCGACTGGACCCTAATGGTCAGGGGTCCCTTTCCCTTTCCCTTACATGGCATGATAGTGGAACAAACTCCCTCGGAATGTGTTGGACTCTCCTTCAGTAGCTTTTTTTTACCTGGGTCCTCTCCTCCCCCCCCCCTTTGAAGATGGGGGCAACCGTTCCCCACCTCCGGTCTTCAGGGACCTTACCTGTTCTCCAAGAATTCTCAAAGATTATAGTCAGAGGCTCTGAGATTATACCTGCCAGCTCCTTTGGTATCGTTGGGTGCAGCTCATCAGGCCCTGGAGATTTGAATTCATTTAAAGTAGCTAGGTGCTCCCTCATGGGCGTACCCAGGGGGGGCAGCTGCCCCCCCTAGAAGGCAGCTGCCCCCCCGAAGCAAAAATGATCAGCGTCCATTCAAAGCAAACCTGAACGACCATGGCTTGCCCCCCCCCTAGTTTTGATCCTGGGTACGCCCCTGTTCTCCCTTAACACATTCCCCCCCCCCCATCTTGGGCTGTGGCTCCCTCCTTGCATCATTTGTTCGGTTATCCCCAGGTTGGGCATCGCTTTCATTTTGGGTGCAGACAAGAGGCCAAGTTGTCACCTAGTAACATTTTCCAGTCTTCTCCATGCAGAGGACCTACTACCACTTGCTTGTTCTTTTGCTTCGAACATAGCTGGAGAAACCTTTTATTATTATTTCTAACCTCTCTTGCCAAGGGCTGTAAAAAGAGAAGGTGCATTGCAGGGATCCGTCCTCCTCTGGGCATTTCAGGGAGGAGACAGTGGTTGATTTCAACCAAACAGAGATCTGTGGGGCTTAAGTTTTCATGGGAAACCCTCCCTCGTTTCCCTTCCCTTCGCCCAGCTGGGTGTCAAACAGTCGCTATTTCTGAAACCCTGGAGAACTGCCACTGCCAGCCAGTGCAGACTGTATGGAGCTAGGTGGGGCAGTGGTCTGACTCAGTAGGAAGTAGCTCTCTCTGTTGCAAATTACTGGAGAGGGGAGGACACCCTTGTGGGTGCTTGCTCCTCCATCATTGCATTGTTGCTTGTTTGGTTCCATCTAGCCCATCAAGGGTCAAGGTGGGCACTGGGAAGCAGTGCCAAGGGGTAGCACTTGGGCAGAGCCATAGCCTCCTGCAGGGGGCTGTTCAGCTTTCTGCTCTCTAACTGGCCGCCTGCCCCCAAATGGCTCGTTGCTATTATTACATCTCATTCACACACACACACACACACCAGTTTTTTCATATATCATTTACATTCAAATAAATTCAGTTTTATACATTTATAGGATTCCTTGAATCCTTAGACCTCCCCCTGCCCCACCATGGTTTCCATTGCAAATCTTTTCCTGCTGCATCTTACAACATTTATCCAAATTTTTGTTTATATCCTGTTTTAACCATAAAATTCATACAGTGTTTTATCAGTCCTGTTAATGTTTTTAAACTTTTACAGTGCTTTCTAAGGTAATCTATAAACTTTTCCCATTCTTTGTTAAATTTCTTGTCTTCTTGGTTTCTGATTCTCCTGGTCAATTTAGCCATTTCAGCATAGTCCATCATCTCGAGTCTCCATTCTTCTCTGGTTTGAACTTTGTCTTCCTTCCATCTCTGGGGGGGAAGCATCCTCGCAGCTGTCGTCACACACATGAAAAGTCTTTTCTGCTCCCTTGGTATTTCTTCGATTCATTATATATCATTTCCCAAAATGCTTTTGTTGTTTTGCACATCCTCCACATGTGATAGAAAGTGCCTTCTTTCTCTTCACATTTCCAACATAATATTGGTAGCAGTTCTATACATTTTTGCTAACCTAGTAGGAGTTAGATACCAATGGTACATCGTTTTCATATATGGTAGTTCTCTTTCAACGTACAGCATGCTAAGAACAAACTTAGTTGGTCTCTAAGGTGCTACTGGAAGGAATTTTTTTATTTTATTTTGTCTTGACTATGACAGACCAACATGGCTATCTACCTTTAACAGCATGCTATTATTACATCTCTATCCCACGTTTTGTCCAAGAAACTCTTCCGCTCCTCATTTAATCCCCACAATGACCCTATGAGGAAGGCTCAGCTGAGAGGCAGTGACAGGGAGCTATGTGGCCAAGTGGGGATTGGAGCCGTGGTCTCCTGGGTCCTGTTCCGACATGATAACCACTACATGATGCTGCGTCTAATTGCCCTCTTAGTCTAAATCCTTTTTCTTTCTTTTTCTTTTTTCCCCCAAATAATTTTTATTGGTTTTTACAATTTTATAAGCACATTTTATGATCAAGTTTGCAGATGGCACCAAATTGGGAGGGGTGGCTAATACCCCAGAGGACAGGATCACACTTCAAAATGACCTTAGCAGATTAGAGAACTGGGCCAAGGCAAACAGGATGAATTTTAACAGGGAGAAATGTAAAGTACTACACTTGGGCAAAAAAAAAAAAAAAGAAAGGCACAAATACAGGATGGGTGACACCTGGCTTGAGAGCAGTACAGGTGAAAAGGATCTAGGAGTCTTGGTAGACCATAAACTTGACATGAGTCAACAGTGTGATGCAGCAGCTAAAAAAGCCAATGCAATTCTGGGCTGCATCAATAGGAGTATAGCATCTAGATCAAGGGAAGGAATAGTACCACTGTATTCCACTCTGGTCAGACCCCACCTGGAATACTGTGTCCAGTTCTGGGCACCACAGTTCAAGAAGGATACTGACAAGCTGGAACGTGTCCAGAGGAGGGCAACCAAAATGGTCAAAGGCCTGGAAACGATGCCTTATGAGGAACGGTTTAGGGAGCTGGGTATGTTTAGCCTGGAGAAGAGAAGGTTAAGGGGGGATATGATAGCTATGTTCAAATATATAAAAGGACTAGTTGAATTTAGCCCGTTAATAACAGGCGCTAGAATGGAGAGGAGGGCCGGGGCGCCGCGCATCCCACCCTCCCTCGTTCCCGGCAGGCCCGAGGAGGGAAGCGGCGCCGGCGGCCTCTGCGCTCCTCCGCGGAGTTCCCCGTCCTCGGGCGGTGCCAGGCCCGCCGCCGGCGGCCCGTCGCCAAGGCGCTGCCGGAGCCACAGCCAGAGCCTGCCGAGTGGGGGCAGCCTCGGAGGCGGTGGCAGCGGGTGAGCGCAGGCGGACAGGGGCACCCCGGCAGTGCGCTCTTCTGGGGACCCGGTGGGCGGCGGGCCCAACTCCGTGCGAGGCAGCGGCACTGAGCCAACTGACGACGGCCGTGCGCTGTCGCTGCCTCTCGGACACGCCCCCTGTCATTGCCTATTGGTCTCTGCGCTCCAATCCAATCCCTGCGTCCCTGTGGGGCAGTGGCAAAAAACCACTGACACACGGACTGGACGCAGGGACACTTGGAGATTATTATATAGGATGTCATATAGAGGAGGGAGAAAGGTTGTTTTCTGCTGCTCCAGAGAAGTGGACACGGAGCAATGGATTCAAACTACAAGAAAGAAGATTCCACCTAAACATTAGGAAGAACTTCCTGACAGTAAGAGCTGTTTGACAGTGGAATTTGCTGCCAAGGAGTGTGGTGGAGTCTCCTTCTTTGGAGGTCTTTAAGCAGAGGCTTGACAGCCATCTGTCAAGAATGCTTTGATGGTGTTCCTGCTTGGCAGGGGGTTGGACTGGATGGGCCTTGTGGTCTCTTCCAACTCTATGATTCTATGATTCTATAACATAGCGGTTAAATTTTCATACTTCCCCCCCTCTCACTGTGGGAAGCCATGATCCGTCCCCCCCTCTCACAGGGGTAAACATATTCATTGTACATTTAACCTTGCTAATATTTTTCAGTATCATTGCTTGGGCCTGGCCCAATTTTGTGGGCCAGGAATTTCTATTTTTCTCAATTTCATATTTCGGTTGACTTCCTCAAGTCCCCCTCTGTTGAATGCATAATAAATCCTCTTTAACAGATTCATACACCTACTTTTAAAACATCGTAAAGTACAAAGGTAACTTTACTTATTATTCCTAAATTCAAACCTAAGCATCCTGATACTTCTGCTCTTTCCCTAAATTCTTCCCATCTGTCCACTCTAAATGTAACTTATTTTCAAAAGTCCAATTTATACTCCCCCCCCCTTCCTCCCTTTGGTCTCAGAGTATTTAGCCATATTTTCTTCCTCTTGCTAATCATTTTAAATTAATAATCCATATTAATCACTCATGCCAGTAATCATATCCATATATCATCATCCTTAAAGCCAGAAAAGTAGTCCAGTTCAGAAAAAGTTCTTATTCAACCCACACCCCTAAATCCTTTTTCTTGGGCATAGAGGGCAGGAAGCGAGAAGGAACTAGGCAGGAAAGGGCTTGGGTGGGGGCGGGGGTGTTGAGGAGGCAGGAAAGGGAGATGTGTTGGGGGGGTTGGAGTCTTGCTTTCTGGCTTGGAGGAGTCAGCGTGGTGTAGTGGTTAAGAGCGGTAGACTCGTAATCCGGTGAACCGGGTTCGCTTCCCCGCTCCTCCCCATGCAGCTGCTGGGTGACCTTGGGCTAGTCACACTTCTCTGAAGTCTTTCAGCCCCACTCACCTCACAGAGGGTTTGTTGTGGGGGAGGAAGGGGAAGGAGAATGTGAGCCGCTTGGAGACTCCTGAAGGGGAGTGATAAAACGGGATATCAAATCCAACCCCCCTTCTTCCTTTTAGCCCAAATACTGTGCTGCTGTAGGTGGCCATCCTTTCCTGATTTATGATGCTAGCTGCCTTGAGCCTGGCTCTGGTCGGGGAGGGCGGGGTACAAATAAATATTATTATTATTATTATTATTATTATTATTATTATTATTAGCACTCTGCACATGCTCTGCCTTTATTGCCACTTCACCATTTTCTGTGTCGTGAGGAGGCTGTGAAGAGGCGTTGGGTCGTGGCGGGGAATGATAATAATTATCAGGAATAATGTGGGGGGGGGGACATGGAGGAGAGAACCAAGGAGGGGGCTTCTATGGGGCGGAATCCGCCTCCCCGCCCCCTAGCCGCGGCTTCTGTCTCGCGGAGATGGGCGCTCATCCGCCTCCAGCACCAGCAGGAATCCAACAGGTGCCAGCTCCCGTTGCCAGGAGAGAAATCTCCACCTGTTGAATGCCTGCCTGTTGCGTTCCTTTTTAAGGCGGCAGCCTTTCCCTCCTTCCTTTCTTGCTTTGTCCGCTAAAATCCCTTGCAGCCCCGGTCGTGCCGGGAAGGGGAGGGGGCGGCTTCGAGGTGGAGGAGGAGGGTCTTCGGTGGGCAAAGCAGGCCGGCCGCGGACACTCGAAGCAGCTCCAGAGAGAGGCTGGGAAGGGCGAGCCAGGCAGGCAAGGAAGCGGGGTGGGAGGAAGGGAGCAGGAGTGCCAGCTTGGCCCCGTGACCGTGGGTGCCCGGGGCCGTGGGTGCCCCGCAGCGTGCATGGCCCTGGCACCGAAATTTTTGGGTGCCCGGCCGCTTCATGGGGAATTTTGTGGGCGCTGGGGCACCCAGGGAGTTGGCACCCATGGAAGGGAGGGTCTGCACCATGCCAACGCTTCTCCCGGGGTTGCCAGCTTCGTCCAGCTGGGCGGCGGGGTGCTGGCTGCGCATAAAAGACGGAGGGACAGGACGTTTGTGTTCTGTCTTGGAAGCGCAAAGGCTGCTGCGTTCCTGCCTTGCCGGGGGTTGGACTAGATGACCCGGCGAGGTCCGCCGCCACGCTGCGCTTCTCCGATTCCCGTCGGCAGGCAGGCAGGGAGGGGTCCGGCCCGGCTGGGTCCCCGCCTCCCGCCGGAGGAAGAGGAGGAGCCGCTTGGCGGCGGCGGCGGCACCTGCAGCAAGCAGCCCGGCAGCATCAGCATCAGCACCAGGCTCCGCCGGAGCCGGCCGGGGTTTGGCGGCGTCCGAGCCGCCCCGTCGTCGCCATGTGGCGGCGGGAGGCGGCGCAGCGGCGGGGCGGCGCAGCGGAGGCGGCGGGCGGCGGGCGCCGTCGGCGGGCGAGCTGAGCCGGGCGGCGCGAAGCAGGGTCCGGCCGAGCCATGGCGCTGCCCTGGGCGGAGGCGTCGGAGCGCGGAGGCGGACGCTGCAGCGCCCGGCCGCAGCCTCGCTGGCCCGGCGGCGCCCCGGGCGGACGACGAGCGGCGGGGCCCGGCTCGTGGCGGCGGCCCCCCCGGCGGAGGCTCGCGGCGCCGCTGCCCGGGTTGCGCTGAGCCCCGGCGAGCCCCCTCCCCTCGCTCTGCGCTCCTCCTGCCTTCTCCCCGGGCGGGCCCCGATCCAAGGAGGGCTCCCTCGGGGCGGCCATGGCGCTCCCGCAGCAGCAGCAGCAGCAGACGCCGCCCCCGCCGGCCAACACCACCGTAACGTATATTTTCGTTTACAGCCCCAGCGGGAGCGGCAGCGGGCCGGGGGGCGCGCCGGGGGCCGGTCCGGGCGTGGAGCCCACCCCGCACGCCGCGCCGGCCCCGCTGCGAGGGCCCAAGAGGAAGCTGTACAGCGCCGTGCCCGGCCGCAAGTTCATCGCCGTCAAGAGCTACACGCCGCAAGGCGAGGGCGAGATCCAGCTCAACCGAGGAGAAGCCGTCAAGGGTGAGTGCCCGAGCGGGGGGGGGAGGGTTCGTGGGCACGTGGGAGGAGGGGGAAGGCAGTTGGACACACCTCCTTTAATGGGGGGGGAGACGAAGGGGGGAGGAGGAGCTGGGAAGATGCGCGTCCCACCCACTCATCTGTAGCCAGTGGTACCCAGATTGCTGGAGCATCCTTAGGTTGTCTTGGCAAGGGCAGATAACTTTGGTAAAGTGGGGTGGGTGGCAGGGGCGTACCCAGGATCAAAACTAGGGGGGGGGCAAGCCATTGTCGTTCAGGTTTGCTTTGAATGGATGCTGATCATTTTTGCTTCTGGGGGGGGCAGCTGCCCCCTCTGCCCCCCCCCCTGGGTATGCCCATGGTGAGTGGGTAGGTGGGTATGGCAAGCCTAGGCTGGGCAGGGTCACCCAGAGGAGATGTTGCCAATAATGTGCTTTGGGAAGTAGAGGCAATGGGTTCAAGGGAGTGGGCAGGGGATTCTTCTGGGTGGTGGGGGGGGGAAGTGTTCAGCCTGGGTGATTGGGGAGCATTTGTGTTTAGAGTGGACTCTGGGTCAGAGGGTCTTCCTGGACCCAACAGCAGCCAGGCAGATGTCTCTGAAAGATGGGTAGGTGGTGACACCCCAAGTCCTTTCTCTCTCCCCTGGGATATACTGTGGGTGTGAAATCTGGGAATTCCCCACCTGCCAGGTTGTAGAGGTGGTTATAGTGGACCATGCTGACCTTCCCGTGAGATGGCAAAAGAGGTCTTGTTTTCCTTCGGCCACTGTTGGCACAGATGCACCTTCCCGGCAAAGGATGGTCAGATCTTGCAATTGAGATTTGCTTGGTGCTTGACTTTCTCCCTGCGGAGTGGGGAGGAGGGGGGTGGAAGAGAGATTTATGGCAAATAGGAGAATTACCCCTTACCTCTGCACACTCATTAAAAATGTGCCGCTGTGAATTGCTGGCAAATGGATCGTGTCTCTGGCCAGATTGATGAAGCTCCAGGGTTCATTTTAGGACGTGGGTGACCTGACTGCACCTGCCAACAATTTCTGTTGTCGCTTTTAAGCAGATATGGAGCAGCGCTCCTTCCATTTGTGGGTGCAAGTAACCGGGGGTCTGAGCACAACTTCTGTGCTCGTGCCATGCAACAGATGGGTGAAGAGCTGGCAACTCTTCTGGGCTTATGCAGCAGGCGGGTGTCATGCACTCGGCAGAACTGTCGCATCTGGGTTCCCATGTGAGTTGCCTGGTTCGCCTCCCCCAGTCCCTGGGGAAGTGGGCTTGCGAGGGCCTTGGTTGCAGCAGCTCACTATTCTGCTGCGAGTTCCTGGTGCAAAGACAAGAATGCACTTTGTAAGCTACTATTTTTAGTGGAGATGTAGTATCGCCTGCCGGCTGAAATTGTGACACGTGAAGCAGCTCTTCTGGTTGGAAGGAAGACAGCAAGTGGTTTCTTAGAACTTGGAGCCAGAACGCTCTATGCCTGGAGTGTTCCTGACAGATGGCTATTCCTTGCAAATGTCCAAGGAAACTGGAATCTGCAGCTTCCCTCGCTGGGTAGCCACTCCTGCTGCTGAACTGCACTAGTTTCCAAGCTGTTTTAACCCTCAGGACCGTAACCCAACTCAGCCTTGGGACTAACTAAGCCTGCTCAAGAAGACCTTTGCAAAACTACAGCACCCAGGGGCCCTTGAAAAAGACTTTTTTTTTTTTTAAAGGACTGGTTGATTTCCATGGTGTGCCTGTGCCTTTACTCAGATACACCGCCGATCTACCGTCTTGTCTTCTGAATGCTGCCATTTTGGGTTATCCTCTGCCAGGTGGTAAAGAGTCGGTCGGTCAGTGCATTACTCCAAAGCCTTGAGAGCCAGTGTGGTGTAGTGGTTAAGAGTGGTGGGCTTGTAATCTGGTGAACCGGGTTCGCTTCCCCGCTCCTCCACATGCAGCTGCTGGGTGACCTTGGACTAGTCACGCTTCTCTGAAGTCTCTCAGCCCCACTCACCTCCCAGAGTGTTTGTTGTGGGGGAGGAAGGGAAAGGAGAATGTGAGCCGCTTTGAGACTCCTTCGGGTAGGGATAAAGCGGGATATCAAATCCAAACTCTTCTTGAGGGCTGGCCAGTCCGCCCTTCTGAACTGGAGACTCAGTGCCAAGCTGGGCATGATGCTCGTCGTACCATTCACCTTTGCTTGGCTGTTTTTAAGAGCAGATAGTTGAAGAAGAGAGCTGGATCGGGCCCATAGCATGGCACAGGGGAGCATTGATCCTTTGCTTCTGCTGTGGTCAGAATCGGAGCCAGACCCCCACCCACCTTCTCCAAACACCTGCTGGGGAAACTTCCTTGCCACCAATCAGAGCCTTCCCCCCATTGCCTGCGGCAGGTGTTTCGGCCATGCATTGGCAAGCAGCAAATGTCATGCCTGGCTCGGTCCTCACTTTGCCCTCTATGCCCGCTGCTTGTGGTGGCTGTTGTTACCAGGGCACTGATGAGCACATTGAGCTGCAGAGAAAAGTGGGGATAGCGAGCTGTGTAGAGTAGAGTAGACTTTGGATTTGATATCCCGCTTTATCACTCCCCGAAGGAGTCTCCAAGCGGCTAACATTCTCCTTTCCCTTCTTCTGTGGGGTGAGTGGGGCTGAGAGACTTCAGAGAAGTGGGACTAGCCCAAGGTCACCCAGCAGCTGCATGTGGAGGAGCGGAGACGTGAACCCGGTTCACCAGATTACGAGTCTACCGCTCTTCACCACTACACCACACTGGCTCTCTGTGATGTAGCTTATGGCTTAACCTCCTTAAGAACATCAGAAGAACTCCACTGGGTGGGCCCAGAGGCCAGTTCTTCACGGCGGCCAAACAGGCGCTTCTGAGCTCTGCAGAACTTTCCACATTGGTGAGCTCCAATAACTGGTATTCCGAGACATCCTACCTCAGGCAGTGGAGGGGAGGACACAGCCATTGTGGCTGGACCTTCCCTGAGGAATGAAGGTGCAAGAGAGCAGAACATTTGCAGAATCGGGGAGAAGGACTTGGCACAGTAAAGAAATAAACCCAGCTGGGGAAGAGTCAAGATGATGAGCAAGTCTAAAGACCTTTCTGGCTGATGGCTTCAAAGTCATTCTAGCTGGGTCGGTGGCACAGAGGAGATTATGTTATGTTTGTGGCCGCTGTGTCACAAGAACGAAGGCACAACCAAGTTGGCTTTTTAAAGATACTAAGGGGTTGCTGAGAAATTCTGCAGGACCAAGGCAGCATCTTGAGTTCAGTTACGGCTGGGCTACTCCTGCACATGTAAAATCCAGCAAATTTTCTCATTGAAATTTTGCATATCTTCTGATATTGAAGCTTTTGTATGTTTGGAGGCACCTATAGAAAACGGGATGGGGAGGTGTTGTTGTTATGATTTATCTAGAAAATATCAATTGATTCTATAATCTGCCTTTCAGCCAAAATATTCTCGAAGCAGAGCAATGATAAAACGCCTCTCTAATAAAACAATGAGCTAATCACAATGAGAAACAGCCAAAAACAAAAAACAAAATTCCAGCAGGAGAAATTAAAATAGCACCACAGAGAACTAAACCTACTCAGGTTAGAAGCCTGCCTGCAAATTAAAAAGACTTAATTACACACACCTAAATCGACTAAGCTCTTGAGTGTGAACCTAGGGAAGGGCTAATGTTTACCACGTGATCACCACCCTAATTTCTTCCCGGGATTTGCATCTCCAAATAATTGATACTGTTTCCAGAGTTGCATGGATATGTTATTCTGCAGAATTCTGAGACTTGATTCTGACCATTCTGCGTGTGCATAATTTGTATTTCCCTGCCTCACTTGCTGTAAGACTCTGGGACATGTGGCTGAAAGGTCCTGCTTTTTGCCAGGAGATTATTCCAGGTGACTTCTGGAAGACAGGAATTCAGAGGAGCAAGCTGCAGCCCAGCCTGGAAAAGGGGGCAAATGAGCTAAGCCAAGACCAGAGCTATCATGCCGACAAACCTTTGAAGATGGTGAAACGGGTTCAGGGCCTGGTTAGTAGAAGACCAAGCAAGCGCTGTAGCGCAGAGGTGCGGGCTATCTGTGGTCCTCCAGATGTGGCTGTACAGCTCCCATCAAAGATGGTCCATGGGCAGGGATGATGGGAGCCCCCTCCCCAGGTTCCCCAGCCCTACCCTACAGCAAAATTCATGTTACGGAAGGAGGACGGTGTTTGTGTGATGGCTCTGTGAATTCCGCATGCGGATCAGGCTTCGCTGGAGCTGTTGCCGGGAAGGACTTGCGTCTCACTGCCATGGTTACGGGGAAAGCTCTCTTCAGAGCATCGTGTGATGCGGGTGGCCTGTCAAAGGGTGTAAGAGGAATGGAGAGGATTGCTCAAGATGGGTTTTTTGCACCACCTGCCTTGAACGATCCAGGTGCATGCCAAACAACAAAACTCCAAAGAGGACCATCCTTACTAATCTGAAATTGCAGCCCCACCTAGATACCTTGCTCTTAAATCTGTTGGTCCCACTGCTGATATGACCACAAATTCCTTTCCACCTCTTTGAAGCAGTCTGGTATATGTCAAGGTGGTGTTCACGTGCGTGTTGCCCTTGGAAAGCATAACTCCTGTTCTTCACCAGCCTTCTGATTTCACTCATTGGCTAAAATCACTGACAGGCAGAAGCAGCCAGGCTGACTCATTTCACGAAAATTTCTCAGAAGGATGCCTGCACATTTTGCTTTATAACTTTCTTTCTAAGAGGGTTAGATGCTTTTAAAAACATATTTTATTTCGACAAAGTAATGATCATAAATAAATAAGAATACAAATGTGCACCCCACCACCAAGACCATTCCATTGTAACTATCCAACCTCCCAAAATTTCAACACCTCTTGCGATGGTTTAACCCTTTTCTGTTTTAACAGTACAAATTCTACAAACACCTTCCAGATTTCCTCAAAATCATTTCTCCTGCATATTCCCCGTCTTACCTTAACTTGGTGCTTTTCTTACAAAAATGAAAGTTCTGAGCCTGGGGTCCCCAATGAAGGTCTTCGTGGGCAACCCCAGTTTTAAGAGGAGACGCTGCCAGAGCTTGAACCTGGGACCTTCTTCTGAACTTTGCTCCCCATCCTCCTGCCCGCTGACCTTCCCACGAGCTCCTTCCCCAGTTCCCCTGAGCTCTTGGCATTTCCCTTCCCTTTCAGCCCCTGCTGCCCTATGATTGGGCCATTGGCTGTTCTGTTGCCCTTCCTCCGCTGCCCTGGCTATCCTGCCCCTGAGTCCTCCTGGTCTCCTTCCTCCAGAGTTCATGCCTTCTGCTATGCCGCTCTGGTTCCTGATGGACCTCTTCTGCACTCTCCTTTTGAGGGTTTTTCTGCAGCCAAAGTGCTACCATCCCTCCCAGTGGCCTTTTGCGTTGCTTTCTTTTTATATATATATATCATTTTTTATTAGTTTTAACAATATTTTTATACAATGATAACAATCACATAATTTTACATTTCTTATACCTTTTTGGCTTGCTATAGCCTTGACTTCCTTCAGACCTTCCTTATGACCTTCTAATATCTATATCTTAATTTTATCTTTCTTATTTCTTCCGTTTTATTATATTACACGCCACCTTAATTTCTATAAGTTCATATTAACAACAGCATTTCTTCCTTGCTCTACAAAACCTCTTGTAGTCCTACCAACGTATTCAATTCAGTACATTCTTTTAAATAGTCTGTAAATTTAGTCCAGTCTTTGACGAACTTCTGGTCCCGCTGTTCTCGGATTCTCCCCATCATTTTGTCCATTTCTGCATAGTCCAATAGTTTCATTTTCCATTCCTCTACTGTCGGTGTTTGATCTTGTTTCCAGTTTTGTGCAATTAACATCCTTGCCACAGTCACTGCATATTGGGAAAGCTTAATCTTTTGCGTTGCTTTCTGCCATGGCGGAAAGGGGCCTGCACAGCCAAAGCCCCATTGCCACCCCCTTCCCTGCCTATGGGCGGACCTCGTTGGGCGTTCCTCATAACCTTTGCTAGAGGCCCATTCCTGCTTCTAAAGCCTGCTTGAGCCCATCAGAAATAAGAGGCTGCCTGCATCGCTCTGTCCGTGTCGCCCCTCCTCCCCTCCTTGGCTTCAGAGGCCACATACGGCAGAATTGGCACCACACTTTCCAACCTCTTGCAGCCAGCCAGCCAAGCTGCATGGAACAACCTGTAAGACTAATTGCAGTCGTTAACAGTCGTCAACAGGTTTACCACAGCTATCAGCCTATCACCCATTCCCACCACCCTTCTGAGTAATACCCCTCCCACCCTCTCACTCTATATAAGGGTCTGGTGACTTCTGTTTCAGTGTATCTGAAGAAGTGTGCATGCACACGAAAGCTCATACCAAGAGCAAACTTAGTTGGTCTCTAAGGTGCTACTTAGAGAAGGGACCCAGGTGGTGCTGTGGGTTAAACCACAGAGCCTAGGGCTTGCTGATCAGAAGGTCGGCGGTTCGAATCCCCGTGACGGGGTGAGCTCCCGTTGCTCAGTCCCTGCTCCTGCCAACCTAGCAGTTCAAAAGCACATCAAAGTGCAAGTAGATAAATAGGAACCGCTCTGGCGGGAAGGTAAACGGCGTTTCCGTGCGCTGCTCTGGTTCGACAGAAGCAGCTTAGTCATGCTGGCCACATGACCGGAAGCTGTACACCGGCTCCCTCGGCCAATAAAGCGAGATGAGCGCTGCAACCCCAGAGTCGGACACAACTGGACCTAATGGTCAGGGGTCCCTTTACCTTTACCTTAAGGTGTTACTGGAAGGATTTTTTTTATTTTTTATTTTGTTTTGACTATGACAGACCAACACGGCTACCTACCTGTAACTGGAACAACCGTGTCTCTCGAGGGCCCCATGTGCTGCTCTTGCTGCTAAACTGGGAAAGTAGGAAGCTGCCTTGTGCTCAGGCTGCTACTGTGCAATAGTACTTGTGCTTCCTTAATCTCAGGGTTGTGTGTTTGAGACCCACACTGTGCAAAAGATCCCTGCGTTGCAGGGGGTTGGACTGGATGACCCTTGGGTGTCCTTTCCAACTCGGCTATCCTACAATTCCATTATTCTAATATGCACCCAGCGCATATTCAATGTAAACCAGCGAAAAGACCCAGAAATATAATAATAATTTATTATTTCTACCCCGCCCATCTGGCTGGGCCTCCCCAGCCACTCTGAGCAGCTTCCAACAAAAGATTTCTTGTTGTTCAGTCGTTCAGTCATGTCCGACTCTTCGTTACCCCATGGACCAGAGCACACCAGTCACACCTATCCTTCACTGTATCTCGCAGTTTGGCCAAACTCATGTTGGTAGGTTCGAGAACACTGTCCAACCATCTCATCCTCTGCCATCCCCTTCTCCTTGTGACCTCAATCTTTCCCAACATCAGGGTCTTCTCTAGGGAGTCTTCTCTTCTCATGAGGTAGCCAAAGTACTGGAGCCTTAACCTCAGGATCTGTCCTTCTAAACAAAAGATTAAAAATACATTAAAACATTAGTCATTAAAAACTTCCCTAAACAGGGCTGCCTTCAGATGTCTGCTAAATGTCAGATAGTTGTTTATTTCTTTGACATCCGATGGGTGGGTGTTCCACAGGGCGGGCGCCACTACCGAGAAGGCCCTCTGCCTATGAAATGTCACCTGTACTATACTCCAGAAAAGGACAACAGACAATAATCCAGCAGAAGGACCGGTTTCACATGCCTTTTCCTGCCTTGTGAAGGATCGTTGTTTCTGTCAAAAAGCCCAGTCGGCATCTTGAAAAGAAAAGCTTCTCAACAAAAAGAAAATTGCTCAGCTGAAAGACTTCTTATCAGCTGCAGATACATAAGGGGAAGAAGAAGGATATTGACAAGCTAGAAGGTGTACAGAGGAGGGCAACCAAGATGATCAAGGGTCTGGAAACTAAGCCTGATGAAGAACAGTTGAAGGAGCTGGGTAGGTTTAGCCTGGGAAAGAGGAGACTGACAGGAGATAGGAGAGCCATCTTCAAATATCTCAAAGGCTGGCACATGGAAGACGGAGCTAGCTTTTTTTCGGCTGGTCTAGGGGTAGACCCCGAACCAACAGACTCAAGTTACAAGGAAGGAGATGGCAATTAAACATCAGGAAGAACTTTCTGGTGGAAAGAGCTATTCGACAATGAATTGGACTCTCTCAGGAACCTCTCCTTCCTTGGAGGTTGTTAAGCAGAGATTGGATGGCACTGCCGTGGGTTGGACTAGATGACCCTTGGGGTCCCTTCCCACTCTACAACTCTATGATTCTTTGAATTGTTTGGACCCATTCCCCCAAAGAAGATGGTTAAGAAAAAGTTGCTCACGGACTCTGAACTAAACAGGACATACAGTGGTACCTTGGTTTACGAACTTAATCCATTCCAGAAGTCCGTTCTTAAACCAAAACCATTCTCAAACTGAGGGGCGCTTTCCCTAATGAGGCTCCTGCCGCCGGTGCCCTTCCACCGTTCGGATTCCGTTCTTAGACCGAGGTAAAGTTCTCAAACACTATTTCCGGTTTTGCGGAGTTTGTAAACTGAATTCTTCTTAAACAGGACTGTTTAAGGTCTCTAAGGTGTTACTGGAAGGGATTTTTTTTATTTTGTTTCGACTATGGCAGACGAACACGGCTACCTACCTGTAACTAAATTATAACAAGATTGTTAAAAGAGCAGTTCGGCAGTGGATTTGGCTGCCCAGGAAGACTGTGGGAACCTCTTTGCTGAATGTTTGATTTGTGAGTGCCTTGCCCCAGCAGTGGGACACATGCGGCTTTGGTGCCACCAGGAGAACACCGGGTTCAAAAGAGGGTGCCTTGACATGGCGCCCTCTAGCTGTTCTGGACCATGACTTCCACCAGCCACAGCATCCCATAGCTTTGGTTTCCTGGGGCCGAGGAGAGTTGTAGTTCAATCATCTGTAGGGCATCAGTTTAGGAAAGCCTGGTACAAGGGACTGCCAATTCTGAACAGATTGAGAGAAGCTGAGTTGCCCATGCTCCTAGTGCCCTCCCACCTGAACTATAGCCCCTTACTCTACATGAGGCTTTCCTTGAAGACAGTCTGCTAGTGCAGAATGCAGTTTCTGGGGTGCTATGGGGGGGCAGCCCAGTAGGACCCTGTGCCAACAGTCCCCAAAACTCTTCACTAGCATCCATTGAGCCACTGGGCCCATTTCGGGGTGTTTAACGTAGTGTACAAAGGCCGTAACAGCTTGGGGAGGCCAAGCACCTCTCTCAAGATCAGCCTTCAGTGATTGGCAGGGGAGGTCCTCTTGGCGCTGCCGCCTCTGGGTTGGTGCTGACACATGGCGGGGCCTTCTCGGTGGCAGCCCCCCACTTGTGGAACGCCCTGTCTCAGGAGGTACAAGAGTTGTGCTTCACCCTGGCATTTGATGGCCGGAAGATCCCCTTCATTGCAACCTTGAAGTTATTAGCCGTGAGGATGTAGGACTGTTCTTGAAATGTTCTCAGATTGTTCTTTAGGTTTTAAAATGCATTGGTTTTTTTTAAAAACTTTTCTTATTTTGCTGCTTGGCTTGCTTGCTTGCCTCCCTGGGCTCCTTTGGGAGGATCAGAATCGAACAGACGGAATGAGCCGATGATGCTGGGGCTTGGGGGCAGGAGCAGAATTATTGAGAGGAAGGGGGTGGCAGGAGGGGCTTTTCCTTATCAACCTAGTTAAAACCTCAAGGGGCGTTGGGGGAGGGCTGGAGGGTCGGCCGTATCCGTGTTGGTGGTGCAGAGGCTGGACTTTCCCCGGGATGGGCTGGCCAGGCCAGAGGTTGCTCTGTTTTGTGACTGTTCTCTGTCTCTGACCATCTGCTTTGTTGCCAGCCGGACACTCTCCCCCATCTCTCTCTGTGCTTTCTCATCCTCATCCATGCTCCTCTCTAGACGAATCGCCTCATCAGCTGGGTAACTATGGCTTTTCTCATCCTCCTCTCTTTTCTCCTCCTCAATCATCCCCACCCTTTTTGCCTCGTCCTGCCTCTTGTCACCTGATGGCGTCTCTGGGGGGCTGGGAGGGGGCAGTAGGCTGCTTGTGGGTCCACACTCCTTTGCCTCCCTCCCTTGATGCCTCCTTGTTCCTAGCAGACTGTAGCTAGCAGGGTGGGTGGGTGGGTGGGTGTAGAGAGAGAGAGAAGAGGGGGCAAAGAGTCGGTCTCCAGCAAGGATTTGGGGTGATGCGATGCCCTGATGCCATTTGAAGAGCAGACGAAAGCAGAAGACGCCTGTCTTGTCCAGCCCTCTGTACCCTACATAGTGGACATGGAAGACCCTCAACACTGCTCCTTGGGGTTTTAAGGATGTCCACATTCCTGGACAAAGGAATGCAAGTCCCAACCATAACTAACCTGAGTGTTGAGTTCTGATTTCAATCTGTTGGCCATGCAAAGTGTGGTTGGCATTGACCTGCTCTGCCAGCCGGCAGGAAGACGGCCACTAGTTAAGCATTCCTGGGCGGACTCTAGTCACCAAGAGGTCTGGAGGTGGCATTGGGGCTGCCCTCCAGGTGGCATCAGGGCTGCTTCCGCTCCAAATGTGGCGGTCAGAATATGCTATGTAGACGTTGCTTCGCTGCCTCTTTCCTTGCAGTGGGTGGCACAGAGGGGAGGGGTGGTGTGGGGTCCTGGCAGTGGTGCTGAGACCTTGGGAAAGGAGGAGTTTGGAGGCCAGTGGATTTGCCCCTGTTTTCCTCATAGCTCTTCCATATCCTGCCCCGAGTCTGCCCGCTCTCCATGCAAGAGTTTGGCCACCATTTGTGCTTGGAACGAGAGGAGGGGTCTTGGACCTCCCCAAAGTGGCACTCTCTTTGTGTGTGTATTTAGCTGATGCTCGTGGTTATAGCATAAAAGCATGCAGGTATCTGGGAGTGAGATCCTCTGGTGGCTACAGGTAAGTGTGGTTGAAAAGGTGTGTTTGATGGAGCTGGCAAGGATATTGCCTATCTGTATGCAATGTGGGTTGTTTCGCTGTGAGGCTCCTTTGCATAACCTATGGAAAGATGCAGAATTGTTTTGGAAATCTCATGCCAAGGACAGAGGGCGAAGGGTTTCCATACCATCACGCTTCTGTGTGCAAACACTCTGCAGGTGTCTCCTGGGACTTACTGCGCCATGGGGCTGGGGTCTCTCCTCTGCCCTCCACCTGGCAGCATTGCTCACCTGAAGTCCTGCTTCCTGCTACTCTTCATCTCATCCCCCACTGAAGTTGCCACCTTTCTGGACCTGAATTGGCCTTCAGGCAGCAGGGCTTCCCCCTTCCTCGCTCCTCTCCCCTCTGACAGGGATGGACCTGGTTTATTTAGCTGGGATCTTTAACCTAGGTTGGCAGTGGCATTTAACCTCTGGAACTCCTCGCCTGTTGAGAGAGAGAGAGTTTGGATTTGATATCCCGCTTTATCACTACCCGAAGGAGTCTCAAAGCGGCTAACATTCTCCTTTCCCTTCCTCCCCCACAACAAACACTCTGTGAGGTGAGTGGGGCTGAGAGACTTCAGAGAAGTGTGACTAGCCCAAGGTCACCCAGCAGCTGCATGTGGAGGAGCGGAGACACGAACCCGGTTCCCTAGATTACGAGTCTGCTGCTCTTAACCACTACACCTGTTGACATCAGGCCACATTTTTTGACACCTGCTCAAAACATTTTTGCTTAGATGAGTCCGTCCAGGCACGTTGAGAATGAAGGTGTGTTTTAATCTGCCTTTACAGCGGAACCTCGGTTTTCAAACGTAATCCGTTCCGGAAGACCGTTCGAGTTCCGAAAACCAAAAACTCAATACGGAAGCCTCAATACAATAGGGAAACTCAAAACGGAAGCTGCACACATTCAAAAAGTGTTCAAAAACCCAAGCATTTACTGGTACTTCTGGGTTTACGGCGTTCGAGTTCTGAAACGTTTGTCAACGGAGAGGTTCAAAAACTGAGGTTCCACTGTATTGTTGATTTTATGTTTTGAATGATTCAAAGTGTTATTTTAAGTGTTAATTTTAACTGATAATCTTATTGCTTTATTCTCTTGGTAAACCACTTTGAATCAATCAAGTACTATATACCGGTACATCTTATGAAACAAACAAAAAACCTGCCCTATCTCCTCTCCTTGCCTTGATTCTGCTCATAACCTGCAATTAAACAATGCATTTATTTATTTATTGGTGACGCCACAAGGAACGCCTGGTGTCCGCCCCTGATCTGGGGAACTTCCAAAGAGAAAACAGGTTCAGGGGTTTAGGATTGCTTCTGGAAGATGCCTGACCTTTGATGTCCTGAGGCCTCTTCAGAAAGAGAGTGTTTGCTGAGCCATGTGAGGAAGGGCTGTGGCTCAGTGCTAGAGCGTCTGCTTTGCATGGGGGTGGTTCTGGGTTCAAGTCTCTATGACAGGGGTCAGCAAACTTTTTCAGCAGGGGGCCGGTCCACTGTCCCTCAGACCTGGGGGCGGCGGAACTGGACTACGGTATATTTTGGGGTAAAAAAGAACGAATTCCTATGCCCCACAAATAACCCAGAGATGCATTTTAAATAAAAGGACACATTCTACTCATGTAAAAACACACTGATTCCCAGACTGTCCATGGGCCGGATTTAGAAGGCTATTGGGTCGGATCCGGCCCCTGGGCCTTAGTTTGCCTACCCATGCTCTGAAGGGTAGGACTCGAACCAGTGGCTTCCGAATACAAGAAAGGAGATTCTGACTAAAGGTCAGGAAGAGCTTTCTGGGAGCAAAAGCTTTTGGGCAGTGGAAGCGTCTCCCTCAGATGGTTTTTTAAGGAGAGGCTGCATGGCCATCCGTCAGAGAAGCTTTGGTTGGGATCCCTGCATCGCAGGAGGTTAGACTAGAGGACCCCCAGAGACTGGGTGGATAAAAATCAATGATTTTTAAAAATTTAAATCAGATTTCCTTGTTTTAAATTGGATTTTTTTAAATTTAAATTGGATTTTTAAAATAAAATGCTTTTGGAGGAAAAACCTTTCTAAATATAGTTTTCTATTGAAGTGACATTGTAGTCCAAAGGCTATTCATCAGGAAATAAGGATTTGTTTTAAGTTTTTCATGTGGGCTAAAACTCAGTATAAGGTTGTTGTTATTATTTTTTTAAATTGTTTAGCCACATCAGTTAACAAACATGGATACATACGCTATAATGTTATTGTTTTAGTTAAAGAAATTGTTTAAATTGTTAATAAGGAAATGATTATTTTCCTCCTTCCAATAAAGTACAGCAGAAAAGTTGTCCAAATACAATTAACTCATTAAACCTCACAATCATTTCATAATTATTTGTCTATGTATTTCTAATAGTAGAACCAAATCAGTAATTTTTGATAGAACGGTAAAAACTACTCTGAAAATGTATTATTCCAAAAACGAAACCTTCATATGGTTGTAAATATTAAGGGTTAGGGTTAGAATGAGTGTTTCTTTATTATTCTTATATTATTATTATTCCTGAAGGCAGCCCTGTTTAGGGAAGTTTTTAACCTGTGATATTTTGATGTATTTTAATATCTGTTGGAGGCCACCCAGAGTGGCTGGGGGGACCCAGCCAGATGGGCGGAGTACAAATAAAAAAAATAATAATATTATCCTCTATAATAATCTCCCTATGTCCCTGCGTCCGCGTCCGTGTGTCAGTGGAAATCACAACTGCGCATGCGCTCCACTGACACACGGATTGGAGCGCAGAGAGGAGGAGGAGCCTGAGGTTGGAGCGCAGCGCGAGCGAAGCGCTTGCGCTTCGCGAGCCTCCAAACCTCTCTGCTTCAGCCGCAATGGCGGCCGCTCCCCGCGCGCTGCTGCTTCTCCCCCTCCCTTCTTTCTCCCCGCCTCAGCCGCCCGTGGCGGCGGTGGGGAGGGCGGCCGTCGCCGGGGCTGCCAGCAGGGCAGCGGCAACAGGTTGGAGCGCGGTGCGAGCGAAGCGCGCTTTCCAAAAGGAGGCGCAATTGCGCGCAGCAGCCCTCGAGGAGGACCCAGCACCTCCTCGCGCAGGAAGGCTGCGCCCTGGAGGGGGATGAAGGAGGCCCCCCCGTCCGGCCCACGCCCTTCCCTGCGCGCTGCCCAGCCGGCGGGGGTCCGAGGCGAGCCCGTTTTTTAAACGGGCTTAATATACTAGTTATTATTATAAAAAAAGAAAGAAAGATTTAAATCAAGTCTTGCTGACTAGTGATTTAAATAGTGATTTAAATTGATTTGATTTAAATGAAATCCACCCTGCCCAGGGATCCTTTCCAACTCTTCAATTCTGTGATTCTTTACCATTGGGAGAAAAAGCAGCCTTTTTGATGCCAGGGCTTCCTTGGTGCTGCCAGCCCTGAGGTGTGGGCTTGCGCATGTGAGAGTGCAATTCAACGCAGGCTTGATCCACTGCACATCTAGATCCCCCCAGGAATCCACCAGGACTTGGCCACCTCTGGCGAGTGGGTGGCTGTCGAAGCAGATGAGAGGCAGGCGGGCAGCCAGGCTGGGCCTGAGGCTCCCTCGGTGAGTCAGGGATTCCTCCCTTGGAGACGGCAGCGCTCCTTCCCTGCCATGGCTTCCAAGCGGCTCCCTGGCTCTCCTCACCCACCTCTCCCTCGGCTGCAGCGGCGGAATTGGAGAGCAGGGCTTGCCCACCTTGGCTGCAGGTTCCTGGACGGCTTTCAGGGTGCCAGCAGGCGCTCGCTTGCCATCGCCTCTCGGCTGGCCTCCCTCTCGCGGTGCCTGCCAGTGATGGATTCCGTCTTGGATTATCAGGCTTCCTCATCCCACAGCGCCCCCCGCACCCCCCGAGTCTCAAGTATAGAATCCTAGAGTTGGAAGAGACCACAGGTGCCATCCAGTCCAACCCCCTGCCAAGCAGGAACACCATCAAAGCATTCTTGACAGGTGGCTGTCAAGCCTCTGCTTAAAGACCTCCAAAGAAGGAGACTCCACCACACTCCTTGGCAGCAAATTCCACTGTTGAACAGCTCTTACTGTCAGGAAGTTCTTCCTAATGTTTAGGTGGAATCTTCTTTCTTGTAGTTTGAATCCATTGCTCCGTGTCCTCTTCTCTGGAGCAGCAGAAAACAACCTTTCTCCCTCCTCTATATGACATCCTTTTATATATTTGAACATGGCTATCCTATCACCCCTTAACCTTCTCTTCTCCAGGCTAAACATACCCAGCTCCCTAAGCCGTTCCTCATAAGGCATCGTTTCCAAGCCTTTGACCAGTATAGATCTCAGGTATAGATTCAAGTATAGATCTCAATTATAGGTATAGATTCAAGTATAGATCTCAGGTATAGATTCAACCAGCCATTTCCTTGTTCTCAAACAAGCTCCTCCACTTCCATGAAATCTTTTCAGCATCATTTTAAGAGGACCCCCCCCCAAAAAAAAATTCCCTCTTGATTCAAACCCCACCACCACCACTTCCTGGATGGTGTGTTTAAAATCCCAACCCTCCAGGAGGAAGAGGGTTCTGTGTTCTGGGCAGCACCCAGCTTTCTGTGGGTGGCAAACGAACATTACCTAAGAATAGCAGCTGTAGCCAGGCTGTTTGGGAAAATTGGGTGCTTTTAGGGAATGCAGAGGAGGGGAATTAAGTAGGTCAGGGTGCCATGCTCTGGGGAACAGAGGCTGTGTATCTGAGTTGTGATGATGGCCCGGGTTGCGTCTCAAAAGGCAAGTGATGCTTTGATTCATTTATATAGGGTGGCATCTGATAGCTGCTGCTCTGCAGGCGCCAAATAAGAAAACGTTGAAAGAATTTCCCCAAAGCGAGAACATACAGTATGGTAAAAGGTAAATGGACCCCTGACCATTAGGTCCAGTCGTGACTGACTCTGGGGTTGCGGCGCTCATCTCGCTTTACTGGCCGAGGGAGCCGGCGTACAGCTTCCGGGTCATGTGGCCAGCAGGACTAAGCCGCTTCTGGCGAACCAGAGCAGCGCACGGAAACGCCGTTTACCTTCCCGCTGCAGTGGTACCTATTTATCTACAGTGGTACCTCTGGTTACGTACTTAATTCGTTCCGGCGGTCCGTTCTTAACCTGAAAACGTTCTTAACCTGAAGCACCACTTTAGCTAATGGGGCTTCCCGCTGCTGCTGCACCGCCGCTGCCCCATTTCTGTTCTCATCCTGAAGCAAAGTTCTTAACCCGAGGTAATATTTCTGGGTTAGCAGAGTCTGTAACCTGAAGCGTATGTAACCCGAGGTACCACTGTACTTGCACTTTGACGTGCTTTCGAACTGCTAGGTTGGCAGGAGCTGGGACCGAGCAACGGGAGCTCACCCCGTCACGGGGATTCGAACCGCCGACCTTCTGATCGGCAAGCCCTAGGCTCTGTGGTTTAACCCACAGCGCCACCCACGTCCCATATACAGTATGGAAGCAGCGTCAAAAAATTATAAAGAGCAGATTTAAAGTGTGGAAAGGCAAGTGTTGCAATATCAGAGAGTAAAAAGAAATGTAAAAGCAGCAGATTTTCAAATCCTGGGAGGCCAGAAAGGCTTTTTCCTTGGCACTGACAGCACAATGAAGCAGGTGTCAGGCAGGCATCTCTGGAGAGGGTGTTCCATAGACAAGGGGCCACCACTGGGAAGGCTCTTTCCCCCCTGCCATAGTTCAGCAGTCCAAGGCACTCCTAGCAGGGGTGGGGGTGGGGCTGCGTTGAAGGTCTCTTTGGACAGGAAGAAGCCGTCCTTCAGATCCCGGTGACCCCAAGCCCTAAAAACCAGCCCTTTTGAGTTGTGCCCAGAAACTGACCGGTGGCTCAGAGAGTAGACCTCAGCTGCTGGGACCGCAGATCCGTGGCAGTGGGGGCCATACAAGGGACTTGAGCAGAACAGCAAACGGGCCACGTCTGAGCACAGGGCATGGGCCTCCTCGAAGCATCCCAGCTCCCGGTGTACATAAAAAGAGCCCTGCTGGATCAGGCCAGCAGCCTATTTAGTCCGGCATCCTGTTCTCACAGTGGATAACTAGATGTCCAAGGGTGTTTTCTATTCGGAAGCATTGCTGCCTTCAGTTGTGGAAGCAGAGCATAGCCATCTTGTCTGGAAGCCACCGATCTATTTCTTTTCCATGAATTTGTCCAATCCTCTTTAAAAGCCATCCAGGTTGGGGGCTGTCCCCGCCTCCTGTGGCAGAGAGTTCCATAGATTAACTATGTGCTGTGGGAAGAAGGACTTTCTTGTCTGTCCCGAATCTCCCAACATTCAGAGAGGGAGAAAACCTTTTCTGTCTCCATTTCCTCATATGCCAGGCAGAATTTTATAAGGTTCTTCCAATAGGAGAGTTTTTGACTTGCTCTTCTAACCTTTGGAGAGCCATAGCTCAATAGCTCTCCCCTGACCCCTCATCCTAAGTCTCCTCCATTCTCATACCCATTAAGCCTTTCCTGCTTGGCAGGGGGTTGGACTGGATGGCCCTTGTGGTCTCTTCCAACTCTATGATTCTACGTCGCCTCTTCCTCGCCTTTTGTCTAAACTAAAAAGTCGGAAACGCTTCAATCTTCCTTCATAAGGTGGTCGTCACTCCACCCCCTCAATTGTTTTGATGGCACTTTTCTGAACTTTTCCTCAATTCTGCAATATCCTTTTTTGCGGTGAAGCAAGCAAGATCTTCATTGCATCTTGTTTTGCAAGCTGGAGCTCCCTGGCTGCTCCTTCAGTCGCACCCACTCCGGGGGGGGGGGGGAGTGGGGCAGGCCTACCCTACTCCAGTTTGTCTATGGGGGCCCCCTTTCAGCAAGCCTTCAATTCTTCCTCAGAGCAATTAAGCCACCCTCCTCTTTGGTGGCCCCCGTCTTCTCACGAGCACAGATAGCAATCAGAACTTTTGCATTATTGATCTGTTTGGGGAATAGTTTTGCATCTTTCCGTTCCCTGAGTCTGCTGACACGCTAGAAGCAACAAGGAACAGGGACCCCCGGGGCTGCCATGGCAGGCTAGGACTGCCAAGTGGGATCTCGCAAGGGGTGAAGCAGCGTTTGCAAAATTTGTGCAGATTTTCTGCTCTGGCGCAGGGTAATCGATACGCAGGGTGATTGCTGAATGGTAGAAGGGCCCCCCGAAGCTGCTCTTGTCATTTAAAAGAAATAATTTCATCCACCAGGACAATCGGCTGCGTGCGTATTCTCACTGGTGTGTGACATGACCTCTGGAACTCACTGCTGCAGTAGGGAGTTGGAAGCATGGGCTTTCATGACTAGTTACTGTGAGTGGGTCTGTGTGGGTGCAATGCGCAGATAATAATAATAATAATAATAATAATAATATTAATAATAATAATAATTTTTTATTTGTACCCCGCCCATCTGGCTGGGTCTCCCCAGCCAGATTCACATGGTAGCCTTTTGCCATTTTGGCATCACTGGTGGGGGTGTTAAAATCCGCCTCCTTGTCTTACCCACCCACATGCAAAACCCTTGCTTTTCTGTTTAGGTCCTCACTTATCCTTTACTGGTCCTGAGGGCCTCACAAGTTGAGCGAAACTTGAGCATTCGCCTCCAGCACCAGCAGGAATTCAGCAGGTGCCCTAACCCTAACCCAGTGATGGCTAACCTTGACACTCCAGATGTTTTGGGACTAAAACTCCCATCATCCCTGACCACTGGTCCTGTTAGCTAGGGATGATGGGAGTTGTAGTTCCAAAACATCTGGAGTGTCAAGGTTAGGCATCACTGCCCTAACCCTAACCCCACCACCACCACCCACCTACTTCCCCACAGCCCCGTAGTCAGACACTAGGCCTAGATGCATCGGCCTGGACTCCCCAACTCTTCACTCCAGCCCTCACCACAACCCTCGCCCCAGCCCTAACCCTAACCCTAACCCCTAACCTGTTGCCAGGAGAGAAAGCTCCACCTGTTGAAAGCCTGCCTTTTTAAGATGGCAGCCTTTCCCTCCTTCCTTTCTTTCCCCGCTAAAATCCCTTGCAGCCCCGGTCGTGCCGGGAAGGGGAGGGGGCGGCTTCGAGGTGGAGGAGGAGGGTCTTTGGTGGGCAAAGCAGGCCGGCCGCGTCCAGCCAGGGACACTCGAGAGCAGCTCCAGAGAGGCTGGGCAGGGCGAGCCAGGCAGGCAAGGAAGCGGGGTGGGAGGAAGGGAGCAGGAGTGCCAGCTTGGCCCCGTGACCGTGGGTGCCCGGGGCCGTGGGTGCCCCGCAGCGTGCATGCCCCTGGCACCGAAATTTTTGGGTGCCCGGCCACTTCATGGGGAATTTTGTGGGGGAGTTTGCAGCTGTAGTGCAGAGAAGGAAGGGCCTTTGGTTCTGATTGCTGCATGGAAAGAGAAGAAGGGAAGTAATTGATAATAATAATAATAATAATAATAATAATAATACGGTAATAATATATTATTTGTTCCCCGCCCATCTGGCCAGGTCTCCCCAGCCACTCTGGGCGGCTTCCAACAAATATTAAAATACATTAAAATATCACAGATTAAAAACTTCCCTAAACAGGGCTGCCTTCAGGTATTTTCTAAATGTCAGGTAGTTGTTTATCGCTTTGACCTCTGATGGGAGGGCGTTCCACAGGGCGGGCGCCACCACCGAGAAGGCCCTCTGCCTGGTTCCCTGTAGCTTTGTTTCTCACAGTAAGGGAACCACCAGAAGGCCCTCGGCGCTGGACCTCAGTGTCCGGGCTGAACGGTGGGGGTGGAGACGCTCCTTCAGGTATACAGGACCGAGGCCGTTTAGGGCTTTCAAGGTCAGCATCAACACTTTGAATTGTGCTCGGAAACGTACTGGGAGCCAATGTAGATCTCTCAGGACTTTGAGAGTGCCTTTGCTGTGCCTTTGAGCAAGAGCCTACCGATGGGTGTGTTTGAATGAGAAGCCCCACAATTCCACTGTCGAACAGCTCTTACTGTCAGGAAGTTCTTCCTAATGTTTAGGTGGAATCTTCTTTCTTGTAGTTTGAATCCATTGCTCCGTGTCCGCTTCTCTGGAGCAGCAGAAAACAACCTTTCTCCCTCTTCCATGGGAGAGCCCTTGTGATACACTGGTACCTCTGGTTACGTACTTTGTTCCGAAGGTCCGTTCTTAACCTGAAACTGTTCTTAACCTGAAGCACCACTTTAGCTAATGGGGGCTCCCCCTGCCGCTCTGCCGCCGCTGCCCGATTTCTGTTCTCATCCTGAAGCAAAGTTCTTAACCTGAGGTAATATTTCTGGGTTAGCAGAGTCTGTAACCTGAAGCGTATGTAACCCGAGGTACCACTGTATTTCAATTCGGTCACCACATCCCTTTGCCCTCCAAGAATTTGTCTCATCTTCTTCCAAAGCCATCCAAGTTGGCCATCCCTGCCTCCTGGGGCAGGGAGTTCCATAGTTTAGCCATGAACTGCATGAAGAAGGACTTGCATTCGGGTGAGAGTTGCCTGCCTGATTCCATCTGGGCTTCTTGGGAGGGAGAATGGGGAGGGGATAGATTTAAGGAATCCTAGGCATAGTCACCCCTCGCTCCCTCGCTTTCGTGCCCCACTGGGGTGAGGATGGGGGCTAAATTGACTTCGCTTGAGTCTCACATAAAGAGGCCACCAAGCCAAGCAGCACCGAAGCTCACGCTCCGAGGAGACAGGCCGGGAGGAGTGCCGCCGTGCCACCCTTTCCCTGGGCACCCAGCGCCATCCTTGGCCGGCTTGTGTGGTTGGCGCTGCGGATCTGACCCTGCATTTAAAACCGAGCTTGTCAATTCCAAGGGACTAATGAATTGTTAAAGCTGGAAAAGTGCTCATTAGCTTTGGGGGGGAATAAATTAATTCCCTTCTAGGCTGGCTTGCCTTGATTGGCATCTCTTGTATACATAAATGTTTAATTAAAATACATAATGAGTATGAAATGATCAGCCGCCTCAGCAGCCACTATAGTGAACTGGTTATGGGAAGAAGCAGGAAAGTTCCACGCCTTGGTCCCTGCGCATTTATTTATTTCAAACATTTTTACTCTGCTTTGCCCAGTAACCGTGTTCAAACCGGTTTACAAATGCAAGCAATAATTTGAAAGGAGCAGCTCCAAGCACAATAGCAAATTAATGGGCCATCAATAAAACTAACACTTTGGAATCCGCTCTCGCAAGCAGCATTAGCTTATGCTGTCTGCCTCCCCCAACACAGGAATCCGTTATAATTGATTTATGGTTACCATTAAATTGACTATGACATTATTAAGGTGTTTCAGGGCTGTGTGTTAGATTAATACAATTATTAATTTTAGAAGCAGGGCGCTGTATTCAAGCCTCCGTTGCCATTTGTCTGTGTAGCTGAAACATTTATATCCCTCGATGTGACAGAAACGTAGACGGTGTCTTGGAAAAGGAGCATAAATAAGGCATCATTTGAAATCCACTAAAATGCAAAATTCATGCTGTGTGTTCTTGCCTGGTGGGGGAGTTTGTGGGCAGAGTCAACACTTGGGGGGGGGGGGTTCCGACAACCTTTGCCAGTTCAGTGTGTGACAAGATTAGTGGCCTGGCAGGACTCTCTTAAGGTCTGTGGGTTGAAGTTGCTGGGGGACGGATAGCGTAGGGTGGAGGGGTGATGCCTCCATGCCCTGACTTGGGGGGGGGCTTCCTTGTGGGCCCATCTGGGTGGTCACGGTGGACAACAGAGGGCTGGTGTCAGGGACCTGACCTCGCGCAAGGCCCCTGAGATGGGGAAGGCGGGATGGAGGGAAGTGCAACCTCTCCTGGGTAGTAGTTCTGAGTCCAGCGGGGACACTAAGGAGAGCCCCAGTGGTGATGAGCAGGAACTGCCAGGCAGTGGGGTGGAGCTGAGGGCTGGGGATGTTGGCAGAGCCTCAGCACCACCTGAGTGGTCTGAGAAGCAAAGCGGTCAGCTACTTCCATCGCCCCAAATGCGTAGGGGGAAAAAGCGTAAGGAAAGGAGGTGACGCTTTGGGATACCGAAACTCTTATGTTGGGGGAGGAACCGGCGAAAGCCACTCCCGGATTCTGGAACCGACTCAAGCGGACATGAATCTTAACGCTCTGATGTACATCAGGTTCACTCTTTTGGCTCTCTGGCATCCATTAATGACTTATACAAATGTGTTGCAGACTTTGCATCCTTTAACACTCTTTTTGAAGGTGTGTATTTGTGGGCTGGGCCAGAGGGGTTGATTTTACATGCAAGCAAAGCACAAACAGTGCTGTTGTCAAATGACATCCTATTCTCTGTAACTATTGGTGAGCAACGCAGCCGAGCAACGCAGCTGAGGAGTCTCCCTAGCCAGCAGGGTGGGAGAAGAGCTGCTTCCTTTGAAATCCGGGAAATTTACGGGATATCTAACAATCCGGGATAGCAGTGGGAAACAGCTATGGTCCAGACATTTGTGGTCCTGGGGATGTCCTTGGTGAACCTGCATTGCTTCTCCCCCCCCTCCAAACAAGCTCAAACCTGCCTCCGTTGAAATTCACCAGCCCCACACAGGCCTGCCAGAGGCTCAGCGTGCAGCCTGTTTATTAGATTAATTGGGCGTTTGCAAATGTGCTTCTCTGATTACATTTTAAATTGCTAACAAGCCAGGCTGCCGCACGGAGCAACTTGTAGGGCGGGCGGGGGTGGGGGTGGGGAGGCAGGTCTGCAGACCAGCTGCCACTGCGCCAGTGACCAGGCTGTTGGAATAAGGGAGTTTCCCGCAAAAAAAGGGAGGGTTGACAGCTATGTTAATGGCACCAAATAGTTTTAATTGGATTTTGAATTAAAGTGCAGTGAGTTGTTACTGTTTTGCATTGTGTGTGTGTGTGTGTGTGTGTGAGAGAGAGAGAGAGAGAGAGATGCAAACCACGATCCTGAATAATCTGTTTTATAGGGACGAATTTATGGACCCAAGCGGGGGTGGGGGCATATGCACAGAGAAAGGGCCTGGCGTTCCTCAGCAGGGGCTGCAAATTTCAGCTTGCCCAGAAGGTAGACTGGGTAGCCTTGCCCGGGGGGGGGGGGGGAGGAAGATCCAGATACTTGGCATCTCCCTTGAAGCCACCAGCTGCAGGCTTCAAACACTGGAGCTTTAACCAGCTTCTCCATCTGCATTCCTGCCTCTGATGCAGCCATTAATACATATTGATTTACAACCCACAAGAGGCTTTTAATGCTGGGTTTCCTCTCCCTCCTCCTTGTCCCCCCTTGTCCCCCCCCCCCGCCTTCCTTCCCCACTTCTGCATGGTCAATATGGCAGTGAAGTGCTTCTGTTCCGGCGAGCGTGTGGCCCGAGTCCTTCCCGCGGTCTTGTTAACCGAATCCTTTTGGTTAAATTGTGTGGAATGATACAATGCCGTTAATTGGAAGGACCCGGAATCATTTGGAAGAAAAGGGCAGCTGCTGGATTGCACCCAGATCTCTCTCTCTCTCTCTTCCCCCCACCTCCCCACCCTCTCCCGCTTTCCCGATGAGCTAGACTCGAGAGTTAAATTGTGCATCTGCAAATCTAATTTGGTGGTTCTGAACAGACAAGGGAGCATTGATGTGCAAATGCAGGGACCCGGGGGGGGGCAGAGAGGCCTCCACCCACCCACCCCAAAATAATAGAGAAGCAGGATGGTATAGGAGTCTGGATCTGTAATGCATCCTCAGTCGGTCCCAATTCAGGAAACAAAGTAAAAGGAAAGGTTCCCCCCCCCTCTGTCTCAAGGGACTGTGTCTGTACAGAGGCTGCTTCTGTGATACTGCATTGCTTCAAAAAGAGTTTGCGGGGGGGGGGATCCAGCAGGTGCTCACAGGCCCCCCCCCCATATGGCTCCAAGTTTCAGTTGGCCTCCAGAAGGGACGGAGCCTTTAGTGTGGTGGGCCTTGTCCTGCGGAACTCCCTGCCGGTGGATATTCATCAGGAACTGCCCCTGCCTTCTTTCAGACGTCTTTTGAAAGCCCTACTTTTTAGGCAGGCCTACGCAATATACATTTTGTCTGCAGTGTGGTGTAGTGGTTAGAGCAGGGGTAGGCAACCTAAGGCCCGGGGGCCAGGTGCGGCCCAATTGCCTTCTCAGTCTGGCCCACGGACGGTCTGGGAATCAGCGTGTTTTTACCTGAGTAGAATGTGTGCTTTTATTTAAAATGCATCTCTGGGTTATTTGTGGGGCATAGGAATTGGTTCATTCCCCCCCCAATAGTCTAGCCCACCACATGGTCTGAAAGATGGTGGACTGGCCCATGGCTAAAAAAGGTTGCTGACCCCCAGGTTAGAGCGTCAAACTGACCTGGGAGAAGTATCAGGGAGTTTTTTCTTAATTTTTAAAAATGTTTTTATATCCTGCTGGGAGCCTCTAAGAGTGGCTGGGGAAACCCAGCCAGATGGGTGGGGTATCATTATTATTATTATTATTTATCATTATTATTATTATTATCATCATCATCTGCCATTCGGCCATGCAGCTTACAGGGTGGGACTTTGGAGGGCAGACCATCCTCTGCATCTCTCAGCCTAGCCTACCTCATGGGGTTGTTGTTAGAATTAAATGAGAGTGAGAAGAACCACACATGCCCCCTTGGGCTCTGTGCAGAAAATGGTGGGATGCAAAAGCCATGATGAACAAATAAGCGACGGAGGTTTATGAATGCCTTTTGCTGGTTGTAGTCTTGCGCAAGCAAGCATTATAAATATGTACATAGATAGATGCTGCCTCTCTGAAAAGGAGTCATAATAAAGGAAGCTGCCTTGCGTGGAGCAAAACCCCTGGTCCACCCCCCCCCCCGCAAGCCCTGGCAACTTCCAGCTGAGGCCAGGGTCTTCACCATCCTGCAGCCCAAGATCCATTTTTGTAGTACATGGTACCTGACTCGCATAGCTGTCAACCCTCCCTTTTTTTGGCGGGAAACTCCCTTATTCCAATGCCGTTTCCCGCTGCTCTTCCGGATTGTTGATATCCCTTCAATTTCCCGGATTTCCAAGGAAGCAGCTCCTCTCCCTCCCTGCCGGCCAGGGAGGCTCCTCAGCTGCGTTGCTCGGCTGCCAATAAGGAGCCTGAGACCGACTGGGGGCGGAGCTTGCATGCCTTGTGCAGCCAGACCCTCACGCCCAACCAGACAGACAGCCTGCCTGCCGTCTATGCGCTCGCTCTTTCGCTCACCCGTTCACGCGCAGCCTCTGGAGCGCAGGGTGGTGAGGCTACTTGGTGCCATTGCACCGCCCTCGCGGCATCCCTTATTTTCAAATCCAAAAGTTTGGGAAAATCCCTTATGTTCAAATCCAAAAGTTGACAGCTATGATAAGGAGAGGCTGCAGGATCCGGCCCCCGGCCCATTTAGTCCAACACTGTGATGTCATAATTGGCCCTCGGATGCCCCAAGAATAATCCTGCAAGCAGGACTTGAGCGCAACAGAACAAAAAATGTACGTCTTATAACAATCTAAAAAAGTGACAATAAAACAAAACTTTCAAATAAGCAGCCTACATCAAAAAGTAACACTCAACAATTATTAGAGTAGCATAAAATAATAATACCAACATATAAAAGTTAAACAGAAATCCACTCAAGTTACAATAAATAATTTCTAAACTATAATCAATAAAACAACAGAAGCCACAGTACATAAAATAATGCAATACAAATTGAGAAGCAGAGACTAGAGGGTGGGGCAAGGCAGGTGGAAGGAGGTCTTATGTCTATGTCTCATCCAGAAAAGTATAGCCGGAGACATTTTGGCAAACTAAAAAAACAACACCTCTTTTAAAAAACGCGGCTCCCTTCTACGATCGGATTGAAGACTTATGCAAATTCGCAACATATGAACAACTTGCATATAAGCACAGACTTGCCATGGACAAATTCAATGATATTTGGAATCCGTTCTTACAAATACTGTAATAGGTTAAGATCTGGTGAAGTACAATAATAAACTTGTAAAGTATACAATTTTGGGTGTCCCCCCTTTATTTTCCATTCTACACAGGTTCTGTTTCTCTGTTTCTTTCTCTCTCTTTTATTTATGTCTCACAATGTTTAGTGCATATATAATTGTGTACTTTTTGAAAATTTTTAATTTTTAAACTAAAAATCCACCCGGACAGAGATTTTACCCCTGAAAAAGAGGACATGTCCTGGAAAAAGAGGACACATGGCAACTCTGCATAATGACAGAGCTGAAGCAAAGTCTTGCCCAGGGCCCTAGGAAAGGAGTTTTGGGGAACCAGGGTCCAGGAGGGAGAAAAGGCAGCCAGGGTGAACGGGCACCGTTGAATCCAAGTGAAGCTTCCAGGGGTGGTTTGTTATTATATAATTTATAATAATAATAATTTATTATTTGTACCCCGCCCCTCTGGCTGGGTCTCCCCAGCCACTCTGGGCGGCTTCCAGCAAACATTAAAATACATTAACACATCACAGATTAAAAACTTCCCTGAACAGGGCTGCCTTCAGGTATTTTCTAAATGTCAGATAGTTGTTGATCCCTTTAACCTCTGCTGGGAGGGCGTTCCACAGAGCGGGAGCCACCACCGAGAAGGCCCTCTGCCTGGTTCCCTGTAGCTTTGCTTCTCGAAGGGAGGGAACCGCCAGAAGGCCCTCGGAGCTGGACCTCAGTGTCCGGGCTGAACGATGGGGGTGGAGACGCTCCTTCAGGTATACTGGGCCGAGGCCATTTAGGGCTTTAAAGGTCAGCACCAACACTTTGAATTGTGCTCGGAAACGTACTGGGAGCCAATGTAGATCTCTCAGGACCGGTGTGATGTGGTCCCGGTGGCCACTATTCTGGAGCCATCTCTGTTTTGGGGTACATGGGCGCAATTGGGGGGCCTGCGGCTTGGTGGCTCCTCTCTGCTCTTTTCCAGGGCGCTCCCTGACCTCTCTCCCTCTCTTTCCCGCAGTGCTCAGCATCGGAGAAGGAGGCTTTTGGGAAGGAAGCGTGAAGGGGCGGACGGGCTGGTTCCCGGCAGAATGTGTTGAGGAGGTGCAGATGAGGCAGTACGACTCGAGGCAAGGTAAGACCCCCCCCCCCCCCCCGTGGCTCAGCGCACCTGAGGAGGAGGAAGAACTCGCTTGCAGAAACCTGGTTCTTTGCTCAGAGAAGGCATCATAGGGACCCCAGGACGTTGCTCAGGGTGGGGTGGGGAAGGGAGGGCTTTGTCCTGGCTCAAGGACAGTGGCGAACGGAGCCGCTTGGCTGCCCGGAGCGGCAAACGCGGAGGCAACCCCCAGGGGGCGGGACATCGCTCCGCAGCGCGCACGCGTCCTGACGTCACGATGCACGCGTCATGACATCACGACACACGCGTCAGAACAAACGGCGCATGTGTGGGATCCTTGTCCGTGCCGCTTTTCGCGCGCTGCAGCCGCACGGATAGGGTGCCGGGCGGTGGGGCTCAGCTTGGGCATCATGGGGGGGGCGCTCAGAGTGTTGCCCCTTCCAGGGTGGAACCCGGGGCGTCCCGCCCCCAACGTCCCGCCCTTGCTCCGCCCCTGCTCTAGGAGAAGCCCCTCGAATGTAAGAACCACTTTCCCAGGTGGTCCACATAGCTCACCATTTTATCTTCTGGTGGATGCTAGACTTTGACCACAGGGCAGTTCCACAAGTGGGGGGTGATGGCTGTTTTTACTACATGTACCCCACCCATCTGACTGGGTTGCCCCTCTGGGAGGCTTGCAACATACCATATTTTTCTGAGTATAACACGCCCCCATGTATAAGAGGGAGGTTGCCCTGAGTTGAGCTTTTTGGGGGGAGGATTGCCAAGACTTGTTGAGCTTTTAATCGCTCACCCGCCTGACATACACTGCCACTTGCACACATCGCAAAAGCCTGCTATCGTCTGTCCCCGCGCCGGCAGAAGCTGCCAATCGCCCGCCCTAGTGCCGCAGTGACACCAAATCAACACCAGCCATTGCCGCAGCCACCAATAACATGGCAAATACCCGCTGACAATCTCTGGCTCGTGGCAGCAACCAGTCACACGTCCCCCCTATGCACTATCCATGTATAATACGACCCCCAATGTGGTATAGTGTTTAAGACTGGTGAACCGGGTTCGCGTCTCCGCTCCTCCACATGCAGCTGCTGGGTGACCTTGGACTAGTCCCACTTCTCTGAAGTCTCTCAGCCCCACTCACCTCGCAGAGGGTTTGTTGTGGGGGAGGAAGGGAAAGGAGAATGTGAGCCGCTTTGAGATAAAGCGGGAGATCAAATCCAAACTCTTCTTTAACATACTTTATAAATAAAAAAAGGTCGTCATATACATGGAAAAGTGTGGTAACATATTACAAAATCAAATGTTAAAAGGCTTCCGAAGACAGGGCTGCCTTCAGATGTCTTCTAAAGGTTAAATAGTTACTCATCTCCTTGACATCTAATGGGAGGGCGTTCCATAGGGCGGGTGTCTCTGCTGAGGAGGCCCTCTGCCTGGTTCCCTGCAACCTCACTTCTTGCAATGAGGGAGCTACCAGAAGATCCTTGGAGCTGGACCTCCGTGTCTGGGCTGGACGATGGGGGTGGAGACGCTCCTTCAGATCTATAGGGCCAAAGCTGTATATGATGGCGAAACCCATTCCGTTTTAAGGTCTCCAGTAGCTGGTGCTTCCTGATAACACCGTCACTTATCAAGGAAGCTTTCCTTCTCGTGATCCTAGCTTAGCCGCCACCAAACCCTCTTCTGCTATCCACCCCACTCCCCACAAAAAAAACCCAGGCTCTGAAAACCATTTGCATCCGTGCCCTTCTTTCCAAGGAGAGCTGCCTCACTGAGCAGGCAGTTTCTGCTTTCTTTCTCCCGGGTTCCTTGTCAGAGGAACAGCTTAGTTCTTTCGCAGATGCCTCCTAGGTCGGCACTGGTTTCAGCTGCTGGCTGCTCTTCCGCCTTCTTCTTTTGCAATGCATCGCCTTCCCCCAAGAGCCTGCTGCCACAACTTCCAGGAAGCATTCTGGCACTATTGTTGCGACATTGCTATGATGCATGGCTGTGAGCGTGGTGACTTGCCGGTTTTGTGTACGCCTGTGGGGTCAACTCCTGGCCCTTGCAATGAAGTTGAGTTAAAGGGAAGCTGTTGAGAGGTGCAGAAAGATTAGAAATCGGTCCCACATGCAGACTTGCTGAACAACAGAAATTAATAATAATAATAATAATAATAATAATAATAATAATAATAATAATAATAATTATTATTTATACCCTGCCCATCTGGCCGGGTCTCCCCAGCCACTCTGGGCGGTTTCCAACAGAACATTAAAATGCAATAAACTATTAAACATTAAAAGCCTCCCTAAACAGGGCTGCCTTCAGGTGTCTTCTAAAAGTCTGGTAGTTGTTTATCGCTTTGACCTCTGCTGGGAGGGCGTTCCACAGGGCGGGCGCCACTACCGAGAAGGCCCTCTGCCTGGTTCCCTGTAGCTTTGCTTCTCGCAGGGAGGGAACCGCCAGAAGGCCCTCGGCGCTGCACCTCAGTGTCCGGGCTGAATAATGGGAGTGGAGACGCTCCTTCAGGTATACAGGACCGAGGCCGTTTAGGGCTTTAAAGGTCAGCACCAACACTTTGAATTGTGCTCGGAAACGTACTGGGAGCCAATGTAGATCTCTCAGGACCGGTGTTATGTGGTCCCGGCGGCCACTCCCAATCACCAGTCTAGCTGCCGAATTCTGGATTAATTGCAGTTTCCGGGTCACCTTCAAAGGTAGCCCCACATAGAGCGCATTGCAGTAGTCCAAGCGGGAGATAACTAGAGCATGCACCACTCTGGCGAGACAGTCCATGGGCAGGGAGGGTCTCATCCTGCGTACCAGATGGAGCTGGTAGACAGCTGTCCTGGACACAGAATTATCCTGCGCCTCCATGGACAGCTGTGAGTCCAAAATGACTCCCAGGCTGCGCACCTGGTCCTTCAGGGGCACAGTTACCCCGTTCAGAAACCCCCAAGCAGCAGCTGGAAGCCAGGCTCAGCTACTCTCTTCTGAGATTTCGTGGGGAGCTAGAAACCTGCTTTAAAAAAGCAAGCGCCGAGACTCTCGGCAATGTGTGATCTGCACAGCGCTGCCCCAGAGCCTTTGGACAATGGAAAAAGTGGTGTTTGGCAGATGTTGCCTTCCTTTGCAACCTCACCTCGCTTTCAAGGCAGATCAGACTTAGAAAAGGCTTTGTGCATCAACCTTCCCCCCTTTCCTCCTTGCCGCCTTTATGCAGCTGCCCAGATAAATGTTTCTGGCAGTTCAGCCTCTGAGTGTATTGGCACAGACCCAGACCGGTGCGGTGGTGGAGAGCAGCTGAAAAGGCTCCAGGTTTGCTTCTGTTTGCTGAAGTGGGGAGTCCGAGGAGCACCCACACGTCCGCCAGATGAAAGACACTTCTATTGAAAACCTCTCAATCGCTCCCTGCCCATTCCAAGCTTTGTCTGGTTGTGTAGGTAAAGGTAAAGGGACCCCTGACCGTTAGGGTCCAGTTGCGGACGACTCTGGGGTTGTGGCGCTCATCTCGCTTTATTGGCCAAGGGAGCCGGTGTACAGCTTCCAGGTCATGTGGCCAGCATGACAAAGCCGCTTCTGGCGAACCAGAGCAGCGCACGGAAACGCCGTTTACCTTTCCACCACAGTGGTACCTATTTATCTACTTGCACTTTGACGTGCTTTCGAACTGCTAGGTGGGCAGGAGCTGGGACCGAGCAACGGGAGCTCACCCCGTCGCAGGGATTCGAACCGCCAACCTTCTGATCGACAAGCCCTAGGCTCTGTGGTTTAACCCACAGCGCCACCCGCGTCCCTCCAAAAAACCCTCTCAATATCTCTCTGCCCCTTCCAAGCTTTGTCTGGTTGTGTAGGAAGCCTTTGTAAATGGACAGTGAACTAGAATGAATCATAGAATCCTAGAGTTGGAAGAGACCCCAAGGGCCATCCAGTCCAACCCCCTGCCAAGCAGGAAACACCATCAAAGCATTCCTGACAGGTGGCTGTCAAGCCTCTGCTTAAAGACCTCCAAAGAAGGAGACTCCACCACACTCCTTGGCAGCCAATTCCACTGTCGAACAGCTCTTACTGTGAGGAAGTTCTTCCTAATGTTTAGGTGGAATCTTCTTTCTTGTAGTTTGAATCCATTGCTCCGTGTCCGCTTCTCAGGAGCAGCAGAAAACAACCTTTCTCCCTCCTCTATAGGACATCCTTTTATATATTTGAACATGGCTATCCTATCACCCCTGAACCTTCCCTTCTCCAGGCTAAACATACCCAGCTCCCTAAGCCGTTCCTCATAAGGCATCGTTCCTCATAAGGAATGCCATATACAGAAGTCAGAACCTGGTTTGTATTTGAGAAAAGAGGGGGGCCGTTGGAGTAAATGTTTTCTGCCCAAACCAAGTTTCAACCCATCAAGATTTCAGCTTGACATTTCGAGAAGGGAAATATGTGGACCGGGATGGTGGCGAGTTCAGGGGAAAGGCTCTTTATTCTCAACAATTCCCAAGGGAATTGGCTGCCCGGTGCCACCCAGAGGCGCTCTGTGCTGCAGGATCTGTCCCTAGTCCCACATGGTGCCCTTTCCTTAAATACGGAGGCAGGGGAGCCCGTTGTGGGGTGTGCTTCTGCTGGTGTGGGGTGCAAGGGGCCTGCGAGAGAGGGGAGTCTTGGCTGCTGCTGGCTGCTCCCATCACACGCAAATGAGCAGCTCCTTGTTATTCTTGATAACTTGACAGGCTGCTCTCCATTCCTCATTTTCTGGTGACGCTCATTCCTCCCGGGTGGCTTTTAAAGGTCACCCTTCCCTCTCCCTCGCCTTCGATGTCTCATTGTGTGCCGAAAAAGCGGAGGGGGGGACACCAAAGGGTGCAAAATGGAAATGGTCCACAAAGGCACTTCAAAGGCCCGGAGTGACTCCCAAGGGGGCAGAGGCTGGGTGCCTCCCCCCCCATGCCCCCTGGCAGGTTAGAACGGGATCTTTGGGTCTGGAGAGGCACTTGCAACTCATTCACTAGGGTACGTTCAGGGCAGAGGTGTGGAGCTGGGCAAAGGGAGATTCCCAGGAGAAGAGCCTGATTCAGACTTAGACATCTCAGCAAGCCTACGATGAATCAGATAAGTGCTGGAGATAATAATAATAATAATAATAATAATAATAATAATAATAATAATTTATTATTTGTACCCCGCCCATCTGGCCGGGTCTCCCCAGCCACTCTGGGCGGCTTCCAGCAAACATTAAAATACATTAACACATCACAGATTAAAAACTTCCCTGAACAGGGCTGCCTTCAGATGTCTTCTAAAGGTCTGGTAGTTGTTGTTCTCTTTGACTTCTGAAGGGAGGGCGTTCCACAGGGCGGGCGCCACCACCGAGAAGGCCCTCTGCCTGGTTCCCTGTAGCTTTGCTTCTCGCAGTGAGGGAACCGCCAGAAGGCCCTCGGAGCTGGATCTCATTGTCCGGGCTAAATGGTGGGGGTGGAGACGCTCCTTCAGGTATACAGGACCTGATGCAAAGAGATGCAAAGAGGTGGAGGGAAGGTTCTATTCATATGCGGTGGACTTGTAAAAAGAGTATTGGGAAATGATCCATGATGAGTTGAAAAAATGTTTAAATGCACTTTCCCCCAGTCCTTTCTGTTGGGGATAATTCAGACGGAAATTCCCAGGTGTCAAAAGAGGTGATTTATGTATGCTACTACCGCGGCCCGTGTTTTGCTGGCCCAAAAATGGAAAAACGAGCGAGGTCCCAACCGAAGAAGGATGACAACTTAAGTTGACAGAATACGCACAAGACTTAACATATAGAATAAGAGAGCAAGAAGAGCATACGTTTAGAGAAGATTGGAAAACATTTATTGAATGTATGGGAAATAATTGTGTATGGCTGAAAACGCTGACAGCATTAAGATAAATCCAACAGTGTACATAAGCTTTGATGGATGTAATAATGGAAAATGGATTGCTATAGTTTTTGTAAAATATGCAGGGATTTGTGATATGTAAAATGAACCATGGAAAGAGAAAAAGGGAAGTCATTGATGATGATGATGATGATGATGATGATGATAATAATAATAATAATAATAATAATTTATTATTTGTACCCCGCCCATCTGGCTGGTTCTCCCCAGCCACTCTGGGCGGCTTCCAGCAAGCATTAAAATACATTAACACATCACAGATTAAAAACTTCCCTGAACAGGGCTGCCTTCAGGTGTTTTCTAAATGTCATGTAATTGTTGATCCCTTTAACCTCTGCTGGGAGGGCGTTCCACAGAGCGGGAGCCACCACCGAGAAGGCCCTCTGCCTGGTTCCCTGCAACCTCACTTCTCGCAGTGAGGGAACCGCCAGAAGGCCCTCGGCGCTGGACCTCAGTGTCCGGGCAGAACGATGGGGGTGGAGACGCTCCTTCAGGTATACTGGACCAAGGCCGTTTAGGGCTTTCAAGGTCAGCACCAACACTTTGAATTGTGCTCGGAAACGTACTGGGAGCCAATGTAGATCTCTCAGGACCGGTGTTATGTGGTCCCGGCGGCCGCTCCCAATCACCAGTCTAGCTTTTGATATCTTAAGGACTTAAAAATGAGTACTTTTAGTCCAGCTTCCTGTCCTCACAGTGGTTTGCAGCCCCTGGGATTCAGAAGCATTGCAGCCTCCAAAGTTGGAGCCAGAGCTGAGCCATTGTGTCTGAGAGCCATCAACAGCCCTGCTGTCCTCTACGGATGTGTCTCTTCCTCTTTCAGAGGTTGGTGCCCCTCCCTGCCTACTGCAGGGGTGAGTTCCACAGTTTGACCACTTGCTGCATGAAGAAGCGTTTTGCAAAAGTTTGCTCTGGAGGCCGTGTGCGTCTCCTCGCTGGGCTTGAGCATTGTGCATGCAGCGCACGGACGCATGGACTGATAACAATGGAGCCCCGCGGGCTGCCGAGCCGTGATTGACAAGGCCAGCCAGCTGTTGCCGAGAGAAGTGGGCAAATTAAAAAACGTCCTTCTCGAAACACAGATAACCTCTCGTCTCCTGGCAGGCTCGGCACGCGAGGCTCCCTCCCAGAGGCGCCTGGCGGATGTGCAGTGAGAGCCAGAGCCACAGAATTGCAGAGTTGGAAGGGACACTGAGGGTCATCTAGTCTAACCCTCCCTGCAATGGAGGAATTGCAGCGAAAGCACCCCTTCTTTTTTACGTATAAATTTATTTATTTGGTTTTTCAGATTAATTTTTTTTACAATTACATATCCAACATAAATCATAAAAACAAGATTCCAAGGACTCTCCTGGACTTCCACCCTCCCCTTTGTGGGTCCTATTGTAAATCATTTCCTCCTGCATCTTTTATGATAATCCAAATCTTTCACATCTCCATTGTAACCAAAATTCACCATTAAACTACAAGTGTTATTCCAATCCTACTAGCGATTTTAGCTGTTTACAATATTTTAAAGATAAGTTATAAATTTTTCCCATTCCTTATTAAAGTTTTGGTTTGATTTCTGACTCTTCCAGTCATTTTAGCCTAGTCCATTAACTTGATCTGCCATTCTTCTCCAGTAGGGACTTTTATCTTCTTTCTATCTCTGGGCCAATAGAATCTGTGCAGCCATGGTCACATACATAAATAGCCTTTTCTGCTCCCTTGGGATTTTGGCACTTAGAATTCCTAAAAAAAAGGCTTCAGGGTTTTATTTTTAGAAAAAGTTATTTTAAACATTTTTTGAACTCATTATATATCATTTCCCAAAATTCTTTTATTATTTTACATTTCCACCTTCTTTTCCTGAAAGCATCCCTTCTTGACCGTCATCTCACTTCTCCATCCGCACCGCTGGCCACTGTTGGGGTCTTGTCACTCAAAGGAACGGCTGTTTTCTCCAGGCCTTTATACCTGAGCAAGCCCTCCTTCAGTCAGAATGAGGCTTAGGGCGCTGATAACGCCTCTTGTCTACCTGTATGGAGGACCAGGGGGCAGGGCGAGTGTGCAGAGAAAGCGGGCAGCTCACAAAGGAGAAATGTACATGGATTCCTCAGCCTGCTTTTGCCTCTGGCTTTCTCCACAGCTGGTGTGCGGCCCTCGGGAGCTTGCCCTGAACGGGATATGGCCCTCGGCCTCAAAAGGCTCCCCCTCTCCCCACTCCAGGTGCTGGAAGATGCTGCTAATCACAATGGCTCCGCTCTGCACCCCCACAGTCAAAGGCAGCCATGCCACTGAAACCCAGTTGCTAGAAACCACAGGAGGGGAGAGACGCTCTCACGCCCAAATCCTGCTTGTGGGTTTCCCATTTGGGCATCTGGTTTGCCCCTGTGAGAATGACACGAACCATTACTGGCCCAATCCTGCAGAGCTCTTCTAGAAGGTTTTGTGGCGGGATCAGAGCTGCTCTATAAACTCCCTCCAGACTTAAAGGTAAAGGGACCCCTGACCATTAGGTCCAGTCGCGGACGACTCTGGGGTTGCGGCGCTCATCTCGCTTTAGTTGCAGAGGGAGCTGGCGTACAGCTTCCAGGTCATGCGACGGGGTGAGCTCCCGTTGCTCAGTCCCTGCTCCTGCCAACCTAGCAGTTCGAAAGCACGTCAAAGTGCAAGTAGATAAATAGGTACCGCTCTGGTGGGAAGGTAAACGGCGTTTCCGTGCGCTGCTCTGGTTCGCCAGAAGCGGCTTAGTCATGCTGGCCACATGACCCGGAAGCTGTACAACCTGTTGGCCCCCTCCTTCTCCTTTGCCTTGGTCTTGAGGAGAATGGAAAGAAAGCTAAAACAAAATAAAAAAATAAAGTTTGTTCTTGGTATGAGCTTTCGTGTGCATGCACACTTCTTCAGATACCTGTCTGTATCTGAAGGTATCTGAAGAAGTGTGCATGCACACGAAAGCTCATACCAAGAACAAACTTACCGTAGTTGGTCTCTAAGATGCTACTGGAAGGAATTTTTTTATTTTGATTCGACTACGGCAGACCAACACGGCTGCCTACCTGTAACTGGGAAGAAAGCTAGAATGCCTTGGCTCTGCTTTGCCATGGGCTCTGGCGCCACCTACTGCTGGCCTCCCTCCCAGTCCCGGTGGGCATCTGCCACCTCTGCTTCCCCATGTCCAGGAAATCTACTTAAAGTCCCTGCATTTCTTTCTTAACACAGGGACTAGCAACCTGAGCCCTGAGAGCTGCCTCTGGCTGGCTAAGACGCCTCTCCTTGGGTTGCTGAATCCTGTTCTCCTGCTCTAGAAACCGGCAGGTTTGGCCTAGGTAGGGAGAAGCGGGGGGGAGGCGCTGACTTAATTTCGGAGACTTGGCATGCACCTCCAATTTAGAATTAGCGAGCAGATGGTGGGAACGGACTGCAGCAGCCGATGAATACTGAGAGCAAGGGAAGCAGGAATGTGGGGACATGTCTGCACATAAATACAAGGAGCTTGGGGCGCCGGCAAGGAATCTGCAGGCACGCTGGACCTGCAACAGGATTTGAACTGGGCCCGTCGGGGCAGCTGGGGGTGGCTGAGGGCAGCTGGCGTTGGGTTCAGGAGGGAGCCTGTTGTAGGCGAAAGAGGGCGGATCATAGAATCATAGAATCCTACAGTTGGAAGAGACCCCAAGGGCCATCCAGTCCAACCCCCCTGCCAAGCAGGAAACACCATCAAAGCATTCTTGACAGATGGCTGTCAAGCCTCTGCTTAAAGACCTCCAAAGAAGGAGACTCCACCACACTCCTTGGCAGCCAATCCCACTGTCGAACAGCTCTTACTGTCAGGAAGTTCTTCCTAATGTTTAGGTGGAATCTTCTTTCTTGTAGTTTGAATCCAGTGCTCCGTGTCCGCTTCTCTGGAGCAGCAGAAAACAACCTTTCTCCCTCCTCTATATGACATCCTTTTATATATTTGAACATGGCTATCATATCACCCCTTAACCTTCTCTTCTCCAGGCTAAACATACCCAGCTCCCTAAGCCGTTCCTCATAAGGCATCGTTTCCAGGCCTTTGACCATTTTGGTTGCCCTCCTCTGGACACGTTCCAGCTTGTCAGTATCCTTCTTGAACTGTGGTGCCCAGAACTGTTGTTGGGGAGCAGAGATCCAAGGAGGGGACTCTTCTGGCTGCAGACAGGCGATGAGTCCCTGGCCCTGCATTAATTTGCCCGCCCTTCTGTTAGCTGCAGCCACCTGCTCGATGGCTCCAGGCCAGCAAGGCTTGTTGAGGGGTGCTGAGGCAGGGATCTCAGCCCCGCCTGGGTTGATCTGCGGCAGCTCACTAATTGCCGTCAGAAGTAGCGGAACACAAGACAGGGCGGGCAGGCTGCCTCTGAGGCCTCGCCTCCTTGGAAAGAGCCTGGATCCAAAAGGCAGCAGGATGCTGCTGCTCATTGCCAGGCATCCTTTGGCTGGGATTCCTTCCTCACAGGGGGTTGGACTGGATGACCCTTGGGGGTCCCTTTCAGCTCTGCAGTTCTGTGGTTCTTTCACCCCATGCACACACAGCGAGCAAGTGGTCGTGGTTGGGGGTAGGAGGGGGCGCAGAGAAAAGAAATCCCAGCCAGCTTAGGCTTCCTGTGTATGTTATAGATCGATAGATCGATTATTTCATTTTCTGCTTTGCAATTTAGAATATTCATTTTAACAACCTTAAAATATCAATGGCTTCTCTTCTTCTCTTTCTACGGTTCATTTTGTATAACATAAATCCCTGCATATTTTACATGAACTAAACCAGGGGTCAGCAAACTTTTTCAGCAGGGGGCAAGTCCACTGTCCCTCAGACCTTGTGGGGGGCCGGACTGTATTTTTTTTGGGGGGGGGGATGAACAAATTCCTATGCCCCACAAATAACCCAGAGATGCATTTTAAATAAAAGCACACATTCTACTCATGTAAAAACACGCTGATTCCTGGACCGTCTGCGGGCCGGATTGAGAAGGCGATTAGGCCGCATCCGGCCCCCAGGCCTTAGTTTGCCTACCCATGAACTAAAGCATTCAGTACTCCATTATTAAATCATCAAAACTTATTTACACTGTTGAATTTATCTTAATTGGCTTCTTATGTATGTTACTTATTTCATAAAAATTATATACAACTCGGTTGTAAGAAAAAACAAAACAAAACAAAACAAAACACTCAGGAGGTAAAATCAGAAAATCAAATACATCAACGTTCTGCCTGTCTGGGCAGGCTTGTCTAAGCAGAAATGTTTTTAGCAGGCACTGAACAGTGAAGTATCAATAGGCAGGGAGTTCCAAAGTGTGCCTGCTGCCGCACGGAAAGATCAAGGTCTTACGGAGGCAGAACGGGCACCTGCATCAGTGCCCATTCTGTCAATTGAAGCTGCCGAGTGGGCCTGTACGTGGCAAGGCGATCTCATAGGTCAACTGGTCCCAAACAGAGCTTTACAGACTGCTAGTCATGCCTTGAGGGACCCAGGTGGCGCTGTGGGTTAAACCACAGAGCCTAGGGCTTGCCGATCAGAAGGTCGGCGGTTCGAATCCCTGCGCCGGGGTGAGCTCCTGTTGCTCGGTCCCTGCTCCTGCCCACCTAGCAGTTCGAAAGCACGTCAAAGTGCAAGTAGATAAATAGGAAGGTAAACGGTGTTTCCGTGTGCTGCTCTGGTTCGCCAGAAGCGGCTTTGTCATGCTAGCCACATGACCTGGAAGCTGTATGCCGGCTCTCGGCCAATAAAGCGAGATGAGCGCCGCAACCCCAGAGTCGGACATGACTGGACCTAGTGGTCAGGGGTCCCTTTACCTTTACCTTAGTCATGCCTTGAACCTGGCTTGGCAGCAAATGGGCAACCCATGCCGATCTCTGAGCACAAGTGCTGCATGCTAAGAAGGCCCCACTTCTGACACCAATGGTGCTACAGCATCCTGCACTAACTTGCAGCCACAGGATCAGGCGCGAGGGAAGCCCCACATAGAGCGCCTGGCAGCAATCCAGCCTCATCTTCTTCTGGGCATGGTGCCCACCCACCTTCAAAGGCCAAAGGTGGCCCAGGCACCCTCACTGAGCCCAGCTTTCCCCCTCCCTCTCTTGCCAGCTATAGCCAGCAAAGTCTGAATGTCACCTTGCGTTAGGGAATTGGTGGAGCAGCTGGCTGGGACCTGCCACGGTGGACTGATTGATTGATTGATTGAGTTTACTTATATGCCGCTTTTCCACCCTGAGCTGTGCCCAAAGCGGCTTACAGCAAACATTCGGAGCACCAAAATATACAAAATGTCAGTAAACTCAAAAATGGTAAGAAAAAACCAAACCAATTAAGAAACACAGAATAAATTCAATATTACAAAAAAATAAATAAATGATAATTTAGTGGTGCAGCAACAAAACTGCTAGCACATTCGTACAAGGTCTGGCCTCACACTGGATGGATGAAATTTCTGCATTGCGGGGGTTGGACTAGATGACCCTCGGGTCCCACCCGGCTCTACGATTCTATGAAAGCAAAATGAGAGCTAACTGGCAATGGCGTTTCTGGTCTTTGTGCCCTCCAAGGAGCCTGGCTTCAGTGTAGTTCAGAGGGGAGGGATCCTCTCACTGGGCTACACTACATGTGGTTGAGTCCCTTACTCCAGAGGAGTCTGGAGTCTGGCAGCAACAAAAGGCAAATTATTTGGGGGGGGGGGAGGCAATGATGGCCAATCTCTTCCCCAGCTGCTGCTGCAGGTCTTATTGCAGCCACCTTCCCAACCTCAGAGGTCCTTGGGAGAAGACCCGGTCACTGGATTCACATGGTGGCCGTGAGGCAGCAGCAGGGACTTTGTGGGGTGCGGCAAGGAAGTCCTGCTCCCCTGCAATCTCCTCCCCTTTTGCTCCCCACGGGAGCCATCGAGAGCCGATGCCCTTGCCTGAAGGGCGCTTGAGCCGAATGGCGTTGACATTGGGGGGGGGGGGAGGATCCAGAGGCACCCAGTTGATAGATGAGGAGGCAAAACCGACTCGATTTTCCATCTCTCCCTCAGCCTCTGTCATTATTATCAATTACGCCGGGAGGGGAGCAGCCTGCCTTCCGCTTGAGCAGCCCCCCCCCATCCTGCGGCCCAGACGGGTAGGGTGCAACCAGGGAGCAGGGATCCGGAAGGACCCCCAGTTCTAGCCTAAAGTGGGCTTCGACACCAGGGAAGGCTGTGTGGCTGTGGGATCATAAAACGATAGAATTGTAGGGTGGGAAGGCACCCCAAGAGGTCATCTAGTCCAACCCAACCTGACAGTGAGAGTCATTTGGCAGTGGAACAAAGAACCCCAGAAGGTGGTGGGGTCTCCTTCCTTGGATGGCCACCTGCCAGGATTTCTTTAGTTGCAATTCCTGCATCGCAGAGGGTTGGTCTAGAGCAGTGTTTCCCAACCAGTGTGCCTCCAGATGTTTTGGGACTACAATTCCCATCATCCCTGACCACTGGTATTGCTAGCGAGGGATGATGGGAGTTGTAGTCCCAAAACATCTGGAGGCACACTGGTTGGGAAACACTGGTCTAGAGCAGGCATCCCCAACCTTTGGCCCTCCAGATGTTTTGGCCTACAACTCCCATGATCCCTAGCTAACAGGACCAGTGGTCAGGGATGATGGGAATTGTAGTCCAAAACATCTGGAGGGCTGAAGGTTGGGGGTGACTGGTCTAGAGATCAGTGCTTCCTAAACTGGTTTTTTTTTGGACTACAACTCCCATGATCCCTAGCTAACAGGACCAGTGGTCAGGGATGATGGGAATTGTAGTCTAAAACATCTGGAGGGCCGAAGGTTGGGGGTGCCTGGTGTAGAGATCAGTGCTTCCTAAACTGTTTTTTTTGGGGGGGGGACTACAACTCCCATCATCCCTCGCTAGAAGGACCCAGGGGGTGAGGGGTGAAGGGGACTGTAGTCCAAAAACATCAGGAGACCCAAGTTTGGGAAAGATTGGTCTTAGATGACTTTTGAGCGTGCTGTGCTGGTTCCGTGGGTTACCCGAAAGGCAAGGTCCAAGTCCGGTCCGTGGTCAGAGGTGCAACGTCAAGGCAGTCCGTAGTCACTGAAGCTGGGTGCAGGGCAGGGAGTCAGGCGAAGTCAGGAACAGGTAGACAAGCAGGGAACCAGGGCAGGTCAGGAGCTCAGGCAGGAAAGCAGGACAGGTTTCAAGCAGGAACTGGTCACCAACAATGTTGCTCCTGCAACTTGGAGCTGGGGCTGGCTGGCTTTTATCTGCCCTGAGGCAGAGGGCAGCCCTGATCCTCTGGTGACTTGCCTCTCCTGGCTTGGAGGCGCGCACTCCTCCTGCGGGAACTCAGTTCCCTTCACCTCTCTGCCCTGAGCCTCTGCAGCTCAGGAGAGGCTGGAGGGTTACCGGACCCAGAGGCAACCTCAGCTTCCCCTGACGGGGCTGGGAGTGGAGCACCTGCAGGCAATGGGTCCTCCATCCCATCAGGGGCCCAGAGCAGACTCAGCCGATGCCTGCACCTGAGGATCCAGCGCAGGTGAGTCCCCTTCAGACTCAGGCCCTAGCCCCGGCTCTGCTGGTTCTGGAGGCAGGGAATCCTGTGCAGGCTGGGATCCCTCAGGTTCAGCATCTGAGTCTGAATCCCAGGCCATCACACATGCCTTCCACCGTGGAAATTCCACGATTCTCTCTCCCTGCCCGCCAGGGCCCCGCGATCTCCACCAGCTTTTGCTCCCCCTGCATGATTGGCACACACAGGCCGCCCGGCGTTTCTCTAAAGTGCCACTTTGCCTGGGAGTCTTGGCATGACTTGCCCTGCATTTTCTTCCCAGCACTTGACTGTGGGTCGAGGGCACCCTCTAATTGCCGCCTCTTCTCCCGTGCAAAATGGTGACGGTCGAGGTGACAGCGGCTTCTTGGTAGCTCTCTTACGGAAGGCCAAACTCTGTGGACTCGGCACAGCTGATCGGGTATGCAGTGTCGCTGCCCGTGATTCCTTTCCAGGGGGCGCATGGCCTCGCCAGTCCTCTGGCCTCTGGGAAATTGCATGTGGTGACCCCTGGCTTCTCAAGGCCCTGTCTCTCTCCGGAGGAAGGAGAACGATACAGATCGGAGGCGAGCCCGGGAGCTGGGGAACCGCCCAGAGTCCGAGGCGGATCACTTGCATATGCAGCCCACTGCTGTCCACACAGATTGCAACCAGCGTTTTGGGGTTTTTCCTCCAGCCCTACCATTGGTGTCCAGGGCGGCTGTCTACCAGCTCCATCTGTTACGCAGGCTAAGACCCTACCTGCCCACAGAATCATAGAATCATAGAATTGGAAGAGACCACAAGGGCCATCCAGTCCAACCCCCTGCCAAGCAGGAACACCATCAAAGCATTCTTGACAGATGGCTGTCAAGCCTCTGCTTAAAGACCTCCAAAAAAGGAGACTCCACCACACTCCTTGGCAGCAAATTCCACTGTCTCACCAGAGTGGTGCATACTCTAGTTATCTCCCGCTTGGACTACTGCAATGCGCTCTACGTGGGGCTACCTTTGAAGGTGACCCGGAAACTGCAATTAATCCAGAATGCGGCGGCTAGACTGGTGACTGGGAGCGGCCGCCGGGACCACATAACACCGGTCCTGAGAGATCTACATTGGCTCCCAGTACGTTTCCGAGCACAATTCAAAGTGTTGGTGCTGACCTTTAAAGCCCTAAACGGCCTCGGTCCTGTATACCTGAAGGAGCGTCTCCACCCCCATCGTTCAGCCCGGACACTGAGGTCCAGCTCCGAGGGCTTTCTGGCGGTTCCCTCCCTGCGAGAAGCAAAGCTACAGGGAACCAGGCAGAGGGCCTTCTTGGTGGTGGTGCCCGCCCTGTGGAACGCCCTCCCATCAGAGGTCAAAGCGATCAACAACTACATAACATTTAGGAAATACCTGAAGGCAGCCCTGTTTAGGGAAGTTTTAAATCTGTAACATGTTAATGTATTGTTTTTTAATGTTTGCTGGAAGCCGCCCAGAGTGGCTGGGGAGACCCGGCCAGATGGGCGGGGTACAAATAATAAATTATTATTATTATTATTATTATTGGGGATTCAGAGTCCGAAGGTCCTCCTTTGCACAGCGCATAGTTAAACTGAGGAACTCACTCCTGCAGGAGGCGGGCCTGGCCACCAACCCAGATGACTTTAGAAGACGTTCAGACACATTCATGGAAGATAAGGCTACGTATGCTCAGAGGCAGCCATGCTTCTGAGCACCAGTTGCTGGAAGCCGCAAGAGTTGCTCTTTTGTTTGGATCTCACTGGCGGGTTTCCCACAGGTCTCTTGGTTGGCCACTGTGAGAACACGATGCTGGACTAGACGGGCCATGGACCTGATCCAGCAGGACTCTTTCAACAGAATAAGCTTGTTTTCTGCTGCTCCGAAGGGTAGGACTTGAACCAAGGGCTTCAAGTCACACAAAAAAGGAGATTCCAACTGAACACCAGGAAGAACCTTCTGACAGTAAGAGCTGTTGGGCAGTGGAATGGTCTCCCTCAGGAGATGCTGGGCTCTCCTTCCTTGGAGGTTTCTAAGCAGAGGTTGGCTGGCCATCTGCCAGGGATGCTTTAGCAGAGATTACTGCATTGCAGGGGGTTGGACTAGATACCCCTTTAGGTCCCTTTAAGATTCTAAACAAAATAAAAAAATCCCTTCCAGTAGCACCTTAGAGACCAACTAAGTTTGTAACTTAGTTGGTCTCTAAGGTGCTACTGGAAGGAATTTATTATTATTATTATTTTGTTTCGACTACGGCAGACCAACACGGCTACCTACCTAAATAAAGGTAGATAGCCGTGTTGGTCTGTCATAGTCAAAACAAAACAAAATAAAATAAAAAAATTCCTTCCCGTAGCACCTTAGAGACCAACTAAGTTTGTTCTTGGTATGAGCTTTCGTGTGCATGCACACTTCTTCAGATACCTACCTGTAACTGGATCTTAAGATTCTATTATTCTTTTGTTCTTGGACCTAACACAGCCTTGTCCGGAGAGGAAGGGCTTGCCTGTGGGGCCTGAGCCTGAGGGACAGAACGGGCAGGGCAGGGCCCTTTTACACACACACACACACACACACACCATGGACATGAACAGCCACTGCAAATGAGGAGCAAAGGCTTGTTGCTGTAGTTGCTCCATTTTGGCCCTGGAAATAATGGGAGTTGCTCAGGGAGAGCTGATGGCAAGAAGCCTACCTTCATTTTTTTGAGTTGAGAGAGCAAGGCTGCTGGTCCACTAAGGTCGTCTTCCTCTTCTTCTTCTTCTTCTTCTTCTTCTTCTTCCTCCTCCTCCTCCTCCTCCTCCTCCTCTTCCTCTTCCCCTTCCTCTTTTCTTCTTCTTCTTCCTCCTCTTCTTCTTCTTCCTCTTCTTCTTCTTCTTCCTCTTCCTCTTCCTCTTCCTCTTCCTCTTCCTCTTCTTCTTTTCTCCTTCTTCTCCTCCTCCTTCTCCTCCTCCTTCTCCATCTCCTTCTCCTCCTCCTCCTTCTCCTCCTTCTTCTTAATCTTCTTCCGCTCCTTCTCCTTCTCCTTCTCCTTCTCCTTCTCCTTCTCCTTCTCCTTCTCCTTCTCCTTCTCCTTCTCCTTCTCCTTCTCCTCCTTCTCTTACTACTTCTGGATCAAGCCAAGGGAATTTCCCCGCAGTTCTCCCACGTCCATTTGGATCCAGAGGAACGGTTTCTGCCTGCAAATAGAGCATAAAACAACAGAGAGTGTCTTAAAAGCTACTTGGGAGCAACCGGCATCCTGATCTTACGGGGCTCAACCAGATGCCTATTATGGGAAACCCTCAGGCAGAATTCAAGCATGAGAGCAGCACCCTCCCCTCCTGCGATTTCCAGCAATTGGCATTCGGGTCATAGCTGCTGGGGTTAGTTGGGAGCCATCGATAGTTGTCAAATGAAGTTGTCAAATCCTCTTTTAAAGCCATTCACATTGGTGGTCACCACTGCCTCCTGTGGCGGCGAGTTCCACAGTTTCCAGGGTGAGGTTGGTGGGGCAGTGGCCCCATTCGCTGGGATGGGCTGCTGCCTGCTGTTTAAAGGGGGGAGAATGAAAGCTTGACTGTGATGGGAAGTATATGGAGGGGCTGGTTTAAGGTGGGATTCCTTTGCTGGGAGAGGAGCATGAGCTGAGCGGCAGCGGCTTTGGAGAGACAGCGAAGTGGGCAGCGGGATGGATGAGCCCCCCAAGAAAGGGATCTCAGGCACCGTGTCAGGTGCAGTGGATGAGGCAGATCTTTCAGGGTGGGCGGGTGGGCGGGGGGAGCAATTGGGGATATGACTGGCAAGTAGCTTCAAAAACCAGAGGAAAATTCCATGACTGAGTCAGTCCCCTTAGGAAGGAAGGAAGGAAGGAAGGAAGGAAGGAAGGAAGGAAGGAAGGAAGGAAAGAAAGAAAGAAAGAAAGAAAGAAAGAAAGAAAGAAAGAAAGAAAGAAAGAAAGAAAGAAGAGACGGCTGGAGGACATGGCTGACTTCCTCCCCCTTTTTATACCCCCCCTTTTTTGCCAGATATTTTGCATTTTCTAGTAAATTGCTGCCTCTCCCTTTCCCTCTAAATCAGGAACATTTAATTGCCGAAGGCTTCATGTGCAGTTGTGGATTTCAGTCATCTAGCTAATTACTCTTAAGCAGCTCTTGATTATCATTAACATTTTCGTATTCAAATGTTACAATCAGGTTTGCTCACAATCGGTGCGAGTTAAGGGCCATTTTTAACCGGGGCCCACTGACGGGGGTGTGTGTCACTGACGGGGGGGGGGGGTGCACAACACTATTTGTCGCCCATAAGGGTTGGAACAAAGGGTGGGGGACTCATTTGTATCTGTCCTACAAATGCTGAGAGTATCTGCTGCTTTCAAGTGGCATTTCAGACACTCTCTGCTGTTTTATGTTCTCTTTGTGGGCAGAAGGAAGGTCCTCGGAATATCACAAAGGTCACAGACCAATTCTGGGCCCGTTCCTCTGGCTCTGGTTCTGAAAGTAGTGCAAAACAGCTGGAGGACATTGGGAGAAACCGTTTCCGCATTAAACAGAGCACACAACCTTGTCTGACTAGATGCAAAGTGGGTCAGGGGCAGCCACCCCTCTTCGAAGCTGCCTTTCACTCTGTGGGGAGAGCCACCCCCCCCTTCTCGAACCTGAGTGATATTTTCTTCTGGTTCCACCTATATGTATTCTTTGCGTGTGTGTGACTCTGTGGTCTAAACCACTGAGCCTCTTGGGCTTGCCGATCGGAAGGTCGGCGGTTCAAATCCCAGCAATGGAGTGAGCTCCCGTTGGTCTGTCCCAGCTCCTGCCAAGCTAGCAGTTTGAAAGCACACCAGCACAAGTAAATAAATAGGTACCCCTGCGGTGGGAAGGTAAACTTTGTTTCTGTGCACTCTGGTTTCTGTCACGGTATTCCGTTACACCATAAGCGGTTCAGTCCATAGCTGTCAACCCTCCTTTTTTTTTTTGCGGGAAACTCCCTTATTCCAAGGCCGTTTCCCGCTGCTATCCCGGATTGTTGATATCCCTTCAATTTCCCGGATTTCCAAGGAAGCAGCTCCTCTCCCTCCCTGCCGGCCAGGGAGGCTCCTCAGCTGCGTTGCTCGGCTGCCAATAAGGAGTCTGAGACCGACTGGGGGCGGAGCTTGCATGCCTTGTGCAGCCAGACCCTCACGCCCAACCAGACAGACAGCCTGCTTGCCGTCTACGCGCTCGCTCTTTCGCTCACCCGTTCGCGTGCAGCCTCTGGAGCGCAGGGTGGCGAGGCTACTTGGTGCCATTGCACCGCCCTCGCGGCATCCCTTATTTTCAAATCCGAAAGTTTGAAAAAATCCCTTATTTTCAAATCCGAAAGTTTGGAAAAATCGTAACCGACTCTGGGGTTGCGGCGCTCATCTCACTTTACTGGCCGAGGGAGCCGGCGTACAGCTTCCGGGGCATTTTTCCACCTTCGACGTATCAAGCAGTTGGTCCCTTACCTTTCTCGCCCTGATCTGGCCACAGCGATCCATGCGACGGTCACCTCCAGGCTTGATTATTGCAACTCGCTCTACGCGGGGCTGCCCTTGAAGCTGACCCAGAAACTCCAGCGGGTGCAGAATGCCGCGGCGAGGCTCCTTACGGGGTCTTTGCCGCGGGACCACATTCGACCAGTGCTTTACCAGCTGCACTGGCTCCCGGTGGAGTACAGGATCAGGTTCAAGGTGCTGGTTTTGACCTTTAAAGCCTTATGCGGCCTAGGACCCTCGTACCTACAGGACCGCCTCTCCCTGTATGCCCCGCAAAGGACCTTAAGGTCCACAAATAACAACTTGTTGGAGGTCCTGAGCCACAAGGCTGTTAGACTGGTGGAGAGGTACCTATTTATCTACTTGCACTTTGACGTGCTTTCGAACTGCTAGGTTGGCAGGAGCAGGGACCGAGCAACGGGAGCTCACCCCGTCGCAGGGATTCGAACCGCCGACCTTCTGATCGGCAAGCCCTAGGCTCTGTGGTTTAACCCACAGCGCCACCCGCGCCTTAGAGACCTTAGAGACCAACTAAGTTTGTTCTTGGTATGAGCTTTCGTGTGGATCGCAAGAGAGCACTGCGGTCATTAAGTCCCAGCCAGCTCTGCTTGGGTGAAGGTCACCCCAGTGAGCTTCCTGGGGAGACTCGGGTTCAAATCGCCTCTCAGCTGTGAGTTAAGGCAAGGTACCACCTCCAGCCTAACCTGCCTCGCAGGGTTGTCGCTGAAGGTGAAACATGGTTAAGTGCAAACATAGCACAGTTTTCATTTTCATCCTTTCTCTTCTTTTGGGGTTTTTTTTTACCCCCTCCTGGGGTTTTTTTCAGGGGGAAGGAGGGGAACATGTACTCCTGCAAACCTTTGGGTTTCCCTGAGCATGCTGACGCCCCCCCTCCCCACGGGGTGGGTGGGGCTGGTTCTGGCTGCATAAATACCAGTTGCCAAGCCTGAACTTGGGAAATAGCGGGGATTAACGTGGTAGCGTTTGGGCACCCTGCCTCTCAGCGGCTGCCTCAATTGTGCTCTCTGCTGTCGTGCCGTCAGAGGAGCATGCGAGGGCCACACGATAAGCATGCCCAAGGGGCAGAGTCGGGTTTTCCGGCGCAGCCTTCCTTTGACTGCGCCCCAGACTCTCTCTCTCTCCGCCTGTCGCTGCACCATGAAATCCTTCATGTTCTCCTCCTGCAGATTTGCATTAAATCAAAAGGCTTTAAGGAGCTTGCTTAGCGGGGATTGTTTTCGGGAAGAAATTGGTTTTAAGGAGAGGTTTAAGGATTCTTCTCTCTAATTGTTTGCGTTAAGCACTTTTAACGTGCAAAAGTGTTTTCCCCGGTTCGTTGTGCGTGGAAGGTCTTTGCAATGCCTGTTCCCCCCAAATCCACGGGCGACTGAGAGCAAGGATCCGTCCCGAGTCAAATGTTGCATGGGCATTTCTAGATCAGGGACTTAGGGGGCCATTCCTTATTAACATTTGCTGTTTAACCCCAACCTCCCTCCCTCCCAAAGGAGCCCAGACACCTTCCAACAGTACAACAACTTCATAAAAAGTCAAAGGAATTGTCTGCTGGATGAGGCCAGTGGCCCACCTGGTCCAGCATCCTGGTTCTCATGGGGGGGCACCAAATACCCCTGGGAAATCCCAGGGGCATGTGGCCATCCTTAGTTGGCGGAGCAACTGTCACGTTAATTCCAATAGCGAACGAGGCTCTAACATACTAACTAGCTATCTCATCTGAGCATGAGTTAATTTTAATCTCTTTAAACATTTTAACTTTTGTTTGTTTTTTAAAGTAGGGTCGTAAATATTATTATTTGGGGGGGGTCATCTTTTTTGCAAACCACTCTGAGGTTGTTGTTTTACGATCAAGCAGTAAATAGGCTTTATGTAAATAAATAAACAAACTGAAAAACAATCAATAAATACTACTACTAATAATAATAATAGTAATAAAAATGCCAGCCTGCCCTCTGGTTGGGTCTGGGCAGTGGGACCATGGGTGTAGCCAGAGGGTGCAGCTGCCCCCCCCCCGAATCAAGTAAATAAATTAAAAAATACTTAACTGACCAATTGCATCGCAGATAACTTGGTTCTGCCCCCACCTAAAAAAGCCCATGAGCAGGACCTAAATCAGGCATAGGCAAACTTGGCCCTCCAGCTGTTTTGGGACTACAACTCCCATCATCCTTAGCTAACAGGACCAGTGGTCAGGGATGATGGGAATTGTAGTTCCAAAACAGCTGGAGTTTGCCTGTGACTGACCTAAATCCAGCACCCATAACGCTGTCCTGGATTCTGGTCTTCAATGAAGTGGTCTTGCTCAGTGTCCTTGTTTGAGAGCCGAGCCAAGCGCGAGTCTGTTCATTTCACGCCTCTCAGCTCTTATTTCTAGAGAGGTGGCATTGTGTTTTGCAAGAGGCACACGGGAGCCGTGCAGACAGAGGTTTGGGGTGGCGCTCCTGGGTAGCACAAGAGTGCCACTCGCTTGCAAGCCCTTATGTATCAATGATAACAGCAACCCGTTAAGATGCTCAGGAAGGGCCGTGAGTTGCAAAACGGGAAGCTTGAGATAAACCTGTCATTTAAATCTGCCTCTCTCTTTTTCTCTGTGATTCGAAATCTCTGCTTTAAATTGCCTTGCTTCAGATCAATGCTGTGTACACATTCACACATGCAGACAAACGCCTGGTCCTGTTTTCTGTCTGGCCTGCCAGGCCGTGAGCGCCCTCCTGCTGCCTACCTATATAGAGCCTGGCCGTCTGTCTCTCTCTTCCTCGCCACCCTCCCGCCTGCCCGTCCGTCCTCTCCTCTTCTTCTTCTTCTTCCTCCTCCTCCTGTTCTCTCCATCCATCAACCCCAATCCCTGGTGCCTACTTGACGGCTCCATTAAGTACCAGCTCAGCAGCGGCTAAATTTAGAAGTCGGGAAGAGAATGAGCCTTCTGGCTGCAGACAGCCCATAAATCCAGCTTCCGTCACGAAGTCACACCGCTTCTATTCTCTTATCTGGAATGAGATCGATAGGAGCGTGTGTGTTTTTCCAAAGGAGGACCAAGTGGCCGGGAGGCGAGAGGCAGGGAAGTGGGGCAGGAGGCAGAGCGGTGGAGAGAGAAGCAGTGAGCTTAACCTGGAAGCAGGGCCGTCTTACCCATTAGGGTTATAGTGGCGCCCTGCGCCACGGCACCCGCCCATCGGGGGCGCCCAGCAGCGGGAGGCCAGGACCGACCGGGAACAGTTGCAAGGGCATGCTGGGCGGCGGCGGCTCTTCCTGAAGAGGGCAACCAAAATGGTCAAAGGCCTGGAAACGATGCCTTATGAGGAACGGCTTAGGGAGCTGGGTATGTTTAGCCTGGAGAAGAGAAGGTTCAGGGGTGATAGGATAGCCATGTTCAAATATATAAAAGGATGTCATATAGAGGAGGGAGAAAGGTTGTTTTCTGCTGCTCCAGAGAAGCGGACACGGAGCAATGGATTCAAACTACAAGAAAGAAGATTCCACCTAAACATTAGGAAGAACTTCCTGACAGTAAGAGCTGTTTGACAGTGGAATTTGCTGCCAAGGAGTGTGGTGGAGTCTCCTTCTTTGGAGGTCTTTTAGCAGAGGCTTGACAGCCATCTGTCAAGAATGCTTTGATGGTGTTTCCTGCTTGGCAGGGGGTTGGACTGGATGGCCCTTGGGGTCTCTTCCAACTCTAGGATTCTATGATTCTATTCCTACGGCCAGCCGCGATCTCTTGCTTCCTGCCTGGGAGAGGAGGCAGCGGCGGCGGTGCACAAAGCTACGCAGCGCCCTTCTCCCTCCTTCCCGCCCCGCGGCACTAGCAGGACTGCTGAGAAAGCCCACGCGGCAAGCAAGCCTCGAGCTGCCCAGTGCAGGGGGAGGGGGAGGGGGAGGGGGAGGGACACCTAGAATGTCACCTCCTGCCCCTTCTGCACCACGGGGGAGGGGCGCCGAGAACATCACCCCCGCCCCTTCTGCACCACAGCGCCGGATATGCTTAAGACGGCCCTGCCTGGAAGGGGAGGGCAAAGAAAGGGGAGGCAAAACCCAGCACCACCCCCTGCTCTCCTTGCTGCAGGGTCAGGCCCTCTGCCACCTCACCCGCTTCACAGTCCCTCGATGGACATTGCGTGGCACTAGCTGTTAGTGGCGCTGTGGGTTAAACCACAGAGCCTAGGGCTTGCCGATCAGAAGGTCGGCAGTTCGAATCCCTGCGACGGGGTGAGCTCCCGTTGCTCGGTCCCTGCTCCTGCCCACCTAGCAGTTCGAAAGCACGTCAAAGTGCAAGTAGATAAATAGGTACCGCTCCGGCGGGAAGGTAAACGGTGTTTCCGTGCGCTGCTCTGGTTCGCCAGAAGCGGCTTAGTTCTGCTGGCCACATGACCTGGAAGCTGTCTGCAGACAAACGCCGGCTCCTTCGGCCAATAAAGCGAGATGAGCGCCGCAACCCCAGAGTCGTCCGCTACTGGACCTAATGGTCAGGGGTCCCTTTACCTTTACCTTTACACACACACACACACAGAGAGAGAGAGAGAGAGAGAGAGAGAGAGTAAAGGACACTTCCTAGCCAAAGGAATGCACACAGCAGAGAGTTATCTCCCTAGAGCCCTAACCAGGGAATTGCTGCCTAGTCGCTGGTGGGCACATATACAGCTGTAGAAGCATCTGTGTTACCTTTGCCAAGAAAGCGTTGCCCATCTGCCGTGCGCATTCCTTTGCCAGGGAAGTGCCCTCGACACCTCTTTGCAAAAAGGAAAAGGTCCCAATAGTGCAAAAGGCTCAACTGATCAGACTTGAAATGAAGCCTTGCCGACCGAGGCTGCTATTTGCGTAGCGCTTCCTGTCCGGCCTGCAATGAGATCAGAATTGTGCTAAGTGCGGGCAGGCCGAACGTTGCAGCCTTTTGAGTTGGCTTGGCTTTGCAGGAGCCTTGCAGAACGTTCTGCAGGTCCAGCACCTTGTCAGCAGCCCCAGGAGCAAGAGGCTCCCCCCACGGTGGCCCTTGAGCTCCCTCTGCCGGCTTCTCTTCCCTTTGCGGGAAGATCACTTGCAGTGGCTGTTGTGTATTGATTCAAAGTGTTATCATATCTGACTGATAAAAGTTAATAAGACCCAGGAATGACTGTAACTCCATCTTGTTCTGTGGGCCTGGTGCCTCGGTGATGGCCTTAATTCTAGCATCCGTGGGGTGGATGCCTGCTGCGTCAATTTTAAACCCCAAGAAGTCCACAGTTGGCACCCCAAAACTGCATTTTTCCTTTTTCAGTCCCACCTCCTTGAACTTGAGTAACAGTGCACGGACACACTCAGTCAGTTCCTGGGGGTCTTTTCCAGCAATCAGAACATCTTCAAAAAATGGCAAGACCCCCGGCAGACCCCTTAACAGGCGCTTCATTAGCCCTTGAAAAATCCCTGGTGCCACACAAACTCCAAACTGTAATCTGTTTACTCTGAATGCCCCTTTCTGCGTTACAATAGTCTGTGCTTCCGCTGATTGCGGTGTTACTGGCAGCTGTTGGTAAGCTTGTGCTAGGACAATTTTGGCGAAAACCTTGCCCCCAGCCAGTTTTGCCAACAGCTGTGAGACGACTGGAATTGGGGTATGAGTTTCCCCGCTACAACAGTGGCGGCACCCAGAGTGTGTCATCTGGCTCGCTGGCAAATGCTGCCAGGACCATAAACTTGACATGAGTCAACAGTGTGATGCAGCAGCTCAAAAAGCCAAAAAAGCCAATGCAATTCTGGGCTGCATCAAGAGGAGTATAGCATCTAGATCAAGGGAAGGAATAGTACCACTGTATTCTGCTCTGGTCAGACCTCACCTGGAATACTGTGTCCAGTTCAAGAAGGATACTGACAAGCTGGACCGTGTCCAGAGGAGGGCAACCAAAATGGTCAAAGGCCTGGAAACGATGCCTTATGAGGAACGGCTTAGGGAGCTGGGTATGTTTAGCCTGGAGAAGAGAAGGTTCAGGGGTGATATGATAGCCATGTTCAACTATATAAAAGGATGTCATATAGAGGAGGGAGAAAGGTTGTTTTCTGCTGCTCCAGAGAAGCGGACACGGAGCAATGGATTCAAACTACAAGAAAGAAGATTCCACCTAAACATTAGGAAGAACTTCCTGACAGTAAGAGCTGTTTGACAGTGGAATTTGCTGCCAAGGAGTGTGGTGGAGTCTCCTTCTTTGGAGGTCTTTAAGCAGAGGCTTGACAGCCACCTGTCAGGAATGCTTTGATGGTGTTTCCTGCTTGGCAGGGGGTTGGACTGGATGGCCCTTGGGGTCTCTTCCAACTCTAGGATTCTATGATTCTATGATTCTAAGATGCCACGCCAGAGGAGCTCTTTCCAGCTGCCTCTGCCCCCGCCCCAGAAGCCGTGCCAGAGACGGCCAGAGGGGCAGGCAGGAGCGGGAGGCCAAAGGCCAGCATTTGACCAGTGGAGGGCAGCGTAATAATCTGGCAGGCAAATGCCACCAGGACCCTTGACATCCGATGGCCTGAGGCTGGAAGGCTGATGGTATATTCAACCTCTGAAGCCTCGGAGAAAGGTTGTTGCTGCCAGGGCCGTCTTTAGCATATGCGCCGCTGGGGTGCAAAGATCCGCCCAGCACCCCCAAATTTAGTTTAGCCCCCAAATTAACTTTTATTATGCTTATGTCAGACACCACGCTTATGCCTTATCTCTTGTTTATGAAAGAAGGGAGGAGGAAGAAAGAAACTTTGTTATTTGCTTATTTATTTAAAATACACTCTAACTTAAGTCTGCAACACCACCACACTTAAACTTATAAGTATTGTTTAGGCACCTACTTAGGAGAAACATCAGTCGTGTCACAGGTGCCGCTGCTGCATAGCAGCTCAATACAATGCGCAATATTTTGATGTAAGAGTTAATTTCGCGTGCATGGCGCCGTTGAGAATGACAATCGCCGTCGTTGAGTCTGACAAGTGCCGCCGTTGTGAATGACAAGCACCACTGCTGGCGTGGCGCGTCTTTGGTAAATGAGCGCACAAAGTCGGAAGTCCTTTAGTGAAACAGTAGGTATACATTTCTAGGTATATATGTATTTTGTTTTTCTAGGTTGATCAAAATTATTTATTATTTCATAACAGGTAGATAGTTAAGAGCTTAGGCGGCTTCAGCAGAGGGCACCTGGAGCCCACCAGAATTATCCGCCCGGGTGCCCCGCACCCCTTGCACCCCCGGGTAAAGACGGCCCTGGTTGCTGCTTTCAGCATCACTGCTGCTGCTACCGTGTTTCTCCTAAAATAAGACACCATCTTATATATTTTTCCCTTCAAAAAAACACAATATGGCTTATTTTGGGGGGATGTCTTATTTTAAACGCTCCGCGTCGGTACGCTGCATAGCCACGCCTATCCAGTCTGTCTTAAGGGAGAGGCGCCGCGTCACTATGTCTTATTTTTGGGGTATGGCTTATATTTCACAAATGCATAGAGATCCTGCTACGGCTTATTTTATGGCTACGGCTTATTTTAGGAGAAACAGGGTCAGTTGTGCTGGAACATGCATCACGGTCCTTCTTAGAATCATAGAATCGTAGAGTTGGAAGAGACCACAAGGGCCATCCAGTCCAACCCCCTGCCAAACTTGGTCCAGGCTTGCCCCCCCCCCACTCTGCAGCCTTTGGTTTGGGAAAGGTCACGTGTTAGGAAAACGAAAGAAAAGGTGAATGTGCTCAAATAGCCAATCTGCCCCGTGCCGGATGCAGAAAGCAAAGCCGTCCAGCCAACCGGTGGTCTCTGTCGTCAATTCCTTGGCTCTCAGGGTCAGCTTCCTCCAGGGTTGCAGCAGCGAAGTCAAGCAAGAGATTCGCCAAGCATGGAAGGAAGAGGGTCCGCGTGGAAGGCTTGGCCCTGCCCGACCCTCCGCTCTCCACCAGGAGGTCCTTCTCGGGACCAGGTAAAGGGTCCAGGCCTTTGAGGCACAAGGGAGCAAAGCTGCATGGCCGGGGTCAAGGGCCACATGGATGTCCCTGGAGTGCACAGGGGAGGCACCTCATCCGGCACCCGTTCCCACAGCCTTCTGCACTCAGTAGTGTCTCCGGACTGCACGTCTGCAACTTCGGAAATCCACTAATTCCACTAATTTCACCGTTTCCCGTGGGCTCACCGGGGCTGCCACTGGTCCACCTGCTCTCCACCTGCACAGCACCCCCCACCCTCTCCCCAAAGCACTTGGGCACTCGGCGTACTTCTGATGGGGCTTTTGCTCACCCCCCCCCGACTTGGGCGCTTTGAGGGAGGCCGGGCTGCCTGTTGCACACCGTGGATGAACGCACCACCGAGAGCGACAAAGACCGCAGCAGCGTTGAGGGAAATACAGCAGGATCCTTGCGTGGGGGGGCGGGTACAAAAACACCCAGTGGCATAGAAAGGGACCTGGCCCCTCAGCCAGCTAGAGAGATGCATGCATGGAAAAGCCAAGTACCTGGGTGATTTGGGTAGGCACCAGGCCTGTGTCCCTGGTAAGGTCCTGCATTTTTCCAGAAGAAGGGTTTGGGGATAAATAGCCGCTGAGGGGTCCAACAATTGCCGTTTGCTCTGTGATACCACAAGGGTTCAGTAGGTAAGCTATGAATACAAACCACATGAGCAGAAATGCCGCATTTTTCGCTCTATAAGGCGCACCTGACCATAGGATGCACCTAGTTTTTAGAGGGGGAAAGCCCCAATTTTTTTGAGGATCAGCTCAAATTTCTGCAGCTTCTTTTGCAAAGGAGAAAAGCCCATTTTTTTGAGGATCAGCTCAAAGTTGTTGAGCTTACTTTGCAAACGGGAAAAAATCCTGTTTTATGGGGTTTAACTCACAGTTCTACAGCTTCAGGAAAGGGAGCCATTTCTACGGTTTCCAGACAGATAATCTAATCAGCCAGTCACATGTCGCTGGGGAAACAGCCTCCCTCTGCAAGGGGGCGGGGCTGGAATCTCTCACCCTTATCTCTCCCCCCCCCCGATCGTTTGCTGAGCAGCTGCTCAGGGGGCTTCCTTTCTCTCTCTCTCTTTTTTTAAAAAAGCACGATCTGCTTTTGCCCCTGGGCAGTTCAGCTCCAGAGACCACACATTTGCTCCATAAGACACACAGACATTTCCCCTTACTTTTTAGGAGGAAAAAAGTGCGTCTTATGGAGCGAAAAATACGGAAGTTTGCAAACCCCCTCCTGCCCACAAAATATTTCTGCATGCAGAGCTGTGGAATATGGGGCCCCTGCTACGTTTTTTTGCTAGCATGGAGGGGAAGGGGGAGAGCAGGTACAATCCGGCCACATATTACGTACATTTGACTTGTGCGATTTCAGCCTTGCGTGGTTGAAGGCCAACCTGTAGAAATTGCAGGAATTAAAGGCATGCAAGTTTTGCTCAGTGCAGAAAGAGCTTTTGAGCTTTCTGCCTTGCTTACTGGGCTCTGTGCAGTGGCTTCGAAAGAGTAAGGATGACCGCAAGGGGGAAGCTTTTGAGTATACGTGTTTTTTGAGTCTACGCAGAACTTGTGGAACCAAGCCCCCCACATGAGACGCGATCGTGGTAGGTTTCATCCTCTCTTGACCCGGTGTGGAAGGGAGCTGTCGCTCCTTGAAGCTGGAGACGGCAATGCCCCCCCCCCGCCACCCCAATGTCTATTGTGCCCACCAAATGCGGCACAGCAGCCTGGGCAGCTTTGAGCAGCAACCTGGCACAATCCTGCCCTTCCACTTGGCCACAGCTGCAGACACCTTCGCAGAACCGGCTGCCGGCTAACCTCACCTGCCCTCCATTTGGAACATCTGTTTGCTCAAAGGGCCGCTTATTACCGGAGATGCGGAGATGAGAGACCTCAGGGTAAGCGGGTTAAACGCTTCCGAAGCAGTAGCCCAGATGCTTTCTCCAGAGTAGGGGAAGTGCCCCACCTGCTGGTGGCGAGGGGGAACGGCACCTCTCTGCTTGCAGTCTGGGGCCGGTCACTTCTGCAAGAGTTGCCTTTCGATGTCGGCTCCTACTTTGCCAGGAAACCTCTCGCTCTCAGAAACGCCACCCCAAAGGACTTTTGAGCCCGATTTCCGACGCTCCACCATGCCCCCCCCCCTGTTTCTCTGCGGCGCAGAGGGCAAGGGCTGGAGCCATGCTGTGCTTCGTCGGCCATTTCTCACAAGCTGGACTTCGAAAATGGCTCCTTCCCACGGAGCAAGCGGCCTGGATTTCATGGACGAGTTCCGGGAGAAGGAAATGGGGAGCAAGCAGGCTTCTGTGTTGTGGCTTCTGAAAGGGCCTCCTCCTGCCTGCCTGGGCTCTGCATCGGTCAATAGCATCCTTTTTCCAGAAGCAGAAGAGGCCACCTCTGTGATGGCCTGGAATTCAGACTCAGATGCTGAACCTGAGGGATCCCAGCCTGCACAGGATTCCCCGCCTCCAGAACCAGCAGAGCCGGGGCTAGGGCCTGAGTCTGAAGGGGCCTCACCTGTGCTGGATCCTCAGGTGCAGGCATCGGCTGAGTCTGCTCTGGCTCCTGCTGGGATGGAGGACCCATTTCCTGCAGGTGCTCCACTCCCAGCCCCGTCAGGGGAAGCTGAGGTTGCCTCTGGGTCCGGTAACCCTCCAGCCTCTCCTGAGCTGCAGAGGCTCAGGGCAAAGAGGCGAAGGGAACTGAGTTCCCGCAGGAGGAGTGCTCGCCTCCAAGCCAGGAGAGGCGAGTCACCAGAGGATCGGAGCCGCCCTATGCCTCGGGGCAGATAAAAGCCGGCCAGCCCCAGCCCCAAGTTGCAGGAGCAACATCAACATTGTTGGTGACCAGTTCCTGCCAGTGTTCCTGCTTGAAACCTGTCCTGCTTTCCTGCCTGAGCTCCTGACCCGCCCTGGTTCCCTGCTTGCCTATCTGTTCCCAACTTTGCCTGACTCCCTGCCCTGCACCCAGCTTCAGCGACCACGGACTGCCTTTACGTTGCACCTCTGACCACGGACCAGACTTAGACCTTGCCTTTCGGATACCCCACGGGACCAGCACAACCTCACATCAGCTAGGTGAGGGATGAGAAGCAACTCCCAAAACAAGATGACTGAAGCTGGCCATGAATCCTCTCTCCTCCTCCTCACTTCTCCCCAAAATCTGCTCCTTCCTGCCTTTCCATGATGATCCGAGCCACCCCTTCACCTGAGACACTGGACAGCTGGCCTGCCAGAGAGGAAACTTAAGAGGCTTTTCTCACCGGTCCTTGATCCATCTTAGCTTCAGGACGGTCAAGAGATGAAAAAGTGAAGCTTTTGGAGAGTGCAGAGGAACCAGGGGGCTGTTGGTGGGATCCTGCTCCAGGTCAGCTCTCCTGTTCCACGTCTGCAGGCTACGCATTAAAGACGTCAACTTCCAGAGACTCGGTTGCAGCCTGTCTCAAGCCGCAGCTCATGGCTTGTGGGTCTCCACTTCTTAGGGGTCCTGAATGTTCTCCCAGCATTTCTGGTCCAGACCAGACTCGCTTCCCTCCTTGGAGGGCACACACCACTCCCATTGAGGTCAGCCATGGAGACAGATCCCTCTGGCATAGCCTGGCAGCAGAACTTGGCATGGCTTTCCTCAGGGAATCAACCTTTGGTTGGGAACCAACCAATACTAATCATTTACTTATTTCTTTGCAGGGTTTATAAACCCATCATTCCGAAACAGCATGGCATTGTGCAGGAAAAAAACCCAAATGCAATGCAAAACAATACATTAAGTCCACGTGTAAAACCAACAGGTGCAATGTTGAAGAGTTTTGAGGGGATTAAAAGTACAAATTGTTGGTGCCAACCTAATTTTCAGCTTGCCAATGGCCCCCTATCCCTCCCCCCCTTTTTTCTTCTTCTCGCCCCATAGCTACCCTGGCACCATTGTGGTAGCAGCAGCCATCATGCTGGTTTAAAGGCCAGTTATAGTCCATGTGGATCTCTCCGGATGCGACCTGTCACATTGGGGGCTTGGGGCTAGGGCACTGGGTGCGGGGCAAGACTTGCTCACCACGTCATAGCTGTCAACTTTCGGATTTGAAAATAAGGGATTTTTTCAAACTTTTGGATTTGAAAATAAGGGATGCCACGAGGGCAGTGCAATGGCACCAAGTAGCCTCGCCACCCTGCGCTCCAGAGACTGCGCGCAAACGGGTGAGCAAAAGAGTGAGCGCGTAGATGGCAGGCAGGCTGGCTGTCTGGTTGGGCGTGAGGGTCTGGCTGCACAAGGCATGCAAGCTCCGCCCCCAGTCGGTCTCAGACTCCTTATTGGCAGCCGAGCAACGCAGCTGAGGAGCCTCCCTGGCTGGCAGGGAGGGAGAGGAGCTGCTTCCTTTGAAATCCGGGGAATTTAAGGGATATCAACAATCCGGGATAGCAGCGGGAAACGGCATTGGAATAAGGGAGTTTCCCGTGCAAAAAAAGGGAGGGTTGACAGCTATGTACCACGTGCCCCCTTCTCGATTTGGCCCGCTTTTGGCGAGATGGCACCATGCATCCGAGTAGTAGAAGCACGGGAGTTGGGTGGCCGAAGAAGTGGCCCTGCCAGTCCTTCGCCACATCCCGGGGGTTTCATCCCCTCCAGACACATCTCCCCACCTGTCCCTAGAATCTCCAGGTGGACCTTCCTTAACAGCAAGAGCTTGGGATGGGCACATCGCATGGGAGGTGAGCGTAGGGAAGGGGTTGGAATTGGTGCTTCCCGACTTTCGACGTCTCTGAGAAACATTTGCTCTCTCCTTCCAGAAACCCGAGAAGACAGGACCAAGAGGCTCTTCCGACACTACACTGTGGGCTCGTATGACAACTTCACTTCTCACAGGTAAGGGCCCTCCTGGCTTTTATATTGGCTGCCCCACAGCCAGGATTTCCACTCCAGGGAAAGGCAGGTCCGTGGGGCAATCGTGGGCTGACGGAGCAGGTTTCCTCCCGCAATGGTGCCAGGGGTGTGTGTGTGTGTGTGTGTGTGTGTGTGTGTGTGTGTGTGTGTGTGGAGCCTCATGTGAATCTTGTTTCCGAGTTGGCAATCTTGCATTTCACGTTGCGTGGACCTAGAAGGCGGGCAGAGCTTTGTGGTGTGTACAAGGGAAGTCGCGTTTCCGAAGCGGCAGAGCTACTGCGAAACGCAGAATCATAGAAACGTAACGTCAGAAGGACATATCCCAGGGGACATAATCATAATAATAATTGTCAGGGGGCCTAGGCTCCCCCCCCCCTTACTGGCCGTTCGAAGAATGAGTCCGAGCCATAAAGCTTAAATGCTTTATTCTAGGCTAATTACTTTACAATACCGAGCACATCATAAACCTGTCTCATCCATCACTCTCAGAATCCGGAAGTGGTCGTTTGCGATTTTCCCGCCAGGAAGCCTATCTGGGAAAATGAAAGCACCGTGTCCTTCTCTTCTTTCCTTCCCTTTGTACGTTGCGAGGGCTCTACCTGCTTGGCTGGAGCCCTCCCACCGCTTCCCCTTCTCCACTGCTTTTGTCAGAGGGGGAGGAGGAATCGGTCGTCAAGATCGGGGGCTGCTCCCTATAGCCACTCAATGCCGGGCTGGAAGGGGGAAGCAGCCCCCTGACAATAATAACAATAACAATAATAATTTATTATTTGTACCCCGCCCATCTGGCCAGGTCCCCCCGGCCACTCTGGGCGGCTTCCAACAAATATCAAAATACATTAAAATATCACAGATGAAAAACTTCCCTAAATAGGGCTGCCTTCAGGTATTTTCTAAATGTCAAGTAGTTGTTCATCACTTTGACCTCTGATGGGAGAGCGTTCCACAGGGCGGGCGCCACTACGGAGAAGGCCCTCTGCCTGGTTCCCTGTAGCTTTGCTTCTCGTAGTGAGGGAACCGCCAGAAGGCCCTCGGCGCTGGATCTCAGTGTCCGGGCTGAACAGTGGGGGTGGAGACGCTCCTTCAGGTATACAGGACCGAGGCCGTTTAGGGCTTTAAAGGTCAGCACCAACACTTTGAATTGTGCTCGGAAACGTACTGGGAGCCAATGTAGTTCTCTCAGGACCGGTGTTATGTGGTCCCGGCGGCCGCTCCCAGTCACCAGTCTAGCTGCCGCATTCTGGATTAATTGCAGTTTCTGAGTCACTTTCAAAGGTAGCCCCACATAGAGCGCATTGCAGTAGTCCAAGCGGGAGATAACCAGAGCTTGCACCACTCTGGCGAGACAGTCTGCGGGCAGGGAGGGTCTCAGCCTACGCACCAGATGGAGTTGGTAGACAGCCGCCCTGGACACAGAACTGACCTGCGCATCTAGAGCTACCACCTGCATTGCAACCCAATGCGCTCAACCTTGCTAGGACTTTGCATGGGTGTTGGCATTGTGCCAAGTCTAGGCTGGTGGCATGTGGCGGGGCCTTCTTGATGGCAGGCCCATTCTGTGGTGCTTCCCCCCTGATTTCACTCAACTGTTTCCCTCTCTGGCTCCTTTTTGGTCACTTCCTTTTATATCTCACCTTCCTTCCATTATGGAACGACTTGCATGGAAGGGCCATTCAGGTCTCCCATCCAAGCACACCGTGGGCACCATTATTTTTTAACTCTGCCAGGCTGTTGGGATGGAAGGATACATCTTCCGCTGACTTTGCTGCTGTTTTATTCTGGCTGTTTTGCATGTTTTTATTGATTACTTTTAAGCGGGGTTTTGTTGGTTGCTACTGTGTTTTGCTGTGTCTGAAAGATTGGTCCTTCCAGACTGGCGTATCTTTGCGGGGGGGGGGTGTCTTTCTGTGTTAGATGTGGACTTATTATGTGTTATTGGTTATTCTGGGATGCTTCGCTAATGATGCCACTTTATGGCTGTCCTGTGGGGGTTGTAGTGCAGCAAGAGCAGGATTCACACACACACACACACACACAGAGAGAGAGAGAGAGAGAGAGAGAGAGAGAGAGAGAGAGAGAGAGAGAGAGAGAGAGAGAGAGAACCAGAATGTTTGTAGTATGAAAAGTTACAGGATTTCAGCAGGAAGTTACAGGAGCAAATGGTATTAAAAGTGGGGTCACGTGTGGCCACCCAAAGAGCATCATGAGCACAAATAATCAGTAATGTGCAATAAAAGGGATTTTTTTGGCGGAGGTTTCCTCTAGCTGTGGGCTCCCTTTGGTAGGAAGGGTGGCATTTAAATCCATTCAGATGTTATAGGAAAATCCTTGGGCTCACTTGGATGACCAAACAAAGATACCAGCCAGGAATAGAGGAGCAAAACAGCAGCCAGTAGGCCTGGTCTTAATTCAAATGACTGTTGCAACAGGACGAAGCAGGAAGAAGCCCACAACAAAGGATGGCTCCCATTTTTATCAGTTTTACAAAGATACCCACAACACCCCTCAAATTACATCATAGCTACATCACAAATACATCACAAATTGGGAGGGTCTGGTGACAGAAACCTGAGCATCAGGTTGGTCCCTATCCTTCCCTTGACCTCCACCTCACACCCATCAAGTAAGACAAAAGAAATATTTACAAATTCCTGGTTTCCCAGGCCAAGTTAATCACACCCCTCTTCTCCTCCTGGGAACAGCTGAGCATGAGGCTGTTGGAAAGCCCTTTTGCAAACAGTCCTACTGCGCTGCTCTTTCAACCTGGTTTTTGGGTTTTCAAAGAGCAGGGTGGGGACTTTTTTTTTGCAACAGGACTTTCAAAACAGCCTTTCGTGATGCTTTGAAGCCACTGCCATTGAGGTGTTAAGAGAGGATTGGACAAATACACAGAAGAGAAGCCTATTGATGGCTACTAATCAGAATAACCATTTAAAGGTAGATAGCCGTGTTGGTCTGTCATAGTCAAAATAAAACAAAATAAAATAAAAAAATAAAATAAAAAATTAAAAAAATTAAAAAAATTAAAAAATAAAAAAAATAAAATAAAAAAATTTAAAAAATTCCTTCCAGTAGCACCTTAGAGACCAACTAAGTTTGTTCTTGGTATGAGCTTTCGTGTGCATGCACACTTCTTCAGATACACTGACACAGAAGTCACCAGACCCTTATATATAGTGAGAGGGTGGGGAGGGGTATTACTCAGAGGGGTGGCGGAAATGGGTGAAAGGTTGATAGCTGTGGTAAACCTGTTGACGACTGTTAATGGCTGCAATTAGTCTTACAGGAAAAAGCAAGGGGTGAGAAGGTTAAAAAAGCTTTGTCATGTATAATGAGATAAGAATCCAATGTCTTTGTTAAGACCAGGTCTCTCCATGGTTTTAAGCTTGGTAATGAGTTGCAATTCAGCAAGTTCTCTCTGGGTATCAGTCTGGCTCTAGCTACCATCCCAAACATACCAAACAATCAATTGTATATAGCCAGGCCCTACGTTACAGCCACATCTGTTCCAACTCTACAGACAGAGACTCTCACCTAAGAGATCTACAGCAAACCTTTTTAGAACTAAAATACCCACCGGATGAAGTTAAACAACAGATCAACAGAGCCAGACTGATACCCAGAGAGAACTTGCTGCAAGACAGACCCCAAAAAGAAAACAGCAGAACACCACTAGTAATCACATACAGCTCCCAAGTTAAAACAGTACAACGGATCATCAGAGATCTACAACCTCTCCTAGACAATGACAGTTCTCTTTCTCAAGCTCTGGGAGGAAGACCTTTCATCGCCTACAGACAGCCACCCAATCTTAAACAACTCCTCACCCACAACAATACTACAACCAGACTTAACACAGACACTGGCACCAGAGCCTGCAATAAACCCAGATGCCAACTTTGCTGCCACATACACCCGGACAACACCATTACTGGCCCCAACAACATCAAACATACCATCTCAGGACTATTTAATTGCTCATCGTCTAACATTGTATATGCCATCAAATGCCAACAGTGCCCTTCAGCTCTCTATAGTGGACAAACAGGCCAAACCCTACGCCAAAGGATAAATGGACATAAATCTGACATCAGGAATCACAAGACAGAGAAACCAGTAGGAGAGCACTTCAATCTCCCAGGACACTCTATACAAGATCTCAAAGTAGCTGTCTTATTGCAAAGGAATTTCAGAAATAGACTGGAAAGAGAAGTTGCTGAATTGCAACTCATTACCAAGCTTAAAACCATGGAGAAACCTGGTCTTAACAAAGACATTGGATTCTTATCTCATTATACATGACAAAGCTTTTTTAACCTTCTCACCCCTTGCTTTTTCCTGTAAGACTAATTGCAGCCATTAACAGTCATCAACAGGTTTACCACAGCTATCAACCTTTCACCCATTTCCACCACCCCTCTGAGTAATACCCCTCCCCACCCTCTCACTATATATAAGGGTCTGGTGACTTCTGTTTCAGTGTCTCTGAAGAAGTGTGCATGCACACGAAAGCTCATACCAAGTCGAACAAACTTAGTTGGTCTCTAAGGTGCTACTGGAAGGAATTTTTTTATTTTATTTTGTTTTATTCAGAATAACCATGTTTCGCCTCCACAGCTGGAGGCAGCAAAGCTCCGAAATACCAGTTGCTGGGCACCGCAGGAGAGGAGAGTTGGTCTTGTGTTCGAATCCTGCTTGTGGGTTTCTCATTTGGGCATCTGGTTGGCCCCTTTGACAACAGGGTGCCATTGGCCTGATCCAGCAGGGGAATTCTTAAGCGCTTAGTGTCCCATACAATTTTTTTGTTCTGGAAGTCTTTCTGCATGAGGGCCACCCTAAGGTTTGGGGAAAACATCGAGACTGAAGAACCCAGGAGTCCCCAAAGGAGGGAAGCCCTCCGTTCCTTTGCTGCAGCTGATAAGCTGACGGACGGGCGGAAGCGATCTGAGATCAGGCCTGGAAATGAAGGCGCTGGGAATAAGCAGATAATTTAGGGATTGTTTTGACTCAATCAGGAGGCTTAGCTCTCCAGGAGGAGAGATTAAAGGAGTGACTGTTCACGGGGCCATCTGGATGGAGCTGGGCTCAGGAGAGCTGGAGGAAGGAGAGAGCAACAGCCTCCGGGTGCTCGCCACCAGCCAGCAGACAGTAGGCTTACTCTCGTGTCACTGGGATAGTGGCAGACCGTGGCTGGCTGGTTTCTTGCATTCTGGTGGGGCAGGGGCTGCCCTCCTCATCAGAACCCCCAGAGCAGCCTCCCCCCCCCCAACCTGATGCGCCCCCCAGGTATTTTGGATGAAGACTCACATCAGCCCTGACTATTGGTCGGGCTGGCTGGGAATGATCCTTAGTCAGCCACCCAGGTCTAACTTTCCCTTTGCCACATGATACCTGTGATATTATGGGACGCGGGTGGCGCTGTGGGTTAAACCACAGAGCCTAGGGCTTGCCGATCAGAAGGTCGGCGGTTCGAATCCCCGCGACGGGGTGAGCTCCCGTTGCTCGGTCCCTGCTCCTGCCAACCTAGCAGTTCGAAAGCACGTCAAAGTGCAATAGGTACCGCTCCAGCGGGAAGGTAAACGGCGTTTCCATGCGCTGCTCTGGTTCACCAGAAGCGGCTTAGTCCTGCTGGCCACATGACCTGGAAGCTGTACACCGGCTCCCTCGGCCAATAAAGCGAGATGAGCGCCGCAACCCCAGAGTCGGTCATGACTGGACCTAATGGTCAGGGGTCCCTTTACCTTTACCTTTACCTGTGATATTAAGGCATGGCGACCCAGTCTTAAGGTCACTTATGGTGGATCTCAACCCAAAAGCACCTTGAGGTTGTAGAGGAGGGGACTGGACTTTGCCAGAGACTACATTCAGCTGAGCCTCTTCCTAGCTAGCTAAGGATTCTGGGGGAAACTAAGTGAACAAACCTACTGGTATATATTAACATTTTAGCCTGGGCGTTTGCCACTCATCAGATCAGCCAGTCTGGGCGGCTTCCAACACACACAAAAGTAATAACACAGTGGTACCTCGGGTTACAGACTCTTTGGGTTACAGACGCTTCGGGTTACAAATTCCACTAACCAGGAAGTTAAGAACTTTGCTCCAGGATAAGAACGGAAATGGCACGCCAGCAGCGCAGCAGCAGCAGGAGGCCCCATTAGCGAAAGCGTGCCTCAGGTTAAGAACCATTTCAGGTTAAGAACGGACCTCTGGAACGAATTAAGTTCTTAACCCGAGGTACCACTTGTAAAACATCAAACATTAATAGTAACAATCAAATCCTATATAAAAAGTCACAATAACTTGCTGCATTTTAAAAAATGAAAGGCACAAATACAGGATGGGTGACACCTGGCTTGAGAGCAGTACATGTGAAAAGGATCTAGGAGTCTTGGTAGACCACAAACTTGTCATGAGTCAACAGTGTGATGCAGCAGCTCAAAAAGCCTATGCAATTCTGGGCTGCATCTAGATCAAGGGAAGTAATAGTACCACTGTATTCCGCTCTGGTCAGACCTCACCTGGAATACTGTGTCCAGTTCTGGGCACCACAGTTCAAGAAGGATACTGACAAGCTGGACCGTGTCCAGAGGAGGGCAACCAAAATGGTCAAAGGCCTGGAAACGATGCCTTATGAGGAACGGCTTAGGGAGCTGGGTATGTTTAGCCTGGAGAAGAGAAGGTTAAGGGCTGATATGATAGCCATGTTCAAATATATAAAAGGATGTCATATAGAGCAGTGTTTCCCAACCAGTGTGCCTCCAGATGTTTTGGGACTACAATTCCCATCATCCCTGACCACTGGTATTGCTAGCGAGGGATTATGGGAGTTGTAGTCCCAAAACATCTGGAGGCACACTGGTTGGGAAACACTGATATAGAGGAGGGAGAAAGGTTGTTTTCTGCTGCTCCAGAGAAGCGGACACGGAGCAATGGATTCCAACTACAAGAAAGAAGATTCCACCTAAACATTAGGAAGAACTTCCTGACAGTAAGAGCTGTTCGACAGTGGAATTGGCTGCCAAGGAGTGTGGTGGAGTCTCCTTCTTTGGAGGTCTTTAAGCAGAGGCTTGACAGCCGCCTGTCAGGAATGCTTGGATGGTGTTTCCTGCTTGGCAGGGGGTTGGACTGGATGGCCCTTGTGGTCTCTTCCAACTCTAGGATTCTATGATTCTATTTTTATCGATTATAGATGAGTAACTCTTTATTGTAATTGATAAGTGTAAACTGTTTAACTATTATCTGCTGTTTAATTTTAGTGTTTACTATTGGATTCTAATGCATCCAAGAGGAAGGGATATAGCTCAGCGGTCGGGCATCTGTTCAGTCCCCAAAAGCATCTCTAGTCGGGGCTGGGAGAGACTCCTTGAGTCTGAAACCCTGGAGAGCCATTGCTGCCCGTCTGTGCAGATAGCAGAGTCTTAGATGAAGCCTGGCTTGGAATAAAGGAGCTCTCTGCATTCCTCTGTTTGAGAGCAGCGCCTCTTCCTTCCTCCACAGGCTCCTCCTTTGTCAATTCCCCCTTCTCCCTCTGCTTCTCTGATCCTTGAAGTGCTCTGGCGTGGTTTCCACGGCAACCGATATGTCAGCGTAGACTAGCATTTTCCCCCAAAAACGGCTTCAAGTCAACTGAGGCTGGAGTCGACGGCAGCTTGTTGGGGTGATCTGCATGTTCTAGCAAGAGCGGAAGGGCACGATCCAGTCCATAGCTGTCAACCCTCCCTTTTTTAACGGGAAACTCCCTTATTCCAGTGCCGTTTCCCGCTGCTATCCCGGATTGTTGATATCCCTTCAATTTCCCGGATTTCAAAGGAAGCAGCTCCTCTCCCTCCCTGCCGGCCAGGGAGGCTCCTCAGCTGCATTGATCGGCTGCCAATAAGGAGTCTGAGACCGACTGGGGGCGGAGCTTGCATGCCTTGTGCAGCCAGACCCTCACGCCCAACCAGACAGACAGCCTGCCTGCCGTCTATGCGCTCGCTCTTCCGCTCACCCCTTCGCACGCAGCCTCTGGAGAGCAGGGTGGCGAGGCTACTTGGTGCCATTGCACTGCCCTCGCGGCATCCCTTATTTTCAAATCCGAAAGTTTGGAAAAATCCCTTATTTTCAAATCCGAAAGTTGGCAGCTATGATCCAGGCATCAAACCCTCCATCCCACCTGGTGCCTCCCAAATGTTCTGGACCACAGCTCCCATCAGCCTCGGCCAGCAGTGGGCATCTGTGGTCCAGAACATCTGGAAGGCATCTGGTTGAGGAAGATTGGGCTTGGTTATGGGGAAATTTCATTTGGTTTGGGATCATTAGAGGGTCACTGCCCTTGACCCCCCCCTCTCTTTTTCTTTTTCCAGCAGGGATGGGTGGGGGAAAGTTAAGAGAATCATGGAATTGTAAAGTTGTGAGGGACCCCCAAGGGTCATCCGGCCCACCCCCTGGAACGCAAGCTTCACAGCTTAATGTGGATCATCTCTCTGTAGTGATGTAGGGATATAGGAAAAGTTGAACAGGTTCTTACTTTTTTTGTCTTTATTGTGAACTGCCTTGGGAATAATAATAATAATAACAACAACAACAACAATAATAATAATTCATTTTTTTATACTCCAGCTATCTGGCTGGGTTTCCCCAGCTACTCTTCGTGGCTCCCAACAGATTAAAAACAGAATAAAACATCAAACATTACAACCTTCCCTGAACACTGCTGCCTTCAGATGTCTTCTAAAAGTCAGATGGTGGTTTATTTCCTTGATGTCTGATGGGAGGGTGTTCCACAGGGCGGGAGCCACCACCAAGAAGGCCCTCTGCCTGTTTCCCTGTAACCTCATCAGCAATCCCAGTAATGACGTGAGCTCCCGTTGGTCTGTCCCAGCTCCTGCCAAGCTAGCAGTTCGAAAGCACGCCAGTGCAAGTAGATAAATAGGTACCACTTCGGTGGGAAGGTAAACGGCATTTCCGTGCACTCTGGTTTCCGCCAGGGTGTTCCGTTGCGCCAGAAGCGGTTTAGTCCTGCTGGCCACACGACCCGGAAAGCTGTCTGTGGACAAACGCCAGCTCCATCGGCCTGAAAGCGAGATGAGCGCCGCAACCTCATAGTTGCCTTTGACTGGACTTAACCGTCCAGGGATCCTTTATCTTTACCTTACCTCTTTTAGAGTGCAAAGAGAGAGCCAGTAGGGAAATGGGAGGAAGACTGGAGGAAGTGTGGAAAATCTGAGGTTTTTTCACTTGCATTTCTCTTTCCCTGTGTTTTTCCTGCGAAGCTAGTTTATTGTGGTCTCTTATTAACCAGGTTGTAATAACTTTCTCATCCCCATAAAAGCTGGTAAGTTCTGTCTGTAGACGGAACCGCTGATCAATCAGCTCCAAGCGAGTCTGGCTGGCGGGGGTCTTCTCCAGCAAAATTGCCTTGTCTTGATAAACAGGGTTTTGAATAAACCTTTGCCACCTGACCACAGCATGGAGGCTGGGTGTATCTTCCACAGAGACTCATCCCAACCCAAGCGAACAAACTTTACCCTGGGGGCAGGGGGGGGGGAGAACTGGCAGACTTCAGGCTTGCCAGGTCTACTTTGCTTTTTTCCTGGAACTCCAAGATCTGCCACTTGGAACCAAGCGCTGAAAACGTTAAAGGTAAAGGGACCCCTGACCATTAAGTCCAGTCGTGAATCACTCTGGGGTTGTGGCACTCATCTCGCTTTATTGGCTGAGAGCCGGCATACAGCTTCCGGGTCATGTGGCCAGCAGGACTAAGCCGCTTCTGGCGAACCAGAACAGCGCACGGAAACGCCGTTTACCTTCCCGCCGGAGCGGTTCCTATTTATCTACTTGCACTTTGATGTGCTTTCGAACTGCTAGGTTGGCAAGAGCTGGGACCAAGCAACGGGAGCTCACTCCGTCGCGGGGATTCGAACCGCCAACCTTCTGATCAGCAAGCCCTAGGCTCTGGGGTTTAACCCACAGCGCCACCTGGGTCCCTGCTGAAAACGTTAGAGCTAGAATTAAAAGGTGAGAGTGTCTGTGAGCAGATCCTGAGACCCAAAATTCCTTTTCAGCACCAGAGTGGAACTGGGATCTGGGTTCTTTCCCCTTGGACTCCCGGTTAGCTTTCTGTGTCCCAGCGGCCCAGTTTTAGGTGTCAAAAGCCGCTTTGCTGCTCCCCAGGAACCCATTTTGCCAGCTGACTGCAAACCGCTCAGAGGTTTCCCATCCTTCCCCAACTACCTCCTTCCCACACCTGGATCACAGGTGTCCCTTTGAACCCCTGCGCCACTCGCACAGCCCTGGAGAGGGCAGCAGCCGCAGCACTTCCACCCGAGGGTGTGTGCCTGAGCGTGGATTCCAGAGAACCCTGGCAGGCAGGCGGAGAGACTGTGGAGGGGGGGTGCGTGCAAGAGCGTGGGTGGGTGTTGGGCGTGTGTCTCTGCTGCAGTGTGCATGCATGCATGAGTGAGAGAGAGAGAGAGCGCGCATGGCACCTGCCAGCACACCTCATGTGCGAGAGCCACGCGTGGCAACCTTCTCTGCCATGCCCGGTGAATCCCTTGACCAGTCCGCGGTGGAGAAGGGGGGCTTTGCACAGCAGCCTTTCAAGCTGGGCAGGGGGGCTTTCTTCTCCCCTCTCCCCTCTCCCCACCACCAACCACCATACTGGCCCCCCCTTCCCCAAAATGATGGATTTGCCTGGGCAGATGCAGGCGATGTTCTCTCTCTCTCTCTCTCTCTCTCTCTCTCTCTCTCTCTCTCTCTCTCTCTCTCTCTCTCCTCCCTCTCTCTCTCTCTCTCTCTCTCTCCCATTGAGAAATAGCATCAGCTTTGTCAAAAGCAAGGCAGTGGAGCACAGCTCTGCTTCCCCCCCCTTCCCTCTCCCCTCCTTTTTTTAAATGACAGACAGTTACTTAGCAACAGAGGGGAGTTTTAGGGGAAGGTGAGAGTGACAGCAGAAAGAAACTCCACAGTCGCCCTCTCCCGGTGCACACTCCCCCCCCCTTTTGCACCCCACATGCACACGAACACGCAACCGCCGGGCACCTTCCCTCCCTCTCCCTTTGGGTCCCCCTCCTGGCTGGTGGGGGGGTAGCGAGAGCCTCTTTGCGAGGTCTAAGGCGGCTCCGTTGAAAGGAAAGCCCCCCTCGCACCGGGGATCAGTAAGCACTCTGCATCCACATGCAGGTGACTGAGCGGGGGTGGGGGGAGCAGGCGGTGGGGAGGGGGGAGGGCCCGGCCCCCCCCTCCGAAGCAGGGAGGGGAAGGAAGGAGCCTCCTTTGCCCGGGGAGAGCGGGAGGGCGAGAGCCTCTGCCCGCCTCCCCGCCTGACGGGCTCCTGCCTGCGATGAGTGCCTGGCTGGGAAGAGGCCCCCCCCTCGGCAGGGCGCGATGGTGCTGACGGCTCCCCCTGGCTTCATTTTCTTGTGCTCTTTCCTGCCCAGTGACTACATCATCGAGGAGAAGGCGGCCGTCCTGCAGAAGAGAGAGCATGAGGGCTTTGGCTTCGTTCTCCGGGGCGCCAAAGGTAAGACCCGGAGGATTGGGGGGGCGGGAGGGCAGGGAGAGGGCTGGCTGCATGATGGAAGTGGCATGGAGCTGGCCCGAGGTGGTGGTGGGGCTCGCTGGCACTGGGTCATGCCCGCCCGAGGGGTCTGGTGGCAGCATTTGTCCGGAAAAGGGTGTGTGAGAGACACAAAGATGGTGCCCCCTCGGATGCCCGAGTGCAGGGGATCCTTTGTGTGTGTGGCACAGGTTGTGCCCTTTTCCTCCTGCATGCCGTGATGCCTCTCCTCCCCCAAACAGGCACCCCCACACCCCCTGGGCTTGAAAGGGGGACGCCTCTCCCTGAGAAATGCCCCGTTCTCTCCTGTGCCTCCCCCTTGGGTGCAGATATCTCCTCCGCCAAGAGGGCTCCCCTGCTCTTCTCTCGGAGGGGACAGGTTGCCGTGACCCACATGCTCATTGCCAGGAATTGGAAAGCACCTCTTCCCCCCCCCCCCAAGCTGTGGGGTGTCGGCTAGATTCCCTCTGGAAGAGGGCTTTGTGTCTGGAATGGGAGGGAGGGAGGGAGGGAGAGAGAGAGCATTCACGGTCTGGGGAAATTTGTTCCTGGGAGTGGGGTGGTGGGGTGGGGGTTTTCTTGGGGGGTGGGGGCATATCCAGGGAGACTGAAGTCTGGGCTTTTGGGGTGGGGATGCACCTCCTGAAGGGATGGACCGAGAGGGGTGTCCGTGTGTGATTTGGGGAGACTGCCAAGCCATTCCCTCCACTCCAGGTGCAAAGGAATCAGGACACCCCCTGGGTGGGTTTATGGTTGGCAGGAAAAAAGAGGCACCCCCCCCCCCGAGAGTTTGCAGCCTCCTCTGGGAGCGTCTTTCCAAAGCTGTGTTAGTGATTCTGCCCTACCCCCCCCTCACCCCCCCATTGCACTCATTTGCAGACCCCCTTTGTAACATGGGAGAAGCCCTCCAGGCCCTCCCCCTTTGGGGTGGGTGTGTGTGTTGTGCGTGTGTGTGTGTGTACACACACACACACACACACACACACACACACACTATTTGCTTCCATTGCTCCAAAGAGCTCAAGGCGGCGCACATGGTTCTTCTCCCCCCCCCCCATTTTATCCTCACAACAACCCCGAGAGAAGGCAATGACTGGCCCAAGGCCATCCGGTGTGAGCTTCATGCTGGCTGAGTGTGAGATTTGAACCCTGGTCTCTCGGGTCCTAGTCCAGCACTCTTAACCACTGCACCACACTGGCTCCCAGGCGGTTCAGCAGGGAAGGAAGGAGCAGCTGCCTGGAGTTGCTTTCTGCCCCCCAGGTGTGGCGAGAGAACCTCCAGCTCTTGCAGGAGATGTCTCCCGGAGCCTTGGTGCTAGCACCACGGAAATCCCAGCTCAAGCCATGATGCCTTTCCCCGGCCTCTGCCACAGGTTGCGGGGTGCTGTGGGGGCCCGTTTTCTGACTCGAGGTCCCAGTGTGCAAAATTCCCATCATGCCTGGATGGCATCTCAACAGCTTTGGTGTCCTGGGGGAGACCACACCCACCTTGGTCCCCGTGATGGGAGACACCCAACCGCCCAGGTGATGATGGGAAGATGGTGCCGTCAAGATGTGCAAGGGAACATGAGCCACTGGGGCTGGGGCTTCGCCCTATGGGGTGGGCAGGAGGGCAAAGGGAAGCATCTCAGAGGAGTACCTTTTGCCTGGGGGGAGAGGAGAGATGAGTATTGATGTGGCATCTCTGTGTCCTTGGGATCCTGAGCTTTGCTTTCCACAAACGCCAAGCGGGCATTCCCAGCCCTGCTGTGCCAGCAGAGAGTGGCTTGGCAAAGGGGTCAGCAAGCAAACAAGTAGCCCCCCCCCTTTGCCAGGGTGGAGTAATCGTAGTCTCGGGGTCCAGAGGCTTGCAGGAGCCTCTCTCCCCAAAGAGGAAAGCCAACCCCCCCACCACCACCTTGAACAAAAGCGAGGGAATGGGCGCTGGCGTTTTTGAACAATTAAGAGGACGGGTGCAATTTCTCTTTGCTTGCATTTTCAAATCGTCGGAGTGGCAGAGCCAACCATCTCTTCTAGGGATGGCATCTCTGATAGTGGGAAGCAAAGCTATTTCTATACATCCATGTCTCCATTTGGGGGGATTCCCATAGCTGTGCATCTGCCTCTTGCTGTGGCTTGTTGCCTTCAAGGAAGAGGCCCTCAGTAGCCCGGAGAGAATCTTTTGACCTCCGCTCATCCGTTTGGCTCAGCCGTGCCCCCAAACACATATTTCTTTGGAAAGCTGAATCGCGGAAATGCAATAAATGATTCCAAAGAAAGCAAATGTATGTATCTGTGCTTTGCATATTTATGGTGGGCCTTGACTCGGAGCACAGCATCTGGGCCAAAGATGCTATGCCCCGGATTTAAAGGTCTGTAGCCTACATTGAAGGGACCCAGGTGGTGCTGTGGGTTAAACCACAGAGCCTAGGGCTTGCTGACCAGAAGGTCAGCGGTTCGAATCCCCGCGACGGAGTGAGCTCCCGTTGCTTGGTCCCAGCTCCTGCCCACCTAGCAGTTCGAAAGCACGTCAAAGTGCAAGTAGATAAATAGGAACCGCTCTGGCGGGGAGGTAAACGGCATTTCCGTGCGCTACTCTGGTTCGCCAGAAGCGGCTTAGTCATGCTGGCCACATGACCCGGAAGCTCCCTCGGCCAATAAAGCGAGATGAGTGCCGCAACCCCAGAGTTGGACACGACTGGACCTAATGGTCAGGGGCCGCTTTACCTTTACCTAGCCTACATTGATATCCCCAAAGCTCTTGGGAGGTGGAGAGGTCACCTAGGGTCATAGATCCTTTGAGTTGGAAGGGGTCCCAAACATAGCTGTCAACTTTCAGATTTGAAAATAAGGGATGCCGTGAGGGCGGTGCAATGACACCAAGTAGCCTCGCCACCCTGCGCTCCAGAGGCTGTGCACGAACGGGAGAGCGAAAGAGCGAGTGCATAGACGGCAGGCAGGCTGTCTGTCTGGTTGGGCGTGAGGGTCTGGCTGCACAAGGCATGCAAGCTGCGCCCCCAGTCGGTCTCAGACTCCTTATTGGCAGCCGAGCAACGCAGCTGAGGAGCCTCCCTGGCCGGCAGGGAGGGAGAGGAGCTGCTTCCTTTGAAATCCGGGAAATTTAAGGGGTATCAACAATCCGGGATAGCAGCGGGAAACGGCATAGGAATAAGGGAGTTTCCCGCAAAAAAAGGGAGGGTTGACAGCTATGGTCCCAAGGGTCATCTGGCTCAACCCTTTGCAATGTAGGAATTCCTGCTAAAGAATCCCTGACAAGTGGGCATCCAAGCTGTTGAAAAAACTCCCAAGAAAGGAGAGACCGCTACTTCCTGAGGGAGTCTGTTCCACTGTCGACCACTCTTACCGTCAAAGAGTTCTCCCTTTGAATCCATTGGTTTGGGTCCTACCCTTTTTAGCAACAGAAAACAAGCTTGCTCCGTCTTCCATGGAAGAGCCCTTGTGATAATTTGAAGGTGCCCATTGTATCACCTCTCAGTCTTGTCTTCTCCAGGCCCAACGTGCCCAGCTTCCTCCACCGTTCCTCACAAGACTTGGGTTTCCAACCCCTTTATCGTCTTGGTTCCCCTCCTCTGCCCACCTTCCACCTTGTCAATATCCTTCTAAAACTATGGTGCCCAGAACCGGACATCGGACCCCAGGTGTGGCCTGACCGAGGCAGAAGAGAATGGTTCTATGGCTTCCTTCGATCTGGACTTCTCCATAAAGGTTCTCTCCTCCCAAGAACCCAGTTCCATCAGGGGAAACTGAGCGGCCAGCAGCCAGAGTAGCATTGCGACTAAGAGGTCGCTCCCAGTTCGAATCTCGCTTCTTTAGCAGTGGGTGGCTTTAGACCAGCCCTCCTTCCTTTCTCAGAGCCTCCTGTGTGCAGCGATGGGATGGTGACAGTGGCCTACCTTGCAGGGTCATCGCAAGAAGTGCAGTATGATTATCTGGGGCGTTTTAAGCCCAATGTGGGGTCTGAAGAGGGTGCTGGTGGGTGCCTGTGATGAACGAAGGCTGCCCAGTTCTAGGCCTAGCTGGACATTGTGAGTCCTGCCAAGGTGCTTTTGTGCTGGTCCCGTGGGGTATCCGAAAGGCGAGGTCTAAGTCCGGTCCGTGGTCAGAGGTACAACGTAAAGGCAGTCCGTAGTCACTGAAGCTGGGTGCAGGGCAGGGAGTCAGGCAAAGTTGGGAACAGGTAGGCAAGCAGGGAACCAGGGCGGGTCAGGAGCTCAGGCAGGAAAGCAGGACAGGTTTCAAGCAGGAACTGGTCACCAACAATGTTGCTCCTGCAACTTGGGGCTGGGGCTGGCCGGCTTTTATCTGCCTCGAGGCAGAGGGCGGCCCCGATCCTCTAGTGCAGGGGTGTCAAACTCCGGCCCTCCAGATGTTTTGAGACTACAATTCCCATCATCCCTGACCACTGGTCCTGTTAGCTAGGGCTGATGGGAATTGTAGTTCCAAAACATCTGGAGGGCCGGAGTTTGACACCCGTGCTCTAGTGACTCGCCTCTCCTGGCCTGGAGGTGAGCACTCCTCCTGTGGGAACTCAGTTCCCTTCACCTCTCTGCCCTGAGCCTCTGCAGCTCAGGAGAGGCTGGAGGGTTACCAGACCCAGAGGCAACCTCAGCTTCCCCTGACAGGGCTGGGAGTGGAGCACCTGCAGGCAATGGGTCCTCCATCCCATCAGGAGCCAGAGCAGACTCAGCAGATGCCTGCACCTGAGGATTCAGCACAGGTGAGGACCCTTCAGCCTCAGGCCCTAGCCCCGGCTCTGCTGGTTCTGGAGGCGGGGAATCCTGTGCAGGCTGGGATCCCTCAGGTTCAGCATCTGAGCCTGAATCCCAGGCCATCACAGCTTTTGCCTTGGGAGCTGAAGCTGTTTTCCTTGGTTCCTCCAGCTCTAAAGCCTCCATACCCTTCTTGCGCACCATGAACCCTCTGTGGAGTCTCTAGGGTCCACCCTCCACCCTCCTCCATCTCCCTCCCATCTCCCTTCAGCTGCGACTCTCTGAGCATGGAGGAGAGCATTCACATACAAGTAAGTGGAATCAGTCTCACCAACGGCAAACAAACAGAGAACGCCCTGCGGAAACAGAGGGAGAAGGAGCTGCCTTCTCCTAGGCCAGAATGGTGCTCCGTACAGCTGAGTGGTGTCTACACTGACTGGCAGGCAGCAGTTCTCCAGGGATTCCTCCTACCAGGAGACGCTGCCGGCAGGTGCTGAACCTGGGACCTTCCGCATGCCAAGCTACGATGCCATTGCCAAGCCCAGGCAGCAGACACGACCTTTCCCTCTTCCCCAAGGGGGGCTTTTGCCTCTTGAAGCCCCTGAGACTGATGGTATCCTGACAATCCGCATTTCCATTCTCGCTTTCCCTGGTTGTCCCAAGTGGAAGCAGTTAATCCTCTGCACTTGGGAGGTGATGATGCTTCCTGGGCAGGAGAGAGATTGTTCTGTTCCTAGAAAGCACCAGTCCAGGCATTTTCTGCTTGACCCGCACTTTCTAGGGCTGGACTTTTTGCTAAATCAGAGCAAACGTCAATCCAGAGAAAACCTGAATTGCTATTTGCTCCTATCAAGCACTAGAGAGCGGATTTTGCCCGGGGGAAAGCAGGGCACAAGGGGAAGTGTACGTAGATAAGCCCCGAGAGCCTTTGAGAGCTCCAGACTGTTGCTCTGGCCTCTGCATGGGGCTCTACTTAAGAACCAAAGAGCCGGCTGGATCAGGCCAATAGCCCATCTAGTCCAGCATTCTGTTCTCAGAGGGTCCCGCCAGGTGTCGCGCAAGAGCACCTTTGAATGTGGAGGCAGAGTGTAGCCATTATGTGTGGTCGCCTTGGATAGCTCTCTCCTCCTCCATGAATTTGTCTGATCCCCTTTCAAAGCCACCTAGATCAGTGGTCATCTCTGCCTCCTGCGGGAGAGAGTTCCATAGGTTAAGTATGCGCTCTGGGAGGCTGGAGCAAGCATGTTTTCTCCTACTCAGGAGGGTGGGGCCCAAACCAATGGCTTCAAGTTACAAGAAAGGAGTTTGCAACTAAACTTCAGGAAGAACTTTCTGAGGGTAACGGCTGTTTCACACCGGAATGAACTTCCACAAGAGGTGGTGGACTCTCCTTCCTTGGAGGTTTTAAGCGGAGGTTGGATGGCCACCTCTCATGTATGATCTTCTTGAGATTCCTGCATTGCCGGGGGCTGGACTAGATGGCCCTCGGGGGTCCCTTCCAACTCTACAATTCTATTATTCTATCCACCCTGAATCTTCCAACAGTCAGCTGTGCTGGGTGCCATAAGCTCTGGTCTTATGAGAGAGGAAGAAAAACTTCATCTCTGCCATGCATAATTTTATGAACTTCTATCATGTTGCCTCTTCCCTCACCATTTCCCTAAACTGAAGAGTCCCAAACCCTGCGACCGTTCCTCATTGTGGAGTGGCTCCATCACTCCCCCGCTCCAAATTTGTTTATTTCATGTTGTTGTTTAGTCGTTTAGTCGTGTCCGCCTCTTCGTGACCCCATGAACCAGAGCACGCCAGGCACTCCTGTCTTCCACTGCCTCCCACAGTTTGGTCAGACTCATGTTGGTGGCTTCGAGAACACTGTCCAACCATCTCGTCCTCTGTTGTCCCCTTCTCCTTGTGCTCTCCATCTTTCCCAACATCAGGGTCTTTTCCAGGGACTCTTCTCTTCTCCAAAGTCTTGGAGCCTCAACTTCAGGATCTGTCCTTCCGGTGGGCACTCCGGGCTGATTTCCTTCAGAATGGAGAGCTTTGATCTTCTTGCGGTCCATGGGACTCTCAAGAGTCTCCTCCAGCACCATAGGGGTCCTTTACCTTTACCTCTTTACCTAGGGTTTGCTCCTGAGCCTTTTGTTCCCCTGAAGATACCCCACAAGACATCGGAGGTTTAGGATCAGAGTTCTCCTAGATGGGCTACCTGGTAGAAGTTTATAAATCATGCATAGCATTGAGAAAGTGGATGGAGAAAAGGTTTTCTCCTGCTCTTATAAGACTGAAATTCGTGAGCTCTCCAGGGTTTCTAACTGGCAGGGATATGACGTTTTCCTTTATGGGGGCTGATTCTCACCTTTCAGCACAGCCAGTCTCTCTCCAGACACGCATCACTTCCGAGGTTCAACCTGCCGATGACTCATGGCTGCTTCGTCAAAAGTACAGCCTTCTTGCCCATCACTCTTCATCCAAAAACCCCGCAGCCCTTCAGAAATTAGAACCAGCAGCTTGCGAAACCAGCTGCAAAATGATGCAAAGCAGTTTTCTAAAAATAATAATAAAAATAAAATTACGGCATGCTATTGGACAATGAAACTGCTATGCAATTCAGGAATAGCAGCATTTGGTCCGAGCTGGAAGCCAGCCCGGGGGTCGCGAACACAGAGGGGGGCTGCTGGGCCAGGACAGAGAAGACAAAACGGGGTTGCAGGGTGTTGTGGGATCAACACCATTGACAGAGCCTTATTTAGGGTGGTGGGGGTGGTTCTGCCTCACGGGGCACCAAGCCAAGGGGGCGGGGTGCAAAATTGAGACAACTCGAAGATCCATTTGGGGACACCAAATATTGGACTCACACAGCCAGGGCCGGCGCGTCCATTTAGGCAAACTAGGCAGTTGCCTAGAGCGCCAAAATGGAGGGGGCGCTGGCCAGCCTGCCCCCCGCCGTCCGCCACTGCCCCAACCAGCGGCGGAGCGAGCAGGTTGGGGCGAAAACCGTGGCGGCGGGGGCGCCAAAATGGAGGGGGCACTGGCCAGCCTGCCCCCCGCCGTCCGCCACTGCCCCAACCAGCGGCGGAGCGAGCAGGTTGGGGCGAAAACCGTGGCGGCGGGGGCGCCAAAATGGAGGGGGCACTGGCCAGCCTGCCCCTCGCCCCCTGCCGCCGCCCGGTGCCGCTCCAACCAGCGGCGAAAATCGCGGTGGTGCACGGCGGGCAGGGGGCAGGGCACCGTACGTCATGCGCAATGATGTCACGTGGCCCGCCCCCTCGCCTAGGGCGTCAAAAACCCTAGCACCGGTCCTGCACACAGCACACCATATTGTGAAAGATTGCTTAAATTTGCCCCTGCCATTGCTTGATTAACCATGTGCAACCCCTGCTTTGCTCCCGAACCGGCATTTTGCCTGTGTGCCATACTGATCTGAACATTAAAAGTTTTTTGGTAGGAACAGCAACCTGAGTTCCAAGTTCTTCATGGAGTGGGAAGTAGGACAGTTTCAGGGCATCATGGTCTCTGCCAGCCATCCTAGTAGAAGTCAGCTGAGCCCCCAGGCAAGACAGTCTTTGGAACTGAAGCTTGTCAAAAGGTCTCAGGCTTTAGGGGTTTTTTTGTTTGCCTGGTATGGGCCAAAGCTAAACCTGCACAGCACCAATTGGCTGCCCTTTTCTGTCAATCACAAAGCTGCCTGGCCTCTACTTGGAGCCGGCAGTCCATAGCACTGATTGGCCAGCCCGCATGTCAGTCACAAAGGCATCCTCCCCTCGCTGAACAGTTTTCAAAGTGTTTAAAAGCAGTGAAAAACTATGAACAAAACCAAGGAAGGAACCAAGAAAAACATTAAGGAATGTAGATGCAAAGGGATTTGACAGGAAGTCGGTTTGTGTTTTGGGTTTTATTTATTTATTTATTTATTTATTTATTTATTTATTTATTTATTTTTCCCTGCTACCCCTGGGATAGGGGACGAGTGAATATAGCAAAACAAACAAGACGTAGACAAAATATTGTTGAATGTAAATTTTATTTTGTAAATTCACACAATAATAGTTGGATTAAGACACTCTTGTATGTTAAACAGAAGGAAGTGTTCGAGGGAAGCCATCTCAAGATGTTATGGAAATTAGCTGAAATTAAGAAATATCTGTGTTGAGCTTGTTTTCTTTTCTTTTTTGTATGTTTCTCTTGTTGTATTTTTATTTTTTATAAAATGAATAAAAATTAATAATAAGAAAAAAAGAAAAACATTTCCCTGGGCTCGAACCACCAACTTTTTGGTTAACAGCCAGACGCACCTAGGCAAAAAGTAATAATCCCATTTTGCATGTAAACTTATGGGGGCCAAACTGGCAGTGACCGATGAGGACTAGCATCTTGGGGGGGGGGTCATAGTAGACAATGCTTTTGGTAGAAGATCGATAGCTTTTGCTGCTAACTCAGTGACTGCACAGGAATTTAACATTTTAGTCAAGAGCGGGAAACCTTGTTGGACCCCAGCTCCGGCCAGCTCCAGCCAGGCTGGCCAGTGGTCAAAATGATGGCAGCTGCAGTTCAACAGCTTCTGGAGGGGCTCCCCTCCCCCAGGTTCGCCATCCCTGGTTTAAGTTCATAAACTCAGCAAGAACTCCCAAAAGCCCCCTGGATCCACTCAGTTTTAGCTTGTGGGCTAACCTCTGTTGCAAATGGTTCTTCACAGAATTGTAGACTTTCTGCATTCCTTCGGTTATGCTAATCTCTTTAGCATATTTTGCCATTGCGACCATCTCAGATCATTTGCTGGGCTCTTCTGCCTTATTTTGCTCCTTCTCTTACACCCTCCCTGTGGCCTCTCTGGATAGTTTCCTGCTTCTGAGGCACTTGCTATTTGTTTTTGGATCTGTGCTCCTCCTTTCCTCCCCGTAAAGTGTCTGCGCTCTTTCTTCTGCTCAATGGGGCAAGACAGCCCCTTTTGAAAGGCAGCCTCCCTCGCCTCTCGTCCTCCTGGACCCCTTTCTTCTCCTCGAAGCACCTTTTTAGCCTGAGCCTCTTTTCTCCCAGTTAACTGAGACCTTCAAAGGATGCTAAACGCCTTTTGAGAAGAGCATTTCCTTTGCAGGCAGCCATGCCGGTCCTTCTATGGAACAATTCCAGCCTTTAGAAATATTTTCAGCCACTTCACACGGCGCAGGAATCAGGGCTTCTGCAGTCGACCTCATTATTCAGCATCCGTCCCAATTCCTTTGCACAAGGCTTGTGCGGAGGGTAGATCATAGCCAGCCTTTATCAAACATTTATTCCAATTTGCTTGCAGGGAGGTTACATGGCAACAGGCAATCATTCTGATTTGCTTACAGGGTTTTTAAACAGCATCCCGTTCATCATTTGATCACCTCCCACTTTTCAACGTCCCTTTCCTAATCACAAAAGTGCTTGGTCAACAGAGCTCTGTAGTCCAGTGGAATTGCAGAAATCCAGAATTTCTGGAATGCGCTTCTTCCCTCTCTGCAAATCCTGAGAGCCTAAATGTGACCTTAGGCTGTCATTAATATCTTTGAATTTCCCCTAGATCCCATCCCGGCCAAAATAAGTTTGTTACATGGCTACCTTCCAGCCACCATGGAGGCAATTAAGTTAGATACTTTCCTTGAAGTAGCAAGAGTTTCACTTTGGGATTCTTTAAGACCGTGATGGAAGCCATCGGGTGGGTGTCTAAGTGGTTCTGACAGCCAGTGTTCCTTGGACAGACTCCTCCCCACATTTGGACATGCAAATCCCAGCTTCCTCCCCCCTGACTGAGGGTCTCTCTTCGTTTCAGCGGAGACTCCGATCGAGGAGTTCACCCCGACGCCCGCATTCCCGGCTCTCCAATACCTGGAGTCCGTGGACGTGGAAGGTGTGGCCTGGCGAGCAGGACTTCGCACGGGAGACTTCCTGATTGAGGTGAGTCCCGGAAGAGCGCGGCCGGCAAAGGAGGAGGGTCGAATCTGCCAACCTCGGGAACTGGGGTTCTCTGCGCTAGATAAAGGGGCTCTTTATTTATTGCGTTTATCTGTTACATTTCTATGCCACCTTCCTCCCCAAGGAGCAAAAAGTGGCGTAAATTGTTTCGTTCTCACGACACCTCTGTGAGGTAGGTTAGGCTGAGAGATGTGGACTGGCCCAAGGTTACCCAGGGCCTGAGTGGGGATTTGAACCCCAGTCTCGCTGGTCTTAGTCTGACACGCTGACCACTACACCCCACTGGTTGTATCAGAAACATCAGCAGAGGGTGACTTCTTACGTCTCGCATGCAGGTTGCTTGGGGATCAACTGCTCTCTCGCGTTGCGCCTGCCTGATCCCTGCAGTCCACAGTCCCTCCAGGGTCTGATTGTTTTTGCAGAAGTGCCCATTGTGAAGTGTCTGGTTCTTGTGTCAGTGTAAACCAAACTAAAGTAAAACTTACTGTAAACGTGTAAACATACTGGTACCAAGAGGGCCAATAATAGCCACTTGCCTTCTGCGTTGGTCTCGACGCTGCAGTAAAGGTAAAGGGACCCCTGACCATTAGGTCTAGTCGTGTCCGACTCTGGGGTTGCGGCGCTCATCTCGCTTTATTGGCCGAGAGCTGGTGTACAGCTTCCGGGTCATGTGGCCAGCATGACAAAGCCGCTTCTGGCGAACCAAAGCAGCGCACGGAAACACCATTTACCTTCCCGCCGGAGTGGTACCTATTTATCTACTTGCACTTTGACGTGCTTTCGAACTGCTAGGTGGGCAGGAGCAGGGACCGAGCAACGGGAGCTCACCCCATCGCAGGGATTCGAACCGCCAACCTTCTGATCAGCAAGCCCTAGGCTCTATGGTTTAACCCACAACGCCACCTGGGTCCCTTGACGCTGCAGTACTGGGAGCTAAAGGGGAGAGCGGGTGGGGCTGTGGTCTAAACCACTGAGCCTCTTGGGCTTGCCGATCAGAAGGTTGGCGGTTCGAATTCGCACAATGGGTGAGCTCCCTTTGCTCTTTCCCAGCTCCTGCCAAGCTAGCAGTTCGAAAGCACACCAGTGCAAGTAGATAAATAGGTGTCGCTGCGGCGGGAAGGTAAACGGTGTTTCCGTGCGCTCTGGTTTCTGTCACAGTGTTCCGTTGTGCCAGAAGCGGTTTTGTCCTGCCTGCCACATGACCTGGAAAGCTGTCTGTGGACAAAGGCCGGCTCCCTCAGCCTGGAAGTGCGATGAGCGCCGCAACCCCAGAGTCTCTTTGACTGGACTTAACCATCCAGGGGTCCTTTACCCCTTTTTACCATTTTACTGGGAGCCAAGCCAGGGTTCGGCTTCATGTTACATGCAAACCTGAAGTTGCCTTGCTCCAAACAAACCACCACCTGCAACCCAGGTGTACTTTACTCCTCATGCCTTGTTTGGCTGAGGCAATCTACTGGTCGATCCCTGGGAAAATTAAGTAGATCACATTCAATCGCTGGCTCCTCCATCCGGCCCCACCCCCTCACCCCGCCCTCTAGATCGCTAGAATGAAAGACGGAGGCCTCACTGACAGTTTCATTAGCCATCTAATCGGTGAACGGTTTTTCGTCCCCTAAGAAAAGCTCAACAACTTTAACCTGAACCCCCAGAAAATGGGGTAGATCACTGCCAGTTTTTTAATGTGTGAGTAGATCACAGTCTCTTGGAAGTTGGCTCTTCCTGGACTAGACGATCCTTAGGGACTCTTCCAACTCTGAAGTCCATTGGTTCTTTGACAAACCATGGTTTCGAAGCCTAGGGCTTGCCGATCAGAAGGTCGGCGGTTCGAATCCCCATGACGGGGTGAGTGCCCGTTGCTCGGTCCCTGCTCCTGCCCACCTAGCAGTTCGAAAGCACGTCAAAGTGCAAGTAGATAAATAGGTACCGCTTCGGCAGGAAGGTAAACGGCGTTTCCTGCGCTGCTCTGATTCACCAGAAGCGGCTTAGTCATGCTGACCACATGACCCGGAAGCTGTGCGCCGCAACCCCAGAGATGAGCGCCGCAACCCCAGAGTTGTCCGCAACTGCATGCACCAACATGCCTTCTTCTTCATGGCAAGAATAATAATAATAATTTATGATTTGTACCCCGCCCATCTGGCCGGGTCCCCCCAGCCACTCTCACTTATGTGAGATCAGGCCACTGTGCTCTGCTGTTCTCTGTTCTTGAGGCCAAATTCCAGATTTCCTGAAGCATCCAGCTTGTTCAGTCATGCTGCCACAATGGAGAAGGCCCCTGTTTTGCAATTTAAGGAGTCAGGTGGGAAAAAGCTTCTGTTTACAAGACAAATGCACAGTTGTAAGGTTCTGCACTTAGGCAGGAAGAAACAGCTGCACAAATATGAGATGGGAGACACTGGGTTTACTAGCAGTGCATGTGAAAAGGATCTCAGGGTCTTAGTAGACCACAAGCTGAACATGAGTCCCCAGTGTGATGCAGCAGCAAAAAAGGCTAACGCTATTCTAGGCTGCATCAACAGAAGTCTAGTGTGTCCAGATCAAGGGAACTCATAGTACTGCTCCGTTCTGCCTTGGTCAGGAGTCCTGCATCCAATTCTGGGCTCCACAATTTAAGGAGAATGTTGACAAGCCGGAAGGTGTGCAGAGGAGGGCAACCAAGATGATCAAGGGTCTGGAAATCAAGGGAACAGTTGGGAGATTTGGGTCTTGCTCTGAAGGGTGGGACACAAACCAATGGTTTCAAATGACAAGAAAGGCGATTCTGACTAAACATCAGAACTTTCTGATGGTAAGTGGAAGGGTGTTAGGACTCTCCTTCACTGGAGGTTTTTAAGTAGAGGTGGAATGACCACCTGCCTGGGGTTCTTCACCTGGGACTCCTGCCTTTCAAGGGGTTCGACCACTTAACCCTTTGGATCCCTTCCAACCCTTCTATGATTCTACAGTTCTATGAAAATCTCCCGTAGGTGTAGCCAGGCTTGTCTGTTGCAAGTGGACTCTCATCCATGAATAAATGTGCTAGCCGAAACAAAATAAAAAAAATTCCTTCCAGTATCACCTTAGAGACCAACTAAGTTTGTTCTTGGTATGAGCTTTCGTGTGCATGCACACTTCTTGTGTGTATCTGAAGAAGTGTGCATGCACACGAAAGCTCATACCAAGAGCAAACTTAGTTGGTCTCTAAGGTGATACTGGAAGGAATTTTTTTACAGTGGTCCCTCGACTTACGAATTTAATCCGTTTCGAATGGACATTCGTAGGTTGGAAAAAATCGTAAGTTGAGTCCCCATAGGAATGCATTGGGAGAAAAAATTCATGTCGAAAAAAACCCCATCTAAACTTCGTAAGTCGAGGAAAACGCATCTAAAACGGCAACGATTTCCATTCAGAGGTCGAAAAAATTCGTAAGTGCGCGGCCACTTTTTTCACTCATAACTCGAAAAATACAGAAGTCGGGTCATTCGTAAGTCGAGGGACCACTGTATTTTGTTTTGACTACGGCAGACCAACACGGCTTTTGTTGTTTAGTTGTGTCGGACTCTTCGTGACCCCCTGGACCAGAGCACGCCAGGTTACCTACCTGTAACTGTCTATTGCAGATTTAAAAACTTTTTGTTGTTACATTTGTTGTTTTAGGATTTGGCAAGTGGTTGTTTTGAGTCCTCAATGCATGGGTTTGTGTTTTTAAGAACGCCATGTACAAATATTTAACAGCAGTAGGGGGGGCTATGACAGTACAGTGGGAACTTGGTTCTCATACGCCTTGGTTCCCAAACACCAAAAACCCGGAAGTAAGTGTTCCGGTTTTCGAACGTTTTTCAGAAGCCTAATGTCTGCTGCGGTTGTCAGCTATTGTTTCCAGGGCACCTGCACCAATCAGAAGCTGCGCCTTGGTTTTTGAACATTTCGGAAGTCAAACGGCCTTCCAGAACAGATTAAGTTTGGCGCTTTTGTTTTCGCTCTCTTATTTGTTTTATGGTATAGTACATTGATTATTGCTTTCATTTTATGAATCACTATTCTTTCATTTTATGAATCAACAGCCTCGTTAAAGAGTAAAATCCATGTTAAATGGCTGTTTTAGGGGGTTGTTTTTAAAAGTCTGGAACGGATTAATCCATTTTGCATTACTTTCTATGGTTTTCGAACGCTTTGGTTTTGGAACGGACTTCCGGAACGGGTTAAGTTTGAGAACCAAGGTACCACTGTATTGTGAGATGTCATCATCATAGCCATTGCAAACCCCTTTCCCAATCGAAGGAAAAGGTGAGCATCTTTTCGGGCAGTTTAAAAAGCAGACCCTTCCCTCTGCCCTCTTGTTGCACCAGCCTTTATCCTGGGTCCAGCTACACATTTTCTTGCCCCTATGAGAGGGGGCTTGCCATGCCCTTTACCAATGAGTTGTGCGGTGCTTTGGCACTTGGCAGAGGGAGGAAGCTTCCGCCTCCGGAGTAAGGAAATGGATCATAGGAAGGAAGGTCACAAAAGGGCAGAAGGAGCTGGTCTGCTAACGTTTATTTAAAATACGTCCTTGCTGCCTTCCTCCTTTGCAACAAGACAGTTGGCAATAAGAGGAGATGAACTCGCAATAGACTTACGGTCCGCGCTTGCTTTTGTTTCAAGGGAGTTGGCAGCGGTGAAGACGAACGGCGTTTTATGGTGCCGTTTGTCACTAGCGATGCCACCAGCCGAATCCCAGAAGTGTGGCCATATTTCACGCATTACTCAACAGCAGCCACGGAGCGGCTGGCGAGAGGGAGAATCTCGTTTCCTGGCTGGTGGGATGCGCAAAGGCAAAATCCAGGGGAGGCACGTCTGGATCTGGTGGAGCAGGAAACTTGTGTATTTCGGTGCATGAAGGAAAGGTCTTCCTCCAGCCCTGTTCCCCTGCAGCTAAGGTCTGTGGGTCATGCATGGAGAAGGCCTTGAGTTCAGTTCCCAGAAAGAACGGCAGGCACGGCTGAGACCAGAGGCAGCCGTCAGACAGATGGATTAAGAACATCAGAAGAGCCTGCTGCTGGATCCGACCAGTGGCTCATGTAGTCCAGCCTCCATTTCTCACAGTGGCCAACCAGATGCCCCCAAGGGAAACCCTCTAAGAGGACCCAAACACAAGAGCCATCTTCCCTCCTGTGTTTTCAAGCAATGGATATTTCTGCCTCCAACCATGGAAGCAGAGCCATCTTGGCTAGTAGCCATTGGTAGCCCTCATTTATTTATTTATTTGTACCTTTGCTCTGCAGGACGTGGGTGGCGCTGTGGTCTGAACCACAGAGCCTAGGGCTTGCCGATCAGAAGGTCGGCAGTTCGAATCCCTGTGATGGGGTGAGCTCCTGTTGCTCAGTCCCTGCTCCTGCCAACCTAGCAGTTCGAAAGCACGTCAAAGTGCAAGTAGATAAATAGGTATAAACGGCGTTTCTGTGCGCTGCTCTGGTTCACCAGAAGCAGCTTAGTCATGCTGGCCACATGACCCGGAAGCTGTATGCTGGCTCCCTCGGCCAATAATGTGAGATGAGCGCCGCAACCCCAGAGTCGGTCACGACTGGACCTAATGGTCAGGGGTCCCTTTACCTTTACTTTTGCTCTGCACATAGCAGCTAGTGTCAAGGTGATGTGATTTCCCCCTTTTGCATGTGCTGGAGAGAGGAGAGTTTCTGTGTGCTGTGGCATGCCGCTTCATCACCAGACACCTAGAACTTCCATCCAGTTTTGAGCACGGGGAAATCCCCTTTGAGTTTTCCCTCTGGCTAGGCACAGTTAAGTTCCTCTCCTGCCACATCTTAAAGGTAAAGGTAAAGGGACCCCTGACCATTAGGTCCAGTCACGGACGGGACTCTGGGGTTGCACGCTCATCTCACTCTATAGGCCAAGGGACCCGACGGAACGGAAATGCCATTTACCTTCCCGCCAGAGCGGTACCTATTTATCTACTTGCACTTTGACGTGCTTTCGAAGTGCTACGTTGGCAGGAGCAGGGACCGAGCAACGGGAGCTCACCCTGTCACAGGGATTCGAACCGCCAACCTTCTGACCGGCAAGCCCAAGGCTCTGTGGTTTAGACCACAATGCCACCTGGGTCCCTCCTGCCTTAGATCTTAGAGTTGGCCAATGTTGGCCGCATGACCAGCCTCTTGAAGGCACACATACATAGAATCACAGCATTGTAGAGTTGGAAGGGACCCTGAGGGTCATCTAGTCCAACCCCCACCCTGCAATGCAGGAATCTCAACTGGATCACACATGGCAGATGACATTCACAAAGGCAGCCTCCGAGGAGACCCCTGAATCCATAGGAAGGGCTGCGTTCCCGGACAGCAACTTTATATTTCAGGGCAGAGGGCAAAATCTGGAATTGTCTTCCTGCCGCTCCTCTTTTTGATAACAGGGCTCATCATCGCTACCAGAAAACTTGTTTCTGGATAAGCGACAGAGCTATTAGCACAGCGCTACAAAAGTAAAGGGCTGTGAAGAAACGTCTTCACCATTGACCAGATAAAAGAGACTCCGAGAATGAAGATTAATTTTGCATTTCTTCAAGCGAAGGCCATTGCAGAGAAGAGCAGCCTCAGAGTTCAGGCCGCGTTCAAGAATTCTGCTCTTTGTCTGTGACACGGAATGTGGCTTCTAACACAGCGGGCGGTCCTTTTGAACCATCATCCCTAGAAAAGGGATTCTCTGGAATGACACTCTGACGAGCCTGTTCAGTCATGATGCTGGCCACAACCCTGGGTTGGGCAAATGTGGAAGTAACTGAGCACTGGCATAGCCATTGTGGCAAGTAGCCACCGAGAGCCCTCTCCTCCCCCATGAATTTGCCCAATCCTCTTTTAAAGCCATCCAAGTTGGCGGCCATCCCAGCCTCCTGTGGAAGGGAGTTCCACAGTTTAACTATGTGCTTCATAAAGAAGCCCTTTCTTTTATCTGTCCTGAATCTTCCAACATTCCTCTCCAGTGGGCGTCTACCAGTTCCAGTGTTAAATGAGAAGGGTTGCCCCCCACCCACCCAGCTGCTTTCTCCATGACAGGCATAATTTTATAAACTTCTGTTGTGTCTCCTCTTTACTCACCTTTTCTCTAAACTAAAAAGTCGCCAAAGCCAGTGGCTGTCCCACCATCATGTCCCTGACCACTGGTGCTGTTAGCTAGGGATGATGGGAGTTGTAGTTCCAAAACATCTGGAGTGTCAAGGTTAGCCACCACTGTACCTAGGGACTGCCATAATTTAAGCATGTGCTTCATGAAGAACTCCCTTTCGTTTCTCTTGAGTCTTCTGACACACAATTTGGCTGGATAATAATAATAATAATAATAATAATAATAATAATGTTGATGACGATAATAATAATTTACTTATACCCCACGCATCTAGTGGTTTCCCCAGCCACTCTGGGCGGCTTTCAGCAGAATATAAAAATACAATGATTCATCAAATATTAAAAACTTCCCTAAAGAGGGCTGCCTTCAGATGTCTTCTAAAAGTCAGGTAGTTGTTTATTTCCTTGACATCTGATGGAAGGGCGTTCCACAGGGTGGGTGCCACCACCGAGAAGGCCCTCTGCCTGGTTCCCTGTAACCTCACTTCTCACAGGAAGGGAACCGCCAGAAGGCCCTCGGCGCTGGATCTCAGTGTCCGGGCTGAACGATGGAGGTGGAGACGCTCCTTCAGGTATACTGGGCTGAGGCCGTTGAGGGCTTTAAAGGTCAGCACCAACACTCTGAATTGTGCTCAGAATAATACTGGGAGCCAATGTAGGTCTTACAGGACCAGTGTTATATGTTCTTGGCGGCTGCTCCCAGTCACCAGTCTAGCTGCCGCATTCTGGATTAGTTGCAGTTTCTGGGTCACCTCCAAAGGGAGCCCCACGCAGAGTGCATTGCAGTAGTCCAAGTGGGAGATAATCTTTAGATTCGGTATTAGGAGGTGGGGGGGGACCAGACCAGCATTTTTGTCATTGTGCAGTATTCAGCAACATGTCCATGATGCAGTTAATGGAGGAGGTTTGACTCTGCAGCCATGGTTCAAGGCGGCCACGCTTCTGAATCCCGGTTGGTGGAAACCACAGGAGGGGAGAGTTGCTCTTCTGCTCGGATCCTGCTTGCGGATTTCCCATAATGGGCACCTGTCTGGCCACTGTGAGATCAGGATGCTGAACTAGATGGGCCACTGACCTGATCCAGACGGTTCTCCTTACGCGCTTATGTCAGAGTTGAGGGATCTGCCAGGACGGTTTGGTCTCCACCTTGCCACCCCGGCTGGCAGAACTCCAGCATGTCTGGGGAGACCCTAAAGAGACACCCCCTCCAAACGATTTTTGTCCAAACACCTTTCATTAAATTTCATCTTTTGTCGCTATTGTCGCTGCCGCTGCCTCCTTTTCAGTGTGCAAAACCGGCTATTTTTGCAAGTCTAATTAAGAGGAATGACATTCAACACTTTTGAGCAAGAATTTCTATTTTGAACCAACATTTCAGTTTTCTGACTGGGGAGAGAAAGGAAGCCGAGGGATGTCATTGGGAGAAGCCGGCATTTGAAGCAAACAGCTTTTGTTTCAGAAACGTTGACTCACCGCAAGCCCACCTCGGTCTCAGACGCTGTGGCCTTCAGAAGGGCTCAGGTGTGCTTTGGGAAGGTTAATCTGGCTAGGTGGTACCTAGCTGGTAGACTCTGGGACTGGCATGGCACCACGGAGCCCAGCTTCTCTCTGAGCGCTGGAGCAGCTGATGCCAGATATTCTGAGCAGCCCCCTCCGTCCGCAGCTGCCACCAGGTCTGCCTCGGTTTCTCCTCTGGTTAAGAGGGCATTCTGAGGCTCAGACCTCCGGAGTCAGGTCCCAGAAGCCACACTGCCATCAACATGCAGGACTCTTAAATAGACAAGAATCTAATCACATTGGAAGAAGAAATTAGGTTTATTTAGGGTGGTGGAACAAGGGAAGCTTCCAAGCTGCCACTTTTTTTTGTGGGGTGGTATTCAGTTAAAAAGGTAAAGGGACCCCTGACCATTAGGTCCAGTCATGACCAACTCTGGGGTTGCAGCGCTCGTCTCGCTTTATTGGCCGAGGGAGCCGGCGTCCAGCTTCTGGGTCATGTGGCCAGCAGGACTAAGCCGCTTCTGGCGAACCAGAGCAGCGCACGGAAACGCCGTTTACCTTCCCGCCGGAGCGGTCCCTATTTATCTACTTGCACTTAGACGTGCTTTCAAACTGCTAGGTTGGCAGGAGCAGGGACCGAGCAACGGGAGCTCACCCCATCACGGGGATTTGAACTGCCAACCTTCTGGAGCAGGGAAGAAACCTCCTGAGTTTGGATGGAGAAAGAACTCTGAGCAGTCTGCCGGGGGGGGGGGTGTCCCAGAGAGGGGGGGGAAATGGTTCTGAATTTGGACCTCACCCCCCCCCTCCCGGAGCACCTGCTTCCCGTCTGTTCCACCTGCAAACAGTTATTCCCCCAAATGAGCCTAAGCTTCTCAAGCAAATGGCTTCTCCTGGGACACCTTTCTGCCTCGAGGAGTATGGGGGGGGGGAACTATTAATGGGGCGAAAAGTGGCGCTTTGGCCTAAATATTGGATTGTTATTTTATTAAGTTTCCACTTCATAATATATAAACAACATCCATATTACGTGCATTAAATTTTTGCTCGTATGAGCTGGCCGACTCCCCCCTCCCTCCTTTAATATTTTTTTAAAAAATATTATTTTAAAGAAATTAAATTTAAATAAATAAATATTGGATTCTTTTGCCCCATCTTTTTGCGCCTGCCAAACAGCCGTTATTCTCTCGTCAATTATGCTGCTTTAAATGTGCATTTTATATTTGACTTCACTTGGCAATAGTTTTTGTTTTGTTTTTTGAAATGTCTAAGATTTAATCTGTGATGTGTTAATGTATTTTAATATTTGCTGGAAGCTGCCCAGAGTGGCTGGGGAGACCTGGCCAGATGGGCGGGGTACAAATAAATTATTATTATTATTATTATTATTATTATTATATTATTATATTATTATTATTATTATATTATTATTATTATATTATCTTATTATTATTATTATTATTATTATTATTATTATTTTGTGTTAACTTCGTTTGTGTTAAATATGTGTTCTCTAGCTGACCTCCTTTGCGATGTTTTATTTTGAAATCTTTCATGATAATATTTTTAGTTTTCCGTTAATTATGCTGCTTTGGCCGTATACTCTAGATTTGCCTTTCTTCAGAAATGTTTGGTTCTGGGTTGTTTCATTGATGTTTTAATATGATGTCGTTTTTCTTAAAAATATAAAGCAGTATGGAAATGAAATTAAATAATAATAATAATTATATTAATAATCCTGGCCACCTCCTCTCCCATCTTGCTGGACCTTTCGTTTCCCAAGCGGCGGGTTGGACTGGATGACCTTTGGGGGTCCCGAGTCTACAAAAAAGGCCTCCAGGTGGCCCAGCAGGGCAGCTTCCTCCCCCTCCTCACTGTTCCTTCCTTCTCTCCCCAGGTGAACGGTGTGAACGTGGTGAAGGTCGGTCACAAGCAGGTGGTGTCTCTCATCCGCCAGGGGGGGAACCACCTGGTGATGAAAGTGGTCTCTGTCAGCCGCAAGCCAGAGTCGGAGGACATTGTTCGGAAGAAAGGTGAGTGCAGGCAGAGGGGTGGGAAGCCGCTCGGGCACCCGGAGCGGCAAACATGACATGCACCCGTGGGCGGGGCATCACTACGTAGTGCGCATGCGCAGCACCGCTACGTTCAACGCACGCGTCGTACGTAGCGATACCGCACATGCGTGCTACGTAGCGGGTTGCCGGCGAACGGAGGGTCCTCTACATGCGGCTGCAGCTGCGAGCAGAGGATCCCAGCACTGTCTGTACGGCGCTGGAGCGGCGCCACCGGCAAATTGCATGCAGGGGCGTAGGAAGTGGGGGCGGGGGGCGGATCGCCCCAGGTTCCATCATGGAGGGGGTGACAAATTACCAAGGAACAATTACTGCCCTACTAGGGCGGTTCATAAAAAACGGTTTAAAAAAAAAAAATGCCTGCTCCAAAGGTCTTATCTTACTACACTAGGGATTATATAGCTATATATGAAATTCCATGCATATCAGTTAATATCTTGACCCTCCTCCACGAAAATAGCTGTTCACTTGGCCGTTTTCCCATGTCGTGAAGGCTGAAATTTCAATTCAGTGGAGCACTTACTGTTCCCAACCCTAACCCTGCGGAAAGCCATCTAATTAGACTTTAATTTGATTTCGACATGTTTTTAGGAGGTAATTTAATTATTGCTTGATTTTATACCAATGTTATGTATCTGATGATAGCCGCCCTGAGCCCGACTTTGGCCGGGGAGGGCGGGATATAAATAAAAGTTTATTATTATTATTATTACTTATTATTATTCCTTTGTAAGAAAATATGAAATAACGTAAAACCATTTTTGCAGGCAAAATAAAAATAAAATCAATGTGTATGGGGGGGGTGACAAGAAATTTTCCGCACCGGGTACCACCTGACCTTCCTACGCCTCTGACTGCATGCCTTGTCACCCCCGGAGACGTGGCACTGGGAGCGCACCACCCCCATTGCACCCACCCAGTGAGTGCAGAGCGCCCCCCAAAACACCCCAGCCCTGGCCCTTCTCTGCCCCTCTCCTCCTGGTCTCCTGTGGTTCCCCCTTCCTAGGACCTGGCTCTCCTTCCCGCGTCACTGGGGTAGCTCTGGGTGGCATCAGCTGCCCTTCTCGCACATCCCACCATCTGGCCGCCCTCCAGCCTGTCAGGAAAGCAGGCTCGGTGACCCACGTTGCGGGGATGATGAAATAACGAGACCCTAGGACAGGATGAGTTTACGGGAAGGCGACCTCAACTCCTCGCGGAGCCCTCCTTTTATTGGGTTTCAACAACATGTTTAAACATTAACCACACTAGTAGATATGATGCCCGTTAAAATAACGGGCGCTAGAAGGTTAGTCTGCCCTGCGCTGCCATAGCCTCGGCCCCGGCCGCCTTTGCCCTCGGAGCATCTCGGAGCAGCAGCCGCAGCAGCCGCGCCGGCCACCCCCGGCCACCCGCTCAACCGCCCCTTCCCGCGCATCGCCTCACGGCCGGCGCTCCTCTGTCCGCTCAGCCATGCTGGCAGCCGCTCAGCTCATCCTCCCCAGCTCCGTGCAAGGCGGCGGCACTGACTCAACTGACGACGCGTGTGCGCCGCCGCTGCCTCTCGGACACGCCCCCCTCTCCGCCCGCTCCAATCCCTGTGTCTGTGAGGCACATGCGCAGTAGCGCAATTCCACTGACACACGGACTGGACGCAGAGACACAGGGACTTTATTATATAGGATTAGCATAACTCTGGTCCCAACAGGGGAAACTTTTGAAAACTTTCCACCCCATATATGGCATAGGGTGACACCCCCAAGCCTCACCCAGGACCCTGCCATTAGGTACGTGCTTGGTCTCCATGCTCCTCTCCATGCACCCTCCTCGTGCTCATCTCGTGTAGCTCCTGATGTTTACTCGGCATCCGCCATTATCCATTGTTCACCTCGATACGTGTCAGTCACTCCGACGCCTCAGGATAACGTGGTTTGCCAACACGTCGCCCACGACCGGCGCGGAGACACCGTGGTGTGCCAGCATGGCGTGCAACGTGTCTGGTGTGTGTGCGTACTGTGTGGGCTCATAGAATCGTCCCAACACCACGTAGCTCCCCACGCTTCCAAGGTGAGGCCCGAGGTGTCGGAAGCTGCGCCGGATGAAGTCCTACCAAGAGAGCAGAGAGTGAGAGAGGAGGAGGAGACGACAGCGTGCAAGGCACAACCCTCGTGGAACGGGCCGGCCGAGGGGCAACATGGCTCAGGACCAGATCCGGGGGGCCGCGGACTGCCTTCCCAAGATCCTGCAGAGGGGCTGCAAGGCCCAGGACCTCAGAGGAATCTGCTGCACCGGAAGCCACTTGCTCCAGAGTCGGAGGGAGGCACACCAGCGTGGGTGGCCAGTGGGGTCAGGCCAGCTTGCCTGCATCGCTGGAGAGTCAGATGCCGGCTGATGTCCCAAAGCTGGCTGGGATGGAGCAGAGCGCCTGGGGGTGGATTTTAGCCACAGCTCCTGTGCTGAGGACAGGGCTGGGGCAGCTTCAGAGAGGAGCCGCGTTGACAGGACAGCTCCAAGCTCCTACTCTGGGGACTACTCTGTGATGCAGCAGCTAAAGAAGCCAATGCAATTCTGGGCTGCATCCAGAGGAGTATAGCATCTAGATCAAGGGAAGTAATAGTACCACTGTATTCCGCTGTGGGCAGACCTCACCTGGAATACTGTGTCCAATTCTGGGCACCACAGTTCAAGAAGGATACTGACAAGCTGGAACGTGTCCAGAGGAGGGCAACCAAAATGGTCAAAGGCCTGGAAACGATGCCTTATGAGGAACGGCTTAGGGAGCTGGGTATGTTTAGCCTGGAGAAGAGAAGGTTAAGGGGTGATATGATAGCCATGTTCAAATATATAAAAGGATGTCATATAGAGGAGGGAGAAAGGTTGTTTTCTGCTGCTCCAGAGAAGCGGACACGGAGCAATGGATTCCAACTACAAGAAAGAAGATTCCACCTAAACATTAGGAAGAACTTCCTGACAGTAAGAGCTGTTTGACAGTGGAATTTGCTGCCAAGGAGTGTGGTGGAGTCTCCTTCTTTGGAGGTCTTTAAGCAGAGGCTTGACAGCCACCTGTCAGGAATGCTTTGATGGTGTTTCCTGCTTGGCAGGGGGTTGGACTGGATGGCCCTTGGGGTCTCTTCCAACTCTAGGATTCTATGATTCTATGACTTTTTCGTTCAGAGCAAAGGCAAGGAAGAGGTGACGTGATCGAAGCTTGTAAGATCCTGCATGGCATGCAAAGTGTGGAATGAGACTTTTCTCTGCCTCTCCAAAGACTAAAACTCGTGGACGTTCCATGAAGCCGAATGTTGGGGAAATCCTCCTTCTCGCAGCGCTTAGTTAACCTGCGGAACTCTCTGCCGCAGGAGGCAGTGAGGGCCAACTTGGATGACTTTGAAAGAGGATTAGACAAATGCGCAGAGGAGAAGGTGGTTGGAGCGCGAGACTCTTAATCTCTGGGTTATGGGTTCGAGTCCCACATTGGGCAAAGGATTCCTGTACCTCCGGGGGTTGGACCAGATGATGCTCATGTTCCCTTCCAACTCTATAATTCTATGACATTCATGGAGGAGAGGGCTCTCCAGCGTGACACAATGGCTGTGCTCTGCCGCCACAGAGGCAGCAATGCTGCTGAATACCAATGGCTGGAAACTGCAGGAGGGGCTCCTCTTGCGCTCAGATCCTGCTCCTGGGCTTCCCTTGGGGGCATCTGGTCAGCCAGGGTGCTGGACGTTGATGGGCCAAGGGCCTGATCCAGCAGGCTCTTCTGATACAGTGGACGCTCGGGTTGCGAACGTGATCCGTGCGGGAGGCACGTTCGCAACCCACAGTGTTCGCAACACACAGCGCTGCACCTGCGCACTCGCGGGTCGCGACTCGGTGCTTCTGCACATGTGCAAAGTGCAATTTAGTGTTTCTGCGCATGCACGAGCGCCAAAACCCGGAAATAACCCATTCCATTATTTCCAGGTTCGGTACCTGAAAACACGCGACCCGAAGCTTCTGTATCCTGAGGTATGACTGTATTGTTCTTTGCAAAGCTTCCTAGGAGGGCTAAATCGTACCTGCAGAGCTGACCTCTGGCAGGTGTGCAGACCAAGCACTCGACAGCTGGAAGGAAAGGGTCAGCCACCAGGGACCTCCCAGCCTAGCCAGCCTAACATGGGCTTTGGGGACTCTATGGGGTGCACAAGACTGTCGGGGGCAGACAAAAGAAAACCCTTTTTCGCACTGCGTGCCGTTAGACTTTGGAACTCGCATGGATGGCTTCAAAGGACGATTAGACGATTCCTGGCCAATAAGGCTTCCAAGGGCCGCTAGCCAAGGGGGCTGAGTTCTGTCTCCCCTGTTCCTGCGGATGCCACGTGGCCGGGCTGTTGTCACCTGATGGGCTTCATGAGTGGGTAGGAATTCGAACCCAGGCCCTGTGCTGCCAGCCAGGCTCTCTGCCTAGCGGTGGAGCATATGCCCGCTTCTCAGGGCAGGCGCACTCCCGAGGGGGACGGGGCACGGAGGGTGCCCTCATAGGCACAAGATAGCCGCTCGGGTTCATGGAGCGGCGCGCGCCCTGCAACCAGGGGCACAGTGAGCCACCCACGGGGGCGGAGAGAGCCAGCGATGGTGGACATTCAGCGCACCGCGCACCTGCGACTCCCAAGCCTGCCCCGAGCTCTCAAGGGGGAAGGGGGAAATGCCTCTGGCAAAGCGGTGCAGCTACCCTCCTTCCCCCGAAGGCTCGGGGTAGGCTTGGGAGTCACGGGCGGGCGGCACGCCAAATGTCAACCCCCCCAGTGAAGACACCCTGGGTGGTCCGCCCCCACCGCATTCCCCCTTCCTCCACCACTGTCTCTGCCCACAAGGCAGCAACCTTTGGTGAAGAGGACTCCTTGTGTGAAGGGAAGCCTCTGGTTCTCATGGCCAGCTAATGAGAGGTGCTTTTCCATCCACACACCCCCTCCCCGCAATGCTAAAGGGCTGGAGGGGGACCCAGGCTTCTATTGCAAGCAAAGGTCCACTTGGCAGCACTCTTGGAAGCTGCCTGCACATTGGCCCCTTAGGATGGTCCACAGGATTCAACCGCGATTAAAAAAACCCGGCCAATATTTGATCGATCAATATGGATGGGTGTGCCCACCCTCCATAGAGCCTGCCTCCTTGTTGTTGTTCAGTCGTGTCCGACTTTTCGTGACCCCATGGACCAGAGCACGCCAGGCACTCCTGTCTTCCACTGCCTCCCGCAGTTTGGTCAGACTCATGTTGGTAGCTTCAAGAACACTGTCCAACCATCTCGTTCTCTGTCGTCCTCTTCTCCTTGTGCCCTCCATCTTTCCCAACATCAGGGTCTTTTCCAGGGAGTCTTCTCTTCTCATGAGGTGGCCAAAGTCTTGGAGCCTCAGCTTCAGGATCTGTCCTTCCAGTGAGCACTCAGGGCCGATTTCCTTCAGAGTGGATCGGTTTGATCTTCTTGCAGTCCATGGGACTCTCCAGAGTCTCCTCCAGCACCAGAATTCAAAAGCATCCATTCTTCGGCGATCAGCCTTCTTTATGGTCCAGCTCTCACTTCCGTACATTACTACTGGGAAAACCATAGCTTTAACTATACGGACCTTTGTCGGCAAGGCGATGTCTCTGCTTTTTAAGATGCTGTCTAGGTTTGTCATTGCTTTCCTTTCAAGAAGCAGGCGTCTGCCCCTCCTAGAAGTTTGCGATGTGCCAGAGGCCTCACCACCTGAAATAGACGGATGAGGAGGATTGCTTAGTGTGCGCGCACATTGGAGGTTTTTAAGCAGAAGGTTGGATGGCCCTCTGTCAGGGATGAGATTCCTGCATTGCAGGGGGTTGGACTGGATGGCCCTTGGGGGTCCCTTCCGACTCTACCATTGGCTTTGTCAGTCCTGAGGAAGGACTGGGTGGGAAGCGGAGCCGTTCTGGCATGAGAACCAGCCAGTCACATCTCATGCACCTCCCATGGTCCGTGTGAGCAGCACCCGCCCATTGCAGGCTCCCCTTTCTGTCTGAGGTCCCACCCCACCACCTCTCTTTCTGGGTATGCTGTGGGGCAGTGGCTGCCTTCGCCCCCCCCCCCACTCCTTGATGCCACAGAAGCCTTGCCTGTGGCGAGTCGGGAGGGAGCTGGGAAGGCGAGGCAGCTTCCCTCCCACACAGCGGAGACAGAGAGAGGGGGAGGGTGGGCTCGGCTCCTATTTTTAGCCCCGTGGGTCTGCGCTGTGGGGAAGGAGGAGACGGCTGTGGGGGGGAGCTCCAGGGTCCCTCTGTGCCTCCTTGGGTGGCAGGGAGCCAGACGGCTTGGAGAGCCAGCAGCGGGGAGGGGGAGGGAGGTAACTTGACACCCGGAGCTGTCATTATCCTATGCGCTGCCAGGGTGCGCGAGTGCGAGTCGTGGGGGAGGTGGAGCCGTGCGGTGGGCATCGCGCTGCCTCCTGGGGGGTCTGCTCATTCCCCGGCTGGAGGGAGAGAGAGAGAGAGAGACCTCTGAGCTTTCAGCGCCTCTGGCCGACGTGCTGATCTGTCCCTGAGCACCCAGGTGGGCAGCACCCACCCAAGCACCCGCTCCCTGCTTTCAGAAAGCGCACCTTCTGGGCTCTGGGCTGGGCACAGCGAAGACCTTCTCCGGCAGCGGAGACCGCCGGCACCTCCTGCACGAGCCGGCTGGCAGCCCCCTCCTGGCAGGAGACAGCCCAATTGCTCCCCACTTCAGCACGGACAGGATCGCGTGCGGGACAGCAGTCTTCCCGCGCCCCTCGACTCTCTGGCTTTTCCCCCCTACCCCGGCTGGGCCCGCAGCTTCCTCCCCGGCTCGCCTTGTGTGGGAATCGTGTTTCTTCTCTGCTCCCCCCGCCCCTGTTTTGGGGGTCTCTGATGCAGGCGCCTCCGGCAGCAGCTCGGAGCTCCGGTTTCCATGGCGACGGGGAGCGTTGAAGCCCGCATTGTTACGGATCTCGGGGCGAGGGAGAGCGGAGCGACGAGCCAGCCTTTCCGCTCCTCCGCTCTGTCACAAACCCCATGGCAGATGGAGCCTCGCTGTGGCATCGCCGCCGCCGGACGGGCTGGCTAGGGAGAGCCAGGGACCAGCCCTGCCCGCTGCTGCTGCTGCCGCCGCCACTGCCACCGCCTCGGAGCGAGGTCTCCACGTGCCCAAGCCGCTTGGCAGCACTGCCGCCGGGCAGAGGCCCCAAGGGCAGTGCCGGCCCCCAGAGTTAACAGAGAGCCAGGCCAGGGAGCGAGAGCCTGGCCATGAGAACGAGGACCTAGGAGCGGCGACATTCCCTTGGTGCCCCCTTTGCCCATGGCCTCCCTGGCAGGGAGGGGGCCACCAGCCAGGGAGAGGATCCGCTGAGCGGCAGGACTGGGCAGACCATGCCTGGGAGCCCCCTGAGCTGAGGGTCCCGGCCAGAACACTCTCTTGCCCCCCCCTCTGCCCAGTTGCCGATTCCCCTCCCGGCTCCCACCCCGTCCGGCCGTGGGACCATGAAGAAGTTTGCCTCCACCCGCAGCCTGAACAAGATCCTTCAGCAGTGCGACTCCTCCTCCTCCCGGGAGTACGAGGAGATCCAGGCGGTGGAGAAGAAGTGGCACTTGCACCTGGCAACGCCCAGGAAGCTGCTGGACCGCAAGTGCAAGATGCCCTCCCTCTTCCTTTCAGCCCCGCCGCCGCCCAAGAGGGCCCCCAGCACCACCCTGACGCTGCGATCCAAGTCTATGACCGCCGAGCTGGAGGAGCTGGGTGAGTTCCTGGCCCGGGGCGGGAGGGGGTGGGGGTGGACCCAAAGGAGAGCATGCGTGGCGGGCGGGGCGGAGGGGTGTACAAGGGGCGGGGGCAGCACCCCACTCCTCAGGCACACCGTCCCCAGGAGAGGTTCGGGGGTGCCCTGGCCACACCCACCAGCTCCGAGGCGGGTTCAAGGCCACTGCAACCCCAAATATAACCCAGACTAGCGGTGGAGCAAGGTCACGCCCAGTGAGCTTCATGGCCAAGTGGGTGGGATTTGAACCCTGGCCTCTCCCAGGTCCTGGTAGTCATCATTTAACCAGCACGACAACCCTGTGAGGTGGGCTGGCCCGAGAGAGGCAGCGACTGGCCTCCAAAGTCACGCCCGGTGAGCTGAGAGCGGGTGGGGGGATTTGAACCCAGGACTCTCCCAGCTCCTGGCCCAACACTCTCTCCCCCCCCCCCCCCCGCACCAACAGCAACATTTCCCCTCTCCCGACTTCCTTGCTGTGGTCCTTGTGGGGCCCGGTATTCCCCCCTGGTCCTGCGTTGCTGTGCCCATTCCTGCCGCCAGCAACACGCTGCCCAGACTCCCTGTTCAATGCCAGGCTGCTTTCCCTGGAGCTTCCAGCAGAACTTCCCTCTCCCTGCCCAGCTCTGGGCCTTTGCCCTCGTGGTGCCACAGCCGCCCTCCAAGCCTGTCGTCCTTGCGACTCAATCTCAGCCTTGCTCTCTCCCACCTTCCTTCCGCCCCGAACCTCGAGGCAGCATAGATTTGGGTGGGTGCCCAAGAGGTCTCTCATCCGGGCATTGACCAGGCCTCTGGACCTGCTTAGCTGGGGGCTGTACCCCTGTGCCCCCCCCCGCTAACTGCCCCCCTAACCCATCTCCGGACACAGGAATGCTTTGCTCTTTCTCTGAGCAGGGAAGGTTTGGTGGAGTGCAAAAGTCGGTGCCCGTGGGGGGGGGGGAGCCATGGTTGCCTGTGCCCCTTTGCTTCCGCCCCACTCCAGAGAAAAGTATTGGCATCCCAGGGGGTGGGGTCAGTGTTCCCACCGTTGGGGTGGCATAGTCTTGTCTTTGCTCAGGGTGCTCCTCGTATGGAGAATCGCCAGTCGTGGCAATTCGGGGGGGGGGCCTTTTTGGCCCAAAGGGGAGGAGATAATGGGAGGGGGCGGGTTGTGCATGAATGGTACACCCCCACCCCATTGCATGCACAGCCTCCTGCTCATGTACAGCAGGTGTGGGGCTGGCCTGGGCGGCTCGGGGAGCAGCACCCTCCTTGGGCCCTGGATGTGCCGAAAGGCTGGGGAAACTGAGCCCCCAAGGAGGCCCCTCCCTCCCTCCCTCCCTCCCACCCCACCGGCCTGTGAGGACATTCTCTGCTTGGGGGGGGGCTAGTTTCCAGGGAGAGCAGCGCTTGGACTCAAATCCGCTCAGAACCCCTGTCCCTAGACTCTGTCTGTGCGGAAGTGGAAGGCGGTCTGCACATGCCCAGAGGCCCCCTTCCCTTTCCAAAGCTGAGCCTTGGCAGTGGAGGGAGTGACTCAAACTGAGCTGGTCTGCTGTGGGGGGGACAAATCCCCCAGCGCTGCTATTTGAGGCTGGAAAGGTATCCCTTCCCCCAGGTGAGAGGGTGCATGACGGGGTGGGGGCTTGCATGGAAGCATCGCCGAATGCAGCTTGCCACCCAACTTGGGGACGGCCCAGGACCCTTCCCTAAGGAGCCATCTTGCCTTGGCAGAGGCAGCAGACAAGGGGGAGCAGCAGCATGCCGGGGGTGTGGGGGCAGGGGGGGCGCACACACCCTGCACACCGTTGATGTCCTGTACTTTTGTTTCTTGATTCCAAGCCTCAATGCGGAGGAGGAAAGGGGGTGAGTTCAACCGCCCGTCTCCAGGGCTCGTCCAAACCCCTTTTGATCCAAGCTGCCCCTCCCTCCCTCCATCCCCCCCTCACTCCCCAGCATGATGGAAAGGTGCACTGGGACCCCAGTCCGTGCTAATGGCCTGAGGGGGCCACAGGACACCTGGGAGAGCTCTCCCAAGCCGTTTCTGGTCTTTGCAATACAACTGTTCCGTTTGTGGAAGGAGGGAGGTTTGGGAGACAGACCACGTTGTTTGTTGGGGGGGGGCGGCAGTGCAGCCCATGGAATGAGAGTCCAGCCACGCAGCCTCTGCAAAGTTTTCCCGGGGATTGTGAGGTCAGCTCCTTGAAGACCGGCAGTTGTGTCCGTGTGGATTTCCCGGATGTAGCGCTCTTGTTGAGCTCAGGAGCAACCCTGCCAGACACCGCTTCAGGTTCAGAGAACGATGAGGGCTTAGGGTGTTTTGTTTGCTTGTGTGAATGTGGCTGCGTTGTGCAAAGATCTGTGTGCACACAAAACGTATATCCAAATGACACACCCCATTTATAGGCTTCCTCCATTCCAGCAGAAAATAAACAGCGATGGCAGTTAGTTAAAAACAGTTACAGGTAGGTAGCCGTGCTGGTCTGCTGTAGTTGAAACAAAATAATAATAATAAAAAATTCCTTCCAGTAGCACCTAAGAGACCATCTAAGTTTGTTCTTGGTATGAGCTTTCGTGTGTATCTGAAGAAGTGTGCATGCACACGAAAGCTCATACCAAGAACAAACTGAGTTGGTCTCTAAGGTGCTACTGGAAGGAATTTTTTTTTAGTTAAAAGCAGTAATCAATGCAGCGCCTTCATTAGCATTGCAGAGGGGTGGACAAGATGACCCCTAGAGGTCCCCTGAGATCTGCAATTCTGCAACTCAGGGCCATGGTGACCCCTGAGCAGCAGCCCTGGGCCGTTCAGGTTTTGCACGCTCTCCGAAAGCCAGCAAGACGGGAGGAACCACTAAATTATTTGGGGACACCATTTCCTCAGCCTCAGAGCCTCAAGGCTCCTGTTACTCTCTCTTACAGCTTTTTAATGGCTGTTTCTATTGCCAGAGCTCAGTACCCACATGATAAAATGTAAAGTTCAATAAAAGAATTACATAAATAGATCAGCGCGACCTTAGCGTGGCCTAAAACCACACCAGGAGGGAGGTCTTGTGTTTGCTCCTTTCCAGATTACCCACATAAACACACGGCTTTCCTTTCCCTTCCAGTCCAGAGGGAATGGCTAGAAGTCGCTGATAGCCAAATGCAAATTCCACAAGCATTAAAATCGGCAAGAAAGTGTGAAGCAGCAGCTCCTTCAGCCACGCCAGTTGCGAGCTTCAAGCTGGAGTCCTCAGGGAACTGGGTGATTTCGCACACTTAACCCTGCTTGAGAATGTCCCATAATGAGCATCTGGTTGCTTCCTGTGAGCACAGGTTGCTGGACTAGCTGGGCCACTGGCCTGATTCAGCAGGCTTTTTAGTAGAATCAAAGAATCGTAGAACCAGTTGCATTGGAAGGGACCCCAGTGGCCATCTAATCCAACCCTCTGCAATGCAGGAATCCCATCTAAAACATCCATGGACACATGTGTGATGTGAGTCAACAGTGTGATGCAGCAGCTAAAAAAGCCAATGCAATTCTGGGCTGCATCAATAGGAGTATAGCATCTAGATCAAGGGAAGTAATAGTACCACTGTATTCCGCTCTGGTCAGACCCCACCTGGAATACTGTGTCCAGTTCTGGGCACCACAGTTCAAGAAGGATACTGACAAGCTGGAACGTGTCCAGAGGAGGGCAACCAAAATGGTCAAAGGCCTGGAAACGATGCCTTATGAGGAACGGCTTAGGGAGCTGGGTATGTTTCGCCTGGAGAAGAGAAGGTTCAGGGGTGATAGGATAGCCATGTTCAAATATATAAAAGGATGTCATATAGAGGAGGGAGAAAGGTTGTTTTCTGCTGCTCCAGAGAAGCGGACACGGAGCAATGGATTCAAACTACAAGAAAGAAGATTCCACCTAAACATTAGGAAGAACTTCCTGACAGTAAGAGCTGTTTGACAGTGGAATTTGCTGCCAAGGAGTGTGGTGGAGTCTCCTTCTTTGGAGGTCTTTAAGCAGAGGCTTGACAGCCACCTGTCAGGAATGCTTTGATGGTGTTTCCTGCTTGGCAGGGGGTTGGACTGGATGGCCCTTGGGGTCTCTTCCAACTCTAGGATTATATGATTCTATGAAAGTTCTTCCAGATGTTCAGTCAGAATCTCTTTTGTCCTGTTCTTTCCAGGCAGAGGTCCACAATTTAAGGCTCTGTGTCCGAGCGGTTTTTGTTTTTTATTTTGCCCCGAGCTTTCTCCATAAAAACCCATTCTTTAAAGCTGAATCGGGGCAAACATCCCTTCGAGGTTTCTGCGAGTTGAAATTTGCTCCAACTGAGCTTTAAAGAGCGGGTTTCCACGGGGAACGCTCCGGAGAAATTAAAAGGGCACTCAGACATGGAGCTTTCAAGAGCAGAAAGCCAAGCCAGAGCTCAGGTGCGCATCGGCCATAAGCCAGGTTTTGGCATGGCGTTATGCGCAAACACTTCCGCTGATGTGCCGAGGGATGTCCACCTTTATCCTGCCATCACACCCTGGTCTAGACAGAGCATAGCAGGGCGTGTAACTCCAATTCCACTCGCAATTAACGGCACAACAGAGGATTTTAAACACCATAAGGCAACAATCTGGAACCACCCAGAGACAAGCAATGCCGGTTAATATGCGATGTAGGAGATTTTTCTCGTGTGCCAAAATCTAAAACCAGCTTTTAAAGGCTTGACCCAGTGCCTGTTTGCATCAGCAGTCCTCAAGCAATGAAGCAATGGGTTGTTTCTTTCTTTTCGACTGCTGTGGTTCTAATGGTGAAAGTGGCTCCGTGATCACATCACGGTGGCTGACAGGTGTGTTGCCATCTTCCTTGGTGGAAGAGGTGCCTCTGAGATTCAGAGCCTGGGCATGAAAGCGAGACTCGAAGGGGGAAGAGGGTTCAGGAAGAGAAAGGATGCCCAAATTGGAGATGCAGGGCCAGCAGATGAATTCTTGCCCAAGCAAGCAGCAGCGAGATGTTTGCTGGCAGCTCCCGGCAGGAAGTGGTGGGTGGGTGCCATACGGTCTCATCCAGAGGGATGAAGGGGCCTGAGAGAAGGAGAGGGGAGGAGGGGAGGCTTTTGATGAGAAACCACGGGGAAACCAGCCTTTTGCGCTGGCCCAACCATTGGCTCAGCTTTCTAAAAGCAAACTGCAGCAAGTCTCCAGCCCAGACAGAACCCTGTGCGGCTGGCAGCAGCAACAGAGTCTGGAACAACCCACGGCGGTCACTCGCTCCGCTAAAGAGGAACTCCACAGGTGCCCCATAGCCCGAGAGTGCCCTGCCAGGCATCAGTTGTCACTTAGAGAAGCAGCTTCGGGTGAATGTGACCCAGGTGGCTCTGTGGGTTAAACCCCAGAGCCTAGGGCTTGCTGATCAGAAGGTCGGCGGTTCAAATCCCCGCGACGGGGTGAGCGCCCGTTGCTCGGTCCCAGCTCCTGCCAACCTAGCAGTTCGAAAGCACGTCAAAGTGCAAGTAGATAAATAGGTACCGCTCCGGTGGAATTGGCTGCCAAGGAGTGTGGTGGAGTCTCCTTCTTTGGAGGTCTTTAAGCAGAGGCTTGACAGCCATCTGTCAAGAATGCTTTGATGGTGTTTCCTGTTTGGCAGGGGGTTGGACTGGATGGCCCTTGGGGTCTCTTCCAACTCTAGGATTCTATGATTCTAAGTTAAAATTAATCTGCCATCAGATAAACACAGGTTAACATTCATATTGCATCCATCCAAGAGGGAGGGTGTCACAGCACAGGAGACCCACGGAAGCCGGGATTTCAGTATTGAGGCATCTGGGGAAACGCTCTGAGCAAATCAATTTCGTTGTTGTTACATTTTTGTACTCCACCTGTCCTCTAAGGAGCTAAAACGGTGTGCATGGCTCCCCTCTCCTCACAACAGCCCTGTGAGGTAGAGCAGACTGCAATATTTTTGTTATTTATTAAATTGGTACACCACCCTTCATCCATAGATCTCGGGGGCGTTCGCAGCATAAAAGCCACAAGATAAAATAATAATAATAATAATTTATTATTTCTACCCCGCCCATCTGGCCGGGTCTCCCCAGCCACTCTGGGCGGCTTCCAGTAAACATTAAAATACATCAACACATCACAGATTAAAAGCTCCCCTAAAGAGGGCTGCCTTCAGGTATTTTCTAAAGGTCATATAGTTGTTGATCCCTTTGACCTCTGATGGGAGGGCGTTCCACAGGGCGGGCGCCACCACCAAGAAGGCCCTCTGCCTGGTTCCCTGGAGCTTTGCTTCTCACAGTGAGGGAACCGCCAGAAGGCCCTCGGAGCTGGACCTCAGTGTCGGGGCTGAACGGTGGGGGTGGAGACGCTCCTTCAGGTATACTGGACCGAGGCCGTTTAAAAACGCAAAATACATAACAAAACAGCAGCACCTCCCTCCCTCAAATATGTATCAAATATGTGTGGGAGCCAGAAAGAGGATGAGGCGTTCTAGCTGCCCCAGAGAAGCAAGATGGCACAATCTAGGAGAGCCTTCGCTAAACCTGGTGCCACTCAGTTGTTTTGGGCTACAGCTTCCATCAGAGCCGGCCTGCATTATTGCAAGAAAATCCCTGAAGCTCCGCCCAAATCCCCAAAGCCCCGCCCACCTCCCAATCCTCCCCCCCCCCGTCTCCATCCTGGCTCTGCCGGTGGGTGTTGCTGCCTGCGCGACATGCAAAGGCGAAATCTGGTCTAGGGAGCACATCCAGAGTCCCTGGGCATGTTGCAGAGGGTGCTGGGTGGCCCCTCTCGGACCACAAGCTGCTTTCCTGGCACCCTGGTTTGGGTGGCACCCCAGAAAATACTGCCACCCCAAGCAAGCTCTTGGGCGTCGCTGTGGGACAGAGTGAAAGAAGAGGCCCCATATGGCCAATTGTGGATTTTGCAGGACATTCAAAACCGAGACCAACTGGTTTAGGAAGTTCCAGTCCCACCAGTCATTAAAGACCTACATTGGCTCCCAGTATGTTTCAGGGCACAATTCAAAGTGTTGGTGCTGACCTTGAAAGCCCTAAATGGCCTCGGCCCAGGATACCTGTAGGAGCGTCTCCACCCCCATTATTCTGCCCAGACACTGAGGCTTAGCTCTGAGGGCCTTCTGGCGGTTCCCTCCCTGCGAGAAGTGAGGTTACAGGGAACCAGGCAGAGGGCCTTCTCAGTGGTGGCACCCGTCCTGTGGAACGCCCTCCCATCAGATGTCAAGGAAATAAGCAACTACCTGACTTTTAGAAGACACCTGAAGGCAGCCCTGTTTAGGGAAGCTTTTAATGTGTGGTGTTTTATCGTGTTTCTAATATTCTGTTGGGAGCCGGCCAGAGTGGCTGGGAAAGCCAGCCAGATGGACGGGGTATAAATAATAACTTATTATTATTATTATTATTATTATCCAATGGGGTTGGTCTGTCTTGATCCCACAGAGCAAGCAAGTCGGGTTTTCCAAAGTTGCACAGAACTCCTTCCTCTTCAGCACACACACACAAATTGTGCTGTTTCTTTTTTCAAAGGGAATGGAAGATTCTGGGTGAATCTAGACCTATATATAAAAAAACACTGTGAAAATGCTGTTTTAAAAAAAGTTTTGAAATATATATGGAATTTCCCTTTAGCTCACCATCGCCATCTAGTGTCACATTTGTATAACACACTTAAAACACACTTAACATGTTATATTTGCAGCTGTAAAGCTGAGCCCAAAGTAGTATGGCCAGGTGTTCTTGAGCACTTTTTTGAAACAAAAGGATTGGAAAGGGTGAAACGGAGCTACTTACATGTGATCTGAAAGAACAAAGGTGGGGAGGGCCCCCATTTTCATTTATTTATTTCATAATTCTTGTACGCCACTTGGTGTGGTGTTTTTTTTTGGGGGGGAGGGGATATTCCAAGCGGTTTATGAAAAAAGATGAAACAATAACATTGCCACCAAGAACAAGCAACAGCCAACATTTACGACTTTCGAAAAGTTATAAGGAGGCCAAGGGCAGGATTAAAACTCGCCTCAACTTCCTACGCTTCTGGGTAGGCTTGTTGCGTGTAGAGGTCACCTAGCCACTCCCACCAATGAATTCACACACGAGACGTAATTTTTGTTTGGGTTTTTGGCATAGTTTTGGCCACAACTTTATTGAAATACAAAACACGTGAGTGGTTGCGTAGGCATTGGTTCACGCTGTCCGACGGGACAGAGCTGACCACTTGTCAGCGAAGAAGGCTAGCTGTCTGACGGGACAGAGCTGACCACTTGTCAGCAAAGAAGACTAGCTGTCCGACGGGACAGAGCTGACCACTTGTCAGCAAAGAAGACTAGCTGTCTGACGGGACAGAGCTGACCACTTGTCAGCAAAGAAGACTAGCTGTCCGACGGGACAGAGCTGACCACTTGTCAGCAAAGAAGACTAGCTGTCCGACGGGACAGAGCTGACCACTTGTCAGTGGGGGGAAACCAGTCTGGGGAGAGTTGAATGGAGGCTGGGACGCAGAGACCTCCCCCTTCCCCAGAGGTCCCAGGGGCTCATGCGCGGCCCTGCAACCCTACCGGGTTCGGACAAGCATATTTGAGCCGCTGGATTCCTTTAACGGAATTCCCACGCACCATGATCACTTTTGGGGGGCTACCGCACACCCATTAACCAACATAACCAATGCCTAACCGCCAACCTTACAAGTTGTGACTAGTTGCTACGTAGTAGGCGAAAACCAAATGGCACAGCCAATCAGCCAAATGGAAAAAAATCCTACTAGGCCCCCGCCTCAAAAGCAGACGACCCCATGACAGGCACAGCAAGGTCAACGCACAAGCCTATACCAGGGAGGGGGGGGGGAGAGATCCGAAGTTCGCAGCAAAGAGGAAGGTCGCACCACGTGCAGACCAATATAAGGACGATGGGCTGTCCATCACAAGTTGATACATGTGATTTTCCCCAGCAACAGTCTGGGTCAATACAAGCTGTGGCCAGCAAGCCAAACCCCCAGCTACAAGGGGGGGTGACTTTCCTGCCCCCACCGCAACACGAGCTCTCTCTGTAATGGAGAACTCGCTTTGTTGTCGGGCAACGAAAAAAGTACAGTGAAGGCACCCACCTGGCGTCAAGAGGCAGGGAGTTCCAAAGTGCAGACGCCACCAAACTAAAAGATCTGAGTCCTTACAAATGTGGAGTCGTTATTAAGTTGCGCCTGTAAATAGTGGCTGAACAGGTGCATAGGCGATCTCATAGACCCGATTGTGGCCCTCCGGGTGCTGATCCTTTCAAGGAGCTGTGGGGTTCCTGCGGCGGGGGGGGGGGGCACTTTTCTCCTGCAAGGCGAAGGGAGCGATGGCTCGCCAGCCACCCAGAAGGCCGCAGGGCTCCCTTGCTGGCCTGCAAGCCCGCCCTCCCCTTGGCAGCACGCTCAGCCCATCTCTGTGTCGAGCTCCTGCTTTCGGAGGCCAAGCCTGGCTCACGGGGATGCTGTGCTTTGACTTTGCAGAAAAGCTGGACGAGATCTTGGCAGCCGCCGAGCCCTCGCTGAGAGCGGACATTGTGGAGGCGGATTCCAGGGCAGCCACTGTGAAGCAGAGACCCACCAGCAGAAGGATCACCCCTGCGGAGATCAGTGTGAGAGATACGGGAGCACGGCGGGCAGGGAGGCAGGGCAGGGGGTGCGGCAAGGAAAGCCACAAACTGGGAAGGATTCCAGGGGTTGGAGGGCGGGGAGCAGCCTTTTGTGGGACAGGAAGCCAGAGAGAGCTAAGGACACAGCCCGTCTCACTGCAATGCTTTGCCTTGGTTGAAAAGTAATTAGCAAGACAAAAAAACCTCTGTGTTGCACTCTTCGAACAGAAACCAAAAATGAACAACACAATGGCCAATGAAAGTAGTGTATATACCGTATTTTACGGTATATAAGACGACTGGGCGTATAAGACGACCCCCAACTTTTCCAGTTAAAATATAGAGTTTGGGATATACTCGCCGTATAAGAAATACGACCCAGCGTATAAGACGACCCCCGACTTTTGAGAAGATTTTCCTGGGTTAAAAGGTAGTCTTATACGCAGGAAAATGCTGTATTTTCTTCTTGTAAAATAACATATGACCACTGCTCCTTGAAAATTTCCATTGTATGTTGAGTTATTATGTGCTGAAGAAGACGCAAACGAAACAGTGTCAATACCGGATCACTGTCCATTGTCTTTCTGTTATTTTACAAGAAGAAAATATATACACTACTTTCATTGGCCGCCGTGTTGCTCATTTTTGGTTTTGGTTGAAAAGTAAGGCACGGGGGGGGGGGGTATCTATTTATTTCAGGAAATTCATACACCAAACACCCACCCCTCAAAGAGGTTTACAAAAAGATAAGGCAAGAAAATCAAGGTGGGGAAATGCAACACACCGAAAGTTAAAATACTAAAAGAAGTTAGAATTCACTCCGACTTCCTAAGCTTCTGGGTGGTCTAAACAAAAATGTGGCTGTTTTTTTAGCAGGAACCAAAAAGAGTACTGTGAAGGCTCCTGTTAGATATCAATAGGCAGGGAGTTCCAAAGGTGGTGCCATACTAAACTATCAAGTGCTTAGAAATGTGGAGTGCATGTTATGGGGCACCTGCAGTACAGTGGTCCCTTGGTTCTCCAACTTAATCCGTTCCGGAAGTCCATTCCAAAACAAAAGCGTTCCAAAACCAAGGCACGCTTTCCCATAGAAAGTAATAAAAAATGGATTAATCCGTTCCAGGCTTTTAAAAACAACCCCTAAAACAGCAATTTAACATGGATTTTATGATCTAACGACAGCATGGATCCATAAAATGGAAGCAATAAACAATGTACTGCAGTCACACAATCAATCAATCAGGAGCTGAACCGGGTTCCACACAGTCACAAAAACAAAACGAAAAAGAGTCACAAGAACGCAAAATAGCAAAAACAGACAGACCTCAGCGTAACACTCAAATCGGAAGCGTAACACTCAAAACGGAGCACGTTTGGCTTCCAAAAAAGGTTCGCAAACCAGAACACTTACTTCCGGGTTTCCAGTGTTTGGGTTCCAGGTTGTTTGAGTACCAAGGCGTTTGAGAACCAAGGTACCACTGTAGTGCTGATTCTGCCAACTGACGTAGTCAAGGTGGACTTGACAACGTAGATTCAGGTAGATAGCCGTGTTGCTCTGACGCAGTCGAAATAAATAAAAAAATTGTCCAGTAGCACCTTAGAGACCAACTAAGTTTGTTCTGGGTATAAGCTTTCCTCTGCAAGCTTTCTATCCCATGCTTTTTCCTGTAGGACTAATTGCAGTCGTTAATTCCTACTACCCTTCTGAGTAATACCCCTCCCCACCCTCCCACTAAATATAAGGGTCTGGTGACTTCTGTTCCAGTGTATCTGAAGAAGTGTGCATGCACACGAGAGCTTAGATCCATAACATACTTAGTTGGTCTCTAAGGTGCTACTGGACTATTTTTTTAAAATTTATTTTGACAACGTAGGCTATACATCAATTTTTAAAATAATAAAAGCACTTGTCAGGGTGGAGAGCAGTCTCCCTTCAACGCTTCGCTGTTCTTTCTCCAGAGCTGGCGGAAACCAAAGTCCCAGGGATTGTGGAATTGTAGAGTTGGGAAGGAGCCAGACGGGGCATCTAGCTCAGCCGTTGGCAGTGCCGGCATCCCAGCTCACAAATGCCTGAGACCCGGCCATCCAACTGCCAGGCATTCTTGAGCTGGGATTCCTGCATCACATTGGGGGGGGGGCGATGACCCCTTGGGGTCCCTTCCACCTCCATGATCGTATGATGCAAGGCTGGCCCTGTTTATGTGACCCTTGTCCCCCCCCCCTCTTTTTTCCAGTCTCTGTTTGAGCGTCAGGGGATGGCGGCACACACTGGTCCAGAGAAACCCCACATTTCCCTGCGCAAAGGAATTCCGCGGACAAAATCTGTAGGTAGGTGTGATGTTTCTACCGTACCCCAGACCACGACCCCAGGCTTCTCCCTTGGGTGCCACAGCTTCCAGGGGCGAAGAGACTCCTGTCTGTTATTCAGCTGCCCTGTCTCTCAGCCTCTCTCTTAAAAGCCGTCAAAATTGTAAATTATGAAAAACTGAAATTTCAAATTCCAGTTGAAATAAATTCCAGGACAAGGCCCTGTTTCGCTAATTCTTCGTCAGCTACATTTTCATGGTCAAAGTGTACCAACTGGAATTTGTTGCAATACTATAATATTAAAACTGTTTGAAGATTCAAAAACTGATCTACTGCCTGGCCAGAGTTCTTGCATTCTACAATTTTGATTGCTGTACATCACCAAGAACTCCAATCTCTCTTAAAAGCCAGCATCTCCCCCCCCCCCGGCCTGAGGAAAGACAAGAATATCAGCTATTAGGGAGGCCTTCTGTATCTCCCCAGCTTTGCCTTCTTGCCTTTAAAGAAGCGCTGACCCTTTTAAAATACCAGAAAAGAAACAGAGCGGTTCATGCACCCGCCATAGCGCTGCCTCTGCGCACTCTTGTCTCAGAGAAGGAGCTGCCCCTTGGAATGTGTATCTCATGTTTGCCACCTGTGCCCCCCGAAGGCCCAACCCTCGGATTCTCGCAAGAGCAGGGTGGGCTGACAAATACTTTGGCATCTTGATGGTTTGTAAATGGAGCTGTCCACTCACTGTGGGTGCAGAAGGGCTGTGTGGCTCAGTGGTGGAGCGCATGGTTTGCATGCAAAATGCCACCAGTTTGATCCTCGGGGCAGGCACAGGCCCCTGTCTAAAACCCCGGAGAGTTGCTGCCAACCCGTGCGGACAGAGCTGGGCTAGATAGGTCAGTGGGTTGGCTCAGTACAAGGCAGCTTCTCTAGGGTGGGGGACCTCGGGTGCTTTTGTGTTTGGGTCCCAGAGGGGAGCTTGCAGCCCCTTTGCTCCCCTCTGGTCTTTTGGGCTCAGCGCAGTACAGTCAGCTTCTACGATAATGTGGTTCTGCAATTTGCTATCGCAACGGTTCTACGTTTTGCCGTCGTCACAAATGTTGCCCTTGCCGTTGCTGTGTGTTAGACCTGTGGGGCCGCAATACGATAAGGGGGAGAGGGGAGATGGAAGGGGGAGAGAGAGCTGCTGTCAGTCAAGGTAGACAGAGCTGATCCAGATGACCAAGGGCCTAACCTGGTATAAGGCAGCTTGTAACCCGTCGTCTCCCATTGCCGCTGCCTCCACACTCATCTGTCCCTGTGGGAATTTGGCTCTGCTGGTGCATTTGCGCCTCTCCACCCTCTCTGCCTCGTGGACATACCAGGAAGCTGGACGTTGGGGGATTTGAGATAGGCAAAAGAAAGTCCTTCTTCATGCAGCGCAGAGTAAAATTGTGGCAGGAGGCAGTGATGGCTACCTGTCAACCCTCCCTTTTCTTGCGGGAAACTCCCTTATTCCAACGCCATTTCCCGCTGCTATCCCGGATTGTTGATATCCCTTAAATTCCCCGGATTTCCAAGGAAGCAGCTCCTCTCCCTCCCTGCCGGCCAGGGAGGCTCCTCAGCTGCGTTGCTCGGCTGCCAATAAGGAGTCTGAGACCGACTGGGGGCGGAGCTTGCATGCCTTGTGCAGCCAGACCCTCACGCCCAACCAGACAGCCAGCCTGCCTGCCGTCTACGCGCTCACTCTTTCGCTCACCCGTTCAGGCACAGGATGGCGAGGCTACTTGGTGCCATTGCACCGCCCTCGCGGCATCCCTTATTTTCAAATCCGAAAGTTTGGAAAAAATCCCTTATTTTCAAATCCGAAAGTTGACAGCTATGCCAAGGCAGAATAAAGTGGTACTGTTACTTCCCTTGATCTGGGCACTACACTTCTGTTGATGCAGCCTAGACTAGCATTTAGCTTTTCCCACTCCTGGTTGCCTCTCCCTGGTCTTGAGCACCCTTGAAGTTAAGGGCCTTGAGAAGCAAATGCCCATCAGATAGATGGAGAACCCCAAATGGTCTTTGGTGGCATTCAGGAGACCCGAGGAATTCTCTGGGCACCTGGAAATGTTCCGGAGGCTGGAGGCGCTGTTGAATAAGTGGCTGTGAGTCACAGCTCAGCATCTCCTGAACTGTTCCTCCTCGGCGTGACGCTGAGGCACACAAGTGGGGAAGCAGAGATCCAGGATTGGCTTTCCATAGTGGAACCCTTCCAGGTAGACCCAGAATTAGAATTTTAAAAGGCAATGATTGGCATTTTTTTAAAAAAAAAAGGAATGAAGGAAGGAAGTGGATTCAGAGCAGGCTGCAGCAGGATCTGAGGAGGAGGGCAAAGGAGGAGGGCAGCCATCGGGCTCTGATATTTTTATTCCAGGCTGATGAGCCAAAAGCAAATTACCTGCATCTGAAGAAGGGAGCAGTTGCCACAATAGACGTTGACCTCTGTGGGGCCTGAAGGGGCTCTTTTGCAACGTTGGCTGTTGCAGAATGTTATAGCTGCTCTTTTAGAATTAAGTCCTATTTCATATCCTAGAATTGTAGAGTTGGAGGGACCCCCAAGGGTCATCTAGTCCAACTCCTTGCAATACAGGGATTTCAGCTAAAGCATCCATGACAGATGTCCATTCAACCTCTGCTAAAAAAAAAACCTCCGAGGAAGGAGAGGCCACCTCCTTCCAAGGGATTCCGTTCCACTGCGTGAGGAAGGACTTTAATTTAATTTAATTTAATTCTTTATTGTCATTGCACAAGTACAAGCACAACGCTATACAAGTGCAACGAAATTGCATGCCATCCCGTAAAAACAGAAAGAAAGAAAAAACAAAACAAAAAGCAGCACAAAACACACACACACCAAAGAAAGCCACACATACACACACATACACCCATCACAGCTCTCCAAGGTCATATTATCTGGTTACAGCATTTAAGATGGTTATAGCTCTTGGGTAGAAACTGTTCTTCAATCCATTTGTTCTTGATCTAATTGTTCTATATCTTCTACCCGAAGGCAGTGGTGCAAAGAGACTATATCCTGGATGAGATGGATCCTTTAAAATATTGTTTACCTTTTGAAGGCAACGGGAAATGTATAGTTCTTCCAGAGATGGGAGAGGATGAACAATAATATTTTGGGCTGTGGTTATGACCTTCTGAAGTACCTTCTTCTCCCTGGCTGTGCAGCTGGAGAACCAAGCACAAATACAGTATATAAGAATGTATATGCTGTATATTTCTTTTATGTGTCCTCAATCTTCCAACCTTCAGCTTGGTCCATTTGATGTCCACGACTTCTAGAGTTAGGAGAGATGGAGGAAAAATTTTTCTGTATCCTCTTTCTCAGTGCCATGCATGATTGCAGAAACTTCTATCATGTCCCTTCTTACTTGCCTTTGGGATTATGACATTGGCAGTTTTATTTTTACTTCCTCCTATTCTTGTTGTTCTCTTCCTTTGGACAAGTCTTTCGTGGTGGTTGTTTTTTGTGAAGGAAGCCTTCTTGCCTCTAACAGCATCTTTGACTCTGCTCGTCAACCATCCCGATGTCCCCCTAGTCCTCATGGTACTTGATCTACGCTCCGGTTGAGTTCCTAATACAGTCGAACTTTGGTTCCCAAATGCCTCCGTTATCTTACGTTTCGGCTCCCGAACGCCCAAAACCCGGAAGTAAATACTCCGGTTTTCAAACGTTTTTCAGAACCTGAACATCCGACGCCTCGGTTGTTGAACGTTTCGGAAGTCAAACAGTCTTCCGGAACGGATTACATTCGACAACCGAGGTTTGACTGTATTGTGTTGTTGTAAACAACACCCACCCAAGCATTTGGGAGTGATTTAACCCTCTTGACTTTGCCTTTCAACTTCCCTTTTTACCAGCCTCCTCATTTTATAATATATAATAATAATTTATTATTTATACCCCGCACATCTGGCTGGGTTTCCCCAGCCACTCTGGGCGGCTTCCATCAGAACATTAAAATACAATAATCTATTAAACATTAAAAGCCTCCCTAAACAGGGCTGCCTTCAGATGTCTTCTAAAGGTCTGATAGTTGTTCTCTTTGACATCTGAAGGCATGAAGTTCCACAGGGTGGGTGCCACTACCGAGAAGGCCCTCTGCCTGGTTCCCTGTAACTTGGCTTCTCGTAGTGAGGGAACCGCCAGAAGGCCCTCGGCGCTGGACCTCAGTGTCCGGGCAGAACGATGGGGTGGAGACGCTCCTTCAGGTATACAGGACCGAGGCCATTTAGGGCTTTCAATGTCAGCACCAACACTTTGAATTGTGCTTGGAAATGTACTGGGAGCCAATGTAGGTCTTTCAAGAACGGTGTTATATGGTCTCGGCGGCCGCTCCCTGTCACCAGTCTAGCTGCCGCATTCTGGATTAGTTGTAGTTTCCGGGTCACCTTCAAAGGTAGCCCCACGTAGAGCGCATTGCCAAGTGGGAGATAACCAGAGCATGCACCACTCTGGCGAAACAGGGAGGGTCTCATCCTGTGCACCAGATGGAGCTGGTAGACTGCTGCCCTGGATACAGAATTAACCTGTGCCTCCATGGACATCTGTGAGTCCAGAATGACTCCCAGGCTGCGCACATGGTCCTTCAGGGGCACAGTTACCCCATTCAGGATCAGGGAGTCCTCCACACCTGCCCACCTCCTGTCCCCCAAAAACAGTACTTCTGTCTTGTCAGGATTCAACCTCAATTTTGGGAGTATTTCCTCTTTTTGAACTGTGAGAAGAGGATGTTGTGCTAGATGGACCACTGGCCTCATCCAGCAACCCTCCTGCCTCTTTTTAAGTTAGTTATCCAAGTGCCGTCCCTGGAAAAGAAACTTGTGAAAGTGTATAAAAGCCTAGAGAAGAGCCGTTGGTCACGGGGGTGTTCTGCCAAGTGAATGGTACCACAGGGCAGGAGAGTAGAATCTCTGGCTCTGTGATTTCATGAGATCCCTGTACATCCTCTGACCCACTTTGACTCAGCTCTGCTGGTATTAAAAAGGACTAATTGCCTCCGATTAGCACCCTGCTAGTCACTGACGCGTTTTTAATGATATGTTGGACAACACAGAGAAGAGCCCCGTCGTCAGGCATTGTGAGCCACCGAGTCTCCCCCACCAGGGATTCTCAAAGAGTTAATTACGGACAACAGCAACAATCCGCCAGTGATTCACTTCGGGGCTGAGGGCTGGCATTCCGAGATACTCCATGAATCCTGTTCAACAGAGTCGCAAAACACTCGGGAGAAGAGGCACGATGGCAAGATTCATGGAGCAGCAGAATCATAGAACTGTAGGAGGACCCCAGGGGTCATCTAGTCCAGCCCCTTGCAAGGCAGGGGTCGCAACCAAAGCAGCCCTGGCAGGCGGTCTTCCAACCTCTGCTTGAAAACCTCCAAGGAAGGTTTCCGAGGGAGTCTGTTCCACAGGTGAAGAGCTCTCACGGCTAGAAGGTCCTTCCTGTTTAGGGTTGCCATGTGCCCTCGTTTTTCCAGGACGCATCCTCTTTTTCATGGGAATGTGAAATGAGAGTCATCAGAGCAATACATAGTTAAAAGTAGAAGTCGGAAAATGCGTCCTCTTTTTTGCTGTTCAAAGTATGGCAACCCTAGTTGGAATCTCATTTCTTGTAACTTGAATCCATTGGATCGAAACAAAATAAAAAATAAAAAAATTACTTCCAGTAGCACCTTAGAGACCAACTAAGTTTGTTCTTGGTATGAGCTTTCGTGTGCATGCACACTTCTTCAGATACACTGAGACAGAAGTCACCAGACCCTTATATATAGTGAGAGGGTGGGGATGGGTATTACTCAGAAGGAGAGCACTTCAATCTCCCAGGACACTCTATACAAGATCTCAAAGTAGCTGTCTTATTACAAAAGAATTTCAGAAATAGACTGGAAAGAGAAGTTGCTGAATTGTAACTGATTACCAAACTTAACACCATGGAGAGACCTGGTTTGAATAGAGACACTGGATTCTTATCTCATTATACATGATATAGCTATTTTTAGCCATCTCACCCCTTGCTTTTTCCTGCAAGACCAATTGCAGTCATTAACAGGTTTACCCAAGCTATCAGCCTATCACCCATTCCCACCACCCTTCTGAGTAATACCCCTACCCTCCCCACCCTCTCACTATATATACTGGTAAGGGTCTGGTGACTTCTATTTCATGTTTCTGTCAATGAGCCTCGCCAACTCAGGGGTCAACCAAGGACAATCCAGCCTCTCTCCCCACCCCATTCAAGTTAATGGCAGGATTGCTTTCTCAATTAACTCGCATGCGGAGAAAGAATAGGCTGCCCCCCCACAAGAGACAGGTGTTATCCTGCAGTCTCTTAGATAATCCAACTTTTATATCAACCTTTAAATCTTACAATGCTTTTTAAAATAATCTTTTAGTTCAAAGACATCCCTCCTCAGTCCAGCCTACCAGTCCGGACACTCAGGATCCGCTGCCCAAGGAAAAGACATATAAAGATTTGGAGAAAATGATTGTTGTATAGGACTTGAAGGACTTATAGAGCGAACGACTTTGTCCCTGCATCTGAGTGTTGACGTGTGGATCCAGAACAGGCCTCCGCAAGAAACTGGAAAACACAAAACATACCTACAATAGAAGATTGGCAAATGAAAATGATGGACTATATGGAACTTGCCAAAATGACCGGAAGACTCCGCGACCAGCGGGAGGAGGCAGTGGGAAAAGACTGGGAAAACTAAAAGTTTCTGACAATACAGAAGCATCCCTTTGGGGTGAAGTCAAACTGTTGCAGCACTTGCTGTGGCCGTCTACTTGAATTGGTAAATGCATCTCCAGCTGCTGGCTCTCAGGACCGTTTCACTCGTGGGGGCCCTTCCAACGCCAACTATCTTTTTAGGGGATTTTGAGGTGCTTCGATTTCACTTGTAGAGGCTCCAGCGTGTGCTGAAATGCAATCGCAGCAAGGCATGTGCCAATTGGACAGTTTACAGCTTCTCGTTTTGCCAGTCTGAAATCCAGTTCTCCACATTTCCACATCAATTAGCCATTTTATATATTCTTTAAAAACATCCTCATGAAAATTCATCAGCATTTTAGTGGGAGTTTCTGCTAATATGCACGTTTTTGCAAAGCAATTCCCCGTAATATATTTGCATGTTATTTTCACCAAGATCTTCTTCTTCTTCCTCTTCTTCTTCCTCTTCTTCTTCTTCGTTTGTTATTTTCACCAAGATCTTCTTCTTTTTCTCCTTCTCCTTCTTCTTCCTCTTCTTCTTCTTTGTATGTTATTTTCACCAAGATCATCTTCTTCTTCTTCTTCTTCTTCTTCTTCTTCTTCTTCTTCTACACTTTATCCTGGGTGTTTGTGTACCAGTAGGTGAAAAACTACATTGCAAAGTTCAGAGCATTTCGAACTCTGAAGGGCAGTGGCCTGCGTTGCGTATATTGTTTTGGGAAGGGCTAAGTAGTTAAGTAGGGACCCAGGTGGCGCTGTGGGTTAAACCACAGAGCCTAGGGCTTGCTGATCAGAAGGTTGGCGGTTCGAATCCCCGCGACAGGGTGAGCTCCTGCTGCTTGGTCCCTGCTCCTGCCCACCTAGCAGTTCGAAAGCATGTCAAAGTGCAAGTAGATAAATAGGAACTGCTCCGGCAGGAAGGTAAACGGCGTTTTCGTGCGCTGCTCTGGTTCGCCAGAAGCGGCTTAGTCATGCTGGCCACATGACCTGGAAGCTGTACGCCGGCCCTCGGCCAATAAAGCAAGATGAGCGCCGCAACCCCAGAGTCGGACACGACTGGACCTAATGGCCAGGGGTCCCTTTACCTTTACCTTTTAAGTAGTTAAAGCTAAGTAGTAACTTCTCATTAATAAGCCAAGCTGGAGTCAAACAGCAGGACGACCACATGGACGAGTGGCTGAAAGAGCCACCCTCTGAGACTGGCTCTTCTTGGCCTTTTCCTTGGGGGACCTGCTCCTCTCTGGGGCTCCTCCTGCTGCCCCTTGTCTGTTGAGGTTGCCAGTCCCATGTGTGCCATGCTCCTTGGCTCTGTGCTCTCGCTTTTGTGTGCATGGCCGGTGTCCTACAGGACTGGGACACTGACGGCATTTCTTTTAAAGTCTTTATGGAAGTAAATCAAAGAAATGGATACAATAAAAATAATAGAAGTGCCCCCAAAAAGCAGTGCATTAAATCCAGAAGAGATTTAATATTAGGTTGACAGAGTACTTAAGACGATGAGGAAAGCCAAATTTCACATTGTGCTGTGGAGAGGAAGTCCTGGGGCTGTTTGTTTTATAGAAGATAAAAACCCCTCAAGCAGCGTAAGATTTTTCAGGGTTCTCCAAGCCATTGGCAACACCTAATTTGTGACTTGTTTTCCCCGCCCAGCTAATGCTAAGCTCCATGTATTTTTATACTGAAGCGAAAGTTGGGGCAACTGAGGATCTGGGCAGCTGCCAGCATCCATGCCAAGAGCTCCAGAGAGCTGAAACTTTTCAATGGATCGTCCCAGAGATTTAGCAAACAAAGCCGCAGTAAAGTTGCAATGGGATGCTACAATGATTGCCCGTCCAAATTTGAGCCCCGTAGAGTATCTGCGCCAGCGGTTTGGCTTGAAAAACCTCTAGGGCTGCTGGGATGTATTTGCGGCCCTTCGTGTAGAAAAAGCAGGATAGCATCTTAGCACTTTGGGCTGCTTTTTCTTTGACACATTTTTGATGTACATCCCATGACCCCGATGACTGGAAGACTATGCCCAGGTATTTAAAGGCTTTAACCTGCTCAATTGGGTGGTTGTCCATGCTCCAACTATGTGATCTATGTTTCCTTGTGAAAACCAAGACTTTGGTTTTCTGATGGTTTCCCACCAGTTGCTCTCTCCTACAATATGCTGAGAATTCTCCTATCAGCCTTTTTAGGCCTATTTTGGTTCAAGATAGGAGAACTGCATCATCAGCATATAGGAGTACCGAGATTAGTTTGGTGGCCAGTTTGGGGGCATGGAACTCCGGAGATGTTAAACTTTTAACCAGGTCGTTGATATATAGGTTGAATAAAGCTGGGGCTAGAATGCAGCCTTGCTTAACCCCCCTGGAGGCTGGTATAGGACCTGTGAGTTGGCCATCTGTAGAGGATCTTACATACAGCATTGTATCTTTATAAAGGCCATTAATCAAAAATAGTAGTCTTTTATCTAATGGGACGTTTGAGCATTTTAGACTGGCGGCAAGTTCATGCCTTAGGTTGACAAACAGCCTTACTGGAAAAGTTATCGCACAAATTAAAAGCATCAAGGGGACAAGAGAAACGTGACAATTTCCATAATGTCTGGCATGATTTTATTGCATATACAAATAGAGAAGCACATGGCTGGAAAGTTTCCCCAGGTAATGGCATGGTTTGGCTTGCAGAAACCAGGGGGGATTTCTTGATTTTTTGGTTTTTTAAATATCATCATCATCATTCTATCCCACCATCTGAATCCTGTAGCAGCAAAGAAGTCTAGGCAATAAGTGAAACGCTGCAAAGTTAATGGTAAAGTTCATTATAATTTGTCTTGGCATTACTACAAAGTTACTTCCTAAAATTGCCCTCTTCCAAGGACCCCCTCATCGGCGATTGCTCATCAATTGGACTCTGCCTGTATGTCTGAGAAACTAGTTCTTTCCTTTTTGCGTTTGTTAATATTTTGAAGTTCCATAAAACCATTTGAAAAGAAAACTAAAGAGGCACTGGGGGAAACTAAATCCCACTGGGGAGGCACTAGCAGAGGTTTTGCATAGAAAAGTGCTCTAGAACAGCCTTGCTGCTGCAGGCAGCAGCTGGATCAGGCCAAAGGGGGCTCATCCTCCAAGGCCAGTGTGGCTAGCTAAATGCCTGAATGGGAAGCCCACAAGTGGGGGGGGAGGTAATAATAATAATGTTATCATTTATACCCTGCCCATCTGGCAGGGTTTCCCCAGCCACTCTGGGCGGCTTCCAACAGAACACTAAAAACAGAATAAAACTTCAAAACTCCCCTAAACAGGGCTGCCTTCAAATGTCTTCTAAAAGTTGGATAGTTGTTTATTTCCTTGACCTCTGCTGGAAGGGCGTTCCACAGGGCGGGCGCCACCACCGAGAAGGCCCTCTGCCTGGTTCCCTGTAATCTCGCTTCTCGCAAGGAGGGAACTGCCAGAAGGCCCTCGGAGCTAGACCTCCGTGTCTGGGCTGAACAATGGGGGTGGAGACGCTCCTTCAGGTATACTGGGCTGAGGCCGTTTAGGGCTTTAAAGGTCAGCACCAGCCCTTTGAATTGTGCTTGGAAACGTACTGGGAGCCAATGTAGGTCTTTAAGGGCCGGTGTAATATGGTCTCAGCGGCCACTCGGATGCCCTACACAGCCATTGGGTGGAGTCCAACAGCATCTGGGGGGTCACCACAGGCTCCCCATCCCTGGTTCAACCTGAGCCTTAGGAGGAGGACCGGCCAGCAGGACCAGGGGCACCCTATGAGGGGGTCTGTGACTCACTTTACCAACCCGTTGTTTCCTTTCCCGTTGAGCAACACTTGACAATTTCCTGTTGTGCTGGTTTGCAGGTGAAGATGAGAAATTTGCTGCTTCCTTAATGGACGGGAAGTTCCCCCGGAGCACCTCCATGCAAGACACGGTCCGGGAAGGGCACGGCATCCCGCCCCCGCCCCAGACGGCCCCTCCCCCTCCGCCGTCCCCCTATTACTTTGACACGGGCCCTCCCCCGTCCTTCTCCCCGCCTCCGCCCCCGGGAAGGGTCTACGACACGATCCGCTCCAGCTTCAAGCCGGGCTTGGAGGCCAAGCTCCATGGGCTGCCGCAGGTGATCAGTGCGGCCGAGATGTACGACCAGGCGAGGACGCCCCTCCCTTACCCGGAGCGGCAGAAGCGGGCACGCTCCATGATCATCCTGCAGGACTCCTCCCACGTCCCCGTGGAGCCCACCGACATCCCCCGCCCCGCCCCCTCGGCCACCCCACCCGAGAAGCTGAAGCGGAAGGGGCGTGCGGTGGACAACCCCTACGCCAACATGGGCCAGTTCAATGTCAGCCTCTTCACCCCCGCCAAGCCCCAGAGGAAGAAGAGCCCCCTGGTGAAGCAGCTGCAGGTGGAGGACGCCCAGGAGCGGGCGGCCCTCTCCATCATGGGGGGCTTCACGCGGGAGCCGTCCCCCACCCGGCGCAGCCACCGCCTGGGCATGGAGTACCAGCCGCACCAGGTGGACGCCTCCAGCCTCCCCTTCGCCACTGCCATCGCTGGGGTCATGAAGGACAGAGAGCGGCGCCTCGACGAAAAGCGGAAATCCACTGTCTTCCTCTCGGTCGGGGCCATTGAAGGCAGCCCCCCCACCATCGAGATGCCATCGCTGCAGCAGTCGAGGTCGATAGACGAGCGCCTCCTGGGCAGCCGGGACGTCCTTCTGCCTTCCCCCGTCTCAGCTTTAAAGCCATTGATCAGCAGTTCCTCGTCGACGTTCATCCACCCTCTCACAGGGAAGCCCCTTGACCCCAACTCGCCTCTGGCGCTTGCGCTGGCCGCAAGGGAGCGGGCGCTGTCCACCCAGGTCCCTTCCAGGGCACCCACCCCCATCCACAGCCCGGACTCGGACCGCGCGGCGCCCCTGTTTGTGGACATCCAAACCAAAGAGCACGAGAGGGGGGAGCTGGAGGGAGGGGCCCTCGCCTCGCCCGCCTACTCGCCCGGGGTCAAGGCGCCCACACCGGGAGTCTTGTCCCCGGCGCAGAGCCACTGGGGGATGCCAACTGCGGCGAGGAAAGAGGGCGAGGTGCGGGCTGAGACCCCCGCCAAGGAGGAGAGGAAAGCGGAGGACCGGAAGTCAATGATCATCAGCATCGTGGACACGTCGCAGCAGAAGACGGCTGGCCTCGTCATGGTCCACGCCACGAGCAATGGCCAGGACCTCGGTCTCGAGGCGAAAGAGGAGAAGCCGCCCATTCCCGAGGGGGGCCTGGAGCCCACGGAGGCATCCCTGGCCGAGGCCCAGCCCAGCCCCGTGGCTGGGGTGGCACCCGTCAGCCCGGTCTCTGACAAGACCCTGGGTCAAGGGAGCTCAGAGGAGGAGGTGGAGCCCTACACAGTCACCCTACCACCCGCCCAGCTGTCTTCAAGCGACGAGGAGACGCGAGAGGAGCTAGCCAAGATCGGTCTGGTTCCTCCGCCGGACGAGTTTGCGAACGGGGTCCTGGTCACCGCCCCCGGCACCCCCATCAGCCAGCTGGCCTCTCCCGTCATCGCCACGCCATCCATGCCAGCGGCCGCTGTAGCACCTTCTACCGCTGGTGGAACACCCTCAGGGAAGCCCTCGGATGCCCACACGGCCCCGGAGTCCGCGGCGGACTCTGGAGTGGAAGAGGTGGACACCAGGAGCTCGAGCGATCACCACCTGGAGACCACAAGCACCATCTCCACCGTCTCCAGCATGTCCACGCTGTCCTCTGAGAGCGGGGAGCCCACTGACACCTACACTTCCTTTGCGGACGGACAAACTTTTATACTCGAGAAGCCACCAGTGCCTCCAAAGCCAAAACTCAAGTCCCAGCTCAGCAAGGGGCCGGTTACTTTCAGGGACCCTCTCTTGAAGCAGTCTTCGGACAGCGAGCTCATCTCCCAGCAACACGTGGCCATGCTGGCTTCTGCCAGCATTGGCCGGCCACGCTACCTCTTTCAGCGAAGGTCCAAGCTGTGGGGGGACCCCCTGGACAGCAGGCCGACGCATGGGGCTGAGGATGACAAACCAACTGTGATCAGCGAGCTCAGCTCCCGGCTCCAGCAGCTGAACAAGGACACGCGCTCCCTGGGGGAGGAGCCCGCTGGGAGTGTGTTGGATCCTGGGAAGAAGTCCCCTGTGGTCGCAGCACGGTAAGCCAGAGGGGTGGCCGGGAAAGGGGGCAGAGGGGGGGCGGGAGAGCAGGCAGGAGGAGATCCCAGATTCGATTCCCCGGTGGCATCACCTCTAGGCAGAGCTGGGAATACCCTCTTTCTGAAGCTTTAGAGAGTCGCAGCTGCCGGACAGTGTAGAAAATACAGTACGGTCACATCTCACACGTGTTTTACCCGTGACATTTCAGCCATACGCGGCTGGAGGCTGGTTGGAATTCTGCAGCTTACAAGGCAGGATAGCTGGAAAGCACTTTTGGCTCCGGGAAATGCCACCTCTTTAAAGCTCTCTGACTTGCTTACAGGGCAGGCAGATGCAAGGCCTTCTCGGTGCACTGCTTATGCGATGCTCTCACGAGGCCATCTGAATCCCAGTGTGGTTTTGTGCTAGGATTGTCCGGCGCAAAAAGAACTTTTAAGCTCTCTGCCTCACTTGGGGGGCAAGGTCTGCTCAGCGCGCCAACTCTAGGGAACTAGGGTGGGATTGCCATATGTCCTCTTTTTCCAGGACACGCCCTCATTTTCACAGTAGAGCCGTCGTAGCAATCCATAGTTAAAAGGAGAAGTCGGCGAATGTTGTCCTCTTTTTTCAAAATATGGCAACCCTAAACTAGGGGTGCTCACACGGGGAGGTGGGTCCAAGTGCACAGTATATAGGTTTTTTGTGCATATGCAGAACCCCTGGTACCGAACCCCCGTGTGAGATGCGATCGTACTGTACTCAACTAGATGCACCAAGGGGCATGGGTGCCAGTATAAGGTGGAAGCTCCCAGTGGCTCCAGCCAGCATGGTGGGGCCAGGGGATAGCAGGCAGAACCCCTGGAGGTTGTTTTTGAAGATGGTGGGGGCAGGGGAAGATGGGGAAAATGCTGATCCCCTCCCCCACTCGGGCATTCCCTCCCTCCTTCCCCTGCCCTTGGAGTGTGTCCAGACCAGCCTTCTCCTCCCATGCTCCCATTCCCACCCCCCCTCACTGTCCCAAAATGATGAGCCTAGGTGCAATCCTAGCACTTGGGTGTGTCTGTTCTCCCCTTAAAAACACACAAAAAACCCTTTATTTGTTTCTTTGTTACATTGGTTAGTTGATTTATCTTGCCCAAGGCAATCTAAAGCAACTTACACATTTGCTCAACTGCACCCATGTACTGCCTGGGGGGAAAGCGGGGAGCCAAACCAGTTTCACGGGTTGCATTAGGTTTGGCCCAGGCTGAGGAGACCTTGGGTCACCAAATGAGGCTGGGCTCAAAGCCCTGGAAGCCAGTGTGGCCAGGGCTCCTTGCCCCTTCTCCTGGCTGCCAGAGTCACCTTGCCGGCTCCTGCGGCAGAGATTTATTTTTGCTTGATTGTCAAAAACCTCAAGGCCATTTACGAGAAGGAAATGTCACAACAATGCTTTAAAGCATGCAAACGGTTAAGCTTTCTACGCTCTCTACGCCTCTAGGTAGGCTTGCCCAAACAATAATGTTTTCAGCAGGCGCTGAACAGAATGCAGTGAAGGCTTGAGATCAGTAGGCAGGGAGTTCCAGAGTTTAGGTCAGGCATAGGCAAACTCGGCCCTCCAGATGTTTTGGGACTACAGCTCCCATCATCCCTGACCACTGGTCCTGTTAGCTAGGGATGATGGGAGTTGCAGTCCCAAAACATGTGGAGGGCCAAGTTTGCCTATGCCTGGTTTAGGTGTTGCCACACTAATCGATCGAATGCTTGCAAAGGCAGAGTGGGCATTATGTCGCAACTGCAATAGAACAAATTCCTCCAAAGGAAGCAGCCAGATGAGATTATACGGAGCAAGGCAATCTCTCAGGTAGACTGGTCCCAAGTTGTTAAGGGCTTTACATACCAGCAGTAGCACCTTAAACCTGGCCTGGTTGCAAATTGGCAGCCAGTGCAGGTCTCTTGAGCACAAGTGCTGTTTGCTGCAGCATCTGTAGCCTCTGGATCATGTGCAAGGGAAGCCCCACAGAGTGCGCATGGCAGGAATCGGTGCCTGTCTGTCAACCCCTGCACACCTACATTGTGGGCCCTCCGGCTGCTTTAAGGATGGACTAGACATGGAGCTGCTCTCCAAGAGAAAGTCTGAGTGCAGTGTGTAAAAGTTTGGGCAGGGAAGGAAGAAATGCGAGACAGCAGCTAGGGAAAGGGGCATGTGCCACACACTGGAGGCAGTGGGATTATGGGATGCAGCTAGAACGGTGCCTCCTAGGAGCAGATTACACAGAAGTTGCTTGTCTGGACAGACTCTCCCCTCCTACAAATGACCCTCTCCTTCGCCATTTCCCATCACCCTTCAGACCTTCCCGTGGGTTGTTTTTAATTGGAATCAATCCCCTTTGCTGATAAGGCTCTTCAACACAGTCCATGCTGCTGTGTGGTTCATTTCATATCCATTTATAAACTTCAGAGTCACAGCTTGGTGTCACCAAGAAGGGTGGCAAGAGCAAGCCCTTTGAATCATAGTCTTGTAGAGTTGGAAGGGACCCCCAAGGGTCCTCTAGTCCTACCCCTGCAGTGCAGGAATCTTTTCCCAACGTGGGGTTCAAACCCACGACCCCAGGTCTTATGCCATATTGACTGAGCTACTGACAATGAACTGGCAAGATTTCTGACTAGTCATAGAATTGTAGCATCTGAGCCAACCCTCTGCAAGGCAGGAGAGCATCAATGCCATGATATGAGGGACAGGAATGTTTTGAAAATAATGCCCACATCCTTTCTCCCTGGTCCCTAAAAGTGCATGCCGCATGCCGTGATAAATATTATCTTATCGATTTCTGTGTTTGTGTGTCTGTATAGATATTGCAAGTCCTTTGTGAGTTCTGTATGGAACTTCAAAGAGGCAGCCGTCCCTAAGACTGACCTCCTCCCTCCATCCCGACCTTCCCACCTTTCTGCCCTTCCCCGGCTATCCAATCCCAAGAGCTCTGAAGCAAAAGGGAGCCCTGCTTTTACCGGCCTTCCTTGCCACGCAGACATCATGCCCAGGCCAGAGCATCGCCTTGCCTTTGACTCTAGGACTGTGTCGGAGCACTGGGGGCGAGACTGAGGTCAGCACAGGAGCCCAGCCACATCCTCCGGTCCTGGTCCCAAGGTCAAAGGGCACAGAGAAGAGCCCTCGCCTCCCACTAGGTAACCCTGCTCAAGACACAGTGCCGCCTGAGGCCGACTCGCCCCCCAAAGCGAAGGTCCATTTCACAATTTGTTCTCTCTTAAAAGCAACAATTGGGTGCTCTGGATGTATGACTTTGGAATCAGTTCCTAAATGTGGAAAAAAAAGAGAGAGGAGGATTTATATCTATATCTATTTATTTATATATTCAGTGTGCTGTTTGGAAAACCCGCAATTGCTTTGTATTCCTACAGATCGGAAAATGAGAGTGAAGAGAAATAAGCCTTTTAGGCATTTAGCTCCTAGGGTAACGCTTCCTCTTTCTATATAAACTCATCAATTAATTCTGTCTTCGGTCAAAAGGCGTCCATGTCCCTGACGTGAGCTTCCAGCTGCTGAGGTTAACAACAGCCCCCATTTCCTTGTAGGCTTTGCTGCTGCGTCCGTCTCCTGCAAAGAGCCAACACAGACCAGCAGGCCCCAGGTCAGGCAAATGCAGGGGCACAGAAATAGAGGAATCATCGAATCACAGAGTGGGAAGGGACTCCCTGGGGTCATCTAGTCCAGCCCCCCAGCAAGGCAGGAATCCCAAGAGAAAGAATCCCTGGTGGATGGCCACCCAACCTCCAATGAAGGAGAGTCCACCACCTCCTGAGGTGCCCAGGTGTGTGAGTGCCACACAGCCTTTGTTTGCCATGGTGGTATTTATGCCACGAGGCAAAAGAGCAGGCTTCCTAGGTATGGCGACCGATGCTGTGATTACTCCCCTGCAAGCCAACTTTGGCATTCTTACATCTTGCCATCACCACCTAAGTCGTGTGGTTTGAGCCAAGAGGTTACTGAGCCTCATTTTGTATTATCGTGGCTGGTACGTTGGGAGTATTCACAAGACCAGTTTCATAGAATCCTAGAGTTGGAAGAGACCCCAAGGGCCATCCAGTCCAACCCCCTGCCAAGCAGGAAACACCATCAAAGCATTCCTGACAGGTGGCTGTCAAGACCTCCAATTGCAGAAGGTTGACTCTTGGGGCTATCGCCTTGCAGCACCCAGCCCACAAAAAAACAACAGTCTCCAGAAAACCTTGAGATATCAAAGGTGGAATGAAGAGAAGGGCTGTGGTTTTGTGGCACACCGTATGCTGAAGGTGGAGAGGCCCATTGATGGCCACAAGCCACGATTGCTCTTCCCCACCTCCACAGTCGGAGGAAGCAATGCTTCTGAATTCCAGTTGCTGGGAACCGCAAGAGGGGTCTTGTGTTGGGATCCTGCTAGTGGGTTTCCCATAATAGGCACCTGGCTGGCTACTGTGAGAAGAGGATTCTGGGCTAGATGTGCCCCTTTTGGCCTGACCCAGCAGACTCCCCTTAGCTTCTTACTTCCTCATTTCTTTTTCTGAGAATGTGAGATCCTAAACCAGATCCAGTCCACAGTGCCTTCCTTGGCCATGGCATTTAATTATGTGCCACGCCGCTTCCCACCCCTTGCCACAGACATGCGGTCTGCTGATGCCTTCTGTGGCAGAGTGAACTTTGGCAGAGAGGGTGCCAAACTTCTCCCAAGTCACAGCAGGGACCCGCAAGGCTGATGCCAAGCCGTTCCCCACCCTTTGGGCAACGCAGAGTCTCGAGGAGCAGAGTCTGATGTTTGCCATGGGACAGGGAAGAGAGAAAGCGCCTCTTGTGGGTTACTGGGTGCTCACTTTCTGCAGAACTCAGAGGCAATCGAACAGATGCAGGAGAGGCCCCAATCCAAAAGCAGCCAAGGGGAGGGGAAGGGCTCTTTGCCGGAGAGGGGAGAAGGGGTCTTCCTGATTTTGCAAGCACACAGCCTACAAGGATCCAGGGGCATTGTGGGTAACAAATCACAGCATGCATGCGTAACCTCCCGACCCTGACAGCTTCACTTCATCCGCTCACTAACGTCTCTCCGTTCCCAGCTCATGTGCCCCATTGCTCAGCCCGGCCAGTGGGGAGATGAGCAATGGGTCGTGGCCTCTGGCTCCTGCATGTTCATGGAGGGAGGTGGAGTTGGGCCTGGGGGGGGCGGCGGTGTTACATCTGTTCCCAAGGAGTGTCTCTTTCACAGCCCTGTGCCCCTGAGAGATGGCTCTAAATTTTGAAAGGGTGCAAAACCAAACTGAACGTGGTTTCCCTCCAGGGAAACCGAGGCAGCAAGCAAAAGAATGATTCCAAACAATGCTCCTGGGTTTGGAGGGCATTTTTTAGAGACAGACATTAGACAGGCCTGAACCATTCCAGTGCACCTTGCGCAGCACTTGCAGCAACTTTTGGAAGTCGCCTCCCGAGCGTGTCTCCATCCTGAGGGTGCTTCAGCTATGTGCCATTTCTGGGACTCCGCCTTGATGCCCAGTTACAGTTCGCCAGAGCATCCCTGGAAATGATGCTCAAGCAGCGCACAGTACGATGGCTTCTCACACGTGTTTAACTTGCGCTGTTTCAACCATGCACCGATGACAGCTGGCTGGCTGGAATCGCGTGAGTAAAATCCACGCAAGCCAGAGAGCTGGAAAGCTCTTTTTGCACCAGCTCTGCTTGGGGTTACCTGGTGCGTAAGGAGCTTTTGAGCTCCGCTGTGTGGTCCAAATCCAGGCTGTAGGTGGAGGAAGGGGCAGGGCCCACCTAGCATGTCAGCCCTGGGATGCTCTTGCAAGACCTGGCGGAGCTATCCAAGTTCCTGCGAGATCTTGCAGGAGCATCCCTCGCCGCTCAGCAAGCAGCGCCCACTCAGTGCGTGGGTGTTGGGAGGACTGCGGATTCACTCTGCCCCCGTGTTCATGCATATGCAAAACCCTTGCCACTGTACCCCGCGTTAAATGCAGCCGTACTCTATTTTGCAAAGTCAACCTTGTGACACTAAATGCGCTGTCCAAAGTGGCTTTTGTGTGGCAACCTCCTCCCAGAATAATAATAATAATAATAATAATAATAATAATAATAATAATAATTTATTATTTGTACCCCGCCCATCTGGTTGGGTCTCCCCAGCCACTCTGGGCGGCTTCCAACAAATAGCAAAATATCAAAATATCATAGATTAAAAACTTCCCTAAACAGGGCTGCCTTCAGGTATTTTCTAAATGTCAGGTAGTTGCTTATCGCTTTGATCTCTGCTGGGTGGGCGTTCCACAGGCGGGTGCCACTACCAAGAAGG